>CM067212.1:12999670-14354670 GCA_034190965.1 Prunus campanulata
ATTAGGATCTTCAATCATGCTCCAAATCCAAGAGTATGTTATTTTTCCGATTTGGTCAAAATTTCGGAGGGTCTGGATCTGATTTCAAATTTATCGGCACTTCGTGTGAAGCAGAGTGACATGGCGGCACCGCTTTACTCGTGGAGGACGGGGAAGAGCAAGGGAAGGGAGGGGTGGAATAGGGCTCTGGGTTTGTCGGCCTTTGAAGAGAGGGGGTGAACAAGGCTGAGATATTTGAAGTTTTTTAAAAAAAAATTTAAATGTTATTTTAACATTTATATAATTTTTTTAGGAAATGGTTGGTTAGTTTTTGTTTAATTATATGTTATTTTATCGATTTTATATGATCAAAAAATTGGAAGTTAATTAGTGGGTGGGTCCCACAGTAGACACGTCAGCATTTAACGATTGACCACATGGTCAACTTGACGGAATGATGAAATTGGACGATGTTGCGAATGTAAAGGTGTAAATTGATAAAATTGATACCCTGGGATCCATAATGAGAACCACCCCAAACCAGCAGGGCGTCTTTTGTCATTTGCCCAAATATTTATCATGTGAGAGAGGAGAGAGATAAAGGGGACCCACATTTGCCATGTTATCAATTAACAAAAAACCAAACGGTTAAACTGACGGAATGCGTAAATTGGTCGAATTTTAAAATGTTAGGGCGTAAATTGACAAAATTGAAACTCCGTGGCCTATTTCAAGAATGACCCCAAATCTTCGTAGGGTAAAATTATGTTAGCCCTAAAATATATGCTTGATTTATTTATCCAACTTTGATAATTTATAAACACAAATTGCCAGCAACTAATTAGCAGCTTAAGAAGACTAGCTACAATGGAGGCAGTGAAAAAGAAGGAGATATATACCTTTCCTACACCACCCATGCCAACAGGGGATGGTGGAATTTGATGCTTATTGTTTTTTGTTATTTTTTTAAGTTCTAGAAAATCCTGGTTTAATTTGTATTAATCAATTGGGACAAGACCCGACCCAAATTCCACTTTGGAATCCGAGCCGAATCCTGTGTGTGTCCGACACTTGGCAAGTGCCGGGCACAAATGGCCTAATTGCCCTTCTAGTCAAACCTCACTTTAAATTAGGGTTTGACTTCTGCCAAAGATTCAGCAGAGTCTCCCCTAAGAGTAGACCAATCCCAAAATTACACCTGTCAAGCATGCATATAAAATATACACCAACTGCCAGCATACAAAAATTTACATACTAACAGTTAGACAAGTGTTCTAGGGCAATATCAGAGCTCTACACAGATTAGGTTACAAGTATAAAATAATTATACAAGACCCTACGTTGTCAAGGGATGTGGCGGAAGATGGACTCGGCCCGGTGGTGGCTTACTGTGCACGCTTACTGCCTGGTGGCGCAAAACATTAAAAGGGTGAGTGGACCAAAAACAAAGTTTAGAAAAATAGCATATGAACATACTAACCCCACTGTAAAAACTGAAATAAAAACTAAATCACTTCTTTCTATATATAACTCGTACTGAAATCAATGCATTCATATCTATATATATATGTAATCAATCACATACTTGATTAAAACATTAAATCCTTGAAGGCATTGAAATCAACTTTTAATCTACCACCTAGGTGTACCCATTTATAATTCCGTCAATTCCTTTAGTTTCCGTCAATTCCTTATAATCCGTCAATTCCATATAATCCGTCAATTCCATACTCATGCCACCGGAGCGACACGTACTAGCAGACCTCGGGAAACTCAAGGTCACCCGAGCCGCAATCTCACGGGATTTAGGGGACACTTGGTCCATCTGAGCCGCGTTTCTCACACCCACGGTTGGGCGTCCCCGAAACTCGTGGGCGGTGTCTAGCATGCTGACCTACCCGAAGGCACTGGATGTCCGTCGACATCAATATAACCGAAGGCAACTGGATGTCTGTAGACATCGTTATAACCGAAGGCAACATATTTCCGAGGCAACATTTATTATACCGAAGGCAACCTTGGGTACCTATGGTGGTTTAAAATAAATGTATATATATATATAAATAATTCTGAGAAAGATTAAAGTTTATAAAACTACTTATAAAACTATTTCTTAAATCTTGCTACCATTAAATCTGATAGTGCCTCAGTTCTGACTTTCCAAATCCCTTTTTAAATGTTCCACTAGGCAGCACACAAAATAAACAAGAATATTTACCTCTATCAAGTCATGCTAGGAAAGCCGTATTTATTAAAACTTATTCAAGATCAAATAATGAAATTAAATTATATAAAATCATTTATAAAACAAATAGTCCACTCACAGATACTCTTGAGCTAGCTGGACCCTTTGAAGGTCCCTCCTGCGGGTCACCTGGTGCTCGGGTACCTGTATAACCATTATAATATTTTATTAAAAACTCTGCTCAGTCATATAATATTAAATTAAAAACCCTGACCCCTGGCTCCTAAAAGTGCGTGCGTCACTTTAAAGGTCATTCCTATGACCACATTAGCTTTTCTCTAAATGGACACGATTTAAAAGTACTTAGGGACTCAAAAGCGATAAAGTCCCTAAAAGTCAACTCGGGACACCGTGGGGTCCACGACCTCAGAATTTCGATCTGATCGTCCCTAGAGATTCCGATAAGCCTAGGACACATGTCCCGAGAGTTTGGTCTCGATCAGACGGTCGGATTGCTCACGATCGCACGAACGAACTGACGAATGATTTTCCGTAAACCTAGCCCTAGGGTTGGCTTTTCTGGAGCATCCGGGACTTCGATTTAAGATCTGTTTAATCCTACACGATCCTTAAAATACCTAGATCCACATACTCCAGTTTGGTTATGATCCAACGGTCCAAACGTATTGAACCCGAAAATCGCACACTATGCGAGATCCGTTCGGAGTTCAAACGTTATCCAAATCGAGATCCGAGAAGTCCTACGTGCTCGTAAGGACACGAGGACCATTCTGGGACCAAGAGTGGTCCCTGCTACCTGGCCCACGCGCCGCCCACGCGCTGCCTAACAATTTCCGGTGACCGGAAAATCTCCACACTGCCGTACCAAACTCCTATCCTAGGTAATACACCCTATTTGGAACCACTTTTGTTCTTGGACTATGGCCAAAAAGTGGCCGGAAGTAGCTGATAACGGCGACGCAAACCGGCAGAATTTCAACTCAACAATTAACCTATCAAACCTCGAAATCTCTCAAAACCTACCTATCCAGCAGCTAGAGCTCGAAAAACAGATGAAAAACCATACCTTACTCGTCACGATCGGTGGCCGGAGGAGAGAGATATCGCCGACTGAAGTTCTGTTGAAAACCGACGACTCCGAGCTCGATCCGGCGAGATTCTGGTGGCTGCTAGCGGCGGGATGGGCTGGGGTTCCGTGGCGGGCTTTAGCCGGTTAGGTCTGGTTCTGGCCGGCGTCGATGGTGGTGGTTGGGTGGCTTGGGGCTGGTTCGAGTGAACAGTAACGGGTAGGGGGTTTTGCGCGAGGAAGAAGCGAAAGTGAGGAGAGAGAAAGGGAGAATCAGATTAAAATCTGATTTTTCAAAAATTACTCTTTTGTCCTTTTTCAGTATTTTGCTCGTAATTTCTTCGTTACAAGTCCGATTTGAGTCCATTACGTGTCTACGGACTCGTTTCGTCGTGCTCTACGCAACGGTACAAGTAGTTTTCCCAAAATCTTCTCCGGTCAAAAAGTCAACTTAAAACTTAATAAAATATTCCAAGGGTAGTTTAGTCTTTTCCTCTAATAAAATACTAATTAAATAATATTTAAGGATCGGGTTGTTACAAATTGAGTATCGAAGTTGATTTGCATTTTTATGGAAATGTGGGATTGTATGTTGAAATTTGTTGTGCTGAAATTTTGGATGAGTTTGAATGTTTGATGTGCTAGAAATTTGGATTATTTTGATGAAAATGTTGATGTTTGTTAGCAACAAGTTCTGTTTCAGGATTATTTGATGAAATATTGATATGTTTGTTTAGCATGTTTAGTTAATTTGTAAGCATGTTCTGTTTTATGCCTAAATCGACCGAACCAAACCGGTTTTGAATGGTTTGGTTTGGTTTGGTTTTCATTGTGATTTTAACTAAAACCTAACCACATCGGACCATTAAAGTTTAATTCGTTCAACTATGATTTGAGAGTAAAATCGGATCAAATTTGAACAAACCGAATTGTGCCCACACCTAATGCATACATATATGTAGAGCATAAAATATAGTTGATCGATACATGTAACTTTTGAGAAACAAAATATATATTATACATTCTTGTTGTTTGTGTTTCCATTTTACATGCTATTTTTTTGTTTATTTCAATATAGACCTAAACAGAAGGGCACATACACGCAAACACAATGGAACGAGGTTCGAGAAGAATTGGCAATTCATGTCATAGAGTGGCTTTTTGTTTGAACTAAGCATTTTCCCTTCATTTTACATGTCTTTTTTTTCACTAGTATTTTGCTTATAGACAAGTATGGATCATATGTGGCCCATGTGGGGTAAGAAAATTTTTGATTTATGGAATATATATTTCAAGTATGGATATATTTAAATTTATATATGTTTATTGATGTGCCAGGAAACAGAACATGATTTGGATTGATATTTTAAGAGAGTGACCAAGTAAAGTGTGATATATATTGTTAATGGCTCATACCATCACTATAAGTTGAGCCCATCAGAGGACACCACGTGGCCGTGACAGACCAGGTCACCTGCATACCGACCCGACCATATATGATGTCTTTAGTGATGACACTGATCCCCCCAGTCGGAATACGACGAACCAATGATTGGATCCGGTTTGGTGATGACATTGATCTCCCCAGTCTTTAGTCATACACAATATGCTTTTCTCCAACTTCTTCAACCCATCACGAACTATCAAATTCACAATATGAGCACAACACCTAATGTGCATGTACTTTCCCTCTAATACAAGACTTCCATTTCCCCAATGACCCATTTTTGACTTCAAGTAATCTATGGCCTTTGTGTTTGAAGAAGCATTATCGGCCGTGATGGTTAGTATCTTCTTCATATCCCAATCAAGCAAACATGACTCGAGGAGTTTACCAATTAAGTTCCCCTTGTGATTGGAAATGACACAAAAGTTCAATACTCTTTTGTGCAAGTTCCAATCACCATCTATGAAGTGTGCCGTGATGACTATGTAATTTATGTTTTGAACACTTGTCCAAGTGTCCGTTGTGAGGCACACTCTATGAGGCGCTAATTCTTCTTTCAATTTTTGTTTCATGGCATCCTACATTACCATGAAATGCCTCACATGTGTCGTACGAGATGGCACTTGGAAATGGGGGTTCAAAGAATTACAAAACCGCCTAAACCCTTTTCCTTCAACCACACTAAACGGCATCTCATCCATTACTACCATCTCTACACATGCTTTTAACCACTCTTCTTTACCATGCACTGTTGATGTAAGAACCCCATGTTCTTGGTCAAAAGATAAGAGCTTTTGCCGTTTATCTTTAGGAACCCTCCCCAGATATTTCTTACATAGGTTTTCAATATGCTTCCTCAAATTTGAGGTCCCATTTCTAGTGGAGTCTGCCGCATAGTTCATAGAGCAATACTTGCACCTAGCTCTCTTCTTAGTGGTTGCATATTTGCTCCCATCCTCTTTCACACTCTCAACCACATCTTCATATCTCTCAAAGTGGTCCCATACTTCCGATTTTTCTTTTCTTGGGCCGGAATGAGGTAATGGTGGAAGAGCACTTGATTGAGGTGGTGTTTGGGCATGAGGTGCACTTTGAGTTTGTGTTTGGGGTTGGGGTTGAGGGATGGGTAAAGTGGGTGAAGGTGTTGATGCGGATGTGGATGTAGATACGGATGCGGATGATGAACCAACTTCACTATTAGTAGTGCCATGCACCTCTCCAAATGGGTTCACGTTCAACTCATCCATGAATTCTTTAAGAAACCAAAAAAAAAAAAAAAAAAAACCCAACTTCAACATGATAAACAACAACTCAATTTAAAATAAATAAATAAAAGAAACTTAAACATTTTATAATCCAACTAAAAGAAACAAAACACATTATACAATCCAATTAAACATTATCATGCTCATTATTTTTACCAACATATATAGCACGCATTTAACACAAACTAAGCACATTATCATTATACAAAGCTTCATTTCGAACTAAATGATAATATCAATTTTATATAATGTGCTCTACTCCAATGTTGAAACTTTAACAATAAATAATTTAGTCCCTCATCAATTTGAATGTACAACTAATTAATCAATTTGAATGCACAACCACTATAACTTATTACACTGTTATGCACAACCAATTAATAAATATGAATCAATTTGATAAATTTCTAGGGCTGCCATTTTATTTTAATCAAACCTAAATCAATTTCAATCAATTTGATAAATTTCTAGGGCTGCCATTTTATTTTAATCAAACCTCAATCAATTTGAACCAATTTTAATCAAACAACAGACAATAACAAAGCGTAGAACCACAAGCCAACTAGGTGGAGACATCAGTTTCCAATTTGCAAAAGATGGCACAAATTATGAAGCACAAAAATCAGAATTTGCATGATAGACTCAAACCCCAGATAACAGAAGCACAAATTATGAAGAAGCAGAAACTTAAAATGAAAAACAAAAGGAGACCCCTAGCTGGCAATGGAGAGGGATCATTTAATATACCTCACATCCTTGTTCGCCTGTCACTTCCCCACCTGATTCCTGTTAAGCAGTATGGTGATCAAAGACAAAACATTAAATGTAACTCAGGCTAGGGGGATAGGAGAAAAGATCTCTTTCATAAATATCTTGACCTCTCCTTCTGCCCCCTATAAATACCCTTCACCTATCTCTGGACAAAGGTAATAAACACTCTTACTGTAAAAACACTACATCCATTCTCTTCACCATATAGCCATACCTGACTTCATCATCGAAGGGGGTTCAACTGGGTCCAACCCCAGTTCACTCCTATTCTTATTACTGTTCTAAGTGTGCAGGCCTTCTACGAGAAACATCTCAGCCCAAGAAATCCAGTAGAGGCCCACGTCTTGACCCAAGTCCAGGATATACTCGATACGAGAAGGATCTACGGTTGACATATATATTGTTTATAACAACCTCAATTTTGAGCAAACAACTAAAGTAAAAAATTTAAAACAACAGCACTTATAAGACAACTGATGCCTATAACTAGAAGTAGTATCAGCACTATTGTTTTCTGTGATGTTGTAAGTCAGAAAAAGCATCAGTGTAGTAGAGAATTCTAATGCTATAAACCATGTTTAGCATCGGAACTATTAAAACAACCGATGTCGTTGCAGGTTTAGGCATCGGGGTCAATTTGTTTTTGGCACACAAAAGGCACTTTAGCATCGTTATTTAGTACAGAACTGATGTCATAAATATATAAAGTTAGCAGAGAATACTACTACTACGTCGTTTTGTTGGTGTGTTTTGGGCCTGCATGCTACAGCCCTAGAAATGTGATTAAAGCTATCAAACAACTACATCTTGTCTGTTATCTTAAATAAATCTGAGACACTTGACCCCATTAGGCTATTGTTGGGTGGGCCCAAATACGCTGTCTAGAGACGCCCATTTCCCAAGCCCATGGCCTATTATAAAGCAAGATGATTCATTATTTAGAGCATTTCCAGCAGCAAGTTTTGGACTCGGCCTGGGGGGGTTTTGGGTGAAAAACAGGCTCCAACAGCAAGGGCAAGCCCGAGTTGCTTATGGGGGCCACGAAGACGGGCTGGCCCGAGGGCAGGTCCAGCCCCATATCCAAAACTAGGGCGGGCTGACTTCATCGATGACATCAGCATGCGGAGTTCAAATTTTTTTACCATTGGCGCGCTGCGCGCGCCCAACGGCTCTGGGACATGTGGCGTCGTTTGGGCACTCCGATCGCGATTCTCTCTCCAATCCAACGGCAGTCAATATTTTTGCTATAAAAATATGAAAAAAAAAATCAGAATTTTTTTTATAAAAATACCAAAAAATACTGGAATTTTTTTCTATAAATACCTACCACTACTCTTTACTTTCAACACCAAATCCTCATACATTTTCTTCTACTTCTACTATTATTCACTTTTTACTCAACATTTTATTCACTTTCAAGTTTTATTTTTCTTTATCATCTTTATGGCTTTTTTATCGACGGTGTTGGGGCATGGAGCACCATGGAAGATGTTTTGTTGTGTGAGTGTTGGGTCCAAATTTCTCATTGTCCCGTCACGGGCAATGAGATAAAATTCTTTCAAATGTGGAAAAAAATTCATTTTGAATTTTGCGAAAGATCGGGTTCAACCCGTACGGAAATAGCATTGTCTAGTAGGTGGAAAATTCTCAATAAAAAGTTGGGGAAATGGAGAAATTCTTTGGCAAAAGCGATGGACAACTGTAGAAGCGGGGAAAATCTTACCGATGAGGTAAATTATTTGTAATTTTTGTTTTATTAATTTTAATGCCCTCATATTTTTTTATAAATGTTTCTTGCATTGTCAATATTTTGTTAATATTTCATAAATACCCAATATTTTGTTAATAGTTCTTGCATTGCCAATATTTTTTAATGTTTCTTGCATTGCCAATATTTTTTAATGTTTCTTGTATTTCCAATATTTTTTTATAAATAGATTGTGCAAGCACAAATGTGGTTTGGTGCTACTGGGCAAGGAAAAAAATCTTTTAACCATCATGAATGTTGGGAGGTAGTCAAAAATTGCAAACGTTTCAGAATTATTCCCACGGGTCCGACCGTTGTGTTGAACGAGACGCCACTCTATAATTCAACGGCATCGGATTCACCTCTCGATTCCCCGATGAGAGAAGACTCACCCCTCCAAAAGGAGCCGAGGTCTATTGGGAGAAAGGCGGCGAAGGCGAAGAGAGTGAGTAATTCTACTAGTAATTCATCTAAATTTTTGGAGGAAATTGTAAGGCAAAGCGCCATGAGACTTGAAATTGAGAAGAAAAACCAAGAAGATGAGAGGATATTTCAAGCGGAATGTGTAAAAGAAAGGGAGTATGTACGCAAGCAAAACAAAGAGAAGCAGGATCGGGAAACCATGGCCATGGATACAAGTCATATGTCCCTTGAAACAAAACAATTTTGGAAGCTAGAACGAAGGGATGTTATGAAACGAAGACTTTTTCGTGACGATGGACCTAGCAACACGGATTGGTTAAATGATCAAAACCATTAAGTTAGTTTGCTTGCCTTTTATTTTCATTGTATTTTAATGTTTTATTTTGAAAATTAGTTGTAATTCATGCATTCAATAAAATACCTTTTCATTAAAAACATTCCATACATAAATAAAAAAAAAACAAACCACATCCAAAGCATTAAACATAAATAAACCACAACCAAAGCATTAAACAAAAAAAGCATAACAAAAAATAAAACATAAACATAATAAATAAAACAAACTTCTTCACTTCACTTCATTCACCGTCATTGCCTTTCACCGCCCATAAATGCTCCATCAAGTCAACTTGACGTCGTTCATGAATATAAGACGATTGCATCTCCGTATATCGATCAATCATATGGGTCATTACACCACCGTCCCTAACCAATGGTTCATGCTGCATTGGTTCTCCATTTGGCCCCATGGGTTTTTCATAAATTCGTGTCAAGGCCGTGTTCATTGGATCTAGTTCGTACACATCTTCAAAATTGTAATCATACTCATCCTCCACAATCATGTTATGGAGGATGATGCATGTCATCATTATGCTTCTCAGCACCTCCTCATCAAACAGACGTGCCGCACTCCTAATAATAGCCCATCGGGCTTGGAGGATACCAAAGCACATCTTCACATCTTTTCTGTACCCCTCTTGATAGGTAGCAAAAAAATTTTGCTTATGGGATCAGGGATGCGGAATTGACTTGACAAATGTGGTCCACCTCGGGTAGATGCCATCAGCTAGATAATAACCATTTTGGTTGACAGTATTGTTGATTTCATATGTAATATTTGGAGCTTCACCTCTCAAAACATCATTGAACACCGGGGATTGACCCAGGACGTTCAAGTCATTTTGAGATCCGGCAACTCTGAAGAAAGCATGTCAAACCCACATATCAAAACCTGCAACGGCTTCAAGGATGAAGCTTTTTTGGCCTTTCCGATTCCCATAATCACCTTGCCAAGCGGTCGGGCAATTCTTCTGCTGCCTGTGCATGCAGTCGATGCTACCAACCATTCCTAGAAATCCTCTCTCTTCGGCTTTTTGTAGAAGCCGTTGCAGGTCTCTGGGCGTAGGTCTGCGCAGGTAGTCCCTGGTGTACAAAGTTTAGACTGCATCACAAAATCTCACCAAGGTCTTCAAAGCAGTGGACTTCCCCATCCGGGCAATCTCATCCACTTGATCAGCAGATGAGCCATATGCCAACATTCGTATAACAGCTGTGAACTTTTGCTCGGGAAGCAGTCCCAAATTTCCAGCAGCATTTCTCTTTTGAACAAAATATTCATCATAATTGCAAATATCATGCATGACTTTATTGAACAAATGGGGTTGCATTATATATCTCCTTCGAAAATCAACATCAGAGTACAGAGAAGTTGGGATAAAATAATCTTCCAGATGATTCTTACCCCGCGAATGTCTATGTCTGTCCACATTCGGGCCACGACCTTCTCGTCAACCACGGCGGCTCTGGTTTTCTTCATCATGCATAGCCACTGCTGTGACAATTTGCATATCCAGTTTTGCCTGCACCCTTTTGCCTGCAGCTCGTCTACGCCTTCTTTCTCTAAATTCTCGCATTTGCCTCTCCAAGACCTCGTTCATGTCTCCCATTGGAGTATGAATTCTAAAATATGAGAAATGAAAATAAAGAGAAGATATGGTGTGAGAGGTATGAGCTAAGGCTCTGGTTTTATAGAAAAAATTTGGCCGATAAGGATGACACGTGGCGCAATTTTAGAGGGTGAAAATCTTATCTGAAATTTGAAATTCATAAGAAATTTCATTGAAATTTGAATTTTGAAATGTATATGAAATTTGAAATTTGAAATCGAAAATCTTATCCGAAAATTTTATCCGATTATGAGATATGAATAGTATTGACACGTAGGAACCCAAAAATCTTATCCGAAAATATTGTCCAAATTAATTATTTAAGTAAACAAATTTGTGAAAAAAAACAAAAAAATGAATAGTGTTTGCCCTAAACTAGGGCAACTGCTGGAAACCAACATTGCTTTTTGCAAGGGCAGCCACTATTCACGTGAATAGTGGCTGCCCTAGCCCCCCTCCCCCTCTACCATGGCAAAGGGCAACTACTGAAAATGCTCTTACAAAGGGCCTAGCAGTCTTTCTATCAATTTCCTCCCATCTATTCCGATCCAAAGATAATTGCATGCTCACATCACATGAGCTAACCCACTGTGGCACTATAGTTATTGCACTATTTCATCATTGATTTTCTCTCTCAACAATCTTTTTACCAAAGCAAATAAAATTGAAATCCAAAACCTTAAGCATTCATTGGGAAAACCTAAATGACACATACTGTAAAGGGAGTCATCCCAATAACAACATGGCAATCATGGGTAAAACTTCCCTAGTGACTTGGGCTAGACAAAAAGTTGAAACAATTTGGAGAGAATCACACTCGAACACAACTTTTCTAAAACCTCTTTCAACCGCCATAATTTCCTTGAATCTAATCCATTGACATCAAAGACACAAACTAGCTGCTAACCGCCATGACTCTCTTAAAGATACTAAGAACACCTAGCAAACTTTACTAAGTTTCTGGAATCATGAGAGAAAAAAAACTTCATTAGACCAGCATCCAGCAAGATAGCTATGCATGCTTATGTTTACCTCTTTCTTTTTTTTTTAAAAAGAAGTTTTGACGGTGATTGGCTATTCTCATCATCAGTGTCGGAGTTGATTGGCTCCTCTCTTGTTCATTTTTACCTTTTACTTAGGTGTCTACTTGGTATACACTTATAGAGACCCACTTGGTAAAGTTGGAGAAGAATCAATTTTATTCATTATTTTCAATGCTTTCAAATGAATAGTAGCTGGGTGAAGGTCCAAATGATGGTGGCGGTTTGTCCACGGATTGTCTTGTGCAATTTGCATGCATGCGGTAGGCGATTCCCACATAATCTCATCACCAAGCAGCAAATTAAATCCCATTAATTACGACACTAAAACTGATTAATTATTACTTCCCCATCTTGCTTTTGGAAACAAGAATCTTGATAATATAAGAGGCAGTTAAGTTGGTTGTTGTGGTAGTTGGTCTTTATATTGCAAAGCAGAATCTAAGCCACTTTGGCCATTTTGTAAAAGAAAAGGAAAGAAAGGCCCATGTGATATTTGGACAGACATAGTGAATGATGGTGCTAGCTGCACCTGCATATTGCTGTTTTATATATAAGAAAATAAAAAGAATTCATGATTAAAAAAAAAAAAGGTAATTGTCTCTCTTGTCTTGGATATGATGCCTATTTGCTTGGTTGGTTGAGAAACTTGTGGCTTTTTTCTCATGGAGATTGCGTAAAGGTGCAAACAATTTTTTTTGAATATAGGCATAAAGAGTGATTATGCAAAATAGGTATATTTGGGAAATTTGGTCCCTCTGTCCAACAAACAATATGCATGCGAACTTGAGCATTATAATGTTCATGATTTTGTTTGGTTTACATTTCTTTTTCACTTGTAAACACTTCCTAAATCTATGGGGAACTATTCAAGTTCTAACTACCACACCCACCCTCATTATAATTTGGCCCCAAAATTGGGTAACTGGCCAATTGAAGAAGTTCCTTCAATCATTTTGTACCCCTCCATATTATTATGATTCAAGGAGAGCTCTCCTTAAATGAACTTCCCCCTATTATGCATGTAGCTTGCCCCTCCCACCTTAATTACTCCCAGCCAAAACTTTATGATGGGTTGCTCTAAATTGAAACCTCAATCTTAATTAGGTTAAGCATCCGTTGTTCACATCTTAAATATTTTTCGGCTTTCTTTTATTTTGAAAGGAGAAAGAGATTCTTATATGATGTTGTTGGGCGTATTGATATCTTGAGATTTTTGTTGAAAAAGGTACTGTCCCAAACTTCATAAAATAAAATACAACATATAATAAGCAGTTCTACTACTAATAGCACCAATGTCTTTCATGATAAAACCTCACACTTTCATGATAAAATACAACATATATAAGCAGCAAAGACAATATTGACATTGGTAGGAGTGGGTCACCGTCTAACCCAACTACACAAAAAATGTTATGAATCCATCACTCTTTTTAATTCATGTGCTAATATTGTAAATACATTTAAATTGATATTCAACTTAACTGTAATGAGATTCCTTGGCACCGTCACCTTTGATTTGGAGAATATATGTTGCTTTTTAACCTCTCTTTTTTTGGGTCAAAATGTAGCTTTTTAACCTTGTCTATTATGTTCATTTCTAAAGCAGCCCTTCTTCACTGACAGACTTGTCCTCCTCTCCCTCTAGTCAAACTTCCTTACAGTTCCAACTTCCATGTCCCTCCTACCCCGTCCACTTATTCCAAAGTGCAAGACTTTGATCCAGAAACTCAGTCATTCTAGTAAGCTTTTGCAAACCAGCAGCCCAACAATGTGAATCCTCATATTCGAACTCTCATAGCACCTTGGCAGTGTGTGTGAGAAAATCTCCCTCATTTTTTCTAATTTTGACAAAAATAAATTTAAATTCTTTTTAAAAAATAAATGGAAATTTTAATTGAATTATACATGACCCCAATTATTTAAAAAAAATTTCATGTATGGGCCACATAGGCCTCAAAATTTGACAAACTAGATGATGTTTTAAGGATCTATTTCAGAGTAGAAGATCACATGGAGGCAAAGATCGCAGATAAGGATAGGAATGGATGTATACATAAGCAATAACTAAATGTTTGGTGGGGGCACATTTTCTTGTTCCCTGTGCCAAGTTTCTCTGGTTTCCTACCCACATGGATATGGTTGTATATGTTTATCTTTCTTGAATTCTCTCGCCCACATGTAGTGATACCCTATTCATATGGGTATATAGCCATTTTTCTTGAATTCTCTATCCCATATGTTAATGTGACATAACATGTGATAGGATCTCTTTGGAGCTCCTTTCAAACAAGCTAAGCTATCCCAATAAGGAATTTAATCACATCCCCATTCCCAAATGGACATAGAGCATCCTTTTAACATATATAAGTTACATACATTAGGATGAAAATGATCATTAGACTGAGTTAATATAGGAAGATGCATATTCAACTAGTGTAGCTCAAATAGCAAAAGCGTCACGTGTGAAAAAAATTTCACTTTTAATAGAAGTTCTTGGTAATACATGTACTTACCACATTAATGGTTACAATATTACATCTTTTGCCAGGTATGATTTACATGACACCCACTTATGCAAGCGGATTCTGTCAAACAAAGTATGGCAAATATTCAGTTATGCTAAGATACGCTCATATTTGCTCATATTCTTATTCTTCTCCAATATGGAGGTATTTATACAAGTACGAAGATGTGTTAACCCTAAATAAAATAGGAAATATATCTAAATTACAATATGACTAAATAATAATTGGTAAGTAATCAAAATTCTAACTAAATAGGGAACCAAAATCCTAACTAAGTAAGGACTCGCCAACACTCCCCCTCAAGTTGGGCAAAGATATTTCGCACGGCCAACTTGACAAGCGAGTTACAGAACACCATACTTGAGAAGCACCAATTGTAGAGAAGGTCTTTTCGTCAACCACGAGTGAAACAAGTGACAACATAAAGCAAAGTTCGCAGCGGAAACACAAGAGCAAACCCTAAAAAATAGGGCACATAGAAGAACACAGAAACCCTGTGAGCACGGCAGCAGATAAGGCAGAACACAGAAGCCCTGTGAGCACGGCAATAGATAAGGCAGAACACAGAAGCCATGTGAGCATGGCAGTAGGTAAGGCAGAACACAGAAACCCTGTGAACACGGCAAAGGACACAGAAACCCTGTGAGCACGGTAGCAGAAAAGGCAGAACACAGAAACCCTGTGAACACGGCAAAAGCAAAGGCAACCAAACCCTAAAAATAGGGTAAGGCAAGGTAAGGCAAATAAAGGCCAAGCAAAGGCAAGGTGGCAAGGCATGGCAAAGAAAGCCCAGATAGGGCAACAAAACCCTAAAAATAGGGTAAGGCACGACAAAATATGGTGACTATACAAGATGAAGACCCATGATGGGTTAGGAATGAGGTGTGCCAACGACTCTCAATTTGGCAGAGGTTATCACAGGATCGGAACTAGGCTCTTGATACCATGTCAAACAATATGGTAGAATATTTTCAGATATGCTAAGATACGCTCATATTTGCTCATATTCTTATTCTTCTCCAATATGGAGGTATTTATACAAGTACGAAGATGTGTTAACCCTAAATAAAATAGGAAATATATCTAAATTACAATATGACTAAATAATAATTGGTAAGTAATCAAAATTCTAACTAAATAGGGAACCAAAATCCTAACTAAGTAAGGACTCGCCAACAGATTCTACATTTATAAAGGTTTTGAAACGGCTAAAAGTGTTGTATGCACTAAAAAAATTTCTAACAATGTTTGACAGAAAAACTTAAAACGCTTCTAACTCATAAAAATATATTTTTTTAAAGCACATACAAGTTATTTCTCTATGAAGCACTAGAATTTTTAATAAAATTTCGACGCGTGCTTAACAATAAGTACTTTCAAACCTTTGCATCTTCTAGAGCTTTTCATGCTTTCATGGGGTTAGAGACCATAGACCAATGGCTAGAGGTCAATCTATCTTGATGCAATTCGATCCCCTAAAATTTTGTCAGGACAAAAGGCTGCCGTTTAGACTCCGTGTGTGTGAGTAAGAAAAAAATGCTTGTAGGGCATGGAATTGCATTAATTTGTCTCAACAAATTGCAGTTTACAAGTCAGACTGGAGTTATTAACTTTGAATCCAACAATCAAGGCTGGATTGGAGTTGGAATTTTCCGTAACGACCAAGAGAGTTCTCCCATAAATAAGTGCCTATAAACCATGAGGGCAACATCAGCATGAAATTTGTGGTGGAAAGAAAGCCTTCAAATTTCCACGATTTGAAAGTCATCTACCAAAGTAAAGTCGGCTCAAGTGGCAATTTGTACAATATTAATCCTAGCAAGAGAAGTTAGTTTTCACCTACCCTTGTGTTAATATTTTGTTCTTTTCTCTCTTTTCTTTCCTGGCAAGCAGCCCTTGTGATAAATTGGTAAATATGATTCTTGAAAATTTTAATTAAGGTTATATAATTAAGGCTACCCCAATTCAATTTTTAGGTGTATAATTCATTGCAAGTATTATGACATATTCAGCAGCCAACTGCATGTTGTAAGTAATACTTCATTTAGATTGGAAAATGGATGCCACAAAATGAACACTTTTCTTCTTTCTTTCTAAATTTAATTCTAGTTTACTCTTTTGTTTTTAAGTACAAGCGATAATCTGAACTAGAAGGGAGGGGAATTTCTCTCACACACACAATTATGATGTTGTGGGGATTCACCTGAGACCTCTGATCCACAAGTCAAGGCCAATATTTCCGAAGAAAAAACAAATAATGAAGCAGTATTCGATAATTTATGAAAAACTTGAGTGAAGACTTTTTTATTGCATGAACGAATGAGCAATGGACAAACATAAGTTACGTGTAAAACAAATAATGAAGCAGTATTCGATAATTTATGAAAAACTTGAGTGAAGACTTCTTTATTGCATGTGTTCACCCGTTTTGATTTATTTCCTGAGATGACAGGGCAAAGTTCCCCATTAATTCAAAGACCATGTTTTGGTCAGTAAATTAACTTTCTTTATGTGTTGAGCGTGCCACTGTTAGCAATTTTTCAACCCTAACAGACTTATGGTAAAAATAACTTGCGCCCCAAGTTACTGATTTTGACCAAACGATTGTGAATTTGGGTGAGGAATATCTCCCAAGTAAGTTCTTTTCTATGCCTTAGACTGGCAAGGACTTTTATAATTTATCTCAGTATAACAACCGGTAGTTCTGGCCAGAACAACTGATAACAGATTGAACTGATTTTAGGCAGAACTCCCCTTTACAAGACTCAAAAAGGGAAAACTGACTATATGAAAACAAGAGGAGGGCTGTGCTTCCATTTCTGCCTGGTTGGTTACCTCTGTTCTGGGCTGGATTGGGTATGCTTGTGCTGGATTGGACTCTGAACAGCTTCCACTGTTAGGCTTCGGCTGCAAATCGATACCAAAGCTTGAGTTTGGCAGAGCTTTAATCTATTTCAAGCCCTGGATGGCTTTTGGATGGGCAGAACTGGGACTTCTCCAGTCTGAAAGGGGCAGAAGTGGCTGGACTTGAGCTGGGGATGTGCTGCAGTACCTGTGTTGCTTAGTCAGGGCTCTTCATAGACTTGTTGAGGTTTTCATATTTGAGAAAAACTCGAACTCTGCTAAACTTGGCTTTTGTTGAACCAAATTTGTAACGAGAGAAATCTCGTTATTGTTGAGTTGTGAACTGGGATTCAAATCAGAAGCAGGGGTCTAATGGCCTTTGCTGGGAGAAAATAGGATGATTCTGCAAGCTTGTCTGAGAAGCTTTTGAATTTGAAGTACTTCAGACTCTGAGTCTGTTGTAACTTGTTTTGAGATATTTGTGATCAAGTGATCTTTTGAGTGTTTGTCTTTTGACTGGGTTTTTGGTTGTGTTGATTGATTGTCCTTTGCTCTGTTCACCCTCTCTTGTATATATACGAAATGTTTTTGAGGGTGGGCGGTAAGTAAAAGATCTTTTTAATTTTTAATTGAAACAAAAACAGGAGTTCCATTCCTTTTCTGGTAAGAAAACACTCAACGATCAGTTCCTGAGGTGACTGCTTCTGTATTTTGATGGAGTGCCATGCCTGTTCTTTCATTTCAATCTGCTTTTGCATGAGTCTGAACGTTTGAGATAGCGAGCTCTCAGTTTTGAACAGCTCCCTGTTTCCCTCTTATCTCCTTTTTGCAGGGGCAGAGTTTGCTTATCTTTGAAAATGGTGCCTTTCTAATAATATCAAAATATCTTTAGATAAATTAAGCGGAATTTGATCTCCTGGCAGCAAAGCTATTTCAGAGATTTTTCTTTTTGTACCTGCTCCTGTTCAATCTTCAATCTCAGCCGAAAATATTGACTCTTCCAAGTCAGGGATCACGTGGGACTGTTCCGTTTTTCAGACCAGATTGAATCTAGTTTACGTTGTGCCTAATTTCGAATTTCTTCGAGGCCCAACCCTTTCCTAGTCCCTACTGTTTCCAGACCTCCTAATGTTTTGGGCCGTGTTCATTTGTTTTTGATCCGTTCAATCGTTAGTGGGCTGGATTGCGTTGACGGGTTCAGAGCTTTGGAACAGTCGGCTTGGGGATGTCGTGGGCTTTCTTCTTTAGGCTTGGGTGCGCCAAATTTAAGCCCAAACAGCATGAACGAATGAGCAATAGCCAAACATAAGTTACGTGTACTCATCCTACCATGTAACAAGAAAGTCCTCTCACGTAAGTTTTACTCGATTTACACATGATTAAGTATGACGACCCTCAGGTAAACAACAAATTTAAGGAATTGCCACTACTACAAAAAGGGCAAAAGACGACGGGAATTCACCGTCGTGTATCGGGTTTTCAAACCGTCGTAAAATCGACCGACATCTTTTGCAAAGTAAAACCACGACGGGAAATCACCGTCGTTGTTATAACAAACAACGTCATTAACAAAAAAACAACTGATGTCTGTATACTGAAAAATGAGCCAAAAAATTGTCATGGAGAAGAATAGACGACCTATTTTATACAAAATCCGTCGTGTAAATAAATACAATACGTCTTTAAATAAATAAAATACGACGTTATTAAAACATACGACGTCCAATATATTTATATAACCGTTGTGAAATAGTTTTTCCACTTCGTTTTTTCCATTTATATTGACGTGGAAATAGCGGTTAGGGTAAATCACTTTCGTTGTTATAACAAACAACGCCATTAACAAAAAACAACCGACGTCTGTATACTGAAAAATGAGCCAAAAAATTGTCAAGGATAAGAATAGACGACATATTTTATACAAACTCCGTCGTGTAAGTAACACAATACGTCTTTAAATAAATAAAATATGACGTTATTAATACATACTACGTCCAATATATTTATATAACCGTCGTGAAATGATTTTTCCACTTCGTTTTTTCCATTAATATTGACGTGGAAATAGCGGTTAGGGTAAATCACCGTCGTTGTTATAACAAACAACGTCATTAACAAAAAACAACCGACATCTGTATACTGAAAAATGAGCCAAAAAATTGTCAAGGATAAGAATAGACGACCTATTTTATACAAACACAGTCGTGTAAATAAATACACTACGTCTTTAAATAAATACAATACGACGTTATTAAGATATACTACGTCTCATCTATTTATATAAGCGTCGTGAAATGATTTTTCCACTTCATTGTATATAAAATAAACGACGTGGAAAATATGTTAGGCTCATGACTTACGACATTTTTATTTCTATAAACGACGTAGTATTTTATATACAACGTCGTTATCATGTAAAAGACAGCCGTGTTTCTCTATTTATACGTCGTCTTTACCAAAATAATAGTCGTCTAATCTATCTGAGACGGCGAAGTTTTTCAGCCAATAGCCGTGGAAAATATATTTAACGACATAAGAATAAAAAAAGAGACGTGGATATTCCCATATAACGTTGTTTTTGTAAAAGAACGACGTCCAAATATCTTTTTACGTCGACAAATTTACCTCTGGATATCAAATTACGTCGTGAATTGTTTATTTTTTACTTCATTTTTGATATAACAAGCGACGTGGTAAAATTTTAAGACGACGATTTTTGATTTGTTACGGACGAGTTCATGATCTAAGACGTCGTCTTTTGTAACGTTCAGGTTCGATATCTGTCCTTTTAGACGTCGGTATTATGGTACTGGAGTCGTGTTATTTGTAATTACATGTCGGCTCTGTATGCTTATCCGATGTGATATCGTTAATAACTATTTCACAATACCGTCGTCTTTCTTCAATTTTACTTCGCTTTTAGACGTCGGTAAATTCAATGCCGTCGTTGAATGCTCCAAAACGTCATTTTTTATTGACAATTTTATAAAAACAAACGTCTGTTTTTCACAGTTTTATGAGGACCGTCGTTTTATAATACTGAACCAGTATTTTATATACTGATTGTTTTGTGGCCAAAACCTGCATAATGAAAGTGAAGAAAACACATTACAATTTATTACAAAATTAATGTCATACAGTAATGCTGTTTAGGGCATAAGTAATTTCATAAATTACAAGAGCATCATTCAATCCATATATCTTCACACTCATCTCGAATATTTTGACTCCCAAACTCACCCACTAGTTCATCAAATGTGTCAACATTTGGCATCCCTCTAGTAAATGGCTCACACTCAATTCTCACATCACCTAAGACATCATCACCAATAACATCATTATATTCTCTATTAGGCATTGATAACATTACCGACCAACCATGATGCATCAGGTCGTCAACAAAAAATACTTGTTTGACTTGAGAACCCAAAATAAATTGGTCATTCCTATGTCCAATTTTACTCAAATCTACAAGGGTAAATCCAAGTTCGTCGACTACAAGGCCAGAAGTACTATCTATCCAATCACACCTAAAGACTGGGATTGTAAACTTTTGGTAGTCAATGTCCCAAATTTCTTGAATGACACCATAAAAACCCATATTTGAGAGAATTGGGTTTTTATCCTTGGCACTAGCAACTTGCATGGTATGTGCAAGTAAATAAACTCTACTATTTTGAACTGTCCGCACATCATCTTGTGCCTTGATGTTAAATTTAACACATTTAATAAGATAGCTCCTATATAAGCATGCTTTGTTGAAAATACAAAGTAAAATGCTTAGGCCTATTACAAGCCAAATCGAAACGTTCCAATAGCATAGGTCAAACACCTTTGATTATAATAGTTAATTTTGGATATATTTTTTTAATTGGGGGTTCACCCAAATATCATAGCATAAACATGAAGCCAAAAGAAGATGTCAACGCATTGTTAATTGGGGGCTCAAAGATTGAATCAACCATATGCAAGTTTGATCGCTTAAATTAGATACTTGTTCTAAATAGGATGTATTTTTCTTCCAAGAGAATGAATGATTAAATTATTGATCTTCATCCCACAATATAATATAATGATTTGAATTCTTTATTTTTTATTTAAAGATCCCACTTGAGAATGTATTTCTAAAGATCAAATTCAAAGTAGAATTCGTTCAACAACTATCTTTCATTCCTTTGTTTTTTAGTCAAAAGGGAGTGAAGGAATCAAATTTAGAAACTCTTGCTCCGTTGAAAAGAGAATTGACACAAAACGAATAGATTTATGACCTGTTTGATAATTTTTTATTTTTTTTGTGTGTTAGAGTTTAGAGTGAGAATGAGAGTGGAGATGAGATTGAGAGGAGTTGATGGGAGGAATGAGCAACAAAAGTGAAAACAAAAACTAAAAACTGAAATCTATTTCAAATTGTTTTCACTTTTGTTACTCATTCCTCTCACCCTCTCTCTCAATCTCATTCTCACTCTCATTTTCCTCTAATACTCTAGCACAAAAAATGAAAATTAAAAACTAAAATTGAAATGGTTATCAAACGGGGTCTTAGATTTCGAGAATTTATAACTAGTTAAGAATTTTGAACTACAATTACTTCAAGGTTAAAAGGCATGAATTATGAATTGATATGAAACCAAATTTATAATCTTGGAAATATATGAGTGTGACAAAATCCAATCCAAACTAAATTATGCTTTCCCAAGATGCCAAACTCATCTTGTTAATCTCCATCCCACCAAACAAACATGTTAAACAAGATGATGAGCAAGCTTGGTTCACTGAACATCCAATTTTCCAAACCCACTAATAAAAACCCTCGAGAAAAAAGCAAACAGACAAATTGAGGTTCACATGGACGGTGGATGGCTGGCTCCTTTTTTTTTTGACTTGGAGAATAAATCAGGCCACAATCATGAAGCCTCACATGGCTGCGGCGAGTGACCCTCACGCTCTAATCACAGGCCATCAGGCCATCATGAGCCCAATGTCAGGCTGGTCCCGCATGCATCAAATCCCAACCCCACCACCTACGTGGTCACTAGCTATTGGTCCACGTTTGAGGTCGTATTTGAAATTCAATCACAGTGGTATCGCAAGCACATGGGGAGCTAAAGATTTCCTGGATGTCACACCAATGATGACCCAGCGGTCCAAGCCACAAATTTTTGTTTTCTTCATATTTATTAGGGAGATTCACTATTATACCCAATATAGGAGCCTAAATTTTAAAAAAAAATCTTATATGAAATGGACTTTAGAAATACACCAAAAACCTATTTACAACATAACAAAAAGGCTTTTAACTTCTTTTAAATTACAAAACTGCCATTGATTTCTTAAAACAAACCCAACCCCAAAATCTCATAAAAAAAACCCAAAACACTTAATAGGGCATCAAAGTAATTTAATAATCAAAATTAAATTCAATAGGGTCAGCTATCATTTTTTGGGTTTGTTTATAAAAATTAAATAGTGTAAGGTTTATTTATAGTTTTAGTGCTAAGAATGGATATATGACTAAATATCTTTATCTAGGTATCTCTATTTATTTTGTTCTATGGATTTTTTTTTTTTGTTTTGAAAATATCCTAATTTATGAATTTGTAGGTAAGTTTCCTTTGTACCTTTTCTTGATGGATTTTCGTTTTCTTGAATGAACATTTTAAATATATTGAAATTGCACTCTTTTTTTTTTTTGGTAAAAAAGGGGGCCAAAGCCCAAACAACACAAAAAGAACTACACAACAACCATCCTTGGACGAGCCAAGCTTCTGGCATCAGCAGCAAGAAGCTCAACAACCACACCAGGTGCTGAATCCAAAACTCGCAAACCCAAGGGAAGATCATGGCTCATAGAAGCCAAAGAATTTGCAACAAAATTTTGCTCTCGAAAAATATGCTTGACAGAACAGCACCACTCCTTCTGAATAAACAAATGGCATCAATTGATAATGCTAAAAAGAGGATGAGTATGACTAATAGGATTCTATAACAGAACCACAGCAGACTTAGAATCACATTCAACCTCCACACTTTGAAACCCACCTTCCCAAGCTAAATGGAGCCCCCAAAAAATACCCCATAACTAAGCCTCAATCATTGACCCAACACCCAAATTAACAGAAAAACCTTTAATCCAATTACCAGCATGATCTCTTAACAGACCCCCAGCTCCAATGTAACCAAGAGCAAGCTTACGACTACCATCAGAATTAACCTTACAACTCCCTGGCAAAGGGGCTTGCCAATGAAGATAAACTAAACCCTGATGAAGAGGAACATAGATAGACTTAGTGGCTTTAAGCCAATCCTTAATATACTGCAGAATCACCTGCTGCTGCTCAGAGGGATGCAAAAAACCGTGCTAAAAAACAAGCTTACATTGCCATTTCCAGATGAACCAAAGGCTAACAGCAAACATCAAATTCCAAGCCAAACCAGTCATAAAAGATCTCTTGGAATGCAGATTATGGAAGAGCCAATCATCAAAATTAGGATAAGAAACACTAGATTCCTCAAACCAACTACCAAACTGATTCCAAATTAAAAAGGAAGAACTACAACCTTTAAACAAATGCTCAACATATTCAACTGGATAAATGCAACGAGGACAAGAAGCATAAACTGCCATACCTCTACGGTGCCTTTGAGCATTAGTACGGAGCTTTTTGTGACACAACACCCAAAGGAAGGACTTAACCTTGGGAGGAAGCTGCAACCTCCAAATAAACTCCCATTGCCAATTAGAACTAGCCTTAACTGGACAAAACAATTGATAAGCAGATTTCATAGAAAAATTTCCATTAGAAGTAAACCTCCAAATGCACATATCAGAACCACTATCAATGAAACCAGCAGGCATACTAGTAATCATCAGCACAATATCAGGAGGAAGACACTCTTACAAACACGCAATATCCCACAAACCCTACTCCAAAAAATCACTCACATTCAACTGGAGCATTTCCTCCGACAGATCAATGAGGGCAAAATGTATAAGAGCACATGGGGTACAGTACGAATTCGTACTCGATACAAACACCTAGACATGACTCATTTAGAAAAATTTCAAGATCTAATTCGTGTTCTAATTAATCTAATACATATTTACTACGCGTTCGTACGTACCATATAAAAGTCGCATCACTTCACCTCTCTTGCTCTATATAATGACAAAAGATGACTGGAAAATGTAAGCTTCCTGCCCCAAAGTGGACCCCTATATCTCATTCGAATTTTCTTGCAACATATGCAAAGTCTACCACAAAATCCACCCTTCCCCTTCTTTTGATGTAAATAGTTTGATGTGTTGACAAACAGAGAAACTTCCTTAAAAATTCGAAAATAAAAGAAAAGAGAAAACCGATAAAGGGAAGGATAATCAAAATCATTATCACCATTTTAATGGGTATCCAATGTAATAATAATTGCACAGTAGATTGAGAGAAAAATGACAGTGAGTCATGCAACTAAGAAATAAAAACTTTATGAGTATTAGTAAATCCTACCCTACTTATATCATATCGCTCATAATTAGTTGACTTTGAATACTCGCATGCAATCACTTACAAACTACATTCAGGAAGATTTAAAGGTTAAATTATTTAACTCCGAATACATGCAATCACGTGCAAACTACTAATACATTTGAGCTCACAATTTATACGATGCTGGTTATTTTACCGGTGGGCCATCCGTGCAGGTTGCATGCAGCTAAAGAAAGTTAGCTTAAAGGGGGACAAAAGGTGACAAAAAAACACATATGCATGCATGTAATTATGTAAATATAAGGTTGGGTTTTGTCCAAAGTAGAGATAATGGAGTTTAGTATACGACTCTAATTAAGGAATTGGAGTGAGGGTGTGGCTCGAGATTAATTGAAGAAGGTTTGTGTTTGGGGTTTAGATTAACTTAATTATATTGTTATTGTGTGTTTTGGGCCCCACTTACAGTTAAAGCTAGTCTGGGTAATATGGGCCGCTGATTACGGGATTAAGTGGGTCCTACAACCCACGTTGGATGCTCTCTCAATCTCTCATCACTGTCTTCTTGTTTTGTAGGCCTTGCCTGCCTCATTGCTCATTAGGTTTAGGTGTCTACTTTTTTTTACTTTGGGCACCCCCCTCTTGCTTGCACCCACTCACCCACCCACACGCTTTTCTGGTGCACTATGCTTGCTTAGATCTCTTATTAGCAAAAATTGCTGATTTTGGAATTTCAAGATTAATTTCCATTGACCAAACTCATCTAACCACATGTGTACATGGAACATTTGGTTACTTGGACCCAGAGTACTTTCAATCAAGCCAATTTACGGAGAAAAGTGACGTCTATAGCTTTGGAGTGGTCCTAGTTGAGCTCTTGACGGGTCAAAAATCAATTTCTGCAGTATCATGGTCACAAGAAGAAGAATACAGAAGCCTTGCCACATATTTCATTACCTCGATGCAAGAAGATCGTCTGTTTAACATTGTTGATAAACAAGTTTTGAAGGAGGGCTCTGAAACAGAAATCGAGGTAGTCGCTAACCTTGCGAGGAGATGCTTGAATTTGAACGGAAGAAACCGTCCTACAATGAGAGAGGTTACATCAGAGCTAGAGGCTGTACAAATGTCAAGAAAACCTTCCATTAGTGCCCAGCAAAATTCTGAAGGGGTTTTGATTTTGTGGAAGATGATGCAGTTGGGCATTGGGATGTTGAATCTGTTAAAATTTACAGACTATGATCTGTTTAGTGTTTTGGATTATTGGTAGATGGAGCTCAGGTAAAAAAAGGAAACACAGAGAGCTTTGAGACACTACTACAAAAAAGGCAAAAGACGACGGGAATTCACCGTCGTGTATCGGGTTTTCAAACCGTCGTGAAATCGACCGACATCTTTTCCAAAGTAAAACCACGACGGTAAATCACCGTCGTTGCTATAACAAACAACGTCATTAACAAATAACAACTGACGTCTGTATACTGAAAAATGAGCCAAAAAATTGTCAAGGATAAGAATAGACGACCTATTTTATACAAAAAAACGTCGTGTAAATAAATACAATACGTCTTTAAATAAATAAAATACGACGTTATTAAAACATACTACGTCCCATCTATTTATATCACCATCATGAAATGATTTTTCCACTTCGTTTTTTCCATTAATATTGACGTGGAAATAGCGGTTAGGGTAATTACTTACGACACATGTATTTCTATAAACGACGTTATATTGAATAAACAACGTCGTCCACAACTAAAAGACAACCGTGTTTCATAATTTATACGTCATCTTTAAACACAAAACCGTCGTCTAATATTTTTGAAACGGCACAAATTTCCAGTCGATCACCGTATAAATTTATATTAACGACATGATCTGAAAATAAACGACGTGGAAAATATGTTAGGCTCATGACTTACGACATATTTATTTCTATAAACGATGTGGTATTTCATATACAACGTCGTCATCATGTAAAAGACAGCCGTGTTTCTAAATTTATACGTCGTCTTTACCAAAATAATAGTCATCTAATCTATCTGAGACGGCGAAGTTTATTAGCCAATCGCCGTGGAAAATATTTTTAACGACATAAGAATAAAAAAGAGACGCAGATATTCCCATATAACGTTGTTTTTGTAAAAGAACGACGTCCAAATATCAGTTTACGTCGACAAATTTACCTCTGGATTTCAAATAACATCGTGAATTGTTAAATTTTCACTTCATTTATGACATAACAAGCGACGTGGTAAAATTTTAAGACTACGATTTTTGAGTTGTTACGGACGAGTTCATGATCTAAGACGTCGTCTTTTCTAACGTTCAGGTTCGATATCTGGCCTTTTAGACGTCGGTATTATGGTACAGGAATCGTGTTATTTGTAATTACATGTCGGCTCTTTATGCTTCTCCGACGTGATATCGTTAATAACTGTTTCACAATACCGTCGTCTTTCTTCAATTTTACTTCGCTTTTAGACGTCGGTAAATACAATGCCGTCATTGAATGCTCCAAAATGTCATTTTTTATTGACAATTTTATGAAAACAAACGTCTGTAATTCACAGTTTTATGAGGACCGTCGTTTTATAATACTGAACCAGTATTTTATGTACTGATTGTTTTGTGGCCAAAACCTGCATAATGAAAGTGAAGAAAACACATTACAATTTATTACAAAATTAATGTCATACAGTAATGCTGTTTAGGGCATAAGTAATTTCATAAATTACAAGAGCATCATTCAATCCATATATCTTCACACCCATCTCGAATATTTTGACTCCCAAACTCACCCACCGGTTCATCAAATGTGTCAACATTTGGCATCCCTCTAGTAAATGGCTCACACTCAATTCTCACATCACCTAAGACATCATCACCAATAACATCATTATATTCTCTATTAGGCATTGATAACACTCTTGACCAACCACGATGAATCGGGTCGTCAACAAAAAATACTTGTTTGACTTGAGAAGCCAAAACAAATTGGTCATTCCTATGTCCAATTTTACTCATCCAAGTTCGTCGACTACAAGGCCGGAAGTACTATCTATCCAATCACACCTAAAGACTGGGATTGTAAACTTTTGGTAGTCAAGGTCCCAAATTTCTTGAATGACACCATAAAAACCCATATTTGAGAGAATTGGGTTTTTATCCTTGGCACTAGCAACTTGCATGGTATGTGCAAGTAAATAAACTCCACTATTTTAAACTGTCCGCACATCATCTTATGCCTTGATGTTAAATTTAACACCTTTAATAAGATAGCTCCTATATAATGGCACTGCCATGTTTGGACTAGCTACTAGCCACCTTAAATTTTTTGATACGCCATCATTGTCTCCCTCATTAAGTTCACTTTTTAGAATGTACACTGCAGTATTCACAGCTTCAGCCCAAAACTCAAGTGGTATGCCCTTTTCAAACATCACGCACTTAGCAATCTCCACTATAGTCCTGTTTTTCCTCTCAGCCACACCATTTTGCTATGGTGAGTATGCCATTGTAAGTTGCCTTTCCATTCCCATTTCATCACAAAATCTGTTAAACTCATTAGAGGTATACTCTCCTCCCCTATCACTCCTTAGCTTCTTCACCTTATATCCACTTTGCAATTCAATTGTGGCTTTGAATTTCTTAAAAACATGGAAAACATCAGACTTGTACCTCAAAAAATAGACCCAACACATCCTAGTGCAGTCATCTATGAATGTGAGAAAGTAACAGTTTCCAGCCTTTGTAGTTGTTTGCATTGGACCACAAACATCACTATGTATCAACTCAAGAGGAGTTGATGCTCTAGTAGTGGTTTCTTTTGGAAAAACTTCCCTGCATTGTTTACCCAGAACACACCCTTCACAAACTCTTTTTCTTGCTGTGATTTCTAGTAAACCAATCACCATATCTTGTTTCTGCTTCAATTGTAAACTGTCCATATTTAAGTGTCCCAACCTTCTATGCCATATGATAGATGACTGACATACATTTACCTTGTAGGCAATATGCATCTCAGCCTGTAGCTTAAGTGGAAAACTCCTATTTCCTCTCATTGGAACTTTTGCTACCATATTTGAGTATGAACCATCATCATAGATTTCAGCCTTGTGATTGCCAAACACTAAGTGATAGCCATGCTCCATCATTTGCCCAACACTCAACAAATTTTCGTTCAAACCAGGCACAAGCATAACCTCCTTGATATACCTTCTGCCTTCTTTAGTTTCAACCACAATGCTTCCTTTTCCAGTCACATCTACCAGCTGTCCAGTACCCATTGCAACCTTTGCAGTCACATTCTTATCAATATCCACAAGTAAACCTTCCTTACTTGTCATATGATTGCTACATCCACTATCTAGATACCATATATCATCACTCTCTTTTACACTAGCATTTACTTTACTAGCATAAAACATGGTTGGTGTAGGAGTTACCTGTGTAGCATAGTTGAGTTGCTGCACTGGTTTCTTACTATAATAATCCTTTGCAATGTGACCAAACTTGTCACAATTATAACATTTTGGCTTGCCCTTGAATCTACACTCTCCAAAATGCAATTTACCACAATGCTTGCAAGGATTTTTAGCTCCATCAGTGGGTTTGTTATCCCATTTTTTTTCCTTATCTTTCCAATTCTTCTGATGCTTGTTATTCTGACTTCCATTTGCCTTAGCTGATTTGGAATCGACACTCAGACTAGCAAAGGCTTTCTCAGTCTTGTTCTCATGATGTCTCTCCAATCTTTGTGCAAAACTTTTCAATGAGGCAACAACCTCTTGAACATCAATAGTATCTAGATCCCTTGAATGCTCAATTACAGAACATATAGGATCATACACAGGCAGCAGACTAATTAGCATTTTCTGCACAATTCTCTCCCTGGACAACTCTTCTCCATAGCCTCTCATTTGATTTATCAGATCAAACAACTTTGTGAGATAAGCAGATAATGACTCATCCTCTCTCATTCTAGTATATTCAAATTCTCTAGGAAGGCTTTGTAATTTGACACTCCTTACCTGCTTGTCTCCATGAAATTCCTGCTCCATGCTCCTTTGGATGATTCTTCATGAGAAATCCTAGGAAAGATCTCATCACAAACAGCTCCCTGAATCAACCCTAAAGCCTTAGCATCTTTCATCAGAATCTCTGAGAGAACCATCTTCCCAGCACCACTCGATTCCTCTTTTTCTTTCTTCTTCGCATCAGATTCATCGGCTCCCTTCGAATCTGAGCTCTCTATCCCTTTCTCAACAAGTTCCCATAACCCATGAGATTTGAAAATCGTTTTCTTTCTTATGCTCCAGAACTCATAGTTCTCACCATTGAAGATCGGAGCTCGCAGCTCACCACCTCCAGACCCTGCCATGATAGACACAGATCTTCAAGAAAGCAAGTTCTTCAAATCACAGCTCACTTTCTTCACAAATTCAAACGCCTAGCTAACCAATCGAACCTGGCTCTGAGGCCATGTTAGAATTTACAGACTATGATCTGTTTAGTGTTTTGGATTATTGGTAGATGGAGCTTAGGTAAGAAAAGGAAACACAGAGAGCTTTGAGAAGAAGAATGAGAAATTGAAGTCTATTCTCTTAGTCACGCACAAGCTGTGCAGCAAAGTATATCAGTTGGGTTCTTACATCATCCAAATCTAGCCATCAATTTCACTATCCTATGAGATAGCAACACATGGCAGAATTCGTCACTACACCTAAGAATACATCTTAGCTGTCCATTGGACTGTGATCCAATGGTTCACAATTAAGTCAATACAATTAAATCAAATAACACAAATACTCAGCTAACACACTTATACTTTAACATAATCACTTTCAGAAGTGTCGGATAGCTACTAAAAACATGGTTTTATGCCATTGTTTCCATCTACAAGTTATGGTGAATTTCTTTTAATGAAATAAACTTTGTTTCATTTGATGTTGTACACATATGTTAAGTTTTTCTTATGATCTCGTTAGTTCAACGTTAATTATTATCAGGGGGGAAAAAAAAGCAGCTTAATTTCGTGTATAAACCAAATTTCCAGCTATATAATAATTTAAAGTAAAAACCAATCAAGGATTTTAATATTAACTGAAATTGTATTAATACATGTCTTATTATTAGTCAATGAGTCTAGCTAGCCGAGTGGAGGCCTTGACTGGCAGATTAGTGGTTTTAGGTTTGAATCCCCATAACATCATAGTAGTGTGTATGAAAAACCCCCATCTCTTAGAGTTTAGACTATCGCTTGTACTAAAAAATACAAGTCTTATTAGTCATGACACTATATACTCTCACACGACATCTCTACATACTCTTAAAATTTTCTCCAAATTTATTCAGAATTTTAATTAGAATAATAATTTTTATCATTATCAAAATATACATGTATGAATGATTAAAAATAAAATAAAATATTGCAACGCTAATTATTATCAGGAGTGGAAGCCCAATAAGACGGCGTATGAATGAACCTTCTAGTCATGAGTAATGTGAACAGCATCAATACGTGATGATGACCATCTAAGCATCTGACAGATAAATTATTGTATGTTATCGGAATTTATCCAATATTTTGATTAGGCTTATTTATGGATATGCTCCCTGTGCTTTCAAAATAGTTTCAGATTACCACATGTTCTTTGAAATATCTCAATATACCACATATACTTTCAGTAAGTGTCTTACATTAGCTATTTTGTTAGATTTGAGAGAAGTTCCGTTAACTGATGTGGCATCCACTTCTTTTCAATCTCTTAACAAGGGCATCCTCCTCTGCACCACTGACTAATTCAAGCAATCATCGAAGGACATTATCTTCCCAAGATGTAAATAATAATGGTGGGGGTTTTAATTACAACTTGGGACTGAATGTTTTTTCTAGGACAGCCCAGCAAATGGTGTCTCAAGTCATCCTCTTAGCCCACAAAGATCAAACTTTGTGGAGATGGATGGTTTTCCTGTACATGTTGCCACCACTTTATCCATTAATTGTTCAAGCAATTGTCATAGGGGAAAGAGACAAGAAAATGAAAGTTACAACTTCAGCAAGAGTGCTCCAACAAGTGGGTTTTCAAGTCCTGCCGTTAGCCCTCGAAGATCAAAGGCGGGGGGGGGGGGGGGGGGGCCTTTTCCTACGTTTGGGGCTTTCTTAAGAACAATATCAAGATACCTGTCCTTTAAGATTATCACCAAACAATATTGCTCATAGTCCCACTCATTCTCCTCTTCCTAGCCCCACATCTCGAAGTCCACGCTTCAACCACAAAAATTCAAATGGAAATGTATTTGCGTTGCATCATAAATCAGTCACAAAGGGTTTTCCAGAGAGGGGTGAAAGTAGTAGTCAAGTTAATGCTCACCCTTTGCCTTTGCCTCCTGGAGCTGTGGTACTTCCACAGCCATCTAGCATGCATCACAATGTAGAACTTCTGTCCACATCATTCAAGCCATCCTTCTTCTCCCAAATATGAAATCCCCAAATCAAATTCCCCATTTTCTCCCAAATATCCCTCCTTTTCTCCCAAATCTGAACCTCCAAATTCCCAAATCTGAAATTCCCTCAACCTAATCTTCTCCCAAATTCCCCATTTTCTCAACCAGACTAACCCTTTCTCTCCCTTGTTAAGAGATTGAAAAGAAGTGGGGGCAACATCAGCTAACGGAACTTTTCTCAAATCTGACAGAATAGCTAACGTGAGACACTTATTAAAAGTATAGGTGGTATATTGAGACATTTCAAAGAACATGTGGTAATATGAGACTATTTTGAAAGCACAAGGGGCATATCCATAAATAAGCCTTTTGATTATTATCATGGAGAGGATTACGACACATCTGATGCTTCAGGCATGCCGAAAATTACGACATTTCAGTTTGGTTTGAAACTCAAATTTTGTTTTCTAAAAGGAAGAGGACGAGTTTTTTTTTAAATAAAAAATAAAAAATAGCCAAAATTACCCCTACGATCATAAATGTCAATTTTTATAAAAATTTTCCGTGATACCAACTTAAATAGAATTTAGGGTTATGAATAATTCAGTATATTTATATTCTTCTCACAAGGAGGTATTTATAGTGATACAAATACAAGCCTCTCTAGGAAGTAATTACACAAATTAGAGAGATTTCCAAGTTGGGGAGGAATGAGTCCACTAAAATTAGCATTTGCAAGTTTGAGTTGCCTTCAACTGACTCAAAGGCTGCGTTTGGTTCATGGGAAAGGAATCTTGGAGATGGGAAACCAATTGCTTTCCCATGTTTGGTAAGTCCGGCATGGGAAAGTGTTGCCTAGCACATGGGAAAGTAGGAGGGAAAGTGAATCCTTCCTTCCTACTTGGGTTTCACTTTCCCTTCCCATGGGAAAGTAAGACTAACTTTTTTTTGACTAATTTGTCCTTACTAACAATTCATAATTATAGTTTTTATCCAACAATTATTGGTATTTTTTAATTATTTTAATAAGGGTACAATTGGAAAACTAAACAAAATTTGTTTTCCATTCCTACTCAAAACAAACATGGGAAAGGAATTACCATTTCCCATCCCTTGGGAAATGACATGGGAAATGATTTCCCATCAAATTCATTCCGTGAACCAAACGGGGCCAAAGAACCAATGAATAGTTAGGGATCACCATTCCTCTGAAATCATTGTTACTAAGGTCCCAGTAATCAAGATATTCCAATTCAAGTAGGGAAGGACCAATCTCACCTCTCAAAGGACCATGCGAATCGAAAGGATCATCCACGTCGAAGTAGAGATTTAGCGCGACAACATTGCCTGTTTGGTTGTTGCATGTGATTCCGCTCCACTCACAACTATCTTTTTTGTCTCCCCAGGAAGCAAGAACATTGGACTCGTCCACAAGGCCTTGCTTAAACTGAAGGAGAGCATGTTTTTCTCTCTTGATGCACACTGCAATTCGAATAAACAATGATTGAAGTTTAAGGACCATGGTTTTAGATATTTTATTTTATTTTATTTTGTTATTGGTGTGAATAATTTCAATTATTTGACACAACAAAGGGCATACACAAGCTAGCTCTCAATTCTTTTAATTTCCCTTGCTGATAAGAGATCTCTATCTCCTCATTCGCTGCTTTTCATAAATTAATTGCATATTCCCAATATTATTTGAATTCTCTCTATTATAGTATTCTTTTCCATTCTACTTTCTTCTTCTAAAAAAATTGATATAATTTAATAATTTGTACAGTTGAGTGCAATTGACTTACGAAAGTCATGGATCAAGGATGAGCATTAATTCCTGAAGCAGCTGCACCTTAATTTTTTATTTTAGTTTTATCCTACTCAGAGAACATTAAGAATTTTTGTCCAAAAAAGAAATAGAAAAAAGGAAAAAGAAGAGGAGTTTAAGACTTGACTTGAGAATGATCATTTAGGGTTGCAGTTTACCCTTAAGTAGTCGGTGTATGTAGGGATGGCAATGGGTCGGGTAGGGGCCGGGTATGACAATATATACCATACCCGTCACCGCTCTCCATCCCCACCCCAGTCCCCGAACCCATCCCCGTTTAATAGGTTTCGGGGAATCCCCGCCCCGTCCCCGTCGGGGGACTATGCCCCATACCCGCCCCAAATCCCCAAACATCACTATGCATAACTCAGCCTTTCACCATCAAGCCACCTTGTATTGTCCTTTTTAATCAAGTCTTCCTTGAATATCATAAAAAACTTTGAACCTTCTCTGCTTTTCTTTTATTATTTCTATATATAGTCCAATATCATAAAAAACTTGAGGATGATCATTTAGAAGATAATAATGAAATTGCTTTTCTTGACTCTAGTTTCAAGTCATCTTGCTTAATTCAGAAGATTGTTCATTAACTATTAGCCAATCATTGGCTTTGTTTTTTGAGGAGCCATTCAAGTCTCTTTCAACATTTTTAATGTAGTTACAACTGACACCATAACCATACCAACATTTTTAATGTACCAAGTCATCAGAGCAGGCTGCAAAACTTCCTCCGCATAATTGTGTTTTCTTGATCTAGAAAACCTCTTGGCCAGTGCCAATTGGATAAGTGAGATAATATAATTATCTAAAATGCCATGAGCATAGAATTGAAGCATAATTATACTAACGTCTCAGCATGGAATTAAAGCATAATTAGACTAATGGGGATAGCCCTAACCTCATGCAAGGGGCAACTTATTTTTCGAGTGCTGGTGATTTGTTTTTCTTTGGAATGTTTCGCTGATATTTTTGTAGCTCTGATTTGAACTTTTGGGTATGAACAGAACCACGATTACAAAATCATGCTGTGGATAGCATAACTCAGCGTTTCACCATCATATCTTTAATTTTTATTTTTGGTGAAGATTGACTAGAAGTCTACACACGAATAGCTAGAAATAATGTACACGATAATTTCCAGACGGCAACAATGGCAACTGCTATGAAGGTATTGGCTGTTGCCAAGATACTTGGGGCTCATTTGGTATACTATTTGGATTCAATTTTATGAACTAAAAAATACGATCTATCAACTGTGGAAAAGAATTGAAGTCTTAAAAATGCCTAACCCACCTAATTCCAACACTCAAGCTATGAAAGATTATCTCCCTCCAAATCTACTGACGCTCTATCTGAATGGTTATATGACTGATATTATATTCTCTCTTGATATAGTCTATAACCTTTTCAAGTACCATGTCAGCATTAGCATCCGGCTTCACGATAACATGGCAAGCCATTAACACCTTGCCAACAGTTATGGCCCATATGTGGAGTTCATGAACCGCAACTACCTCATCCATCTCACAGAGGCCTTTCTCAAGCTTTGTGGCATCAATCTCTCTAGGCGTGCTCTCCATCAGAACCTCCAAAATGTTTCGCAGCATCCTGATTGTTGTCCCCAGCACAATCAACGAAAATACAAGGGTGCATATCAAATCAATAATCTTCCACTCAGGCTTGTACCATATAATTCCTCCACCAATCATCACTCCAATACTCTGAATGGAATCCCCAAGTACATGAAGGTAAGCCCCCTGCACGTTGATATTTTGTTGCTTCGTCTTTTTAACTTCTGGTTTCTTTTTGCCTTCACAGCCAGGCTTGAGCAGAGGTTCCGTGTGATCATGATCGGAGTGCACCACATGATGATGAGAGTGTGTCGTTACAGTAATCCCATGGCTATGTGTATCATCATGATCCTCATTACTGTTATGGTGATCACCGTGTCCATGACCATGTCCATGTCCATGTCCATGACCATGCCCATGTCCATGACCATGCCCTTGTCCATGTCCATGACCATGCCCATGTCCATGTCCATGACCATGTCCAAGTCCATGTCCATGTCCATGATCATGCCCATGTCCATGTCCATGATCATGCCCATGCCCATGACCATGACCATGTCCATGTCCATGTCCATGATCATGCCCATGATCATGACCCAATAAGAGTGCCATGGCAATGTTAACCACTAAACCAAATGCAGAAACAACAAACATGAGAAAGCCCTGAACTTCACCAGTATCGTTGACAAGTCTATTAATGGCTTCATAAACGAGGATCCCAGCAAGAAGCCAAATCATCAGGATGGAAACAAGAGCACCTAGGATTTCAATCCTGAAGAAGCCATAAGACTGACGAGGTGTTGCCTCCCATCCTGATGCCCAAAGAGAAAACAGAGATATTGCAAATGCTGCAACATCTGACAATAGATGAGCAGCATCAGTCAGAATTGCAAGACTGTTGGATTTAATACCCCCAACAACTTCCACGCTCATGAAAATAACACAAAGTATAACTGCTATCAAAAGCTTCCGCATGGATGCCGACCGTTCCTGTGCATCTTTGGAACTGGTTTTAGCATCTGAAAATCCACACGGTCCTTCCCCACAAATCTTTCTCACGCCCAGGCTTGTCTCTACAACTGGCGCATCTCCAGATACTTCAATTAGATGCGCATGCCCAGAATTTTGCACTTCCATCTGAAAAGCAACAAGAAATTATAAGAGATGAGGCGAATGCTGGCAAATTTTTCCGTCAGATATAACCACAAAAATCACATAAAAAATCAGAAGTTTAAGAAAAACCAAGTGAGGCAGGGCAGCGGCTATACGCTGCTGTCCAAAGACCTAAACGGACCCAAGATACAGAGACTAGAGGATAAAGCTGTAGAATTGAAGTGGAACGAAGAATTTTGAGTTCTCGGGCTAAATTCCCAAAGAAAACTCTTTAGACTAAAGTCTGAAATTATATTGATTGAAAACTGAATACAAAAGTCTCTTAATAGCCTATTTATACTAGAATACACCAGCCTAGAATTCCTAGTCCTAGTTTACTAAGAAAACCTAATTGATAAAGGAAATTAGAAACAAAACAAGAAACTTAAATCAAATCCTAATTAAGAGAGGAAAACATTTAATTTACTAATTTAAAATGTCTAAAACTTAGCCCTTTTTGACTAGGACTGATGCTCCTGCATCAACTCCACCGGGTTGGAAGGAACTCGACTATGACATATTCCGATACATTTAGACATGATGGCTGGTATTTGATTTGTTGAAGAAACAACAAACTCTAACTGGTCTAACTTCTAACAAATAAGAATCAGAAGGAAAGATAGACGCAGTTCTATTTGATCATTAAAGAATTTTCTTTTAATAAAAAGAAGCCCACAACAATGACCAGGATTAAAAGAACAAACTTTTATACCTTAATACCTCTATAATAAGTTCAAAATAGGCTTCACACATACACAGAACATGCATGCATATGAATTTGCAGACTCAAATAGTAACCCAACAAACAAAAGAAGGGCAGGCATTCCATTGCAAGTCTTAAACAAGCGATCCATGGGAACTCACTAGCATTAGAAGAACAAACTTTTATACCTTGATAAATATTTGAAGTTCAATATAAATTTCACAAACATTGAAAAAAATATGAACTGATATTGCACACTAAAATTATTTAATCATTAAACAAACTAAGGCACGGGATTCTATTACAAGACTTAAACAAGTGAACCAGAAATCAACAAATTTATACTCAACTCCAAGATTGCATATTTACATATACAAAATAAACCCAATATGGCGATGAATATAAGAAACCCATAAATAGAAAGAGAGAAAGAGATAGAGAGATTTACCTCCAAGAACTCCTCGGCATAAGCCTGAGCAAGTTGGTTCTTAAGCTGGTCCTTGAAAGCGTCAGGGTTGAATTGGGTTGCAGAAGATTCACTTGATGGTGATCAAAACGAACCCATTGCTGATTGTCCCTCTTTCTAAACAACTCTTCTCTTCTCCCTCCAGCCTCCACAACCCACAGAGACAACAACTGTACTGTATCTCTCTTCTAAAACCCCACACAACTCCTATTGTTGCTATTGCCTCTATTTTGACTTGTCTCCAAATTTTGTGAGGCAGTGAATGAAAACACACGGCTTTGGAGTTTGGCCCAAATTTGATTGCTTCTGCTTCAAGGCCCGATCATCCTTCGTACCTTAGTTGGGCTAAGTTTGAATTCGGTCTGTCCATCTAGGACTCGATGGATATGCAAATTCAAAGCCCTTATAGCCGAATATTCTTTTTCTTTGTACACCCAATTTTCTTGTTTTTCTTTTTTCTTTTCCAACTAAATAAAGGGAGAACAATGATAATTTTTTTATACAAGTGATATTTGAGAGAGTGAGAATTTGAACACATAAGTTCAGGTACAGAGATAACAGGTCTAGACTACTTGAATTACAAGCCCCTTACGAAGTTACGAGGTATGGGACTTTGAGTGTCCACAAAATCCCTCATTTTCTTTTCTAATCAACGTATGTGTGCTTCCCAATGTCTGGCTATGATGGGTTTGGGGTTTTTAGCTTAGGCCCAGCCCATACAATCCTTTTCTTTTAAGTGATGCATATCCAATCCAATCGGGCATAAAACTTCATGCATCAGTAGTTGAGAAAAATTATTTGGGAGGAAAACCCAAATTCATTTTCTAGCTGGTATATGTGCAATGCCTAGTGTAAAGCACCAATCCTTCTTGACTGTGTGGCTCGTACTTTAAGCCCTGTGACAAGGCTACTTTCTGAACTTAACCTGCACACTTGAAACAATATCAGAATAAGAGCACCCTGGGGGAAAATCCCAGTTGAGCCCTCTCCGATGATCAAGTTAGCAATATATTTAAGCTGGGGAGAAGGAATGGAGGTAAGGTTTTTAGTATTAGAATCTTTATATTACCTTTGTACAGATATTGGTGAGGGGTATTAATAGGGAGGATATCATGATCAGGATATTTTATGAGGGAGATCCTCTATCTCATAGATTGTCTTTACATTTAATGTTCTGTTTCTGGGAAACCTACTTCCTTGACAGTGGACAAGTGGTGAGGTGACAGGTGAACAATGATGGGAAGTTCATTGAATGTTCCCTCTCCATCATTAGTCTATTCACCTGGAGATCGATTGGTCAGGAAACATCTGGCTAAGGATGGGATGGTGGTCGATCGACCTTTCTCCCGTGTCCAGTTGGTCTCATTAATGCTTCACCAGTTTTGGGACAAAGTGCCAAAGTGGTCGGGTCAGTGGATAGGGCTCCGACTACAGGCGTACTGCTGGGAGGATGGGGTCGGTAGGTAATTTAACCCACTGATCACATGGTGATACATGATAGGCTCGGCTCGGTAAAATAGTATGAGGTATCAACAGTAGCCCCGCATAACTCTCAACTTAAAGAGCTGATCTTGGGTGGGGAGTTTGTACAGTTTTCAAGTTTTGAATGAGCCGAGCCTATGCTGGATATATTTTTGCAGATGTAGTCGGTTATCCTTGCAGCCCCCAAGTCCCCAGCCGAGGAGGAGCTGTAACTTTCTGGCGGCAGGTGTGTGTTTTTTTGAAATTTGGTAAATTGGAGTGGGTGTGACGTGGCAGGAGGTGGTTGGATAAGGAGGCGGTGCATTAATGGTACCTGATATTGGGGACTGCGAGAGGTTGCGTCGGTTCCCATCGCGTCGCTTCGACTGATGGGGGCTGGCGTGTCTCCACGTGTGAGCATCTAGGGGAAGGAGCCGAAGCATGAATGGTGGAGATGGGGTTGCTGTCTGGGTATAAATAAAGGAGCAAAGCGATTTTGGTTTTCTTTGGGTTTCCTTCCGCCATTGTTGCAGAGGTTCAAACAGGATTTCGCAGCGACCGTGTTCTCTTAAAATTTCAGAGCCATTTGTACCGGTGTTTTGCAGAGACGTGAGCGAACTTGTTGCTGAGGTTGGTGGTAAGTATCCTTTCTCCCTTCCTCTTTCCTTCCTCATCTTTCTTGTGAATTTGTGAGAGAGGGTTTTGTAGAATCCGATCGTTTATGTGCCTTTCTGGATTTCCAGAGTTCGTCAAGCATTCGTATGTTGGTAGGGTCAGAGTCCCAGCCTTGCTATTCTCCCTTTAGGTGGTTGTTTTTTGGGTAAATGTCGAGCCAATCAGGGGGATCAGACTCGCAAGAAACAATGAGTAGCGGGTCAGCATTTAGGGATGATGATGAGGAAGTGGTAGAGCAGATGTACGACGCAGCCGATCAGATGGGTGAAGGTATGCCGATAGGCCTTGGTGGGAGTTTCGAGTACCGAGGGAGTAGGAGAGGGGGCAGCCATGGGGGAGTGAGGCGTGTCGACCAGGGAGGTGGAGAAAGAGAGCCTGGAGATGGAGTGACAGTGGTCGTCGTAGGGTCAGGTGTGGAAGGAAACAAGGGCGATGCCGACCAGAGTGTAGGTGGAGATAGGGTAGAGGCCAGTGCTGGGGGCCCGAGAGTGGAGATGGGATCGGGTGAAGGTCCCGAGGTGAGTGTGGGAATGGGGTTGGCCGAGGAGGGGTGGTGGGATGATGAGCATCGAAGTACCATGACAAAGCAGAAACTAAAGCGTCTGAGGGAAGAGTATTCTATACCGAGTACAGTGAGGCTTAGATCGCCGACCAGGCATGAGAGGCCGAGCACGCCGCCCCTTGGATGGGTAACTCTTTGTGCAGACATGTTTAAGCAGGGAGTTCGGTTGCCATTGTCTTCTTTCCTCCAAGAGTGGCTTGCTCGGCTCGGTGTTGCCCCGCACCAAATGAACCCTAACGTATACAGAACGATGGTGAGTGTGCAGGCGCTATGGCGTCGGGTGCACGGGGTTGAGCCGACCGTTGATCAGATGCTACACTGCTTTTTGTTGAAGATGAGCCCCTACCAAGTCGGCTTTTGCTACCTTCAAAGTGCAGTGGGGAAGATGATTGAAAGCAACCATTTCTCCCAAAAAAAACATGGAAACCGCATTGGTTTTACGCGTCGGGTGCTTGGGAGTTCCCTGAGGGGACAGAGCCGAGGCTACCTAGGATTCAAAGGCGATTTAGAATGCCAGGTCGGGTGGTGGTATCGGGTCCTCCAAGTGTTTATTTGCTTGGGTGAATTGTAGTGTCATTTGGTACTTATTTCGAGAATAAACTAATAAGTAATCATTGCAGGGGATATGGAGCGAGCCGATCTGACCACTGCAGAACAGAAACAAATTGAGGAAGTGTTAGCATTGCCGAGCATTGAGAGGGCTGCAGACATACTTCTGGCGAGCGAAGGATTGAGCGAGTCAGTAGGTAAGCAATCATCCGCCTCCTCTCGTATGCCGAGGAATAATAAGATAACCAACATGTTGGCTTTTTGACTTGCTCAAGGATGAGGCCGACCAGAAATGATCCCAATATGCAGGCCATGTTGATGAAGATGGCGAAAGGAACCGTGAGTGGGCCTGCTAGTGGATCTGAGCCACCTCGGGTAGGAAGTTCTCCCCATATGTCAGTGGCAAGAAGCCAGGGTGCGAGACAAGACACGGGAAAGCCTCCAATAGGCTCGTCGGTGCCTGAGTCAGAGATAAGAACAAGTGTAGATCCCATAACTGGTCCATTGGAGCCTTGGGTGGATGGGGAGGCGGCGCTGAGGTCCTATGAGAGGGCTACGAAGAGGGTATTGAAAGCAAAGTTCGTAGAGGGCATGTTTACCGAGGAGATGGGGTATAATGGCATGACCATGTCGGCTCTGGAGGACCAACTAAAGGTATCCTGACCGGTATTTTGGTCAGACCCTTATTCCCGTGCGTCGGTGTAGATATATCTGATTATATTGTTCTTTTGCAGGCCACTTTCAAACTTTTCGTCGCTGCTCAGAACGTTGCTGCTCATCGAGACTTCGACCGAGGCAAGAAGGATGAGCAGGCTGTGACCAAGGCTGAGCTGAATAGGACTATTGGAGAAAAAGCAAAGGTAGAGGAGGAACTTGAGCTTTGTTGAGGTCAGCTAGAGTCGGAGATGAAGAGGAACGCCGAGCTGATATCGTCAGCAAATAAGCTGGCTGCGGAGAAGCTCAGCCTAGTTGTGGATTTGGCGAAGTTGCAGAAGGAGTTAGGAGAAGCCAATAACAAGATTGAATCTTTCACTACCGAGCTGAAGTCCTGTTATGAGGATGCAGTGAAAGACTATGTAAGCTCAACTGAGTATCAGGAGGCACTCGCTGAGAAGCGGGTCGAGGGGTACTTCGACCTAATTGACAAGGTTGGGGAGAAGTATCCTGCAATGGATTGGAGCTTTCTCGGAGCTGGAGCCGATCAGAAGTCGACCGAGGTCGAGCATGATGATGGCACCGAGGTGGTGGCGGAACTCGGTGCAGAGGCGGCGGTGCAAGAGGCTGAGCCCGCTCAAGGTAACGATGGCGTAGCTCAATCTGTCGGCCCGGTAATATCAAGTGCGGTGCCGAGTGAAGAAGTGGTGATACCCATCGCAGATAGTGCCAAGGATGTGTAGTCTGTAGTTTTTCTGGTCTTCGCTATATTTTGTCGTGTATCCCTGTAGACGATATTCCTAAAATTCATGGTACAATAGGTCGAGCCTATGATCGACTCGATGTACGTGATCGTGCATTTTGATTAACTGGGTTTGTAATTTGTGGGACTTGAAGAAATTTTTACAAGTGTTAACTTTTCGTGAACAGGCATGTGCGCGTTGGTGTAAGCGGAGCCGACCATAGGTGCACCAAATGATAAAAACAAAGATAAAAATAAACATAAAAATGCAACTAAAACCAAAGTAAGGTGCCGAGCAGAGAGAACGAGAAGAAACTTAGTAAGTACAAATTCATTAAGTGCCAAAAAGCAAAAGATCAAGGTTACAGTGGTACAAGCCGAGCATACCACCAGCCCGGGTACGGAGATTTAAAACAGTGGGAATGCCTCTATGAAATCACATCCTGCTACCTAAGGGTAATACGTCCTTAGGTGCTCGGCGTTCCAAGGGTGAGGTAGTTTCTTGCCATTGAGCTCGGCGAGCCGATAGGTGCCAGGTCAGGCAATGTCGAGGACCCGGTAAGGTCCCTCCCAATTAGCCCCCAGGGTACCAGCAGCTCTATCCTTTGTTCCCAGTAGTATCTTCCGGAGGACTAAGTCGCCAGGTCAAAAACTGCGTTCGCGAACATGCTGGTCATAGTACCGAGCCGTGCGTTATTGATAGGTGGCGAGATGAAGAGCTGCTTGGAGACGATGCTCCTCGAGCAGATCCATACTGAGGCTGAGTTGCTCCCTGTTATGCTCGGGTGTGTAATGGGTGACTCTATGGGTCGGTATGCCCACTTCAACAGGGATAACTGCTTCAGCTCCGAATGCAAGGGAGTACGGGGTTTCACCTGTGGAGGTGCGCTCAGTGCAGTGGTAGAACCACAGAACCTCTGGTAGGAGTTCCGACCAAGCGCCCTTCTTAGCCCCCAACTTCTTCTTTAAGGTCCGTTTGAGGAGTTTGTTGACCGCCTTGACCTGGCCGTTTGCCTGTGGATGGGCTGGGGAGGAAAACCGGAGATTAATCTTTAGGCCAGAGCAGAAATTTCAAAATTTTGTGCAGTCAAACTGCTTTCCTTTATCTGTGATGATGGTGTAAGGCAATTCAAAGTGGCAAATAATATTTTTCCAGACAAAACCCTGCACTTTCGCAGCCGTGATAGTGGCTAATGGTTCTGCTTCTGCCCATTTGGTGAAGTAATCTACAGCTACTACCGCGTGGGTAGTCTGTCCCTTCCCTTTGGGCATTGGTCCTATGAGATCTAACCCCCACTGCGCGAATGGCCAAGGGCTGGTCATTGTAGTGAGTCGCTCTGGTGGTTGGTGAGGTATAGTGGCAAAATACTAGCAAGGACGGCAAGAGGTAGCTATCCTTTTGGCGTCAGCATTCATGGTAGGCCAAAAATATCCTCGACGGACTACCTTATTTGTCATGGACCGAGTTGCAGCATGATCACCACATATGCCTTCGTGGATTTCTTGGAGAGCCTCAACTCCCTTCTCCGGGGTGACACAGCGTATTAGGGGCAGAGAGTAACCACGCTTGTACAACGTCTGGTCGACGAGAGTGTAGTGTGTGGCCCTAGCCTGAATTTGTCGAGCCTGGACCCTGTCCTGGGGGAGTGTGCCATGGGTAAGGAATGCCCATATAGGAGTCATCCAGGTGGGGGTCTCATCGACAGCCATGGTGGTGCATTCCTCGTGGTTTGTACTTTTGTCGGCTAGGTACTCGATAGGAATGTCCCTGGTCAGCTCGGTATCCAGAGCTGAGGCAAGGCGAGCCAGTGAGTCAGCCCGGGTGTTTCTACTGCGCGGAATCTGGATAAGGGTATATGATTGGAAGAAGGAGAGGAGCCCTTTGACCTTCTGTACATAAGCGGACATCTGTTGCCCCCGAGCCTGATATTCATCCATGACCTGATTAACTACCAGTTGCGAATCGTTGTTGATGTGGATATGTTTAGCTCCCAATTCCTTGGCCAAGCGAAGGCCTGCCAGGAGTGCTTCGTATTCAGCCTCGTTGTTCGATGCTTGGAAGCGGAACCGTAAAGCATACTCTATCGTGATCCCTGTGGGAGAAAGGAGGACTAGGCCAGCGCCACAACCCTGCAAATTGGAAGCACCGTCGACGAATAAGGTCCACTGGGGCTTGGTCGGGTCGGTTGTCTGAGTGTTTTTGGTGCTGGCTGATGTTGGAGTTGCGACTGGCTCTAACTCCTTGGGCAAATTGGGAGTTCGTGTTGGCGCCATAAATTCGGAGATGAAGTCGGCAATGGCCTGTGCCTTCATGGCTGTACACGGCTGGTAAGTGATATCGAACTCGCCCAATTCTACTGACCACTTGATAAGGCGTCCTGATGTTTCAGGTCTTCTCAGGACTAGGTGTAATGGCTGGTCGGTGATGACCTGGATGGAGTGGGCCTGGAAGTAAGGGCGTAACTTATGAGCCGTGACAATGAGGGCTAGAGCGAGCTTCTCAATTTCTGGGTATCTGGTCTCTGCATCGAGTAAAGCCTTGCTTACATAGTAGACTGGGTGCTGGACCTTATCCTGGTCTCGAGTAAGCACGGAGCTAACCGCATAAGAGGAGACGGACAAATATAGTGATAATGTATCCCCAACTTCGGGCTTAGATAATATGGAGGCCTGTCCCATATGTGCTTTCAAGCTCTCGAAAGCAGACGCGCATTCGGGTGTCCAATCAACTATCTTCTTATTCCCCTTGAGTGCTTTGAAGAAAGGGAGGCACCGGTAGGTGGCTTTAGAGATGAAGCGGTTGAGTGCAGCTACGCGTCCTGTCAAGCTCTGGACTTCCTTTCTGGTTTGAGGTTGAGTCATGCTTGTAAGAGCCTGAATTTTTTCTAAGTTGGCCTCAATGCCTCTATGACTAACGAGAAAACCCAAAAACTTGCCTGAACCGACCCCAAATGCACATTTAGCTGGGTTTAGTTTCATGCCATATGTGCGTAAGATGGCAAACGTGGTTGCTAAGTCCGTGACATGGTGGTCGGCCTGGATGCTTTTGACCAGCATGTCATCGACATATACCTCCATATTCTTGCCTATCTGATCAGCGAACATCCCATTGACCAGTCGTTGATATGTTGCTCCCGCGTTCTTGAGACCAAATGGCATGACCTGATAACAGTAAGTGCCACGATCAGTGATGAACGAGGTGCTTTCCTAGTCGGCTGGGTGCATCCGTATTTGGTTATAGCCGGAGTAAGCATCCATGAAACTTAACAACTCATGTCTTGCCGTAGCGTCGACCAGCTGGTCGATCCTGGGTAAGGGAAAACTATCCTTGGGGCACGCCTTATTGAGGTTTGTGAAATCAACACACATGCGCCATTTGTCTTCTGTCTTCCTGACCATGACCGCATTAGATAGCCATCTAGGGTAATCCACCGGGCGGATAAAGTTGTTCTTTTGGAGTTTATCCACCTCTGTTTTCATGGCGGTGTACCGAACCGCATCATAAGCCCGCCGTTTCTGCCGAATAGGGCGATGCTGCGGATCAATGCTGAGGCAGTGGGTGATTATGTCCGGGCTGATCCCACGCATGTCCTCGTGAGACCAAGCAAAGACATCTGCTTGGGTCGCTAGGAAGCTAACAAGTTGTTGCCGAACCAGAGGTAGGAGCTGAGAACCAATCCGTAGGAGTCGATCAGGGTAGGCGGGAAAAAGTGCGACATGCTCTAGGTCCTCGACGGATTGTGGGTTGACAGGGCTGATCTCTCCTCTGGGATCTGTGATAGGCGAAGGTGCAGACAAAGCGTCGGCTGGCCCTGTGTTAACACCGAACGTTTCGCAAGTTAACCTGGTTTTCAATTTTACCGAGGAGGCGTAGCAAGTTCAAGCTGATCCCTGGTTCCCTCTGACGCTGCCGACCCCATAGGGTGTGGGAAACTTGACTAGCAATGCTCTCATGTTGACTGATAGGTTGAGGTCGCCGATCGCTGGTCGACCAAGGATGACATTGTATGAAGAAGGGCATTCAGCGATGATGAAATCTGTAGTAATACTGGCGCGCCGTGGGTGAGTTCCTATGGACAAAGTCAACGGCATGTGACCGAGTGGTTGTACGTGCCCTCCACCGAAGGCTATGAGCGTTGGGCAACGTCGGTCGAGGAGAGTCTCACTAACCCCCAGATGTTGAAAAGCACTGAGAAGAACGATGTTGACGGAGCTACCACTGTCTAAAAATACCCAAGCTACCTCGCAATGAGCAATCTCAGTTGTGATGACCATGGGGTCGTGGTGTGGGAATGTAACGCCCGCCAGATCGGCATGGGAAAATGCGATTGGCTCTAAGGCCAGGGAAGGTCGGGTGGGTGAATTCCCTACTGCATCCATTGTCATGATCTCGGTATGTTCATGTTGTTAAGATCTTGCGTATCTTTGAATGGCCCGATTCGAGTTGCCAGCAACCGTCGGTCCCCCTGATATGGTCGATATGTAAACTCGGGATACCCCTGGCTTGTCATTGACCTCACTTCGCGCATGCGTGTCCATGGGTGTTGCTTCACCCGTGACATATTCTTTCAGCTTCCCTCGTCTGATCAGTGCCTCTATCTCTTCTTTCAGTTGATAGCAGTCGTCGGTGTGGTGGCCATAATCTCGGTGGTATTTGCAATATTTGTTGTCATCTCGTCTTCCTCGGTAGGGGAATCTTCCTTTTTTTGGAGTGGGGAGCTCGTCGGCTATTACTGCAAATATCTCACCCTTGGATTTGTTCAGTGGGGTATAATTTGTGTACTGGTTATTTTTCTCCAATCTGATATCGGCCTTCCGACCCGATGGCTCAGATCCGCCCTTCCTTCTTTTTGCTGAGCGGTCATAGGCGTAGTCATTGGGCCTTTTATCTTTTGTCTGGTATGGTGTATGAGCTTCGGAGGTGGACCCTACCACCGCCTTTCTTGCTAGGTTTAACTGTTTGGCGCTAGAATAACTCGTAGCTTCGCGGAGGAAGTCTTTATATGTCTCTGGGGGGTTTCTGGTGAGGGAAAAATAGAAATCTCCCCCCTGGAGTCCGCCCATCAGAGCATTGTGTGCAGTGGCCTCATCACATCCTTCGCATCGCACATATTCATTGTTGAAATGGGTAATATAATCCCTGAGTTTCTCATTGGGCCGTTGTCTGACTGTGGGTAAATCATTCGCGGTGTAGAGCCTATCAGAAATGATCATGTATCTTTCTAAGAAGACTTTCCTAAGCTCGGCGAATGAGCTGAGGGATTCCGGGGCAAGTCTTTTGAACCAACTCGTGGCTGGGCCTTTAAGGGTTGTTGGGAATAGGTGGCACTTGGTTGCCTCGTTCGCACCACGCCCCTCCATCGCATAACGGAAGTTGTCCAAGTGGTCGTACGAGTCGGTCATCCCATCATAAAAGGGGATTTTTGGAGCTTTCGAATCCCCAACTACTCGAGCATTTAGCAGGTCCTAAGTATATGGTAATGGGATCTCCTCTTCTGTAAATTCTGGTCCCCTGGGCATTTTAGATTTCTCTACTTGGCCGAGCCGATCCCATACATTTTTTAATTCCCCGGTAACCAGGTCTCTAAGCTTGGTGGTGATACCGTCGACCTCTTCTTCGGATCCTTCCGGGTTGATCCCTTTTTTTTGTTTCCCGAGATCCTCCACCAGGCGCTCGTTACGTTCTCGCCAAGCCTTCTTTTCTTTCAGTATATTTCTCGCGTCGGTTCTGTTCCGCTTTGGAGTTTCATCTGCCGTTGACGAAGACGTAGCTCTATCGGTGTCTTGGGTACCGGTTGGCTCGGGTTCCTGCTGTGCGTGCACCTGGTCTGCCAGCTCAGCATGGCTTTCTTGCAATATCTCATTTTGCTCGCGAAGGCTATTGCTGAGGTTCTGCACATCCTTTACGCCTTTTAGGATCCGGTTCATCTTCTCTTCTAAGCTTTTCAGACGATTCGATCTCAGCTTCTCCCTCCTTCGCCTCTGGGTATTTCTCCCAGCTGCACTTGAGGTGGTCCTTCCTCCGTGGTGTTGATTTCTCAGCATGTTTCGATTTGGTTTGTGTTGGCGCTCAAATGGATGAGGGGATGCGGCTTCTATTCGTAAAGAAGTCAATTTCCCACAGACGGCGCCAAATGTAAAGCACCAATCCTTCTTGACTGTATGGCTCGTACTTTAAGCCCTGTGACAAGGCTACTTTCTGAACTTAACCTGCACACTTGAAACAATATCATAATAAGAGCACCCTGGGGGAAAATCCCAGTTGAGCCCTCTCCGATGATCAAGTTAGCAATATATTTAAGCTGGGGAGAAGGAATGGAGGTAAGGTTTTTAGTATTAGAATCTTTATATTACCTTTGTCCAGATATTGGTGAGGGGTATTAATAGGGAGGATATCATGATCAGGATATTTTATGAGGGAGATCATCTATCTCATAGATTGTCTTTATATTTAATGTTCTGTTTCTGGGAAACCTACTTCCTTGACAGTGGACAAGTGGTGAGGTGACAGGTGAACAATGATGGGAAGTTCATTGAATGTTCCCTCTCCATCATTAGTCTATTCACCTGGAGATCGATTGGTCAGGAAACATCTGGCTAAGGATGGGATGATGGTCGATCGACCTTTCTCCCGTGTCCAGTTGGTCTCATTAATGCTTCACCGGTTTTGGGACAAAGTGCCAAAGTGGTCGGGTCAGTGGATAGGGCTCCGACTACAGGCGTACTGCTGGGAGGATGGGGTCGGCAGGTAACTTAACCCACTGATCACATGGCGATACATGACAGGCTCGGCTCGGTAAAATAGTATGAGGTATCAACACCTAGCTATATCTAGAGTCTTTCCAATTCAATTACTTTTTTTTTTTTTGGGTTCCTTTTGATTCATTTTCCAGGGTGTTTGGAAACAACCCACTTTGAGGTTTGGGGTGTGGCCTTGATTTCTTCTTCACATTTTAGTTAATAACCAAAGAAATCATGTGCTGCAATATTCACGTATATAGGACAATTCCTCTTACTAGGCAATTGGACTTGTTATAAACGTTGATAGATATATTTATGTAACTTATTGTTCAGAAGTCTTTCCCTTGTTCGAAAAGACTCATGCCCGTAAACCCTACCTACTTACCATCTTCAATAGAAAGAAGAAGGAAAAAATTAGGAAAGGTAGAAGTATGAAACTAACCTTTCATGACCAGGAAGAAAAGAAACACACATTAATGACTTCCCAAATTATATACAAGAATATGACAGCTTAATTAAGCTTGAGGATTAATTAACTTAGACCTAATCTCCAATTATTCCTTTCCCCATAGGGTCAAATTGACACTTAAATAGGAATTGAATTGAGGAGAATTAGATTCCGAATTACTAATGAAGTTGTTTACTAAACCATATGGATTAAACGGAGTTAGATTCCTAATTCTTATTGAAGTTGTTTACTAAACCATATGGAATTGGAATAGGAGTGGTACTAATTACTACAATGTCCTCATTGTTGGGTTAAAGTAGATGACATATTTAGAAGAGTAATGCTATTTGGACACACAACATTGACATACTTAGTGACACCCGCTGATGTGTCAATGTATCATTTGCTCTTCTTTTCTCCTCGTTTTCTGTTCAACGAATGATACATTGACACATCAGCGGGTGTCAACTAAGTGTGTCAATGTTGTGTGTCCAAATAGCATTATTCTATTTAGAATTTTGAAAATTGTGTGAAGATATAATGTGTAAAAAAACATGAAATCCTAATTGGTGAATTCTCCAGGAATTAGAATATCACCTCCCATCCCGGAATTGAATTCCTCCAAAATTAGGAATTCAATTCATAATTTTGTGTGGGCCTCACTTACTTTTCAATTCCTTGTTGTGAAGTAAATGCAGGAATTCTTCATAGGCAGAATTTAATTCCTGATGAGAATTCCAATTCTTAATTAGTAAACACATCAATAGTGTAATAAACTCCAATCTCTTAACCCAAATAATAATATTAATAATAAACTAAATTTAAGATTGAATGCGTCAGCCGCAAAACCACATTTGCGTATGATCCAGGTTCTCTTTTAGTTTGTCGTCTCAGCCGTCAGATGACCCATAATCAACCGTTCAGTTAGGACAATGCCACTCATGCGGATCGACCCGCCCAGCCGTCGATAAGTTTCAATCCAACGTCTCAATTGAAATTCACAAAAATCTGCGCAGAAAAAACCCACACAGAAGCGGCAAAGCAAAAATTCAAAGATCGCTCCCCACTATAAAACCCCTTTCCCCTAATTAGTCAAATCACCACATTCACTTGATTAGGCGAAAAATCAAACTGTTTGGGAGGTCAGAAAAGAATTTCCAGAGAAAATGTCAGGAAGAGGAAAGGGAGGAAAGGGGTTGGGAAAGGGTGGGGCAAAGAGGCACAGGAAGGTGCTGAGGGATAACATCCAAGGCATCACGAAGCCTGCCATTCGAAGACTTGCTCGTAGAGGCGGAGTGAAGCGCATCAGCGGCCTCATCTACGAAGAAACCAGAGGGGTTCTCAAGATCTTCTTGGAGAATGTGATTCGCGATGCTGTGACTTACACTGAGCACGCCAGGAGGAAGACGGTGACTGCCATGGATGTGGTCTATGCTCTCAAGAGGCAGGGACGAACCCTCTATGGTTTCGGAGGTTAAATCTAGCACATGTAGTCAAATCCCTCCTTTGAGTTGGGGCTTTTGTAAAACTTTTTATGAGCGAACAAAGTGTTTGGTGGTTTTTGAATCTGTAATGGCATGATTTTTAAGCTTGTTCTGCTTCAATCAATGAATATATAGACTTTTGATATCCATTTTTCGGTTTATTTTTACCAGTTTCTGAAGTGGTTTATTTATTTTTGAACCAAACCCATTTGTGATTGTAGGCAAGGTGTTTGTTGGTTTGCCTGATGCAAGTTCAACCCATCAAGTATTGCTAGTTCATTTTAACATGCGACTGATTAACCATTTCTTCTAACTAATGTAATTTCACAGCCTCTCAGGCTCAGAATTTAAAATCATTACAGTAATTTACAAATATGCAGATTAAGTAATAATTTACAGAGATGTCTATTTTGAACTCTCTAGTGGTCAGTTCAACTAGCTCAAGCAAAGTTTAAGCAAAGCAAAAACTAGAAATTTGGCGGGCACGAGTTTACTATTATTCATCTCACAATGAAATCTAACCTATCCATTGTCCATGGATTTCCTCCGCAGCTCGTTTTTTCGCTCTTGGGCGAAAACAACATAGCTCTGCACAAAGGGCAGGTCACCTGGCCCTGGTTAACCCAACTATCTAGACACTCCCTATGAAACACATGATCACAGTTGCACTGTTCCCTCACCTCATGGCTTTCCTCTATGTACCCCAAGCATATATAGCATACTGTGTCCTCACTTGCATGCTTTGTGTATCTCTCAAGAGCTTGACCAAACTCCACTACTGGAAGCCTCCTCTTGATATATGCAATTAGGACATGAATTGGGACGGGGACTATCGACAGGCACATACGATCCAACGCAAGAACATAATTGTTTGGATTCGGATGATGATGTTCTTCCATGGAGTCAGTAGCTGACTCAGTTATCTGTTCTGAAGGCCTGAGCAGACCCAGATGGCTAAGTGCCAGTATGACCATGACCTTGAAACACAGAAGCAGGTTTAGAAGTGTCCTAATGCTTATGCACCATTTCGGCAAAAAAAGAACCAGTCCCCATGAAATTGTATAATGAGCCTCACTAATAGTTGCACAGCACTCTCCAGGGATTCAAGAACGACGGCGACGACGAAAAGACAAGTCATCATGTGAAGTAGAATATATCAGAAGTCACGAACTTTTGGGTCCTTCCGAAGACTAACCTGAATTGAGGGATGAAATGTGGTTACGAGAAGAATATATGAAAAGTCTGATATTGATTGCTTGCTGATCGGTTCAAAGCCAAAAGAGCAGGCCTAAGCAAGAGTTGTCTTTTTTGTACTAAAAGAAGTGGCTGTTAGGTTACATATCTCATAAACAAATTGTTGGGTTTGTTTATTAGCTGCATCTGAATTTTAGGTAAGATGTATCTCTCTCTCTCTCTCTCTCTGTGACGTGATGAAATTGGAGAATCAACTTCTTCTTTTCCTCCCATAAGGTTTTCCCACTTTAGTTTAATTGTGAAACCTAAAATTAAGAAAGACTTGCCTAATTTATTTATTAATTTTTGTGATGGACGTCAAATGAAACCACGATGTTGGAGTGGTGGAGATGTAGGCAAGTGAAAAGCTAAATCCCTAGAATAAGACATTCGTGTTACATCATGCAGATCGTAAAGAATGACGTTTCATATAGTGATGTCACTCTGATTACCTCATGCTAGGTCTGCCGACTGTCACAAGTGTCAACCGCTTGTACACATCCTTTAAGGACAATCATTCAGCAATCAAACATATGAATTCAACCTTTTCTGCCAAACATTTCACGACAGCAAACCAAAACATTGACATTTTACAACTTCAATTTTTTCTGCCGAACGTTTTTATGATATGATGTGAGACCAAATCAAAGTTCACATCTAAAGCTAGTTCCCTTTTATGATATGATATGATGCCGACCTGAATCAGACCGACCACCCAAACCAGTAAAACCACCATTTTTATCTTTTATCTGTTTTCATGTTTTTGTTTTGGTTTTTGTGTATTTTAATTAAATTGGACCTTTCATTTCTTGCATTGTCGGCAGCACACAAATTTCGTCGGGCCATCTGCTTTGATGTATTTATCACCGGCTACACATTTAAGTTCTGATAGTGAAGCCTATATAATATGAATAGAAAAATGACTTTCTATACACAATTTGTACACGTTTTCCAAGTTACCGTCTGATGACTTTATAAGAAGCTTCTACAGTTCTCTGCTTGACTATATATTATTTCTTCTCAAGTTATTGTTACAAGGTTATCAAGAATATTAACATGGTTATCAAGAATATTTGAGAGAGTTTAACATGGTTGCTGACCAGTTAGTGAAAAAATGACATAATTATAACAATTTTTGTATTTAGTTTAGTAATTTTTCTTTAGATATTGTTGTTAAAATATATTTTGTCATGGTATTAAGATTCCGAGAAATTTAATTTGTAATGTTTTTCTGTAAAAAAAAAAAAAGGGTTTTCAAGCATATATGTCATAAAAAAATGATACTATTATGATATCATGCCACCAAACCATTTGTCTCTTCAAATGTTATAAATAGGGAAATGGGCATCAAAACCACAATTCACCAAACCTACCAGTTTAGTTTTTGCAAAACTTCTCTTCAGTCTTGAGCAAAATGGCCACAGCAACAAAGCTACTGCTAACTGACCTCATGTCTGTTGTGAACCATGTCCCCTCAAACTACATTAGGCCCATCTCTGACCGTCCAAATCTCTCTGATGTTCAGATATCAGATGCCTCCTCCATTCCTCTCATTGATCTCAAGGATCTCCATGACCACAACCACTCTAATATTATCAAACAGATTGGCCTAGCTTGCCAAACTGATGGTTTCTTTCAGGTATATTAATATATCCCATTATTTCATTGATAATTCTTGCACATACTGCATGCTTGCATAAATGAATGAGTAAACAAAATTATGGACCAACCCTTTTATATTTGTCAGGTGAAAAATCATGGGGTGCCAGAGGAAATGATCAAAGACATGTTAAGTATAGCAAGTGAGTTTTTCAATTTGCCAGAAAGTGAGAGGTTGAAGATGTACTCAGATGACCCTTCAAAGACCACAAGGCTTTCCACTAGTTTCAATGTCAGGACTGAAAAAATTTCCAACTGGAGGGACTTTCTGAGACTCCATTGCTACCCTCTTGAAGACTATGTCCAAGAATGGCCTAACAATCCCCCATCATTCAGGTAAAAAAAGGGTTCTTGCCTTTTCTGTCAATTGATCACCATCTTATGCTAATTAATACTCAAAAGGGCTTTTAGGTCAAGTGGTTAAGAATATTTATTCATGCATGTGAGGCCATGTGTTTGATTCCCCTCTCTCCAATATCGCTTGTATCCAACATACTCAATCTCATTTACTTCTAATTAATTAAATTTGGGTCACATAACTGATGATCTGGCACTTTGTTTGTCCACAGGGAGCAAGTGGGTGAGTATTGCACAAGTGTGAGAGGGCTCGTGCTGAGATTACTTGGGGCCATATCAGAAAGCTTGGGCTTAGAAAAGAACTATATTGTTGAGGCATTAGGAAAGCAAGGCCAGCATATGGCTTTGAATTACTATCCACCCTGTCCAGAACCAGAGCTTACATATGGATTGCCTGGACATACAGATTGTAACCTAATCACCATCCTTCTCCAAGATGATGTGCCTGGATTGCAGGTCCTTAGAAATGGCAAGTGGGTTGCTGTCAACCCCATTCCCAACACTTTTATTGTCAATATTGGTGACATGATGCAGGTAAAAATTAATTAATATCCCCTAAACACTTGGAAATATTACCTTATTAATAATTAATAAGACCAAAAAAAAAGGCAAATTAATTCTTTTTTCTCTCTTTTTTTATTTTTTTATTTTTTATCAGGTAATTAGCAATGGTAAGTACAGAAGTGTGTTGCACAGAGCTGTGGTTAACTGCAACTCAGAGAGAATATCAATTCCAACCTTCTACTGTCCATCACCTGATGCAGTGATTGGGCCAGCCAAGGACCTGATCAGCCTTGATCAACCAGCCATGTACAGGAACTTCACATATGCTGAATACTATGAGAAATTCTGGAACAGAGGACTTGCAACTGAGTGCTGCTTAGACTTGTTCAAACCCAATTTATGATCATGTATGCGAATTGTGCAATTTTATATTAGCTTTGTGCAACTACCCAAAATGCCCTCAATATAATTTTGCCCTTTTTTTGGGTTAATGATGTTTAGTACCATGTGATTACAATGGTAAGGCCTCTTAGTCTATGTCCTCTCAGTTTTTCCGTCAAATCTCTGGTTAGTTGTCTACATTGTACTTACGGGTCCTACATTTTTACTTTTTTGTTTATATTTACATGTAATAAAATATTCATATAGTATTTAAAAAGCAATTAAAAAGAGAAAATATCCTAAGACTAATATGCCTTAAAAGACCTGCGTATTTAATTGTAAAAATTGAGAGGACATGAACTAACATGCCATACAAGTGCAACCACGTGATACTAAACTATAATTAACCCTCTTTTTTCGTTAGTTCTTGCATGCATAAAACATTAACCATGCACAAATACTGGTGTGCATAGTAGAACGAAGAAAGGTTTATAGATGCAATGGTTGAAGGTGACATAATTTCAAGCATTTAGATGCAGAAATAGTGAGACTTAGGTGGAGCTTGATTTGGGTAAGCCCTTTGCAATCTTTGGAATTTCTAAAATTTATCTTCTTCTCTGTAATAAAATCATGATTAGGCACATCCTTGTTTTATGGTGCTATCATGATTAGGCACTAATCCTTGTTTTATGGCACTACACTAATCCTTGTTTTATGGCACTACACTAATCCTTGTTTTGAGGCACTAAACCTTGTTTTAAGGCACTACCAACCTAAGCACTAGTGCATGTTTTATGCTCTCTTGAGATGAGCTAAAACAACTCCTATAAATAGATGGAGTGTATGCAAGTGAAGAAGTGATGAGAAGCATTAGTGCATGCTCTCTAAGTTGGTGTGTGTGAGACAAGAAGTGTGAGTGCATATCCAAGAGTTGTAGTGAGTTTTACACCCACAAAGAGAGAAACCTCATATGTCCCTAAACACTTTCCTTTAGGCAATTCACCAAGAGCCTTGGTCTTGGGTACGTGGAATCAATGGAGTAACTTTCATAGCCAATCCAACGACCTTGGAGACGAAGAACGTGTAGAATCTTGTTGGCGTGTTCGTGACGTGGAAGCATCACGGTGGGCTAGTAATTGCAAGCGGTTTTTTTTTTTTTCACTTGGAATCTTCCGCAAGGTATGTAGTACCTTATTCCGAATATATATTAACGATAATTAACAGTGGTATCAGAGCTTGTATGCTTGCTTTTCGCCATGTTGATTGATGCATGAGAATGTTTTTTCTTCCGCAAGAACTACCATGAAAGCATGAACCAAGAAACTTCGTTTTTTGTTTGATTGTTTTTTGATGTTTTCTTTCCATGAAGTATGTTCCTCTATGTGATGAGAACTTACCTTTAAATTTTCGTACAAATTAAAGGAGTGGTTTAGGAGAAAATTGAAATCCAAGAGCATGAAAAACAGTTTGTTTTCGAGTTTTTTAGAGCATGTTTGTATGCTGTTAAATTGTTTTTCTGTGCTGTTTCTTTGCCTTAGCATATTCTCTGTTGCATGAGCTTTCCAATGATATATTGTATGCGTCATTTGGATGCATAACGAAGGAGATAGAGGTCTCCAAAGATGGCCAAATGATCATGAAAATCTGGAAATTTTTTTCTGGAAATTTCAGCAAGATGAATAGTGTTCTTCGTGAACAGTGTTCTTTGTGAACACATCCTCTTTGAAGGCGCGTGAGAGCACGTATGTCCTTTGTAGAGCTTCATCTTAGACAAATGGAATCCAATTGTGGACTCCTCCCGTCTATTTTCTAAAAATCATTTCGCTAAGTATCACTTGGAATAAATGAATAATTGTTTGTTTGTGAAGTTGCAACAATAATGACATGTCATTTAGAAACTAAATATGTTATTAAGTTGTTCATATTTAGCATGCCAAATATGGACTTAGGATTGGTTGAGTTAATTTATGGGTCATACTGGTGGAATTGACTACTCAAAAATGTGTGATGTCTAGGCAAGTTTTTTTAAGGAAACACCTTTGGTGTTTAAGAGGAAATGGTATTTAAGCGAGTTCATCTCCACCACTACTCCCGAAACTTACCTGGTCACATTTTTTCGGTGGACTTTCATTGGTTAACCTATTAAATGGATTCCCAATTTTAGATCTATGAGAGGCCCATGCGCTTTTATGAGACTGCGCAAACATTTGTTTGGTTGGAAACTTTGTGTTTTCTAAGTAGAAATTTGTTTAAAAGTAATTGAAAATGTTTATTTAGACTTGCTTTTTTGGGTGATGATTATAAGCATAGCAAATTTTCGAGTCCAAATTTGTAAGGAAGGATAATTCTTTTCAATTTATTTTTGAAACAAATAGAAATGTGCAAAACGCTAATACTAAAGTCAACCCTTGTGTTTTATAGATAATGGCCACCAAAAATGTTGTTGCTGACCTAAATAAGGGAGACAAACTTGAGGGTACCAACTATGATATTTGGCATAGGAAAATTCAATATCTCTTGAATGAGCAGGAGTTATTGGAAACATTAACCAATTCAATGGTCGAACCTGAGGTTGGGCAAACGGCCCAACATCGCCGTGATCTTGAAGCTTATCAGACTTGGTTCAAAAAGGATCGTTGTGCGCGCTTTACTATGCTAAGCAGCATGCACAATGATCTTATTGGGGGATATGAAAGCTACCCTACTGCCAAGGCTTTATGGGATCAACTAAAGTTTGATTTTGGTGGTACGTCCACCACTCGACTTAGAAGTTTGGTCTTGAAGTTTGAGGTATATCGCAAAAATCCTAAGCACACGATTCATGAGCACTTAAGGGTGCTTTCTAGCATGATACGTGACTTAAAGGCTGCTGGAAATACTCTCACTGATGAGCAGCAAGTGCAGGCAGTCATCAGATCCCTGCCAGATTCATGGAGCTCCATGAAACAAATCATGACACATAATGAGAATATCAAGAACTTTTCTGATATTTCTCGTCATGTTGAGCTAGAATCGGAGCGCCAAGAGGCGACCAATGCTACTGTCCTTTTCACCCAGGGTGGCACGTCTAAGACTAAAGGGTCTAAGCGTAAAGGAAAAGGAAAGACAGATAAGCAGGATGGGGCAAACAAGCTTGCACCAAAGGATGACAACAAAACCAAGCGCCGTCGGGGCAAGCGTGGTGGGAAGAAAGACTTGTCCAAAGTCAAATGCTATAACTGTGACAAGAAGGGTCACTTCGCTCGTGATTGTACTGAGCCGAAGAAGGTATCTTTCTTAACTAAACCTTCCCACATATATGTATGTGACCATGTTTTAGTTGCTAATACATCCTCCGGGTGGATTGTAGATACGGGAGCAACCAAACATGTGACTCGAGATCGAGAAGGTTTTGTGGATTATCGACGAATTCCAAAGGGCACCTCTGGTGTGTTCATGGGTGATGGAAGCCATATAGAAGCTTTGGGAGTTGGTTCATATCAACTTCAGATGCGCAATGGGCGCACATTGCTCCTCAATAATGTGCTCTACGTTCCTGGAATTCAGCATAATCTATTTTCAGTTTTAGAGTGTTTGCGTGATGGATATTGTTTTAAGTTTTCTTCTTCTGGTTTGGATGTGTTATTGGATGGTACAATTGTTGGTCATGGTTTTTTAAGGAATAACTTCTTTTATTTGGATTTGAATGATTCCGATTACTCATCTTCTTATATAGCTTATGCTGATGTACATGTTGATTCTGTAACTTGGCATGCTAGACTAGGACATATAGGACGTGACAGGATGACAAGGTTAGCTAGAGAAGGTCTTTTAGGCTCACTCGCTAAAGTTGACCTACCTATATGCGAATGTTGTCTAGCTGGTAAAGCTATAAGAAAGCCTTTTGGTAAGGCTAAGAGAGCTACTCAACCGCTAGAGTTAGTTCACTCGGATATTTGTGGACCTATGAGTGTGAAGGCACGTCATGGCGCCTCTTATTTTCTCACATTTATTGATGATTACACGCGATATGGTTATGTCTATCTGATCGCTCACCGCTATGAAGCCTTGGATTGTTTCAAGCGTTTTATAGCTGAGGTTGAGAATCAGACAGAGAAGAGTTTAAAGGTTCTTCGCACAGACCGCGGACGCGAGTACTTATCTGAACAATTTAAAGAACTATGTGAAAATAAGGGGATACGCAGACAACTTACTGTTCCTTATACACCGCAACAAAATGGTGTTGCGGAAAGAAGGAATAGAACTTTATTAGACATGGTTAGGTCTATGATGGCGCAAGCTAATCTCCCAATTTCGTTTTGGGGAGATGCAATATTAACTGCTGCCTACATTCTTAACCGAGTGCCTTCTCAATCAGTCACTTCAACCCCTTATGAATTATGGAAAGGCGAAAAGCCCAATTTGGGGCATTTGCGCCCTTGGGGATCAGCTGGTTTTGTTCATAATACTTTCCACAAGCATGGAAAGCTTGGCCCTCGAGGTAAAAAACATATCTTCATAAGGTATTGCGAGCACTCGAAAGGCTATGTGATGTATGGTGAACATGCTGATGGAGGAATGACTGAAATAGATTCCCGAAACGTGAATTTCATAGAGAATGATTTTCCTAGCATTGGTGACGCCCAAAAGAATTTTGATCTCCATGAGTTGGAAGGAAGAGAAGATATTTCACAATCTTTAAGCGAGGATGGGGAATTGACTCCTAATCCAGTAATCGCTAAAGAAAGTGACAATAATCTGCAACCTAGTGGGAGTATACCAAATGATGGTACACCGCTAGAAACTCAAGATTTAATGGTGCGCAAGAGCAAACGAGGAAATATTCCCCGTCGATTTTTTGAAATTGAAGGGGAAACTTTCTTGTGTACTCCAATAGATGAAGAAGAGCCTGCTTCTTATAAGGAAGCGCTATCATCTTTAGCTAGTAAAGAGTGGATGACTGCTATGCAAGATGAGATAAGCTCAATGGACAAAAACAAGGTCTGGGAGTTAGTTGACCTTCCGCCTGGGCGCAAGACCGTTGGAAATAAATGGGTCTTGAAAATGAAACGCAAAGCAGACGGTTCAATTGACAAGTACAAGGCACGTCTTGTGGCGAAAGGCTATACTCAAAGAGAGGGTATAGACTATGATGATACTTTCTCCCCTGTGGTGAGATTTGCATCTATTCGCCTAATCCTAGCTATTGTCGCACAAAAGGATTTGAACCTTTTCCAAATGGATGTTAAGACTGCATTTCTCAATGGAGATCTAGACGAAGAGATCTATATGGATCAACCAATGGGTTTTGAGGTCAAAGGACAAGAGCGCAAAGTTTGCCGTCTCAAACGTTCTATTTATGGCCTCAAACAAGCGTCTAGACAGTGGAACATTAGATTTCATACCTCAATCATCTCCTTTGGTTTTGAGATGGTTGAAGAAGACCACTGTGTGTATCTAAAACGATCCAAGGAAAATGTTCAGATTCTTTCATTGTATGTTGATGACATTCTCATAGCAGGAAATGACATGGATTCCATTGTCGCCACTAAGAAGTGGTTGTCCGCAAAGTTTGAAATGAAGGACATGGGTGAGGCAAATTATGTGCTAGGAGTGAAAATCATAAGAGACCGTTCAAAAGGACTTCTAGGTTTGTCTCAAGAGACTTACATTAAGAAGATACTTGAACGTTTTCGTATGCATCACTCCAAACCCATAGACACACCAATGGAAAAAGGATGTGTCCTAACCCTTGACCAATGTCCTAAAAGTGATGAGGAAAGAAACCAAATGACCAAAGTTCCTTATGCATCTGCAATAGGAAGTCTAATGTACGCTATGTTGTGTACACGACCAGACATCTGTCATGCAGTTGGTATGGTGAGCCGTTATCAAAGTAATCCTGGACCTGCTCATTGGAAAGCAGTAAAGAGAATTTTTCGATATCTGCAAGGTACCGCTGATCTTGTCTTATGCTACCATGGTGGCGATTTGAGACTTAGAGGTTATAGCGATGCAGATTGGGCCAATGACAGAGATGAACGCAAATCCACCTCTGGTTATGCTTTTATACTTGGAGGTGGAGCTATCTCTTGGTGTAGCAAGAAACAGTCTTGCATAGCCCTATCCACAATGGAGTCGGAATATGTTGCTTGCTCAGCAGCTGTTCAGGAAGCTGTTTGGTTAAGAAGATTCTTGCAACGACTAAACTATACAGCCAAAACCTGTGAGGCAGTACTTGTTTACTCAGATAGTACATCTGCTTTGGCATATGTAAAGGATCCGAAATACCATGGAAAATCCAAACACATAGATGTCAGATATCACTATATCAGACAGAGGGTAGCACAAGGAGAGGTTATATTAAAGCATATCTCAAGTGGCAATATGGTTGCTGATCCTCTCACTAAACCTATTGCTAGAGATGTGTTCCTTTCTCATATTAGGAGTATGGGACTACGAAGGTTTTAATATACCTATTTTGTAAATTGACTTTATTATTAATGCAATCGTTTTTTCCATGGTACTTGTTCTAGAATGATTGATATGATTTTTGCACAAAGATTTGTCACCAGGCTGGAGTCAGCCCACTCACATGGGAGATTCACCTTGGCGCTGAGATAGCGAGCAAGATGAGACATTTGTGTTATGTTCTAAAATGCTTAGACAACATATTATGACATATATGTATATCTGCGCCCAAGTAGGCAGCAAGATAAAACACTTCTCTCAATGTCGCCTTAGTTGGAGCTAAGATGAGACCTTGGAAAAGGAAAGAGGTCGATCATAGAAAATTGCCATAAAATCTATGAAGCCTGTATTGAGCCGAATGTGAGATTCCAGACAGGCGCCGAGAGGGTGACTGAGACTAGAACTCAAGTTAGACATTTGTGTAATGTCTAGACTAAGATTCGTATGACGTATGTCCAATTCTTGGACAAGTGACATGCTCGTTTTATGAGAATACGTCATAGCATACATTTCATACTGTATGTGCTAGATGCGATCGACAGTGGGAGTGATGAATGAATCCCTGCTTCATCACTATGTGAGCCACTTGGATCATTAATTCAGATCCTAAAAAATGTACCCTTAGTTGACTTTAGCCTATGTCATGAAGAGGATGCTTGATGTTGCTACTTTAGCTTGTTTTCCTAGGATCAATTATAAGGTCTCAAGGGGCATGTCTAAGAAAGCAGTTAAGTCTAGTTGGATTGATATAAGCGCTTAAGGAAGACTGTTCGACAATACACCATGTTTTTGTGACTCATAGCTGGCCAGCGTCTATGTCATATTTGTTGTTGACATGTCATGAGTACAAAACATATTTGGGGTGTAGCACTGCTTTTATGAGGGGTTAAGAGTGCTGATACCGGTGTAGTCTGAATAAGTCTGGGGTATGTACGAGATGATTTCAAATGATGCACTTTTATTAGTTTGGTGATGACTTAATAAAATGTGCTCTTGTAGCTGTACGTTTTTTCTCGCAAGGTCGCACGACCCATTTCCTGTATGAGAAGAAGAGTGTATACAAGAGGTTTAAGATGATTATGAGGTTATCACACCCTATGTGGGTGAGTGGGAGATGTAATAAAATCATGATTAGGCACATCCTTGTTTTATGGTGCTATCATGATTAGGCACTAATCCTTGTTTTATGGCACTACACTAATCCTTGTTTTATGGCACTACACTAATCCTTGTTTTGAGGCACTAAACCTTGTTTTAAGGCACTACCAACCTAAGCACTAGTGCATGTTTTATGCTCTCTTGAGATGAGCTAAAACAACTCCTATAAATAGATGGAGTGTATGCAAGTGAAGAAGTGATGAGAAGCATTAGTGCATGCTCTCTAAGTTGGTGTGTGTGAGACAAGAAGTGTGAGTGCATATCCAAGAGTTGTAGTGAGTTTTACACCCACAAAGAGAGAAACCTCATATGTCCCTAAACACTTTCCTTTAGGCAATTCACCAAGAGCCTTGGTCTTGGGTACGTGGAATCAATGGAGTAACTTTCATAGCCAATCCAACGACCTTGGAGACGAAGAACGTGTAGAATCTTGTTGGCGTGTTCGTGACGTGAAAGCATCACGGTGGGCTAGTAATTGCAAGCGGTTTTTTTTTTTTCACTTGGAATCTTCCGCAAGGTATGTAGTACCTTATTCCGAATATATATTAACGATAATTAACATTCTCACATCAATGAAAAACAAAATTTCCCGAAAGAGAATCAAATCAAATTGACATTTTGCTTCTGGCGCAGTACACCAGATTCTCGAACACAGTAAGGCTGCGTTTGGTTCATGGGAAAGGAATCTTGGGGATGGGAAACCGATTGCTTTCCCATGTTTGGTAAGTCCGGCATGGGAAAGCGTCGCCTAGAATATGGGAAAGTATGAGGGAAAGTGAATCCTTCCTTCCTACTTGGGTTTCACTTTCCCTTCCCATGGGAAAGTAAGACTAACTTTTTTTTGACTAATTTGTCCTTACTAACAATTCATAATTACAGTTTTTATCCAACAATTATTTGTATTTTTTAATTATTTTAATAGGGGTACAATTGGGAAACTAAACAAAATTTGTTTTCCATTCCTACTCAAAACAAACATGGGAAAGGAATCACCATTTCCCATCTCTTGGGAAATGACATGGGAAATGATTTCCCATCAAATTCATTCCGTGAACCAAACGGGGCCTAAGTGTGGCCTGATTATGAAAATGTGAACCCCACAAGGCTGTAAAATATTCCTCCTTATGTCTTTCCCTTGCACTGTGTCACTGCGTGGCTATTGAAGAACACCAAGACTGCAGAATATTTTAATCTTTGTTTTTTTCCCCCTAAGACTGCTGAATATTTTTATTTAGGTACTGATGCAGCAGAATACGGTGTGTTTTATATGAAAAGTGTTTTTGTTCCTCTTTTTTTTTTTTTAATTACTTTTTCTTGTTTCTTGTGTTCTTGTATGTATTTACCCAAATGGACCAAATAATTTTACTTTGGAATATATTATATATCGGTCCAAGTTGCATCTTTCCTGTAATTACAGGTCCTTTTTAAATTTCAAACAGGTAAAGTTTCAAACAAAATTGTTAAATGTAGCAACGTTTAATTGATGTTATTTGGGCTTCCAAAGGCAAACTGACTTGTTCTTCTTTTTAATTTTTTTTTTTTAATATAAAGCAAACTGACTTTGGATATAATAAAATGGTGCAGTCAAGCCTCTAAAATGGAAGTTACCAAACCTCATGCATGAATACATATTTAGTCTCATGTCCACAAGGTCAATTTCTTCGTCTAGCAACTAAAAAATTTCAGAATACTAGGAAACTTCGATAACCATTTTCAACTCTCATGCATATATATAAGTTCAAAACCCATAAAAACCAGCATACCAACATGAAGGAAAAACAGCTGACAAAAATGTCCACCGATGAAGAAGAGGAAACTCACTCCCAATATGCTATGCAACTAGCAAGAGCATCACTTGTGCCTATGGTGCTCAAAGCAGCCATAGAGCTTGGAGTGTTTGACATACTGCACAGAGCTGGCCCTGGAGCCCAACCATGGCGTGGAGCAAGGATTAACCTAGGCTCTAATACCAATTTGATGCAGGGCAGCGGCTATAAGCTGCTGTCCAGCGACCCAAATGGACCCAAGATGTAGAGAATAGAAGGATAAAGTTGTAGAATTGAAGTGGAACGAAGAATTTTGAGTTCTCGGGCTAAATTCCCAAAGAAAACTCTTTAGACTAAAGTCTGAAATTATATTGATTGAAAACTGAATACAAAAGTCTCTTAATAGCCTATTTATACTAGAATACACCAGCCTAGAATCCCTAGTCCTAGTTTACTAAGAAAACCTAATTGATAAAGGAAATTAGAAACAAAACAAGAAACTTAAATCAAATCCTAATGAAGAGAGGAAAACATTTAATTTACTAATTTAAAATGTTTGAAACCTTAGCCCTTTTTGACTAGGATTGATGCTCCTGCATCACCAAGCTTGAGAGCAATAATAGTGGGAAAAAGACAACATGAAACTAACTGAATGAATACAAGATGGCAAACAACAAAGATTGAAAGATCACAAGCACATCTACAAGCATTTGATTGGCTGTCATGGAACTCAAAGAGAGCACATGAATAAACGTGTTTTCAGATGTCACCTCCCTAACTAGATCATTTGTATAACAGCCCAACAGAGTATTCCAATTACAGAAAAAAAAAAAAATTATGATGCACTTCTGCCCAATCCTATATTTGTCCAACCATCCTTCAGATACCCAATTTCGACCTACCTCTTGTACATTTGTATCTTCCCAACAATCATAATTACACGTTAGATAAGATTAAGAGAAGCTCCTAGAAACAGAGCATTTCAATCCTAAAACTTTGCCCTGACACCAAAATGCAAAGAGGGCATATCGAAACATATGTAACCCCAAAAGGAAGAACAACACTCACAAGGAGTTCGACTATTGCTGTAGACGTGCCTACAAAAAATTCAAATTTTAATCTAAAAGGGTTTTTCATTTTAGCGAGTTTTAGTTTTGAGGACATTTAAGTCTATTCAAGTGAGTTTTTAGTTATAATTGAAAGTTTTTATAAAAATTGAAATTGACTAGAAGTCTCTTTTTTTATTTATTTAGTGAAGATTGACTAGAAGTTCACACACGTATAGCTAGGAACAGTGAGTCCAATTTTCCTGTTACCAAATCCCCTGTGCCCCCCTGTTTCCCCCTTAGTTTTGCGACATGTGGCACATAACTTAACAGGAGTTTAACCCTGTTAACTCTCTTTTAACTGATTTTTTTCCTTTAATTAAAATCATTAAAATATATTAGATTAGAATACACGTTTGCACGCCGCTTCATCTTCTACGCAACGTACAATCAGACTTCAACACCTACGTCTTCTATGCACTGCAAAACTTCAGCCGCTTCATCTTCTTCCCTCTTCGAAACTCAGCCCCTGCATATGGTTTGTTTTTCTACTTCGCTTGTTGGCTGCTGGTTCATCAAGTAAGCCATGCTCTGCTATTCATATTTCTTTTTCTTCTGCTTTTTGACTGTTGGTTTTTTAGCCATCGTATGAGAAAGGTATAAACATATAACTTGCGATAATCATATACCCAATATGCAATTATTTGAATCAAATTCATTTGGTTTCAATCTTTTTTCCCTTTTTGTTTTCATCTACAGTAACAATTTATATAAAATATATTGATTTTTCTTTTACTAATTTTCCGATACTTTGCTTGTTTTGGTTATTTTTTCTATTATTAAATATAAGGGATTGGAGCTCGTTGTTTTGGTTTTCATCTACGGTCATTTTCCAATTTCATCAATAACTAATATGAACATATATGTATGACTGTACAGTACTTAGCTATGTTGAATTTTTATTGAATCAATTGTAATTTTTTTTATTGTTATGGAAGATATTTTAGATATATAAATTTTGTTTGATTCAATTTTTGAAGGACATGAATATGGAAAATAATTGCATGGAAGATGGAGAAGGTGAAACAAGCCCTGGCTTGAATATTTCAGAAGGTGAAAGCAACGAAAAGTCATCACAAGCTATGAAAGGTAATGAAAAAATAGACTTGGTTAATTCTAGCATTGGAAAGCAACTAATTCCTGTGATTGGGATGGAGTTTGAGACAGAAGACTTGGCATTTAAATTTTACAATGCATATGCATACAATATTGGTTTTAGTATTAGAAGAAGTAGCTGTCACAAATTCAAAAATGGTCGGTTGAGAGACAGGCTTTTTGTTTGCTTCGCTGAAGGTAAGCGTGAAATTGATAAGCGTGTTTCTAATGTGAAGTATCATCGTGCTGAGACAAGATGTGGATGCTTTGCAAGGATGAAAATTAGTTGTCATTTGAATGAGAAGTATCGTGTCATAGAATTTGTTTCTGAACATAACCATGTGACTACAAGTCCGTCTAAGACTCATTTGTTTAGGTCTCATAGGAAGATCACTCTTGCACAAATAGCTGAAGTTGATATGGCTGATAGTTCAGGAATTGCTCCCAAAGCAGCTCTTGAATTTTTAAGTAGACAAGCTGGTAGTCGGGAAAGTCTAGGATTTATTCCTGATGATTACAGGAACTACTTACATTCAAAACGAACAAGAGAAATGAAGTTAGGAGATACAGGTGGTGTGTTATGGGCGACAAACGTTTTGTGCAGATATTACTACTACCCAGCGGAGTGAAAGCATGAATAGTTGTATAAAAAAGTATGTTAGTTACAAATATGACTTGCTTAGATTTTTTCAACACTTCCAAAGGTTGGTTGAAGATCGTCGTTACGAAGAGTTGAAAGCTGAATTTAAAGCATCTCTGCCTTCTTAAGGTGTTCAAGTATTACATTCAATGAAAATAGTACTTGTATCTGTAACTGAAAATCAAATCTTTTGTAAATGAAATTGGTACTGCAGTATATTTTGTACTAATGTTTTGTATCAAATCTTTTGTAGTCTTTTGTAAATGATGGAAGTATCTCTAATTGAATGTGATTTTTGGTAATACTTGTAAAGGACATCAAGTTCTATGTAATCTTGCACTAATGTACCTAGTGTAATCTTGCACTAATGTATCAGAGGGCTTGTTCTGGTGTATCTGTTTGTTTCAAGTGTTTCATTAGAGATAGGGTTGAGCATACTTCTGTGCCAGCAACTCTGTTTTATTTACGAGGGAAAGACCTACTTCAATCATTTAAATGATGGAGTTGGAGAGAAGGATTGCCAAAACCTTGTGCAGTTCTTTGGATGCCCATATTCTTTCTCAATATATTTGCCCCATTGCTCTCTCTCAAGATTTTTGCCAAGTTTCCGAAAGAAGACACAAAGACACAAGAAGTAGAAGTACAAATTAGATACTAACCATCCATACGATTTCGACAAAAAAAAAAACCATCCATACAAAGTACGAACACACTCAATATTACAATTGCATTACAAGCTTCATTTCAATATTCATTCCATACAGCTTCACTTCACAACCACTCTCAATTTCTCAAACTCCACTGGTCTGGGATTGTTTTAATTATTTATTTTCTTCTGAAATTCATAAAACTATAATTTAACTGAAAAGAGAAACCTAGCAAAACTATTAACACAGCCACCCTGGAATAACCCACATGAGCTCGGCATTGCATCGAACAGTTGGAGTGCAAGGCTACAACTTGAAACTTGTACCCCAGATTGAGTAGGAATCGTGGAAGAATGGCTAGATGAAGCAAGACCACTTTGCTTGGTCGCAACAGAAAAATGGCACACCAGAGAACCAGATATTGGAGTCCAAGCAAAACCTTCCTCACTTACCACAGAGCCGGCATCGTCCTTGTTGACCAATTTCAAAACTAAATTGCAACTGGTGGCCTTCGCTGAAAGAGCGGAGAAGATGAAGTGGCTTGCAAATCATCGTCGTCTCCGTCATAAAATTAAACTAGCGAATCAACCTTTTCCCTTCTCTTTTTCTGGAAAAAAACTATTGAAACCAAATGAATTGCATAATGAAGAGCGAAGAAGATACGCAGAGTGAAGAAGATGAAGCTAGCGAATCAACCTTTTTCCTTCTCTTTTTCCTTCTCTTTTCCTTCCCTTTTTCCTCCGCTGAGTTATGCAGAGCGAAGAAGATGAAGCGGGTTGAAATCTGACGGTATTCTAATCTAATATATTTTAATGATTTTAATTAAAGGAAAAAAATCAGTTAAAAGAGAGTTAACAGGGTTAAACTCCTGTTAAGTTATGTGCCACATGTCGCAAAACTAAGGGGGAAACAGGGGGGCACAGGGGATTTGGTAACAGGAAAATTGGACTCAGGAAGAGTGTCTAAAAAATCGATATTATCGCCGAAATATCGGCGATAATATCGTTTTTTTTGCAAGCCGATATTCTGGGAACAACCCAAGTATATTTCGTCCAAATATCGAAATTATCTCCGAAAATATCGCCGACATATCGCTATCGATATTGTCGTGCAAATTCGAACTGAAATGGTAGCTCCAATTGGCTATAACAGAAGGCTCTGTTGTTGCAACACCAACTTTGAGAGCCACAGAATCGATCAGAATCAAATTCGACTAAGAAATTGAAGATATTGAATACCTTATTGCCATCAACACCAGCCGTTACATCATCTCCATAGCGATGGATGATAAACGGGCATTTGCTAAACGTCTCAAGAAGTGAATTTTCCCTCACCAACTCAAGCGCATCACAGTATAATGTCGACTTCACAGCGAAAATTGAGGGCAAAACATCGGCTCTCAAATTGGGTTTTTTGACCAAACCCAAATACACCGACCCAAACCCCCATTTTCCTAGTATCCGGCCTCGAACCCACTCACGGCCAGCAACCGACAAGCTCTGTTGTTTCTTTGGCCTTGAACTCGAACCCATTGTTTGAAAAAAAAAAAATTTGAAGCTTTCTGAAGAGATAGGGTTTCTGGGTCTAACAAAACGAAAGCAAAGAGATGCAGAAAAACAGAAACCGGGTTGCAAGAGAGAGAGAGAGAAGAACTCGTTGAAGCAGTCGGTGATCAACGAAGAAGGATGAAACGTTGATGTGAAAAAGAGGGCCTGGATTTCTAACGCTCAATTGTTTTTGATTTGAAGCACGTGTCAGAGGGAGTTTTGCAGAAATAGGAGCTGGGTGCAACCCCACCCACTTGGGCTCAAATGTTGCCACGCCTCCCTTTTATTTTCTTTGCATCATCTAGATTCCAGCCCATCCTGCTTGGATGACTTGTGTCCTATACATCTGTAAACTAATATTTATTATATATGATAAATTTCTATATTAGAAAAGACACCAAGGGGATTCGAACCCCTCCCATTTTATTCCTTCAACACTTTAACTACCATGTCACTTATGTTTTTGTAAAAATATGTTAAAATATTTATATATATACATGGTTTTGTTTTGAATTCTTTTTTAAAATATTTATATATATACATGGTTTTATATATATAATATTTTTTCATTAATTACTACATATTTTCTACACTCACAGTGTTTGCCGGCTCGCTATATAATCAACTTAAATAAGTTAAATCCATCATGCGATGCATTTCCTTCCAATTTTTTTTTTTTTATGATAAACTAATAGATAATTGACTAAATAAACATCATGCAAAGTTTCAATAAAAATTTCCAAGTTTTTCTTACAATTTCCATGGTTTTTATTCAATTTTTATCGATATCGATAATATCCCGATATTTCCATCGAAATTTCCGTGTTTTTGACCTACCGATATTTCCGATATCACCGATATTTTAGACCTTGGCTAGGAATAATGTACACAATAATTTCCACGCAAATTCATGCGCACAAATCAACAGAATATGCAACCTACTTAAGTCAATCCACATTCCGTTTTTGGGAGCTGTATACATCAATTTGGACTGTAAAAATCAAACTCTACAAATCAAATGAGTTTAATAAATAATGAATATCATATCCATTATTCTGTTGTTATGGCGCATAATAATACTAAGTCATTGCTATAGAGCTGCAACAACTAGTGGAGATGTTGCCATCCCATTCCCTTTCGGGATTGGACCTAACAAAGATTGTTACTTAGATGATGGTTTCAAATAAACTGCAGGCACGACAACTCTACAACCTCAGCTAATTACAGCAGACAGCCGCCTTTCCTCAAGAGCGTCAACCTGGAGCTTGCTAAGTACTTTTCCGTTTAATGATGGCATGCAATCGGTTCGGTTTAAGAACCCTATTACTTTCTTCAGCTGCGAGGGAAAGGAAACTCGCCTACCCCAGAATTTGCATATTATATAGCGAACACCAAGGTGATCATTACAACATCCCCAAATAAATGTCATCAACTTATGAGTCACCACCGCCTCCCCATTTCCTATACTCTTTATCTTAAACCCGCCTACTTGCCAACAACCTTGCAAGATTCCTTTACAACCCCACGATAATCCTCTTACCAGCAGTTAAAGTATCCCTAATTGCCTTCGGTTATGCCATAATAGCTGACTAACATGTTAGACGCCTGCCATCAAAAGAAAAAAGACAATACTATTTGGTTAACTTAGTTGTATGTTATTCATCCAACAATGAGGAATATATATACACATATATATGGTTATAATCTTAAGTCCACTATTATAGGGAGTAATTTCAGGACTATACTAAGAAACCTAAAATATAATACAAAAGTCAACAGTCCCCCTCAAAATGGTGCATAGATATCACTCATGCCCAAGTTGTCTATGAACTTCGAAAAAACATGACTCGATACAGCCTTCGTAAGTATATTAGCTAATTGGTCTTTCGTCCTGATCATGGACACTTCAACAATTTGATCCTCCAACTTCTCCTTAATAAAGAACTTATCAACCTCAACATGATTCATCTTATCATGCTGCACCAGATTATTAGCAATATAACATGCAACTTGATTATCACAAAATAACTTCATCAGTTGACTAGATGCAAAACTCAAATCTTGTAATTACATTTTAAGCCATAAGACCTCACAAATTCCTAGTGTCATACCTCTATATTTAGCTTCTGCACTGGGATGAGCAACCACATTTTGCTTCTTACTCCTCCATGTAACAAGGTTATCTCCCACAAAAGTAAAGTAACCCGATGTAGAGCATCTATCATCAACTGATCATGCCCAATCTGCATATGTGTAGCCTTCAACTCTAAGATGGCCATTCTTTGTAAAAAAATTTATTTTCCTCGACTCCCCTTCAAATATCACAATATCTTCATAACTGCCTTCAAATGTTGCTCGCCAACATCATGCATGTACTAGCTAACCACAGTTAAGGCATAGGCAAGATCGGGCCTCGTGTGAGCCAAATACATCAATCTCCCAACAAGTCTATGATATCGAACTTTATCGACCGATACCTGATTCATATCAATCTCAAATAGACTGCATGCTGTTAGTTTTAGGATTGTTAGAATAGGCTTTCCTTGCCAAATGTACACTTTCATGTAATTCATCTTAGCTCATCTTTAGAAATTAGGCATTGGGTATTTGCTACAGAGTTGAAGTACATTGAAGAGCATATGAGGCTACAAAACCAAGGTAATTTGCGCATTCATTTATAATGGGCATCATTAAGAAAATCAGCATTTGCATTTATATACTTTGTCGGGATGACTAGTCATATAGGCTAAATCAACATTTGCATCCATATACTTTATCGAGATGACTAGTCATATTTCCAGCATAGGATTTTTAACCAAGGCACATGATTTTGCTTATTATAAGTACAATCATTGGCTGCCAAGTGTCCTTTTGACCTACCAAAATGGCTGGGGCTGGTCTAGACTCATTAACTCTTCATTTTACATTTTCATATGGGTTTTAGACAGAGAGAATTCTAGTGAGCGATTGTGCATAACTTAGGTTTTGATTTTTGGGAGAAGAGTTCATGGGTTCTTGAGTTCCTTTTGGGGCTTTCATTGAAATTTCATTTCTCAAACTTTTGTTTAGTGATACAACGTTTTCATCTCTGATCACTTTCATTTTCACCATTTTGGAAAACTTAGTTTACTCTTTAGTTTGTTTGAGAGTGTTCATGGCATAGAAATGAGATTTCAAGATTTCATTTTGAAAGCTACTTCTTTTTGAGAAAATTTGACCATATCTTTGCACATCAAAGTTTTCATATCTCATATCTTTCATTTGCACTATTTGGAAAACTTAGTTTTCTCTTTGGTTTGTGTGAGAGTGCTCATGACTTTTGAAATGAGGTTTTCAAATCATTTTTGAAACCTACTTCTATCTTTGAAACCTACTTTACCCATTGAGAAACTTCTACTATGCATTCTCTACTTGGTGAGGTCTGAGTTTTCATTATGAGATTTTGAAATATGATGTGTTTTTAAAATCTGCATATGGGTTCAGTTATGACTAGTCATCTTCTTGAGTCTGCATCTCGGTTATTATGACTAGTCATCTTCTTTAGTTTAGATCAGATTCTTGGTTGATAAGAGTATGGTTTCTTGAAGGAATTGACCCTTTCATCTCATAATCTATATTTCATTCATCAATGACTATCTGAAGCTAAGTTGATGTGCCATGGGGTGAAGAAGTTGACGGACTAGCTGACATTTCCATGAAGGACAAGCTACTAGCTCAACTAAGTTTGGAGAAGAAGGTTGCACATGGAGGTAGTGCCCATCCTCAAACTGACGGCCAGACTAAGGTTACCAATCGAAAATTGGGAAATATGGTGTGAAGCATTTGCGGAGAGAAGCCAAAACAATGGGATTATGCACTGCAACAGGTGGAGTTTGCATATAACAGTGCAGTTCATAGTGCAACCGGGAAGTCACCGTTTTCCATTGTTTATACTGCTGTGCCTAATCATGTTGTAGATTTGGTGAAGTTTCCTAGAGGCCAGAAAATCAGTGTTGCAGCAGGAAATTTGACTGAAGAAGTGGTGGCTGTTTGTGATGAAGTGAAGCAAAAACTCGAGCAAACTAATGCTAAGTACAAAGCCGCTGCAGACAAGCATAGGCGAGTTAAGGTGTTTCAAGAAGGTGATTCTGTGATGGTGTTTATGAGGAAGGAGAGGTTCCCTGTTGGTACATATAGCAAGCTGAAGCCTAAGAAATATGGTCCTTACAAGGTGCGGAAAAGAATCAATGACAATGCCTATGTTATTGAATTACCAGATTCCATGGGAATTTCCAATACTTTTAATGTTGCTGATTTGTATGAGTTTCATGAAGATGAAACCCTATATCCAGAACATAACTCGGGGTCAAGTTCTTCGGAGGTGGAGGGGACTGATGTAGAACAAATGGCTGAATGTATTGAAGAATAATTGGAGCGAAGAAGAGAAAAAGGACGCAGCGGGAATTTACAGATTTAGCGTCTGAGCTCTGATTGGGTTGCATAATACCTTCTCGAAAAGGGAACGACGTCACGAGTCCAACTCACTATTTAACTATGACATACAATGGATTTTGGGCTTCTGAGGTCGTTTGGCCTTCCAAAAGTGCATTTAAAGATTGTATTCAATTTACAGACTTTCCGTTTATTTTCTGTTAAGTTTTCAATAACTCCCTAGGGCAGTTTAATGGGTGAGAACTGTTGGCACTAAAACTGAACAGATAGAGATAAGTGCAACTTACAAGTGATGCGGACGATCCAGAGATCGATTGAGTGTTAGATGTAGATTCTTCCTGTCCTTGGACGCTGATCCTGAATAGAAGGAAGCCGAGGCTCGTGAGGTCTATGGAACCGATGTGGAACTAGCCTAAGACCCTCCGATGCCAAAGTAAGTTTGTTTCTAAGAGCTTTTGCTGCTGACAATATATTTAGCATAAAAGTCAAGCTGAAAAGTCTTACTCCTGTATTGTAGTGAAGGGGCCTATTTATAGAGGGCATTTTGTATGCTCTTAGTACTCAATTTTGATGTGGGACTCGTGAGAGGGCCCTATGAGGTTGACACGAGTCTCTAGATATTTCGGGCGGGCCCTTCGAGGTTGATTCTGAGAATCGGTAGGGGGTACCGATTGTGGACTCTGCCAGGTGGTATCGACTGTTCGCTGCTTTGGGATAATATCATCGGTAGCCGATGCCGATTGTTCGGAGCCTTGGGCACTTGGGGAGTTTCTCTAATCCACGTGTCACTGAATGAGTGGAGGGTCAGATATGGTACAAATAAGAACGATGTATTTAGTCAGCCGTTATGCTTGGTTGAACTATGCTGAATTTTTATCAAAAATTCGAAGAGAATTTCTCTCTAACTTCCTGGTGGATTCCAGATTATTGTTCTACAGGGTTTTCGCTTGAAAACCTATTTGTTTGTGCTACGTCAAGAATTGATGAAGAACAAATGGCTGAATGGATTGAAAAAGAATTGGAGCGAAAAAGAGAAAAAGGATGCAGCGGGAATTTACAGATTTGGCGTCCGAGCTCTAATTAAGTCGCATAATACCTTCTCGAAAAGGGAACAACGTCACGAGTCCAACTCACTATAGAACTGTGACATACGATGGATTTTGGGCTTCTGAGGTCGTTTGGCCTTCCAAAAGTGCATTTAAAGATTGTATTCAATTTACAGACTTTCCGTTTATTTTCTGTTAAGTTTTCAATAACTCCCTAGGGCAGTTTAATGGGTGAGAACGATGTATTTAGTCAGCCATTATGCTTGGTTGAACTATGCTGAATTTTTATCAAATAATTTGAAGAGAATTTCTCTCTAACTTCCTGGTGGATTCCAGATTATTATTCTACAGGGTTTTCGCTTGAAAACCTATTTGCTTGTGTTGCGTCAAGTGGTATCAAAGCAGGTTTTGCCTGACTTGAGGTGCCTCCAATGGCTTGTCCAGAAGAAGAAGAAGAGAGGACCCAAGGAGATGGGGAACCAATCACTCTTAGAGAATTTGATGTTACAGTTGTTCCATACTTCATGGGAAGCGACTGCATCGAAGGCTTTCTTCAATGGGTTGCAGACATAGAGGAAATATTTCATTCAATAGCGATCCCAGAGGAGAAGATGGTGGAAATTGTTGCATCCAGTTTAGAAGACAATGCAGCTTTTTGGTGGGATCAGTTGCGAAAATCTAGAAAGCAACAAGGTAAAAATCATATCAGTTCTTGGCGTTGGATGAAGAGACTTCTTGTGAAAAAAAATTCTTTCCTTTTGAATATAATATATATTTATTAAGGAATGGTTACAAGATTGTTCAACCCAATATCATGGTGGGTCTAGAAAAGATGGAGGAAGTTCTTGAAAAGGAAGAAACTGTGATGGATGCTGACACCGGATTTTGTAGAGATTAAGTGAGAAAACACAAGTGAGACTTGAGGATCGGTAACTCGCCACTCTAAGGAATCCACCAAAGAGATAAGAGTCGGGAAGTTAGAAGAACTCCTTCTTCTAGAAAGCCAAAGACTATGAAAACTCACTCAAATTCTTGTCCGTCTATTGCATAAAGGGGTGAAGGGTTTACATAGTGTTCATGGAACAACCCTCCATGAATAGGATAGCCTTCTTAATTAGCCATACATGCACCAACGCATAATGTCCACAATTAATTACCATACATGAATCAAAATAGAAAACATTGTACCGGACTTGACTTAAATGAGATGATGCACCATGTGATATTTAGAGGAGGTCAGATTCGGTGTCAGATGCTGTATTAATTGAAGATTCGATCATCCATAAGATGAAGGAAGAGGTTCATGAAAAACAAGATATTGAGCCTATTGAAACTCCTGTTGTTGTTGAAACATATATTTCAAAAGATGAAGAACAACAATTGGATTCCTCTGAAATTAAAGGCATGGATAAATCTGTATTTGGAGAAGAAAATAATTCATACAATGAGTTTGATTCTCAACTAGCATATTCTAATCTTGTTTATGGATTTAATTATATGATTATTCCATCCAAATATGAGCAAGTCCTAATTCTACAAATTGAAGAGTTTATCTACACATCAAAGTTCTATGCCTACTCAGGTTCATTTTAACGAGAACTCGAGGTCGAGTTCTTTACAAGTGAAGGAGTTTGATGTAGGACGAAATATGGTCAATTATGGCACTAGGAAAAGAAGGAAGGCATATCATTGGGATTTTCTATAAATGATTGAAGAAGAATTGGAGCGAAGAAGTGAAAAAGGACATAGCAGGAATTTACAGATTTGGCGTCCAAGCTCCGATTGGGTCGCATAATATGTTCTCGAAAAGGGAACGACATCACGAGTCCAACTCATAGATTTGCTGTGATATAGGCTAGCTTTTGGGCTTCTGAGGTCGTTTGGCCTTCCAAAAGTGCATTTAAAAATTGTATTCAATTTAAAGACTTTCCGTTTCTTTTCTGTTACGTTTTCAATAACTCCCTAGGGCAGTCCAAAGGGTGAGAACGTTGTATTTAATCAGCTATCATGCTTGGTTGAGATCATCTCGACTTTTATCAAATAATTTAAAGAGAATTTTCTCTCTAATTTCCTGGTGGATTCCAGATTATCGTTCTTCAGGATTTTCGCTTGAAAATCTATTTGCTTGTGCTGTGTCACCCATCCCCCCTGTTTACTCGACTCTAGCAGCACCACCACCCCCCAAAACCCTCAATTCCCATATTATCTTGCTAAGATCTACACTGGAATCTATAGGCTTGTTCCTTGCAAGAGCTTTTAAGATGAAAACTACGATCATCTTTACTGGGCAGGGGAACATAAAATGTGCTTATCAATGTGTTGGAATTCATAATTATAATAATCATCATGAAAACTTAAGAAGAATCAACAATGACTTTTACACCTATTAGTGGTACCAATTCGAATTACAAACCCCCCCAAATCAACATGTCTTAATTGATTATGGTTTTGTGTTTTCATTAATTAATTAGGGTGTTTTTTTTATGTTGAATTGATTATGGTTTTGTGTTTTGATTAGTTGATTTAGGAATGAAGGTGCTATCGTTTAATTTTTCAATGTTATTTTCTTCTAAAAATATTTCAAAATTTTTATATTATGACCCTATGTCCTAAGAATCCTGGATCCGCCACTATTGATACACGAATGCAATCATCTAATTAACACCAAATACTCTTCAACTAACTCATGTCTCCATCCAAGCTGCAGGAAGTACCCGTGCACCTTCGCTGAATATTTTTATTTATATATATTATAATGGTTTTATCCTCCATTGAGAAGGTTAAGACGAATGATTATCTGCTTTGCTAATTAAATATTCCATGATTCTAACAAGACATCAGATAGGATACTTTTTATTTTTTATTTTTAGTAAAAAAGCAGATAGGACACTTATAAGGAAGAAGCAAAATAGGACTTGGTATAGCAGCAACGATATTAAAACCCCAGCAAAAAAACCAGCAACCCAGGTCAATTCCAAGCAGCCAATCCGAGTTCTTCTCTCTATAAATGTGTTGAAGCTTACTTGTTGGAATCTGGCGCATGAGTCTTCCTTGAATATCATAAAAAACTTCGAACCCCTTCTCTTCTTTTCTTTTATTATTTATAGTCCAACATATACTTTGTTTTCTGAAAGGAAGAGAAAAGTAGAAAAATAAAGAAGATACGACTTCACTTTTTTTTATATATTTTATTTGGTAAAGATATGTAGACTTCACTTTACTTATTTCGAGTGTACACACGTACTTTTAATACAAAAAATGATCGTTTACTTGATAATTTTATATTTTATAGCATGGCTTGCTAGAAATTCATGTACACAATACTTTCCGCCAAATTCATGTACACACGTACTTCAATGCATGTTGCTTTTTTCGGAGCTATATAAAATTTGATCATATACATCAATTTGGACTGCACAAATCAAACTCTGCAAATCAGTTTGATAAATAATGAATATCATATCCATTATTCTGTTGTTATGGCGCATAATACTACTAAGTTGTTGCTATGGAGCTGCAACAACTAGTGCAGCATCATGGCCTATAGCAAAGCCTAATTGCACAACGCATTGTGGAGATGTTGCCATCCCATACCCTTTCGGGATTGGACCTAACAAAGATTGTTACTTGGATGAATGGTTTCAAATAGACTGCAGGCACAACAACTCCACAACCTCAGCTAATTACAGCAGGCAAGTGCCTTTCCTCAAGAGCGTCAACCTGGAGCTGCTAAGTATTTTTCCGTTTAAAGATGGCAGGCAATCGGTTCGGGTTAAGCACCCTATTACTTTCTTCAGCTGCCAGGGAAAGGAAACTCGCCAACCCCAGAATTTGACGGGCAGTCCTTTCGTTTACTCTCAGACAGACAACAAATTCACTGCAGTGAGTTGTGACCTCTTTGCTCGTTTGAGCTCAGATCATGGCATTGTCGCTGGTTGCGAGTCGATTTGTCGAAACAATACTGACTTCTTTAATGGCTGCCATGAAGGCTGTTGCGAAGATACTCTTGTAACAAATGCACTCACCAGCGGCGTTTTTACTTTTGAGATACCATCAAATTCATCAACATCATATCCAATGGACGATTGCAAGTATGCATTTTTGGTTGAGACAAATTGGTTTGAGTTTAACTTAACGAATTTATACTTACCGAATTTTCGAGAAGTGAAGGATATGGACAGCGTTCCTGTGGTGCTAGACTGGATCTTAAACGTACCTGACTATGGTGAAAGATTCAGAGTAAAAACAGACCAGAGTGGTAACCACTCAACACCCTTTTGCAACGGCTATGATCATCGGAACACGATGATTTGTACCTGTCAGTCGGGCATGGAAGGAAATCCTTATCTTCTCCAACCTTGTCAAGGTACGCAAACTGAATCTCTTCTTTCTGGATTTAGATTGATCCTTGATTTCTAATCTAAGTGGGCTACTATAAAAATGTAAAGGTATTTACCCTTGGAAATAAACTAAAGAGAGGGCCCGAAAGGAAATGATTACGTAGAAAGCTTTTATTGAAATCGCTTTTGTTAGATGCACGTCAAAATTTTTGACAAAAATTAAAGTGCTTCTTAGAAACTTCGTTTACCAAATGTTTTCAAAAGAGATTTTGGTTATCTGAAAGTGCTTTAATCATGTGCAAACTTAATCTATTCTTTTATATTTCCACGGTTTTTTTTTAATGTTAATGCTTGATTTCTAATGTAAGTGTTCTACTAGAAAGGTGAGAGCAGGTTTGGATGAGTGGATCAGTTCGTTTGGGGGCTTACTTTAATGAATATGATTTGGAGGTTGCCCAAAGCCATTAGGTATTTCACACGAGCTGAAATGGCATCTAAAACATGTCATTAGACAAATCCTGCCCTCTTATTAGCCATGTACCATCACTATTGATTTTCTCCTCACCATCCCCAGGTTTCTGCCGAGACTGAACAAGTCCATGTTCCAATTGGGTGGCCTTGGCTGGTCATATATACACAAGGTTTCACAGAAAAAAACGTTACTTGAAGTATATCTTTTTAAGTTCAACCATTAATTGTGAAATTATCTTTTTTGGTCGAAATTGTGAAATTACTTGTTAGTTTCAAACTTCTGTTCCGAAATGCACCAGTTTTATCTAGATTACTGATCTATTATACTTCTATTGAAAAACTTAAAGTCACACATCGAAAACTTAAAAAAATAAGTACAACATATATAACTAGCATTGGAATTGAGTTTATTCTAGTACCAGAAATTTTAATTAGTATTAATTATCTTTTTCACCTTTTGATGAAATTTGAACATATGCGATTCTTATATGTGTGTGAGTTTGGACTGAAGCATATCTCGGGTCATCATCATTTCAGATATGGATGAATGCAAAGGCAGTAATGAGTGTGGAGACGATGTATGTGAGAATTTTGCTGGGGGTTATAGCTGCTACTCAAACATAAATGGCCATAGATGTACGCATTTTGCTTCGAACCTTGATCTCGGTTATACCACTGCATGCCACTTCAGAACCAGATCGGGTCGGGCCTCTGAAACTGAAATCAAGACTATTATTTTAGGTATATCGTACTGGCCCTTTCTATAATGAGTGGAAAGTTATAAGTGTAAGTTATAAGGGGTTCACTTTATAGCCATCAGATCAATCCAAGGGCTGAACTCGTTATGCTACAATCGGGTTGCAATTACCCGTTTTGAAAACATACTTCGTCAAGTGAGAGGAACGTTTCTCCCAGAGCGTGAAATCTCAAACAAATCCTTCTTACACTCTCTCTATCTAAATCTCTCCTTCCTGCCCACTTTTCCCCATGTTCTCTTTATTCCCAAGCTCGCCTCATTCACCACTCCTAGTCCCATCCGTTCCTCTTCTTCTTTTGCTTCTTCGTCATCTTCTTCTTCCTCTGCTTATTCTTTGGGTGGTTTTGTAATTTAATATATAGATAATTTGTGAGTTTATTTCTAAATTTTAAATTCTAATTTAGTGATTTATAAATTTAGAGTTTCTTAAGTGGTTCATAATTTCGCCAATTTAGGGATTAAGTTCAATCCACTGTGCAATCCAGTTCTCTACCCATCCATCGTCATAATTTGGAACCCTAGTTTGACCCTAGCCAAGCCGCCGCAACTCACAACCTCCGTTGTCGACCTCCACAGCGAAGCCACTGTCGCGACTCCAAAGTCAAGCCACAGTCGCGACCTCGTCGTCGTTCTCCAATTCGTTCACCCCAGTAAGATTTCAATCGTTTTCTAGAGTTTTTTTGTTTTGTGAATGCTGTTATTGCTATTCAATCCAGGTATTTCAGTTGAAATGTTTTTGTTTTTCTGGTTCTGATTAATCTGTTTTTAGATTTTTTTTTTTAATTATTAAAATTTTTTTTTTTGTTAAATCGATCCTTGGGGAGGCTATGTGCTGGTATGTTTGGTTTGGTGGTTGATTAAATAATTGGTCCGGTGATGATTTTGTACTTGTTGGGCATTAATTTTTGCCAGGTATTTAGTTGATTGGTTGCAATTTGATTACATTTTTTTTCTTGATGATTATTGTACTGAAATTTGCTCGGATATTAAGTTTTTGTTGATTCTTATGCAATTTGATTGATGCAATTCTATAGTTGTATTGTAGTGGATGGAGTTTTGGCATTTGGTAGAACATTTGCTTCAGAAATTGTACTTTGCTATTGTTAATTTAGTCAATTGTGGTTTTGTTTTACTTTAGTGAATTTAGTCAACCAGTATGCAACTGGCGTGATTGTAAGCATTAGTGGAAATAACCTTAATTAGCAGCTTTATGTGTGTCACTTGGTTTATCCAATTAGTATATGACATAATGTAGTTGGGTATGTCTCAACTGCAGTGATATCTTTTTGCTTCTGTTAATTTTTCCCTTACTGTTTCTGCCCCAACTTATTTTATATCCCAACCCATTGGATCCATTGAATGGAGAGGCAGCTGCTATGCATGATCGTTCTGCTTATTAACAAAGAGTAAAAGGTAGTAATTATTTGCAGCTTTTGTGAATTGAGTATATATTGGTTGCCTCTTGTATGGTTCGCACTGACATGCTTGAGACTTACTTTTAGTTCCTTCCTTTTTTCGTTGTTCACATATACAACCTTCGTTGCAGGAGGTAGCGGAGGATTTCAAAATCATAACTGGACTGTTTTTAAGAAAGTTTTGAAGGTCATGAATCTGTGATGTTTAAACATATAAGCTTTACTGTAGGTTTATCAGAACACTTAAAACTGGTTTTAAAGTGTTATGAAATTTTACTCTGTAATAGTCATATTAAGTGGAAAATATTTGAGATTTTAAAGTTTACTTAAGAGTTCAAATCAATGGCTGTGTTGCAAGACTTGTGGCACCTTTTAATCCAAGTTTGGTTTTTGACTCCAGATGTCAAATGAGATCAGCAGTATTCTCTTCGAAGGTTTGAATTCCTTAGAAAACTAGTAATGTGTAAATAAATAATGAATTCCTTAGAAAACTAGTCGTGTGCAAATAAGTAGTGAATCTTACCTGTATCAGGTGTATGCTTTTGAAACTTCTATACCCCACACATATTTAAGACTTTTGATAACATAAAACAATAATGTGGAAGATAGCTTCTTCTTTGAACCTTGAGGATCAGATATTGCTGCCCATTCTGCAGTTGCTGGAAGGATTTAGGATACATTAGTTACTGCATCTAATGGAAAAATGGATGCAGTTGTGAGGGTGTTGGGAAATGTAATCCAATTTTATCTGTTCTGAGATATTTTGATCCCACTGAGGATCATAGTTGACTGTTGTTTTCTGCACAAGTTTTCTAGGAAATCTTCGGAGAAATTTGTTGTCCGAAGTCGGAACCACTCAAAGCTTATCAAGGGTTTACATAACAAAGAGTTGATGAAGAAAGATTTAACTATAGACAGATATGAAGAAGCAAAGACATTTTACTGGAATACAGTTGATCCCATATTTTCTTTTTTATGTTAAAGTATCTCATGCAACTTAGTTATCAGAGTTGTACTTTTGCAGTTAGTTATAAGAGTTGTTATTCATACCTCCATATTTGATTACTATTGCAGTGAATTGTTTTGGTGTCCTCGCTGGTGGATTTTACTTATTGTTGTGGTGAACTTATTAGAATTTTATTTGCTACTGCAGGAAAAATTGGCATATTTCGAATAAACGAGCTCAAGGATGTTCTCACCCAATTAGGCCTTTCCACTGCATTCTGTGCCACAGTAACAGAGAAGAGCCTTGAAAAGTCAAAACATTCATAATCTACAACATATTACAAAAAGGACGTCCGTAATGGAATCACATAAAATTATATTTTTGGAGCTTTAGAGCTTAGAGAATTTCACAATGAGTTCCTACTAATTTTCGGTGTACTTTTTGGATTTTTATTTTATTTATTATGAATTTTGTAAGTTAAATCCTAGAAAATTATTAGAAAATTATTATTAAATGGTACGGAGCGACACATGGTGGATTTTTTTTTCATTTATTATTATTAAAAAGTAATATAATAATATTTTAGGGTAAATAACAATATAATAATAATTTAGAGTAAAAAGTAATAGAATAATCATTTAGGGTAAATAATAATATAATAATAATTTAGGTTAAATAATAATATAATAATAATTTAGGGTAAATAATAATATAATAATAATTTAGAGTAAAAGGTAATATAATAATTATTTAGGGTAAATAATAATATAATAATAATTCACAGTAAAAAGTAATATAATAATATTTTAGGGTAAACAACAATATAATAACAATTTAGAATAAAAGTAATAGAATAATAATTTAGGGTAAATAATAATATGAGAATAATTTAGGCCTCCATACTCAAAGACACTGTCATAAGGAGTTTGTAGAAATTTTCTGTGTATTTTTCTAATTTTTAATTAATTTTTTATGATTTTTTAAGATAAACTTGGAAAAAGTAAACAAAATGACATGTGGCGCAATCGTAGGATGCCACCTGTCAAAACAATGACTGCTCTCCTTTTAGCTGCAGCCACCTGTGATTCCCTATATATATATATATATTTTTTTTTTTTTGGATTTCACTTCTAAATTCATAACAAATAAATTAAAAATCCAAAAAAATACACAGGAAAGTCCTACGAACTCCTTGTGACATTCTCTACACTATCAAGCTATAAAAATATAATTTCACTTAGAAAAATATAAATTGATAACAAAAACTCACATTTATTTCTAAACAATCTAAAACATTAGTTGATGCTCTATAATATAACACTCATGTTCTTTAATTCAATGATTACCGTGAACATAAATATGTGTAATCATGATTTTAGATCTCTATGGTCAAAGACAATGTCGTAAGGAGTTTGTAGAAATTTTCGGTGTATTTTTCTGATTTTTAATTAATTTTTTATGATTTTTAAAGATAAACTTGGAAAAAGTAAACAAAATGACATGTGGCGCAATCGTAGGACGCCACTTGTCGAAAACAATGACTGCTCTCCTTCCAGCTCTAGCCACGTGTGATTCTCTATAATTTAATATTATTTTCTTTGGATTTCACTTGTAAAATTCATAACAAATAAATTAAAAATCCAAAAAATACACCGAAAATTGATACAAACTCCTTACAACATTGTCTTTGACTATGGAGATCTAAAATCATGATTCCATGTATTTATGTTCACAGTAATTGTCGAATCAAAGAACATGAGTGTTATGTTATAGAACATAATTTAGTGTTTTGATTTGTTTTGAAAAAAAGTTGAGTTTTTGTTATCATTTTCAAATTTTATAAGTCAAAATTATATTTCTGGAGTTTGAGGGTGTAGAGAATGTCACAAGGAGTTCGTACCAATTTTCGGTGTATTTTTTGGATTTGTATTTAATTTATTATCAATTTTATAAGTTAAATCCTAGAAAAATAGTATTAAATTGTGTGGGGCGACACATGGCGGAAGCGGAATGGGGCGCAGTCAGTGTGTCTGATGGCTGTCCTCCTGTCAATGCGCCACATGTCAGTTTTGAAACTTTTATCAAATTTATGTTTAAAAATTCATGAAAATATTGATTAAATATCAGAAAAAGACACCGAAAATTGCTACAAACTCCTGATAACATTATTTTCGATTATAAAGGTCTAAACTCATGATTCCACATATTTGAGTTCTTGGTAAGCGTTAAAATCAAAAAACACGAGTGTTATGTTATAGAACATAATTTAGTGTTTTGGTTTGATTTGAAACAAAATTGAGTTTTGGTTATCATTTTCAAATTTTATAATTCAAAATTATATTTTTGGAGTTTGAGGGTGTAGAGAATGTCACAAGAAGTTCGTACCAATTTTCGGTGTATTTTTTGGATTTTTATTTAATTTATTATCAATTTTATAAGTTAAATCCTAGAAAAATAGTATTAAATCTTGTGGGGCGACACATGGCGGAAGCTGAATGGGGCGCAGTCAGTGTGTCTGATGGCTGTCCCCCTGTCAATGAGCCACGTGTCAGTTTTGATATTTTTATCAAATTTATGTTTAAAAATTCATAAAAAATTGATTAAATATCAGAAAAATACACCGAAAATTGATACAAACTCCTGATAACATTATCTTCGATTATAAAGGTCTAAAATCATGATTCCACATATTTGAGTTCTTGGTAAGCGTTAAAATCAAAGAACACGAGTGTTATGTTATAGAACATAATTTAGTGTTTTGGTTTGTTTTGAAACAAAGTTGAGTTTTGCTTATCATTTTCAAATTTTATAAGTCAAAATTATATTTTTGGAGTTTGAGGGCGTAGAGAATGTCACAAGAAGTTCGTACCAATTTTCGGTGTATTTTTTGGATTTTTATTTAATTTATTATCAATTTTATAAGTTAAATCCTAGAAAAATAGTATTAAATCTTGTGGGGTGACACATGGCGGAAGCTGAATGGGGCGCAGTCAGTGTGTCTGATGGCTGTCCCCTTGTCAATGAGCCACGTGTCAATTTTGATATTTTTATCAAATTTATGTTTAAAAATTCATAAAAAATTGATTAAATATCAGAAAAATACACCGAAAATTGATACAAACTCCTGATAACATTATCTTCGATTATAAAGGTCTAAAATCATGATTCCACATATTTGAGTTCTTGGTAAGCGTTAAAATCAAAGAACACGAGTGTTATGTTATAGAACATAATTTAGTGTTTTGGTTTGTTTTGAAACAAAGTTGAGATTTGCTTATCATTTTCAAATTTTATAAGTCAAAATTATATTTTTGGAGTTTGAGGGCGTAGAGAATGTCACAAGAAGTTCGTACCAATTTTCGGTGTATTTTTTGGATTTTTATTTAATTTATTATCAATTTTATAAGTTAAATCCTAGAAAAATAGTATTAAATCTTGTGGGGTGACACATGGCGGAAGCTGAATGGGGCGCAGTCAGTGTGTCTGATGGCTGTCCCCTTGTCAATGCGCCACGTGTCAGTTTTGATATTTTTATCAAATTTATGTTTAAAAATTCATAAAAAATTGATTAAATATCAGAAAAATACACCGAAAATTGATACAAACTCCTGATAACATTATCTTCGATTCTAAAGGTCTAAAATCATGATTCCACATATTTGAGTTCTTGGTAAGCGTTAAAATCAAAGAACACGAGTGTTATGTTATAGAACATAATTTAGTGTTTTGGTTTGTTTTGAAACAAAGTTGAGTTTTGCTTATCATTTTCAAATTTTATAATTCAAAATTATATTTTTGGAGTTTGAGGTCGTAGAGAATGTCACAAGAAGTTCGTACCAATTTTCGGTGTATTTGTTGGATTTTTATTTAATTTATTATCAATTTTATAAGTTAAATCCTAGAAAAATAGTATTAAATCGTGTGGGGTGACACATGGCGGAAGCTGAATGGGGCGCAGATAGTGTGTCTGATGGCTGTCCCCCTGTCAATGCGCCACGTGTCAGTTTTGATACTTTTATCAAATTTATGTTTAAAAATTCATAAAAAATTGATTAAATATCAGAAAAATACACCGAAAATTGCTACAAACTCCTGATAACATTATCTTCGATTATAAAGGTCTTAAATCATGATTCCACATATTTGAGTTCTTGGTAAGCGTTAAAATCAAAGAACATGAGTGTTATGTTATAAAACATACTTTAGTATTTTGGTTTGTTTTAAAACAAAGTTGAGTTTTTGTTATCATTTTTAAATTTTATAAGTCAAAATTATATTTTTGGAGTTTGAGGTCGTAGAGAATGTCACAAGAAGTTTGTATCAATTTTAGGTGTATTTGTTTGATTTGTATTTAATTTATTATCAATTTTATAAGTTAAATCCTAGAAAAATAGTATTAAATCGTGTGGGGTGACACATGGCAGAAGCTGAATGGGGCGCAGTCAGTGTGTCTGATGGCTATCCCCCTGTCAATGCGCCACGTGTCAGTTTTGATACTTTTATCAAATTTATGTTTAAAAATTCATTCGTCCAAAAAAATGTTTAAAAATTCATAACAATTGGATTAAATATCAGAAAAATACACCGAAAATTGCTACAAACTCCTGATAACATTATCTTCGATTATAAAGGTCTAAACTCATGATTCTACATATTTGAGTTCTTGGTAAGCGTTAAAATCAAAGAACACGAGTGTTATGTTATAGAACACAATTTAGTGTTTTGGTTTGTTTTGAAACAAAGTTGAGTTTTGGTTATCATTTTCAAATTTTATATGTCAAAATTATATTTTTGGAGGTTGAGGGCGTAAAGAATGTCACAAGAAGTTCGTATCAATTTTCAGTGTATTTTTTTGATTTGTATTTCATTTATTATCAATTTTATAAGTTAAATCCTAGGAAAATAATATTAAATCGTTTGGGATATGCTAAGTGGGAAAATGTCATTCCCAAGCACCGGTGAAAAGACACCTACTCACTCAATGCATGTCCCGTTTACCAAATATTAAGATTGCAGTTGTGCAAAATATCTGTGTCAGGAAAATATCATTCGTAGCCGTCTATGATGTCAGTAATCATTCCACTATATAATATATATTATACATTTATATATAAAACGGTTAATGACAGCACAAACACCAGACAAAATAGATTAAAAGCCAACATTTAAACAACATTTGTACAATGTAGCCAACCAACCTTTTTAAAGAAACTGAACTCAACACCCTAAAACTCAAGACAAGAGAAGGGAAAACGTCATTGAAATGCAAAGAGAGTCAGACAGTCAAAAAGTCAATTAATGACCTATTTGCATAGCTATTTTTAGGATTTTCCCGCCATCAAATTCATTGATACAAATGTGATGGATTATTGACTAGTCATAGAAGGTCCTATCAGATACTTTTTCATTTTCCCACACCAAACTACCCCTAGTAATGTTATTAAAATGGAACCAATGATGATGGATTCTTATCCAACTAGTTGCTTTAATGAAATATAAATAAAATAATATATTTAAAGCAGTGTCCCCTCAATTTTCAGATTAATATTTGGTAGTGAAATATTATATTGCTTTTCGGGGTAAAAGGTGTCACAATTCTGACGGTACAGGTGTCCAGATCGTGACAAACCCACCCACACACAAAGAAGGATATAATTCGATTTGGGCAGAGATGAGAGAGAGCTGAGTGAGAAGTTTAGGGTTATGAGTGAAGGGGTATGACTGAGAACTATGAGTGAGAAGGTATGAGTCGAAAAGGTTTCAGTGAGAAGATCTGAGTGAGAAGAGGTATAAGTGAGAAGATTCAACATGTCTTCGTCTTCATCTCTCGCTCAAACAAAGAGGTGTTAGTATTGTGGAGCTGCAATGGTGCTTCGGGTTTCAAAATTAGATAAAAATCGAGGGAAGCCATTTTGGAAGTGTCTAACCTCCTATGTAAGTTTTCATTTCCAGAATATGTATGTGGGTGAAAAAAACCTAGGTCTAACTCTGACAGAATTATTTTGCATATATGATGTCTGCAATTAGGGAGCCACCAGTTGCAATGGATTCGAATGGGTTGATGTAACCTTCGCTGAAGCAGAACAACAAGATGACACGTATGATGCTACAATGCTGAATATGCTGAAGTCCATTAAGGACTTGGTATTAGTTTTATTACTTGTATCAATTGTCATATTATTTGTTCTTTTAATGACCAATTAAGTGCACGGTTTCAAGGATTGTAAAAGTTCTCCCCAAAAAGACATGTTAAACGCACCACCAATGAGTTTTCAAACCCATTTTGTAATTTTTGTTCTTGAAATAGGTGGATTGACATTGAGTTTAAAGTATTGTTTGAAACAAAAGCATTTATTTGTCTGAAACCCAGCAAAAACTTTCCAAGACTGACTTTAAAAAAATAAAGTCATACGAAGACGATAAAATCACAATACAGGGCCAATACAATGCAATAATAAGACAATACATTTTTTTGAAAATTGCACAATTATTCAGTGTATATAGATTGTTTATTTGCGTATACTTAAAGTTTATTGATTGTTTACTGCATGTATATCGCATGATATTGAATGTTTATTGAAGGTTTATTGATTGTTTACTTGTTTATTGAAGGTTTATTGATTGTTTACTGCATGTATTTCGCATGTTATTGAATGTTTATTCAAGGTTTATTGATTGTTTACTGCATGTATTTCGCATTTTATTGAATGTTTATTGAAGGTTTATTGAAGGTTTATTGATTGTTAACTGCATGTATTTCGCATGTTATTGAACCGATATTGAATATTTATTGAAGGTTTATTGATTGTTTACTGCATGTATATCACATGTTATTGCTCCGATATTGAATGTTTATTGAAGGTTTATTGATTGTTTACATGTTTATTGAAGGTTTATTGATTGTTTACTGCATGTATTTCGCATGTTATTGAATGTTTATTGAAGGTTTATTGATTGTTTACTGCATGGATTTCGCATGTTATTGAATGTTTATTGAAGGTTTATTGATTGTTTACATGTTTATTGAAAGTTTATTGATTGTTAACTGCATGTATTTCGCATGTTATTGAACCGATATTGAATGATTATTGAAGGTTTATTGATTGTTTACATGTTTATTGAAGGTTTATTGATTGTTAACTGCATGAATTTCGCATGTTATTGAACCGATATTGAATATTTATTGAAGGTTTATTGATTGTTTACTGCATGTATATCGTATGTTATTGCTCCAATATTGCATGTTTATTGGGGGCAAAAGTACCACTCAAGTAAGATTTAAGGAGTTATATTTAAGGGGGAAAACAGTCCTTATTCTTTCTTTTAGTAGGAAGAACAACTGTTAAGTAGAATTTCCTATTCAATACGACTTCCTTATGGTTGGTGTAATTATGGAGTGATGTATATTGCATGTCTATTGCGTGTATATTGCATATCTATTGCGTGTATATTGCTTGTCTGTTGTGTGTATATTGCTTGTCTGTTGCCTGTGTATTGTTGTTTATTTCTTTTGTAAGCAATAAACAATCAATACACACGCAATAAATGTACGATATGCACGCAATATACAAGCAATATAGATGCAATAGACATGCAATATAGACGCACCAATATACATTACTTTTATGGAACATAATTTAGTGTTTTGGTTTGTTTTGAAGCAAAGTTGAGTTTTTATTATCATTTTCAAATTTTATAAGTCAAAATTATATTTTTGGAGTTTTGGGGCGTAAAGAATGTCACAAGGAGTTCCTACCAATTTTCGGTGAATTTTTTGGATTTGTATTTAATTTATTATGAATTTTGTAAGTTAAATCCTAGAAATTATTATTAAGATAACATACCTAAATCAAACAAGTCCTCGGAAAAAACACTCATTGAAACGGGAACTTCTTAAAACTTAATTGTATGAACTTATTAAACTATACTTCAATTCATCTGGGCAATAACAGAGCCATTACAAATATATAAAATGAAGGAGAAACATTAACTTATTAAATCATCAGAGGCCCTCAAGAATTTAAATGGCAGCATATTAGATTTTGAATCAGCGAGGAGGTGGGAGGACCAAAAAATTTATAAATGGCAGAGGCTTTAGCATTGAACGAATACTTGTTCAACGCTTAATACAAAAAATAACAACTAAACAGTTCAACTCTCTGCCATAACCTCCACATCTCGTAGTTCATTGTTTCAACAACACTGGACACAAAAGTTTTGAGAGAACCAAAGGTAGAGTAAAAACTTGCGAGCTGCAATTGTTGTGCCGTAAAAAACTAGACATCACACACTCCCATACCAGGGCCTTAAAAGCATTCCTGTGTACAATTGATGGGCCAGATTCATCATACTCTGCTTTTGCGATCCACATTTGCGTTCCAAAAGTAAACAATAGCGCTCCATTAGCATTACTAATACAATAATGATAAAGACTCAGCTATTCCCCTAAGGAGAAAAGTAAATCAGAGAAACACAAAACTATGATTTGTTAATAAGGGTTGGTTAACAAAAATATGGTTCGCTCAGTGCTCTCCGAATCATTATTGGTGTCATATATACTAAGATAACATACATGCTGGAAAGTGCTAAGAGATTCAAGGATGGATCCACCAATCCAGACATTGTACTTCCTCTCAGGTGGAGCAACAACCTTGATTTTCATGCTGCTAGGTGCCAAAGCTGTGATTTCTTTGCTCATTCTGTCAGCAATGCCAGGGAACATGGTAGACCCACCACTAAGAACAATGTTTCCATACAAATCTTTCCTAATATCAACATCACACTTCATGATAGAGTTGTATGTGGTTTCGTGAATGCCTGCAGATTCCATTCCAATCATAGACGGCTGGAAAAGTACTTCTGGGCAGCGGAAACGCTCGGCACCAATGGTGATCACCTGCCCATCAGGCAATTCATAGCTTTTCTCAACAGAAGAACTAGTCTTTGACGTTTCAAGCTCCTGCTCATAATCAAGGGCAATATATGCAAGCTTCTCCTTCATGTCCCTGACAATTTCACGCTCAGCTGTGGTGGTGAAGGAATAACCACGCTCCGTGAAAATTTTCATAAGGGCATCGGTGAGGTCACGACCTGCTAAGTCAAGATGAAGGATAGCATGCGGGAGAGCATATCCCTCGTAAATGGGGACAGTGTGATTGACACCATCTCCAGAGTCCAGAACAATACCTGCATGGACGTTCGAGGGAGAAAAATTACAAACAAATAATTGAGAGATGGAAGCCAAAAAAACATTGTACACCCTAGATTAGATGTAACATACAAGTAGAGAAAAAGAAGGGGAGGGGGGCATTGTTGTTGGTATGAACATACAGAAATCATTTTAGTCAACTAACACCTGCGATATAAATTTTTTTATTTATTTAAAAAAAGAGGTTTTAGAAGGCAATCCCTTGCTGCAGTAAGAATAAATTTCACTTAAACTATACTGAAAACAGAAATTCCTTCAACCCTATTGGTTTAAACTTGGAAGCACAAAACTATCCTCCCTTATAAACTTATAAAAAAGGTCAACATAATCAAATTTAGTCAGCAATATTTGGAGATAAAAGTGTCCTGATGCCATACCTTAACCATTCCTGTCCCATTGTCACACACAAGTGGTCGAATATCCTCAGCATCGGCCATTTTCTAATACCAGCTGTAGAGACATATCAACTGAAATATAATGGGACAAAATATGAACACTAGATAAATAAAAACACTACAGAGGTAAAAAAATAAATCATGAATTTCATAAACATACACAAATATTAAGTTTTACACCACTTCATTTAATTTAACACACATAATAATACAATAACCAAAATAATCAACTAGTTCGCACACCAATGGTGGTGAATGTACCTTAACAGATTCTTAGTTTCATCACTTATAGCAAAACAAATCAAATTTTCTTAATTACCAGAATAATTCACAATTCTTGTTGGACAAAAGCCCATACAATAATGACAGGAAAACAAAAACCACACTGAAAATTCCATCCTAACAGCACTCCATTCGAGTGATATTTCCAAAAAACACGACTTATGCGAAAGTCAATAGTCAATCGAGATAAATTCTTGAATCTAAGCAATTTGTGAGCCTCATTCATTTCACAGCTATACAAAATCCCTAAAATAGAATTTAGAAAGAAAAAAAATTGAAATTGAATGACATGAAGAAGAAGAAGAGAACCAGAGAAGTAGGTGGTTCAGGTTAGTGGTAAAGAGGATTACTGAAATTTGAAGACGGAGAAGAAGAGGACTTACAGAGAAGGAGAGGGAGAGAGATAGAGGACCGTAGCCAAAAATGGAGCCCATGAATGCCCCTACTGTGGCAATAATAAGAAAAGGGGATCAACGAATTTATAACAGACAGAGAGTACAAAACTAATATCAGAACTCACCGCTGTCGAGAATGACGACGGAGGTCGCGACTGTGGCTGGTCTGTGGAGTCGCGATAGTGGCTTCGCGGTGGAGGTCGACAACGGAGGTCGTGAGTTGCGGCGGCTTGGCTAGGGTCAAGCTAGGGTTTCGAATTTGAGGGAGAGTTGGGTTATGACGATGGATGGGTGGAGAACTGGATTGGACAGTAGGGAGATGGCTGGCGAGCTGGAGCTGAGGCAAGATTTGAGAGAGTGCGAGAGAGGAGAGGAATTAGGAGAAGTTGGGCGTTAGAAAATGAATTTTTGAGATGATAAAGTGTCAATAATAAAAAAAAAGACCCAAAACCCTCCGTTGTGTCTGTGTTGATTGCAAGATATTTGCTGAATGGATTTTGGTTCTTTGATAACCACAAACCAGAGATGGCGAGAGAGAGAGAGAGATAGAGAGAAGAAAAACATATTGCAGAGTGGGTGGCTTGGGAGGAAGGAGGGTTAACCAGGATGAGAGAGCGTGCTTTGCACTTTCGGATTGCATCTTTTTGGTATGGGTAATTTCAACCCGGTTTTACCAAAAAGCCAATATTGAAAACTCACCGTTGGATGAAATCCAACGGCTCTTACATACCCCTCAAAAACACCCCTTATAACTTTCCCCTCACTATAGAAGCTCCCATATGGTACTCCTATCTTCTTACATCTCTCAAAATAATAGATCTAGGTCCAAAATGATTAGTTGTCATTGGGTCTAGTCCTCGTGTTTTTGGTTTTAGATGTAGGTCCTTTCACATTTATTACTTTTTTGTTGTGTCGATTTTATCCTTTAAGGTAAATAAGGAAAACACATTGAAAATCTAAATTTAATGCATTATTTCCTTGAAATTGAATTCCAAATTTTGAATTTTGAATTTTTTTTCCTTGATAATATTACTAATATATAGATAAAATACAATTTAATCAATAAAAAGTAAAGACTCACATATTATACCAATCGATTAGACAAGCACCCACATTAAATTATGTACCTGATATACAGGTAAATAATGTTAATACATACAGGTATATATGTACCTGACTTACAGGTAAGTGTTTTTTTCTTGGGTTTTCTTAAGCAGTTTTTTCTGGAGGTTCATATTTATATACATACGTACATATCTTCCATGGATTTTTATCTCAATTGAGTTTAAAGATCCATACCAAGATATTATATGAGTTCAATTAGCTGGACTAGAGGGTATAACTACCTAGACTAGAGGTAATTTATGGATTTAATTACCTTGAGCAGAGGTAATTTATGGGTTCAATTACTTGCATACTGCATACGAGGTGTATGCATAGGTACCTTACCTATTGTTAAGGTAAGAAGTTTTTATGAACTCTTATTACAAATTTTGATGTCGGTATACCTTAGGAAAATTTCAGAATTCAATAAATAGATTTGTAATTAAATTCAAATCAAATATGATAATTAATATCCTACAAATCAATAACTTACCAGTTTTAGGAATTCATAATTTACCTTATTTATGTTTTAGGTGCAAAACTGGAACAAAAAATAAAAAATAAAAAAAAGTAAATATCAATAAATTGAAATAGGCATGTAATCTTATGTGGCACAAAAGTCAAAGGACATGAATCAACAATAATTTCTGCGTGGATTGCACCCAAAGTCTCTCCTCATAATTGGACTTACGCCAAATTTTCTAAAATAATAATATATGCATCCTCCACCATGGTAATATTTTAGGTATATGGTTCTAAATGTTATTGGCTTGGACAAGGGTTTATTCAATTCTTTTCGTGTTTAGAAATGATAATGGATATAATTCAATACCTATTGATGCAGGTGTTGGCTCCGGTATTGGGCTATTGGTACTACTCATTGGTGCATGGTGGGTACACAAAATCGTGAAGAAAAGGAAAACCATTGCACGCAAGAAAATGTTTTTCAAACGAAATGGTGGTTTATTGTTAGAGCAACAATTATCGTCAGGCAAAGTTAATGTTGACAAAATCAAGTTATTCAATTCAAAAGAATTAGAAAAGTCCACCAACAGTTTTAGTATTGATAGAATTCTTGGTCAGGGAGGTCAAGGTACCGTTTACAAAGGCATGTTGGCAGATGGAAGAATTGTTGCAGTAAAGAAGTCCAAAATGGTGGACAAAAGCATGCTCTCGGAATTCATCAATGAGGTTGTAATTCTTTCACAAATCAACCACAGAAATGTGGTTCAAATTATGGGATGTTGTTTAGAGACCGAAGTTCCACTTTTAGTCTACGAATTCGTTCCGAATGGAACTCTTTCTCAATATATCCAAGAGCAGATTGAGGAATTCCCACTCACATGGGACATGCGGTTGCAAATTGCCACAGAAATTGCTGGTGCTCTTTCGTACTTACACGGTGCAGCTTCCTTTCCCATATATCACAGAGACATCAAGTCTGCCAACATACTTTTGGATGAAAAATACAGAGCAAAAATTGCTGATTTTGGAACTTCAAGATCAATTTCCATTGACCAAACTCATCTAACCACATGTGTACATGGAACATTTGGTTACTTAGACCCAGAGTACTTCCAATCAAGCCAATTTACGGAGAAAAGTGACGTCTATAGCTTTGGAGTGGTCCTAGTTGAGCTCTTGACGGGTCAAAAACCAATTTCTGCAGTAACATGGTCACAAGAAGAAGAATACAGAAGTCTTGCCACATATTTCATTACCTCGATGCAAGAAGATCGTCTGTTTAACATTGTTGATGCTCGAGTTCTGAAGGAGGGGTCTGAAACTGAAATCCAGATAGTCGCTAACCTTGCAAGGAGATGCTTGAATTTGAATGGAAGAAACCGTCCTACAATGAGAGAGGTTACATCAGAACTAGAGGCTGTACAAATGTCAAGAAAACCTTCCATTAGTGCTCAGCAAAATTCTGACGAGGTTGAATTTGTGGAAGATGATTCAGTTGGGCATTGGGATGTTGAATCACTTTCAGAAGTGTCGGTGAATTCCTACAAGTTATGGTGCACAGTTCCCTACTAAAAACATGGGTTATGCCATTGTTGCCATCTACAAGTTATGGTGAATTCCTTTTAATTGAATAAACTTTGTTTCATTTAATGTTGTCGAACACATATGTTATGTTTTTCTTATGATCTCGTTACTTCAACACATATACGAAAAATGTATGTTTATAAATGAATATATATATATATACACCCACCTCTCACCATCATCATGTACCAAGGGAAAACAATCCAATAGGGGATTGTTGACTAACCACATGTAAACCGCCCTCAAAGACCATCTGGCTAGGGATGAGCCGTCCAATTGGGGGATTGACACTCTAACCCAGCATGTACGGACGAAGAATCAAGACCCGTACGCCTGGAAAAGTACTACGCGCGCAGACTACCCAATTAAGAGTCTACAGCGACACCCCGTTAAGGTATGCCCCGAATTCCGTCATATCCAAACCATATCCACTGTGTCCATGTATCAGTATCCAAGGGGAGGTACATATGATGATGCACATCATGTACTGGGGAAAACAATCCAACCAGGGATTGTTGACTAACCACATGTAAACCGCCCTCAAAGACCATGTGGCTAGGGATGAGTCGTCCAATTGGGGGACTGACACTCTAACCCAGCACGTGCGGACGAAGAATCAAGACCCGTACGCCTGGAAAAGTCCTACGTGCGCAGACTACCCAATTAAGGGTCTACAGCGACACCCCGTTAAGGTATGTCCCGGGTTCCATCATATCCAAACCATATCAAATCCATATCCATTTCCATGTATCCCAGTGTCCATATCCACTGTTTCCAAGTACCCATTTCCACTGTTTCCAAGTGTCATCATTCAAGGGGAGGTACATATGATGGTGGAGTTCATAACCCTTATATAAATATTATATTAATAATATTCCCTCCCTTAATTTAATTTTTCTCATTTTACCTATTTATAGTATAGACCAAAAACCTCTCAAACATAAAACCCATAACCGGGGAGGTACCTAAGGTAGTGTTAATAGCACTCAAACTAACATTCCAATCTCACATCTCTCCTCAACTCACAACCACATCCCAAGTACCCCACACATAATCTACAAAGATAGCATTTTTTCAATTAATATATAAATGACTCAAGATACTCGAATATGTCAAAATCTAAATGTATATCATAGATACTTCATAACTTATTAAATCCATTAGTCAAATATATAATATATTTCAATAAACCATTAAAACAATATGCATAAAATTTCACCACCAAACCATGCCATTTAATGAAAACAATGTCTACTCACTTCCAAAATAATCATAACCAAGCCCACGGCTCACTTTCATAACTCAAGAATTCCAATATTTCAATTATCGCACTAATATCTAAGAATTCAATAAGGTACTACAAACAAGCTCATACTCCCAATATAATCAAAATAACTCAAATAACAGTCAAGACTCTTTCACACAGTCATGCTAGTACTTTACGAAGGATAAAACTACCTCGGAAGACTCACGGTCAACTAAGGGTCAAACTGTCCAAACTTGGTCAATTGGGCCGGCAGGACCCACGACCTCCGTTTTACGATATGAAAGTTCCTATGGATTCCACAAGGTCTAGGCTATACGTCTTACAAGTTTGGTCCGAAACGGACGGTCGGATTGCTCACGATCGCACGATCTGACGGTTATCGTGAAACGTTAAACTTTAAGTCATTGAATTGGAATATCCGGGCTCCGATTCACGATCCGCAAATTCCTACACGATCCTAGGAATACAAGGAACAGCATATATGAATTTGGAAGTGATCCAACGGTTATAACATATCGAACCCGGATAACACAAGATATGTAAAATCCGTTCGGGGTTCAAACGTCATCCGAATTGAGATCCGCGAATTCCTACGCGCTCGTGAACCAGTAGATCGCATTGGGACATAATTCCCTCTGCTACAGTGCCCACACGCCGCCACACGCGCTGGCAACGTGTGGGTGTCCAAAGCGTTTTCACTTCACATGAAAATCTCAAAATCTCGGGCCAAGACTCCTACCCTAGGTAATAAACCTAATTTGGAGTCACTTTGGTTCTTGGACATACCCCAAAAAGTGACCGGAAGTGGCTGGAATCGAGATCCCAAAACCGGCAGAATTTCAATTCGAAAATTGGACTATCAACGCTCAAAATTTATGAAATCCTACCAAATAAGCAGCTAGATCATGAAAAATAGTCGAAATTTCATACCTCATTCGTCCGATTTGGTGGAGAATTGAGGGAGAACGAGCGATGGGAAAATCTGTCAAAAACCAGTGCGATTTTCTCCGTTTTCCGATGGCCCAGTTCATTTGGGACAGGTGCCGTCGTTCGGGGTGGCCGGAGATGGCGGCGGCATGGCTTGTTATGTTTGGATGAACAGTAATGGGGAGAGGGGAGAGAGCGAGAAATGGGAGAGTTTTTTATTTTTATTCAAAATAAATTTTCGATATAATTACGATTGTGCCACTGAGGGTTTTTAGATCGTATCTCCCTTGTTACAACTCCGATTAGAACCCACCGCATGTCTACGAACTCGTCTCAGTACGATCTTCGTAAAAATATTAATCGCTGCCCCAAAATTATTCCGGATAAAAATGACCATTTTGCCCCTACATGAGGGCAAAATTGTAACTTCACTTTTTAAATTAAATTAAATCCCAAACTTGTCAATATTTCAGGTCGGGATGTTACACCTGTCATAAGGATGGTTCGATCTTACAGTTTTTTTTCCATCCTTTACATCTCTGTCCAGAAATATTCTCTTTGTCTTATTTGATAGCCATTACACAATTGACATCTTTAGGTCTTGTTCTAGGGCAGCCTTTCTTTCTCCTTACTATAAAGGAGACATTTATGATATTCAACCGTCACCTCTTAGAAAATATTGACTGGCACTTTTTGGAAAGTTTGCAGGCATAATCTTTTTCATTGTGAGGTTGCATTTATGAGATTTTAGGAAAAATCAATTTTTCATAAAATATGCTCTTGCTCACTAAATCTGCATCTAGAAGTTCTAAATCATACACATCATTTAGATTTAGTGTTCAGATTTTCATATTGATTTTCTCCAAGAATGATTTCTTGAGAAAATTGATCCTTTCTTAAATCTACATTATCACCACTGCATTTGGTTGAGTAGTGCTGTGTTGCTAGTGCAATGAGATGCCTGAGCTGAAGGATGAAGCTGCCATTGTCATGATAGACTAGCTGCAAGCAACGTTGTTGAGAAGAAGAAGATAGCTTCGAGAGGTATAGCTACTCCTTTATAGAACTAGGAAATTTGAGTTGTATATGTTGACCTCTGTAACTATTTCTTCTTGTTAGTTGATTGCCTGGTCGGATTGATGACCCCATAAAATTTAATAATTTGTACAGTTGAGTGCAATTGACTTACAAAAGTCATGGATCAAGGATGAGCATTAATTCCTTAAGCAACTGCAAGAAGGTGACAAGAACTATCTATGCACCTTAATTTTTTATTTTAGTTTTATCCTACTCAGAGAAGATTAAGAATTATCATTCAGCAGTGACCAAGTTCCTTGTGACCACATTAATAATGGTCACAAATACAGTGAATTTAATTACCAAAAATACTAAATGGTCAGTAAATTGATTGAGGCATATTTTTTAATTTTTAATGACTAAATTTTCTGACCAGTATTTAAATTAGTCACTAAAAACAGCATAAATTATAAAGTTAGTGACCAACACAAATTACAAGGTAGTCTTACTTATGTTATTTAATACATCAGTGACCAATTAACGTGTTTTAAATTTAGATTTTTCTTTTTCAAAACATGCTCTGCATAAAAAAGAAAACAAAGATGGCGCGAGACCAGAGCAAGATACGAGCGAGATGAGAGCGAGAGATATGAGCGAGAGATCAGAGTGACAAATTAGAGCGAGCTACATTTTGAGTCCTTAAATCAGCTAGGTTTTCGTTTGGTACTTAGGCAGAGCTTTGATTTTAGGTTCAATTTTGATTTTAGTTCTGATTTCTCTTTGAATTTCAATTCTGAGGTGTGATTCCAAAAAGCTTGATGCCCTAACTTCCTAATCTGTGTTGCAGAAGTTTTGATTTTGAGAAACGACCTTGAGGCTAGTGAGATCCTTGTTGACGCCAAAAAGTGGTTCTCTGACTTTGAGGGTCAACTTAGTAACTTTATGCCTTCGGTAATTCAAGGGCTTCAGTAGGGAGCGTGATCTGCAAAATAAGAGAACGCTCGGTAAGACCTAGGGCACCGGTGTGGTACCGGCCGTAGGCTCTCCGATGCTTAAGTAAGTTCGGGATAAAAATTCAACTGACAGATCAATAGGCTTGTGTGCCGTACGTTCTGATTACCTCTATTTTGGGGTAGTTGGCCTCCTTTATAGGCCTTGGGAGGTGTGCACTTGATGTAGAATTTCGATGTGGGACTGTGGGCGTCGATTGTGAGCGCGCCACGTGTCCTGAGAGTGGGCGTTGCCCTAATGGAGGGATCGGTAGTATTATTGCCGAAGGCAGTCTTGACCAGGATCTGGGTGTCGAAGGCGACTTTGACCAGATTCGATCCTGTCCACGTGTCTCTCTCTAATTGGCCGTTTATTATGGTGTAAACAATCCTAGTCTGAAATCAACTTTTGAGACCATCAGCTTCTCTGGTAAGAAATCTTCGATCTCTGGCTGTTTGATTCCTAATTGGTTTTCATCTTCACTCACGCTTTTTCTTTACTCTTATTCCTATTGCATTGTGTTCTACTTGATTGTAATCTGAAATGCTATTGGGGTTTGTAGATTTTCTGCTTGTTTGACGAATTTTCTCCTCCCCTTCACAATCCATTGATTTTCTTATTGTGTATATATATTTGTATAGAGGTTTAAAAAGAAGAATACAGAACCTGAAAATGTTTTTATAATTATACAGAACCCGTGGGTTTGTATTTTGTATTTGCCCTGGTGTGGTGTTTGCATTCCATTACCATTCCGAACTTCCCATAAGTAATTTACTAAAGAGGGGCAAAGCACACCAATTTTTCACTTGTCTCTATTCTTACTGTCATTCTTATTGTCTAATTGGAGTCACAATGCACTCTTTATCAACTGTGTTGGGGTTCAGAATCATCTGTCCAGCAGTGGGATCTTGATTTGATGGTTTTCTCACTGCAAATCATAATTAGGCAGGGTTTGAGTGTTAAACTAATAAGTTTCAATGTGAATCCATTAACTCATGTGAACTTAACAGGTTTCATAGATTTCTCTCTTCCTAGTCCCAGTTTATCCATTCTGTATTCTTTCTCACACTGAATTCACAGTTGGGGTGGCATTTATACATACTACGAGAGTTTCAATTGTAATAGGGAAATATTTTGCTAGTGTTTTCTTCCGAACTAAAATTTTTACGTATTACAGGTTGGAGAAACTCTAATGAACTTGTTATTTTTTCCATGATTGAGAAATTTGTCGAGATTATGGTTGCTAGCACTACATCCAATGTAGGGAACAGTTTCAGGAATTAATCTGTTTTGTGAATTTGTTGGACGAATGTTAGATATATGGATTGCTTTTGAATGCAATGAATTATTTGATGCTATAAATTTTATCTACTACACTGTTTAAAAGAAATTAATTGTGATTGCATATTGTAATACAATAAATAAAGAACATGGAGAGGTAAACCTGATTAGTTACCAATTTTTTGAAATAAATTAGTGACCAAGCAAGTAGGTCACTAATGTGGGCACGTGACCCAGTTTCAGTGACCAAAATGCATGTTCTGGTGACCAAATTGTAAGCCCTTTAGTGACCAAAGTTGTGGTCCCTAATAGCGTTTTTATTAGTGACCAGACAGGGATAGCCACTAATTCTTTGTGTTGTAGTGACCAATAGTTGACATTGGCCACTAAATAGAATTTGTGACGAGCTTCTAGTGACAACCAATATTTGGACATTGATTACATTCAGTGACCAAAAAGGGTAGTTTCTGTGACCAAGTGGGTGGCCACTAATACCTGTTTTTCTCGTAGTGTTAAGTAGTCGGTGATTATGAATATGTCACAATATTTCCTTGAATTCTTTTTTCCAACCAGAGATAATAGTGAAATTGCTTTTCTTGACTCTAGTTTCAAGTCATCTGTTAGCCAATCCTTTGGCTAATAGATTGTTCATTAACTATTAGTCATTCATTTGGCTTTACTTGAATTCTTTTTTCCAACCAGAGAAAGTAGGGGCAACTTATTTTTCAAATGCTGATGAATTGTTTTTTTTTTTAATGTTTCGCTGATATTTTTGTAGCTTTGATTTGAACTTATGGCTATGAACAGAACGACGATTACAAAATCCTGCTGTGGATGGCATAACTCAGCCTTTCACTATCAAGCCACCTTGTATTGTCCTTTTTAATCAAAGTCTTCCTTTGAATATCATAAAAAACTTTGAACCTTCTCTGCTTTTCTTTTATTATTTCTATATATAGTCCAATATCATAAAAAATTTGAGGATGATCATTTAGAAGATAATAATGAAATTGCTTTTCTTGACTCTAGTTTCAAGTCATCTTGCTTAATTCAGAAGATTGTTCATTAACTATTAGCCAATCATTGGCTTTGTTTTTTGATGAGGCATTCAAGTCTTTCAACATTTTTAATCTAGTTACAACTGACACCATAACCATACCAAGGTCATAAAAATGATGTTTCCTTAAAGGAGCCATTTTTCAGGTACCAAGTCATCACAGCAGGCTGCAAAACTTCCTCCGCATAATTGTGTTTTCTTGATCTAGAAAACCTCTTGGCCAGTGCCAATTGGATAAGTGAAATAATAATTATCTAAAATGCCATAAGCATAGAATTATAGTAACGTCCCAGCATTTGTTGGCAACCAAACAACCCAATCAATTTCCAGCATGAAATTAAATACGAAAATTTCGCAAGGACTAAAGTCAGAGATACCCCACCTCCAAGAACAAAGAAGAAGAGCCTAACGCCACGTAAGCCACATTTTCTCCATAGACTAATGGGGATGACCCTAACCTTACGTAAGGGGCAACAACGATTACAAAATCATGCTGTGGATAGCATAACTCAGCCTTTCACCATCAAGCCACCTTGTATTGTCCTTTTTAATCAAGTCTTCCTTTGAATATCATAAAAAACTTTGAACCTTCTCAGCTTTTCTTTTATTATTTCTAGTCCAACATATATTTTGTTTTTTTAATTTTATTTTTAACACAAGCTATAATTTACTTTAATTAATCTAAACTACGCAGAAGGGGACTCGAACTCGGTTGGGGAGCAAATCCGCTCTAGCCAACATATATTTTGTTTTCTAAAAGGAAGAAAACGAGTTTTTATCAAAAATAGCCAAAATTACCCCTACTTTCATAAATGTCAATTTTTATAAAATCTTTCCCTTTAAGTCTATTCAAGTGGATTTTTAGTTATAATTGAAAGTTTTTATAAAAATTGACATTGAATAGAAGTCTCTCTTTTTTGTTTTTGTTTTTGTGTGTGTGTGTGTGTGAAGATTGACCCAGAAGTCTACACACGTATAGCTAGGAATAATGTACACAATAATTTCCACGCAAATTCATGTACACAAATCAATGAAATGTAACCTACTTAAGTCAATCCATGTTCCTTTTTTGGGAGCTATATAAAGTTTGATATACATCAATTTGGACTGCAAAAATCAAACTCTGCAAATCACTTTGATAAATAATGAATATCATATCCATTATTCTGTTGTTATGGCGCATAATAATACTAAGTTGTTGCTATGGAGCTGCAACAACTAGTGCAGCATCAGCGCCTATAGCAAAGCCTAATTGCACAACGCATTGTGGAGATGTTGCCATCCCATACCCTTTCGGGATTGGACCTAACAAAGATTGTTACTTAGATGAATGGTTTCAAATAGACTGCAGGTACACCAACTCTACAACCTCAGCTAATTACAGCAGGCAGGCGCCTTTCCTCAAAAGCGTCAACCTGGAGCTGCTAAGTATTTTTCCGTTTAAAGATGGTAGGCAATCGGTTCGGGTTAAGAACCCTATTACTTTCTTCAGCTGCGAGGGAAAGGAAACTCGCCAATCCCAGAATTTGACGGGCAGTCCTTTCATTTACTCTCAGACAGACAACATATTCATTGCAGTGAGTTGTGACCTCTTTGCCACTGTGAACTCAGATCATGGGATTGTCGCTGGTTGCGGGTCGATTTGTCAAAAAAACAAAACACACCGCGACAATGGCAACTGCTATGACGGTATTGACTGTTGCCAAGATACCCTTGTAACATATGAACTCACCAGCGGTTTTACTATTGAGATACCATCAAATTCATCAACATCATATCCAATGGACGATTGCAAGTATGCGTTTTTGGTTGAGACAAATTGGTTTCAGCTTAACTTATCGAATTTTCGAGAAGTGAAGGATATGGACAGCGTTCTGAATTTTCGAGAAGTGAAAGATATGGACAGCGTTCCTGTGGTGCTAGACTGGATCTTAAACGCACATGACTATGGTGAAAGATTCAGAGGAAAAACAGACCAGAGTGGTAACCACTCAACACCCTTTTGCAACAGCTATGATGAACAGAGGAACACGATGATTTGTGCCTGTCAGCCAGGCATGGAAGGAAATCCTTATCTTCTCCAACCTTGTCAAGGTATGCAAACTGAATCTCTTCTTTCTGGATTTAGATTGATCCTCGATTTCTAATCTCGGTGGTCTACTATAAAAATGTAAAGGTATTTACCCTTGGAAAGAAACTAAGGTAGGAGCACGTTTGGATGAGTGGATTAGTTCGTTTGGGGGCTTACTTTAATGAATATGATTTGGATGTGGCCCAAAGCCTTTAGGTATTTACACGTCAAGATTCCACGAGTTGAAATGGCATCTAAAACATGTCATTAGACAAATCCCCTCCTTTTAGAGCATCTACAAATATCATTCTCTATTTTTTAATTAAAATTTAGCTAAAAATATATAAATGCTATTTTATGAGCTCTCTATAAAATTTTAACTCCAATCATACTTTCTAGTTTAGGGAGTCATAAATGTTACTATTTTTTAATTAGTCCATCTCTATAAAAAAAAAAAAAAAAAGTTATAATTAATTAAAGGTTTAAAATACTCGTAAAATAAAAGCAACATTAAATTATAGGGAGCCACTAAGAGTCCTTTCTCTTTCCTCAGATTTAGGAGCTCCTAAAAGTCTCCCTATTTCAGGAGGTTGAAGTTGTATTTTTCTAATTCCTCCCTAAAATTTGTCTAAAGAAATGATTTAGGGAGCCCATTGTGGATGCCCTTAGAGCATCTACAATCATGCTCTCTATTTTTTAGTTAAATTTTAGCTAAAAACATATAAAAGTTATTTTAGGAGCTCTTTATAAAATTTAAACTTCAATCATGCTCTCTAGTTTAGAGAGTCATAAATGCTATAACTCTTTTTTAATTGGTCAATCTCTATTAAAAAATAATATAAAAAATAATAAACATTAATTAAAGGTTTGAAATACTCTTTAAATAAAGCAGCATTAAATTATAGGGAACCACTAGGAGTCCTTTCTCTCTCCTCAGATTTAGGAGCTCTAGAGGTCTCCCTATTTTAGGAGGTGGATAGGGAGCATGGTTGGTGTTGTATTTTTCCAAATCCTCCCTAAAATTTGTCTAAGGAGGTGGTTTAGGGAGCCCATTGTAGATGCTCTTATAGTGTTGTTAAACAAACCCTAAAATTAACTGAGTAACCCCATGATCTAAGTACACCATAATATTTAAATCAAAATGAAAAATTAACTAATTATACCCTATTTAACTACCAAAAATACCCCTTGTACAAATTTACCACCCAATAAAAAAGATTTAACTATTTGCCACCTAAATTTCAGTTTTGGTGCTAATCTACCACCTCCGTCAATTTAAATCTAAATTCATAAACAAATTCCTAAAATAATTTTTAAAAAATAGAAAAATAGAAAAAATAAAGATAGCATGTCCCCGATCTCCCCCCTCCACCCACGGTAGCCCCTCCCTCCTTCCCCACCCTTGCACTCTTCGTCTATGGCCTAATCCCACAACTTCGCTTGCCATTTTCCATTACAAACATTCCTACAAGTCCATAACATAATTTATTCAGGAGCGAAGAGGAGATAGATTAGTTTTTGGAAAGTACAAAGCCCCAAAAACTCCATAAACTTCAGAAGAATAGAGGACCGGCGATGGTGCTTTCAGGAGGGAGGGAGAGGAAGTGGAGGGGGAGAGAGAGGCCAAGAGAGATGGAGTAGGGAAGGGGAAGGGAAATAGTGGTGGTGATGGAGGAGGAAGGGGCTGTCGTGGGTGGAGTGGGGAGATTAGCCCATTTAACAAGCCCACATTATTTTATTTTAGGATTTTTTTAGTATTATTAAAAAAATTCACTGAGGTTTGATAATGGTTGAATACGGTAAGTAGGGTGTGCTTATTAAAATTACATTTGTTTCACAATTCAATATATTCTTTTTGGTTATTTTATATAAGGGTAAATTAGTAATTCACTAAATAGTTTGGTAGTATGATGTACTTAGTTAATTTTAAGATTTGTTTAACAAAAACTTTTTGCAATTTATTTTCTTTTGTCATGTATATATGTATATATGTTTATCTTAATTCAATACAAGGAGTTTTTTTTAATAATAGATTACTGATCTGTTGAAGAATGAAAAGTCACGCATCAAAAACTTAAAAAAAATAAGAGAGTTTCCTAACAAGTATTGGAATTGAGTTTATTCTAGTACCTGAAAGTTTAATTGGCTAGTATAATATATCTTTTCACCTTTTGATGAAATTTGAACATGCGATTCACGAGTCATCATCATTTCAGATATTGATGAATGCGAAGACAGTGATGCGTGTAAAGGCGTCGGCGATGTATGCAAGAATTTCGTTGGGGGTTATAGATGCTACTCAAATATAACTGGCGATACATGTTTGTCTTTTGATTCTGACTATGCTGACGAAAATATTACTACAACATGCCACTCAAGAACCACATCGGCTCGGGCCTCTGAAATCAAAACTATTGTTATAGGTATATAGTACTCCTATGATCTATCTTCATACGTCTCTCAAAATAATAATATATGTATCTTCCACCATGGTAATATTATTCAAAAGTTTTTTTTCGTTACAATGTTGTTCTAAATGTTTTTGGCTTGGACAAGGGTTTAGAAATGATAATGGATATAATTCAATACCTATTGATGCAGGTGTTGGCTCCGGTGTTGGGCTATTGGTACTACTCATTGGTGCATGGTGGGTACACAAAATCGTGAAGAAAAGGAAAACCATTGCACGCAAGAAAATGTTTTTCAAACGAAATGGTGGTTTATTGTTAGAGCAACAATTATCGTCAGGCAAAGTTAATGTTGACAAAATCAAGTTATTCAATTCAAAAGAATTAGAAAAGTCCACCAACAGTTTTAGTATTGATAGAATTCTTGGTCAGGGAGGTCAAGGTACCGTTTACAAAGGCATGTTGGCAGATGGAAGAATTGTTGCAGTAAAGAAGTCCAAAATGGTGGACAAAAGCATGCTCTCGGAATTCATCAATGAGGTTGTAATTCTTTCACAAATCAACCACAGAAATGTGGTTCAAATTATGGGATGTTGTTTAGAGACCGAAGTTCCACTTTTAGTCTACGAATTCGTTCCGAATGGAACTCTTTCTCAATATATCCAAGAGCAGATTGAGGAATTCCCACTCACATGGGACATGCGGTTGCAAATTGCCACAGAAATTGCTGGTGCTCTTTCGTACTTACACGGTGCAGCTTCCTTTCCCATATATCACAGAGACATCAAGTCTGCCAACATACTTTTGGATGAAAAATACAGAGCAAAAATTGCTGATTTTGGAACTTCAAGATCAATTTCCATTGAACAAACTCATCTAACCACATGTGTACATGGAACATTTGGTTACTTGTGTTGGAAATTTAATAATTATAATATTAATTAAATATTATAATATTTAAATTTATGGTTGAGTGAAAAAATACAAGAGTCAGTTTTGCTCGAACAATTGCATTGTTTCAAATGCAATTGATATTATTTGTTAGCATTCAAAAGCAATTGTTTTTTTGAATGCGGTTATCAGATATAGAAGCATCTTTTGCTATCAAAAGTTGTGTCTATTGATGGATACCTGATGGGTTCTTTATAAACCCATTACCTTCTTCTACACAAATAGGGAGTTCTTCCCACTCGTGCTATGTTAGAGTATCAGTCTTTAAGTTTCCTTCCTAAGTGTCTTGAGAGTACAAATATATAATTGGTTCGCCAGAGTCCTAAATTGAAGTGCTTCAATTTAGGATTATCGATTGTTGAATCCTGGGAGATGGACGCCTATAGAACTGCGAGCACAAGGGCAGGGGCGAAATCTGTCTTTAGGACATTGCAATTCTTGCAAGCCTCAATCGCTAAAGTTGTCAGTATTTCTACTTGTGTTTGTTGATTTACATTAATTTCATGTAAATTTGTTATTGTATTTGATTATTACAATTTTGTTAAGAATTATTATTATCATCAAATTCATATTTTCTATTGTTCCGCCAACAACTTGGACCCAGAGTACTTCCAATCAAGCCAATTTACGGAGAAAAGTGACGTCTATAGCTTTGGAGTGGTCCTAGTTGAGCTCTTGACGGGTCAAAAACCAATTTCTGCAGTAACATGGTCACAAGAAGAAGAATACAGAAGTCTTGCCGCATATTTCATTACCGCGATGCAAGAAGATCGTCTGTTTAACATTGTTGATGCTCGAGTTCTGAAGGAGGGCTCTGAAACAGAAATCCAGGTAGTCGCTAACCTTGCAAGGAGATGCTTGAATTTGAACGGAAGAAACCGTCCTACAATGAGAGAGGTTACATCAGAGCTAGAGGCTGTACAAATGTCAAGAAAACCTTCCATTAGTGTTGAGCAAAATTCTGAAGGGGTTGATTTTGTGGAAGATGATTCAATTGGGCATTGGGATGTTGAATCACTTTCAGAAGTGTCGGAAAGCTACTAAAAACATGGGTTTATGCCATTGTTGCCATCTACAAGTTATGATGAATTTCTTTTAATGAAATAAACTTTGTTTCATTTGATATTGTTTGTACACATATGTTAAGTTTTTCTTATGATCTCATTACTTCAACACTTCCTTGTACTTGGGGAAAAAAGAAGAAGAAGAAGCTTAATTTCATGTATAAACCAAATTTCCAGCTATTTCCTAATTTAAAGTTGAAGCCCAAAAATAAAACTCAACTCCCTCCCATCTACTAATCCAACATTTCCAAATTTCCAACATTTTCTTTTTTTCTTGTTTGGCTTGTCTTATTATCACTAGAAGCCCAAAAATAAAACTCAACTCCCTCCCATCCATTAATCCATCAATGAATTCAAAGAGATTCAACTAAAAAGATATGGATGATGGTGTTGGAGACGTGGATGGAGGGTTTGAGACTCTGAGGAAAATGTTAGGGGTTTGAGACTCTGAGGAAAATGTTGGAAGTTTGAAAGCAAATGTTGTCCCACATTGGAGAAACCAAAAGGTTTCTCATGCTTTATAAGTATGAAACCTTAACACCAATTAAATAAGAATTGGTGGTATGATGGGCTTGGATGGTTGGCTTGCTTGATTAATAATAATATTTAATTAATCAAGGCCTTGGGCCTTGGACCGTAATGAAGATGAGGAAGAAGCACTTCTAAACTTTTCTAGCAAACGCTGTCTGAAGCGCTTTTAGCTCCTCTAGAAGAGCTCCCAAACAAGCCCTAAGAGAGATGAGGAAGCTAGAGTTTTATTTTTTGTTACATTGGAGGAAAGAAAACCCCAATGGGATTGAAATTCTTCTTCAGCTCTTTGATTTTATGCAAGTTTCTTCCTTCTCAATCTTCGATTCTCCTCTTTTCCTTCTTGCCTTCTTCAAATGGTGACTACTTCTCAACTCCAGATTGTTCAATCTCCTATTACTTCTTTGCTTCCTACGGTTTCTACTGCTGTGACAGTCAAGCTTAATGATACAAATTATCTCACATGGCACTTTCAGATGCAAATTCTTCTTGAGAGTCATGGCATTTTGGGATTTGTTGATGGCTCGAGGAAGTGTCCTAGTAGATTTGATGCGGACTCTAATATTGAGGGTGTTGAAACTAATGATTATTCAGTTTGGAAAATGCATGATCGAGCATTGATGCAGTTGCTTATTGCCACTCTCTCTTCTACTGCGATTTCCTATGTCATTGGATGTGTCAATTCTCATGATATGTGGGTTCAACTGAAGGATCGATTTTCTACAGTTACCAAAGCACGAATCTTTCAGATGAAAAGTGAGCTTCAAACTATCAAGAAGGGTTCAGAACCTGTGACTCAATATCTGCAAAGGATCAAAGATGCTTGAGACCATCTTTCTGCAGCAGGGGTTTATTTTGAAGATGATGATATTGTGATCTTGGCTCTCAATGGTCTTCCTTCTGACTACAACACATTTAGGTTTATGGTTCGAGGTAGAGACAATGTGTTCTCTCTTAAAGATTTTCGGTCTCAGTTACTTGCTGAAGAGGCCACTCTTGAGCAGACTCATTCTGCATCTCCATTTGTCTCTGCAATGATGGCTCAAAATCAGACATTTCAAGGCAAGGCTCTTGTTCTTGATGAAGGTAATTCTAATTCTCAGCCTCAAGGGTATCCTTCTAGCTCCAAGTCTGCTCCATCTTCTCAATTTTCCTCTGGCTTCAATGGGGTTTTTAATGGTAATCATCTGGTTTCCATGGTTCCACTGGTGGTTTCAATGGTCCCAATGCAATGTTCAACAATGGTGGTTATTCTGGCAATCGAGGCTCTCATTTTAAGGGTCGTGGCCGAGGTCGTGGTTATTACCAATCTGGTCCACGCCCTTATCAAGTTCAGCCCACTTCTAGTCCTAGCATTCTTAGTCCTGGCACTGACATTCCTACTTGTCAAATTGTAGCAAGAAAGGTCATGTAGCTGTTGATTGTTATCAACGACATAATCCACCTTCTACTCCTACCTCTTAGTCCAATGTCAGATTTGTTGGAAATTTGGGCATTCTGCTATTCAATGTTATCATAGAGGCAACTTCTCTTATCAAGGCAAACCTCCTTCCACCAATCTTAGTGCCATGCGTGCAAACTTTCCTTCTTCTACACCTCATGAGCAATTTTGGGTGGCTGATATTGGAGCAATGACTCATATGACCTCTGATTTGGCTCAACTCAGCTTGGCTACTCCTTTCTCAGGATCTGATACTATTACCACTACAGGGGGTTCAGGTTTGAGCATTTCTAGTATTGGCTCTTCCATTTTGGATGTTCCATAGTGCTCTTTACAATTAAAACAAGTTTTGCATGTGCCTAAGCTGTCTCAACATTTGCTATCGGTTCATAGGTTATGTAAAGATAACAGTTGTAGATTTATTTGTGATGCATTTGGTTTTTGGATTCAGGACAAGATCACGGGGAATGTTCTTCTCAAGGGACTGTGTAGAGCTGGCTTGTATCTTATTCCTTTCTTCATTTCATCCATTCCACCACCTCATCTTCAACAAGCATCTTCTTTCCACAAGAATCAATTCTGCTATCTTGGTCAACAAGTCAAAACCAGTCTCTGGCACAAGCATTTCGGTCATCCTTCTAACAAAATCAATTCTGCTCTTTTAAATCAATCCCAGATTCCTTTTACTTCAGACACTTCCAAATTAGTCTGTACCACTTGTTTAGAAGGCAAACTTGCCAAACTTCCTTTTCCTTATCCAGCAGTTAAGTCTGTCAAACCTTTAGAAGTAATTCATAGTGATGTTTGGGGTCCTTCTCCCACTATATCTGTTGAGGGATTCAGATATTATGTTAGTTTCATAGATGAATGTACTCGGTTTACTTGGATTTTTCCAATGATCAATAAAGGAGAGGTTTATTCTACCTTTGTCTATTTCCATGCCTTCTTAGTTACTTCGTTTTCTGCTATTCTTCGAGTTTTTCAAAGTGATGGGGGTGGTGAGTATCTTAGTAATAAATTCAAACATTATCTTCTTACCAAGGGCATTGTCCATCAACTGTCATGTCCATATACTCCTGAACAAAATGGTCTTGCTGAGAGAAAACATAGGCACATTTTAGAACTACAATCACTTTGTTACAAACTGCCAATTTACCTCCTAATTTTGGTTTCATGCTTGTGCTACTTCCATATATTTGATTAATCGGATGCCTTGTCAAATTCTTCAGCTTAAATCTCCTTATTTCTTATTGTATGGTTCTACTCCAGTCATTACTCATTTGAGAATCTTTGGTTGTGCTTGTTTTCCTTTACTTAAGCCTTACAATACTCACAAACTTCAGCCAAAAACTTCCACTTGCATTTTTCTGGGCTATGCAGGTCAGTATAAGGGGTATATCTGTTTTTCTCTTCAAACCAATCGGTTCTTTGTGACTCGACATGTCATCTTTGATGAAACTGTGTTTCCTTACACCTCTGTGCCTGCAGTATCTGTTTCTCCTTCTCCTTCTCCTTCTCCACCATATATTTCTCTGCATAACAATGTTTTGCCTCTTTTTTCTTCTTCTTCATCCACCTCTAGAGCCATTGCATCTTTGCATACACTACCTCCTAGTGCCACATGTCAGACTCTGCCAGTTTTAGACTCTGCTACACAGTCTCCTCTCCCTGTGGATCCTGATTTCCAACCTGAGACTCTTTGTGTAGTCTTGCCTCTTTCACCTATGAACCTTCATCCCATGACAACCAGGTCTAAGAATGGTATTTCCAAAAGGAAGGCTTATTCTGCCTCTATACAACCTATTGATCTCTCTCAGGTCGAACCTAGTTCTTTCAAGGCTACTTCTACAGTTTTTGAGTGGCAATCTGCTATGCAGGAGGAAATTGAGGCTCTTCATGCACAAGGCACTTGGGACTTGGTTCCTCTACCATCTGCTAAGAATCTTGTAGGTTGTAACCATGGACTGAAAAATTGATATTATCGCCGAAATATCGGCAATGATATTGGAATTTTTGAACAGCGATATTTTCAGCACAAACCAAGCAGATGTCTTCATAATGTCGAAATTATCGCCGAAATTTCCAAGCTGAAATGGTGATAATTTCGAGATATTATCAAAATTATCGATAATATCGCCGATATTTCCCTGGCAGCCATGGGAGACAACGATGGCAGATCTGGAAATGGCTTGGAGGTCCCTGGCAGCCATGGGAGACGACCCCATGGAGAAGAAGATGCAAGATGCGAGGGAGAAGAAAAATGGAGGAAGAAGAGAGAGAGAGAGAGAGAGAGAGAGAGAGAGAGGGAGGAAGAAGAAGAAGAAGAAGACAGTGATTGAGAGGGAGAAGAAAGAGAGAGGAAGAAGAGAGAGAAATGGAGGAAGAAGAAGCCCGAGTCGGCAAGTGCAAACACAAATTTTCTTATAAAAAATGAATTGATCTGTTAGGGTTTTTAAAAATATTTTTACAATTATGTTGGTTAGACCTATAAATACTAAAAGTATACATAAATAATGTAAGCTATCACTTACCATAGTGGCCTCTGAATTGAAAATAAGTTTTTGGTCAAGGGTTCAACACCCATTGTGCTCTTTTTGTAGTAATATTTCAGATATTTTATTATTTTGGTTATTTCTTGGTGTGTGTATTTATTATTTGGGTTGGTGTTATTATTTCGATTAAATTTATGGTTTACATAATGGGCTCAATTTATTGAATGATGTTTTTGTTAATTGGAATAAGTTTGGCGTGTTTTTTTAATTTTTAGCATTGTTTTTATCCTTTAAAAAAATTCAGAATTTTAACACTAGTATTTATGACCCCATGGGGTAACAATCACAGTGTTTGCCAGCTCGCTATATAATCAACTTAAATCAGTTAAATCCATCATGCAATGCATTTTCTTCCAATTTTTTATGATAAACTAATAGATAATTGACTAAATAAACATCCTGCAAAGTTTCAATAAAAATTTCCAAGTTTTTCTTACAATTTCCGTGGTTTTTATTCAATTTTTATCGATATCGATAATATCCCGATATTTCCATAGAAATTTCCGTGTTTTTGGCCTACCGATAGTTCCGATATCACCGATATTTTAGACCTTGGTTGTAAGTGGGTCTATAGAATCAAGAAGAATGCAGATGGTTCTATAGCAAGACATAAGGCTCGCTTGGTTGCTAAGGGCTTTAGTCAAGAGGAAGGTATAAACCTACCACTTTTTGTTTAGTACTTGCCCTAGCAGCTCAATTTAATTGGTCTTTAAGGCAACTTGATGTTAAAAAATGCTTTTTTGCATGGTATTCTTCAAGATGAGGTTTATATGACTCAACCCCAAGACTTTGAGAGCAAGCTTCATCCTTCTGACTTTGTTTGAAAATTAAGGAAGTCTTTGTATGGTTTGAAATAGGCTCCTCGTGCCTATAATGAGAGATTTACTAGTTTTTTACCAAGTTTGGGGTTTCAAGTATCTCTTGCAGATCCTTCTCTGTTTGTTCAGCATTCTTCTCTTGGCACTGTGGTCTTACTTCTCTATGTAGATGACATCATCCTTACAGGCAGTCATTCCTCTCTTCTTACATTAGTTATTGAAGCATTGAAAACGGAATTTGATGTGAAGGATTTAGGCCAGTTGAATTATTTTCTGGGACTGCAGATTTCTTATCAGTCTTCTGGTCTGTTTGTGTCTCAGACTAAATATATCAAGGAATTACTTGCTAAGGTTGATTTACAGGAATCGAAACCATGTGCTACTCCTTGTCTTCCCTATCATCACCTACTCAAGGATGATGGCAAGCCTTATTCTCATCCACAACAATACAGGAGTATTGTTGGAGCTCTGCATTATCTCACCTTCACAAGGCCTGATATTGCCTTCTCCGTGAATCAAGCTTGTCAATTCATGCATCATCCAATGGAATCTCATGTTGTAGCAGTTAAGAGAATCTTGAGGTATCTTAAAGGTACTCTTGATTTTGGAATTCATTTTTGGCCTGGTATTCTTAATATGCAGGCTTATAGTGATGTTGACTGGGCTGGTGATCCAAATGATGGACGGTCTGTCTCAGGTTTTATTATTTACTTAGGGTCAAGTCCTATTTCTTGGGCTTCTAAGAAACAACATACTATTTCTTGTTCCTCCACTGAGGCTGAATATAGGGCTCTAGCTATTGTTGTTGTAGAACTTGCCTGGATTCGACAACTATTCTGTGATCTTCATATCCCTTTACACATATTCCTCATTTAATCCATTGTGATAATATTTCTGCTATTTCCCTTGCTTCAAATCCAGTGTTCCATTCAAGAATGAAGCATCTCCAGATTGATTATCATTTTGTCAGAGAACGTGTTATCAAAGGTGACTTGCTCGTCCAGCATGTCTCTTCTGCAGACCAGTTTTCTGATATCCTCACTAAAGGTCTTTCAACTCCTTTATTTCAGCACCACTGTTCCAATCTTATGCTTGGCTCCTCCAAGCCTGCGATTGAGAGGGAATGTAAAGATATCAAAGGTCCTAGTCTTGCCACATGTCAAGAGATTAAAGAATCAAGTGGTTAAAATGTTGTTAGTCTTGTTAGACAGTTAAGAAAGTCTGTAAGCATTGATCAGTGTAAGAAAGAGAGGTTAGAAAGGTTAGAGAACGTGAACAAGCTTCTAACTATAGCTTGATATAAAGGTCTGTAATAGTGTTAGAAGCTTGTTCACGTTCTCTAACCTCTCTAACCTCTCTTTCTTACACTGATCAATGCTAACAGACTTTCTTAACTGTCTAACAAGACTAACAACATTTTAACCACTTGATTCTTTAATCTCTTGACATGTGGCAAGACTAGGACCTTTGATATCTTTACACCATGAGGGGAGGGGGAATCCACCACTACCGTGGTGGGAACCCATTGGCAGGAAGCTAGAATTTTAAAATCATAATAAAAATGGCTTATATATCATATATAGGCCATCGTTATATATACTCGGTTTGGTTATCGAACTAGTTGAAGCTAAAATCAAAATTTTCGGTTTTTTTTTTCCATTCATTTTGGTTCGGCTCACTGATTTACCGATTCAAATTCCACCCCTATGTGCAATCGAATCCCTGAGTTTAACATTATCATTATCAATTTTTTATGTAGAAAATTAAGGGATGAAGTTTTGTGAAAATAATTTTAAACTTCAAGCTCAAACCCTCAAGAGTCTTTGTGAAAACATAAAAAACTCTGCCAAAAAAAAACATAAAAAACTTCAACGAGTTCCACTATTTTTTATTTTTTATTTTTGCTTTTTGCGTCAAAACCTTTTAAAACCGCAAAAGCTTAAATACCTTTCTCTCACTCACGCGAACATCACTAGTTCTGTCTTTTATTTCCCAAACCCCAATTCATGAAAATGGATAAATCCTTCACTCTGGTTCAGACAGTTGTCACTGCAACAGTCTTCTCTGCGGTTTCCGGCTGGTACTTTCCAGTTTTCTTTTTTCCCTTACTCTGTGTCACATTCTCGGGAATCAGGTTCCCCGCATTCCTTTCTTTCAGTACCTGCAATCCGTTCAACCATTGCCCAATTTCTTTTTCGCAGGTACGGGTTCATGTTCGGGAGAGAATCTGCTCGCAAAGAGCTGGGCAGCTTGATCGACGATCTTCGCCGTCAAAATCCCAACTCCGATCCACCACCACCACCTCATGCTTGAATTCACTGGGGTACTTTTACTCTCTCACTCCCAAAAATTCTATTTTTTTGTTTGTTTTGGTATTAACCATTTTAATTGGTATGCTGAGTTGGATTTGATTTGTATGTTCTTTAGTTTTGAAGTAATGAGTGATGATTACTAGTAACTGATCTTGGAAAATGTCATGAATTTTTCAGTGTTCTGATTTGGTGCCTTAATTGTAATTGATTTTGGATTGAGGGAGACAATGGAATGCCAAATTAAGAAAAAAAACAAAACAAAAGAAGCTAAAGTATATGATACGAAAAACCTGTTTGACTAATGGGTTTATAGGTTCTCTGTTTTTGTTTTGCCTGTTTTGCACCTTTTACGAACCAAACATTTGTGATGACTGAAACCCAAAAGAAAGGATGTTTATAATATTCCTGTCAGGATAGAATGCCAACAGTTTGGTTTGTAGCAATGCTGATGAAATGCCAACACAAAAGGACTTCAGTATAATCTTTACAAAAAAAATAAAGGACTTTAGTATAATTCCAGTGCTGCAACACAAATTTAAATCAGTTATAGGTTACTCATCAAGATTGTTACCTGCTGTAAACCCATCGACATGCTTCATCTTCTTCCCTTATTGGTGAAATTTGATGATTTACATGATGATCGTGAATTGGAACCATATGTTCGTATAGCTGATAAAGATCAGTTTGCAGTTTGAACTGGTTCTTTAGTTTATTTCCTTACCGCAATCATGATTGAGGGGATGATGTATCCGTACCTTCTCTTTGACAACCGTGATTAATTAGAATAGTGTTTGAACCTAGATGGTAGATGCTCATGTCCCCCTTTTTATGGTAGATGTTCTTCATGTCCCCTCTTTTTGGAGTACGTGTATGTGTAAGCTCATGCTTTATTGTTCTTATGTCATTTTCTCACGGTTTCCCTCTATTGGAGAAAATCTCTTTAGGACATGAATTCTGGTTGTCTGAAACTCAAATTTGAATTTGATTCATGTATTATGAACTATGGAAGTTTTATTTAGATTGTGACATGTTCAGGTGCTTGGGTCAAGGTTGATGGCATCAAGTGGGCACTGAGGAAGTCACTTTGATCCTTAAAGCTTGGAACTGAGAAAAGCAATGTCTGACGCCTTCATTAAATGCATTCCATTGCACCATATTTGGCGGTGTTTTCCATTCTTCTAACAATATCCTTGAGGGCGGAATGTGCCGTCCTGTGTAGTTCAGATGATACTTCGAAACCTTTTGTATGCTGACTGACTTCTAAGATACAGATTTCTAGCGTGAGATAGTCGTTAAATTATGAATGAACTTAGATTCTTCTGTTTTGAGTGCCGCTCCTTTAGTCTTTAGACGGGTTCTTCATAGATTTTCATGTAAGGGACTTGCCCCTTGTGTTGTAATCTTCTTTCTTTTATTAATGAAAGCTTTTTTCTTATTAAAAAAGATCTGAATGAATTTATATAATGTAGTTGGTATTGGTAATGGATTTTCTCTGAATTAATGAGGCAGGGTTACTTTTTCGATCTGGCTTTGGTCCACCATCATGATGTTTAACTAATGAAGATTGTTCTTTGCATTTTCCATGCAGTGTTTTCTTTAGTTTCCTGAAAAGCTAAAATCATCTTACAGCATCTCGGAAGAGAAATCGGCTACCCCATACTGTTGTGGTGTCTCTGCAAACTTAGTGGCTAAGTGGTTGGGGTACGCGATATATAGCTCATGCTTGTTAGCATTGATTTAGATTCAGCTGTGTTATCAATAGTTGAGAGCTAATATTGAAAAGTGCTGGAAAAGAATTACAAATAATTTAAATTTATGCTTCATTTTCATTTGGGTAAAAACAATAGAACCTAGTAACTGGATAAGTGGGAAAAAGAAGAAACATTTGGAAAAATGATTATCCATTAAAAAATATATATAAAAATATGCATGGAAAAAATTATCCTCTCCACTCAGAAGAAATATTGTTCTATTGGTTTTGCTAAAGATGCATATATGTTAGGAATACAAATATATAATTCAGTAAGATAACCAATATCTGATAAAAATTTAATAAATAGAAAAACCTTCATGTAGTGGCAAGAACCTGAGTTTACCATATAGACTGCGCCAGCCAGAGACACCTAAAAAACTCAGAAAAGACTGGGCTCAAGCAGCTGATCTAGAATTATAGGAGGAATTCAGCTTTGGGTTGAGTAGTTGAGAATTTTCTATAATGATGCTCCTAATTTCAATTCTAGAACTACAAAAAACAAAGAAAAATAAACATGATTTTCTCTTAGTTAATTTGTAAAAGTTAAGATGCTCCTAATTGCTCCTATTATGTCTATTTTACTTTAATTATGTTGATCCGAACGGTGGGTTTTTATTTTTTCTTCTTTCTAAATCAAATCCTCTTAGCCTACCGAAATCTTAGATCAAGGCAATAATAAATGGAAAGTTTTGAAGAGCAGAGGGAGCAGTGATATCTGTGTTAAGTATGCTTCTAGCCAAGATAATTGAGAAGGTTTCTAGCCAGTTAAAACCAAATGGAACTATCTAGGTGAAGCATAATACACAGCTACAATAATTCTTTTCGGGGTAGATGGGGGTAAAGGTCCCAAAAAATAGTAGCATACTAATCTCGGTTAGGTAAGGCAGCTTAGTCCTTAAATAGATATAACAGAAACTGAGGAAGGTGAAAATCTTAGGTTCAAATTTTAATGTATGTGAAAAAAAAGGAAAAACAGAAACGGGGTTGAGAGTGCAACTTACTCGAACCCAACTCCAGACCACGGCCAAAATTTTCTAATCCTAGGAGCTGTACTTGCTTTATACTCCAAAAGCCATGTGTGCATCCATTTTTCTCACAAACTTTTATTGTTGAGTTTATGTGTTTCTTTGTTTCTAACATTCTGTGGATCAGAACATTTTAGTTTGAGTCTTCCATTTCCAATAATATAGGTATATTGAGGCTATGAGAAAAGAACAGAGAAACTGATGAGAATATTCAAAGTTCTTGGATGTTTTTATGGAGAAGCAAAGGGGCTTTAACTGCATATTATTATTTAGCACACTGGACTTACAACCATTTAAAAGAGTCATCCAAACATCCCATAAACAAAATTAATAATATGGGTTGAACAACAACTGGCCATTCATGTATGGAGACATATACAAGGAATTTTTTTTAAACCATCTTACATAATCAGCATCTGATGCCGATAATGGTGTTTGCACATAATTATACTTTTCTCTCTCCCACTCTATTTTACTTTCTCTTTTCTCCTCCTATATCACAGTAATTAAGCTATACTCTGTTTGTACATTAAGATGCACATAAATAATTTCTAAAATCTCTACACAAGAACAGTTTCCTTTGTTTTCTTGACATTCTTCTCTTTGATGAAACGAACGAAGAGGTTGCTCGCAGTAGTGTCACATTCTGACAGACTTCTGTTCCGGCCACCTTCTGCCATGCCTCTCACAAATTCAACCATGTTCCTCCAGTTGTCCCCTTCGAACAATCTCTTGTTCATTCGGAGATATGTAAATGCACTTAGGGCATTGCCGGAATCTGATCTACTTGTTGCCAAAACTTGTTCAAATGCACCAGTATCATACCTCTCCAATGCATTCTCTCCTGCAAGGTCAATTCCAGCACTCTTGGTTGCCATTTTTACCTGCCGCACTAGCCCTTCTGGTGAGCAATTTGCATGTGGAGGCTGTTCTCTGTCTTTCATTTCCATGCAGGTAAAGTTTAATACAACCCCATTTTTGCTGAACATTCTGGCTGTTGGTAGGTAACCGTCTCTATGTCTAGTGTTGTAGTAGCCAGCAGTTAATTCAGCCGCATGTGATCTTGATCCATAGTGCCAGTGAATCCCAGCAATTTTTCCAGATAGTTTAGCTCCAGATCCTTGGAATACTCCTTTCGCAGCTGTCAGTATTCTATCTCCATGTCTGAGTAGCTTTCCGGAGTACCATTCCAGGAAAAACTGTCCATACTCAGTGTTCCAAGTTCCATCTCTTTTGAAAAATCCGGTGTCTTCAGGAAACTGATTGTACTGGCCGGCATCGTGGGGTCCACTTCTTCCCCAATCTCTCTTTCCCAGTGCCTCTGCTGATGCTTCCAGGGAAGCTCTCATGTACTGTATCACATAAAAGCTTGTTCAGGAATGAAAAATATACCATACATTTTATCAAACTATGATGTGGTTCTATTTAGGGTCATTTGTCAACAGAAATGGATAAATGCCTTTTGTTCCCAAGATTTACCTTGTCATAACATTGGAATTCTCCTATTCCAGGAAACCTCCAAGTTCCATTGCTTTCTGGATAAGCTGGATATCTGAGCTCCCCACAAGGACCCATCCCCACTTGAATTTCCTGCAGAAGTAGTTGAAATTGAGTTTCTAATTTTAAAACAAGTTGCTGGAAAACTTTAAAATGACTTTGAATGGAGAGAAAATATTGATTGAATTCGTAAGTTTTCTTATCCAAATTAGTTTTGTTCTGTTTGATGATTTTTTCTCTCTCTTTTTTGGTGGAACGCAAACAGAGATCTGTTTATGTCTAGCTTTCTGAATTGTTGATTGCCTGCTACCAAAATAATAGCATCAAATGGACTTTAACTTGTTTATTGCAGATGCTTACCACAATAACATTGCCCAAGTAATCTCTGAATCTGTCATGGAAGCTTCTCATGTAGTCGGTGTAAACCTGGATCGGTGTTCTTCCTCCAAGAACAGGCAATGAATCACATCCCAAGGATATGTACTCAGGATTCCTCCTGCCTGATTTGTCTGTGTAAACAAGGTCGGGGTTCTTGCTGACTTCTTCTAGCACCCATGGAGGTAGAGGAATGCTGAAAATTCATAAAATTGATGGTTTAGTAAAATGAGAGCATAAATCCACACCAGCTGGAGATAGATAACTGTTGCAGAAACATAAGTATGTACAGAGTTTCTTGAGTCCTAGGTAATTAATGACTTAGAGAGAGTCAAATTCCAAAACACTATGCAGGTTATAGACTATTAGTTAGGGATGTTTTGGAGTGCATCAGTAGGAAGCACCTTTGCTTATAAGCGCTTTTATGAGAAGCATGAAAAAGCACTCAGGAATTTCAGAAGAGAAAAAAAAACTAAAATGTGCTTTTCTAAATTCTAATCCAAAAGCACTTATATTTTTTATTCTGTCAAAAGTGATTTTCGTTATTCTGAAGCGCTTTTAGCCATCCTAAAACCACCTTCAAACATCTTTTCACCTTTTACTAAATCTCATAGAGAACAATAAACTTGAAATAGTGCAATTAGAGCCATAAACATACCTGCATGAGTCTCCAACATTTCCTCCACACTGATGAAAAGACATGACAACTTGGATCTTCAAGCCATGCTTCTGCACCATCTGCACAAGCTCAGCATACCCTTCCCAGTTGTACTTGGAAGGCCCATCTTTCTCCACCAATCCCCACCAGGCATCCACCATAACTCCTTCAACTCCTGCATTCTTCAAGGCCATCAAACTAGCATTCATTGCTCTTGGCTTGTTCAAATGGCCTCCATGGCCCACTGTGTCAAGTGGAAGCATCACGTACACAGGCACCTTGGAACCATTGCTGCTGTGAGCAATATTGGGGAGTGCATGAAGCATTTCTCTCCTTCCATCGGTGCCAGCGGTCATTAAGGTCTTTTCGCGCAAGAGCTGCGTCTCTTGCATCGAACTCTTTGCCCGGAGACGGCATGTTGGCTTGATTTGCTCATAGCAAATTGTCCCAGAAGACTCGTCAGAGGCTTTTAGGCTTTTGTGGTCATTAAGATTGATGAAAGACGTTGAAGAACGCAGAGTTAACGTCATTTAATTTCTGTAAAAGTGTTTTGAAGGGAAGAGAGCAAAAAAAGTGATGAGATTGGACGAAGGGGTTGTGTGTCTATTTATAAAAACACATTCCCTCTTGATGTTCTTTGAAGGAGATAATGCTGGTGGGCTCTCTTTCTTTTTTTTTCTTTTTTTTTTTTATCCTTAGGCCGGTCCGGTGGGCTCAAGTTGAAAAGTGAAAAAGTGCAAAAGATCAAACTAGGTCAGCTCATTTTGTCTTTTTATTTTATTTTATATTTGTTGGTCTGAGTCAGCAAACTTTTCAATGTCATTTTCTTCATACGTGGTTACACCTCTTCCATGCTTATTAATTGCAAAACATTTGAATCTCTATCAAATTTTGAGTATAGCACAGGTGGCCCCTGACTAAAAAAAAGAAGCTAAAATCTTAAACAACTTTTAGTGGTTTTGTTTCTCCTATATTTTGGGACTAGCCCCTTGGCACATGCCCAATTGGTTTTTTTTTTTTTTTTTGTTATTTTTTTTTTAGAACTAAGAAAAGATAAGATGGGTAGTTATGTTCCATAAAAGTAAGATCTATTATATGATTTTATTTTTAATTTTAATTTTTTTAACATGAAAAATGTGAATTTACTATATTATTCTCATTTAATTAATAATTTCAGTTCTTATGTTTGAATTAACCAAGGGTATTTTCTGGTATTTTGAATGTTTAACCATTCTCTGCCTTTTGCTTTATATATATAGATTCAAATGCAGCTTTGAACATGAGAAATTATTGCATAGTATTGGAATATGGCCACGTGGTATATAATATGTCCATATGTTATAATATAAATTCATATTATAACATAATGGACGAGTTATACCACGTAGCCATACTCCCGTAATACACTATATTTACTCTAAAACTGAGCAATTTGCCTCGACTTAGAAGTGAATTTCAGGGGAATATTAGTCATAAGATGGTTTGCATTATTTGGATAAATTATCATAAGATCTTTTAGAGTGCTCAACACACTTGAAGTTTCAAGCATATGCATGCAGGCAGCTTGGTTGGATATTCGGAATCGGATGTGATAAAATATCTTCAGCTGATACATACCCTTCTGATATTTTGAAGGAAAGTCCATGTTAATTTCATCTGTCACACTTCTTTTTAAATTAAGTCTGTTCATTTATCCTTAAAACCGTGTCAAGAGGCTGAAATTGAAGCTGTTGTTTGGATGGCTACTGTAATGTTCATAATTTTCAATTGGATTCTCTATTTTCTTGACCTCTGTAAATTGTAATTGCAAGCATATACAAATATCTACGACGTATAAAGCATACAAATATCTACAATGTAATTGCAAGCATATACAAATATCTTTTATTTTATTCATATTTTTTTAATTCTTTTTTGTAACTCTTTTTCCACAATGCAGCAAAACCCTACAAATAAGCTAGGTTCTCTTTGGTCTATGTTCTCTCTCATTTAGGATAAGAAAGAGGAGAGGCTCTTGTCATTTAGGCGGAATGGTGGCATGTGGTTGTGACAAAGTCTTTGCTTTCATTTCTCTTGGATTTTGTCTCTCCAATATGCGCTCAAGTGAAGTATTCAAACTTAAACTTGCTTTCATGACTTGGCATGTGTTTTCATATTTCCTTTAATTGACTGATTCCTCATAAATTGACATTCTTTTTTTATTTTGAGAAAGGTTTAGTATAGTCGACGCCGATACACACGTGACTAGTAGATGTGAGAAGGGGGCGTATACGACCATTGCACCATTAGCAAGCATCGTGACTGGGCGAGCAAATGTTAGAGGGTGACATATACAACCGCGCCATCCCAGAACTTTTGGCATTTTTGACCAATTAATGCCGCATTGTTTAATTTTAAGTCATCTTTACATCTATGTCTACCTATATTTTCTTATTCCCACCTATTTTATTTCAAATTTAGCATATGACAAAAAGCCTGGGCCAAAGCCTTGAGTTCTTGGAGTCATCAAGGGCACAATTTGCGCGGAGTTGCTTTGTGTATATATTATAAATCTCCAAATATTTGCATTACTATTTTTATTTTAATTTATCTTCTTCTGTTATTTTATTCTGTTGTAATTAATCAGAAATGACATGTTATGAGATATGTGCGACGTCAATCAATAGAGAAATAGTTCCAAGCAGGCACGCACATACACCATGTGTTTTGGACCTTTTGAAGTCTAATTAGGTGTGATGATTAAAAATATACCATAGTGTTTTAGAATCTTCCTTTTCCCTATAATCACTCTTAATTGTAGAAAAAAAAAGAGATTAAGCAACAAAGACGTGGATTACACGAAGCAAAGACCGTGAAATGCAATGCTAAGGACAGAATTTGAAAGAGAGTTTACGAAAGTGGGTCCTTGATTATTGGCCTAGGACCAAGATGAATTCCAATCTCTGGGAGCTTGATGTGGATACTTTGGTCTTTTACTCAAGTGATGATGAAATTGGTTTGAGCTTAGCTGTTGCCACGTACTTGTTAGGTCTATCCATAAGTATTTTTGTGGAGGCCATGAAACCTTATCTCTTCAACTTTCCTCAGTCTCTCAATCTGAGTCACCCTCTGTCTAAATTCATAAGGAGCTTGAGGAAGAAAGTTCCCCACAGAAAAATTGCAAGGAAAAATCAATCCAAAAGGGACTTGTTAGGAGAGAGAGAGAGAGAGAGTTGGTTCAAATTTTAGAACCAAGTGAAAAGAACAAATGAGAGTTTGCCAAAAAAAGAAGAAAATTATTGTAAATAATAGTATGTATTATTTTCCCCCAAAATAATTTTGAAGCAAAGTAGTACTTTGACAAATGTTGCATTTTTCGCTCGTAATTTATTCAAAAGTTGGAAAGTAGAAACATGTGAAATTACTAAATGTTTCTTCCATTAAGAAAGTTGATTGGGCCCCAACTTCCCTCATGTTTTTCAACAAAGTATAGTTCCGTTGTGTGAGGGATGATGCAAGTTTTACCTTGTTAATGGAGGAGGGGGGAATTTGATCAATGGGGAGCCTCTGTCGAATTAGGAAGAAAGATGTCACTAGATCAAGAGTTAGTTGGTAGGTACCTAGTTTCTTGGAAATAAAAAAATGTTAATTTGACACGTTTTACCTTGTGGGATACTTAGTCCACTGGAGATGCTCTTATTACAGTCTCTCTATGGTAAGATTTATTGGAAAATCCTTAATATCCCGAATACAAAACAATGTTACGGGACTTTTCTTTATAGGGCTAACCCCACATTCCTATATTAGTGTCTTGTGCAATTGGTCGACTGGAACTTTTAGTTTTGTTATCATGAAAAATATGATGATGCATCCTCCTATATTTTCAATGAAATTAGGTGGTGTATGTTTTTACACTATATATGCAACATAATGTACGTACTATATATATACCAGTTGTAATTATCTCCATGACCATGTGACATTGCTTCATGATTTCCTTTATCTTGCTAGCGGTTCTCCAATGATGAGCTATACATTTCAAATCCCCTCACATAAACGCACCCTGCCCTTTTCCTTCTGTGTCACAAAAGCAAATTCTGATCATCCAGCCCTTCATTGGCCCGCGAATTTATTTAATAAATTCCTCATTATTTTTAACTATCATTATCACTTTGGTTTATAAATAAATAAATATTTTTTAGAGGTATTTTTATAATTTGAGCTTATATATTGGGTATAATAGTAAATCTCCTTATTTTTTAACTGCAATGGTCTCCGACTTTATACCAAATTTATATATGAATAAGAGAACATACCTAGACCTTGTTTGTAATTTACCTATTTTTTTAGCAACTCTCTTTTCCGTTAATTTTTTATTTTTATGTCATCAATTTTGGTGGAAAATCTCGGGCCAACAGTAGCTTTGGTAGTGGACAACATACGAATATTAACACTTGTCTGGCTGACGTGTAGCCGACATGGCAAAAAGATAGTAACTTTCTTCAACACGCGAACCAAAACGACGAGAGCATTTTTGCTCACCACTTTAACCATAGGTGTACCCTCACCACCATCCTCAATGCTTGACACGTATCCATAGACTTAACCATAGTTAACTTTTGCTTTGTATTTATGGAATCATGGTTATGTCTATGGACACGTGTCAAGCATTGATGATGGTGGTGAGGGTACACCTATGATTAAAGTGGTGAGCAAAAATGCACCCCCAAAACAACTCCCATCCAAAAAAAACAAAAACAAAAAACGAAACAAACCGAAACAGCAGCACTTTTTTTTTTTCTTTGGGTCTGAAAACAACAGAACATGAATAATTAAAGTGCCGACCTCAAAGAAACAAAAAACAAACCTTTGATGCCTAAGTCAGAGATTATATAAAATGCCTAAACCTCAACTGTAGAAGACTGTAATTTGCACTTCAAATTAACTTTTACGTTCAGACCAAAAAAAAAAAAATTAACTTTTACGTACTCCACAAACATTAAACAAAGATGCATTTTTTACTAGGAAATTTTTTGGAATTCCTTTATGATTTCCTTGTGCTTATGGTATACCTCTTATATGCTTAAATTTTTGGGTTTATAATTTAAAGTAGTTTTTTTACGTCTAGCAATGAGAGAAATAATTTGGAGCTATTCTTGTTACGTGACAACGCAAAATGACAGTGTAGTTCAGTGCAATTCACTTAATTAATACAGGTGCTTAAGAAATAATTGGAATACGCATGTCATTTTACAATTAGATACCTACATTCCAATGTGGTAAGAACATCCCCATATAAGTTTTTCTGCCGTATAACAACCATATTCATCTTCACCAAAATAGATTCAGCAAAATTAAAATGTTGCATCATTTTAAGGGTGGTGAGTAAAATTGTTGTCCAAAACGAATAGATGAGAGTTCAACCACAATGGTCCAACCCCAAAATGGCTCCTTTCAATTTGCACATGATTAAAACTCAAAAACTGAAGCAGAGTAACTGCATAAGACTAGACTAAGATATTTTTCCAAAGATATTTTGGCAAAAGATCTTCTTCTCCTAGAACTATAAGATATTTTCATTTCATGATCATCAAGGAACGGTTGCCATAGAGTAAACATTTGCAAAATAAACTTGCATTTTGACAACACTACATTACAAAATAATTTTGAAGTAAAGTAGTACTTTGACAAATGTTGCATTTTTCGGCTCCTACCCTGTCTAATGACAACCAGCACCATCTTTGGAACCCCCCTGCCTCTCCTTTTGTCAAGGTTAACGTGGACGCATCCTGGAATCCAAACTCAAAGAGGATTGGCATTGGAATCCTAATTAGGAACACCCATTGAGATTTTATCAAGGGTACATCCATCCCATCAGTGGCGAACTCTGCTATAGAGGCTGAGGCACTGGCTTGTCTTGAAGGTTGTAAGCACACTGCTGAGATGGGTTATCGTTAAGTCACGTTTGAATCTGATTGTAAGGAAGCAATCTCTCCTTTGAAGGGCTCCTTATCCAAAGGAATGTGGGAAATCTATCCTATCATAAGTAATGTTCGGGATGTTTTGAACTGCTTCCAGACCTACGTTTGGACGTGGATTCCTAGAACCGTCAACCAGGAGGCAGATCATTTGGCAATGCTTGCCAATTCGAGGATGAGCCCTGAAGTATGTGTCAACAAACCCCATCCTCACTAATGCATATCCTAAACAAGGATGGTTTACCATGCCCCCCAAGGAGTGCCTAATGGTTGCGGTTGTATGGGCTTCTCAACGTATTTGTCTTATTACTACGTCTTCTGTAGTTGTCCTCCTTCTATGTAGCTGTGTTGTTATTATGTCTTCTTGTTCGCTATGCTTTGCTGTTTTATGGGCTTTATACTTCTCTTGGTTGTTTGCCTGCTTTTATGAAATTCCATCTTTCAGAACAAAAAAAAAGAAGAAACATGTGAAATTACTAAATGTTTTTTTCATTAACAAATTTGATTGGGCCCAACTTCCCTCACGTTTTTCAACAAAGTATAGTTTGCCTTGTGTGAGGGATGATGCAAGGTTTACCTTGTTAATGGAGGAGGGGGAATTTGATCAATGGGGAGCCTCTGTCAAATTAGGAAGAAGGATAGTAACTGCACCAAGAGTTAGTTGGTAGGTACCTAGTTTTTTGGAAATTAAAATTGTTAATGTGATACGTTTTACCTTGTGAGATACCTAGTTCACTGGAGATGCTCTTATTACAGTTTCATTTCTTAGTCTCTTTTTGGTCAGATTTATTGAAAAATCCTTAATATCCAGAGTACAAAACATGTTATGGGACTTTTCATTGTAGGGCTAACCCCACATTTCTATATTAGTGTCGTGTGCAATTGATCGACTAGAACTTTCGTCCAACTCTTTCAAAGACACCGTTCCATTTTCAATTTTGTTAACATGGAAAATATGATGATGCATCCTCCTATATTTTCAATGAAATTAGGTGGTGTATGTTTTTACACTATATATGCAACATAATGTACTATATATATACCAGGTGAAATTGTCTCCATGACCATGTGACATTGCTTCATGTTTTCCTTTATCTTGCTTGTGGTTCTCCAATGTTGAGCTTTACATTTCAAATCCCCACACATAAACGCACTCTGCCCTTTATTTTGTGCGTCACAAATGCATATTTTACTAGGAAATTTTTCGGAAGTCCAAAAAAATTTGGGTTTCTAATTTAAAGTAGTTTTTTACCTGTCTAGCAATGAGAAAACAAAAATATTTGGGGCTATTCTTGTTACGTAACAATGCAAAATAACAGTGTAGTCCAGTGCGATCCACTTAATCAATACAAGTCATCCAAACCTAGTAGGAACATTCTTGTGTAAGTTTGCCTGCCATCCAACAACCATATTCATCTTCACCAAAACAGATTCAGCAAAATTAAAATGTTGCATCATTTTAGGTGAGTAAAATTGTTCTCCAAAACGAATAGAGGAGAGTTGAACCACAATGGTCCAACCCCGAAATGGCTCCTTTCGAGTTGCACATGATTAAAACTCGAGAACTGAAGCACTGCATCTGCATAAGACAGAAGTAAGATATTTTTCCAAATATATTTTGGGAAAAGATCTTCTTCTCCTAGAACTATAAGATATTTTCATTTTGTCTGTAGCTCTACTATAGAGTAGATATTTGCATTGCATTTTGACAGCACTAAATTCTAAATTATTGTAATTTACAAGAAAGAAAAAAAAGGTACAAGAAGACGTGCACATTTCCGTAACCATATAAATTATCCACACCTGCCTTGCATATATTTTGTTTACATTTCCTACTTGTATTCTCCGTAACCCCTCGAACTATCCAAACTATCAGCCGAGGCCTAAAGACATAAAGATGTGTGGCCGAATATCAATATGGACCGTACATTAAACAATGACTCGCCTACTCAATGATTTGGAATGACTATCTAGGAATATAAAGTACTAGACTCTATGACAATATAACATTTCTATGTACACATATATCACATACGCCTGGAAAAACATATAAACATATACATGTGCATGTCTAATTCCCTAGACTCTATGACAATATAACGTTTCTATGAGGGGCAGTCTTGGGGTGGCGTAAGCGGTGCCACTGGATAGCATCCTCGATTTTTTAGGGCCCCTAAAAAAAAATTCTTTATATATATATATATATTAATATTATAGGAATTTTATATATATACTATAGCGTGCTAAATATTTGCACAAAAGTGTGTGTGCTGTAGTTGGCTTTCCAGCGTATATCCACTTTATATATATATTATTTTTGCATTATAACAACAAACTTTATATAATTATAAATAAATAAATAACAGAAACACCTTTGAAAATAGGGAAATATAAAAAATAAAAAAAGACAAGTTTTCTGATGTCGATGGGGCGGATTTATTTGTTGACTTGAAAGTTTTACGAGAGCTTTTACCAAAAGAAAAATTCACAGATACTGCAATATTAAATTTCTTGAAAAGATTAAATTGTTTTCCAAATGCATCCATTGCATATAGAATTCTATTGACTATTCCTCTTACTGTTGCATCTGCAGAAAGAAGTTTTTCAAAATTAAAATTGTTAAAATCATACTTGCGATCAGCTATGTCACAAGAAAGATTAAACAGACTAGCTTTGATTTGAATTAAAAGTGAACTTCTAGAAAAACTTGATTATGAACATTTGATTGATGATTTCTCTTCTAAAAATTCAAGAAGATCAATTTTCAGACATTTGTATTATACTGGCTGTGTTTTTTTTTAATCTTTTGGGGAAAAAGCTCACGAATAGTTTTAATTCTTCAAATAAAGACAGCAAATACAATGTGAATGATTTTTGGATAGTCAGGTATGTTTTTGTTGTTGCTTTTATGTTTAATGCACTATAATCTAATTCGTTAATGACATTTGTGTGCAACTACTCATTAATTTGTGATTGTCAATTTTTTTTCCTATTAAACACAAATTGCTTATTAGAGGCAGCAAGGGATCTTATGGTATTTTCGTATTAAATTATGTGAGGCCCCAATTTAAGTTTTCCACAAGGCCCTCAAAATCTTAGAAACAGCCTTGTTTCTATGGTGACCTCTCATTATGGGTAAACATCTTAGGTTTTTTTTTGGTGAAAAAAATGAAATTTCATTGATAAACAAATTCAACTAAATAGAATTCAAAGCATCCAAGCCCTCTAAATAAGGAGAGTTCTAGCCCGAACTAGTATTATTATTGCAGTATAAAGCTGGAATGGAATCAATGAGCCAAATAAAATACAGAGCATCAACTAGATAAAATTAGCTCGGTAGAAGCCAACCAAATAAAACATACATAGCAACAACATTATGGAAAATCAATGCCAAATCGGACCCAACAACCAACAAAACCACCTCCTATTAGAGAGGGGACAATGCCATCAAAAGAAAGAGCATAACCATTAGCTTTCTCCGAATACTCTATCAGGATCTGTCTCGGATTCCCCTCGGAATCAGTGACAAACCTGTGCAAAACCGACATCCTTGGATATTGGGCCCTCTTTATTTAATTGCTCTTAACTTTATTGAAATAATGACTTAATGACTTAGACTTATGCCGAAAATTCAGCAGAGTCTTCCCTGTAACTGGAGTATTTCCTAAATTTCCATTTGTAGAAAACAATGTGATAAAAAATCTCAATCTTTCAGCACCAACAATATATAAGCCACACACAAAACTAACAACAATTCTATTGGCCTCAGGCCCTTTACAAAACATAAATCCAATTTTGTTAAATTAAACCAGACATAAAGGAAAAATACATCGCATTTGACATTGCAGTTGCACCTAGGTTAAATGGTAAGTTGCCTATGTACCTGGTTTGGGAATCAAGCCACACATAATTCTTCATACGAGATATCACAACTAGGGGTGGTTGCGGTTCGGTAACCGCGATTTTTTGCCCAAACCGCAAACCGACCGACTATTTGCGGTATGGTGATTTTTGAAACCGCAAACCGACCGCGTTTTGCGGTTTACCGCATTGCGGTAAACCGCAAAAAGCGGTCGGTTACCGTGAATTAGCGGTTTAAAACCGCAAGTTCTTTTTGTGTCATAAAAATCCAACTTCTCAAGCATCACAACCTAAAGAAAATTAAAGTTCAATTCCAAGCATTCCAATTAAAGTTAAACTTCTCAAGCATTCCAATTCCAAATTCTTTAAAGTTACAAACCAAAAGGAAAATGCAATGCAAAACGAATTAAAGTTACAACCCGAAAGAAAATCCAATTCAAAGTTAATTAAAGTTACAAACTAAAAGGAAAATGCAATGCACCAATATTACAAACTCAAGTGAGAGAGAGAGAGAGAGAGAGAGAGAGAGAGCTTGAGTTGAGTGAGCATGGTGGAGGTTGAGTTGAGAGAGAAGAGACAGAACTTAGATTGATAGAGAGAGAGAGGAGGAGATGAGTTCGATTCGGGTCTGTGAGAGAGAAGCCGATTTTGAGAGTTGAGAGAGAGAGAGAGAGGGAGAGAGAGAGAGAGAGAGAGAGAGAGAGAGAGAGAGAGAGAGAGAGAGAGAAACGAATGAGAATCAGAGAGTTGAGATGAGAGAGTGAGATCGCATAAGGAGAGAAGAAAGGCTTAGGTCTGATCGCATCTAACGGCTACGATTAATGGGTGTGAATAGAAAATATTGTATGAAATATATTTTACATACAATATAAGTATATTATATTCAATATAATATATTATAGACAATATTATTTAAAATATATTCGCGGTTTGCGGTAACCGCAAGTTTTGAAAATCAAATACCGCAACCGCAACCGCAAATGCGGTTCGGTTCTAAATACCGCAAATGCGGTTCGGTTTACCGCGATTGCGGTTTCATTGCGGTAAATTATCGGTTGGTTTTTGCGGTTTTTCGGTTTTTCGGTATAAAATGCCACCCCTAATCACAACCCAGTGATTATAGTGTAATCCAGAATGAAGTCACCAAAGCTAAAATCATCATTTGCTTTGATACCACCAAGTTATATTATTAAACGTACAACACAAACTGTTCAATTAAGTTATAATTGTAAATCTAACCATATGTAAAACCAAACTTCTTATTTGAAACCATACACGCAACATCCCACACAGGGCATCCCACATAGGGCATATGGTATCATCATATCGAAGGCAACAACCCACACAGGGCATAGGGTAATAACACCCTTAATATTTCTGAATGGTTGAAAATAGGAAATTCGCAATCTACAAAATTAGGAGAGAAATAAAAATCAGTATCTAGTGAGTTTATTAGGAGAGAAATAAAAATCAGTATCTAGTGAGTTTTTCTAGTACTTATAAGTCAGCTAACCTCATTAATATTATGTGTAATTGGCACTTAGGTGACGAAGGGTAAATTAAATGACACAAACACAACCACAACAAGCTTCACACACTTTAGACCTTGACCAAAACACTTAAGACTAGTCAAGCTAGTCATGAACAACCACAATCAAGAATATACACAGAGCATGTCACAATAATATACCTGCAACCCTAGAAAAACACTAGTGACAACCTAGGCACTCAGAAGGACCCGTCAATCGAGGCATCCCCTGTGCTAGCAACAACTATGGTGGAAGTGTGTGAAAACATTATAATCAAGTAAATATCAAACAGCAGATAATGATGATTAGTCAACCACCAAGAACACAAACCCAAAAAAATTACAGATATGCAAACCAGATTTTGTTCACCCAGAAACCCACCATTGGGAAAAACTGGAGGTCATCAACCGACCAGGCAATCCACTAAGTAGAAAAAGATTCTTACAAAGGAATACAAGCAAGCTCAAGCAAAACCTAGATCTATTTAGGAAGATGAGCTATACCTCCTTTGTGCAATCTTCTTCTCCAACTTAGCAAAGCTTGAAGGTCAGTTCTTCATGGCAATGTCAGCTCATTCTCCAGCTCGTTCATCCCATGGCACTAGCTTGCAAGCTCCAACTCAAATAGAAACCAAATTTGGATTCAAAGGAGAATGACTAATTTCTTCAAGAAACCACAGTCTTGAAGAAATCAATCTTGAATCTGACCTAGATATATATATGAGAGAGTGTTTAATCTAGCAAGATGAGGTTTTCATATTTCAAATGCAGTTTTTGAAAAATCAATTTGGAAAACTCAAAGATGAAAAATATGAAGGTTTGCTCTTGAGGAAGAAGAGATAGTTTCCAAGGAAACTTTCCAAAACTTGCCTACAAAAGTGACGGCCACCAAATGAAGAATTGTTTGGCTTTTACACACAAAAATTCCCTAGGTCAGAATCGACACATGGCAACAGAGAGAAAAGATAGAATAGGACAAGAACATATGGGTAGGATCCAGCTAGAACAGTGAGCTGGAATTCCTACTAAAAAGATGACTAGTCATAATCTTCAGAAGTTAGAAAATGCAATGTAATGCAATGCAAAATTTACCTTTTGTCAAACCCATTGTTGTCCATCATAATGTAGCCAATTAAGCATACCTAGAGATGTAATTCTTAATCTAGACTAGAGCTTGAGAAAATACAATGATTGTCCTATTACAAAATTGTCAAGGGAAGCCAAAAGAAATACTCAAAATGCATACATTAACATTATGTATAATTGGAATGATATCATCCTCATTTATAGAGAGTGAATTGTTATAGAAATTGGCCAATGGGGTCTAGCCCAGCGGAAAAGGGCCTTGACTTATGGATCAATGATCTCAGGTTTGAAATCTCATGACACCTTGGTAGTGTATATGAAAAATCTCCCTCCCCTTTTCTAACTTTGGTAGATATAAATAGAAGTTGTGGGTGTTGGAAATTTGTTTCTTAAAGGATCAATGAAAAATAAAAGAATTTGTCACCTGATCAAATTTGACATTATGGATTGTTTCCCTTAGACTTATTGGATGATAAGTTAATAGAGTTTTTTTTTATTTAAACCATGCACTTCTCTTTGTTCACCTCACATTCTAAGTTCACCCCAACTTCTAATTCAAATTTTCACAATTTTTAAGAAAAGCTCACTATCTTCCTAAACTACCCCTAAATACACACATAGCATAAATATAAATAAAAATAAAAATAATTAAAAAAACTCATCAACCTCACACCCTATATCCTGCTATCTTAACCTTCATTTATTTGTGTATGGTGTGGGTTCATCTACTTGGTCGTCCCATAAACAGAACTTGTTTTTGTTATCACTCACTTTGCCCAAATAAGGGCAGCACTTTGCTTGCATCAACAGCACATGTCTTACAATTTGTGCTTGAGTCTTTTGGCTTTGGCCTTGAATAGTTGAAACAAAGGTTAAATTCAGCGAGAGAAACTTCAAACTCTAGTGTAGAAAATTATTGAACTTTTTCAAGTCGTTCAAAAGTCAATACATTCCCAACCCAACCTAGAACATATTTCACTCTATATAGATGATATTTTTTTCATTTGTTTTGGTCTTTTATGACCAAATAACTTGTGAATTAAATTAAAAATATTTGTATTGATAATAAACAGAATTAGAACAAGTCTTTGATCACAGCATACTCAATAATTCTGGGAGGAGTGTCCCAAACCGAGAAATAATCTCATATTACATACCTCAATTGGCGACCCACAAGCCACTATTTGCATACTGTTAAAATTGGTAAAAGAGAAGAACTTGCAGAGATTGCATAAGAGCAAATCCTACAATTATAGCTTGACTTAAACGTGACTAAAGAGATTTGTTGATTCTCAATACATTACGTATTAGGGTTTGTGGAGAGAAGATGAGAGTGTAGTAGGTTTCTTGGATTGAAAGAGAAAAGTAGTCTGGCAATGAGTTGTAAAGGAGTTTGTGTTTTTCTAAAACTGAATATGAAGAGTGGTGGGGTGGGTGTGTGTATTCTGGGGTTAAGTATTAAGTTGGATGACATTTTTTGTCTTTTTACACAATAATAAAACTTAATAGCTGAATGATTTAAGTATTGGGGTGAACAAAAAAAAATGTGGGGTTTAAATAGAAAAACTCTTAATATATAAGGTGAAAAACTCTAAATCTCAAACCCAAATGATCTCTATCCCTAAAATTTACTTGGTTTGCCACTAAATTGCTGTAGTTGTTTTACTCTGACATTCTCATATCTAAGACTTGGATATGCACTTGTGGGCTTTGTTTATCTATGGTCATTTTTACCACTACTTGATAGATCGCTTGAGTATAATGCTTGGTGGCTTGCTCCCCCAAATCCACACTCTTCAGATCTCCTCTCTTGGTTCCCATGGACCGTACTCTTCTTGTGGCGGCGGCAGCTTGTTTTGTTTAGGGTTAGGTGTTAGGGTTTGTGTATTTTGTGGGTTTTTGATTTTTTGGGCCTCCTATTTTGGTATTTTAGGTTGGGTCTTGTTTTGTTTATTTGAGCCCTTGTTTTTCTTTTTCTTTTTTGTTGTATTTGGGCTCCCTTGTATTTTGTATCTTTGTTTTGGAAATGAAGTTTCATTTCTTTCAAGCAAAAAAAAAAAAAAACACACGCACCTTATTAACATGCTCGACCTCAGATTCTTCTATGAATGAACAAAGTAAGCTTGATATGGTCAAGCGTGATAACTTTACATATTTATTATATTATTTATTTTTAAGGTTGTCACAATTTACTGTACTGGATTTCAAGATTACTTGCCTTTTGAACTTTTTCATCGAAGAATCATAACTAAGGCACTCCACAGTATCTATCAACATTTTTTCTGGAAACAATCTCTTTCTATATGTATAAATGTATTATGCGTTATGCATAGCATTAAAGAGATTGACTTAATTAGTAGATTCCCATTAAATTGCGTGCTTTTATCGAGTGGTCAATGTTCATTGAGGAGTCCCTAAGACCCCTATATGTTGATGTATAAAAAAAAATTTGTTTTATAGTTTGCTTCTCAAATTAGCTTTCTGGTAAATCATCGATTCGATTAGAATATAATTCCATTGAAAATATTGATGTTGAAGTTCACGTTGCTTGTTACTGAAAATGAATTCTAGTCGGTTGGTGATGCACTAGAAAATTATAGTGGAAAATTTCCACATTTAGTTTTCTGGTGAATCAACATTTATGCCACCCAGTTGAGTTAGAATAAAGACTAGATTATGGTTTGTGAAGCATTCGTCTTGAACATTTCTGCCACCCACTTGGGACGGGTCTTTACCCTCAGGGAAGAAGGAGCTCTTCCTCAGTTAAGGAGTTAAAAAGACAAGCTTTTTCCTTTAAAAAAATAATAAATAGTTTTTAACCACTTAAGATGCAGGGGCTAGGATCTAGGATGTAAAGGTCAATGCTCTTAACCATTTAAGTTCAAAACAAAAAACATAAACAAATTTCATTAAGATGGGTGTTTTGTTGCCTATTGAATAATCGATGAGCAACCATGTTAATTAGATAATTTTTATATTATCTATTCTTGTTATTAATCTAAGCATTCGAAGACAAACAATTTATTTTTGTCAAACTTCCTATTGTGACAATATTTTCATCTGTTAATATATGAATTTTGATTAATTCTTTTGGCTTCCCTTGACAATTTTGTAATAGGATTATTGTATTTATCAAGCTCAAGTTTAGATTAAGAATAGCATTCTAGGTGTTCTTAACTAACATCTATCCTATGGAGGCTCATGCAATTTGACAAAGATAAATTGTGCATTGCATTAAATTGATTTCATAAAATGATGACTAGTAATCTGTTTCTCGTATGACTAGTCATCCTTGCTCTGTAGGATTTCCAACTGGTTAACTAACTGTTTTGTCTTATTCGTTTTTCTCTCTCTGCTGCCATGTGTCTTTCTGACCTAAGGGAATCTTTTGTCTGTAAAGGCTGAGGCATTCCTCATTTGGTAGCCGTCTCTTGTGTGTGGAATTTTTGAAAAGATTGGCTTGCTATCTTTCTCTTTTTCTTCCTCAAGAGTGAACCATATATTTTATCTATGAGTTTTTCTAATTGATTTCTTTTTGAAAAACTGCATTTGAAACATGAATCTGCATCTAGCCATTTAAATCATTCTCTCATTTATATCTAGGTTAGATTCAAGATTGATTTCTTCAAGAGTATGGTTTCTTGAAGAAATTGGTCATTCTCCCATTAATCCAAATTTTGGTTTCGGTTTGAGTTGGAGCTTGCAAGCTAGTGTCATGGGATGAAGGAGCTGGAGAAGGAGCTGCCATTGCCATGAAGAACTGAGCTTGAAGTTGTGCTAAGTTGGAGAAGAAGATTGCACAAAGGAGGTATAGCTCATCTTCCTAAATAGATCTAGGTTTTGCTTGAGCTTGCTTGTATTCCTTTGTAAGAATCTTTTTCTACTTAGTGGATTGCCTAGTCGGTTGATGACTCCCAGTTTTTCCCAATGGTGGGTTTTTGGGTAAACAAAATCTGTTTTGCATATCTGTAAATTTTTCTGGGTTTGTGTTCTTGGTGGTTGACTAGTCATCTATATCTGCTGTTTGCTGTTTACTTGATATTGATGACTTCACACACTTTCACCATAGTTGTTGCTAGCACAGGGGATGCCTAAATTGACGAGTCCTTCTAAGTGCCTAAGTTGTCACTAGTAATCTTTTAGGGCTGCAGGTACCTTGTGGCATGCTCTGTGTGTTCTCTTGATTGTTGTGTTGTTGTGTCTTATTTGTTTAGTTAAATTTACCCCTCGTCACCTAAGTACCATTTTCATCATCAATTTTTAGTAAACATATTTCCAGAACAACGTTTACAATTACTTGATTTTTAAAAATAAAAATAGTGTAATCAAGGTCTAAAATATTGATGGTTTTAGAAATATCGATGGTCCAAACACAGAAATTTCGATGGAAATATTAGGAAACTATCGATATCAGTAAATATTGAATAAAAACCATGAAAATTGTAAAAAAAAACTTGGAAATTTTTATTGAAACTTTGGAGGATGTTTATTTAGTCAATTATCTATTAGTTTACCATAAAAAATTGGGTGAAATGCATTGCATGATGGGTTTAACTAATTTAAGTTTATTAATAGTGAGCTGACAAACACTGTGAGTGTATAAAATATGTAGTAATTAATCAAATAAGATTAAATATGCCATAATTATTTTTATAATGATTTATTACAACATTTTACACTTTATACATTGCATGGTAAGATACATGAGTGACCTAGTAGTACATAGAGTTCCTATGAGGTTCAAATTTTTCACTGTCTTCAACATCTCTATGTGTAGAGTAAGTGTACTATGAAGAGTAAGAGTACTTTGCGGAAAGGTAATGGGCAGTTGAAAAGAAAAGGTCACATGCTCATCTGAAGATCTAATTCTTTCAACACAAGCTTGAAAAAAGACTATAAATATAAATAGTTTAGCTTATTAACACAAAAACATCAGCAACATGGTGATTAAGGCGTTGGAGGAGTGGAATGGCAGGGATCTGAATCCCCCTTTGCACGTGTGCTACGGGTTCTTTTTTCCTTTTCTACATTGCATGCACATATCGCGATATTTTCTCCAAATTTTGTTGAAGCGTGTGAGAAATTGTCGACATCGATATTTTCCCAATATTATCGTCGATACTCAATAATTATATGATATGTGTATGGATATGTCCCAAAATATCCTAGACCTGAAAAAACGATAATATCGGCAATATTTTAGTCCATGAGTGTAATTACTTTTAAAATTTTCATTCCAAATGAGTGCTTCTATTTTCACCCCATGTCTTTTTTGTCCAACCACCTTATCTTCAACATTTTAAAAACAAATTTATCCCTTTGTAAAATGACTTCTAAGGACTTACCTATTCTACCGTTTGACAAAAACCTCAACTCACGTAACCCACCTATTCTACCATTTGACAAAAAGAAAAAGAAAAAAAGAAGTGGTTCTATATATGTGCTTCATTTTTCAGTCCATTGTTTGATTTTATTCCATGTTCAGTAGTTCAATTATTTTCGTTCTTTTTTTGGGTATGCAAGTTGTTGTTTCTATTCCTTTCACCTTTCTCTTTTGACACCCAAATGGAACACAATAGAAAATTGCCCTTTAAATGTACACCTTTCTCTTTAAAACATTTATCCACAATATTTTCAAAAGCTACAAGTAGAGAATAAAAAAGAAACTAAAAGATCCAAAAATTAAAATATTATATTAAAACTTTTATCCAGTCCGTGAAACACAACTTGATCCTCTCCAAATATCAACTACTATTGATTAGCAAAGAGAATTTGCTTGAATTAATAATTAAATGGTATTTTAGGAATAACGGTGGGTGGAAAGATAGGATTCTATTTTTTCAAATTTACATGGTGGGTGGAACGATAAGGTGAGTGAGAAAATAAAATAAAGGTAAAAATAGAAGCACTCTTCCAAATATACATAGCATTAATGACATTGCTTACCATTAACGTTTCTATTTTATACATTGGCCAATATTCACTAATGAGCCACTAACACATCCTATATATACTAGTGCATATAGAGCAGAGTTTGCGTGAAGGATATTGCTTTTCATCAAATTGGTAAAGCTAGACGTGGGCTCTAGTCGGTCGATGATGTACCAAAAAACTAGTTAGAGTTAATTAGTTTCTCATCTTAGTTTTCTGGTAAACTATCGACACGATTTGAGCTTGAATTCACTGAAAAGATTGATTGATTACCAAAATAGCTAGAACTGAAGATGAATTCTAGTCGATTAGTGATCCATCAGAAAATTATAGTGCACATTTACCGCCTTTAGTTTTCTGGTGAATCTCTAATTCGATTAGATTTCACGTTTTCAAAAAGCTACACCATGACCACATATATTTTGCATTGCAGACTTCACCATTTACCCTCTTGTTTCCATTTTATTTTATTTTTGGCTTGATATGCATTTCTAAATATTTGTTCTACCCATCTTCCTCTATTTCTACACAGATCTGACTATCAACTCTAGCTAGATATGACTAGATCTGGCCAGATTTGGCTATAGCTCTGCCCAATTCTGGCCGGATTGGCTATGTTTGGCTAGTTATTTCTAGGTTCGGCTAGAGTTTCTCACGTTTGGTTAGAATTTTACTAATTCAACTATGTGTGTCTAGATCCGGCTAGATTTGGTTTAGATATGGCTAGATCTGGTCAAGTCCAGCTAGATTTGTCGACATGTAACTACATATGCAGACTATTTATCATTTGTCGTCATGGTCATGTTAGGTTAAATATGCCCATACTCGTCTACATTTGCATAAATTTCTCTTGATCTGTATGGATCATACTAAGTCTGCACCGATTTAGCTAGATCTTCACAACTCCAGCTAGATTTGTACAGTTTCGTCCAGAGCTGTTCAGGTGTAGCTAGCTAGATCTGCCCGAGTACGACTAGATATACCTATGTCTTGCTAAACTTAAGTTGGTTCCCTATATCTGCACTAATTGTTTTGGATATACCAATCAGCCATGGAGGACACAACTTTTACCCCACCCCATCCTTGGGCATAGGCGCAAAGCTATGCTAAGGCCTTAGAGAATCTCAAGCAGAGTTGCTATACTCTAATTTTTAGCCATTTTGGCTAGAATGAGGGCAAAATGCAACTCCAACAGACTTGCTATCTGGCTCTCTATTTTGGAGAACTCCCTATTTGAGTTTGGTGGCTCTCTAAGGGTTTTCCATTTCTTCCTCTTCTCTCTCCTTAGGTCCACAACCCTCTCTTCCCTCTTACTTTTTGATTTTTTTAATGAACTTTTAATTTAGAGAGGATGGGAGAGAAATAATAAAATATTATAGATTAGCCAAAATAGATATCATTTTAAGTAGTTTGCTATAATAGCTTTCTAGTCATTTCATCCTTGGAGATGCTCTTAGCTCCCCAATTTATTTAACCCCTTTCAATGTGTACATTGGGTGTGGTAACAACTAAAAATAAAAATTGATATAAGTACGCCTCCCAACCCTTATTAAAGTTGTATTCCAATATAAATATAGTAGTAAAATCATACTACATTTATGAAAGAAAACCACTCATTTCAATTTAGTACTCTTGTAGATAGAAATATTTTTCAATAAGTATTTAAGTTAGGGATTGGTTACATACTTCTAATCTCGACCATTGAATTACATCTAAGATATTACCGACACATTTAATGAATGCAATCCAACGAGCAAGATTAGAAGTATGTAACTAATTTTTAACATAAAATATTTATTGAAGAATGTCCTTATCTACAAGAGTATTAAATTGAAATTAGTGGTTTTTTTTATAAATGTAGATTCATATTGGAATACAACTTTGATAAGTGTGCGAGCCTAGGCTTATGCCCCAGTTGGCGTATTCACTAGTTCTTTAATAGTTTACTCAATAGCCCAAAAACAATATATAACTAAACTTTGTGTTTGACATTTTTGCCCCCCAAATATAAAATCCTGGCTATGTTGCCTATGCTTGGGCAAGCCACCATATTTGCCTAGATTTGGCCATATAAGCATGACAAGATCTACGCAAGAAATCCACAATATCTACTTTGTTTTTTTTTTTGACAAAATGTTGCCCTTGAATGCAATTTTATATCAGTGTACATTTTTTCTAATAAAGTTTTTTTTTTAATCAATAAACTTTAACTATATAATTAATGACATCAACATGTATCTAAAGCACTAATCCCAAGAGGGCAAGAAACTAACATGCTAAAAACAAAATTAAAGGGGTCAAAAGCTACACTACAACTATTAGCCCACATCACTCAATTAAGCATAATCCTAAACAAAGCTCACAAACCCAACATAGCCAAAACCCTAAAGCAACCCAGGAGCCTAAATGAACCTACCACCACCGCATGAAGAACCACCGTCGCGGCCAAACCCACCATAGCATAAAATCTTGAAGCAAGAACAAAATCTGTAGCGAATCTGGAGAAAGCATGGTTTCCAGTGATTTACATGTGCAGAAGAACGTATAAATATACCAAAACAATAACTTGACAAAGAACAATGGGATGATTATTGTGGTGCAAGGTTTGCTACATGGGACTCGTGAATATGGCTCTAATTGTATTGGAGGTTGAATAATTAGCTAAAAGACTTAAAACCCTTTGGGCAAGGTTGAATGGTTAGCCAAAAGACAAAGGCAAACGCCGATTTTGTGCTTATGCTTAAGATTTCTCAAAGAATGTGGTGTTGTTAGCAAGTTCTGTTAAGGAAAATATAATAAGATGAGATGATAGCCAAAATCAGTCTCTTAATGAGCCTAAGGAGCTAGGCTCATTAAGAAAGTACAAGAAAAGGAAATTCGCTAGAATATTTTCAAATTAAGGAAAGTACAAGAAAAGAAAATTTACTAAATAGAAGCAAGGACTATATTATCGTTTTTTCAAGTCTATGATATTTTGGAACATATCCATACACATATCATATAAGTATCGATAATAGTGACGATAATATCGAAAAATATCGACGTCAATAATTTCTCTCACACTTCAACAACATTTGGCCAAATTATTGCTATAATATCGATAATATCGAGATAATAAAGATTGTGAAAAATTTGAAAAGTTATTTACACTAACACCCACTCAGGTTTCTTGTGTTTTCACAAAACCCACTCAGGTCTCAAAAATTACACGAATACCCCCTGAGGTTTCAGTTTGCTTTCATAAAACCCTTTTTGGTTAACTGTTTGTCCAAAAATTGATGATTTCATTGAAAATAAAACGTATGCAAATGACAAAATTAACCTCTATGAAGTTTATCCAATCTAATCTCAAAGGCCAACTTTGTCATTTGGAGAATTTTTTTTATAAAATCAATGAAAGGAGTTTTGTGAAAACAATTTAAAACATCATGGGGTGTTCTTTTAATTTCTAAAACCTCAAGGAATTTTGTGAAAAAGCCGAAAACCTCAAGGGGTGTTAGTGTAAATAACTCAAATTTGAACCATAAAGAAACTCTATGTGGTACTAAGTCACTCATGTATCTTACCATGCAATGTATAAAGTGTAAAATATTTTGGTAAATCATTATAAATAAATGATTATAGTGTGTTTAATCTTCTTTCATTAATTACTACGTATTTTCTACACTCGCAGTGTTTGTGAGCTCGCTATATAATCAACTTAAATCAATTAAACCTATCATGCAATGCATTTCCTTCTAATTTTTTGTGATGAAGTAATAGATAATTGACTAAATAAATATCCTCTAAAGTTTCAAGAAAATTTTTCAAGTTCTTTTTTAACAATTTCCGTGGGTTTTATTCCATTTTTATCAATATCAATAATTCCCCGATATTTCCTTTGAAATTTCCGTGTTTTTGAACTACCGATATTTTCGAAATCATCGATATTTTAGACCTTGATAGAAAATAAGTTATAATAGATACACCATACACTGAATGCAGAGCAATTTTAATTTGCAATGTTTAGACCTTTTTATCAACTCCTTAGGAAACATATTTACAGTACAACTTTTACAATTACTTGCCATTTAAAAATGACAATTATTTCATTAAAATTATCATTCCAAAATATACATAACATTAATGACGTTAGCTTAATTAGTAGATTACTATTAAAAATTTATTTCTGTTTATTTTTATATATTGACCAATATTCTTTAAAGATCCACTTCTCCCCTATATATACTAATGCATATGGACCAGAGTTTGCACAAAAATTATTACTTCCTTTGATTGGTAAAGCTGGAGGTGAGCTCTAGTCGGTCGATGATGTACCAAAAAACTAGTTGGAGAGTTTGCTTCTCAAATTAGTTTTCTGGTAAATCATCGATTCGATTAGAGCTTAATTCCATTGGAAAGTTTGATGTTGATGTCAACATTACTTATTACTGAAGATGAATTATGGTCGATACGTGATGCACCAAAAAACTATAGTGGAAATTTTCTGCCTTTAGTTTTCTGGTGAATCACGAATTTGATTAGAGCTCAAGTTTCAAGAAGCTACACCATGACCACAGATCTTTTGCATTACAGACTTCACCCTTTACCCTCGTGTTTTTATTTTATTTTTATCTTTGTTTGGATGGGCATTGCCCAAGGTCTGTTCTACCTATCTTCATCTATTTTCAACAGATTTTGCTAGATATGACTAAATCTAGCCAAATTTGAGTTGGTCTGCCCAAGTCTGGCCGAATTTGCATATGTTTTTTGGATAGTTATGTCTAGGTTCCGCTAGACTTTCTCATATTTGGTTATAATTTCACACATACTGTTATGTAACACTACTAGAATATCATTCACTACCCACTGATGCATTATTAGATACAAATCCATAAGAGTGTCTTTTGGAAATTTTAAACAAACTACTAACACAACTGTCCTTTGTTTGTACATAAGTGGGGGTGGTTGAGAATTCATTTTTGGATGGGTTTTTATCTATCTTACTGTGATTATAATTTTGAAGCTAAGAATCCAACGAAATATTGTGTTACCTAAAGCTGTTTTGTCTTTGGTTTTTTTCTTAGGATCATTGTGTTGGACAAAATATGCATTTCTGCTTTTTCTTTTCTAAGAAAGTTAAGATTTTTAAGTGCGTGTTGTCTGGTATGGTTCTCTGTTTTAGATAGGTTTTGTATGAATTTATTTTTCTTAGTAGTCCAGTTGGAGATCCTTTCAAAAAATTAATATGCAGAAATATTGATTACTATTTCTGGTACAAAAGGAGGAATTGTTGAATATATACCATTATGGAAACCATGGAAGCTGCTGATTTTTAAGAGAAGCAGAAACATAATAATACTAGAATGGAAGTCTTTGTACGTTTGGCTAAACTGGAGGCTGCAAATGCTGACCTTGCAAAATCCCTAGCCACCGTGCAATGGAATCTTGAAGTGGAGGTTAATCTTTTTTGTTCAAGTTCAACTCATTTTGAAGCTGCTACCGTGCAAAAATATCTTTAAAGAAAGCATATTATACGATGGCTGGTAATAGCAGTGAAAACTATATTATACTATACACTTCTCAACAGATCACCCACATTCTCCCCTCCTATCTTCTTGTTATCGTCTCTCTTATGATTTTTTTTTTTTAATTATATCTTTTTGCACAGTAGAAAGCATAAAAAAGTAATGGGGAAAAAAAGATATGAGAGCATATATGAGAATCAGGCATGGGAGAGGGTGAGATTTGTTATGTGATTTGATATTTATATCACACTCAAAAGTCTCACACAATACACCATTTAATGAAATACATTAAAATCAGTAAGTTTTTGAATACCACTAGAATTGCAATGATTATTTAAAAATCCTAATTGAATACCACCAAACTTTTATGCATAGGAATCGATTTAAGGCCTAAACCCTAAATCACTTTTTGGATGGTTTCATAACCTGATTATATTCCCATTTTGATAATTCATTACCCTAATAAAATCAAGTATTTTTAGTAAAATATTAATAAATGAATTATGAATGAGTTTTTTTTTAATTGTGGGTGAGAAATTTTTGGAAATAAAGAAATAAAGAAAAGAAAATTGACTATGAATGTTAATTCTTGGTTTTTTAGAAATTCAATTCGGGGCAATATGTACTCTAGTTCATACTAGACGTTTTCTGTTAGATGGTTGAGTTTTTGTGTAAGATTTAAACTCTGATTTGCTTTTTTCTTAAAATAAAAAGTTTGAGTTTCTCGTTATTTTCCTTTCTCCAAGACCAAAAGCTGAAAATATTTGCTTTGGTTTCTGTCAATTTAAAATTTTGAAATTCTTCTTCATCAATTTTTTTTTGGAAATTCTTGACAAGGAAGATGAAATGAGTAAAGGCAATTGAAGAATTAGAGACGGCGAGAAGCTCTGCAGCATCCATAGCCTGGTCAGCTATCAGCCTGTATACACAACTGAGCTGAAGTATGATAGAGAAATATTTCATCTGAATTTATGTGATGTTTTCTTTATTTTTTCATCCGCAGGGAGGAAATTACGAAGAAAGGCTGGTTCGTGCATAAAATTCTTAATGGTGGCTTCAATTATAAGTTACAAATCTTATCACACTCCAATACAAATTATTGTCATTGCCCTGTACTTTCAGTATAATTTCACCTACACATAACTCAATCTTATAGGACAATAAGTTGTTTGGTTTAAACCCTGAGGATCAACACTCTGCCATAGGAAACACAGATCCAATTCTGTCTCCGAAGCGATAGCATTTGATGTTAACTTGGTATGGACCTAGCTCAATATGGTTGTCCTCTCCACCCATGAAGAAACACAGGGTGTACAATGCAATTTCGAATTCTGGGCTCACTCCAACTAAAGTGCTTGATACAGCTTTCAAAACACCATTCCATTCGAACTGGATCGTAAGCAACTGGGTTTCAGAGTCTGGCTGTAATTTAGTATACATAACACTTTCCAAGTCAGAGCAGGACAAAAATTCATATTCAAGCATGGCAGGTTTCAAAAGAAATATAATATGATGAGATGATGCTAAAAGTTCAGTTCCTTCCTCATGGGGCAGCAAAAATAGGGAAGCCATTCTTTAATACAATTAGTACCATAAATTGAACATAAAAGGAAGTTCTATTCGAAGCTAAGCTCTAAATTTGCTTCCATAGTAATGAATTCTTCAAGAGTCTCAATGAGATTATGAAGATATTTAATGTTAAAATATGATTTAGCATGTTTGTTAACACTGGAAATAGAAACAAAACAGAAAGACAAATGTCTTTGCGCGAGTCATCAATGCACAACCTCAAGTCTCAAATTGTGAGACCTTCATGAGTTATTCTTTTATCATTTACTTCTCTGTTAATAATTACTTGAATGTTTTGTTACTTCATATTCCATAAGGAGTTCAGTTAGACATAATATCAAAATTAAATACCCTTAAATGTGATGCAACAAAGTGTAAGAGAGCTTTATCTATCCCATTTCCACTATCTTGTAGCCTTGTAGGCAGAACACTGGTTAGAATTACTTACAGTTTGCCCACGTCGACGGGGGAAAATATAACCTTGATAGTCAACCCTTCCCTTTGCTTCTTCAAGGTAAAACTGGGAAGATATAGAATAAAGATATTTAGCATTCACTGAGTAAGACAACTTTAGATAGATGGGGAGAGGAAAAAAAAAAAGAGACAAGAAAATAATACCAAACACACATCTCAACTAGCATCATATTTATGTTGACATGATAAGATACAATAAAAATGCAAAATATAGGTAAAGAATAAGTCATAGAAACAACCTGAAGCCAGTTGTGGAAGCCCGAAACCTCTTCTTCACCACGTTGCTTAATTTCTCCAACAAATACGTGTTCAAAAGCGGAGGAGGAAGCAGATGTACCACCACGGCCATAAAGATCAAACCAGAGAGTGGTCAATGTTCTTTTAAAATCTTGATAGCTCTCAGATAGAATGCCCTTGCGTGAGAGATACTTGTGAAGATATTTAATGGGAGCAGTTCTGCTGATTTCTTCTATGAATGCAGCCTGCTCTTGCTTCTCCTCAGATGTGATAACTTCTTTGCACCCCTCATTTGGATTGTAATTATCTAAAAGAGAACAGAAACGAGAAAAAGTAGGTCTCCTGAATATATCTTCACTCAGCCAGGTAAATAAGCTGCCTTCTGCCAAATCTTCCTTTTGGTAGACCTTCTTCCCTCCACCACAGTCAATTTCATAGTCCTTTCCAGGCACTAAACGGTTTAAATCAAGTTCCCAGATTTTACTGCAAGCTTGTGACAGATCAGAAAGCTCTTCTTCAGAAGGTTCTATTTTAGCACCTACTTCAGCCTCATCAGAGTATTCTTGCTCGGTGGAAGGCCGTTTATATCCATTCCACTGGCCCATCTGAATCTGTTGATTTTTTATTTAGTGAGCATTACATAAGGAGATTACAAATTCCTTTTTTTATAAACTTAAAATTAATAAGACAAGACCTCTAGGAAATAGACTAGCTCAGAATGTCATGAACTTATCATATTGCATAGTCAACAAGGTAAAAAAGGAAAAGTAGCAGAAGTCTGTAATTCATATAATTCAAGATTAATTTCTAATAACTTCAACTCAATAGAAGTACTAGTTAGTTAATGCCCTACATGGATATTGGATGAAACTGTTTCAAGGCTACAAGCCCAACTTATCTAGGAAAACATCAAATGCAGCTAAGAAGCCAATCTACTGAAAAAACAAACTATAACCCAACATAAAAACGTTAAGACCAAACTTTTTGACAGTTTACAGATTATGCTGCCCCCAGATAATGAAAATGGAACCAATATCTGTAGGAGCCTTTTTGATGTTTGATAAACTCGAACGAAGAAAACAAACCTTGTGTGGTTGTTGCCTGGGAGGCCTCTTTCCAACAGTCTCCCAGCCATCCCTATTTTCCTCTTCATCCTTCAACATGGATAATAAAATATAACCAAAATGTTCGAAATGAATCCCACTAAATTAAAATTGATAATTAGTATAAGACAAACCTTCCTGCTTGAGTAGTTTTGGTTATAACCATGTCGTCCATCATCATCATTCCTTTCATATCCCTCATGTGCAGCCTGCATTTGAGATATCTGTGAGGGTATGACACATGAAGAGATAAAAAGGACATTGAAACCCACAAAACAAAAAGGTCACTTAAGTATGATGATGAAGATGATAAGTTCTTTCGAAACCACGAATACTTTCTTGCATTATATCATCCATATGATAACCAATAGAGAAGCCTGATCCTCTATGAAAAGGAAGATTATCATTAAATTTCATTGTTCCTTATGCTTCAGTCATTAAATTTTGGATATCGTGTACAAAAACCTGAAGATGTTTACTTTCTAGAAAATGGGCTCTTCAGATTTAGAACAATGATCTTCAACAAATCCAATCGACCACAAATCCAAATCCCATAACAAAAATTTCAAACAAATAAGTAAATTAACTACTTAAAATATACAATTCACCTTGTGGGGTCGCCTTGAAGGTTCCGAATCCACATTGTCCCACTCTGCACGCCCCAAATGACTCTGTTCCTGCAAGTTTTCACACTTGCAGTTGACATTAATTTCTCAGTAAACAAAACCAAAACCCAAAAACCCCAATGCAATCCAAACCAAACCTGTCGATTCCAATGACTCTGCTTGGACCCATGTGGGCGATCACTGTCATTCTCATCTTGCTCCTCCCCGGACACTACCTGCGCATTTTAGCAGGTACAAGCAACACCAAAATTCAACTCTTTAACTTGTGATCTAAGATCGAGAAATTCAAAAGGCTTTTGAAAATTAAGAGTGGTGGTAGCTTACCTGCGCCCAGGTGGATCTGGAGTGTTCCTCCCGGTCCAGTGGGCCCGGATCTTCATTCCTGTTCTCGTCATGACCGAGCGCCACATCGATCAAACCCTTGATCAGACCCTCCATTGAATTTCACAGATGGAAAGGTGAGAGAGATCCGAAAGGTTGAAGAAGATGAAGAAGGTAGTTAGGAGTGGAGTGGCGGGTAATGGCAACTTTGTAAATAAGGAAAGTGTGATTGGATTGGATTTGGATTGGTTTTGGCAGTTGTTGGTCAACGATTTATATAACCATTTTGTTAAACAACAAAAAATTATTGTTATTTTGGATATTTTTTTAAAGAGCATTACTTGGTTCCTTCAAATTGAGGATGAGTTCCTCCTTAATACCAATGTGATTTTGACAGTTTTTAAATTTTATCAAAACTAAGAAAATTTCGACAAAAGAGAAAAAAGAATATTAAAGAAATTATAATTTATGTGATTTTAAAAATAGATTCTTCCTCAATTTCAAAGAGCCAAACTTTTTTCCTTTTTAATTTTAATATATCTTTATATTTCATTAAATTAAAAATGGAAGAAAATCATCGTGCACTTTTTATGTGAAAACATAAGTGTAGAAAACTTAATAACATTTTTCATTAGGATATTCTGTGAGGTTGTTAACAAATTCAGTTGTAAGAGCATTCGTCTCGAGATCGATAGTTAACAGATCAATTATAATATTTTGCTAACAAATTCAGATGAATATTATAATAAGAAGTCAATGCAATAACCCCCTCAACACGGATAAGAGTGTCGGCAAATTTGGTGGTTGCCATACAAAGCATTCATTGCATTTTTGAAAGGCTTTTCCTTCTTTTCCTTCAAAGCAGAGGAAAAAAAAATGTCAAAAAGAAAGCCTTTTCCTTTCCTTTATTTGCGGACAAACTCGAAACACGCATGTGTTGACACTTGGCACGGGCGAACCACTCACATTTATGGGTGGGGGAGCTTCCAGTCCCCAGTGCACTTGGCAGGGGTACTCACATTTTTTTAATAGCATTGTACATATTAAAGGAATTGTATTTGCTCTTGTGGTTTTTACACTGACAGAACTTTCTCCCTCTGATAACTCTTCTAAGATAAAAGCTCTCACTCTCAAATTTCTCTCTCTCTATTTTCTCTTTGAATCGGTATGTTCTACAACTGAATGAGCAAGCCTATTTATAGGCAAATTGGATGGCTTCCCGTGTATGCACAATTCTTCAATAGTAACCATGCATTTGAATGCTTCCAACATGTGGGCTCCACACAAATACTTTTACAACACTTCAAAATTTGTTACGTATTTTGTTGCTTCAAGATTTTTGGCAATAGCATCATTTTGTTGCTTCAAGATTTTTTGCAATAGCATCTTTTCAAGCGGTGGCGGTGATAGAGTTCAATTAAACTCCTGAATTGCTTTAAGGTGGAATTATGCCAAAACATTTCGGTACGCTTGTAAAATGAATCTTCAAACTTCACAATGTTAAATACTGGAAAAACGGCAGAAGTCATTAAAAATAATTTCTGGGCAGATGAGTCGTCATTTTGACAATCTCTTCACCCATATTTGGTAAGCATTGTATCAACCTCGAGCCGAAAATCAACTGGCAATGGATTATAGAGAGACATCATAGTGATACCTCAATTATCAGATGCAAATTGCATAAAAATCTATAACAAGGGAGAAGACATACTATACAGTACTATACACTCAGAATTTGACATATGATCAAGCCCTTTTTTTTTCTTTTCTTTTTGGTTGAAATTTAACTAGCAAAATTTGGAAAGGCCTTACAATATAAACCCACATTTCAGGTCTCTTCTAGTGAGTCCAATAGAGGCTGAGGATCATCAAGAACCCTCGTAGGTTTCCAGTCAGATTCTTCCTTGGCTTGTCTTAGAGCCACAAAGTGAAGAGCATCGCTGTGGACTTGATAAATGTGGCACGCCCACGGGTAAGAATCTGGAGCCGACCAAACCTTTTGCTCTTCAAATTCCGTCTCTTCAGCAAGTGATTCAGCTATGCAGTACACTACATCAAGTTCAGGTTCAACAAATCTAGCCACCGCAACGCATCCAGGAGATACATATCCCTCTGGAGCCCGAGGATGCCAAATCGATATCGGTGTTGTGTAGTCATCCATGCAGTTCCTCCATACCTGCATATGAACATGTATTAACCATTTATATAATAGATTACCAAAGAGTGGTCATCAATATTTGACCGGGAAAAAGCCATTCTATAAGGGCATGTTTAGTAGGCCTCACTGGACTAGACTGGGTTAATTAGCACTTAAAACCAATGTTTGGTGAAAGGAGGGACTAACTTAAATGAGATTATATAGTTCAACAGTACAAAAAATGCCTCACTCGCTCGTGCAATCTAGCGAGCCTGAAACTCGGTTCTCAAAATAGCGAGCTCGCTAAACATAACACGCGAGTCCAAGCCAACGCCTCTTTCTCTCTCTCTTGTTTCCTTCAACATCGAATCTGCTCTTCTTCGAAGTCGTTCTCAGGCAAGTTTTTCTTATCTATCCCCTTACATATCTCCCTTCACTCTGTCTGCAAAACCCTGTAGCTCTCCACTCTCATTCTCTTCCAATTCCCTTTCGTCTTTAACTCAGAAATGAAAACAGAGATGCCTTAGAAGATGCGCAGTTCGAGAGCAGCAGTGGGTCTTCTTCTCAAGGCAGTCTCCAACAAGAACGACGCTTATTATCCATTTTACAGCAGCAGTGGGCCTTAGAAGATATCTTTCAGCTGCTTCCACTGATCGGAGCGGAGCGCGGCCATCATTCTGGTAATGGCCAAAGAAGAAGAAAGGGATCAATAAGATCCCAATTGTGTTTTGGGCATTTTGGTGTTTTTTAATTTTAATTTTGTGGTGTGGTAATTGGTTTGTGAAAAGTTTTGGTGTGGGGCTAATTGGGTTTATTCTGTTTTTCTCTTTGGAAATTTGGAAAGAAAGACAGAGCGAGAGAGAGAGGAAGGCAGAGATCTGAAAGAAAGGCAGAGCGAGAGAGAGAGAGGAAGGAAGAGGAAAGAAGAATGGGTTTTTTTTCTCTTTTGTAATTTTTTTTATAATTTAATAATTTTTATAAAAAAAATTTCACACATCAGCCCCAATTAAATATCCCTAATTAAATTTAAATATTTTTTAAAGTCGAAATCCCCAATTAAATTTAAATATTACAAAACTTATTTTTTAGTCCGACACAACACCAAACATAGGTTTTTACTATTTTTACAATCCAGCTTCTCAGTCCGACACAACACCAAACGTAGGTCAGTACTTAATCCAGCTTAAGCCAATCCGAGCTAATCCAAGACAGTCACAGGCTATGTTGCACCGATACAGGTACGGATACGGCGATACGATACGATTCGATACGCCGATACGGCAAATTTCCAAAAAGTAGGATACGGGTACGGCACTTAAAATAATATATATTTTAAAAATTAATATAAATTGAAAAAATTGAAAATTGATATTTCATCCATAATAAGTTCAAAAAATTAACAAAACACATAAATTCAGTACCCAACCCACAACTTATTATTTATATATTCCAACACACAACTTATTAATTTATATACCCCAGCCAAAAACTAATCGGTGCAACAAGTACGCAACCCATATAAACAACAACAACAGACAACAGAGCAGTTTATTAAATAAAAAGAAGAGAAAACCTTGAGCTGTGTTAGAAAACCCCAACAACCAAATGAATCTGAGCGTGAGCGGCGACGGCGATGTTGCTACAGCGCTGGGTGCGACAGCAGGGGTGGGCAGCGCTGGTGAGTTATTCAGATTCTCTTCCTTCTTCCTTCTTTCTTCCGTCTTCTTCTGTTTTGTTTGGCATCTGAATAATACCCAAAAACCTAGCCTCTCTCGACATAGGCTGTGTTTGAAATCAAGTTTTAAGTTTATGTTTTAACCCCAAACTTTGATTAACTTTCAAAATCCCCCCCAGATTTTCCAAATATTTTCCTTTTTACCCCCAGACGTATCGGTGCCGTATCGCAACCGTATCAGAGCCGTATCGAAAAGTCAACAGGTCGGAAAAGTCTTCGATACGCCACGTGGCGTATCGGATACATATCAGAGCCGTATCGGTGCCGTATCGTATCGGCGCCGTATCGGATACGCACATACCCCCCAAAACTGCCGTATCAGTGCAACAGAGGTCACAGGACTTAGTCCAGTCCATGACAGTCCGCCGTACCAAATGACCCCTAATAGGAACCATTAAGCTTATCACAAAACTTCAAGCTGCATCGGACTCATCATAGTTCAATGCCCTAACTGGAGTGATAAGACTATATTGAACAAACTTAATCTCAATCCAAATCATGACTACACGGTCTATGTGTAGTTTAAAATGAGTGAAAAGATTTATGATCAGATTTTCCAATATCCCCAATTTTCATTCCAATTGTTGTTATGTAACAAATCAAATGGTGTTTTGACTATTTCACACGTGACCTGACTGTATATGAAAAGAAAATATACATATTTCAACTGAAGATGGGGGCACAAGAAAACACCACAATTCATCGATTACTCTCCTAGGAAGTTATATTGAGAGAGAAGCCATACTACAGTGGGGTCAAGCAAGGACCTAGAAGTTCTAATAATCCTAGAGTTATATCGAGAGAGATGACCTAGAAATGTTAACAATCCTAGAGACTAGCCTAACTAGGTTATACCCAGACGAAAAACAAACCTAACCAGGTTTTACATTTGTGATTTAATTATAAATTTCTTACCAGGTCATAACCAACTGGAGGTGCAAACAATCTGTCAATCTTACGGTAAACTGCGGCAACGTTTGGAGGATGGCTGCCAATGTGAGCAATATCACCGATGGAGACATACCTGGAAAAAAAAAAAAAAAACAACTCTTCAAATTTTGCAATGAAAACAAGTGAGTTAGCAGCATCTGGTGGTGAAATGCATACTTTCTTTTTTATTGAAAAGAAAAGCAAACAGGATATACAAACCAACCACAAACAGAAATTACAACAATGAATGGAGACAATCAAAGTAGAGGTAGTAGCGCAGGGGTATGTCCATACTCCACCTAATTATTCAGTTCTTGAAAGTACATGAACCAAAGAGGATGGGAGAAATGCATACTTTCAGGAAACTGAAATTGGAATATAAATTGAAACCCAGGGTTCTACTTTCTTGCAACATATAGCATCTTGATGGCACCACTCGAGACGTGAATTTCATTTTTGTAAATCACATTATATAAAAGGCAATAAAAGAGAACCACAAACGATCATTTTTGTCTTGTCTTGACTTTTCTCATTTGATTGGGGAAAAGTGGGATAGGACGGGTGGGAGTTTAAACCTGTGATATTCCCTAGCCGCCAAAGCTTTAGCTCAGCTACAGAAAAAGCATTTTCTCAACATTCCAGTCCCTTTCAGTTGATCAAGAATGTAAAGGAAGTTTCTCAAACTTAGCAAGGTTTGGTAACAAGTAGCCTTTAAACAGTGTCCTAGCGGCTCAAATCATGTCCTGACAGAAACTTGGGGGTCTTTTAAAGCAAATGTCAACATTCATATAAATATTAACAAAGAAAGAAACAACAGCGCTTTAATTGTGGCAACAGAGAATTCACATGAAAAGTCCTCCAAACTAAAAAGTCCTATGAATAATGCATAGAAAGATGAAATTATAGTCAGGAAAGGATTCTACAACTTGGCCATCAAGAAATTGAACTGCACAAGTATTGGCATTCAAGATCTCACACCAAATAAATAAATAAAAATATATAGTCACTGATAAAAATAGAATTAAATGCAATAATCATTATAAGGTTTTCAAGAAAAATAGAAAACAAAACAATGATCATAATTACCCGTCTGGACAAATGGGTCTCCAAATGCTACAGATTCCACCATCTCCCGAAACCTGAACGTATGAAATAACGTTTCATCTAAGACTGCACCACCGCAGGGTTCTAAACTCTTGACCAGAAGACAATAAAGTTCCAAAACTGGACACAGGTACAGCAGGATGAACACTAAATTACCTGCTTTCTGCACAATGTGCATCGACCTCTGGATTCTTGTTCACTGCTCCAAATCTTGGAAAAGTTAATACTGTGTTTAGCAAATCTCCTACCATCCAATGCAGAACCGTCTGATGGGAGCTCTCTCAGCCTGGTAATGGCCTTGTTCGGTAAACGATGTTCTCTCCCATCAGCTTCAGACCAGGAAAAGTACACATGTCGCTGGCTTGATGGAACCTGAGAATGGAGAATCATATTAGGGTTTGGTATATCGTACCTCCTCTACAGGAATTAATACTTTTGTACACTATTGACCTTCAGAATTATGCTTTTCATGTCAGACTGATATGCTTTCCACATCTTGCGTACTACAGAACAGATCTTAACAGCTTGGGGTTCTCGTCTCTCAGTTTCTTCTTCAACACTGCACTTTATAACCCGTACAAAATTTTCTGATCTCCTAAAATTTTTGAGGTGGAGGATCAAGTGAGATGGCTGATTGCAGCCTGCTTTTGCCAACTCCACGGCCATAAGCTCTTCCCAAGGTACATCCCACATGATCTTGCAAGGTTTCTTATCCATTTTGTCTGGAGCCAAACACTAAAAGGGAAAGAAAAGAGACTGAATGTCAAGCAGACAAACTTGGTAACATACAACAGAGGTATCTATAGGCTATAGCAAAGACTGTTACTAACCTGAAGCAGCATGACTCGCTTATTGGTCACTAAAACAATTCGTTGGTAAGGCACAACAAAATGATCTTCATAATAATCAGACAAAGCAAACTTTGAGGGCTCCTTGAATATTTCAGTACAACCAAAATGTCGATGTGCTTCTGCAAGGTATAAAATCATCTACGAAAAAAACAAATAAAATAAAAATAAATAAGAAGTGTACATTAAGATAATAGTGACTGACTAAAGCTACACTCCTTTTCCTGAAAATGATAGACCTAGCTAAATTCTTTTGGGTTGAAGCAGTGCCAAACCAAAATACCAAACACTCACAACTTTTGCAGTTCAGAGGATAAGAATTAAAAGATACTTTTCATTTATATTTCATACAACATGTATTTCAAGCTTTTCAACAATGATTCATTAAAGTTAAGAATAAAAATCACAAAAACTCCATAAGGGCTTCATCCTGAACTTTTAACCATATCAGGCTCACAAAAACCAAGCCATCAAATATTGTATGGATCCTGTATCCAACTCACTCAGACTCGCAGCATTACTAATGCAAATAGTTCCATCCATCACTCAAGTCAACCTTCTCACCAGTCAACTCTCATCCTCTGTTCTGAAGTTTACAAAGTTAAGAAAAGGCTCATAGTTTCTCCGGCTAATGAGAGATAAAATTTCTAGTATTGCACATAGAATTTACGTAAAAGCAGTAACAAATTACCTGCCCGACAGCTTCTCTCTCACAATACTCTCTGAGTACAGCATCGGCCCGGAAAGCTCGGGGATTTCTAATTCTCTGGAAGGTTGTTTTGCTATTAAAAACCTCTAAGCATTTGGAACAACTTGCTCCAATTCCATCAACAGTCAATGAGAAGAAGTCCAATGCCCCACTGACTGGTTGCACTATCACTCCCACGAAAGCACGTCCAAGCCCATGAACAAGTCCTAAAAACCCATTCTGTCTAGCACTCTCTACGGGTTTTTTCACTACTCCAGACACCCCAAAAGCAACACCTTGCACAAATGCTTCTGTACCTTGCATAATTCCATCACCCACCCCAGTTATTCTCCTTGATGATACCTGAAACCATGTCAAAATTAGCCTCTTGTAATAGAAATGAACTGCTAATTTTTCTTTCTTTGTTGTTTTCTAGGTTAATATGAACTTACCTGCTTCGAACGTAGTTGCATAAATTGTCCATCAGTTGACAACTCTGCAAACCCTTTACTAAGAGATGCCAAAGTTGAACTTGTCATACCAAGTACATCAACCGCAAATATCAAATGTAAAGGATTATGGATCAGATCTCTCCAAATACGGTTACCAATGGCAGAAACAATGGAACTCTTCCGCATGAATCTGTCTCGATGCATCACCCTTCTAAGATGCACCTGCAGCAATGAGATATTAGTGTCATGAGCATAGCATCAATCCCAATATTACCACTACATAATAGATTGGAAACGTGTTAAGTCTACATATCATTTTGGCCATACGAATTGCTGCAAATTTAAGAATACTTACAAACGTGAGTAGGAAAAATTGAAAATAAAAAAGTCAATACAAAAACTGGAGAAAATCATAGCATTCAACTATAGAACCACCCAATATGCACAGTAAAAACACCCAGATAAGCCAGAGAGCTTACCTGAATCTTGAACGCATTTCCGACAGCTGATAGTATTGGACTCCACACCCCTAGAACCCCATGAGGTCTTTCAGCTGGCGCTGTTTCCAATGCTACCTTCAGCCTAACTTCTGAAACATCTATTAGGCTGGAAAGAAAGGAGGAAAAAGATTAAGGAAATGTCACTCCCATAATAAAATCACAGAAGATTAAGTTCCTGCTAGTTGACAATATAATTCTATTTCCCATCAGTAGACGGAGTTATAAAGTTTGCCGGCCACTTGCAATATAAGTAGAAAGATGACACTACTAATTCTAGATGTACTATTGCAACACGCATGCTATACTTTGTTTAGTAGGTTTGGGGAAACCCAATAGTTGACGGGCAGCAAAGACAGAAAAATACAACCTGGCAGGGAGGGGGTTGGAAAAAGAATTATGACAGTACCAATCCAAGGGGTAAAAAATACGAAGTAATTGAGAACCCTCACAAGAAAAGGAAACATAATTAATACTATTGCAAATGACATGGATATGGACCAAGTTTATTAATTTGCACATAAGTATTATAAACTGATATAGAGTTTGAACACGAAAGTTGATTTTTAATAAATAAAAAAAGCCAAAGCCTTGGCATATGCACTTAACCACCCAAAAATAAGGATGGTGGTGAAGGAGAAAGCACAGTTCACTTCAGCACACCAGAATTATGTCACTGCAGGTCCAATGAATTGCAGTTTTTCAGGACACAAAAACAAGTTGTGATACTTACTCAATGCGTAATTCAGGATCAACTTCTGTGACACTAGAACTTTTAGGTACACGATCTAACTGTAGATTATTGTAGAAATCCACCAATGCCCAAATTATTGGTTCATGAATATTAAGCCTCCAACACTTCTCGGTTACCTATCATGTCATCATAAAATTTGGTCAGAGCTTGGGCAAACATCTCACTGTTGCAATTGATACAGACCTTTTAGGCATCGTGTTAAAAAGAATTACCCGTATATAAACATAAGGGTACACCTGGATACCATCAATATTTTCATTACGCATTGTTATTGTCATCTTGAACACTGGATGATGCAAGGCAGAGTTCATTTCAGGAGCCAACAACACTGGCATCAATGTTAGAGGAAGCTGGTTGTCCAACTGCAGATGGCCCAATATGAGCTTGAACCTGGCAGAAAGGAACACAAATGTTTGGTGTAAGCATTATTTCTAATAAGCAAAGCAACATTTGAGTGATGATGGAGCTGATAACGCCGAGTTATAGACGGAAGATGCTTCAGTCATTAAAATCTAGCACACTTTCCACTATGGAGGTGGAAAACAGAAAAACTGATCAAAAAATTTCAATAATGCCAAATGATAGTCACATATTCAAACAATTAAAATAAACTTCCAAAGCAATTTTAATTTTTATAACATCTACCCGTATTTTTGTTCACATTTAAACAAAACAAGCTGTGCAACCTCTTTCTCTTCTCTCTCTCACACAAATGTATTAACCTTTGTCTCTTCTATGTCTCACACACAAAAGTATTAACAATCGTACACACAAAAGTATTAACAATCGTCAATACGGATGTTTTCATCCCCAAAGAGTACGCCAAACATAGAAAAATGTTGTTTTTCTTTAAAATAAAAAGCAACCTGTTAGTTTTCTAATGAATCTTTACTCTAGCTGGATGTTTCTACTGGCCACATAACCTCTTCAGAGCAATGACAGCTACAAGAAGCCACACAATTTGCTCCCAACCAAAAGGAATGTGCTGTGCACATTGCACGTTTTAAAGAAACATTAGGGCTGGTTGAGTCTACCTACCATGAGAATACCATAAGGCATTAAGATGCTATTTCTTTATTAGAAATGGTCACACAGTTCACAGCTTCAGATAGTTATCTTTGTGGAAGTTATTTTGGTGGGCTCTTGTACTCTCATTTTCATCTTGGTGCTTCATTATTTTCTAGCTTTCCATCGGTTTATTTGTGATGCCAGTGGGATTTATTCCCAACAAACTTGTCATGCAATAACGCCCCCACATTTAATATTTAAGAAAATGCATCTATAATTCATATATATTTCCTATAACTAGGGAAATGCCTGTAAACATCAGATTCAAACTTTATTAGGAAACTGTTTTATTAGGGTTTTGATTCAAACTTTCATACTCAATACTTTCACAGCCACAGTTCACCAAACACTTGCTTGGTTTACTAAGGCTAATTTTTCTCACAACATATTGAAAGTAGTATTTTAAAAGTCACAACAATACCAAACAGGTCCTTGATTCTATAAACTATCAATATGACATTCTTAAGTACTGAAATGATTCTTTTGGGCATGCAAAAGAAATGATTCTTTTACACTGCTTCATATTCATTGTATCCCCTATTGGTTTCATAAGTGAGGTAACTGTCAGTCAAGAGTCCTAATTAATGTATTCAATAGCTCCTATTATTTGATAAACCTGTTTCACATAACATGACAACTGAATCACACGTTGAAGAAAATGTTATAGGAGTTTAAGAAGGTGATGCTCTTACCTGGCCGTTGTCCCACCATCATAACCAGTTGAATATGATACGAAGACTCTCTCAAAATACAAGTAGGACACCTCTTTTGGTCTATGGTCTATAATAGAGACCCCTACAACTCCAAACTCAATTATAAGCTCAACAGGTGTGGCTCCATTATTTTGAATGGTGTTTGGCATGTGGGAATGCCCCCAATTTCCAGCAAGTTGCCGATGTGAACTTGTCCCTGAAGTTGTGGCGTTTGTGAACCTTGCTACCTTGATATCACTGGTTTCTATAACATGAAATTGTAATCCAAGTCCCTCCTCTGCATAACATATCCCAGTCCTTTCCAAATCGAGTTCCCAAGGTCCAATTTCGAGCTCACTGTCAACCTTAGCTTGTATGAATTTTTGGCCATAAGGATCCTCCCATGAAAAATTTGTTGTCGAAAGAGGTGCTATGGTAATCCAGGCATCTTCACCAAAACCCGATTGACGAATGCTAATTGTTTTGCTGTCTGTTCTGTTCTCGATTCTGACGATGCAAAGGTTTAATAGGTTAGTCACATCTCTCTCTCTCTCTCTCTCTCTCTCTCTCTCTCTCTCTCTCTCTCTCTCTCTCTCTCTCTCTCTCTCTCTCTCTCTCTCTCTCTCTCTCTCTCTCTCTCTCTCTATATATATATATATATATATATAATATGTTTGTATATATATATACACACTATATCTCTGTGTGTGTGTGTGTTGTGCATGTACAAACACACAAGTACCTGATAGGACCAGTGGTTGATCCAAGGCGGAACACAACGATGAAACGTGAGCCTTCTTCATAGCCCCGAATTTCTGTTCTCAAAAATGTCCTAGTACCAGGATGCTTCCCCAAAACAAGAGATATGGTGTCCTCCTTTACAATTTGAACAGGAAAAGACCAGTCGGTGTCTTCTAATCGAACCTAAAAATGTAACAGAACAATATAGTAAAAAAATTTGCCAAAGTGTATAAGATAAAATCTCTTCACCGTGACAGTAGTTAAAAGAAAAATTCTGAACAGTTGGTTGATAAAATGCAAACCTCGTGGAACTTGGAAGGAAAATTGAAAGTTCACTAAGGATGAAATCAAGATTGCACTTCTACGTAGTTCATTTTGAACACTTACCCTCAATCTCATGAATAGCACCTTTTCTATGACCTTATACAGACTTGTGACTGAACATATGGGGCTAGTAATTTTTACTCTCAATGACTGGGTTTTCTATGGGTATGTAAGAAATATAAGTTATACTAGTACAAGCATTAACAACTTGGTGTAGAAAAAGTTCCCAAAAAACCTTCAATAAGTCAACTTTGACAACATCCCAACAATCTTGATAAACCGCCATCTGATCTGGATCATATGTTTCAAACCACAGTCAAACTCAGATTTTCTAATTTCCTTCTCATCGAAAGGTGTTCCCAGCCAACTAGCTTTCTCCACAAAAATTGAGCACCAATCCAGTTCTTCCATCATAAATGCCACCCTTTCATCTTCAGTACAAAGCCAATCAAAGAGTAATTACTTCACATTCACAACTACCTCCACGATCTCTATAATGTTACCCTTTCCATCCACAAACTTATTTGTCAAACTTGTTCACTCTCCTACATTCCTAGCGCTAGCCTACGCTCCTATGGTCCTACCGCTTTCATTTTTTTCCTTTTGCCTCCAAGAAAATTCCCTTAAGATTCATATTTGAATTTGAATTTATCCCTAAGTTCACATCTCTTTCTTCTCAGCTCTCCAGGAACACTCTGTTTTTCTGCTTTTATTTTTATTTTTTTTCTTTTATGTTCTAAGCTAGTTATATTTCTCAAGTCATGTTAAGCTATGCAAAAACGCTCCGACTTGAGAGGGAGTGTTGCAGAACAAAGTATATTGTAAATAAATTATAAGAATATTTGGTTTCAAGTCAGGTTAGGACTGTGATCTAATTTCTTCAGTCAAGTGATTTGGTTGTTAATTAATTTCCTACTAGTACTACGATGAAATTTCCTATGTGATTAGGTAGCACCTTATTTGGATCCTTTTAGGATTAAGATTAATGTACCCAATGCTCCCTTATTTTTCTCAACAATGGGCATAAACTTTAGGGTTAGGTCTATAGGAGGGTCACGTCAACAAGTAAAGATACAAGGTTGATTGGTGGATATGTCAAGACAATAGTATTATAACTACATGCACTCCACTAACCTGAAGTTTATCAGGTCCATCTGATTTACGATGTACAAATGAGACTCTTGAATCAGTTGCTCGAAGGACCTTTGGTTCATCCTCATTGCACAACTTAATATATATGTCCTGACCAAGTCTGTTGGTAAAAGTCATATATGGTCGTACAGAAATTACCTGGAAAGAGGGCAAACAGTAAATGACTAATACAAAGATTCATTGCAATCTCTCATATTTATAACTACCTTTGTGGGAACAGATTGATATAGGCATGGTTTTGTTGTAATAAAAAGACTCATGCTATTGCCTTCACCATCATAAGCATAGAGATCCAGTGACCCATCCTAAAAACATGAAAAGAGAACATCTTAACAAGACTTCTTTACCAATAATGTCTCAATGCAAAGTTAATATTGATTGACATCTACCATGTCACCAAGGGGAGAAAGATCTTTAACAGGTCCAAACTGCTCCGTGCCAGATTGATCAATGGACACCGCAAGGCCCAACATTTTAAAGGTCAAAGCTGAAGCAATTGTATGGCCTTCATATATTTCCTCTTCAGTTATTTCCTCTAGGATAGCTTCATTGTTCTTTTTAGATTCAAGTGGACCACCAACCTTGCGCGTATGTTTCTTTCCTTTTATATCTAGAAGCCTAAATGTGAGAGGGGGGCACCTAGCAATTGAATACCAATAAGGAGCATAGACTCTAACGAGCTTAGCCTGCAGTGGTCGTTCTTGGTTAGAATTCTGTTCAAGAATGATTTGAACAATCCTGCAGAAACAATACCTAGCAAGATTAGACTATAAAAGAAACCGATTTCAATAAATGTACAAAAGAGCTAAGATATCCAATACAATATATTATGCAAATTATTCAATTTGAAACCTTCCAGATATCGAACTTCTCAAACTTATGGTTTTTGACGGAACTTCATGAGGATGTGATAAAAGAACAGCCTCCTGCAAACAAATAAATGAAATGGTCGAATTTACAAACATTTGATGCCAAACAAAAATATCAGCATAAGAAAAGAGCAAGGACTAGATTGGTCTTGAAAGCTTACATGTATGGGCAGCCACCCTCTTTGTGGAAGCAGTGAAAAGAACAAAGGCTTTCTTATGTCAGCAGTATAAACATCGACAGTTTTTCCTGGAAAAAAGACACCTCTGGAGCAATCAACAAAGTTACCACTTTCTTGCATCTCAAGAACAGAAAATTCTGCAGCAAGTGGAATAAAATTGGAGATGCATAACGGGGACTTGATTACAAGATTCCAATCCTGGATAGGATCAGAACGAATGTCTTTTGCAATATCTGTTGCTTGTACACTCATACAAAACCACAACTTATGCAGAACACTTGAAGAAGTACCACTTATCTGGGTGCAATACAACAGTTCCTCTGACTCAGTGAGAGATGACACACTTATCCCGGAACATAGTTTTGACTTACTAGAATCCTCTGCTTGTTCAGACCCATCCACCACTGAACTCCAAGAATATTCAATAGGATTGCTGCGATTGGATGGCCTTAAACACAAGACATACATTCCAGGTTGTGCTAACCCAGATAGGGGAAGGGATATCGTATCTCCAGGTTTCAAAAGTCCAATATGTATTTCTTGATTTGTAACATTTTGTTTTCTATTCCTGATCCATTTCCTTTGCCTTGCATAGTTTACAAACCTTAAGGGATCAAATGACTCTGGCCATTTTAAACTATCAACATCTGGAGCATAAACCCAACTGTCAGCAGTGTTAACAGATGCCATATCCAAATGCCAATCATCAACCCATTCCCAGCCCGGTGGTAACTCAACAGCAGGAATTCCCTGCATTACCGACAGTAATTAGAAACAAGCTAACGGCTCCAGAATTACCATTCCAACCTGTCTAATAATGCCACAGAAAATAAAGGAGTTTAACCATCCCTAAATCAATATGTAGAAGTGAATTAGATATATTCAAGACCGATGTGAGTAGGTTGCACAACAGTTTAGAGTGGAGTGGGTTTGACCGAGAAATTGCTGTGTTCACCGAGGACCTTTTGTAGGGTGGTTTACACTTTGGAGATGTGCAGTTTTGGTTGGGGTAAATGAATAAAACATTCTCTGACGACAGGATGGAGGAGGTTTTACTTTGGCTATCTATGCTAATAAATTTAGAGACCTTTAGTGTAACTTGTCTTCATTGACTAGAGCTGTTGTAATTTTTCTTGTTAAGGCATTCGTTGCCGCTTTTGCAAGTTTGCTGGACTTCTCAATCTTTCTTCGTATCAGTTCTTCTCTTTTATAAAATTTGTTGTTCTCTAATCAAAAGAATCACAAAGTATACTACCAATCCATATAAAAATAGTTTACGGATATTATAGCTTCCAATTTTGGATTAGAACTGGAAATAAAAGTAAAATACAAGGCAATAATAAAATATGAAACCATACTGTAGTTTAAATTAAGCATGGTAAGCTTCATCAACAGAATTGAAATTCAATGTGAAAAGCCTTGCATAGAAGAAACAACAATGACTGGATCAAGCTACATGAGTTACTAACACATGCCAAGAACAACTTCAACTAATATCTTACCTGATGAGATCCTCCACTTTCGAAGATATCTTGGCTTGGTTGAACCATGCAGCCAATCCAGCCAGTGCCTGGGCTGTATTTTTCAGTTTCAAAGAACTCATCAGTCCGAAGTTTATTGCTGTGAATTTGTAAACCTTCAGGGGTACCTTCATTATTTGTTGACGTCGTCTCTTCCATGGAAATTTTTGATGCAAGGCACAAATCAAGCACAAAATCCGTACTGTTACGTACCGAAACAAGAGACCTAATATTGACATATCGGTTGCCATCCTTCACATGTACTTCACTAGCAACAACATCATTCCCTAACCGCCAACAGGCAGCTGGTGCAGCATAGTTCAACCTCACAGTAGTCCAAGGTCCTTCCCTGCTTGGACTGATCTGAATAAATCCAGATTTTCTGTTACTGTTATCTGATTGATCACTTATCTCAGCTTCAGATCTTGGTGACAAGAGCACAGCACATCTGATTCTACCACTCGACTTTTCACCGTTATTTCCCTGAATCACAGTTGACGTAAATATTATAAGGTTGAAAAATATTCTTGTCAGTAAATGCTTGACAAATTTTTACCCAAGAAGGAGGCAACACTACATGTTTTGCCAAAAAACAGATACGACAAGAAAAAAGGATATTGCTAAGATATGAGAAAGAACTCTACCGTAGAATTTGGGGAGGATAATTCAACCCAGGTCCATTTGTTCACACTATCATATGCGTATGAATCATCATGGATATTCCCTACAATCTGCTTTAGAGGGGCTGAAAAGAATCCAAGAGGGACCCCTGTAAAATTAAACATGAAAAGTGAAATGCATCTTGTCCAAAATAGATAGTTTGATAAAAAGAGGAGAAATAATGCATATTTTCCTCAAGTACCTTAACTTGGCAAATAAGACGGCAAAAGTTGACATTTTCTACAGAGGCTTAACAGAGAGTATCTTTATAACATAGATATTCCCTATGGCGTGCAGATTAATAATAAACTTAGCAGTTTATTCCTTATCTTGTATTAACTTTAAAAACAACAGATTGAGTAAGGGAAAAAAGAAAAAGCAGTACCTTTCCCCAGCTCCGTGACAATTAATTCCACTGAGTAGTAATCCTGCACAAATTTGGATAGAACAGGTTGAGGTGGTCACCAAATGGCAACAGAGAATATGAAAATAGGATGCTACCACCAAGAAGAAGGCTACTTTATGCTCATACAACCTCCAAACAAATGATATATAACACGGGCAAAAGGATGTATGGTTGATACTGTGAACTAACCACAGCCAAAAATAAAAAAATAAAAACAAAAAAAGCAGAGGCAAAAACAAGCATTAACTCGTTTTAAGAAAACAAATCATTTATGGCGTGCCAAATTCAGATGGTATAACTAGTAGGCACTATATTCATCAACAAGCAACATTAATATCTATCATTTGAAAAGTATGAAAGCTGAAATTTAACATGTGACGTGGGGTTAAAAAAATTGACTTAGCTTGTCTTAGCAACCAAAGGGAATGAAAGTGTTCTCAAATTATATTTTAGGTGCACAGATGTTACACAAATTTCTTTGCGCAAGAATAAAATTTATTTATAAAGTGCCCAAGGGGGTGTGAAGCCCTTCTCCTCCATATACAGCAAAACTGAACATGTTGAGTTGAAGAGTCATGATTTAACAAAATCAAATTTTGGTGATAAGAGATGTGAAAACAAATGTGCAAAGACCTCACACATGTAAAAGCAGAGCAGTTATTTAATTGGGAAGAAATTGTTAAGAGAAAAACATTCTACATACTGGATCATCAACTTTAAAGAAAAAAATCTCATTCCACTTGACCAACTCAAGCTCTGAAGATAAGTGTTCCGAGCTACTTCCACAAGTACGTGCACTTTGTTGATGGCTCAGTGATTCACTAGGGAGACTCGGGTCAGGACTGAGGCGGATTGCTATGGTATACTGGGGGGATGTCAACCCTCTACCCTGTGGGATCTGCAATTGCAGGTAGATGAGTAGTCAAGATAAGGGAAGCCATTTCACTATGTAACATATACACAAACACAATTGTGTGACTAGCTGAAATTCGGATACTCTTTGAATATAAGATATATGGAAGGAATTAAGCAACTGCCTCCATAAGAAAAGAGGGTATACCTGCCCATCCACTATGATAAGAGTCACCATTCTTCTAACTTTACGGAAAAGTTTTCCCTTCAAGTGAGAGTCCAACATATTCTTGGAAACAGGAACTTTTAGAGGCCTCATATCCCCAGATGGCATCTTAATTATGTTTGCAAGTCCCCTTAATTCAGTAGCTCGAATATAGATATCCTGACCAAGTTTGTTTTGTGGAATTATATAGTAATTTCTCCTGTGATGGACGTCAATAACAGATACTCCACCATCCGTTGGAGAGGATGCTTCCTATACGATGTCATGTTAAAACAAAAAGAAAAGGTAGAACTGTAAGCAATAATCAACAATTGCAGAAAGGAGAAAAAACGTACAAGATAAATTTCATATTAGTGATGGAACCAGAAGAAATTTACTCTTTTTCTATGATATTCATTAACATGAATGAGACTGTTCCAGCTTGCATAAGCTTGAATTATCATATTAGCATTAGACACAGAAACGTTCAAGTTCAGTTCCCTAGTAGAGGTAAGACGTAACTGGGAAGCTGCAGTTGGAGCACTGGGATCATATTGATACCTGTAAGTAACCATAAATTAGGGAATAACTACACGTGATGCATATGTGAAAATTTGAATCAAATATAACCACAATAACATCAAAAGCAAAGACAAAAATAAATACATACAAATAAATACAAATAAATACAAACAAACAAACACAAACACACACACACACACACACATTAACATTGGTAAGTCACCCACCTTGACCTCATTTAACTAAATTCAAAATCCTAGCCAGCTCAATAGTGAGATGAACACATATCAATAGCCTTCGCTGATATACAAAAAGACTATAACAGATACAAACTGTTCAACGGATGTTCCTCAAGCCATCTACCTTTTCAGAATCTCACCATAGTCTCGAGACCCATAACCAACAAAGCATAGTCATCGTTCAAATCCCAAGATTGGGGCCAATTTAAAAATATAATATAATAGAAACACCAGAAATTCAAATTGTTCTAAATTAAAAGAAATGGGTAGGTAGGGGGAGTTCATGCTGCTACTAAAACTGTGAATTTACAGCACATTTAAACAGTACTAGCAAGTAAAGCAGGGAATGGAATTAAACAATCGATTCAGTACTGATCAAAATATTAAATGCATCACATATGTTCCCAATATAGCGTTAACATTTGACGTAGTACAGTAAATTACCTTAAGAATCCATCCATTGGCTCAACAAGAGGCTCCCAAATTTCATACTTATCGTTATATGATCTAGCAGCCAAAGAGAAGCTCACAGTAGAATTTAAGTATTCTGTTCTTCCATGCAAACTGAACCCAATTCCACTTAAAGAGACATTAAACAATGGAACCATCTGCCATATTCCATAAAACAAAATTATAAGTAAAATTTCCTTGCCCACTCTTTGTAATTAGCTTTCCTACTTTAATAAAATTATGTTTCTTTTCAAAAAAGAAAAATTAGAAAAATACCTTCAATTAGTAGCAAATTAATATAACAGTAGGTTTTTCAGCTTTCAATAACAATAACCATGAACAAAAATAAAACAAAAATAAAACATTAACTTATTATTTTCTTAAAGAGAAGAAGATAAAAAGTTTAATTATGTACAATTCAGAACATGAATACAAAGTATAAAAGGTTTCATAAGAAGAACAGAGAACACGAGATCTAAACCAACAAAAGAATAAGTAAACACATACAAAAGTTCAAAGAACATGAAGCTGAATATGAAGGATGAACAAAAATTCAAATAAAAATTGAGGCATAAAAGAACACCAAAGCAATCCATTGAAGAGTATGAAGCTACCAAAAAAGGCAAACCCAAAACTAGGAGAATAAGTCCATAGAAATATTATGTCAATATACCCTTGTTCTCTTCCATCTCTTCTCCAAGGCCCTGTCCTTTCTCATTAAACAAATTATATCAAACACAAAATTACTACTGTTCAACTGGTCAAGCCCCACCCTCAGAAAAGCTTTCTACCAAGAAGTCGACTATGTAAGAGTAAGTGCTTTCCCATTAAATGTATGAGAGAAACCTCATTGGTTTTCCAAACTTTCAAGAGTCAGAATTGCTGATTCCACCAACTAAAAAACCATAATGTTTTTTTTTTATTTTTTACTTTTACAGGAAACAAAAATTCTATAAATTTTTTTTTTTTTTTTTTTTTTTTAAAAGGATGCAAGGAAAGATAAGACAACAAGTCCATTAAAGTGAACTGACTACCAAAGAATGACCATAATTAACAAAAGAAAACAAACAATAAAAGATGAATTATACTAAAAGAGACATCCCTAATGTTATACAAAGATGCCTGTAATGAAACTAGGTCAATTATTTTAGTCCAAAGATCTCCTACCTCATCCACAAAAAGAACCAACTAATTAATCCCTTCACATACTTCGTTATTCATTACACACTACTTTTAACCAGGAGAAATTTCAGCATGTAACAGTTAGTTTAAATTCTATATGTAACTATATAGAGTATGAATTCTCACCAAGCCACCGTAGTCATCAAAAAGTGCTGCAGAAAAAGTTCTAAATTCTGCATCAATTACAGTATCATCTGAGCCACTTCGTACATGTGAATCAGCCAACTTTAAAGCAAACCTTCTTGGAGGTTTCTTGAATCCACCACGAACTATAAAGGTCCCCAACTCATTGCCAACTGCCCATATACTAAACGAATCTCTTGTAAGCTTGGCATCAGATGTATCCCATACACTTTCTTCCAAAAATTGATCCCCAGCTACCATATCACTGCGCATGCATCTTAATGAGCTGAAATCACTCTGTTTTGGTGTTCCCTTACATGCTATGCAACCAAGAGCAACAAAACCTGGAGGAGCTTGAGGAAGCCAGAAAGATATACTCTCCATTCCCCTCTGTTTCTTAATTTGCCCAACAAGTTGGAAATCAAGAGGGGCTTTGAAGATCCCTTCGTCTCCAGTATCATGAAGAACAATGCAGTTATTTGGAGGCTCATACCTAAGTTTAGTAAACATCAAAACTTATGTTACTTAGATAAAACAAAAGAAAACATACACGGAATGTAATAAGAATAAGATATCCATTATCATATACCCTTCGACTGCAATATCACCAAAATATACCATCCCATGAGGGACAACTGGACGCCATATGGACAGTTTCTTCCTTGAGTTAGAGCTCTGATTCCACCATATCAATCGGAAACTAGCTACAGCTTCATAACGCCGAGCAGAATTTACAGATGCTGATACTTCTGATTGGAGGTTGTGACTCTGAGCAGAAGAAGCTTGCACATCCAAATGATTAGATGACTTTACAGATCCTTCTGGCAATCCAAATATCATGTGACGCAAATCATATGCTGTACCCATTACAGTAGAAGTACTAGGATCTGCTGGCAAAAAGGTGCCAACAGAGTTATCCACACGCCAGAATGCTACACTTGACGGATATCTGCAATTTAAAATGGAATGACAAATTAAAAGTTCTAACCATTTCTTATCAAAACAAATAGCGTTCAGACAGACAGGATAGGAATTATTTAATCATAAAACTATTCCTCGCATTGTCGTTTCCCAAGAACAAGAAAAGAAGATGCCCTAACATAAGGCTATCAATGGGTCATTCTAGTTGGATCTATCAGGATATATGTACAAGTCCAATTATATGGAAGAATATATGGACACCAAAATCTGAAAGAGTTCTTACAATATGTTGAAGTGAGCCAAGAAGAAAGCAAATATATATTCTATGTTTCCATTACGTTCTGGAAAAGACTGATAACTTGCGCAATATTATCTCTGACTTGACGATTATTTTTTTAAGGAAAAAACTGCAATTCAAATATACTATAATATGATTCAAACTTTTGGTGTATCAGTTATATTAAATTTTAAACCATCGAAACTGTTTTAAGTCCTGCCTAATTTGGAACTGTGTTGAACCTTAGTATGAACCATTGGCACCCTGGTGTAATCTGAACTTATTAAAAGTAACATAGTCTGAAAGTACGACATCTGAAAGTACGACATACAGATTTGTGGTGCTGATTGCAATGCAATCCCTTAAGGAACAAGAAGAAACCAAAGAAGCCAAGATACAAAAAGCAGCTGACAGTGGTGGTTGTGTTCTTCCTGGGGAAACCACACAGCCCAATGCAACATATCCATTAGGCGCTTCAGGAAACCAAATGGAACAACTATCTCCGTCAGAAAGGATGTCATTTGGTAAAGAATCGGAATCATTTACACCATGAACAGATGAGCCCTCGGAAGGTAAAGGTGGCCAAATCAGTTTAAAAGATATGGGTTTCTTGACTCTAGAAAAATTGGTATTTATAGCAAGAACTGCTTTTGTAGGTGGCTTGTCCCTGTCACAAGAAAATTATATTATCAGTGTTCAAAACTTTAAGAAATGAAAGCCTTCATATTTTTTCGTAAAAGTGAAGATTTAAGGAGAACCATGAGGTACAATTAAAGAATGTCCACTAACAATGGTGTCAGATAATCCCCAAGAACAGCAAAACCAGGAGGTGCATGAGGCCTCCAGAAGGCATATGTTTGGTCATTGTGGGGATCTGAAAGTTCAAGGAAGCAGGGAACACGTATCAGCATGTAACTATAGGCATGTTAAAACATTCTAGCAACTATATAGAAAAGAAAAAAAAATTCAGCCTACCTTTTATTGTTCCAATTTTGTCGAACTGTGAGCAGACCACTGTCATTTTCTTTGATGTTGTCCTTAAAAATGCCAAGATATCATCTTCAACAGCTAAAAACAGTCTCAGGATGCTGAATGAGAAATTCATAAATACATCTGAAGCACTTAGATGAATATTGGTCTTTCCAGAAGCATTGGAATATTTCACAGAGGTGTCAAAAGGCTCCAGAATCGTGAATCCATTACTCTCCATTGTTAAACCAAGAACATTTGCATTCATCTCAATGGTATCACCCTTCAAAACAAGCCTAGAGGCAACAAGAGCACATAGAATGTCACTTTTCCATTACATTTCTTTAAGTTCAAGCATTCACAACATGGAATCTAAAGCAAACATGCCCTAGGCAACAAATATGATTTTTCTTTCACTTGAACTCCTGGAAACCCATGGAAGCAATGCATAAGGAACCAAAGAGCATTACCCAGCGATATTGCTCTCAACTAAAGCCATATCAAATCCATTTATGTCTGGTAAGAATCCACAAAATAAAAAATAATAATGGGAAATTTCAATGGAAATATAGATATATCGCGGATATTGGTAGGAATCAATAAACAAAATTAAGACTTTTGGGTATGACAAATACCATGGACATTGAAACAGAGGGAGTATGAATGTGTCCTAATCATTTTGGGTTTAAAAAGGACTTGAACTCAATATTGTGTGTCATTTAGTCAATCCAAAATGCAATGGAAGAACCCCTAAATAAGAGACAAAATTCCTCCTAAAGAGACAAAATCCGATAGGAAAAGAAAAAGGGAGTCCTTGGAGACCCTTTTGAGAAATGAAAGAAGATCCTATTCTAATTATTTCCAACAATATTTCTAAATACGGGAACAAGTGTAGAGTTCAGAAATAACATAACATAACATTAAAATCAACATAACAATAAAATTATTTACCTGCAGAATCCATCCAACTGTGCATGTAAAAGTTGGTTGGAGAGCACAAGGGATTCCCCAACATCTTCAGATGTATTATAGAATGTCAGCTCTGGGCCAACCAACTGCAATGAAATATTTAGTTACGAAAGACAGTTGCAGATCCAAAGAATGAGTATGACCCAAATTAGGAAAAAGAAATCAAATGAAGCAATATTGAACCTGCAACTCAATAATAAACTCTGTCGACCTGTCAACGGCAATACTTTGAGATGGCACATTATTGACACTTTCTGTTGGGGAATTCAAATTAGGAACTTCATTCCCTCCCACGAAGTAGACCTGATCTTCCTTCAAAGCTGAATAGCTACTGTTGGTTCCCATAGAAATGCATGAATCTAAGTACAGTCCATTCTACACCAACACAACTTACATTAGAAGTTTAAATATGATAGAAGTGCTTTTGAAGTACAAGTATGCCAGTAAACAAGAAAAAAAGACATCGTAAAGAATAATACCATGATAACAACATTTTTGAATTGCAATCTTTTCCCATCTCCTACATATATTATAGCCTCTGTACTAGGCCCTGAGAGATTAAATCCCTGCCTATCTTTCAAATACAGTGTCCCAGCATTGCCATCATAAACAAAATGATCATGCCTTTCATCGTCAACTATTAAAGGTCTTAGAGGAGAAAGAGAGAATTCGGTAGAGGGTTGCTTGTAAGTTGATTGGTCCAAAATTACTGCATCAATTCCATGGACAGAGTTCTGTAGTTCTTCATTTGACTGCACATTGCCGATGGTAGGAACGAAAAACTCAACAACACCAAGCAGAAAATCAAGTGCAACAAGCAGTTGTGGCCTTTGGATGCACAAAGAAACAACTGTTGACAGCTGACAAAATTTTGCATCAAGAATGAGCATCGTAGGAACTAATTTGACATCATTCCCTTTTGTAACATTTGCACCGGAGACGTGATGGTCATCATGATCAACAAAATCTAGAGGATATGAACCAACATACTCAGGCTTTCCTATTGCCAACCTAAACTCTGGTTCAGTACCCTCACGATCATCAAACACAGTGAAACCCTTTAGCGTTGCTGAGAGGAAGCCTTCTCCTAGTGTATTTGACTTGTACAGCAACCATGCACCGCTAATCTGTACAACAGAGTGGTAGCATAATAAACCAAGAACAAATATATGTAAATAATAATATGTATTCTTATCTCAAAACGTGAGCATCCACCCTATTAAATGTTCTAACACATCCTACACACATAAACGCACCTGATACAAATTTTGACAAAATATCTTCTTAAAATAATACAATTATTATAATGCATTATGCAGAAATCAACATAGTTTAACCCTGTCAACAGTTGATTATTTACTACACATGTTTTTGTGTCCCTTTTTTGTTGACTGACAGTAGTATCTCTTCTAGACTGCTGGTCCGATTTGACTGTACTTTTCTTCTTTATTAATAAAATTATCACTTTTGCGAAAAGAAAATGAAATCCAGTTTTGCAATGATGTTCAAGTACAGTGTAAATCGTAAATTAGACACAATACCAGACAATTTGAATGGAGAATACATAAATATTGATGCAAGGATTTGAAAATGATTTTAGGATCACTAAATGATATTTACGTGACATATAGGACCAAAATATATAGCATTCCCAAACGAAAAAGGCAAACAAATTATTTATTTATTAAATAAATAAATAAAAAGCAAACATGGGGTTCAGAAGATAGAAAGTATAGCAAAACAAAATACAAATTTAGTCAAGCAAGAAAAACTCTTGTGATGCATAAAACTAATGCCACCTCAATGAGTTCAATATTCTAACGAGAGAATATACAAATACTCTAATAAATTCCCAACAGTTAAGAAATCCACCAAATTGAGAAACTACCTGCACAGTGGCCAGAGATGCATCTCTTGCTACACCAGCATGTAAGCACAATTCAACCAAATCGATAACAACAGAGACTTTCATCGTAACCCAGGCTCCCCCACTTGCACTTTGGGATTCAATACCATCTGGTTCCTGAGGAGTGATGTCTTCTTCAACATCAATTGAAGATGTCATAGAATAATGGTTCAATGGGGGTATAATACGTGGAGTTTCAGAAATATTAGACTGTGCACAATCCGTGATAATCTGATATTCCTTGTTTGACAAAGCTGCTTTCAATTTCTCCATCTGAAAAGCACGAATTCTAAAAACATTTAAATTGTGACTTCACTTATGCTTGCATTTTTCCCAAAATTAAAATTAAAAACGAAGTTAGCTTCACAAAACGGTCAATGAACATGTAATCCATTACCTTGATTATAACCTCAATACTTGGTATTTGATGCAACAAGTCTCGAAGTGACCTTTGAATCACAACCGAAACTCCATTCACATCTTGAATTATGCTTTCACCTAACTCACCTTTAGTGCCAACATTTAGATTGATGTCCTCAACCTACAGCCCCCATCATAGTATTAATCGACATGCAGAGACATTTAATTACAAATTAATAGATGCAAACCAAACCAAAAAATAAATATTAATTCCGCTGCCAAGCACTACACATGACAAAGCCTTTCAAAATCCATTTGTATTGGAACCACCGTATCCTATTCCAACTAAATAAAAATTTCAGCATGGGTTTTTGTTAGTAAAAGAAAAAAAAATTAAATGTATTCAATCACCTGAACTGTTAATACTTCCATATGAACAGCATTAATTTCACTTCTACTTCCACCAAACCATTTAAAAGTGTTTCGGACAGTAATATGAACAATATCAAGCTTCAAGTAGCTGAAATAGAAAAATTCAAATAATTAGAGAATGCCTATTAGGTTTATCAAATTGAGAGACGAATTATACGAGTGCAACCACAGACAAAGATGCCAATAGTCTAAAAACTAAGATCCATAAGAGCCTAGATTCCAATATAAACTTACTCAAGACTGTCAGTTCTCCGAGGCATCAAAATAATAGGCTTCCTAAGAGAGACATCCAACTTTAGGGCAGGTGATCCTTCGAAGTCACTAGTTGTAAACATCTTTTCTGAATTTGTTACTTGATCTTTTAGCTTGACGACACCTTTTGAATTGTTGGGAACAAGACCCATGAAGTAACTAGCCACCTACAAATGATTTTACAGACATAAGAGAAGTGCAAACGAACCAGAGTGCATAATGAACAAAAGAATTAAATTTATATTACCTCCTGGATAAATCGATTCAAATAAACAATGCGTACTTCTGAAAGCTGCCCATAAAGGCTATACTCATAGCCTTCGTAGTCTTCATCATCAACATTGAATGAAGTAAAAACCAACTGCATCATAATGACTGTTATTTGTAAAACTATCCCTAATACCAATAAAAGCAAATGAAATAGGAGAATAGTAAAACAGTAGAAAAACAAAGGGAAAAAAACAACTGCAGAACAGAAGAAAGTAGATTAACTGCCGCAATAATGTGGAACCCTATAGTCTCTTTATACATTTACTCTAAATTTATTGACTAAATGTCTCTCCAAATTTATCTATCAAAGCCATAAACAGTAATATAAATGTTAGCTTGCCTACATGATGCAACAGTGTGGAATACGAAGGAGTCAAATAAAGTTCTTAACATTGCCTATCACCATCGCCCTTTCCTTTTCCCCACCTTCCTTCCTACAGAAATCTCTTACAAAAATTAATTACTTCTTCCTCAATCCTCCCCTTGTCATCATGAACGGCCCATCACTCAATTCCAAGATTTTGATCAAATTTCTTTTTTACATCCAATTTACCATTTTATCAACATGTTTGTACTGTCATCACCCTCTTTTGCCCAAGCCACTTTTTCGCCTCCACAAATCTCCTTGAAAACAAGCCTCCCACAATTTTAGTGCATTCTGCATCATTTAGTCTTAGCTTGCCCTCTCCCTTCGGCACTCTTCCAGCAATCTGTTCCCTTACTCCAACAAATGGAGCTCTTTAATTATTTTTCCTGCACTTCCCTCTTTTCCTTTCTTACATCACCTAAAACTTAACCCTAGCAACCATTTAAACTCCCTACTTTCCCACCACTTCTTGAAGCAGTTCCAACCACATGTTATTAGAATCAAACAATATAGGACAACGATCTGAAACAACCCCACTAAGGGCCATCTCCCTCACATTAGGAAATCCCTCTTCCCACTCTGCAGTAAGCAAAAATCTGTCAAATCTTTTGGAATCACATTTTCTCTCATATGTGACCTAGTGAAGAGTGAAGACTGCATTGTGCAACTCGGAATTACACAAGTTTGTTTCCCTTAAGAAATCATAACACGTGCTCCTTGTCACCCTTCCTGCATTACATTTCTCTATGACAAATCTCACCATATGAAAATCCCCACTCATGCACTATCGAGCCAGACAACCCAGCCAATTCCTCCCAAAACCTCACTATGTCCCTTGGCGTACTGGTACATAGAGAATTAAACATTATTTGGTCCCTTGACCTATTCAATAGCCATCAAAGAAAGCACACAAGTTACTGAGGAACATGTCTTAAAATCTAGAACAAAAACAAAAGCCTCTGGAGTGATAAAAAGAAAGAAAAAATCATGAACAAACTTAAATTTCCATCATCAGAAGAACTTTAGAAACATAAGCTCAAGACAGAATCTTAATTAGTTGTTCTTGTATGATCAGTCTTTTTGTTAAATGATCACACGTTATTCTTATTGGTAGGAACATAGTGTTACCTCAACAAATGAACTGCCGCCTGGATTTCTCATATCACATGCCCAGAAGTACATATGGCTGCTAGGAAGACTCTCATCACTTATTTTAAGATTTCCAAGGGCTGCCTTAATACTAAAAGAGGATGGGAACACCTGAAAAACAATATGGTTTATAAACCTGAAACAGGTGAGTTTAATAAAAACAGAAATTCTAGAGGATGAATGAGGATGGACAAAGTTGAGAAAACCTTAATATCGGTGACCAAATTATCTTGTGACAAAGTAGCAAGTTTGGTTTCATCTTCATTCATTAATATAATCTGAGCGCGAGCCATATTTAATGTAATATTAAAAACCACTCTGGACTTTCCCTTTCCCAGCAATCCTTTAATTGAAGAATCATTGATTGTCACTGATCGTGGACTACCAACTGCATCATCTATGGAGAGTTCCTGTTTCACAATAGCTGCTGAAGAACTGTCACTGAAAGATTCACAGCTTTCATCCTTAATGTTAATAGAATTAACAAATTCCATGATGGCAAGAATTGTTGGTCGCCGACAGAAAAATGATAGGGTAGTCAGGGTGACTGAGACCTAAAACAACCATTTAAAGAATAACAAGTCAAGCAACAACATAACGGATCAAGCCCCAAATTTAACACAGAATAATACTCACCTGCATGTCTATATTATGGTATAGAGGAGAGCTTTGGTCATATCTAACTATTTGAGCTTTCACAAAACTATCCAATGAACCATTGAGTTCAATGTTCCCCTTACTTTCTTCAAGTTCATTAACCGGGAGTAGGCCAGGAATACGAGTAAACCGAGGAGATTTCAACAATAAACTTTCAGGGTCAACCAAATTTTCTGGTGCCTCGTAGAATTCATCTCCTTCAGTCAGGGTTAGTTCACTGCCATCAAAACTCTGATTCTCTGTGGCACCAGAGGTTAAACGTGTTTCTGCATTACGGATGAACGATCTTGCCAGATAGCGAGGCTGAAACATGCTATTGCCAGAAACTAAGTCTTCAATCTCCAAAGATTTTAAAACAGTTCCAATGAACAGGTCACTTGATCTAACCGATACCTCAACCTGTGTCCAAAAACATAACTCTCTGGAGTCAGAAAAACAAAAACATTTAAAAACATCAAAACACACCAATGCCTATTTCGATTAATGTATCACCTGGCCACCTATTGCTCGAAATTCAAATAAACGCCTTTCTTCAGTTAGGAGCACTTTCATAAAATTCTGGTCATGCTAGAGATTAGAGAAAAACAGCTCTGTCAGATCTTCTCTTACAAGGCAACTTTTTATCAAGTATATAGTTTAGGCTTACCTGGTAACTATAACTGAAGCGGACCTTTAGCTCATCAAGAACACCAGTAATAAATGCTCTCTCCATTTTCGATAAATCAACCACATCATCTTTGTCATTAAGCTTCACTATAGAATCCTCGGACTCAGATGAAGTTTCAGATAGACCAGTTACAGGAGCAGAACTCTGCATATAAAACTACTTAAGAGGCCTATGCATGTCCTTAAAAGTTAAAAGTGCTTTCATATCGAAGCCAGGATATGTCTACCACAAACTAAACAGGGATTACCGATGCACGATAGACAGCCCCCTTCAACCGGCTCTGCCAAATTTTCTTCGAATCATCAGAATCACATTGCGCTATTAGTGCATTTGCATCCTCCACAACCTATATAAAAGAAATAACTAAAACTAAGTAATACTCAACAAACCATTATACAGGGGGCTATACAAATAAGTGTTCTTTCTAACTAACTATAAAGATGGAGTTACAACCTTGCTATTCGCTCGTGCAGCATCACAGACAGCCAACACAAGATCAGCACCACCAACAGACTCTGGGGGAACTTGATATATGTGTTTTCCACTTAAGCTGCCATAAGCATATTGCAAGCATTAGTTAGACTTAATAGAAATTCTAGTATACAACATTCCACTTAATATATACTTATTATATTATATGAAGTGTTGCATATATAATTTTTAGCAGTTATGAAATGTTGAGAAACTATTTTAGAATTTTCTAGAACATTATAAATAGCAGTGAATTCATATCTGGAAACAGATGGAGTTATTGGAATATACAAAGGTGTGGATGTGGTTCAGTGAAATGAACCAAGTCAGTGGTACTTGCATATATCTTGACACAAGTAGTCTGTATAAAAGGCTACTTAATCAATTCAACTCGAGGAATGGAAGAAAAACCAAAGAATATATGCATTTTTTTAACAAATAGACAAATAAATCATTCCACAAGATTTCAATTAAAACTTTTGCAACAATGGCAAATATCTCCATCTTTGTTTTTTTTCTGAATCATACTTTTTGGATATATATCTACATATTAAGTAGATACTATCATGTCAATCACAACTCAATTTGGAAAAGTTGGCATCTGAACCTGATACACTGTTTGTACGATTTAGAGCTAGGGTTCTCAAGTACATAAAGGAAAGGCCCAACTAAGCATAGGTAGCGCCGCTGCCACACCGCTTCCCTATTCCCGAGACCCTATCATCACATTAAAATAAAGAAATGAATCAATTCTGTTTATAGGAATGAGTAGATGCTCAAACATAGCACTATAATAAAGACATGAACTACTTTTGGGATGTGTTCTTTTGTTTAGGGGGCAAATGGTAGACAAGACGGTGGGGAGAGATAGATAGATTGCAACCTTCCAAGCAAGAAGAGACAACCACCCCTCGAAGTCAGGCTCATTCCAAGCGCAAAGGAGATCCGAGTCCTCACTATCCTCTTCAAAAATCTTAGCAATTTGCATCAATCGATGATACCGAGCTGGAGAGAAGTGGAACCCTAATGATGGTAGCCGTACAGCGACTCTTGTTGAAGGGTAGGATGGGCTCTCTAATCTAATCTGAATGTAATAACAAAATAACATCCAAAACCTTAATCTTCGCAAATGCCACGAGAAAATAAGCATCGTATTTAAGCTAAACAGGTCACAGTATTTTACCTGTTGAAGCTTTACAGTTACCCCACATTTATCGAATAAAGGCAACAAACTAACACCATTTAATTTAGCACAACCAGCAGAATTGTTTGAAGGAGATTGGCTCCAACAGTAGTCACCATCAACCAGAAAAGCAGATACATCTCTTAAAACCAAATTAAACTGCAGATACAGATCTAGCTCCTCCGGGGATCCACCTCCATAGTCATCCTGCATGCACTTTCAAGCTCAACATAAATGTCTGTAGGAAACAAACTCACAATTAGATAATTAAGAATTAATATTGTTGTTAACCTTGGTTCCAATAACCAAATTTCCCAAGTCAAGCATGAGTTTTGTTGGATGTGTGCTGTCGGGACAAAAATCAGTAGGAATTGTAATCTTCGGAGCCGCAATGTCCAAATCCAGCAAAAACCTAACAAATGATAACAAAACATTAATAGAATAATTACAAAGAAGCTAAGCATCACAAACTTTTATTAAGAAAATATATGTATGTCCACTTAAAAAGGGATCCCGCTATTGTATTTGTCCGTATATAATCAGCACTTCCCTCACCCTTATGTAATTCTACCATTAGCATGTTATGGTCAATTTTTCCTCTCATTCACGGGATCAATATAATTTTAGGGCTCAAGGTACTCCAGAAAGAAATGAATTAAGAACCTGGAATGATCTTTCAATGCTCTGTTCACTTGTTGCTGAGCTGTGCGCTTGACTCCATTGATTGTCATCTGGTATATATTGAAAAAGACAGTTTGTATACCATCATTAACAGAATATTTGATCACCATACTTGCTGTGACAGAATAACAAGCAGCCACAGCTCTAATCAGGCCATGGTAAAATCATGCATATGCTGCAAAGAGAGTTGTAAAACAATATAATCATCATGTTTCACTGAATTCTTCCTAAATTATTCCATCTTGGGCATCTTTAGAAAAATCAGCATGCAAGCTGATGTACTTCATTTAGCATCCTGACAATATTCTCTACATTTTCCTGATCTTGCATCATGACATAGGCACCGAAGGAAAGTCAAAAGTAACTCAGTGTTGAGCCTTAGCATATAAACTCCGTAAAGAACATATCCAATGGATGCATGTTTCTTTGAATATTTAATCTTTGTTCCTAAATTTTTCTACTTTTTGCTCAAAAAAAATCTCCCAATATTGCCCCTATGACTTACATACCAATCAAATAATTGAAATTTCCAATTAATTTCAGAAGTCCAAGTAACAATATTTAAAATTAGAAGAAAAACACAAACAGACACAATGATTGAAACGTCTTGGTCAACATGTTCAACACCAGCAAGCTTGGAAAGCAGTTGAAATAACTATTTAAGCATATTTCAAATAACCTGCATTGCAGCTGCGGTTTCCAATGCTATCGTCTGACTAACAGCTGTATTACTTCGGAAGAATTTTATAATTTGACCGATTACATCCTTTAGATACTGCCAGAGAGATCAAATCAGTAAACAAGTACACCTTGGAGGAAGTAATAACTTTGGCGTAGCAAAAACATACAGTCACATAACAAGGAGAAGCTTTAACAACCAAGCTCCAGTCCACATTTGCATCAAAGGGCTTAAAACAGAATGTGCCAACTAAAGAATCATGCGCACTTGCACTCTGCAGGGAAGTAAATAGATGATTTATGGATGAAATAGGGAAATTAATCCATAAATATTGAAGAGAAAACGTTTTAAAAAATACACGACACACAGCAGGAGAAAGGCCTACCTCAGCAAGGAGACCATTCGGTGTTGATAACTTATATGATCCCAATTTTATGTTGAAAACTTTTGTCTCTGGATAAAGCTTTATAAAGCAATCCAGGCCTTCACATGATAATTCAGCAAGACACTCCTGGGACTCATCAATGAGCTTAGTAGCATTATGTTTCATACAAATGCTCAGGGAAGTCTGAAGAGCATCCGCCTTGTCATTAATTACAACCGACAGCCTATCATCACTTTCCTTATAGCCAATGATGTTATTTAACTGCTTCCAGTCTTCCTCGCTGAAACTAAATGGCTCACTCTCATCTATCTGAGACTGACTGCCCCTGGAACAGTAGATAGAATTAGGAAACAAGCAAACATCAGAATATACAAATACCTAGGGTGTCGGGAGACCTAGTTTCAAATTTGACGGTAAAACTATTACCATCCTATTGACCACCAAGATTTCTTTGCTTTCTGTTTCCTCAAGTCAAGGTCTGACTCTAATGACTGCTCTACAAACTTGTGAGCCAACATCCTGCATGAATGAGAGCACAATACTACAAAATACTTCAAGGCAAAAATCATTTCAAGGAACATGCAATGGTCTATCTACACAATAAATGTAACACCAGCTATGCAGCTAAAAATGCATAGAAACACACCAGTTTCAACAGGTAGAGAGAATGGCTAATTTCATACAATTAATAACTATCAGAAACTAAATACATTTACAACAAAAAAGTACCTCCACTGTAGTATGAGTTCAATATCAAGTCCACGATCTAGCTCCTCGATGTCTTGGTTGTCATCAACTACTGCCCGACTAGGATCAGATTTAAGCAGTGAAGCATATAGCGAGATATATCTTTTACGTAAGCTTGCGTACTTCAGAACTTGATCCCATGACAATCTCCCACTGCCACAAAGATAATGCTTTAAGCAAATATAAAAAAATATGTGTCTAAATTCAGTTTGCAGAGCATATAACGAAGTTCACTGCTTTTTCATTTGTTAACAAAATTTGCATAAATTAAAATGTATTAATATTAATAAAACTAAACTAAGTTAACTGATTTCGTCCAAAAAAAAAAACTAAGTTAACTGGTTAAGATAGGAAGCCCTTTTCTTTACTGTTAAAAAAGTATTTCACTATTTTGGGATTAAGGCTCACAACATAAAATCTCATCGGGGAGGAGAATTTTCCTATTTTTTTACAAGAAAAAATAATATATAGATAAGATAAGAAAATCCCAAACAATATCGCCACGAAGTCCATCAGAAACACAACAATTCATAAGGCAGGAGAATTAAAAGAAATTCATTGATCCTGACCTTGCCTTCTTCATTTGGTCAGAAACGACTCTATAAGCATACTTCCACCAAGACCTAGGATCAGATTTCACAGAGACATGCGGACGATAATGAGCATACTTCAAGCGCTGATTAAATGCAGCAAAATTATCAGCTAACTTTAGTGCATCCCTGTATCCATCCTGCAAACAAATAGTATTCAATTGCTTTTAAAACAAATCACATTACCTCCCAGCACTAAATCAGAAGGAATAGAAAATGAAAATGAAAATGAACCTTTGGCAAACAGAGAGTCACATCATCCAAATTAACTGCTGCTTTGTGTAAAGGCTGGCCACTGTCAGCAAATTCATTTGGCCGTAGTTTTGAGTACTTGGCATTTCCAGACACAGGTTCCAGTATGTAAGTGTGCTTTTTTATTAATCCATCTGCTGGTTTACCATATTTAGTGCCAAATCTAAAAACCTGAAGTGCCAAAAAGGTAATATATAAATATACGCATGTATGTGCATGCAGGTACATGGCCTCTATTGCTAAAAGAGGATTGAGCATATACCTGGACCCACTCTGATGGAAGCAAATCCTCCCATGGCTTGTTAACTTGCCATGGAGAAATATCAGAATCCAGATAAAGTGCAAGCCGATCAAGTTGAACAGACTGAAAACGACAGATTATAGCATAAGCAGAAAGACAGAAGGGATCAATATATCAATGAAGCCAAGTTATTCACAAGTACAAGAAATGCTTACTTGTTCTAATTTTTTTGCTTAAATAGATGGCTTTAATCAGTATTTGAAAGAATCTCAGGGATATACGAAGTCAATTTCAAAAAATCAAATGACAGGCAATAATCATACAGTGACTTCCCATAACATCAACCTGGAAGTATCCATTATTGAACTTATTGGTCTATGCATTTATATTTTATATTTTTGGTAGTTTGGTGGAGAGATATGTAAGGATACTTGATGCTGAGGACATGGATCATTTGTTGGAGGGTTCAATTTTTGTCATCTTTCTGGGCTACAGCATCTGTAGAGTATAGGGACAACTCTTTTCCGGTTGTTTTTTTTATTGGATAGCTGTAGTGTCTTAGAGTTTGTTCTTGCTGTATTTGTTGTTTAGTCGTATCTTCTTTGTTGGTTCTGTTGTCCATAGATTTTGTTAGTTAGGAGCTGGAAGTCAGTGGACACCTTGTCCTCTGATGCACCCTCTCATTTTCCATTTATGAAAGTTTTTTCCTAATAAAATATATATTTAGCATCTTAAACATGCAAAAAAAAAAAATTATCTGAATACTGCTGTGGAAATTAGAATTTCATATAGTATGATAACAAGGAACCTTCTGAATACGGTCTAGAGCACCCCCAGTGACAAAGGTTTCCTTTCCATTTTCATCAACTGTCATAGCTGAAAGTCTTTCCAAGGTTATGCCTGCTGCAAACGGATGGCCAGGATTGCTACACCATAGAAGACATAAAGCATAAACCCAAGACATAATTAGGATTGCTACCCAAGACATAGTTGACCGAAAACAGACTAACTAAATAGAATAAAACACTCATACAGGTTTTTCTATACCTCTCAAGATCCTCATATCTGATGTGAATATTTGAAATTGAAAGTTTCAAATTTCCAATTATTGTGCTGATCAGGGATCCCAACCATGATGTATTCTTCAAAGAGAAACAAATTACAAATAGTAAAATGATATCATAATAGATAAATTAGAAATGAAGTCCAGAAGAAGAAATATAGAATTAAAATAATCACCCAAGATCAGATTTTAAACCCATATGCTGGAGCAAGGGAGCCTAAAATTAAGGTAAAGCCGTATTCTAAAATACAAGCAAACTTGGATTATGCTAAACCCTACCATTTCTGACTTTAGTTGCTGCGTCCTCTCCAACAGCTTCATTTCCATTTCCTATTTACAAGGCAAAAAACACATATGATCACTCAAATATGTAGTGGCAAAGAACACATGAATTCCACCACATTGATTACTGGGTCTTACCCGCACTCGATTCTTCTTAGCTTCCTGCACAGCATCCTCACTAAATCCTTCAACTTGGGTTTCGGGTTCAGCTAATAGAAAAATGCGATCCAAAGAAACTAAAACTGGATCCTGGCCAAGCTTGCTCCATGGAACCTTCGTTCAAAAATAATAATAACCTCATTGGAGAAATACAGTTAATAACAAATATCATAAGAAAACTTCTCAAAACCAAATATTATAACAATATTCCACACAAACAAAATATACACAGTAAATTAGAAAATGAAAATGTCTAGTAATAAAAAAGTACATACTAGGTGAAAACTGCAATTATCATATTATATGTTCATGTCAAAGTTAAGATGCATAATCTATATCAACTAAACATCAAATGCCGCTTTTGGAACAACTAAAAATATTACTCCAAGAAATGGAAATGAAGTCAAATTTCTCAACATTTCGTCCAATACAAAGCTGAACAACATTCAAAAGAAAATAATTCAACACAATTATAAAAAAAACAATGTTAGCCCCGCACCTTAAGTTTCACTGATCCAAGAAATCCTGCCTTAACCTTCACTGGCAATTTTAATGCATTGAGTGCCTCTGGCTTCAACTGCATATTTTTTAGCTCGACATCACCTGATTCGCATTTTAGGTAATAAGTACATAATTAGCTTCTCAGGCTCTATCATAAGAATTTGATACTGCAGAACATGCACAATAGCATTTCTCTAACCTTAGACTAACCGCATTTTTAAAGCCAATGACAACTTAAAATGTACAATAAACTAAAGAAACCACAATTTATAAGTGATGGAGAGAATGTCATTCATATTCAGATACATAGTTACGTTGCTTCAAAGCAAAGGTAAAAGTTGTTCAGAGAAGCATAGATGGCTTGGGATGCTCCAGATGGGTGTTATACTTGCTGAGAGCAAGGGTTTCGGTGGAGCGAAAAGGACCAAGGTCCTATGGAGCTGTAGATTTTGGCTTTTTTATGGTTCATTTGGATTGAAAGTAACAAACAAATCTTTAAGGCTTTTAGAGGGACGGGAGTGTAGGAATTGCGGGATGGGGTGATTTTTCGGTCCTCTTTGTGGGCATCTGTTTCAGATACTTTTAAGGGCATAAGGCTTTCATCCATATTGTTGGATCAGAAGGCATCTATTACTTAGGTGTGTGTATTGCTGAGTATGATTGTTATTGCTCTGTATGCTGTAGTCTGTATTGCTGGGTATGGTTGTTACTTATGTTTGATAAAACTAATGGGTGTTCTGATGGTTGAGTTTGGTATTGAAGTTTGTTTCATTGCTGCCAAAAGTTTAAAAACTGCATGTATATATGCATGTGAATGTGTGCATTGATGCCAAGTTTTTTGTCATTAAAGTTATCTAAATCCTACATTTCTACTGTGGGAAGATTTTCACTAAAATAATAACCAAAAAGAAAACCATTTAGTCGTTTAAATTTGATCAAATAAACACAGAAATGATCATCATGATCAAATGAAGGTTAGACTAAAGCATGTGCATAGCTACTTGCATAAGTGTTTCAATTTGAAACAACCCCAAGTAGCTGGTACAGTGTCACTATTCAAATCATCCAAATAAAGTTATCTTCACTAAAGCCCTCAAAACCTGCCATTGGCACCAAGCTATCCTAAAACCCAAACAAAACCCTTTTTTACATCACTCAAAACGCACCGTCTGGGACCATTTCAAATTCAATCAACAGAAAACAACTCAATTCACAATCAAACCAATCAAAAGCACAAAACCAAAAGCATCAAGAAAACACTTTTCACAAGAAACGAAGAAAGAATCAAAAAAGAAGAAGAAGAAGCAGCAAAGAAGCTACTCGAACCTTGCCACACGCTGATCTTGAGGGCCTCCTTGTTGAGCCCCCTCACGTAGTTGCCGAGGTACCTCTGCAAGAGGTTCGCCACCTGATCCTCCAACATCTTCGAGAAGAGTAGTCGAAAATCGCTACCTCATTCCGCGATTTTTATCAGAAACCGCGAGAGCTTTCAAGAACTGTGGAAATTAAATTTTCAGAGTGAGAGAAATCGAACAAGGTAAAGACGGTGCTCGCAGAAAGAGAAAAGTTTCCAGACCACGCTACGTACGTGCACGAACAGACGACGCGGCCCAGAGTTCTGTTCCTCTGCGTAGCGGATCAGTTTCTAATAATGATCCGTCCAATGATCTCTCGACGTGTGTGACTTTGGGTTCTGTGATCTAACGTGGCGGGTTATTTGCGCGGACTGTTCGTTGGGAGTTGGAGATTGGCGGTAGAAGGAGTATTAGGTGAGCTGGGTATCTGCGGTTTGTGTGGTGGACACGAAGGTGAAGTGACGTCGTTTGTCGGACGGGTCTTTGTTTCGGGCCCCAAATGTGATTATTGGGTTCGGGTTTTATTACCATTTTAGGTCCCTTTGTTGGACACACTGCCACGTGCCATAAATGGTCCAAGCGTCAAGGGCGTTATACGCCACCTCGCCCCTCTCTCACGTGCGATGTGGATCCCAAGTTTTCTTTTTCTTTTTCTCCTTTTTCTTTTGGTTAAAGATTTGAAGATTTTCTTTTCTTGTCTGTCAGAACATGAGAAATTACAAACACTAATCCAATTTGTAGAAAGCTGGCAAAACAGAAGAGGGTAGAAAAATAATTATAATTTGTAGAAGAATACTCATCTCCTAAAAGTTGCTAGTTGTATGATAGGGTTTTCGACTCATGTGGTTTCTGAATTTGTCCACGAGTTACATTTTGATCTTTTAATAACTAAATTATTCAATCTAATGATTTTTCAACTCTTCATTTGATTTTGGGTGTAAGACGTTAGGGCTAGTATGTTGATGGTCAATATAAATTGAATTCATTGAACTAGATTAATGAAGAGTGTTGGGAGTTTTACAAACATGAGAAACGAGAACTCTAAATTGTCATAATTCAAATAAGTCACTCGATCTAAAGTACCATGATTGTCTTTTTAAATGTCGTTGATCTCTTATGAAACAACGAAATCATGGCCTAAGAAGAGTGTAACTCAAGTATTAGGTTGTACACTTTTCTACTTAGATTGGTAGAAGGATGTATTGCGAGTTATCACTTATGGCTTGATTAAAGATTCAGGATTATTCAAGTCTTCTTTGGCCACTCATAAGTATTAATGGTAATCAATTCTAATTAAAATGGAAAATACATTCATATTTGTGATTGTCGGTTTTCTTAAATGTTGATTAAAATAATAATAATAATAATAAATGTTATTATAAATGTAGTTATCTTGGTAAGATAGAAATATATATGTACTGTTTTATGTTTACAATGCTATTCTAATAATTATTTGTATTAGTATATTTTATATATATAAGTTCATTTGAATAACTATAAATTTTATATATATATATAATGTTTAATTTATAATATTAGAAGTAAGAGGTGGCTTTAGCACATGCAACTATAGTAATTGACTTACAAGTGGCTATCATAAATATTAGAATATGGAAGATATTTTGTACCGTCATTGGTTTGATGTAGTTATCCAAAACTTGGATAACAAGTTCGTTGCCAGCCAATAAGTGAACATTGGTTTGCCACCTCTCTTGTTCTTTAAATAGGAAACCTTCTACATTAAGAACTTGCATAGAAATAATTGCAAAGAGAGAAAGAAACAGAGAGAAAAGTAAATAAAAAGAAGGAAAGATAGTAAAACTACTACAAAATAGTTAAACCACGACACAAAGTAGCCGACGGTGCATCTTAAAACCATCGTTATGTTTTAAAAGACGACGGTGTTTTTAAAACCGTCATGATATATCATCTTATACACCACTAGCGTTAGATTATTTTTAAAAGACGACGTTTGTCACTAACAAGCATCGTCTTTTAAAACACATTTAACAAAAAAAAGGTCACTTGATTTTTAAAAGAAAATGTTTTTTAGTGACAAGCATCGTCTTTTAAAAATCAAGTGGCCTTTTTTTGTAAAGACGACAGTTTTTTTAACAGAACTATCGTCTGTTATATGTAAAGATGACGGTTTTTTTGACAGAACTATCGTCTATTATATGTAAAGATAATTTTTTTAAAGGTCATCTATTATATGTAAAGACGACGGTTTTTTTTAAAAAAAATGGTCGTCTATGATATGTAAATATGACCGTTTTTTTTAAAAAAGCGTCGTCTTTTAAAACACGCTAAAAAAAGGCCGCTTAAGTGAATTCGCGCTCGACAAATTTTCAAATTTTTCCCCGTCTTTGAAAACCTTATCTGTCATTAATAAGCGTCGTCTTTTAAAAACACGCTAAAAAAAGGCCGCTTAAGTGAATTCGCGCTCGACAAATTTTCAGATTTTCCCCAGTCTCTGAAAACCTTATCTCTCTCTCCTTGAAACCCTCTTGAGCTCTCTAAAACACCCTCACGAAACTCTTTACAAAATCATCAAAAAATCAATATCAATGAAGGAGTTGAGAGATTGAGGTCTTCGCATATCCATAAGATGGAGAGGGAGGTTCTATATTTGAGAATCAAAGCTGGTTGAAATGTTTGATTTGAAAGTCCCCTAATCTCTCAATACCCTTCTATATCTTGCTAGTGAATCCTGGATTAGTCTCTTTGCGTTTCTAGTATGTTCTTTGTCTCCTTGATTTCAGATTTTCTGTCTCTCTTGATTTGTTTGGTTTGTTTACATATTTTTTTTATTTCTGGTTTCTTTTTAGATTTTCTGATTTGGTTCTCAGGAGATGAGGAGGAAGCTCGCAGATTTATAACTTTCTTTTGCAGGTTTTCTATGTGAGTCGTATGTTTTTTTGTTGTTGAAAATTTGTTATCTTCTCTTTTCTCCATCATTTTATTTATATATTTTTCCTTTTGCAGGTTCTCAATGGTCTTTTTTATGCTCATTTTACAAGTTTTCTATGGAAATATGGTCCAATGGTAAAATTTCTCTTCCACCTAATTTTATATGTTTATAATCTTAGCTTTTTTTCTCTCTCTGTCATTTTGATTTATTTACAGGGATGATGGAGGAGACTTCAGTTGTGCATCATTTGTATGTTTGGATGAGGAAGGCTTGGATTAGGAGTACATAGCTCTTGTTAGGAAAAGATTGTACTACTTAATTACCATATGTATCAATTGAATATTTATATTTAATTGGTAGGAATTATGTTTGTTGTAGAATAAAGATTGGTTAACTATGTAATAACTATTGAATTTTCAATTTTTATAAAAGAAACTATTTTTGAGTGTATATATTCACTAATAAAGCATTATGGTTGGTTTTCTAGTTAAAATCGTTGTATAGCATCATATGAAATAAAAAAGAACTCAAATGTAGCAGTTTGGGAACTTATTAGACGATGGTTTTCCTAATAAATCATGGTCTTTACAGATAATTAACGACGGTTTTTATAAACCAACCGTTGGCTTTATTGATAATTAACGACGGTTTTATAAAAAAATGGTCATCTTAACCTACAATCCATGACGGTTTTATTAAAAACCGTCGTCTTTCCTCCTATAATTAACGATCTTTACCTCTAAACAACGACGGTTTTCTTTAAAAACCTTCATCTTTACAGATAAACAACGACGGTGAAAAACCGTCGTAATTTGACACCCAAAAAGATGGCGGTTGATTTAACGATGATTTTCAAAACATTACAACGACGGTGGATCCCCATCGTCTATTTCGTTTTTCGTAGTACTGTAAGAGAGGTAGAGAGAAGAAGAAGTATTGGAAGAAAATAGAAAACTGGGTTTGTGAATGCGGTGGAAAATTGGGAAACACCTAACAGTTCTAGCAAAAGCTTTGGTGTCAAGGTAGGGATTTCTTGAAGGGCCTTTACGGGGATTGGTCTAATTAAATTTTGTGAGCACTATATTATGCATGATATTATTATTTGAAAGGCATAATTATATCATGTCATAGAAATTGGCTGGAATTTTTGGGTTGATAAAGAAAGTATGAAAAAGAGGGTAATGGGAAGGATCCTTTGTGTAGTTGAGTCCAACTCTTGGCAGGTACCAGGTCTCAGGAATCTCATTGTGCACATGATTTTTATTAGGTGATTCGGGACTGGCGACAAGGAGTTAGATAATACGACTAACAAAAGGGGAATTTATGGAATGATTGATATGGGTGTTAGTTCATATAAATGGACATTCGAGACCAAGTGGTATAAGCATGGTATGGGACGTGCAAGTCTGTTTGTCCAGTTATATGAATTAACAGGAGAAGATGAAGAGCATTCATTCATGCATTATTATTAATAATGTGATATTTGGTTGTGTGATTGCATGTCACTTAATTTAGTTATATCAATATACTGTGGTAAGGTCTCATGTCCCTACTGAGCGGTGGTTGCTCATCCCTCACCCTGTTTAATTTTTCAAATGAATTAGTGGGCAAGACAAGGACTAAGTTGAGGCTGAATTAGATAAGAGTAATAGAGTTTTATTTATTGATTGTAAAGTTGTAAGATTTCGGGAGTAATTTTTATAAGAAAATTTTTATTTTATGTTTCGGCTTTCTTTTTATTTTATTTTACTTTTTATTTTCTCATGCACCGGGTGCGGGATTTTCACCAACCGTGACAATATTTTATTAAAATGAGTTTTTAAGTGCTCATTGTCTCCCAAACTAGAGAATCTAAATTATTGCAAACCATCAAATGGGTGTATTGAGTGAATCAATTAATGGAGTGGCACATTTTTAGTTTTTTTTTTTTCATACAAGCGATAGTCTAAATTACAAAAGAATGGGGTTTCTCTTACACACACTACCAAGGTGGTATAGGGGTTTGAACTTGAGACTACTACTCTACAAGTTAATAACCTTTTGCACTAGTCAAAAAAATTCTCTCTAGTGTCCTTAGGGTTTTCTAAGGATTCTAGGAAAGTAAAATTTCTTTCTCAGCAATCGGTGTTGTGGAGGCTCCATCCTATATGCTTAGGTTGGAGCTTATTGCAAGTGCCATCGTGGTGTCTCTCTGGATAGCAGGGGTGGTTTTCAGCTAATATCTTCCTTGAACTTATGGAAGCAATGATTTCTGCTTTTTCATCCCAGTTTCTGCTCACAGAGGAGGAACAAATTAAGATTATCATGGATTCTAAAGAGATCTTGGGAGTCAAGACTGAGAGCTTTCTTCTTGTGGGAAAGCTGCTCTTAGACAAACTTAATTTAAAGGGAGCTTTAGTTTTAAACCACAATATAGTTTACTAATTTGGAATATAGAAATACAATTTCATCTAATTAGCATAAGGCCAAAGACCAAAATGTGGTACCTAATTTACAAAAATATCAAAATTACACACAATGCCACTCCTTCTAAGGCAAGCATACTATGCCACATGTCCATATCTATCCAACCACCATCGTTGGAATCTCGCCGCCGCCCACCACTGCCGGAATCTCGCCGCCAAACTCCCTCCACCGGCCACCTGCCACCACCCGTCGCCGGCCTGCCACCGTCTGCAGGGGATCAACTCCATTGCCCTTTATTCACCTTTAAAAAAAAAGATTTTGTGTCATTGAATGGACTCAAACCTTGATCCTCAAAGGAGGAAGGCTCACTCACAAACCACTACACCAAACTTTATTTTGTAATATTTATTCAGTTATACAATATTTATATAAACGATAAACGGTTTTTTTAATTAAAAAAAATTCATTTCACCACATATTCACACAAAAACTGAAAATAAAAGCAAAAACTGCAACAAAAATACAATGTAGATATCAATTATATAAAATAATAATAATAATAATTTTATAGAAGCAAAATGGAGGAACCAAAATGAAAGTACTAAAATGGAAACTGCGATGCAGAAACGGAAACTGCAATACAAAAATGGAAACTGAAATGCTGAGTCTGGGCAAAAATGCTCAACTCTAGAGTTAAACAAAACAAAACAATATATTTTTTTTTTATTCAAGACATGTTGGGAGAGAGGGAATCAGACTGAAAGCCACCTAGAATGTAAAATAGGTTATTCATGTTTCTCTTTTCTGCATTGCACATTCCATTTTCTGCATTGCTGTTTCCGTTTTCTGCAATGCAGTTTCTGTTTTTTGCAATACAGACTTGAGTGATGAGTAGAGGCCCTAAATAAAAGGAGAAAATATATTTGAAACAAGCAAAGGGCAAGTGGCAATCCTTGTATTACAGCTGTATCAAATTGATTTAATAAAAAAGAATTCTAACTACGTTCTTTATCACTTGCCTACCCAGCTAGATTACTAGTAACACTAAGCATGCTAATTGAAAAGACACTGGAACATGCAATGGAAACATATCAAGGTAACAGAAGTTCCTTCCAGATCAACTAGATGAAATTGAATTTGATTCTTCAAAGCAGCTTCTTTTTTCTCAAGTATTTTGATTTTCACAAAATTGACCAAAAACATAATCACTTGTATCAAAAAGAAAAAAAGATAGGCAATTATACAGCAAAATGGATCCAACAATACCAGGCCATTTTTTCAAACAAACAAACAAACAAAAAAGAAAAAGAAAAACCTATAAAATCGTAAGGATTAACATTATTTTCAAACCCCCAACTCCAAATACAAGCAAATGCATTAAAAGCGATTGAAAGAGAAAGAGGCTCTCACAGGTGGAGGAGAGTCGATCTCCTTGAAATACTCAAGCATCCTATACACACACACAAGAAAAAACTGAACCAAGTACCAATTGACTGATTCCAGACATCTAGAGCCAATAACCAAACTTAAGTTAAAAGAACTTTCGAAAGCCGCGCCCATATCTTCTTTCACCAACTTTCATGAAAAGGGATGAAATGGGAAATGCATCCGCTTATGCTACAGGATCACCATTTTTGCAGTTCATCAATGAATTTACCAATAAATGATAAAAATTTGCTTAAGACAAACCATGATCTCAAATTGCTATAGGAGAGTAATCTATAGGATACTGATCCAGCATGCAACATATCAAAATCATATCACCATGTAATGGAGAAAATATATTTGAAACAAGCAAAGGGCAAGTGGCAATCCTTGTATTACAGCTTTCTCAACTCTGGAATAAGCTTCAAAAGAAAATAAAGCTCCCTTTGCGAGAACTCTGGCTTTGATTTCACCTGCATATGCATCTTCCCGTCTCCTTCCAACAGATTCTTGTCTCCCCGTCTTCAGCTGTTGTTGGCTTAATCATATCCGACACCGCCTCCGCGATCTCTTGCACAAGATCTACTATCACTCCCTCAATTCCCATTAGGTGCTGCATCTTGCCAGTGCCAACGACGCGCTGTACGAAGTCACAGCCACTTTGCCCTAGACCTGGCATTCGTGTCGTGTTTGCAGTGTTCGTGTCGTGTTCGTGTCAACCCGTTTTTCTTAACGGGTTGACACGACACGACCCGTTAAGAAAACGGGTGGAAAATATCAAACACGAACACGACCCGTTACAATTCGCGAATTACACGACACGACCCGTTTCACCCGTTAAGAAAAAAAAACTTAATAAAAAAAGGAAACCAAAACCACTGCGCAGCCGCACTCTCCTCAATCAACCACCATTAATGGATTATCAGTTAGATCCAAGGTTCAGAACAACAAAAATATATTATGCATACACAAAAATCAAACATTGAAAATGAGAAAATGGGTTATGATGAAAAAGTGATATAGATTCCAAGGCTTGTGCTCGATTTCATTCATTGCTTGGGAGCCCTAGCCCTCCATCTTCTTCCACAAAAGGTTTGCCATTAATTTCTGTTTTGCACTCTTGAGGCAGACTCCACAGCCACCTCCCTTGCCCTTTCAATCACAACCCAAGATAACCCACCATCTATATTTAAAGACAAACCAAGCAAAGGCCACGAATACACAGGACAACAAAAATCCAAAATATATCAATTTAAACTGAAAATCAGGAAAGACATCAACTTGAAAGCAAGAAGAAGAGTGAGAGCAATCGTACCTTGAGAGAGGTTTTGAGAAGGGAAGAGAACATTCGACACAGAGATTGCAAGAAGAATAGCAGATGAGGTTGAGAGAGAGAAGGTGAAGCGCTGGAGATGCGAAATGAAGAGACAAAGCGCTGGGTAGGTAGGGATTTTAGAATAGTAAATTACAAAATTACCCCCCTTAACGGGTGGATTCGTGTATTCGCGAATGAACACCGAAACGACCCGTTAGCTTAACGGGTGGCTAACGGGTCAACACGATATCAACACGACCCGATAACTCAAACCCGAATACTGAATTTTTTTTGCGAATTCGTGTCGTGTTAACGGGTCGTGTACAATATTGCCGGGTCTACTTTGCCGTCGTGACTCTTTTTTCCGTCGCGACCCTTGGACTCAAGATTGAGAGAACAGAGTCCCTGGACTCATGAGATAGATCTGGTTTTGGCAAAGGCTCTTAGAAAAAGGGTAAAATTGTATTTTATCTCCATAATATAGACAAGCCCATCGAATTTGGGCATCCTCTTTGGCCTAATCCAAAATAACAATTCTTTCCTAAGTATTAAAACCCAAACTAAAATACACAATGTCTCAAATACTAATTAATAAAGTTAATTATGTCTAATACCTAATTTTTCTTAATTTAAATACATTGTGAATGTATTATTTTGTCCCTATTTAATAAAACATCTTATGTTTTAGTATTTTCATTAATCAATGGCAATTTTGAGGATTTTGAATGTTTCACTTTTAAGGCCTTATGCCTAGATTACATGATGTGGTTACAAGTTCAGGTCACATTCATTGGGCATGTGAACTGCATTCTTAGGAGCTTCATGTTCATCCACTATATCACAATTTTCTGAAACTCATTTTGAAATGGATTATGGTTCGGGCGCTGTGATCTGGCTTTTTGGGCTAACTCTTTAAAAATGAAAGATTTCCCTTTGATAAAGACCAAGAGGTGTAATGAGGCTTTTTCTTATTATATATTTGAGTCAGCCAAAGTCGAAAACCCTATTATATATTTGAGTATATACAATATTGAAAGAAGCACTAAATTACATTATGTAATAATTATAAATACACAATATATAGCTAATCATCTACAAGATCTTTCTTGGAATTTCTATGTTGTTGGACGACCAAGATTGAGCCATTGATGTTGAAGTCTGAAGAAGCCAAAAGATCTCCTACTGTTCCAAGTTCAGGGCACTCTTCCCAATCACTGAGCTCAGTTGTCAATGGTGAGTGTCCTCGACCACCCCTCCCTACTATAAATAGAGAGTACAAGTCTCCAATGTCTCTTAGAGCTGCCACTGTTTCTGCTCCATTGTTCACCTGCTTCTCTACGTACCCAACTTTACCAGACGCCACATACCTACCCAACCAATTAAGACACAAATGTTTATTGAAAATATGCATATGCTTATTTTGAAACCCCCAAAAAAAAACTATAAGAAAACTTTGTTCGCAGTATATAATATCTTATTGACAATGTGAAAGTGGTGTATGTATGAACATTTTTTACAAATTTAGAAAATATATGACTATAAAACAAAAACAAGTGCCAAATATTAGCAAATAAAGCAAGATAAATATAGAGGTGGTACGTACCCATTATAGAAGTCATTGAGAAAGGCATTGTCAATGTCATTGCCCGTTTCTAAACTCGACAAGGCCATGTAAACCTCAATATCACTATTGCCCCCCATTTCATTCTCCACCTTCATATTCCGAGTGTTGGATGACTCCGTCGGCAAAAACCTAATCACCGTCAAGTTAACCCTAGGATGGTTTGCGATCCTTGTACTCCAAGCAATGGCCTCACGGTCATCCGGCCCCCCAAAAAATAGCGTCGCAACATGTTGTATAATGTCCACAGTAAACAGCTGCGAAAACCCTAGCGCTCCGGCCAGCCCTTTCTCGACAATCATCCCTACAGAGCTCGGGGCGTGACGAAGAATCTTTTGATTTGTTGTCCGCACAGCGTCCTTCCCGGACTCCATCTTGCCGTCGATCCTTTGGTGCTTGTGAAACGGCAGCAAAATAATCGTCGCACGCAAGTCCTCAGCTGCGTTACACACCTCCTCATGTAAATTCGACAACGTGGACACGGCCTTGTTGAGCTTGATGAGGATCTGGGTCTCGGCAGTGAATGTGTCAACGGCTGCATGGATTTCGAGGACGTCGTTGCCGCCATAGTCTTCCTCGTCGCTCATTTCCTCAGCTTCGAGCTCATGATACGACACGTTGGTGCGTCGTTTTTGGTTGAGCTCGATAAGGTGAGTCATGTAGGGCATGATAGAGGCTGTTTGGGTGCCGCGAAGGGTAGCAATGACGGAGAGGATGGCAGAGATGTGGCGGGAGCCGTAGACGCAGGCGAGGAGGCGGAGCTCGTTTTGGTCAGGACTTTCGAGCTCGAAGCCGAGGGAGGTGTGTGTGTGAGTGAAGAGTTTTTCTTCTTTTCTCATTAACAAAGCCACAACTGGCCCTGATATTACAGTGTTAATTACAATTGTCATTAGTAACAGATTGTAAGCCGTTGGGTTCCAAGTCTGAAACAATACCAAAGCATAAGATGAAAAAGAAACTCAATTTATTTAGAGCCATGATCTATAGTTTTGACCAAAAAAAGAAAAAGAAAAAAGAAAAAAGAAAAGGTCAATGTATAGATGTATGTTCATAGGAAAAATTAAAGTTCATGTTAGCAATGGAAGTGGTGCATGTTTTCTTTTCCCGTTTTGGCAAATTGACAATAATATTTGCCCCACATATATCATATTGTTGATCTCATTTGAAGGAGTCGAGTTTGCAAAATGAAACTATTTATACCACATTTCTAATTAAGGTAATATGAGTTATCATCTAAAATGTGGCCGATGAATGTGGTACATATAGCTTCAATCAAAGATTTCTCTCACACAAAGATGTGATCAACAATATAAGCAGCAAACATGATACATTTAATGTTTGTTGTGCTTTTTTTTTTTTATAGTTGGAAGGCGCAAATAAAAACTGTTAAATATATAATCAAAGTTAAGAACCTTACAATTATAGCCTTTGAGGCGCTGCCAACGAACAAGAGATCGGCATGTCCCTTCAAGTTCAACACAAAGCCAAGAAAAACCCCTTCTTTTAATGGGATCTTCAAAAAGTGGCAAACCGCAAGAGTGCCACTAATCTTGCTGCCGAGGCTCAACAACACAAGTATGACAACGTACAAAATGTTGGTCAAGCTCTTCAAATGGCTCGCATCAAATTGGAACCCAATATAGCCAAAGTAAACAGGCAGCACAAAGTTGTGGACAGAGTAAGTAAGCTTGTGCAACAAAGTTCTTGCCGTCTTGCCTTCCTTGGGGAAAGCCAAGCCAGCAACAAAACAAGCTATCACACTATTAAACATGGCCATTTCAATGAGCATCGAACCCGCGATTAGAATCGACAAAATGAGAAGCACTTCTGGGTTTCTAAGGTACTTTTGCTTTCTGTTTCGTTTGTTCAACCACACTGCCAAGTACTTAAATGCGAAAAGTATCGGAACCAAGCCGAGGAGGATGAAGAAGCCGTCCCTCAAGGCAGTTAGTCTTGTGAAGGCAATGATCAGATTGAAAACAAGTAAGCAAGTGAGCTCAACAACCATGGCAGAAGATGTTGCCAAGCGGCCAATGTCTGATGTTGCAAACCTTAACTCTGCTGCTAAGCGGTTGACGACTGGTGAGGAGGTGTAGGACACAAATAGCATGATGCAGAAGACGAAGCTAGCATTCAGCTTGACATTCTCACCCAGTAAGTGTTTGTAGATAAAGAAGGAGGCGACAAGGCCAAAAAAGCTGGCTGCAAAGGCACCACCGTAGGCTACGATGCACACTACGCGCAGGTTGCGGCGTACATAGGCAAAGTCCATCTCCAAACCGAAGAGGAACATGAAGAGAATCCGGCAGAAGAACCCGAACATCTCATAGTATTCTGCAGCAGAAGCTTGGAAGAAGAATTCTTTTATTTCGGTAATATTAGACAACCCTGAGGGACCCAACACCAAACCAGCCTGTCATTTTGACATGTTATGTTACCAAACTGATAATCAGAATCATTGTTTGAACAATAATATTTTTACTTGATCAATGACCTAGATTGACAAAGCCAACCTCATGTATGAACAAGATATATAACTTAACATGTTATGTTACGAGACCATCAATTTATATCACAGGTTCAAATGAATGATTCATATTGACAAATTTATTTTGTTTTAAATCAAAATGAGATGCTTACAAGAATCTGGGCAATGGGGCCTGGTTGACCTAAGGCCTTGAGCAAAATGTGAAAGAAGTGTGAGATGACAAGGATGCAAGCTACTTGCATTCCCATGGAAGAAAGTGGGTTGACCAAATCGTCTTGGCACACGAATTTGTGAGTAGCCTCCATTTTGTTGATCAGTACGCAAAATGAGAGTGCAAGAATCAGAAATGTTGAACAATCAGATGAATTTTCACATGCAGATTTGTTGTCAATGGTGCAACAAGGAGGCTATGGTTGTGAGGAAAGAGGTTATGTATGAAGGAATTAGTCCAGCCACCTAATGGCTTAGATCCCTTTTGAGCTTATTTTTGGAACCGTAAAAATCTGTGGTCTTAAATCCTCTTGTCCTAATTTATCAACTTTTGAATTCTCACATGTTTATGACTAGTATATTTTAATCCTTGCCTATTTGACTGTTTCCTCAACTTCAAATCCAATTTTTCTAACAAATACAAAGTTAACCACAACTTATATAACATAATTTCATATGTTTACATTCAACCCCTATTCTAGATCTCATTTATTTATAATTAATAATCGATTCTCAAATGTCAAATTAGCTAGTAAGTGCTTCAAACACGACATAGCACAAGAAAATATTTTAAAACGGTTGTATACAAGTTACAACTATGAATTTATCTTTCTCATCATCATTGTTATGATTTTATACAATCGGGTTATAAGAAGTTCTTCACCATTAGTATCAGTTTTTTTAAAGCTTTGCTTACATTTTTTATTTTTTATTTTGGAGAGAATAGCGATAGGATTTTATTGATAGGAATCGTAACTAGTACAAAAACCAGGCAATGTTGTCAAGGATTAGGCGAGTTTCTCTACACATACGGGCTCGGTCATCGGTCTAACTGAGTAGCCTTACCCTCTCAACTGCAAGCAGGAACAGAAACAGGAACCTAACCGCTAGTAGAGTATCCCCCCGTCCCCCTAGGATTATACCCGTAAAAACTACTTGTTACAATTCTCAAATAAAACATCAACCATAAAGTTTGGAGGTTCCTCGAACCAAGAGATGAGTGTTCCAAGGTGTAAAGCAAAGCGAGCAATGCGGTGAGCAATCTCATTTGCAATCTGACGAACATGGGTAAAGCCTTCTCCAGTGATTTGTAACAACAAAAACTTAGTCCTCTAAGATAGAGCCAATGAAGGATATATCCAAAGATGAGCATCCAAGTGCCGTAACAATCTAAAGAGAATCACTCTCAAAACAGATATTAGTTAAACCCCTTTCAACCGCCCAAACCACACCTTCTTGTGCTGCCGAGGCCTCACTTTGTAAAGCTGAAAAAACATTATCAAACTTCCAAGCCCCTTTTGACCACACCAAAAAAAAAAAAAAACTTCCAAGCCCTTCCTGCAATGAAGGCCCCTGCCGAATCGCGAATCACCACAGCTTTGCTTACAATATGAATACAAACTATTGGTATCATATATATGGACCGCACATTGGCGACCGCATGCATCTCTAGCCCACTGCTTTATATATTCAATCTGTTTTGTTATGCATGCAATGACAAAGATGGAATTAATTGGAGGCAACTTTTATACAACCGTGGAATACTGGGGAATGGAAAATATTGGCAAGAAGGGCCAAATTGATGATGTGAACATTGGGATTTGTTTGGCCCGATACAAACAAAGGAAGGAAAAAAACAAAAACAACCTAAACCACAAATCGACAACAACAAAACTCAACCACCTCCTAGCTCCCTTCCAAAGCCCCCTAGTTTCGCAAACGGGTTGGGATTACCATGGGAGCTCAAATCTTCTAAGGTAGAAAAAGAAAAATATTTCCCTCCTTACTATGAACGTAGGAGTTTTTATATTTCTACCAATTGCAGTGTGACAAATATTTATAAGTTTTTTTTTGGGTGTGTTTTTGATAAATTATTTTGGCATATGCGTCAAACTGTGATTCATAGAAAATGAGGCAAACAATATCATAATGATAACGGATTTAGCTTCTGACACTCTGCGAAACTATAAAAATTATAAAATCCTCAATTTCGAACACTAAAAATTAAATTATGAGAGTCCAAAATCTCTACCGAAAACAATAAGATTTGTCTCTTCAAGGGGTTTTAAAGGTGAAGTTAATGAAGAGCTTTAGGAAATAAGACACGAGAGAAATTATGATTTGTTGCAAACCATTGAGCTCCTCCTAACTTATTAACGACATGACATTGTCTGGTTAGTGTTTGTCTCTTTGTGATCATGGGTTTTCACCTCCAACATTAGTTTAATTGAAAGGTTGAGTTCCAAGGTTGTTGCATGTGGCCATTGTTGCTTTGCCAACTAGCATTTGCCCCTAGTATTGGTAGAACCGCTGGCTGCCGCATCTTCCCATTTCATATATGGTTTGTTGGGCCAAATTATTTGAACCGAAAGTCGTTGCTAATGATCACCTAATAATCTGCCGATCGAATTTGGTCCAACTCTCTAAATTGGCAAGTAGAGTAAAAGTGTTCCATTTCGTAAGGATGGTTTGGAATTTCTTTGTTCACCACTACCCAACTCAATTGCATGATGCTCCATCATATAACTGTGCATCGCTGATGTCCATATCATACCAAAATCCTATCAAATCTTGAGAGTGAATAATGAATCTCATGAACTCCCGGTGGTCAAACTAAAGTCCTTGCTAATGTTGTCAGACAGTGAATTAAAATACTGTGTTGTCAGACAGTCGTTGCTAATGTTGTCAGACAATGAATTAAAACGCTCTGTTGTGAGACAATGAATTGGCAGTGAAAAAATAGTACATTGTGGAATTGGTAGTGAAAAAATAGTACACTATGTTGTCAGATTGTGATTTGTTCTAGTAAACTTATACTTAAATTGATATATTTTTGCTCATCATTTTAACTCAAGGTGTCCCTTCACCACTCTTCTCAAATATTTGACACGTGTTTATTGACATAACAATGATTGCCCATGTCAAATGTTGAGAAGGGTGGTGAGAATACACATTAGGTTAAAGTGAAGAGCAAAAATGCTCCCATACTTAAATATATGGTTCAGATTCAAAATCATACAACATAAGCATTAACTTTGACAACTCAAGTCTAGCATCTACCATGAAATAGATTTCCCTTGCTGCAAGCATCTCTTATGTCTTATTAGAGAGACATACCTTGCAAGCCATGAAAGTGGATCTATTAAGCTATTGATGTAGTGAATCTTATAACAAACCAAACCCCTAATCTACCTCCCCCACAAAAAGATATTCACTATTGTAGCTGAAAAAGTGTTGGTAAAAGCTACAAACCACTGTGTAACTTGCGCAGCAAAGAAACAGAAAAACCTACTGTATAACTTTGATGGTAAGCAACATCGCAAAGATCTTTTCAAAAAGCGACCCAGTTTCCATTGCTATAGTAGATTCCAAACCACACGAATCTAAATTCCAATAACACGAACCCAACATAAGGGAAAGGCCAAAGAACAACCAAGAATGAGAGAGAGTCTTACAACTTTTTCTTTTTCCATATCTTCACCATTGTAAAGCTGAAGCTTTTTGCTTGCATTACATTAGGGGAACGAAAAATATTTATATATTTATATATAGAACCAAAAATTTCTAATAAAAAACCGAGAAAAAAAGAAAAGAAATACCCAGAAAAAGAGCCATCTCATAGAGCTAAGAGCACACACAGACACACACTTTCCTTCATATGTATAAAAACATTCACAATCCCTCATAAAAAAGGGGGGTCCTGCTCTGCCTCGTCACTTCCTCTCTCCTTGGCATTCCAACTTTCTTGGACAGAAATCAGCTTCTTTGATTGTTTTTTCTTAAGCGGCTGCAACTGTGCCTGTATGGAAAGGGTAGTCTTGGTTGGTGTTGCTGGCTGTGTTGTTTGATTTCCTTTGCTCTCTTTTTCTCAAGGCTTTCATGGAAGAAGAGAGGTTCCAGTTCTTCTCCTTGGCCTCATCTATTTCTATCTGCTCATCTCTGCACTCTTCACTACAGAATGGCGTGTCACCTCTGCAAATTTAAACCAATCACAAAATACCCATCAGAATCCAAGCCTTTATTATACAAAACAAATCTAGATTTGTTCTTTTCAAATCTAAATACCTAGATTTACAAAAACTTACATTAAAAATTAAACCAATGGGTTTTCTCAGATCCCCAACTGCTAATTCCTGTTTGTTATTAGAGAAAATAAATAAAATCCCTATAATCCTACACTTTTTTTCTTTCTGAAAACACTCAACCAGATTCAGATGAGAAATGAAATTATTAAACTTTATTGGGTTTTATGTGGCTAACCTGTACATGAAGATGTCTCTGTTATCACCAAGTGGCTTCTTGCAGAGAAAACAAGCTTCCAAGAAATGGGGCTGGTGGGTTTCTTCAAATCTGGCATCACAGTACCGCCCAGATCTCGGGGACAAGGAAGAAGAGGAAGAAAACGAAGCCATGCCGGAGAGGTTTCTAAAGCTGCTGCTCCTCCTCGCATAACACATAGGCCTTGAAAAAAATGGGTGGTGGCTCCCAGAAAACCCAGCTTCCATGTCCGCCAGTGAGGCCAACCCATCATCTTCCTCGATGAAACAAGGCCTTCTTGCGCTGCTGGAGATTGAGTCCATGTCTAAAGCTTTGATCTTTTGTGTTTTTTTTAAGACTGAAAAGACCCAGTTGCAATTTGTGCTTGTCCAGAGAGAAAAAAGAACCAGAGAAACAGAAAAAGATGTAGGGAAATGAGGAGAAGGTGATGGGTATTTAAAAAGGGGTTGGTGAGGAGAGAGAGAGAGAGAGAGAGAGAGAGAGAGAGAGAGAGAGAGGGAGATGTAACCAACAAACAATAAACAAACGGCAGATTTATGAAATCCGTGCTTGTGAATCCATTGGCTGAAAATACCTGCAGCCCAAGTTACAAATATTAAAACTTTATTACCGTTCACCCTCCATTATCACCATTATTACGTTTATTGCCATTAGGGCGGGAATGGGCGGGGCTACTGAGGGAGTGGTATTCTTGTGGTTTTGTCGAACTATGACGGTAGAAGAGAAAGTCGGAATGTTGTCGTATGTGGGGTCTGAGATCTTTCACAGTTGCGCTCCCGAACTGGGTGGGGCCCGCGTCTCGCGACCTAAACGCACTCAACTATACGTTTTAACGTCAGTGAGTGTTGTGCAGTACAGAGAGAGAGAGAGAGAGAAGGGCAGGTCCCACGCGCGCGAGCACGTTGCGCGTAAACGTAACGGTAACACCGCCCTTTGTCCTCCATTTGCCTTTGAAAGAAGAAATACAGATTTTTCGTCTTTGTCCGTCGACCCCTCGCATTTGCCTCATGGCAACGGCATTCACCTTTGTTTTACTTTGCTTTTCTTGTTTCAAAAGCTAAAACAAAGCCAAAATTGAAAATGGGAGGTTTCAATTTAGTCAATATTTCATTCATGCAAATAATGAAATACTCCTCTCTCATTTTCACTTGAAGAACAACGTGACAAGTAAGTATAATGCGGTATTGTAGTACAGTCATGTGATATAATTCATTTATATATTATAGGACTTTATTTGGTGGCCTGGTTTGGATTAGATTGGAGTCGAATATCATCATTCTATATGAGACTTGTAAGACACTATATATGTCCGATTGTTGCTTAATTTAATAAATTAAGTTTCAGCATACAAAATACTTGTCTAGACCTACCAAACGTGTTAAAAGTAAATATTCATTACACTCTAAATGTGTGAAATATTAACTTTTTCTTCGACCCATATTATAAATTGACCGGTTCCAATTTTTACTTTATTAAGAATCTAGGAACATTTGTTTTGTCATATAATAAAAGATAGATACGTGAAGTGAATACTAGTGTCGTAAATAGGAAAAAGTAGCTAGATTTTTATTCATGGTTTGAAAGTATTGTCCCTTGCGAAATTTCAAGTCACCTTCCAACCCCCTTTTTGGGTTCAGGGTTGCTTTAAAAGCTTTCAACACTACCAAATTCTTCTCCTTACCACTAATTCCCTTGTTTGATTTCATTTTTTTGGTTTGGTAAAAGTTCAATTCAAGACACTCCCGAGTGTTTTTTTATTTCATACGGTGATTCATGGAAGTCCATCTCACGCGCCATAAATGCAAGTCGAAGTCTCACAAATCCAATGAAGTTAATTTCACCTTAATAAATGACCTCACCAGCCCCCTCCAAAACCCAAACCCACGGTTTCACTTTTTCCCACCTTGCCCCTCACTCCAACGACGTCACACACACCAGATTCGTTTGTCGTTTTCCTACCACCGGCGGGCCCCGCCTCCCCACAAACCATCAACACCGGGTCCCATGGCCCATTATGGTGATGGCGTGGGCCGTGATAAGAGGTGTTCTTTTTCTTGGGATTTGTTTATTTTATTGTGCGCTGCAGCTCTTTCTCCGAGGTTTTTGTTCCCTCTCCGCACGGCCGCTGCCCGAGAGAGTCCCGGGCAGCTGACCGGTCTGCCCCATTCCTTCATGATTCACCTCTGCACACGTGTGGCGGTCTGCTTGCACCAGCACACCGCCTCGGAGTTCTGCGAAGCTGCCACGCGGCGAGTGCAGGACAAAAGTAATTACGTTCACTGACCGACTCATGGTTTACTGCCACCGTGGAGGATCCTGTGCTTTTGCTTCCTGCTTTTGTAGCCGTTGGATCGTATCACCTCACTGTCACGGTTTTAGATTTCATCCTTCTAGAGCATTCTCTTCACTTTTCGTTTTTTTTTTTAAAAAAAAAAATTTTATTTATTTTTCTAAAGGACAGCAAGAGGATCTTTTGCTGTATTCGTTTCTTCAACCTTCTAGTCGAGAGAAATTCTATTTTAAAGAGAGCCCTCCTCGTCTTAATTTAGAGTAATTAAGAGAGTCTAGAGATTGGTAGGGTTTTGTTTGGTTTCTTAATTTAAAGTTTAAACTACATTAGTGTTTTCGCACATGCTTTCATGCTTGTGAAAGATTTTTTTTTAAAAAAATTAAATTTATTTTAAAAATTAAAAAAGATAATGAGTAGTTGTATTCCATAATAAGTTATTATCTGAATTTTTTTTAATATGAAAAATTATGAATTTACCATATTATCATCATTTAATTAATAATTTCAATTCTTAATGTTTGCATTAACCGTGAGCATTTTCTGGTATTTTGAATGTTTTACCATTCTTTGCTTTTTGCTTTATATATAAACTAGCCTCTCCTTCCGCACCTGCAAGAGGTTTTTTTTTTTAATTTTAAATTTATTTTAGAATTAAAAAAGATAATGGGTTGTTGTGTTTCATAAAAATAGTATCCATTATCTTATTTTCTTTTAATTTTAATTTTAATTTTTTTAAATATGAAAAAGTGTGAATTTATCATATTATCCTCATTTAATTAATAATTTCAATTCTTAATTATTGTATTAACTAAGGATATTCTCTGGTATTTTGAATGTTTCCCCATTTTCTGCCTTTTACTTTATATATATAGATAATAAATTAAATAATATTTCAATCTTCTGATTGGTTTGTTTTTAGCATCAAATAGTGAACCCAAATGAATCAATAATCATCGGTTTGTTAATTTTAAGTAGTAAATGATAGGATAATTGGCTGTGTTTCTGTTGAATTATATTGATCATTGGCTCTCTCTTTTTTTTTCTAGCTAATTTCTCGTATAAATTTTATAAAATTGATCACCTTTACTTATATTATATTCCTGTAATTTCATTCAAGATGCCGTCAAATAAAATCACATGTTCAACAAATAACCCGGCCTATCAATCATTTCACAATATTTTCTCAAAGAATGGCGCTAACTGACATCAAAAGTAAGTCCAAGGCTTATAATTGGATTAACCAAACTCACAATTGGCATTTTTTGTAAAGAATATATCGACTTTTATTTTAACGATATCTTTGATGAAATTGATATGACGATTGAAGTAGATTGACTAATTTTGTATAATTCAGTGAGAATTTATTTGAAAAGAAATCCGATAATGAATTATAGTTCAAGGAAGAAAAAGAATGACACATTCATAAAATGATATGATATCAATAGGAACACAAAACCTATAAAACATCTAGAACCCCATAACATTTGCTGTGGTGGGATTTTTGGTTTCCTTTTCTCAAGTTGTGAGACTGTTTATTTATAATTAATCAAGAAACTGTCATTATCATCGATCACATTAATATTGATTACTAAATAATTTGAAGATGACCAAAATTAAAGGGAATCTTAAACCAAAATTAAATAAAGTGAATCTTAAACCACCACATTAGCAACAGATGCTGAGAAAGCGACTCCACTAAACCACGGACTTTTTGAGTTCGTGTTATGACTTCCAAGGCTATAAAGACTTTATGTTTTAGCATAGTTGGGGGGGGGGGGGGGGGTGTTTAAAAAAATATATTATAAACTAAATAAATTTATGTGTAACTAGGATGGGGCAGAGAAATAGTTGAAAGTTTTAAATACAAAAGAGAGTCAATTTGACCGGAGTGGTCCATCCACATCAAAGCTTCTAGGTCTATGTATTTTTATGAGGGATGAGACATTTGAATTTCAAACCTTGTCGGAAAGAAATATGACCACTAACTAGAAATGATTTTTATTTTTATTTTAAAAATTTATAATGGTACTTATTCGGATCAATAGTTATGAACATTTTATGGGGCAAGATTTTTTATGGTAAAGTTTTGTTGCGGACTTAATTTTCCCTTACTCTTGGTTTGGATGAAGTAATTGAAAATTACATAAAATTCTAAAATGACGAAATTTAGATTTCCATCATTTCAATTTCTGGCAATTGAATATTTCAATGTTTGAACTTATGTATGTCGAATTTTGTAAATAACGGAATTTTGTAAATGGCACAATGGAAATTGTGAAATGACGCCTATTTTGGTGAAAATTAAACTTTAAAATTTGATACCTCAATTTCCATCATTTTTTCCGCCCGTCATTTAATAAATTCTACGGTTAAGTTGTCAAATAAGGCAATTTTCAATATCTCTTAAATTTCATAATTTTAGCTAAATTTTGAGTTATTTTTCCTCATCCAAACGAAGGATTATGCTAGCCTAATAATTTAATAAATAGATTCTTATAACTCAAAGTGATTAAGAGTATTTAATTCATAAATGAGCAGTGATTTATATTTGTTTTGTATATAAGAAAACTAACAATTCAAGGATTTCTTTTTTCTGTCAAGTTTGAAGGATCGATATATGATGAATTAAACAAAGAGAACATGGGCTTGGTTCAATGTGGTGGATTTGTCGGATCAATAATGATGAACATTTTATGAGGCAAGACTTTTTGTGGTAAAGTTTTGTTGCCGACTTAATTTTCCCTCATGTTAACCTAATACTTTAAGAAACAAATTCTTATAATTTGAGGTGAATAAGAGTATTTACTCGTGCATCAGAGATGATATATATTAGTTTTCATCCTCGAATTGCTGTATATTTTATATATAGAAAACTAATAATTAAAGAAAGAGAACATGGGCTTGGTGGATTTGTTGGGTAGGTCAGATTTTACCAGCCCTAGTTCCAAATCAAATAATTTAGTAGACCAACCATACAGTGCATACCTTTGTCCCAAAAAGAAAAAGAAAATACAGTGCTCACATGGAGTGAATTAGTGCTTAGTGGTAAGTTGATTATTCCAAAGACAAAAAAAGAAAAGTGAAAAGGCTTTTTAGTCATGATTTGATTCTCAGAATAATTGAGCATTGAAATGACAATCTCCTTTTTTTAATCTATACTTTCTTCTTTTTTCTGGGTGGAGGAGTCCTTTTCTTAATCAAGCCGACGTGCTCTTTGTTGTTTTTTTTCTTTTGAAACAACGACAGTGTGCTTTAAATTGCAAGTTTGATGTATGGGGTTTTTCTTGGAGGGATGGAAAGGTGAAAGGCTAAACAATGCCCTAAATCTGAGTGGTTCCACTATTACAAGTAAATTGGATAGTAGAACATCAGAATTCGAAACTAAATTAGACTCTCTTTTTAAAAATAAATAAATTATAAAAGCATACTAAAAATATTTTTCATGTGGAGATTTAAGTACCAACTAAGATCATCCACAATGAGCTCCCTAAACAACATCCTCAACTAAAATTTAGGGAGAAGTTGAAAAAATCCACCTCCAACCATGCTCCCTATCCAGCTCTTAAAATATGAAGACCTTTAGAAGCTCCTAAATCTGAAGAGAAAGAGAGGACTCTTAGAGCATCCACAATCATGTTCTCTATTTTTCAGTTAAATTTTGGCTAAAAACATATAAAAGTTATTTTAGTAGCTCTTTATAAAATTTAAACTCCAATCAAGCTCTCTAGTTTAGAGAGTCATAAATGCTATAACATTAATTAAAGGTTTGAAATACTTATTAAATAAAGCAGCATTAAATTATAGGGAGTCACTAGGAGTCCTTTCTCTCTCCTCAAATTTAGAGAACTCTCTATTTTAGGAGGTGGATAGGGAGCATGGTTGGAGTTGCATTTTTACAATGCCTCCCTAAAATTTGTCTAAATGCTCGTATAATCTAATATTATTTTAAGTATTTATTTAATGCCAACTATTTTTTATTGTTGCTTTTGTGTCTATACTTTCTTCAAAAATAGAAATAAATATTTATGACTCTTTAAAATAATTTTTTAGTTTTTATAGTTAAATTTTAATTAAAAAAATAAATAGCATAATTGTGGATGCTCTAAATAAGTTAAAACCAACCGGGGTACACACAAAAAAACAAAACCATGGAACATATGAAGTGTTGTTTAGCCGGTCGACAAACTAGCTTCCATGCAACTCGTAGTTTTTTTTTTTGTTTTTTTCATATTTAATTTGCTGTTATAATTGCACACACTTGGAATTTATAAGGATTTGGGGTTTCTAATATAAAGGTTTAGGCTTAGGCTTCCAGATTATCTTCTTTGAAACGATTTTAAACTCCCAGCAAATTGTGACTCACTTGCTTAACCTAAACCTTAAAAAAATATGTTGATCACTGTTATTCGTAAAACAATATATATATATTTCTATATTTTCTTAAAATTTTTTGACCTCTTCGTTATTTATTAAGCAAGAATAGTGAAAAACTGCAACTTTTAGGCACCGTCCTCTTTACCTCGCTATCAAAGAAGACTTGGGAGTTTTACGCCAAGGGGCGGAACTACATTATGATTAGGGCGGGCTCTAGCGCAGTGCAATGTTCGGGAAAAATGAAATTTAGTACTAACTTTTAGACATTACACCTCAAATCACAAAAATTAGCCTAGCCAGCTCAAGCAAAAATTAGTCTATTCTATCCAAGCAGATCTCCAGTTAACCATATTTCAAAGATTTCAAGCTTCAAGCTTTCTCTTATAAATAAAATTTTATTTAAATCTTACCCATATAAGAAATTATAACCCACCCTTACAAAAATTTCTGATTCCGCCCTTTTGAACACACTCTGAATTATTGGTGTGCAATACGTCGATACAATTAGAGCAAGAACCAAACTTTGTCCTTTTCTCTGTATGAAATTATTTTTTGGGGTTTTCCTATTTTATCTTTGGTCCAAGGCTTTTCTGAATCCGGTTGAAATGGACTGGAAACAACCCACAGATTTGTTGATTTGGCCTGTCAACTTGTAGTACTTGTGGTTTCTTTTCAAAACGTAAATTTCTAGAAATGAACTTTTTCTTTGTATTCTTGTTTATGAAGTCCACAGAAATAAGCAGGAAAGTCATCACCCTTTTAACTTTCTACTTTCTAGTGTAGGGATGGTTGAAATCCCCGTGGGGGCCGGTCCCCGATCCTAACAGGAGAAGATTGTGGGGTCAAACAAGTATCTGGTACGAGAATCTCCGAACTTGAAAAATCCTTATCGGGTATGAGGCGGGGATGGTATTGTCGTCCCCGTCCCCCAACTCAACTTGAAAATACATGTTTATATTTAAATAAATATATAAATAATTATAATATTTATGTTTAATCCGAAGTTAACCTTCCTCTCTTAATTCTTCCTAATCATCTATGGGATTTCATATTGATGGAATTTTGAATAGTTGAGTTGAACTTTATAGTTAATTTGGATGTGTTCAATGATAATTTAATATGAAACTTAATGTTAAAATGTATGATAAATATTTTTTATGCAAAAAAAATTGGGGATTCGGGGCGGGTAAGGGGGATAGTCCCCCGACGGGGACGGGAATGGGGATTCCCTGAAACCTATTAAACGGGGATGAGTTTGAAGACGAGGGCGGGAAGGGAGAGTCAGGACGAAGATGGTATTGTCATACATGACCCTACCCGACCAGTTGCCATCCACTGTGGATGAAATAATACTTTTATTTCAATTTTTGAAGAAAGTATAGACACAAAAGCAACAATAAAAAATAGTTGGCATTAAATAAATGCTTAAAATAATAATAGATTATACGAGCATTTAATTATAGGTAGTCACTAAACCATCTCCTTAGACAAATTTTAGGGAGGATTTGGAAAAATACAACTTTAACCATGCTTCCTATCCACCTCCCAAAATAGGGAGACCTCTAGGAGCTCTTAAATCTGAGAAGAGAGAAAGGACTCCTAGTGGCTCCCTATAATTTAATGCTGCTTTATTTAATGAGTATTTCAAACCTTTAATTAATGTTAATTAATTTTTTTTTATTTTTTAATATAGATGGACCAATTAAAAAAGAGTTATAGCATTTATGACTCCCTAAACTACAAAGCATGATTGGAGTTTAAATTTTATAGAGAGCTCCTAAAATAACTTTTATATGTTTTTAGCTAAAATTTAACTAACAAATAGAGAGCATGATTGTGTATGCTCGTCCTCTCTTTCTCCTCAAATTTCAGAGCTCCTAGAGATCTCCCTATTTTAGGAGTTGGATAGGGAGCATGGTTGGAGGTGGGTTTTTTCAACTCCTTCCTAAATTTTAGCTAAATAGGTGGTTTAGGGACCCCATTGTGGATGCTTTTAATTGGTACTTAAATCTCCACATGAAAAATATTTTTAGTCTAATTTAGTTTCGAATTCTGATTTCCAATTTACTTGTAATAGTGGAACCACTCAGATTTAGGGCATTGTTTAGCCTTTCACCTTTCCATCCACTGTGTTTAATTTTTTTTAGAGATAATTTTTAAAATGTAAGGTATACATTAAACGCTTCTTGTTGTGAGTGCATCTTTAGACATGAATTATGAATGCAATCTATCGTATTTCTCTCAAAATGTAGATGGCGTTCAACCTCAAACAACATATTACATGATAAAAGTACAATGGAAGAAGGGTAAAAAGGGAAGGTAGTGATAGTATTCCCCATGTAAATAAAATGTCATAATCAACCATATATAAGAAAGAGAAAAAAACCCTTGTATTCAATCAAACAAACTTTTTAGAAAAATCCTAACCAATCAACATGCAGATTTCGAGTCAATACCCGGTATTAAACTGTTAGATGAAAATCCAAACAGTTAAAATTTATCGAATATTCGATTTCTTGAGAAATTATATATCGATCTCTTGAAATTCACATGATTTTAAAATGAGATTTCAACATTGTAACAAAGAAAATGGCTTGATGAACATTGCCTTGCTGGATGTGTAGTTTGTTGTATCCAACAAGGCAATAACCATAATTAATTCCTTCACACACAAATTAAGTAACAATACCTTGTTGAAAAATAAATTTAATAATTCTACATGTTTCTACTTTTGTCCCGTCACTCAAAAGGGAATAAATTTTTGATAAAGTAAATAGTTAGGCAACATGTGATCTAAGTGTTTTATTTTAATTTTATACAAGTCATCATACCGGGAGGAAGGAATCGAACTTAGAACCTAATATGCAGAGTAAATACTCTTAATCATTTGAGCTATAAACTCTTTGTCATGCTGTCTAAGTTTTTATTTTTTAAGGAATCTCGACGGAACGAGTGAAACTTTATTGATAAAACGAATAATTACAATGGGGGGGACAAAACGCCTAACTCTGACTCAACAAATCATATAATAGGGCATTTTGAATAAAATCATGAAGCAACTCAAATCAAATAAAGTTATTCACATTATGCAGATCAAATCGAGAAAATCGGTGCACAACACCGTTTATTTTCGTACGAGTAAATTGAAAAAGAGAGATAAGAATTTGTTTATGAAGATGCTTCACATCCTCAACAATGATACTAACGTTTGAATAATCATGTTCTGCCTTAAGTTATCAAAGTACACTTTGCCTCAAATTTTACTTCCTCTTTTTTATGGGTCAGGTGCCTCAAATTTTACTTGGTGGAGAAGCTTTGTAAAATTACCGGAGAGAATACTGTACGGTTTTACTTGGGAAGCTGAGCCTCGAACTGCTCTCAGATACTCAGGGGCTGTAGCCAGATGCGTTTTCCCTTGTTTGTTCATAAAGCCTGACGAGGCCCCCAAGACGTAACACGTGGGGAAGTACTGAGGCCCCACGTGTGCCTCCTTCGGACCAGGCATGTCTCTGAAACATGAAACCTCCCTCAGTTGTCGTCCTGTTTGATTTAAATTAATTTTTAAATTTCCACTTTTATTTTTTCCAAATTTTAAAATTCCACTTGTGAATTATTAATATTTTATTAGGAAACATGGGATTGTGGGAATTTGATATAAAAAGAAGGGGAGATTTTATATGTGTGATGATGGCATACTAGATACGACGAACCCCTTTACGTTTGCCTTTTTAGAATTTTCCACGTGTTTACCGTAATTAAAAAATCCAATTAAACTAATGAGATTATTCGTTTTTCAGATTTTTTAAAATATTTTTTATTAGTTGTGAGGTTTGAGCCATTCAAGGGCTAGGAAGATTCTCAACACCTCCAAATTTTAGGGGAGACAGGTGTTCAATGTCCTGCGTCACTTTTATTTATTTAATTATTTTATGTAAAAAAGAATTCTTCCTGGCAAAAAAAAAGAAGTAAAAAGTAAAAAAGAATTCTTTCTTGCCTCCTTTGTCAAGATTTAAAAGTAACTGGAATATCTTTTCATATATATATATAATAAAAGGCAAAAAATGGTAAAATCTTCAAAGTGTCAGAAAATGTCATTAGTTAATGTAAAAATTAAGAATTGAAATTATTAATTAAATGAGGATAATATGATAAATTCACACATTTTTATATTAAAAAAATTAAAATTAAAAGAAAAATCAGATAATGAATCCTATTTTTATGGAACACAACTACCCATTATTATTTTTAATTCTAAAATAAATTTTTTTTTTAAAAAAAAAAAACCTTCTCACAGGCGCGGAAGCGCGTGCGGAGAGACTAGTATAACTTTAAGGTTGTTTATTATTATTATTATTATTATTATTTTTTATAATTACACTCAGGGAAAATATCCGAAGAAAATTAACTTACCACAAGTAACCTTAGCCAAACGACCAGTCTTTATAGGAATGGGCTGGGATCGATTTGGTTGGTATTTTGGTGAAAATGTCAAACTCTCAAGTCTTCACATGAGAGCTCCTAAAAAGGCATTAGGGGTTATTACTAATTTAAAAAAAGAAGCCATATATAGGCTTGAAGTGGCTATGACACTTCCAAATTCTAAAATTTATATATATTAGTTCCAAATTCCGCCGCCGAGAATAACATTAATTCTAAAGTGTATCATGCGAGAAATTGATATTCAAATATATAGTATTACTATTAATTATGCTTATTCCTGATTTATATACAATACCTTTGAAGTTGAACCTAACTAAAAGTTAAAGCCATTACTATCATGAGCCTGATTTCGGGTCTATAAGCTTTGGCACTTTTTTGGTAAGTGATGAGAAGGGAATCCAGATTTGCTAGGTTCTTAGTTTCAAACTACTCCACATAAAAATAATTTAGTGGGACATGGCGTCATGACATAATCACAAACTTATGCATTTTCTTAGTGCAAGGGCAGCATATATACTTCCACAATTTAATAAATATTTCTTCCTTTTTTATTCATGTGTTAATAGGTCTAACTTTTAGTTTAGCCGGATGAAGCGCTAATAAGACCAACATTCATGATACGCACGGTTTACAGGTGATTGCATGTATTCCACGTCTAGATTATTAATACCTTTTTCATCATAAGGTATTAATACTCTTTTTGTAGCTTTGTTTGATAAAGACAGCATATGATAATAATTTGTTAAGATGCTACACGGACTTTTGCTCTTGGTTCTTAGAAGGGGGAATATTACTTTTTAATTTGCAAAAAAAGAAAAAAGAAAAAAGAGGGGAATATTAATGAGAACCGCCCATGGATTTTCAACTTGTTCATAGCAGGGACATGGTTTTTCAATGGTTAATTTATTTCGAGGAATTATTTTTAATCATGTTATTGAATCTTTCTCGGGGCTTGAGAAACGTCACATTGCTTGCTCTGGTAGTCATCCTTCAGTCATTGAAGACCAATTCATTAACTTATACACACTAATTGGTATGTAATGTGTATTAAAAAATTAATTATGGTTTAATGATCCATATGACAACAAATAATGGGATGAGATAATTAATTATGGTTACATCCAACTTCATAAATAAAATTATCACCTACAATAATGTTAGTTTAATCAATTAGTTTGCTCAGTTAAAGTTTTATACGAAATCAATAATTTTTAGAATAATGGTATGTTAGGAATTCTCTACTTGGGATCTCAAGTTTTTATATTTAGCATCGGTGCATTTGTGTGCATTTACTAAAATTTTGACCATTTGATTAATCTAACGAGATTAATTAATCCACATCAGCATAGTTATATTATCTTAAAAATCACATGTTATACCGTATTAATTACTCTTCCCCATCTTTCCCTTTCACACCCTCTCCCAACCCACGTCTCTTATGAGAAACCCTCTTCCCAGACTATTATTTCTATGGTTGTCATCTCTCTAGTGGTCTAATCAAAACCCTTCCTTATCGGAGTCCCAAATGCAAACAAGAAACAAAACCACGTACCTATTGAATTATAAGGCAAATAAAAGCAAAACCAATCAACAATTCAAAGAAATCAAATTAAAAAAAGCAAAAGAATTGGTAACCTTCAATAATGGATTATACATACATAGTGCCTGTTTGGCATTATTTATTTGCGGTGATAAGTGATTTTTAAATAATTTTGGGAAGCTCAACCCGTTTGGTAAACTATGAGAAAATCACTTATTGTTAAAAATTGCTGTGAGAGAAAGCTATAAGGGAAAGCAGCTAATTAGGTGCTTTCATTTTCTGATTATACGGGAATCAATTTTGAAGAGACACTGAGTTTAATGATAATGAGAGAATCATTTTTTGATTATGTGTGAATTAATACCAACAACACTTTTAACAAAAATTTTACCAAACACCAAACTGCTTTCTCTCACAGCAAATTTGACAGCGATTATTTTCACAGCACAGCAATGCCAAACTGGCCTATAATACTGGACTTGATACATACGTGTAGATTCAAGATTAATTAATAAATAATTATTAATATTGTTCTTCTAATCTTTATATTGAACATGGTCTTTGTGGAAGTTGAGGAGAAATTGAAAAGTGCGTGGAATTGAATTTGTTGTCGAAATTCCCTTTTATCAACACAGAACTAACTTGTTCAAAACACAAGTATGGTTATACTCAAGTATTGATTATTCTATGGCAAGCGAAATTAACAGTGATAAAGAAAATTAAATACAACTTTATCATTAGGGCACTTCCACCCGTTTGCCATGGCAAAGGGCAAGGGGAGGCAATGGCTGTTACTATTCACATGAATAGTGCTAGCCCTTACAAAAGGCAAAGTGTGTTTCCACCCATTGCCTTGGCAAAGGGCAATTGCTATTCACTTTGAATTATTTTTATTTTTTATACATAAACGATTAATTTTGATAGGGTTTAGGGTTTAGGGTTTTGGTTTGGGAAGTAAAGAATATGTCTAGGTATTTATTAAAAAAAATTTTGAATTTTGTGTTTTTTAATTAATTTTTTTAAATTTTAATTGGCTACTGACATCATTATAACGTCAGCATTACGTCACTTGCCCAGGCAGCAACACGGGATGGATTTTCCTGTGGGCTTGCTTGGGTTGGTGGGCCCTCACGTGTCACATTTCAGGATCGGTTTCGCCATAGCACGATATTGTCCGCTTTGAGCCCCCCTTTCTGCCCTCACGATTTTGTTTCTAAGAATTCAAGAGCAACTTCCTAGTGGGTCACCACTCTTGGGATTGCTCTAGCCCCAACTCACTTAACTTTGGAGTTCCCATGACTCCGAAGCCCGTGAGCTCCCAAAAGGTCTTGTGCTAGATGGAGGCGAACATGTACATATAAGGCACATCACCCCCTCTCTATTGGTCGATGTGGGATCTTACACCACGCCTTGTTCGGGCTGCATTTGGCCGCTGTAACCATAAAACGAGCCTCGGGACCCTTCCTGCCCCGACTGGTGCGCGCTAGAAGTGCTCTTAGGGCTAGATCGTTAAGCGATGGCATTCATGTGAATCTAGTAGTTTGGGAAGAGGGAGACGTGAGAGAGAGAAAGAGAGAGGTTGTGAAAGGGGTGATACGGTACAACATGTGATTTTTAACGATAATATAACTATGCTGATGTGGATTAATTAACCTCATTAGATTAATCAAATGGTAAAGATTTTAGTAAATGCACACAAATGCACCAATACTAAATGTAGAGGGTCGTGATCCTCTCTACTTGTACCACAATGCATTTAGTGTGCCTTTTTTTTTTAAGGACATTTTGTATTGAGAGGGACGATAGCATACTAAACTCATACACACTACACGGATGTTAGAACTTGAACCCAAGACCTTTGCACATATAGTGTGCTGAATCATGGGGTTAAGTATTTGTTGGTTTAGGTGTACTTGTCTCTAGATCAAATCAACATGTTGTTGTGTTTGGTCACTGGAGATATTGTACTCATTTTGGCTCTTTTCTGGCTTTGTTTGTACTATGATATGTTTCATCAATAATTAATATTGTTGTTTCTCCAAAAAAGAAAAAAAGAAAAAGGAAAATCATAGATGGTTGTTTCATCCTAAATTTTAAAAACAAGAAAATCATTATAATCTTAGAGTTTGTTAATCCTTAAAACCTAACAATAATGCCATTATTACACAACAATTTGTTGTAGTAAGGGGCTTGTAGCTCATATGACTAAGAGCATTTACCCTTGCCTAGGGGCAGACGCACAGAGGGACAAATGGGGTCAGGCGACCTTATGAATGCCCGAAAAAATGGTTGTGGAGTCCTTGGGGGACCTTATGGCCAGCAGATGAGCGACCTTATCATGCACACAAGGTGCTTGAAGAAAGGTCTCTAGGTAGCCTTGCTTTGTTTTTTTTTTTCTTTTCAAAAACGCCTAGCCAAAACAACGTTGTTTTGGTTTGGCTTATTTATGTACATGCCCCCTGTGCTTTTAAACTTGTCTCAGATTACCACATGGGCTTTGAAATGTCTCAAAATACCCCCTACACTTTTAAAAATGGTCTCTCGTTACCCATTTCATTAGTATTATAGACGTTCCGCTACGTGCTTTGGGCCCCACTTCGTTTTAATCCTTAACATTGGAGAATAAGGGTTTTTTCAGCTTCAGAAAAGGGGAAATGGGGTATTTGGGTGAGAAGGGGAAATTTGGAGTGACCATTGGTTGGTCGTATAGGTATTTTAATTGAGAGTGACCATTGGTTGGTCATATGTCCAGGCTTTCATTAGGCATGTAGTCATAGACCAAGAGCAGCTCCCCTTTTCTTATGCAATATCCCAACAGTGGTACTAAATTTCGGTGACAGTTTGCCTAATAATTTATGCAACAAACTCCTTCATCCCCTGTCTTGATTCATGTGAGACCATCTTCACTGCAATCTCAGTTTTGGAGGAAGGTAATATGCCTTTATAGACCTTACCAAATCCCCTACTTCCCAAAAGCTCTTTCTCCCTAAACCCTTTTGTTTCCATATATAACTCTTTGTATTTAAACCTTTGAGGCCCATACTCAAGCTCCCAATCTTCAAGCAGCTCTACAAACTTCTTCTTCCTTCTTATGGCATAAATTAAACTTGAAATTGCTAGCAAAACCAAATTTCCCCTTCTCACCCAAATTCCCCCTTTCCACTTTTCTGAAGCTGAAAAAAATCTGTATTCTCCAATGTTAAAGATTAAAACGAAGTGGGGCCCAAAGCACGTAACAGAACATCTATAATACTGATGGAATGGGTAATATGAGACCGTTTTTAAAAGTGTGGGGGGGTATTTTAAGTCGTTTCAAAGCCTATTTGGTAATCTGAGACAAGTTTGAAAGCACAGGGGGTATGTACATAAATAAGCCTTTTGGTTTAGGCGCATTCAATTTTTTTTTTCAATGACCAGGTGTTGAGGCCCAAAAAATCCTGGGTTGGGCTTGAATAAATTCTTGGCCCAAAATGATATATTATTAGGAAAAAGTCTTGATTTAAAGTATACGGAAGTCTGTCATGCGCGAGCTATATCATGCCAAAAAGATCTACCGTGCTAAAAAACTAAGAGTAAAATTATAAAAATGCGTTTAGTCCTGCGAACCCATGCCAATCATCCTATAATACTTTAAAAAGCACGCCAAGCAACACGCCATGCCAAGAAATCATTATCCCACAACAGGCTTAAGTGGGCCCAAGCCACTCGGATGCGCGGGGCTTGCTTGAGTGGGTTGTGGCATGGATGGTAACGAGTTATCATGGGGCCCATCAATGGGTTGAGAAATGGAAGTCTTGGATCGCTTGGGGGCCTCGAGACTCAGGCCCATTTCTTAGGCCCAAAAGTGGGTAAGCACAAGAGGAGAGATAGCCCATTATCTCAACTAGAGTAGCCCAACCGAAATGACCCATTACTTTAGATATCCCATAAAAGCCCAAATACTTGGTAAATTCAGCCCACTCATTAAATAACTTGGTTTGCTACGTTAAGAAAGCCCAAGTATTTGAATAAAGGGAAGTCAAAGCCTCCAGCACTTGGCTGAAACAAAGGACCACGAGAAAAACAAAGGCTCACATGTGAAGGGCTGCTGGGAGAACGAGTCCCAAGTGCAAGCATTCAAGAAACCGATGGGTATTGGCACGCAAGGGAGGACACTACTTCTTAAACCAGCAGACGCACCTATTTCCATTTCCCTTATCAGATTTAGCTATTAAAAGAGGAGGAAAGAAGAGGAAGAAGATGGGTGAAAAGGGGAAGCTCCCTTCTGAGGCAGCCGCTGGAAGAGGCTTGGAGCGCCCAAAGTCTTTGATTTTGTGGGATTGGGCAGAGCTGGCTTTGCCACCATGAAGTAAGTCAAGAAGGAGGAAGAGAAAGAAATAGGAAAGCTTAGCTAGAATGGGAAGAAACCATTAGGGTTTCTTGGAGAAGAACAAACCCCAGCAACTATAAATAGGGACTCTTCTACCCAACACAACACAACCCACATCCTCCAGAGAGCAAGCTTTCTCTCTCACCCAGCGATTTTCGTGCTATTCCCCCCCCATCTTCCTTGGCTTCCTCTGTTCTAACAGCTTGGTAGAAGTTTTGGCAGAGTCTCCGCCTAGCTGCCGGAACCCACGAAAATCACACAAAACTCTCTACCAAGCCTCCTTAGAACCTCTCTTCCCTTCCACTAGAACCTCTGACCTCTATAGTAACCCACAAACCTTCTCTTTCCAAAAGTGCTGAACCCATGATAGCTCTGCTCTCATGCCACATGTCCCTCATGCCAAGCTCAAAAGTTCATCTGTGAATGTGAAGAAATTATCTGTAACTTTCTGTTGTTTCTGTTGGAGAAGATAACCAAAATACTTCTTAAGGCTCCGCTGCCCTTTCGAAGCATTTTGGGGCTTAATTTCGAACTCAAACGAAGGGGACAACTTCATCAGTCCAACCCACTTGCTACCGAAAGGAAAAAGCCCCTACACCAGGCATCAAAACGACGTCATTTTGAGCGTGGTTTTATTTATTTATAAATAAGAACAGAAACCTGCTAAAATATGAAACTTAATATGAGAGTATTTGTTTGTGGAATTTTCTGTATATTTCTTTTCTTGTATGAGGTCATATTTATAATATAACGGAGCCTTAGTGGCCAAATAAATAATTAAATCATATTTCTATTTACAGTAGGAAATCATGAATTAAAGTAAATAAAATACAATTATAATAAGAATCTTTGGTGTGTAAGGAAAGAAAGTCAATGGTCCACAAGTCACGCTAACAAAACCCTCCCCCCTTATTTACTCAATTGCAGACCTTTCCCGAGACCCAAAATCCATCCAAATTAGATTCAAACTCTCCCTCTCCCTTTCTGAAACCCTAATCCCCAACCCATCAACCCACACCACCATTCTGCCCGTGCCGCTCCTAATTTCAATTTATATTTGGATTGGATTGCATATCCTATGGTTTGTTTCTTGGCTTTTTTGGAACAAAATTCTTTTCTCCTTTGAAAAAGAAGCATAAAAAGAAAAAATTGACAAATTGAAATCATTTAAATATATTTTTCCAAGAAAGGAATAAATTTGGAAGATAAAACAACATATAAGAAAAATAAGGAATTTTTTGTTTTGAACATTTACACTATGATGGGGTGTTGATCCTGGATCCGCCACTGTTGTTGCCTATCATGGAAGAAACACGGAAACTAAGAAATTATGCGTCAGTGTTTGGGAAAAGAAAAGGAGAAAAAAGAGAACGAAGGTGAAAGATGAAAGTTACGTCTTAGAGGAATCTTATTTATAGGCACCTTCTCAAATACAAAGAGGGTGGCAACTTCTTTATTCATGAAGGAAAAAAAGGAAGGTTCCGAAGTCATGTTGGAGGTCGCAATAATTTCCTTAACTGAGCGTTGAAAAGGTTCAAAGTTTTGGTGAATAAAAATCAGCACATACAAAACATTGTCCAGAGAGATTCATATATATCAAGCTCAAATCACTTTGAGGATTAAAGAGCTGGATTTATATTTCTTTTTCGGTCAGTTCGCTTCATGATTATCGAAGAAGATTACTTAGTAAGTTCTTTTATATTGTGAATACTACTAAGATTACGGTGTGTTTTTCGTGGAATTATTTGCGACTGGGTAATCAATCCAAGAGAAGTGTTCATATACCAAACCCAGTTGTAATCAATCAGATCCAAAGATATATGGTAGTTAGTTAGGGAGTGGACAGGTAGGAGAGAATGCACAAATACAGGGAAAAAAGATGGAAGATAAAAGTAAACAAACCGATGGATCTTTGTAGCATGATTTACTATGTTGTATAACCCAATTTGAAAAGCAACCAGGGAATACGTATGCATCATTGGCCCCATCTCGAGGATGTCAAAAATGTGACAGTATCTCAAATCGACACACACTCACGCGTTTGTGTAAGATAAATATTTTAGAGTGTCAATAACTGCTCCTTATTATATCGTCTATGAGCTTATCTCAAGTGATATTGAGTTGGGAGAGAAAGTGACAAGTTTAAATAAAGATTGTTTGTCAAGGTATTGACATCATTTCTATGTACAATCTAAATCCACCTAGTCATCTTTAGCACTCTCTTTTGTTGAACCACTCGTCAAAACAACCAGTGCACCTGCTGTTGTAATAAACAAATCAAAAGCTACATATATGAATTTCACTTTGAAAGTGATTATTCAAAGTGCTAATTCAAAGCAATTGAACAGTTGGTATTCATCATGTACAATTATATTTCTTTTGGGGTCAGTTGGCTTTTATGATTATCAAACAACATTAATAATTTCTTATAATTAGGAATTACTGATTTAAACATTTTCATTGATCGAACGGGTATTAAGGACTCCTTCATTATAAACCAAAGCCATCTAGACTCGAGAGACCCGGGACCAAGCCCATTTGATTGCAATTATTTTCAACCAAACAATATAATTGATTCTATTTAGATTTCATTCTCATTCTCATTAATCCCATACTCAAACACCACCTTAGAACCTAATTTCAGTCACCACATATTACCTATCGACTGTAAGCCAACAAGGCTCTTTGACTACTTTGTTTAGCTTTACACTTTTTAATTACAAATTGCATTAACCAAAAGTAAAATCACAATCAATCTTGTTATCACCTCCATAGCTTACCAGCTTCTTGTTTTTCACAAATCCACTAAAGGGTAAAGTTACAATAAACTAATCAACCATTTAATTTACATGCTAGCTAGACGACGTGCCCCAAGAAAAGCGTTCATGAACCAAAACAATTGTAATCAATCAGATCCAAGACATATGGTAGGTAGGCAGTGGATAGGTAGGAGTGATTGCACAAAATACAGGGAAAATAGATGGAAGAAAACAGTAAACAAATCGATGTATCTTTGTACCATGATTTGCTATGTTGTATATTGCTGACAACCAAATTTGAAAAGCAACTCTTTTAGGAATGCGTATGCATCATCGGCTCCATCTAGAGAGAGAAAGTTTCATGTGCCGAGAATGCTACCGTGGTGCTATCCAAAGTCAATCGACACTGTCATCGTTTTAATTTTCCCGTATGGCAGTGTATGATTAAGTTGGATACCATTACGATGACATCCCCGTTGCACACGTAAGACCTGTTGGAACTAGCCTGCCAAAATACACATATATTTTTTGTCCAAATTAAAGCAAAGTTGGGTCAGTGCTTGATAGTGGGCTGAAAGAAGATTATGTTGCGAGTGGAAAGGCCATGCATGGATATTGCCTTAGCTCAAGGCCCAACCTAAAATGAGTCTGCGATTTTAGATAGCATAGCACATATGGGCATCAACCATTACAAGACTTAAAGGGCCCAACCCATCTGCAAATATTTTGGTGCCAAAGTTTTGTTGGTTCTGAGCATTTCCTTTTTGTGAGTACCTATTTTTTTGGGGTAATGGAGGGCACATTAATACATATTTTAGTGTATTTTTTTTGCGATAGTTTAAACTAATGATATTTTACCTCTTCGCTAAGAGTAATTTTTAGGTGTTTCGAATACACCACGCGGCTGGTGTCATAGAAATTATGAATAAAAACAAAAATAAAGTAGGTGAATATCCCTGTGATGGCTCTTAAATTGATTCATCCTCTTAAGGGACAACCAGGGAATCAGTAGCAGTGGTTTGTTTTTTTCTTTGGTGTATTCAGCATGGGTCACAATCCTTACAGCACTAGTTCTAAGCACAAGTTTTTGGAAAATGCAATGAGTTACAAAAACAATTAATACTACATTTTTGTAAATTCGTTTATTCTCAATTGTGAATATGAAATTTGTTTATTTCTTGAAAGTGGGTGAAAGTTAAAACCTTTTTTTTTGGTTCCAGTCCAGTATGTTTGCAGATTTAATGGGTGTGTCATAATCATCTGATAGTCCCACCCAACCTTTAAATTTGCAGAGTCCATAGCATCCAATATGGGGTCAGACCAAAAACAAAAGAAAAAAGAAAGAAAGAAAAATCCAATATGAGGTCCCCCTCCTCAACCAAGATAGTTGCATGCCAGATTTGCAAAGGAATTAGATGCTTGAATCCACCAGTGGACCTTACAAACAAGTGGAAGTGGTTGTGGTAGAGGTCATACATTTCAATCAGCCCATTGGAAATGTTTAATTTTCCTACTTACTCTAAGCTCCCGCTAAGATCAATTGCATAATTATTATTAGACGACAAGATTGAACCCCCAATACACCCCCTTGACAACCCTAAGCTCCCGCTAGAGTTTGGCTTATGAAAAAAGACGTTCAAAAGTTACTTTTGGTATATGTGATTTACCGAGTTGAGAAATTTTTGATTGAGAAAAGAAGAAAAATGTGACCATTTTGATACGGTCGCACTCAGTCTCACTTTATCAGAACAAGTATTGAGTTCAAAATCTCACGGACGACAATTATGCACTAGAAAAATCATGGCGAAGCAAAATACAATATGCACATGTATCTGTTTCAACAATAATGCAATATAGGACGTTGTCCTGGTGATTTCAGATTAGACATTGTGTACTAACGTAGATTAGAAAAAATAGTATCATCATTTACATGCTGCATTGTGCCCTGAAAATAAATGTCATCAATCACTGTTTCATTATTATTTTTGGATAACAAGAATCAATACAAGAGAAAAGGAAACATCCAACTCACATAATAGAAGAAAATGCCAAAGGAAGAAAAAAAATATGCACCAAAGAACATGCATGTTGTAATAATGGATGGTACCAAAGTTGTGCAGCAGATTTATGTCTCTATGCATTGTCCAAGTGTGATCCATTGCACATCATATCAAGGGGTCCCTTCCATACAATTGCTTTTATCACTTAATTATTTTTTGGGTATGTAGCTGGAAATAGGCACTTGGATTTATTATGGTAATTGAGATTTGATACAAATTGATAACAAGAAACCAATTCTAGCTCAAATCTACCTTAAACAGTGTTTTTTTGCGATATGTTTTGAATTTTTTTAAAATGAAACTATTTAAACGGATTGATTCTTGTTCGAACGTGTGATGCAGATTCACGATGCGGTTTTAAAATTTGAAAAAAAGTTCAATGCATAGTAAATGTGTCATGGAGTGATCAAGAATTTGAGATCAAACTAGCTGGCTGCAAGAAGACAGGACGACACATCTGTCTTCCACCTTCCCCCCCATTTGAACACAAAGCGTCAAAAGAACAAAGGAAATGCAAATGCTTGTATATGTATGGCAGTTGACACTTCTCTTTCTCCTTGGCTTGCAGCCAAGGTAATTAGTACATCAAGTAGTTGTCATATACATTTAATCTTTCTATGGATATTCCCCTTTTTTTTCATTTTTTATTATTTATTTAAGAGAAAGATAAGGTAATAATCGAAGTTTTGTTGAGAATGTCAACAAATAAGTGCTCTATCACTAGAGACAAAAGCCTGTCACGATTCATATTTGTGTTGGTGCGTGAGTACAATGAGATTTGATAAAAATCCGGCCAGATTATTGTATTATTACTTGTTAAATATTCTTAAGCATATGGTTGCATCTTTGTTAAACAATTGTTTGGTTAGTGATGATCATTTTGTTAATGAGTCACCTTTGTTGAACTTATCTAGGCATGTAAATGGTTGGAATATGGATCAATCTTAGCTTATATTCTACACCAATTCATCATGGAAAGGTGTCTAATCTGAAAAGAATGGAATTTAATAAGTACAATGAGAGTCAAGTGCAACGAACCTCTTGTTTGTCCTCAAATTAAAACGTGACAGCTCTCTAAGTTTATATTAATTAACAGATTTTTGTCACATAATCCCTTCATTCATGAAGCAATGTTAGAACAGTGTAGTGTGATGGCCACGTGATCACAATCTGCAAGGTATATATATATAATTCAGACAATAAGATCAGTAATCAGTGGAAATCACTACTTACTAGATACATATGCATGTTTACTTGTTATTAGGAATATAGAAATTTATGACTCGAGAACTTAGATAGGGGAATCAAGAAATTGGAATTGGATCAACTACTCTCCTTTAATTGATCTCACATGATTTTGAAAGTATGTGGTTCTTTATGTGATAGAAAACACGTGTGGGAGAAGTCCAGAATTGAAATCATTCCGATATGCATTCCAATAATATCTGTTGGTTGTGGCCAGTTGTTTCATTTCAAGGATCCAAAGGACTAAAAACGCGTCCGTGCACTTGAAAAATTGCTTTAATTAGAGTTGTTGATTTTACAAGAAACCATGCGGCAACAATAATGGAGGATCTGTGGAGGTAGAGAATTTCCCATGCTTCTACCAAATTCCCCCTCCTTTTACGTAGGCTAGGTACTTTGTGTCACACTCTATATAATAAGTCCAAATCAAATAATCTTTATTAGAGTTTGGCGCAGCACAAGTTATTCATGCTTATCATGATCTTGATTATATAGGTTAAAGATGTATCGAATATTTGCCAATTTTGAATTTTGATTTTATTTTAGAAGTTATGCTGTTCGTAGAAATACAAATTCTGAATAGAATGTGTATACAACAGATAAACGTATTTGTGTTTGTGAAAAAGAAAAAAAAAAGGCTCAATGATATCAATTTTAATGAGGCGTACTGCAACATTGTGCTAAAAATTATGATGTAGAATATTTTAATTCGTCACTTACATTCGAATGAGACGTCTCGCAGTTGTTGATACGTTTAAAGCACCTAAATATATCAACAACTGAAAACCACCCACTTGAGCGATAACGACTAAACAATCTCTTCAAAAGTTAAACAGGTGTATAGTAGCCTGGCCTCACATATGCTTAAGGCCTGGCATTATTTTCCAATTCATGTACTCATATCTGGCTCGTGCTGTACTACTGACTGCTGAGCATTAATAAGATCATGTCACATGCCTTGACCCTCAGATGGCATGATGCTACTACGAAACCATTATGGAGGCAGTTATGAACTCAAATCCAACAACAACAATAATGATTTAACAATGGGAAAATTATTATATCATTTTTATTGTATTTTACTCTAGCTTCTTGTTATAATTTCTTGGATTTGATAATTTACTAAATATTCTTTTATCTCCATAAGTTTCTTTATGTTCTTTCATAAGCATTATTATTTGAAGTTTGTTTTTTCAAGCGATATTGTAAGATGGGGAAATCGAACATAGGATCTCGGGTGCATGAGTAAATGCTCTTAACCATTTGGGACTTGCACTATTTGAAATTTGTTGGAAAGATAGGTAGGTGTTAAATTGTTTCATATTTGAGTCATATTATTTCGAGTCTCTCTGAAATAGTTGCAGACCTTAATTTAAAATTTTAATTAATCCAACTGGATTACTTTATACATGACAACTCGACTTGTTTATATTTACAATTTAGCTTGAGATATCTTGTACGAACCAAAAAAGTACAATTTGGTAAACAAAATTTGCAACTCATACAATTGTCCTTCAATTAAAACTTCATTTACATAGTTCTTCCGTATTTGTATAAATTCTATGTGCTTATTTGTATTGGCCCTTGTAGCTGACAGCCTTTAAGCTTGAATTATGAATGCAATCTATTACCGTTTTTCATTATAAAAAAATTTAAAAAAAATCATTTGCCGTATTTTCTAACAAACCAATAAAAACAAAATCTAATAGTTCTACAAGGATTCATAAAATACTATCCAACCTATTTATTATTCGTGTTAGAATTAGAAAGTTACATTACTTACAAATTTGAATGAAATAATTAATGATCAATCTTAACCAGTCAATTAATTTCATATTAACTTTGATTTGTATTATAAGTATGATGATGGTTACATAATATTCGCATATACTTAATGAAAGAAGCATTCCAAAATGTGAGCACCGCTAAAATGAGAGAAGTATTCCCACATTACAATAATTTATAGCATTTAACATTCAACTTGAGTACTTGACCTTCTTTTATAAACAGCCATCGGGGAATATGCGGAGGCCATTCTCACCAAATGCGGGCACCTTTCAATCAATCTCTTGTTAATTAAAATTTCTGTTTCTTTAAGGGACGGACTCAGGATTTCAAAATGAAATCGGCTAGATTTACCTTATTAGTAAGCTATGAACTGTTAGTTTTGGACTGGATTAAACCCTAAACTTATATAGTAAGTATAAGGAAAAATTAAAAAAAAAATCACTTGGGCTATAATCTAGGTTAGCCATCACTTAGGTCCGTCCCTCTTTTAAATTATTGATAAACGATAGAAAGGAAAAAAGAAAAGTGATAGGTCTTTGATAAAGTCGTAGAGCATGGTGCGCTACCATGTAGATGCCGCCATTGTGACTAATCACTTTCCTATGGTCCCAAAAGATGCAAAATGCAAAATATTGAATTTGATAGCTTTGATAATTTGACATTTTTAAAATTTTAATATCACATTATTTATTTATATTTGAAATTTAAAATAAATGGTGCTTACATGATTCATAAAATTTTAAAAATAATAAATAATAATGAGGTTTAAGGTTAAAAAAATATTAAAATAATATTTAACGTCAAGATTTATGAGATGTCAATTTTGACATCGTGCCTTCAAATGCTCGGTTGGAACAATTTTCTCCTTCAATTAGCAAACAACATGTTAACCTAAAAATATTTCACTGTCGCGTGTCAACTGAGCTGGAAAACAAGGAACAAAAACCTCCTTCGGGTGTGTGAATGTGACGTTGTGGACATGGCGGTATGGGGCCAAAGACCAAACTTACAAATTGATGTTGATAATAATGTGCTAGTTTTGGACTTCTTCAAATGGTTGTGGCTGATGAAGGAATACTTCTTGGTTGTAGGTTCCCCCTCCTTTAAAACAAGGCTCGGTTGTCCTTATCATCTTCAAGAACTTCGACTTGGATCACAATTCTCATGAATGAAAAAGCTTGTGTGAAAGTAGTAAATTAGAAGTCGTCACATGTGGCTGATCTGCCACTGTTATCTTGAGTGGGAGCGCACCTATTATGATTGACTTGTCACAGATGAAGCTACTCATTATAAATGCCACAAGGAATCAAGTCTTCGTTTGGTTTTGTTCAACTTCATCATTATTGATATTGACATGATTTTCTCCACAATTCAAGGTTTTTGTAACAAGATTATATGAATTAGGGTTTTTAGGAGTTAGTACCTGAATTTTTACCGGATTCACATTTTGGCTCTTAAGTTCGTATAAAGGTTGTTGTAACGCCATGACTTAAATGCGATTAGCGTGTAGGCTAAAACAGGTGAAACGGGTTGTATTGTATCATTCGTTATTTTAATGGGTTATGTTCGTTTTGGGTCCTGTTAATTTAGCAAGTCGAGTTCATAACAACTCATTAAGAAAGCAGATTGACACAAACACAACCCATTTGTCAAGTCTATTGAGATGACCGTTTGATCATGGGTTCTCAGGCAATGAGTTGGTTTGCGTAACAGAGTCATTCTATAGTGAGGGCCTTAAATATGGCTCTTAGATGAGGTCCTATCTCTTAACCGTTGAATCAGGCTAACCAATTTGATCCAAAAATTAAAAGATAAGACCTCACCTAATGAACAAATATAAATCCTTTATTATAGAATTCTTATTGCGTAACATGCTCAGTCATTTGGGGCCGTTCGCTCAAGCCCATTCCATAGACTTTACTCACACACGGACTTTGACTTGGCAACCAACCCTAACCCAAAATTTGGGTCAAAACAACATGATCTAAGCGACGTATATGGCAAGTTAAAACTCCTTCAAGGTTACTCCCTATCAAGTTGTAAGTATTAAAACATATTCTAGAAAAAGAAAAGAATATAATAGCCCTCTGAATATCAAATTCCTCTAGCCAACCTTTTTGCCATAGGAATTTACCAAGCTAAAGGAAGGAAGCTAATCATCAAATGGAGTCCGATCTCCGATTCCAGCTATAAACCAATTGATGATAATTATAAAGTTAGCAAAACCAGAGCTGTGAAAGTAGTTTTGTACCCCCCAAAAAAAAAAAGTTCAAGTTATTATGAAATTTCAACTTATCAAGCTAATTTATGAATTAGATTCATTCAGTCCTTTAATTTATTTTTAACACTAGAAGACATGGTTAATGGGGTGTTAGCTTGATTGGCTCAGGTATATGTGTGTGTGAGTTTTCCCCCTATCTTTCCTAATTTCGGCCCAAAAAAAAAAAACTTGTTTTTATCTTTTCAATTTTTTTCCTTCTTCGATGAGTAAATAGAAAGTGAAAATAGGTGATGGGAAAGTAGAAAGTTAAAAGAGGACCAAAACCTCTTTGATGTGAAGAAATGAGCAGCATTACAAGACATACTTCCTCAACACTAGAAGACATACATCATGCCTGCTTTCTTCATGTATCCCAAAAACCTAAATTCAAATTTGAACTCTTGATTTTGTCTCCTTTCGATCAGCTTCTCAGTGGTGACAGACAGAAACTTAAAATGTTGAATATTACTGCATGTCACATTATGGAAAGACAGCACCAACCCAAAAAAAATGTCAAAAAAGAAGAAAATTTTGAGTGAAATGTGGTCAAGTGGGAGAAAGAAACTTTATGCATGATAATAAAAGACATCATCATTTACACTATGAGGTAAATATGCTAAAAAAAGACACATTTGCAAAGAATTTGTCAAATAAAAGAATTTATATATGAATAGAATTCACCAAAAAAAAAAAAAAAAAAAACCCAATGCCACTACCCATGTGGCCATGTACATTACCTCTAGGTAAATCACTCCAAGAGGGGGAACCAAAAAGAGAACATGAAAAAAAAATTGAGTGGGATATCAGAATATTTTCCCCCAAAAAGAACAAATAATAATTTTATTATACCCCAAATATTATTTGGTTTTCCTTTTTTTTTTTTCACTTCTTTTTTAATACCCTTGCTCTCATGCCGTCTCGCCTCTTCCTGGGCCTGGGCTTCCGGAATTGGGCTTGGGCCCTAAGAAAGAAAGACTTCCACACTTGAATTTCTCATGCAGAGGCACAATGGGCAGGCCTGAGCCATTTGGTCACACTCTGTACAGAGGCATAAGTGCCGGCACGGCAGTATAACCACCGAGGCAACCCGTTTTCGACATGCTTTACAACTCGGGGCAGACATGGTCACTCGTTCTGGGTCAATGTATGCCGACTCAGCGTCCTCAGCTTGGCCCTCTACGCCTGCCGAGGACGCTACTCCATCGTCCCCTCTCCTGCTATCCGGAGCCGCCACAAACCCGCTGCTCATCATAGCCTGCTGTAGTTGGGCCTGTAGGGTCGCAGCGGTGGCCTGTTGTGCCCGGGCCTTAGCCTGCCAAACCTGGGCCTCCACGCTAAGTTGCGCAGCACGTGCTTCCAACTCGGCATTTCTACGCGTGGCCTTCTCAACCTCCACCTCTTTCTCTCTCAACCTACGAGCTATTGATTCCTCCGCTGCGTTCAGTAGCGCACGGTAGTGCCTCTGCCGTTTCTCTGCTAATGTGCGCTGCAGTTGCTCCCCCTATAAAAAATACAAAAACCATAAATTCAATTCAGTTGCTTTTTCTCGACAAATTAAAAAAACGCTAATAACCCATTTTAGGAAAGTTAAAATTACTACCTGGGCTTGAAGGAATTGGTCTAATTCGTCCCGCTGGTGTTTGATTTGGGTAGCAAAGTCCTCTGTTAAAACAGAGAACAAAGCTGAAGATTGTTGTTGCTGTTGTTGATTGTGATGCTGTTGAAATTGTTGCTGCTGTTGCTGTTGTTGTTGTTGTTGGTCTCCGAAGGATAAACGGAGGCCTGTGGAGACCACATTGGGATTGTTGTGGTTGTGGCTGTGGAGTTGGGAGAGGTCGATGAGCTGAGGAGGAGGAGGTTGGGATTGCTGTTGCAGAGAGAAAGGAAGGATTGAAGGTGAGATTTCAGTGGCAGCTGAAGTTTCTCTTCCTCTTTTGCGCTGATTGGTAGTATTATTGACTGCTGTGATCAAATCAATCATAACCAAATTCAAAAAAACCAATCTTTTATTGATTGAATTGGTGTTTATGGCCCAAAAGAAGAATTGGGTGATCAAAAGATATGAATTTAAAGAGACTCACCTCCTCCTCCATTGTTGAATAGCATGTGGGATTGATCAAGATATCCTCCTGGCTGTGCTTGTAAGGAATAATCAAGCCCTTCTTGTGAGTTTCTGCAGAATCAGTGGAAACCAAAGCAGGGATTAATTAGATAAGAGAGATATATAGATTGAAGATATGGTTTGCTGATAAAAATCCAAAACCAAAGGAAGCAGAAGAGAGAATGCAAACCTGTTTAGAAAGAGGATATTTGAAGGGTATTGAGCTTGAACTGCCATTGTTGATTGTAGATTGGTGATGATGATGATGATGATATAGAAGAGAAGATTGTGACAGGAATAAATGTATAATGTATTGGAAAAGAAAGAATAGGTGGGGAAGAGAGAGAAAGAGAGGTTTGGTATTGGCAATTGGTTAAAAGTCCAAAAGATGACAGAGGAACTTAATAAGGGGAATAGGGAAGAACAATAAACGCTAGCACATAACAAGCATGAAAGATGCCTCCCTACCAAGCAATAGGCGGACTATTCAATGAGAAATAGATAGATAGATAGACAGATAGAGAAGTAGAAGAAGGATTTTAAAAAACCCAACAAAAAAAAAACAGAAAGATATATACTTTTCAGAGAAAGAAAGAGAAGGAATCAGATGAATTGTGTGTATTAAGAGAGGGCACCACCACCACCTCCACCTTCTTCAGCATCAGCACCATTCTCTTACCCTTCTTCCCATCTCTGTCTCTCTTTTATTTACTTGGGTCACTTTGTTTTCACCTACTTTTTCTTTCTCCTTGTTGTTGTTTTTGTTGTTGGCCTTCCTTTGTTTGCTATGATGCTATTAGCTTTGTTAATATAGAGATGGAGAGAGAAAGAATAGAAAGAAAGAGAGAGAGAATAGGAGCTTGGAATTGAAGAGATAGATGCGATTGAAACGAATCAGTCCAAGAGAGAGACACCTTATTCTGCTCTTTCTTTGCTCTTTGCTTTCTTTCTCTTTTTTCCTTCCTTCCTTTGCTTCTTCTCTTCTTCTTCGCGTGGGGTTTGGCTTTTCTTGAGAGGGAGTCTCGTGCTTGTTATTTCCAACACCAACAACATCACACCATTTAATCAAATAAAAACAACCCCATATTTGAAAAAACAAAAAATAACCCATTTACTATTATTTTATTTTGACAAAAGGGTTTTGGTTTTTTCACCAAAATATTAAATAAATTATAAATTAATAAATAAGAGAGAGAAAAATGAAGGTGCTTGTGAAAGAGTGATGATGTAGATGTAGAGTTGTTGTTGTTGAGCGTGCAGGTCTCTCTGCCGCTACCGCTGCCGCTGGGATTGTTTTTTAATGGCCCATGCATCTCTCACCAGCTTTCTCTACCTCTCCCTTTACTTTTTTATATATATATATTTTTTCTTTTGCATAATTCCAACGCTTTAAAAGAAATTATTAATTTTTCTGGATTTTTCGTATTATTTATTAGTAAATTAAGTCTTCTTTTATTTCTTTTTTTAAAATGCAAAAGAGTTAATTAGATTTTTACTTGGCTGTGAAGATTCAAACTCTCAACAGCTATGTTTCCTCTTGTTTTGCCTTCCTTATCTTAGAAAAGAGAAAAGATCACACAACAATAATACCTCCGACCAAATTGCATGGTTGTTGGTTTTCTTCTCTTTTTTCCTTTCACAAAAACTTTCTTATTATTGTTTGATTAAGATTTCAAGATATATATATGACTCACTATATACGCCAAATGACTAACTTAGCCCTTCGTTTTAACCACTAATTTAGGGCAAAGTATAAGAAAAAAAAAGGGAAATCTCTAGATTATACGGTCTTGATTATTCATTAGTTGTAACGATGGTGCGTTTTTGGAGTCACTATTATCTCTGATACGAAGTGTTTGAGTAACCCTCAGTTTAGTCCTGATAAATCAAGAAACAATTAATATTATTATCAAACGTCTCCAAATGATTAAGATAGGAACCTTTAAGTTCCTTTAAAATAAAATAAAAAATAAAATGAGTAAGCGATAATTATATTCATAACTTAGACACCAAGTCCATCAGCCACAAGGGCATAAACTACCCAATCTTTCTTTAGGTAATGGATGGACTTTCGTGAATTTTTTTTTCTAATTTTACAAGATCCAAATTAGAGGAAAATGAATCCCATGTCATTACAAATTAAACACCAAAAAAGCGCCTATATCTAAATTTAGACAACTTGTATATGAAGTGTAACGTTGAATTTGGCACCAAGTTTACATGGAATCCATGCATTGCAATTTACAACCAAATATTAAAATTTGGGTATTTATAATATTGGCAAAAGGAAGGTGCCCGAGAGGAGTTCATATGAAATTTTATCATAAAAGTTTTTAACTTTTAGTTTAAGGATAGTTGTCTCCATTTAATTAGGAGAGGGTTAATTCGAATCTAAGATCTACGATATTGGGTGTGACTTTTTATTTTTGAAAGGGTGGTGACGTGACTTTATTCAAGGTGAGTTTTTTTATTTTTTATTTATTTTAAATACAAGCCCCTTTCTATTCAAGGTGAGTTATACATATACAATTTGGTAAATATCTATCTTTATAATTAAAAAAACAAATTAGAAGAAAAACAGATTTTTTTTGGGGCAAAAAAAGAAAAAGCAGATTGAAGATTACTTGCATTCTACCCATCCAATTAGAGATATGTACGGATGAAATGCACAAAGTGAACCTTTTTTTTTGGGTCAAAAAATGCATAATGGGTAACATGCTCAGTAAATACTTAAATCCTTAATTTAAGTATTCATTAGATCGCTTTGATTTTATCACGTTTTCCGTTAACTTTATTTTTTTTATTTTTTTTTTATAGAAGTTGGGTAATTATAGCAAAAGATAACCTCACACTAAATTGTGTATTCTACGGAACACGTTTTCTCTGGTATGAATTAGTATCTAAGTAAAATATAGCCTTTGAAATTTAAGAAAAACTATAATTAATTAAAAAAAATAAAAGAATACAAAAATAAGATCCAAATATTTATTTGAAATTATGCTACGGTTTTTAATTTAACAATTATTTCCCTCCACATTGCATGGATTGACAACTAGTTTAAAATTTTCAAATGCAAAAAATAAGACAACTAGTTTTAATAAATATAAGAGAAATGGTTGCAAAAATTTTCCAAAAAAAAAAAAATTATACTAAGGGAAACCAAATTAATGCTTGTAATGGTCATTACAGTACTAGACCTATTGACCAGAAAATAAGAATCATTGTGTGGCACTAATTGTCGTGAATTATGGTAGGTATTGGAAAACATGGCAATGAGCCAATGACTTTTGGTAAAATAAGATGGTCAAGGGTTCAATGCCTTCGGCAGAAAGTTAAATTATAATTAAATTTGAATGAAATACATAACATTCATATTAGCTTTTTCACATCAATACTATTCTATCGCTTATTCATATTGAGTTCAATGAGACTTCTCTTGCAATCAATCGCCAATAATTTCCCTATTATGTTATTTTAGTAGCTTAACTAATTTGAGAATTTTCAAGGGGAGATAAATTATTTGACGAGATCAGCGAATGTGAATAAGGTCAGTTAATCAGGCAATGTGTTATCCCTTTTCATTTGAGTCAGATTACCGTCCAAGGTAAATTAGAGTAGTTTAATATCATTTTTATTATTTTCTTTAACTGTTAGAGGAGATCAAGGGTATTTTGGTAATGCAAGTGGACATGGACAATGTAATACGAGTACTGAGGAAAAATAGTATCTTGGCAATACAAATTTTAAAAGAAAAAACAGAGTGAATCTCACAAGAAAAGTTCAAGTTGGTAATGGTGATCTTCCCCAAAAACCAAGAAGGATTTGTAACTTTAATTAATGGAGAGAGGGTGATAAAGAAAGAGAGAAGCCACCAAAAAAAGAGAAAGGCAAGCAAGAGAGGAAATGTGAATTGTGAAAGAGAGTGCTTGGAATGGCATCACGCAATTTGTCTTTGCTTAGACCCCACAAATGGGTCCTCTAACTTCTTGATGGTATGACAGCCCTGCACGGCAATATGACAATCTTTCTTCTACTTCTTAACAAGATGGCTTTTATTGAATGGAAATTATTTTTACTATGAGTGCTAATCAGATTATTAATCACATCTTTCGTAAAACCTAATTTGTGTTAGAAATTTGATCAATACATATGTTCGAACTCGACTTTTTCCATGTTCTTGAGAAAAGGGTTTTAGTGATAAAATACTTATCTCGATTTAGAAGGGAATCGAGTCGTTTGTTTTACTCGATTTCCTAATGTGAAAGCATAACCAAACCTGCCGTTTAACTCGGTTTGCTAATGCATGATGAGCATAACCAAACCTGTCCTGTGGATCAATTATATTATATTTATATCATTCAATTCCAATACTATTGTCAATTTTGAAGATAATTACCATTAAAAAAATGCAAAGGCAGGACTCACATGGGTCTTTCCAGATTTCTAAAGTCTATGGTTGTATCATTAATTTGGTGGAATTATGTGAACCAAATTAAGTTTAAAAGAATCAATCAAGATCGGATCAACACTCAACAGGCTGAATTGATTGACCTTATCCCCAGTTTCAGTGGCAGGCGGTGGGTGCGTACGTTCAACCCTGCTAGCTACACCAGTTAAAGCAAACCTTGAATAATGTAGTTCCTGTCATTTTGTTCTGTTATACTATGTGACAATACCTTTAGCTATTACGTAGCCAAAAGAAATAAAAAAGAAATAATTAATATATATAAGCTTTTTTTTTTTTTTTTCTTTTTTATACAAGTGATACTGGAAGGGGAGAATCGATCCTAAGACCTCGGGTGCAGAAATAATACTCTTAATCGTTTGAACTACAAGCTCTAGGTTAAAAAAATTTAGGTTATAAGTAAATGAGTTGGTCCAGATTTAATGGATCATATATCTACAAATATTAAAATGAATGTATGATTAACATTGGTGTACACAATAATTTCATCGAGTCAATACACAACTGTGGGCAAGTCAACTAGAGATGGGTGTTGTTTTACTTTTTTCCAAGTGCTAAATGCTAATAGTAAACTGTGGAAACTTTGAATGGTGAGCTATTTTTCTTATGCGTCCAGCTTGAATATGCTTTTAGCATTATCTGCTGCAAGCAATATTTGAATTGTGCTTTGGGTAAGGGGGGCATCAAACAAAGTCATGAGCTTTTGGGAATGTACTGGGAACTCCATTAATAGCCTCCTAGCTGGTCAGTTGGACCAAATTAACTACACCCCAAGAAAAACAAAAATTCAATGTAAAAAATATTTTGGTTCAAATTGTTACTTCATATATATAACACTCTACCTACCCTAAAGCAACCAAAATCAAGAGTTTATATTTAGGAAGTAGTGATTTTAATATCTAAAAAAGCACTCAAAACTTTCGGTTGATAGTTCCCCTTCAATTTAAATAAATTAATAATGGCTTATTTTAGTAAAATGAAGCTGTAAAATGTGCAAATTTGAAATTGCGAAGAAGACACCTTAACTATGTAAATGAGCTAATTAAAGTGAAATGGTGAGTTTTGGATTCTGTATATCTTGTTGAGATATAAACCTTCGATAGGGTTTGTTTAGGATTGCTTCTGAAATAGCTAAATGCATTTCTTGACAACAAAAAAACGATTATGAAAGCATTTAACAGAAAATTTTTATGGGTCTTATAAGCAGAAAAACTTCCTACAAAACCAATCCTGAATGGGCTCTTAGATATTTTCTTCCATGAGATTAAGCCAATATATTCAATATATACTCAAATTAGTTGATCAATATCTAAATTTGTTCTTTGCTTTTATATTATGGTCTTTTATGGGATTAAGATTGAAATTCATGTAATGCGAGTAGTCATCATTTCCAAGATGTGTGTTGTGAAATGAGGCGCATTATTTTTCCTTGTGTTGAAGACACACCAACTTTACTTAGTACATTTCTTTAATCTTAATCCAACAATTCCATTCCCCATCTATTTTTCTTTGACCCAGATGTACCCTCCTACAACTCTTTTTCATTTTCTAGGTTTTGCCTTACCTTTACCTTTCTTTTTCTTTCTTTACACTTAATTTCCATTGGCCTTTGTTTTTGTTTTACACATATACACATATAAATATACCCATAAATTCTCATCCTTTGCACAGCTTCCACCACTCCTCTACAGTCTACCCACTACCTAAGCCTTTATCACACCAAAACGCTCCTACCCATATCTCTAATCACAAGCCACAAACGTAGCACAAAATCTTGTTTATTGTTCATTGGGCAAAAAAAAACAAAAAAAATTATTATTTACTAAAAAGTTTCAGCCTGCAACACATGCAAATGTTCACTTGTTGTCTGATGCAAGAACCTCTCCTTGTTTCTTTTTTCACTAATACACTTCACATGAAATGTTAGTTTAGTTGGAAATAGTGGAAGCAAAATATGGAACTTGTGCTTCCAACCATTCTATATTTTATTCCCTCTTTCATTAACATAAAGGTGAGCTAACAAAAGCACATAATGGAGGAACTAGTGATGTACACTTGTTCAAGGACAAAGCATTTACCTAAATCAAACCAAGCATCACTATTACCACTTAGTTTTGCCATTTTGCATTTAGTGGACGATCACTTAGTCCATTTCTAGTCGTCTAGCTTCTTAAATTTGTTTATTTTTATTTTTTTGGATTAGATAGGGAATGGAAATTAAGGAGTGGATTTGGTAATTGATCATGTGTACGTACCTTCTTTCATATATATATATATATATAAATCAATTATTGGTGCTCTTTATTGTATGGAAATTAAGGAATTAATATATAAGTTTTTGTTCTGATTTTTGGTTATAAAACCTCCTGTTTGTTGTCAATTTTTGTATATATAAGAGTTGTAATAGCATCAGGGGCACCTCAAACCAACTAAATGAATCCTCATTATGTAAGCCAAATTGTGCAACAAATTTTACGTTATAGTAAGAGTTATTTACACTAATTTGGGTTTTTCACAAAATGGTTTAAGAAATTACACAATCATCCCTTCTGGTTTTAAATTGTTTGATCATAAAACCGTTTTTTTGTTGATTTTTCGTCCATATATTGAAGATTTTGTATAAAACATTTCCTCCAATAACAAAGTTAGCCTCAACGAACGCATGTGCAATCTAATCTCAAAGGCTAACTTTGTCATTTGGAGAAATTTTATATATATATAAAATCTTTAATATATGGATGAAAAATCAACAAAAAAGGGTTTTGCGAAAACAATTTAAAACTTCAAGGGTGTTCGTATAATTTTTGAAATCTCATGGTATTTTGTGAAAAGACCAAAAAACCTTAGGGATGTAAGTGTAAATAACTCTTATAGTAACTTTATTTGAACTCAATATTCAAAGTTTATTTTATATGATCATATTAACACATATATATCTTCATACATAGTAAATGTGATTGAAAGTGTACCAACCATGATGAGGGCAAATCTTATAATGCTTGTGCAGAATTATTGCATCATTGCTGATTGAACAACAACAACAGCAAAGTCTTTCAAACCAACCAATACTTTTCTTTTTCTTTGTATAATTATTCGTGCAAACAGAAGAGAGGGAGTTACATTTCAATGCATATTTTTGACCCACTTTCTATGCTTGTGTTTCTTCCTTTCTTTCATGGCATTTAGTACATACAAGCACATGGGTGCCGTCCACGACTGCTACCCAACAATCAATATAACAAACACTTCGATATTTTCTATACAACTTTCCATTTCTTTTTCCAAGCTAAATTACACACATTGAAAATGGCAAAAAAAAAAAAACCAAAAAACCACAGAAATGAATTGCACTGTGCACAACTAATTTAAAGGGTGAAGATTCAAAGGCCGGTATGATATATATAAATATATATATATATATATATATATATATATTTATGAATATGTCAGTGGGAGAGAGGTTTTGGTATATATTGGTGGTGCTATTATAATTTGAGGGTTTCTGTGGCAACAAGTATCTTGGAGCAACTGTTTTCTGGTGATGATATAATGACAGTCACAAGAAGCAACAGAGGAGAAAGAAAAATTAAAAAGGAGAGAGAGAGAGAGAGAGGTCATATTTCTGGTCATGGTCATGGGAATGGAGGGTAATGAGGAAGCAAAGCAGACAGAGTGTGGAGAGGGGTGGTGGTGGTGGGTCTTTTTTAGCATTTGCTGCTAGAGAATCAAATCTCTAACACAACCCTGCCAAACCCAACCCCCCCCTCCCTCCTTATTGATTGTGGGCACAACTTAAGAGCCATCTACAGGGCCCATGACCCCATGCAAAAAATTCTGCTATGCTTTAGTTTTAATAAATAATGTCTTGTGTATATAGTTTGTTCACATTCCATTTCAGTACGTATGAGTGGGGTTAGTTTATTAATTACTCATATCTTTGTTATTATTATCATGGATTAATGGAGAATTGGATGACAGTAATTGTTACTAAACGAACTACAATATAGTAAGAGGCTTGTATTTTAAGTGATCAAGAGTATTTATTCGTGCATCTAAGGTTTTAGATGTGCTTCCCCCTTCCTTACTATCACTTATATCATAAAAACCAATTACAGTATAACGCTCGTATATCTAGTAATGTATTTAAAAATATAAATTTGTGTCGTCTACATATGTTATAACACATTGATTAATAACATCACGTCATCTTGTTATTGTGATTAAACAAAAATTTCTTCAAACATAATATCAGTAAAATAAAGTTTTTGATCATTTTGTATCATCCATTGTGACTTAAAAAAAAGGAATTAAATGATGAAAAGCATATTTTTCAATGTGAATTGAGGTGGTCCATTATGCAGACTAGACTCTGACCCAAGATGTTGTCCATTGGATTCTAATTAAGACATCCATGTTCTTATCAAATTGAACAATCTTTTTATTAGAAAAAATAGAAAAGAAAGAAAGAAGCCTCAAGTTGCAGACCAGAAGACTATAATGAATGTGGAGAAATTTTTGGTTAAAGAACAGAAAAGTCATAAATAGGCAAAATCAGTGGTCCCCTGATCCAACGGATGAGAGGCAAGTTATCAGAATAGTAAAATGGTACTGAACCTATGTACATCATCATGCATGCAGGCAGTCTGTACTGAAAACTGATATGAAATTGGTAGATCTCACAGATTTCCATATAAATGTAAGAGCTACCGATCGAAGGGACTCACTGTAATGAAATTGCTGCCTAATCTGACACACATCCCTAAGTAGGGTGCATCTCTAGGACCGACCAACTTTGAGAAATTATAATTTCTTTAAGCAGTAGAAAAAATTATTGTTTTGATTGGCCCATTTTGGTGGAGGAGGAGGAGGAGGGCATAATTTATTTATTTGCAATGCTTGTGGTAAAAATTTATATTGGCATTGTGTAAGGACTCTTTGTTCTTTTGTGTAATTTGGAAATGAGCATCCTCTTTCTTTTTTTCTTGTTCTTTTGAATTATTGGGTTGACAATGGCAACGTAACTAGATCAGTGATTTATCAGATTCACCAGATTCTTACTCCATAAACGAGTGGCTGATAAAGATAGACGATTGTTCTTGTTACTGAAAACAAGACAAGATGTAACAAACGAAATATCTCAAGGAGAATTTCCGGGAATATCTTATATATATACATAAATTCTTCCTGCAAAAAGTTTTCCATGGAATTTAGAAGTGAATAGATTGTAACTTCTTACCTATCTTATGGCCTAGTTATAATCTTCAGTTTAGGGATTTAGGAAATATTTTCCAACAAGGTTATTAGATCAAAGGAAGCAATTATCAGTTTTTTCATTAAAATTTCAAAGAAAATACTAGTGACAAAATTGTAAGAAATTTTTATTTTTGTCAAAAAAAGAATTTAATTACTTGTTTAACCTCATATATAGCATATACTCATGTATTCACTACTTCAAATATAAAATTTAAAGTAAATATATATATATATATATATATATATATATATATATATATACAGAGAGCTTCTATTGAGGGATCCCTCAAATTAGCTCATTTGAATGACACCTTTGTAGGGCCCACTTCACATTGTATTTCACTAATCCAAACCATCTATGTTTTAGATAATCATTCAAAGATCATCTTTACCAAAAAAAAAAAAAAAAAAAAAAAACTTGAATTCGATATCGTTTGACCACTCAATTGAATTATTGAAATTTTAGTACCTTTTTGAAGCACTGTGTTCATTGATTTTGTAGGATACAATTGGATGTCGAAACGTTTTCCGATTTGTCTAATTTTTTGGAAGGATAATCTATGAATGTAGACTTAAAAAATAGATTGTTTGGATCGTTGGAAAAAAATTCATAGAGTACCCTAAAGGGTGTCCCTTAAATAAAATTACTTAAGAAATCCTTCAATAGGGTTGTATATAATATTATATAACCCTTAAAGTTTGTGCTGTTAGTTGATGACAAGTCACATGATGTACCACACAGGATAAAAAGAAGGGGAAAAAAGACTCATTTATTATACATGCATATAGGTCAAACATATATAGTAGTGTAGTACCGACCTCGACCTAATTTTCCATTTGAATGATTCTTTAGGTATTATTAGGGTATCCACATTTACGAGGGAGGAGATCAATTCATGCACAGATGGCCATGGCCTCTATCGAATGTGAGTGGTTCAATGGCTTTGTTTATGAGGGTCGTATTTGAGGGCCACAACACAAGGTAAATTAGTCCCATCTCTCTCTTTCTCTCTCTCTCTCATACATATATACGTGTGTGTAGAGTTAAGGGACACATGTCGGCAATTGTCACCTCTCGCTTGCAAGCTTAATATTGTAGCTGAATCCAGGTGAGTCGGGTATGAAAGAAGTTTAATTATAAGTTAAAAACCTGCATATCGGTCCACATCTTGATGAATTATCATAATCAATCAATTGTTCTGCATTGTTCTTTTAACCTACACATCTAACTCTTTTTTTTTGTTTTTCAAAAAAGTGTACATGATTCTTAAAAATATGTGTGTATTTTGGACGTATCTTTAAATTGGGTAAATGATGAATTATGCATAACTTTCCAGACGGAAAAATGGAGAAAGTCAAATTATAGGTGGGATTTGTCATAAATAAATTAAAAATAAGAACCAGAGTTTCCTTGATCATGTAATTTAGAATCTGAGACCAACTCAAACAAAATTTTACATTGGCATGTGTCTGGTAGAGCATTTTGAACCATATATCTATTTAATTAGTAGGATTTTATTTTAATTTTTAATTTTTATGGAATCAAAGGAAAACATAAATTTGTACTCCTATCCGAGCTGCTGTGGCCTTCATCATGCCAGAGTTGGAATGCCGAACGAGCACCTTATGTCATGGTTGTGGCTAAGATTTGAACCTGTCTCTGTTTTCCAACTTTGCCTAATTTAAAAAGAAAAATCAATAATAATAGTAATAAGAAATGAAAACTGTGCTTACAGAAGCAAAAATAAGAGAAAAAGAGAGTACAAACAGAAAAAAAATATAAAAATACGAGGAAGATAATCTTCAACCTACTTTTACTTGATGTGACATATGATATTAGAATTTGTAAGAACATGACGAATTCTCAGATCTACAAAAGAAACCGAAAATTTTAATTGATTAGAAGTCATAGCAAACATAATATGTATGCAATGTTATCTCCAAATTTAACATTAAACTAATGCATAATTAGTAGTGATATGATTCCATCTTATAAAATTGATCTGATTAGTAATTAGATATACATTGTCGGCCAACGCCAAGGCTTTAAGCCTTTAATTAATTAAAGATGCATAGAAATATGGATGAGCAGCTAGAAGTTATCAATCTGAATTCGTTGTCTACTTTCTAAGTGGTTTCTTGGCAAGCAAATAATGAATTGTGTGTGATGCGTGCTTTTTTGTTTTTGTTTTTTATTTTAATACAAGCGATCTTGGGGGAGGTTCAGACAAAGAATTTTAAATACATAAATAATTACTCTTAACTATTTCAGCTACAAGATATTTACATGTGATAATTATATGATAAAACAAAAGAAAATACTTATGCCATGAGCAACACGTATAAAGAAAGTGATTATTGGTGGTAATAAAATGATTGATGATGAGCTAACAAGACTAGGATGGTTAACCAAACTATTTACAAGAAAGCCATGACTCATGGGGTTGTAGCTTCCCTTTTTCATTTTTTTTTTCCAACCACTATCAAGCACGAGGGAAGACCCATGACCCATGAACCCCGCATCTCCTCCTTTTGAATTGGCCTTGTCCACACTAAGAAGCAAAAACATATGTCACACTAATTAATCACAATTAATGTTTATAGCTATGTGTTTAGATTCTTCTCTAAAGTATAATTTCATCACTTTCGTGGGGACCATGGAGATAGCTAGCTAGGTGGGCAAGGATTGATCATGAGATGGAATATGTGAGGCCATGATGGGTGGCATTGTTTGAAAATTATTAATGGGTTGTGTTAATTGGCACCATATATATTGACCTTAGATGCAAACAAGAGAAGCCTCTCTTTCCTTTTCAAAGGTGCCAATGGAATATAATTACTTCAACTAGCTTGCTTTCCCCCTTTTTTAGCTCTTGGTATGGAATGCTTAGCCACTTCTCTCTCGTAAGGGGAGCGAGAGAGATGTATTGTCCCTTTCACACCCTAATTTCAAAGATATGTAATGACCAGCTATTTTGGATTGTTCAACTTTCCATAACATAACAAAAATCTTTTTTGAAACTTTATATCTCACTTTTACTCTCATACCATCTATTAGCAAGAACTTAATACTAAATTTGTTAATTTCGTTTTATTTGTTTACCAATTGTAGATCAAATGTATATTTTTACTTATTGGGGATGTGCGAAGTAAGGAATCAAGGAATTTAGCAATGGGGGAAATAAGAAATTGGTATGGGAAGAAGTCATTCCCATTAATAGGTTGTTTACTAACCTTATGAAATCAACACATGAATGGGAATTCTAAAATTGTAAGGTTATTTTTTGGAGAACATGAATGGGAATTGGATCAACGATCCCCACTAGTTGATCTAATTCATGATTTTGAAGTAATGCGATTATGGATTTTAAGGTGGAACGCACATGTTTTTTCATTCCTTATGCATTAGTAAACGTAGGGGAAGTCGGGAATTGAAATCATTCCCTTTCTTCCTATGCCCATTGCTAGTAAGTAAGCGTGCCATGAGTAGGAAGAGATGGTAGTTCTAGGTTCAAATTGGCCAAATTGCACTAATGGTCCATGTAGTTTTCGGATTTTTACTTTCATCCTTGTACTTTTTTATTTTTTTTCCAGTTTCATCCTTGTAGTTTCATTTTGTTTGCACCATTAGTCCAATCCGTCAAATGAGTCAATAACTTCCAAGTTGTAGAAAATCTGGATTTTTCATGCAAATTTCATGATGTTCAAGCTTAGTTATGACTTGTAAAAATTATATTTTATCGTACAATTATAGGGGTTTCAAAATTTGAAACTGTATGAGTTGTTTATTCCTTATCAATTAGGATTTTTTTTTCTATTGTACTCTTTTAGGGTTTTGTATCTTTATATGCACCCCTACATATATAGAAAATCATCCCATATTCTTATTTTGTTTGATAGTAACATTAGCTTTTAAATCATATAACATATTTGAGGATTGATAACCTATATTGAGAGAAATTAAAGCTAAATTGACTATTTGAACATAGGAAGATGCATCAATGGGTTTTCCTATAAAATTCTGCAAATCCATTCAAATAACTTGTTTATGTTTATGAGTTTTAGTAACAAAGAGCCAAGAAAAAACATGCATGATGAATCGGTCACACTAAGTTTGGTTTTTAAATCTTGAATCAAACAATTCCCGAAATGTCAATATCAAACTCTAGGAAAATTTTGAAGCCCCATTACTTCATCATATGAGCATGAATCAAATTTGAAAGTGCATTTAGAATTCACAAAAACTGTTTCTTCAAAAACCCAATCTCATTTAAATAAAAACAAAAAAAAAATCAAAATTGAATCTTTCAAATGAGAAGACGTGCATAAAAATGGATGGAAAAAATCAACTTGGTTGACATATTGGACTAAAGTAGAATATGAAACCACATGATACGAAACTGTAAAAAACAAAATACAAGGATGAAAACTACATGGACGATATTGGTCCAATTTTGCCTAGTTTTTATGTAAAATAATATGTCTGAACAATTAAAGCTTTGTTTTCAAGTTGTGAAAATTAGCTAAATGTCATTATATTCTATTTTCCATTGTTTTGCAGGCACCATGTGATGATTAATAATATAGATTGGGAAGTCAAGAGAAAGGAAAGCATCAATAACTCATGCAACATCTTTATTCAACACACTTGACAATGGCCACCCAAAATTTCATACGATTATACTTCTCTATGTAGATATTTCTTTTTCTTTTTGTATGAGAGCAAGAAATGAAATGTTGTCTCAATATCTATTATCCACACGATTTTCTCATCCCTGAAAATCAAGTGGGGGAACCAAATTTTGCATTTCTTACGTACATGAGGTGAGACCCACATGAGTTTCTCATATTCATTGTAGATTCCACCTTAATTATGTGTGAGAGTTAAAAAAGTTATTGAGACTAATATTTGGATTTTAAAGTTTAATCCTTCAGTTAATGATTTTTTGGTATGCATGCTCGAGAGTTGGGCAGGATTTAAATAATTTACAAAAAACTCCCATCAGTTTTTGAGTTAATAAATCTAAACACTCAATTGGGAAGTTGTGGTTTCGACCAAAAAAAAAAAAAGAAGAAGAAATAATCATCATCATCTTCTTTTTCCACTTACATCAAATTAAATAAATAAAAACTGTTAAAGAGTATAAAAAGAAAAGAATTAATTCCTGGATTTAAATTCCCATCTGCCTCTTGGAAATGGCAGAAATGTGTCAATGGAACATCATCTGCAACCTTCATGATAATAACAATAATAATGGTTGGCCAAGATGCGGTATCGTAAATTGTTTTAATTTTTTTTACTACCACCCCCTCCCCTCTCTCTCTCTCTCCAATCCAACAATGCTTGCAAACAAACAATAATCACTGAAGATTGGTACCTGCAAAATAAGACTATCTTTGGCTTCTTTCTTTTCTATTTTTCTTTGGGAAGTTGCATTGCATGTGAAAAGTACCAAAACATTTTCGCAAAGTTATACTCTCTGACACAGACACAGACACTAAATACAATAGATTTTTTAGGTTGGAGTTGGGTGGAATATTAATAATTTAGCAAATGGGTTATCTTTCTTTCTCTTGTTTGTTTTCCACGATTCTTTCTTCTTTTACGGGATAGGCTTCTTTTCCAAGGTCTTTTGGCTTGATTAGAGTACGTGTAACTTCGTTCAAATTGCTAAAGTCTTTATCAAAATGGGGTACGTAAGACTCAAATGTTTGGTTTAGGGCCATTTTCTCAATCCCTTTTTTTTTTTTTTATAACCATAGATGATGGGATGAGATTTAAACATGCAGACACACCGCGCCTTGAATTCTTCAATTTTTTGAGACTATGCCATGCATGTGGAGCCCTTATCTTTAATTTTGGTTCACTTTTGTCATGTGAAAGAGAAAAGGTCAAGAGGAGTCCGTGGGGTGAAATGTACACTCGAACCAAGAGGAGCCCAAATCATGAGAGGATGAGAAAATGGTTAAGATTAAAATAGGTTATGATTTCAATCTCAATCCAGTGTTTTTTTTTTAAAAAAAAAGGTCAGAAACTACATCCCAATTGATTGAAAGGATAACTTCAATTGGAAATCAAGATAATATGAGATGATAACCATTGTGAAGTGAAGAGTTGTCCTACATCGAAACGTTAATGGACCTTGCACACGTGCTTATAAAGAATTAAACTATTGCCCTGAATGCTAATTGATTTTGTGGTGGAACCTCAACCTCCTTAATGATATTAGAGCGGGTTTGCAAACAATCACAAGTGCAAATATTTCATTTTTATTGAACTATTTTTGGATAGATTACCTCTTGTTCTTATATTGTCTATTGTAGTTGTAGACTTTAGAAGTAGTGATAAGAGCAGGCTTCAAGCACAAGGAACCATTTGAAAGCAACAAACGAAACAGAAATTTCGAATTATTGGATGCGCATATAGTGTTTAGCTTTTGCACAATTAGCTAGCTAGGGAAATAGGGAAGGTTGGTTTTGGGAGGTAGACTGCTTCATTTCAGAAAAGAAAGTCTCCAATTCTTTTGTCTTATAGACCTTAAATTGAGCATGCCCTACTAGATTTTGGTGGTTCAATGTCGAACTTTTCCAAAAGTTGATCTCAAATCTCTATCCCAACAGTTGCTATGAACCCACTACTAATTAAATTTAGAATTAATTAATCTACAGTAATCATAGATTATTATATATAATTAATCTTTGTTTTCTTCTTCTAGTTTTTCACTAATTACTATATTGTGATTTGTGCAGTGCATGCACATCGATTAAAACGTAACATTTTGGAAAACCTTAACTTGGGTTTGGAACTTTTCACTTGGATTTATCTGTTGATCATATCCCTTGCACAACACGGTTGTTACAAAATATGCAAAATTGTGTGGAACCAAGCCAAGCCACCTGCTTCTTTTGACCCAATCTAATCCAATCCAATCCCATAGAAATAGAATTACCCTTCAATTCAATCCAGTGAAGCATTAATCAATTGCACATTTCTTAAACTTGGATATAAGAAGGTGATTGGAACACGTTTTCTTAATTGGTTTGGGGAGGACAAAATTTGCAATTGCATTAGTAGGGACCATGTGAAGGCAGGGCAGGCAGGCACCAATCTTGAATATTAATAATAATAATAATAATAATAATAATTATTATTATTATGAACCCACTGGTTTGCCTAACTAACCCAAATGTGTCATTGTACGGGTCAATTTCATGCTCAAAATACAACCAATATTTTGTCATATTATCTGTCCATGTGAATAAAATGACTGGGTGTATATGGAAACATTTGGTCCAAGACATAACACATCTTGGTTCTTGGACTCAGCTGTGCACCTAATTAGTTTAATCTCCTTGATTTCATGCCATACAATCAAAGAAACTCCAACCAAGTTCATAATAATGTGTGACATTTCTGAATCTTGTACATTCATGGTATATATATGGTTAGTAAAATCAATGGTGCAAGATATTTATGGCGTCCTTTGCATGGACATATACATATTATGATTTAAAACAACCAATTATCAAAGTTATATATCGTTTTAAAAGGTCATTTTCTCTACAATGTTAAAAGATGTCTCAAGTTCGAATCTCTACTCTCTTATCCCCTCGCTTTCCTGATTCTTCTTTTTTTTTTTTTTTTTTTTATATTTAATATTTTGAGATTTAAATATAACTAAATCCTATCTCTTACATTGGCACCTGATATTTTTCTCGTCGCCATATTTTTCCAAGTAAGTTTCTAAGTTAAGCAAACTTAAAATAACCCATGTGCTGCAGTGTGACTTGACAAGACAAACATGATCATAAGTGAAAGCATTTTTTTTGGTCTGAACAGTTTAGAACATAAATCAGTGGCATTGGAATGGCATCAATCAAAGGTCCAACAGTACAAGTACACAATTATAGAGAGAAACCATGATTCCTGGCTGCACATATACACGCATGAAGAGGACTTTATGAAAAGAGGAATATGAATACTAAACATTACAGGAAAGATGCTTCCTTCTTGACAGGGGCTTTGTTGATAGTCACTCAGAATATATATATATTTAAAATGGCTTGGAAATCAGCATTACCAGGTGAGATTCTCAGCTGGGTTTTTATTTTTAAAATTTGTTAAATTTTATTTTATTTTTAATAATAAATTTTTTAAAATTTTTTGTAGATCTTTATCACCAACATAATTATGGTTCCTCACCGTGCGTGGCCTAGATTAAAAAAATCAATTTGATTAGAATCACAAGAGGGCTCCAGATGGAAAGCATGTGTGAATGAGAGTTTGAGGGAGAGTGATATTGCTTGTTGAAAGAATCAATATCTTAAATAAGAGACATGTCGAAACTTGAAAGGGATATTGTCAAGCAAAGTTTGACTAATCAGAGGTGGGAAATCATATATTTTTTTTGCCTCACCAAGATCACAAATAAACATTTTTAAAAGTTGGGTTGCTTTGATTATCAATACAAGCATTTAAAAACTTCAATGATTTCTGCTTTTTATTGTCAAGATCCCCCTTGGCATCATCTCACCTCTCATTTTATTCTTTTAATAACATAATAGTCATCTGTTTTCTTTTTCAGGTGGCTAATAATTTAGTCTATAGTGAATCTAGATCAATAAGAGAAGGAATCATGATTATTATTAAGAGAGATGAACAGGTTGAAGAGCACCGGCCATGATAATGGGATTGATAAAAATGAAAAGGTGATGTTGAGATGAGTAGAGCCATCGAAATTGAAAGCATTGACAGCCTTGTTTCAAGGGAAGATAAGCTAGAAAGTTTGATGTCCACCAAGAAAGTAGTTGTGGGTTGAGAAGTATATGAAGAAGAATAAAGCAAGAAGAAAAAAAAAAGCACTAGGCATTGAGAAACCTACAAAGCTAAAATGCCTCATCAACAAAAGCTTTATGTGCAAAAATTCACAGAAGATGGGATTTCTTTGTCATAATGGTATGTGTCTTTAGAACACACTTGCGATTCTTTTCATGAGGGCACCAGCAAACCACCCAAACTAATCAGACTTTGATTCAAAGACAAACAATGAGAAAAGGATACTACTAGTAACAAAGTTTATATTTCAACAATTAATGAATTATATCCATTGCGAACTTAAAATTTACGCGAGAGATATGAAACGTATTTCATATAATGTTTCTTATATAAATCAACAATTATCGTCATCTACGAGACTATCTTCATGCACTCGAGGGCCGGTGTAATGTGCAGAGCATTCACATAACACCATGTGGGGATCACTTTTGAATAAAATCATGGATAGTTTCCAATCAAAGCTCAAATTAAAGGAATTAGATTGGTTGTTCGTACTCTTGTATCTTCCCAATTTAACTTTCTTGCTTCTAGATACATCTGGCCAACATCAAATCAAATTTAGTGTGTCTTTCATGTGTGTGGTTTATTTTGTGATTTGATCTCACTTTGGATGCTCGCTTTATGCTAATTCCTAACAATTCTCACTTTTAGTATTGCTTTACCAAATAATATATAATCCTCTTTTGTCCAAGCGACACGCAAGCAAAGCAACCCTAAATTGCGACTTCGAGAAAAGAAAACAAGAAAAATAAAAATATTGTATGAGAATTGAGAGATGGCACAAGATATCATTTGAAAACCAGTATTCCAAATTGGGGGGTTCTTGAAAGTTCGAGAGTATGGAGATCACAAGAAAATAAATTAAAGTCTCTCTCTGTGCCTATTTGACCCACTTTCTTAGCCCATACAGGTTTTCTTTATTTAATTGTGTTGAAATGTTTGGGAGGAAGAATCCTTCAGTTGCCTATTGAAAGTCAAATTTGTGAAAGTCGACCCAAAAAGAAGCCATCTGGGTATTTGACCACAAATTTTCTCAAGAATAATAACACCACTTTTTGTTTTGTTTTTTATGTTCTAAGTTTTCTTGATTTCAGAATTAGTGCACACAACTAAACCCTGGTTGTATTCTCTAAATTTAAGGCTGTTTTTCATCCCTTTATCACAGGATACAGGCTGGGGAAGCTTAATAAGTTACCAATGTCACCCCAAAGCGATATTCTAACTACTCTAATGGTGGACACATTGCCATTGGCCAACTGGCCTAACCCACGTCGCCCAATCTTCTAATTATTTAGTAAGGCTAAAAGGAGGAAGCAGGCAGAACCAAAGCATCCCAACAATAAGCATTGGTTTATTTGTTTGAAAAAGAAAAATTCTTTTGCCTACACTCAATATATTACAGAAAACAGCTATCAAGATGAAGAATCATTAGCCTACCCAAAGGGTCATTGGCTTCATGCAATTTGCATTGCTACATTAAAACAAGAAAAATCAGTTACTATTGTTGGATCCAAATTGAAAATGTAAATTTGAAGCAACTTCTAAGCATCCCTTGATTTATTATTGACTAGAAAGGAAACTCTAGGAAGAAACTACATTAATCTATGGTACCTCCCTCAAATCATAGATCCTCTAAATTGACTAGTAAGTCCAAATCCTACGGCAAAATCTTACCTCTAAGTCTTTAATCATAAACCTTTTATATGCTCAAGGGAAGAGAAGTGGGTGTAGACGATATTGAGAGTTTCTTGATCGATTTCGGTAGTGCTAACGACTTTAGGAAATGAATAATTCGACTCTTTTCGGGGTTCCAAATCATTCTTTGTAGCCTGTTTCTCTTCAGACTCTGATGTACTAGTCAATTTATGTTCACTGAAGAGCTGAGATTTCATCTCCAAACACAACTTCAGATCCTCCTCATTTCGGGCCTTGTTCAGCTTATCAATGAGATCGCCTAGAGCAGAAGCCCTTTCGGCCCGCCATTTTTCCCCTTCTTTGGGCCCCTGATCCAATCCAGTTCCCACAATTGGTTCCTTCTCCCCATCATCTAACTCACGTTTTTTAAGTTTCTTTAATCCCTCATCAACAACTTGCTGTATCCTCTTTCTGAAGTTATTGCTTCTCATTGGATTTGATCTCAACTTCAACTTCAACCCTGAGACCATAGCCTCAGTGTCTTCTTCTGTAGTAGCAGTTGTACTTTTATCGGTTGATATGGATTTGAGTTCAGCTTCATCCCCAATGGACTCCTCCATGATAGATTTCACAGAAAACACTTCCTCTAATAGGGTGACATTCTGCATGTATCGATCAAAAGCTTCATTTTCCACTTCGACGTTTCTGTCCTTGTATTCCTTTAACTTGGAAAATCTCCACTCATTAATAGCTACGGCATCCTGAAATTAATTCCTACAATTAGAACAGGCCATTCTCACTGTAAATAGTACAAGAACAAATAGATAGTGCCAAGGACATGCACCTTTTTGGTCAAAGGCTTCCTAGAACGAAGGGGAAGATGCACATTATTGAATTGAGCAAAATTGTTTGAAAGTTGCCGGAGTGATGCAACTCGATGTGAATTCCTGAAACACGCCTAACAATTTAAGAAAATCTACATCCAGAACAAAAACAGAGTTTGCTTTGAAGACCCCCAAAGAATTAGTAACTGAAATGCTCAGGACAGCTAAGTTAAACAAGACAAAACTAAATTTGAAACATGGAAAGTTCATAAAGCAATTATTAAAAGGTGGGGGGGTTTTTTTTCCCCAAAAAAACATCAAAGTTAGACCACAGAACATAATCTGTGGAAATCTTTGAGCCAATTTCCTTGCATGGGAAGATATGACTCATTAAATCAGCAAGTATTACGAACTCATGTTCAATTTAGGTCATTGGTGAATTAGACTATAAATTGGCTGAGATTCCAACAATTTTTTAGAAATCTGACCATAGCATATGCATGGGGGAAGAGCAATGCAATTTTCTAAGGAAAACAATTTAATGACCAGAATTTTAGAGAAAAAAAAAGCATAGATTACAATTATCAGAAATATAACCAGATATAACAATGGGAGACTGATGTTAAGAACTCACCCTGATGGTGATGCCTCAATTGATTGATGGTCAAATAGAGGAGAGCTTGAGGTTGGTGCCTTGTCTGGAAATGTTGCATTTGATTTCAAAACTGCAGTGGTAATACAGTCAGAAAAGAGAAACCAAAAACAAGGTCATGCTCCAGAAAGGATGAAAAACCCACCCTAACCTACCCATGCCAACCCAAACCGTATGGTGACTCAATGTAGATCAGTTCATATATTTGAGTAAGCAACAAACTAAGTTTGCATGTTTGGTTATATCATCAAAAAATTGGACAAAACTGATGAGCGTTCTCTTTTTATAACAAACAAGAATTATATTGAAAAGAGAAAAACAAAGAATAGAACAAGATGGCAAGAAGTCCATTAGGATCAAAAGCTTAAAAGTACAATTAAATCCCTTACAGTGCATCATAAGTAACAGACAACCCGCAAGAAATCGTGCAAGCAAATGCCCAAATCAACTCAACATCCTACCCTTATCAAGACACCATTACCATCACTGTCTTTTGTGTAGTGTAAATGAACCATTGATGATTCTGACATGCACAAGCTAATTCACACTTACTGCATGCATAGGCAAGCTTCCTAAGTGAGCAACTATAATCCAAATGTTACATAACCAATCTTGTCCATCGACAACACAGATTACCCTTCATGCCTATAGGCATATTGTTACCCACTAGCATGGCCAAAACCAAACCAATACCACACTGGCTCCAGTGTACTCTGGTGGTAGCCAGAATCCCCACAAATCTCTAATGTTTCATCCAAACATTGCCTTACACAGAAGGTCTTAGTGCTAGCAATCCTGTATTGCCGACACTGTCCATTATGCTTCCCGCATTCGAGAAACACTAAGCTCCTCTCATTAGTGCCTAGAGTCCACTCTAAGATTCCAACATTGCCACAGGTATCTTAGTCACTGCACATAAGTGACTGCATGGGTGATGGAAAAGAGTACTGCGCACCCCTGTGTGAGTTTTTTAAGTTATTAGCCTTCTTCCTTGAAGGAAACATCAGAGTAACCATTTTGGAAAAATAATAATTGAAATACGAAAAATTGTCAATTGCCAATTTTTCCCCCACCACTCACCACAACAGTCACCATTTTACTAGATGGCCGCGCAGTGTTTGACACAGCCATCAGCTCATCACCCTTTTTGAACCATGACATTTTACCACCTAACCTAGCTGGCAAAATTGAACCCCTCAAAAGCTGCAGTAGTTATCATCACTCTTCCCGACATGAAATTTATTCCCATCCATACCAAAGTCTCTCTACATCAACCGTTTCTTAAGACACAGATAGCAACCAAATAAATGTAGAAAATTACCAGCATGCATTGCTAGAATTAATTTTAAAGCATTATATAGTCAGTAAGACACATCCAGGCTAGCATAAAAAATAAGTAGGGCAGTATAATTGGACAAGAATTTATGGGACAATGGATGAGCTTCCCAACTAAGAAAGGGAAAACTAGGTTACTTGCCAATATGCTTTGAATCTTCACATTAGTGTTGGAAACCATACAAACAATAGCAAACAACAACAAAAAAACAAACAAATATAATTATCCAATGTTCCAAATACCCACACCCTTGAAGGTAGAAATGTTTTGATAAGGTATAGAGACTTGAATTAACATACCGTGAATATGACATGGATTTTGAGCTTTTGAGCAGCAACTCTTGCATGACTCGTATGGACACCTAGACATTCAATTCAGCTCAACAAAATGATCACATAAAGAAAAGGATATTATTCTAAATGCAGAAACAGAAACAATAAATATTTTCAACAATAAAGGCGAGTGAAAAACATAACAGTGTTATGAAGCAAAAAACGAAACTTCCTAAAACATCTTCAACAATATCAAGGTACAAAACAATCCACTATGGCCTATTTCCTAATGGGGCACAAAGGAGAAGGATCATAATTGATTCTAACAAAGAAAACCATATTAGGATTTGCCTTAGTGAGAGCCGTGAACAATACCCTCACATAGTAACTTGATTCTTTCTTGCAGATGGTAATGAAGATGAATTATCTCGAGTTTTTTAGTGCCTCAAATGGTGGTTGAACAAATTTCAGGAATGGCTGAAAATTAAAAACTTGAAAATGAAAAGAAAAAAATAATAATGTTTTTTTATGAAACAATATTTTATTATAGAGCTCAAAACACAATACAAGACACAGTGAATCAGAGGTCCGCCATCCCAAGGAAACAACATGGACCCAAGAATGCCAGATATAGAAGATAACGACAATGTGATGAACTCCAAGTAATTTGCCAGAAGAGGGTACACCTCCTTTCATCGTCCATATCCAAGGGTATTTCTTGTTCATTCGGTCCAAACAAATAACTTCATATGTAATAACTTTCTGAACGTTTCTTCAAGTCAGTTTAGGATGCATTCTAGTGAATGATCCCGAATCTTGTCTAACAATAACTACAGCAGCATTCTTTGCACACATGATAGATAACTTTCTAATTGCAGAACTTATTTAGTATGTAATGGTTACTGCATCAACTATATTACAATAATGCTTGACGCACCACAATTTTATACCATAACCACCTTATGTGGCAGCTAAGTTATGCATGCCACATCAATTAAGGGCTCATTTGGTGCCTAGGATAGGATTGGATTGGATTAGATAACTCGCTAGATTTAAGGCATGTTGAATGAAGAAATGAATAAATTTTGTCCAAGTTGAAGGTAGAAGATAGATCACTCACGAAGGAAACTTATCCCATCGAATCCCCACAAAATGGTAGGATATCAACATGTCATAACTCATCCCTTCTATTGCCCACAAAATAAAATATCATTCACCTCTACCTTCATTTCCTCCTTCAACATACCTTAAATCTAGTGAGTAATCTAATCCAATCCAATCATAGGCACCAAACGAGCATGAGACAGATTACTGAGAACTAATTTCATGGTACAAAAAAAGACGGATAAAAGGAAAAGAGATCTAATGTGAGAAAAGGTTGAGACTTGGATCTGCAAAAGGAAAAGAGATCAGATGTCTAATAAACATACGTGAATAGATCTAATTCTACTGGTGTGAAGAGACTAGTCATGAACTTCCAGAAGCAACCGTACTCGCCATCAAGAAAGCATGAGTTCCGATATGGAAATTCATCAGTGAAAATGAGATATGATCTGCAAAATCAGATCTTCACATGTACAGCACTGAAACAAAGGGTATATGGATCAGACACAGAATCCAGAGGTAGAATCCTCTTGTTCTTTACCACTTTTTATATTTGTTTTCATTGGTAACTGATACCATTGATGGAAGTCTGACCAGTGGGGGGAGTGAGAGAGGGGATGGATAGCAAGACCCTAGAAGTAGGCTTGAAAATTTTAATTGGTCTTTTTAATTAAAAAGGAATAAAAATTAATACCTAGCTAACTCATTAAGTACTTAACTACCGTGGCATGTCCAAGTCAGCTGCCACATAAGGTGGTTTAAAAATATGGCATAAGATTGTGGTATGTCTAGCAATGTTGACAACATTATGATTTCACCAAAAAAATTCAAAATTTATTCTTTTTATTATTATCACAGGATTCCAAATAACAGTCAGAAGCATTTTTATTCATGGCATTTGCACAACTCATGAAAGTTTACCCCAACTACCTAGTTTTCAGACCCATACATGAATATTGTAACTCGCTTATCTTCCCTAGAGCTCCCCTACTTCATTGAGAAGAAGGGGTTATTCTGTCAATTATCAGCTTCATCAATGTAAAGCCCCTACTCATTTCAATCACGTCATAATTGAACCAGAAAAAGTTGTGAACTCCCATCAAGTTAACCTTGTAGGCACAAGAATAGCATGGCAACAGATTCTACCAAGATCTTCTCTTTCCAAACTAGAAAAGAGGTCTAATTCTTCTTGCAAAGATGTCGTTTGGATGTGGAACATCTGTTGTTTTTTACACTCTAACAGTCCCCTAACATATGAGTCTTTCCACCGCTAGAGAACCAAACACGTAGAATTAATTCAACATACATTGAAAGTTTCCAGATGCATGGATCTGAATTCAGCATCTTCAGCTCTAATACAATAATAAGTTACATTGGTTAACTACTCTTCCTAAAGTCTAAGCTAATAGGAGGCAGACCGACTATAATTTGCATATTCTACAAATCATAATGTGAAATTGAAACCACAACTCCAAGATGCCTCCTCATTACACCGTGAGGCATAGTTACATTCATGCTTTTGAATGCTAATTACTTGCCTTCAAAACCATAAACAACATCAATTTCTAGCCAGGAATTAAATTCCCTCAAATTAATTACCAAACTGGACAACCACAAACATGGCAGTTCTTCAAAAAATTGTAGATTGTACTCTTTGATTTTTCAAAATTCAAGACAGTTGTGCAATCTTGACCACAAAAACAAACAACACTACACTAAAGTGTGAGCCTCTCTGCCACTAGAGAGCCAATCACATCGAACTAATTCAACATAAACTGAACGCTTGCAGTTGCATGGATCTGAATTCAGCATCTTCAGCTCTGATACCATAATAAACTTGGTATGGTTACTTGGTTTACAACTCTTCCTCAAAGTTAAAGCTATTAGGAAGCAGACCGAATATTGTTTCTTTATTCATTAACAAACAATACTGATCATAATGTGAAATTAAGACCAGAACTCCAAGACACCTGCTCATTCCAGCTTCTTCAAGGTTTATATACATGTGCTGTGTGTATATACGCACACCACCTTCAGCCATAGTTAAATTCGCGCTTTTTACAGCATCAATCTTATATCTAGGTGAACCAAAGTCCTATTTCAATAAAGTAAGCGACGGACAAAATCACATCAATTTCTATCCCAAAGATTTCAATTCACTCAAATTAATCACCAAAACCGCAAATGAACCACCAGAAACAAGGCAGTTCTTCAAAACAAAAACAAAAATCAGATAACCATGCGGCCAGGCTAGGGCTCCAAAATTAATTGTGCAGAAATAGAATTCAACAGCCATTAAAAAAAAAAAGAGGAGATTTACCGGGAACGAGCGACATTGCCGCACTGTTTACACTTGGGCTTGTTAAGCCCGCGAAGGGTCTTGGGCGGCGTGTCCGTACGGTGCACCGTCTGGAACGGAGCGACGGTAGGCACGGCGGCGGCGGTGACGGTGGTCGCGGCGGTGGAAGGAGTGGCGCCGGAGCTGGTGCTGCTTAGGGCTGGCGAGGGCGAAGGGGCTGTTGCTGCCATAAGAGCGCCAAATTGGTTTTGTATTATTTGAAGCGGTGGTTTATGAATTCAAATTAGAGAGGTGAAGTTGAGGAATTAGAAGAGTGATTTGTTGGCATTTTAATTTTTGTTTTGAGATTTTGATAAAAATAATTTAGTTTTAAAAGGAGTTAAAATGAAGGGAGGGCTATTCTTTTGGTTTCACTGTCGGAGGGAGAGGTGCAGCGGAGTTTGTGTTTATTGAGGGATCGGTGTGGGTTTTTAGGGCTGGTGGGGGGTGAGGTGGCATGAAGGAGTTTCAATGGGCCGGGTTTTAAAAGAGGTACTCGGATCTGGCCCAATTTAATTTAAGGATCTAATTCTTCACACGTTTTTTTTAAATATTTTTTGGTAAGATTCAAAAGGAATTCTCTTCTACTCAAGTCAGATTCACAGCCCTAAATTTTCAAAATCCAACCGATTGGAGTTGGACTTTTAAATCTTGGATCATTCACCCAATGTATTGGCTCTTGGTTGGGTAAGATTCAAAACGACTCATCTTTATATCATATCTGATCGGCCAATCATCTCGTGACACATGAAATATGAGATTTACAAAGGAACCCACAAAGCCCAGACAAAGCACTGAGGCCCATAAAACGATCATCGATTGGGAAAGCCTTGAGCAACACTATCTTACACACATCATCGCCACGATGAGCCTTCGGCAACATAATCTGCCGATTAGACCAAAGAAGGCACCTATTTTACCAGGCTAGACAAAGGAAGCATTGCAGCCTCCCAAGCAATGCCCACCTCAAAATCCCACTTAAGGTGCACACCTCCCAAGATCTATAAATAGAAGCTCAAATCCCCAAATTGAGGTAAATGTTTCATTCGGCTACTTAGCCCTAACTATGTCCAAATTACTACACTGATTCCCTAGTTTTACCACAGCTCTTTATCTTGCAGATCCTCCTCATCTGCCGAAGAGCCCAATAAGGCCGAAGGTGATGCAACATCTCTAAGTTGGGCCTAAAAGTGTCCGACCATTTTTACGCATCAACTAGATATTTGCCGAACACATCAGTAACACCATGGAGGTTTATGTGGATGACATGTTGGTCAAAAGCAAAACCATTGAACAACATCTCCTCAACCTCTTAATCATGTTTAACATCTTGAAGAAGCACCAAATACGATTGAATTTGACGAAATGTGCCTTCGGCGTATTTTTGGGCAAATTCCTTGACTTCATGATCAACCAGTGGCATTAAAGTGAATCATGAGAAAATCAAAGCTCTTATCAACATGCAGGTGCCAAAGACATAAAAAGACATTCAAAGTCTTATCGGCAATGTTGCAGCCTTAACAAGATTCATTTCTAAGGCCACCAATTGGTGTGTCTCGTTCTTCAAGGCTTTCAAAGGCAACAAATGACACATTACTTGGACTACCGAATGTGACCTCACATTCAAATATTTGAAGAACTATATGAGCAGAGCACCATTATTGTCCAAGTCCCTTCCAGGTGAAATCCTTTCCATCTATTTGTTTGTTTCACAAATTGCCATTAGCTTCGTATTAATTCAAAAACTAGAAGGAGTCGAACTCCCAATGTTTTATGTTAGTCGTGCACTCTAAGATGTCGAGATTCGTTACCCGGGGCTGGAACTACTCGCTTTCGCATTGATCGTTTCGGCACGCAAGCTTCGACTGTATTTCCGAGCTCATGCCATAATTGTACTCACCAATTAACCTATACGGGAGGTAGTGCAAAAGCCATAGACTTCTGGTTGATTAATCAAATGGGCAATCGAGTTGGGTGAGTTCGACATCCAATTTCAACCTTAATGCTTACTACCATTTGATAATTCCTCCCAAGGTTATCACACCGAGTTGAGGTTAGGTTGGGCGAGGAAACAATATCCTTCTGGCTCCCCCTCATTAAAAAAATGACATCTGAAGGCCCTGCCACCACATATAATGATTCGGCAACCTCCATACGGCTGGAGGTCAAAGTTTCTGGCTAATAGCTTGCATGCCCTTCGGGAAGGCACATATGAGTCATCAAAAAATTAAGATACTAACCCATTTTTAAATTATGGGCCCCATATGGCTTAAAACTCAAAGGGTCCGTGTCTTCGACACTCTCATTAGGGCTGTCTTCGGCTACCATTCTCTCTTCATCATGCACCGCCCAAATCGACACCTACAATCACTCTTTCTTCAGTTATCGTGCATTCGCCAGTCGGCATGTCAAAACTAGTGTCATCATAATTATTACACCTTGCTCATATTCAGTACCCTGATCATCATCTGATGATTCTCCATCGAATGCATGGAAACTTTGTTCATATTTAGAGTGTCATTATCTGACAAAAACAAAAACTAAGGGTCATGATTGGATCAAACTACGATCCTAGGCTTTTCTCAAATCCTAAGCTTCCTATCTTACAACAAGCTCCTTATGTTTATATGATTATGTGAATTCATATGAGTTCATCGAAAATTAAAAAATTTGATTGAAAAATGTACGAAAGAAAGCTCAAATACCTTGTTAGAATCGGCTGAGAAGGTCACCGAAAATCACATCGTCACTCACACTGCCGCACAGAAATCGCCTTCACCAGAAATTGGATAGCCGAAAATCGCCTCACACTCTCTCAAATTTTTTCGCAAAAAATGTAAAGTGTTTTTTCAAACATGAGCCATCTCTTATATACTAATGGCTCCTTAGGTTTACCATGGTTTGCTACAGGGCGCCATTATGATGAACTGGCACTCATTATGAGTTCTCGCCATGCGACACTTGGCTACAATAAATAGCAAACCATGCAAGCGCAGAAGACTAAGCGTCAAATTATCCAACCATTCAACTATTAACCCCCAGGGCTCACAAAATTTAAAAAATTCACAAAGTCACGATTATTTGGCAAATACCCTTTGTAGACCACAAGGCTACTTACCCTAGGCGCCAAACGGTAACCCGCATTTTGGAAACATCAAGTGCCAGACCATCATCACTTACCTAACGGTAAGATGAATTTTGAGAACTGTGGTACCACACCATGATAACTTGCTTAACAGTAAGATGAATTTTTGTAACCCTTATGCAAAAACATGCTCATTTACCTAACAATAAGATGAATTTTGGGAACCCTCACACCATTCCATGCTTAATGGTAAGGCACATTTTGGCATCCACCTACCGAACGATTAGCACTGCGTCAACACATACCAGGCCAGGTCCACTACGCTTACCGTTCAACAAGATCTTACATTGGCACCCCAAGGGAAAACACTCCCCATGCTGTTCGGGATGCTCATGCTTATCCCTCATTCCAAGCATCTCCTCAATCGGAGACTTGGGGGACTAAGGGATTTCCATCGACAAGAAAAGAAACGAAAAGGACAAGCTCACCATCTTTGTGAAATTAAGACCATTCAAAATGTCGTAGACAAAAGTAAGTCCCTAACAAAGAAGTCTTTTCTCAATTGGGAACTTGAGGGACTCTTGTTAATGCCATAGTTGATCGGCCAATCATCCCACGACACATGGAACATCAGGCCTACAAAGGGACCCACAAAGCCCAGACAAAGTACCGAGGCCCATAAAACAATCATCGATAGGGAGAGCCTTTGGCAACCCTACCTTGCACAAATCATCGACATGGTGAGCTTTCGGCAACACAACTAGCCGATCCAACCAAAGAAGGTGCCTATGCATATGAGCTTTCTACAACACGTCAATGTCTCATAATCAAGGTCTTAAATATCGAAGGTTTCGAAAATATCGGTGGTTCAAAAACACGGAAATATCGATGGAAATATCGGGAAAATATCGATATCGATAAAAATTGGACAAAAACCACGGAAATTGTGATAAGTACATGGAAATTTTTAATGAAACTTTATAAAAAGTTTATTTAGTCAATCATCTGTTATTTTGACACAAAAGATTGGAAGGAAATGCATTGCATAGTGGGTTTGAGTGATTTAAGTTGATTATTGCAAGTGGATAAATGATGTGACTTAGAAAATCTGGAGTAATTAATGAAAGAAAATTAAACACCCTCTAGTAATTTATTTATCATTTTTACTACAATATTTTATACTTTATAAATTGCACAGTAAGATACATGAGTAACTTTATTTTACGTTATTCACTGGACATGGTACACGTTCTTATATTTATTGTTTATAAATAATTTAAAAATAATTTAAGATGTAAATCAACTTGATTTGCTACTTCTTTCTTGAGAGCACATGCTTCCATGTGGCACCACACACGAATGGAGAGCTATGACTTGTTGATACTCATTATTCTTAATGCAATCAGTGGCTTAGATTGCAACACCTGGCACCACTATCAGGAACAAAAAAGAAAGAAAAATAAATAAAGGAGTTTTAAAGTTTGAAATGGGATTGAACACAAATCCATAATTGCCCCATCACATTGCCCCCAAAATTTTCATTTAATTAATTAAAACATGAAAATAAAAATGAAATATTAAATATCACCTCACAACGCTACATGCAAGGCCCCAAAACTAAAACCAAAACCAAAATTGAATTGAATATTAATTATCAACAACTTCCACGACTCAGAGAGTCTTTCTCTCACACTGCAACTCTTCTTTTTATTTATTTATTGTGGTTTGAAACCTGTGTTTTCCTCTTCCCAACTCTCGCGCTTGCAAAACCATTATAATATTCTTTTCTCTTTCAGTGAGTCTCTCTCACTCTCCTCCATCAAAATAAATCCCTTTCTCTTCAGTACCAGTGTACCACCCTTTCCATCAAATTTTGGATTGTAAAAACCCAAGCTTTATCCCTTTCCCCAAAATCACACTTCTTTTCTCCCTCCCTCATTCACATGAGAATTCACCGAGCATTGAAATTGGAAAATCAATTTATCAGCTCTGTTATTTGGAAGAGTGACTAAAGAATTTTTTCTGGGAAGCTCTTTCCGAAGGTGTTCCTCCCGTGCTCTGCAGGTAACCATATCAAATCTCATCTAGATCTGACTTTAGATATGGAGAAATCCTCTGTTTGGATCTCCATTTTCAAATACTCTTCATGCAATTGCTGAGTTTGGAAGATTCTTATTGCTTCCAAAGCTGCCCCTTGTTGTAGGGATTGTCGCGATATTATCGATAATTTCGATAATATCGCGATATTTTGACCATTTCAGATTGAATTTGAACGAAAATATCGGTTCCAATATTTCAGGGATATTATCGAGGATATTTTCGATAAATTGACGAAATATAAATGGAACATTACGAAAATATCGGGACCCAAAAAAAATGATATTATCGCCGAAATATCGGCGACAATATCGAAATTTAATTCCTTGCTCATAATCACTTACACGCAAAACACCCAAGACAACTCAATACCTATAAAGCATATTGAGTAAAAGACGAGTCTTTATTCCTTTTCCTTACCCTTAGGTCATTATATATTGTATATATGAAATTTCCAAAGGACAAGGACAACAACTAGGGGTTGTAATTGTTATGTTTTCCTATTTGGATCGGTGCACTAGATACTAAGTTATATCAGGTTTGGTAAGAGTTTAAATTAAGTTGTACCTTGAGGCCCAAAACCTTGTGGAATAAGGAAGGGTTTTGAGGCCAATTAAGGGGTCTTAATTATTTCCTTTTGTGCATGAACCGATTTGGTGGGCTTGGAAGATAAGTCAAGTTGGCCCTCGGTGATGAGTAGAGACGACTTGACCTTGCCTATATAAGCTTAAGGCCCTGCTCTCATCAGACACGTTCTCAAAACCTATTCTCATTATAAAGAGAGAGCTAAAACAGATTCTGAGAGAGAGCAGAAGTCTTGAGCCGTTCCCTTTTTGCTAGGGTTGCTGCTGCTACGGATTGGATGAGTTCAGAGGCTGTGTACTCAAGGAAGATGGCCCTAGGTATGTCTCCATGTCTTTATACGTATTACATATTTGTGTGAAAGATCTAGATTGTATATTAAAGAAATCTAATAGTTGGTATCATAGCTTAAGATTGTTCACACATATTTGTAATCGTTGTTCAAGCATGCCTAATCCGTTTACATATATGTTTACATATCTGGTTATGTTGAATGATTTTTGGTTATGTTTAATTTTTGAGGATTGATTAAACATGTTTTCTAAAATATGAAAAGTTTTAAAGAATCTGGAAAAAAAACATGTTTTCATTCGGTTTTCATATTTTCAAAACTTTAAACGCGTTTTTGACCTAGCAGATCACCTTAAAAGGTAAAAATTCCTATAAGTCATAGCAAAGCTTTGAGTTGTGTAAGTTAGGTCATTTCCTATTTAGAAAGGTATTTTTCGTCAAAAACGGACACCAAAAACCTTTAAAACACTATTCACTGCACTTTTAGGGTTTTCCTTCTTGAACTGTGTTTTGTTTTGTTTTGGTTATTTTTCTGAGCAAGATAGATGTTTGCTTTTGTTATGAGAATCAACACACTTTTCATAACAAAACCAAACCTAAAAACTCAAACCCTAAAGAAATAACCGAAAATAACATCATATACATAAATTGCTTGGTAAGTTTCTTCAACAAATAGAATATATCCTGTAATTTATTTGTGATGGCACAAGATAACATGTAATTTGTGTAAGCTGTAAGTAATCTCTTGCCACAAATGTGTGATACTTAATTAAGGACGGTTGCATGTGTTATTTGTTAGTTTTGTGAATGAAGTTAAACTGTTTTCTCTTAACAAATTGAGAATCGGTTTCTAGGAAAGTAATATGTAATATGCTTTCGTTTGCAAATCCTTACAGTTTTGAACACTCCCTCGATCAAGTTCTCGCAAAATTGAAACACTCGCTAGTCAAACTTCAAAATATGGAAGTTTGATTTTAAGGATATTCTCGGAATGAATGAGATCAATTATGATCTCACTCATGTTTTGTTCGTTTATGTATCCTATAGAACAACTCGAAAAGTTTGGGAAAAAGGGTTAAGGCGCAGCGATGTTGTCGACCTCATGGAAGACTCATAATGATATAAACGACTACAAAGAATAGTCTCAGAGACCTCATGATCTCTGTAAAGCTTGGTGTATGCGCTTATGGGAGAGGACGAAACATCAATAAGCTACTTCGATTCAAGAATCTCTTAGTGCAGTATGTGAAACCAACGCCCGAACCTGAATCACCTGTTGAGTTTTTCGATACCACCACTAATAGGGAGATAGTGGTATTGACAAATCATGGATTTTGAAAAATTAAGGTGACATTTCTCTTAAATTTCTCTTTAAGGTGACAAATTGAAATTGAGGTATAAGTTCAGGTAACATTTCTTAAAAAAATCCCTGCATATATATAAAAAATATAGTATACATTACTATTAATAGTTTTTGGTAACAAGGGGGCTAAGGCCTAGCAATAAAGAAACTAAACACGAAAAAGGGGCTTGGAGATGCCATTGGCATCTATACGCTACTATTATTAACCAAGTCAATGATTTTATAATTAAATAGTGTAAGGTAATAATGAAAAAATATAAGGAGGCAGAAATTCATGTCGAGCTCGGGCCATGCTTGAAGCGGGCTTGGGTTTGGGCCAGGTACGGCCCATGTGGGGTTGCTGGCCGGCCCAATCCATTGGACCCTCTTTTTTTTTTTTTTTTTTATCCCAACACGACCCAAGCTTTCGTGTCATGCCAAGCACAGCCCACTAATATTCGTGCTCATGTCGTGTTGTGCCCCATTTAAATGGGTCGGACTTCAATCGTGATAGACCGGCCCATCCCATTTGACACCTCTAATTTGCATGTGGCAGTAGCTTCCCCATTCTATACTAATTAATTCAAGTATGTTACAATTATTGAAGCATGTGTTCTTTGTTTTTTCTCCTGAATTTCGCATGTCAGTTTTTCTTTCTTTATGTGATCATGTTTAGCTCTTCTTTTGCAGGGGGGCTTGTACTAGATCATATGTAGACCTAGTGCAATGTTTTGAAGAACATAGCGACAAACTATTGAAGTTTGGCTTGCCTTTGATGCGGAAATAAGAAGAAGAAGCAGGAAGAGACCGGTCTGGTTCCGGAAACGACCGATCGCATACTCCCAGGAGCAGAGGTCATGATGCTCAACCGATCTTGGAGGTTTTGTCTAAAGCGACCGGTCGCTGTGTGTATTTTTCTGCTCAGCATGTTTTGGTATTTTACACACGTTTTGGGGTTTTTTTTAGCCTACATAGGCTTGGTTAAGTCTTCTATTCCTAGTAGGTTTGTACTTAAGTCGTATGAACTATAAATAAGTACTTTAGCGCTAAGTTTTCATAATGAGAGAAAACTAAGGCATCAAATTGGATTTGAGCCAAGGGTGAGAGAAAAGTGAGCTAGGGTTTGTGAGAGAGCAAATGAGTTCATTCTTACGAATGAATTTCTCAGGAATAACCGAAGAGGATGTAGGCACAATGTCGAACCTCTATAAATTCTTGTGTTTATTGTGTGTGCGTGTTTACTTTTCAGTTGGTGTGTGTGTGCTTTATCTTTGCATGGCTTGTATATGGTAGTTGCGTATTCCATCAACGATAAGGTGCTGGAGTGTTTTCGCCCAACAAGTGGTATCAGAGCTGCAGTTGCGGCGAGTATAGTTTATGCCCAAGTGCTCTTCCAACTTTAAAAGCAGCGGTGTATTGACAATTGCAAACAACAATGAGGGGGATGAACTCCTAGAAGAAGACACCACAAGTGGCGAGTGTGAAGGTCGAGTTGAAGCCGTTCTCCGGTGAGGAGAACTTCACCCTTTGGCAAAAGAGGATAAGGTACATCCTTAAGCAGCAAGGTCTTAGCGTAGTCTTAGTAGGCAAGGAAAAGAAGTCGGAAACCATGATGAATATAGAGTTGGAAGACCTACACGAGCTTGCTAAAGGATCCATTGAACAACATCTCACTGACGACGTGTTGTGTAATGCGATGGAAGACATCGCGAAGCAGACATGGGAGGAACTTGAAGAGATGTTTGCGTCAAGATCGTTGTCCAACAAGCTTTTCTTAAAGAATGAGCTTCATTCTCTAAAGATAAAGGAGGGCGTAAATATGATGGAGCACGTTAGCGCCTTTAATAGGTGTATTGCAAACTTGCAAAGGTTGGGTGAAGTTTATAAGTCGGAAGACAATACTGTTTTGAGTAATAGGGAAAGATCAAAATTCAGGGCGAAAAACAATTGTTTTGAGTGTGAGTTAAAAATATCATTAGAAGAAGAATTGTCCTACATAGAGAGAGAAGATAAACAAAGGGAATAAGTCGGATGATGTCGAGGTCTCAGAGGATAGCGACAGTGAGGTTTTATTTATTGATACCATTGTTAATACTTAAAAACTTTCTATTTCTTCTAGGTTTTCATCTTCTGACTAAATTTTGGATTCCAAGTGCTCATATCATATGTGTTCAAATAAATCTTGGTTTAACACGTATGAGGTGGAAAACTACGGCAAAGTTGTGATGGGGGACGGCTCGATTTGTAGAATTGAAGGCACGAGTACTATCAAGGTTAGGTACATACCAAAATTGAAGAAGAATCTCATCTCCCTCGATACTTACGACAAGAATGGCTATTCCTATACGGCCATGAAAGGAAAGCTCATAATCTCAAAGGGTTCACTTGTAGTTATGAAGTAGTAGATTCAACCTAACTGTCTATATCGACTATGTGCAAGAGTGGAACCAGGAATTTTTCGAAGGGTGGGCTAGCTAAATTTTTTGGCTAAAAGAAAAGTATACATTAAATCATATAAACCATGCAATTCATAGCTACATTGACTAATTTCCAATAAGATTTAACATAAATCAAATACATATTAGATGCAATAAAAAAATACATATTATCAAAATGAATATATGTTTAACAACATAATTGAAAGTGTACTTGTTGAAGGTGTGCCCTGAGATCCTTGAGATAAGTGAAATATTTTGTTATTGTCATATGAATCCATCTTGTTGCGAATCTACCTATCTATCAAATGATATATTTGTGACATTTTCGTTTCATCTTATTCGTAAAAGGGTGAATTTCATTGAGACAAATCTTTTTCTTATGGAGACAAATCAATTAAAATATTAAAATTGGATAGTTAGGGATAAGAATTTTACCCATGAGACTTTCGTAACAAAGAATACAAAAAGGAGCATGTATTTTTTTGGGACCCCTGCTAGGCTAAGTTTAACGTGTATATTTTTTATTTTGACATTTTTTATTATATAATCGAGGATACTTCATTATGTGGAACCAATTAGGATACTAGGATATTTATTTCTTTATGTAGGACTTCAAACTTGCATACTTCTTTACATGAGAAACTGCCAAGAAGCCATAAGATGATAGCCTCAGCCAATGGGCTATATAGGTTTAATATTTTCTTTTCCAAAAAGCTACCTGGCCTACAGCCCAGTGTAGCCCACTAGGTAGTTCCGCCCGTGACTATGTAGTACAATGGTGACTGGTGGAGTGGCTATATCTACCAAGAATGACTAGAGGATGAGACTCATTTTTGGCATTAAAGGCTAGGGCATATTAGCGAGCGAGCCATGTAGAAGTGCGGAAGCTTTTGAATGGAGTGCACAGTTGTAAACTTGAGTTCTAAAAATATTGTACCATAGGGAAGCAGTCAAAGGTGACATTCAAGCAGCAAGACAAAGAGAATATGAGCATGGGAGTGCTTGAATATATTAACTCGGATATGTGGGGGCCTGCACCGGTCAAATCATTGGGTGGAGTTCGCTACTACATCACGTTATTGGATGATTTTTCTATGAAGATTTGGGTTTATTTCATGAAGGAGAAAATATGAAGTCTTCATCAAATTCAAGAACTTGTCGGCTTCCTATAAGTTCTAATTTGAGTACATAAATAACACTTATTTAACACACCACACAAACACAAATGCAAATTGAAAACTAAAAATGAGTAAAGAAATGTAAAAGAAAAGAAACAAAACAAGAAACCAAAGAAAAACAGAAATAGCACTTTCTGTCACCGGTCGTTTTTTGACAGTGAAAATGAACAGTGGCGACCATCATGAACAGTGATGACCGGTCGTTTTTTGACAGATTCATGGGCGACCGGTCGCCTGAACAGTAACGACCGGTCGTTTGTTGGCAGATTCATTTCTCTGTTTTTCCAGTTTCGACCTCTGTCCAGTTTTTGACCTATAACTTTCCAACCGTTTGTCCAAATTTCAAGTTCTTTGTACAGTTGGATTCAGCACACAAAAACTAAGAACATAACACGAACCAAAGTCAAAAACAGTTACGAAAATAAACATAATTCAATAAAGAAAACACACAATGTTTCAAACACACACTCACAGAACACACTTTTGGGGGGGGGGGGGGGGGGGGGGTGTTTGGTTTGGTTCAAGTGACCTATTTCTAATGCATGAAAGTAAATGAACTTTGAATTTAAATGAGAATGGCAAAGATGAGTTATCAATTTATGAAAGTACAAAGTAACAAACACTAGTGTTTCGAAATCCACCCTAAACAATTCTACCCATGTTCATGGATACTCAAGTGATGAACTCTAAACGTGTTGATGAAGATGTTCGCAATCAAGACCATGGGTCGTGGCTCAAGACGCATTGATTCTCTCTAATATACGTAAAATGCATGGTTCGTGCTACAATACTTGTGCCCTCCCCATAACCGAACCTAGGTATGGTTCGTACTTCGATTCAATTACAAGGAAAACCCATTAAGTTCAAAGAGAATATGAACATCACAAGAATCCTAATAGCATGGTGTTTACATTAGGTATGCAAGAAACCAATTCACATGGATGGTTCTTACTCCATCCATTTGTTGCTTAGGAAAATATGAAGATACACACAATCCCAACAACCTCAAGAAGCATGCTTTCAAAGATGGCCAACCAAAGAAAAACACACATCAAGGATAGATTATTTTGGTGAATAGGAATTCATCAATTGTTGTCAAGAAACCAATTCACATGATGTTCACTTTTCCTACAAGTTCTATCATTTGTTGCTAGTTAGAAATTATGTTTTTGGGTATCTTACACAACTTCTCAACTTTAGCTACATGCATACAACCTAAGGTGATCAATCAAAGGAAGCAAACACATATCATAAGATTCAATTAGTGAAAGGGATTCATCAACAACATCCAAAATTTCATAAACTCAAAGCATCAAAACAATGGAGTAATCATGTTTAGGGCTTCAACCAAAGCCCTAGAAAATTAAGAAGTTACATTGAAACTAAGAAAATACAAGAAATAATTCAAATGAAAGAAACTAAGAACAAAGAGGAGAAAGAGAATGCATCTTCAACCCCTTGGATCCTTGCCTCAAGGCTCCCCAAGGTTCTCTCTAATTGTTATGTCATTCTCCCCTCCCCTGGGTTGCTCATTGCTCTCCTCCTTCTTGCTCTCTAGCTCCCAAAATCTCTGCAAAGTTTGGAATATAATGAATGAATTCCTTACCCCACGTTCAATAGCCCTTTCATTTCATATTGCACTCCCTTGCCCATCATTTCCAGCTCACTTTTAATATTAAACTCATTCTTTTGCCAAAGCCTTTTGCCTTGTCTCCTTGCCATGATGGGTTCTTTTGTTCTTGTCTTCACCAAGATTCTCTTTGTTTCAGAAAATATCTCTCAACCAAAGTAATTTCTTGTTACCAAAAGGCATGGTAACAAGTAGAAATGAGGTAACACCAAGTGAAAGTAAAACTGGCCCAAAACAGATTTCCAGAGCCAGCATCAATTGTTAGATTAGTTGGATAGGCTACACTTGTCCAATGGAGCTCAAATTTGGATATGTTGTAGTTAACATTCATTGGAACAAGTTTCACGAAGATCTTCTCCTCATCCGAGCACCAGAGCATGCTGATCCAAGGCCAAGAAGTTGACCTACGAAAATGAACAAAATCAGAATTTATAACCAATAATGCACTTTTAGCTCATTTTCATTCTAACCAAGGTAAAACCTATGAAAACACAAAAAGGAAGTAAAAAGCTATAAAATGTCAAGAACTAACTCAAAATAATGGGTGAATACCATGATAAATCATGTGTAAAAATGAACCGAACAGCAATGTGTTCAAATCCCCATTTTCTAATATCGTTTGTATCAAAGAAAAATATCACATGTTATAGTTATAAGATAGAAATGGGTAAAGAAATCTTGTTACTTTTGAGTAAATGGCCTTCATCCAACAAATTTTACATTCATAACTTTAAAATATTTGACTTCAACAAATTTCACATTAATATTTTTGTTAAATATATATCTTAGAAGCCAATATAAAATGGATAATTATAAGGAAATGATATCTAATAATAAAGGGGCAAGAACGTTGCTTTAGATACATGACGTACACAAAGTAACAAGTCCATTGATTAAGATATAAATGGAAAGTGGTCTAAAGAAGTTAGATGCATGAGACCTTTCCGTACACATAAATTTCGTATCCTAAAATGTTCCTGGTCATAGGATCACCAATTGGACAATGGTGACCCGCAAAGACTGGTACACATTATGTCTGCTCAATTGGGAGGATAACTAGTCTCAAATCATTCGTGTAGAGACATTGAGACATATGTGTAGGTGCTCTATAGAAGGAGTTCACTGAACGCGATCAACTCTAGAATTCTTGTATGGAAGTCTTACTCACAAGTGTCAAACAAAGAATTTTAAGTTGTGATAATGCAAATTAGTCCTTAGACCTAAGACATCACAGTTGTCTTGTGTATATGTTGTTTCTCTTTGAGAGCACTATACGGTCGTATCAAAATGATGTGACTTAAAGGTGTTCCTCAGGATTCTCAGCGTGTACGCAGAGACAGGTGAATGTACAATAAGGAATCTCTGCTCTTAGTAAGAGGAGATAATACTCTAACGATATGATTCGTGAATCTTTGGCCAAAGTATTGGATGGAAATTGAAACAAGAACGTTTGCAATTACATCAAATTGAATCGTATAATCAAGATATGTCATATTAGGGATTTTGACACAAGTTTACCATATCCCGAGGATATGACATAGAGTATTGAATTAGAGAAGGATCAAATGGCATTATAATCACAAATTGACTAGGTTCTCTAAATGAATTCTTTTTAGCTTGGGTAGCCATGACATATTGCTAGGTATCACTCATGGCTTGTGGAACCTGTAAGGATTAATTATAATTAGCCTTCGCCAATAGGGAGAATTGTATGGAGGGATACAATTCACACTTGATTCAGAGTGAATCATTCACACCCACTACCTCTCTAATTAGAACCTATAAGATTGCACATCAAAAAGGAATTGATTGGGAAATTATGAAGAGAATAAATGATTTTGTGACTTGGTCAAAGTCAATGTGAAAGTCAAAGGTCAAAGGTCAAAGTCAAATGTCAAATGTCAAAGGTCAAACGGTTGACTCGACACTTGACACGGTCAACTAAGGATGACCGGGACCAACACTCGTTAGACAAGTGAGTGATTAAATTAGTTAAGTCACTAGAGTAATTAAATTGATTAGATTAATTTAATTATTCAATTAAAGTTATAAAACTTTAATTAAAGGTCCCATATGACTTGGAAATTCAAAAGGGATTTGACCATATGGACTTAGGCACATATGTGACACAGTATAGGATTAATGTATTGGACCAAGATAACAAAAGATGACACACAAAAAGGGGGTGTGCCTACACTAGGGCTTGGGAGCATTTTTGTCACTCTTGTGATATTTTTGATCATATAAGTGTGTAGCTATGGAATCCTATCATCCTAGGGTTTTTCAAGTTGGTGAAATTCGAAGAGAGAGAACATCAAGCTCTCTATCCCTAAACCTTTGAATCTATCACATCAAGTGAAGGTGCTAGCACCACTCTTCACTTGTTGTCCACTCATTCTCTCATCCCATTCAATCCTTGGTGAAGAGCTTTGGGGAGGTGCATATCTTTGTACCTATTTGGAGACAGAGTCGGCCCATAGCATGTGCGGGCTGTGCGACAGCACAGGGCCCCCAAAATTTAGGGGCCTCCAAATGTTTTTAAAAGCCCAACATTAAATTATATTTTTTTTTATTCCAAAAATATTATTATTATTTCCTAACAGGTAGATATTTGTTCCTTCTTGATTCTTCCGTCTTCCGTCCAAACACAAAGTCTTCTTTACTCTTTGGCAAGTCAAAAGGCGTGTTGTGTGCATCTTTGCTCTCCAGTCTCCACCACACCTCTCTCTCTCTCTCTCTCTCTCTCTCTCTCTCTCTCTCTCTCTCTCTCTCTCATATTAGAATTTAGAAATTATATGTTGCATTTGGAATTAGCCATCATATGATTGCAAGAAGAAACCTAAAAAATCAAGTGAATCTCTATCCCTAATTTGTCAATGCTTTTCATATATTGTTTTTGTAATTATTTTAACAGACTTCTTGTTTTGTGAAAATCAGGTGAAACCATCAAAATAAGATGAAAGTTGCAAAAATCAAGTTCTATTGTCCTCTTTTTTTTTGTTATGATGTGTGTTATTTTGCTATATTAGAAAAAATGTTTAAAAGAAAACACTCATAAAAAGCGCCAAAAAGAGAAGAGTTGAAGAATTAACTCAATCTCATAGAGGTGCTCTTGATAAATTAATTATTAAAGAACCACAAGGTTTAGTTCAAAATATTGAAAATGTAGGTCATGATGAACAGGCTAATGAAAATGTGGAAAACTTAGGTCATGCTCATGTTGAAAATGATAATGTAATCAATGAGGAGGAACAACCAAGTCAATCTATCCCTTTAGATATTTATGATCCTAGGACTTGGGATGGTCTAGATTCAAAATCAAGAGATGAATCATTGGCAAATGGTCCAAGAAGAAATCTATCAATTGAGAAGGGACCTAGTGATAAATTTTCTAGACATTTCTCCTCGTTATTTATCAAATGGAGATAAGTATGATAGAGAATGGCTGGTGTATTCCAAGCATTTGGATAAGGTGTTTTGCTTTCGTTGCAAGTTTTTTAATAAGAGCCCAAAAATAAACTCATTAGCTAATGAGGGGTTTAATGATTGGGTACACCTTAGTGTGAGACTTAAAGAACACGAAACAAGTGGTGAGCACGTGATTAACATGAACACTTGGATTGATTTGCAAATGAGATTGCAAAAAAATGTTACAATTGATAAACATGTTCAACAGCTTATTAATAAAGAGAAAGAACATTGGAAGGGTGTATTAATAAGAATAATAGATGCTGTAACATATATTGGCAAGTATAACTTGGTATTTCGTGGAAAGAATGAGAGGATTCATGAAGATAGCAATGGAAATTTTGTGGGCTTAATTGAAATGATAGCGAAATGGGATCCAATCATGAAAGAACACTTGAGACGGATTGATGAAAAAGAAATTTATCATCATTATCTTAGTCCAAGGATCCAAAATGAGCTGATTGCAAGGTTAGCACATGAAATCAAAAGTGCAATCATTCAAAAAATTAAAAAAGCAAAGTATTTTTCTGTTATTCTTGATTGTGCACCTTATATAAGTCATCAAGAACAAATGACCTTGATATTGAGATGTGTGGATGTTTCTAAACGTCCAATAAAAGTAGAATAATTATTTTTGGAATTCTTACAAGTTGATGATACATTAGGAGAAGGACCCTTTGAAGAATTACAAAATGTGTTAAAAGATCTTAAACTTAATATTGATCATGTGAGAGGACAAGGATATGATAACGGATCCAATATGAAAAGGAAAAACCAAGGTGTACAAAGAAGACTATTAGATATAAATCCTAGAGCTTTGTACACGTCATGTGCTTGTCATTGTCTTAACTTGACACTTTGTGATATTGTGGACTTTTGTAGGAAAGCACATGATTTTTTTGGTGTGATACAATGTATTTATACCTTGTTTTCTCATTCCACAAAGCATTGGAAAATTTTAAAAGATAATGTAAAGGGTTTAACTCTTAAACCATTGTCAACCACACGGTGGGAGAGTCGAGTTGAAAGTGTTAAAGCTATACGATTTCAAGTTGTAGAAGTAAGAGATGCTTTACTCCAATTAGCTGAACAAGATAATGATTCTAAAATTAGGACTCAAGCTAATCATTGAGCAAAACTTGGACTTGAAAACTTTGAGTTTTTATTAGCTGTGATTATTTGGTATGATATTTTGCATGCTGTCAATTTAGTTAGTAAAAAATTGCAAGAAAAAGACATGCTTATTGATGTTGCTATAGATCAAATAAAAGGATTGATTGTTTTTTTTTTTTTAAAGTATAGAGAATTTGGATTTTCTCAAGCTATGTTTGTTGATAAAAAAAAATTGCTACTAACATGGAGATTGATCCAAAGTTTGTGGAGAAACGTCAAATTCATAGAAAGAGGCATTTTGATGAGAATCTTAATGATGAGTCTACACAATCAACTCATGAATCAACTGAAGACAGTTTCAGAATTGATTACTTCTTATATATTGTAGATGAAGCAATTGATTCTTTGAAAAAGAAGGTTTGAACAATACCAAACATTTGAGGATATATTTGGTTTCTTATTTACTTTAAATAAATTAAACTCATTCGATGCAAATAATTTAGAATCATGTTGTGATCATTTGGAAATTTTTTTAAAACATGGCATGCCTTCAGATCTTGATGGGAAAGATTTGTTTGAAGAGTTAAAAATCATACAAGAGATTCTACCAAAAGAGGCAAAAACAGCCACTGAAATCTTGAGTTCTTTAACAAGACTAAATTGTTTTCCAAATGCAATTACTGCTTATAGAATATTATTAACTTTGCCTGTTACAGTTGCATCTGCTGAGAGAAGTTTTTCAAAATTGAAGTTATTGAAATCTTACTTGCGGTCAACCATGTCACAAGAAAGATTAAATGGTTTAACTTTGATATCTGTTGAAAGTGATTTCTTGGAAGAACTTGATTGTACTCGTTTTATTAATGATTTTGCAACTCAAAATGCAAGGAGGACAGTTTTTAGATGGTTCTGTAGCTGGTTTGGTTGCTGGTTGATGATTGTACTTGTTTGGGTTCTTGAGTGTTGCTGGTTTTGTAGTATTTTGCTTCATTTTGCTGGGTGTAGTTTTTTTGTATGCAAAAGAAAATTGAATAGATGTGAGTATGTGAAAATAGACGAAGGATGATCTTGATTCTATTTGTGGGTTCTAATGTAATTGATGCCACATAATGATTTCGGTTTAATTTATGATTTATGAATTTTAAAATTTGAAAAATTGTTATTTTACTTATACATATAAGGCCTCATCAGCTTTCTTCACACAGGGCCTTCATATCTAATGGACTGGCTCTGTTTGGAGAGCTATAAGGTGAAGAATCAACATCAAAGAGAGAGCCAACAACAAAGGGACCACTCCTTCTACTTGAACACCATTCTTGGTTTCAAGATTCACTCCAAGGGTATGAACATCTTATCTTTCTCTCAAATAGAATTTAGAGAGTCTTTAGTGCACACTTTCGTAGACTTATAAAGATTGGGACCAAATGAGACTTGCATGAATCCCTAGTTTATTTAATCCTTCCGCTCTTACTTTGATTTCATAATAGATAGGGCATGCTAGGTGATTTATACTCTCAAAGTTTGGTTGTAGAGTTTTTAGAAATCTCTACACAACACCATTCCCACAATATTCCCTTCAATTTTAATATCTATGAATCTTTTATATTAGTATTTTATATATTGGCCCCCCAACCTCATAATTCTAGATCCGCCTCTGTGTAATTTGTTTCAAATGTTCAGTCAGTTATGTTCTTTTTTGTCATTCATAAATGCTCATAGAAGATAGATTTAGCCGTCATGCTTCGTGTTACAACAAATTCAATATAAGTTAAGATAACTCTAATTACTTTGAAAACACTACATATACAATTTTCAAGAAAAAATGTCATCTATGCTGGATGTTGTGAAAAATTTACGTGCACCACAGTGGGGGTACCTATTAAGGTGCAAGGAGAGCGCCTAATTTTTTTTTAAAAAGTCCTGGCCATAACGACATCGTTTTGGGCCAGACAAAAAAAAAACTTAAGAGGAGGGAGATCATTGGGTTTCAACAACATGCTTAGGCTTACATTTCGTAGGCTTTAAAAAGTCTTTAAACATGTTTTTCGTTTTTATTTAAACAAGAATTACAAAAAGATTTTAAAAATAAGGAAATCAATTGGGTTGCTATTGCTATGTTTTTTTTTTCCTTCTTCACCAAAAGTAAGTTTGTTGTGCTGGTTTTTTTTTTCTTCTTGACCAAAAGCCAATTCGTATCTTCTTGTTTTTAATTTTTTTTTGTTCCCCGTTTTTTGTAATATGTTTTTTCTTTTTTCTTTTTCTTGTTTTTTGGATTTCCGCTCTTATGATCAGTATTCAGTAGGAAATTCGACACGACTAGAGATATGATCAATTATAATTTGTTTATTTTATTCAATTTTTTTATAAAGCTTTTAGTCTTTCAAAATTGCACATCCGCTAAAAAATTTATAGGTCCGCCAGTTGTGCACTGGATGCATATGCCATTTTTTTCTTATCATTCTTCTTATGTCACTTATTACGTAAGGGAGCCAAATCTAGGAGAAACAAGGAGAGGATGATGTGTACATCTAGACCCGACATTTGTTTCGTGTTAGCAGTGTTCGTGTTATGTTCATGTCAACCCGTTTTTCTTAAAGGGTTGAGACTACACGACCCATTAAGAAAACGGGTGAAAAATATCAAACACGAACACGACCCGTTACAATTTGCGAATTATACGACACGACCTGTTTCAATCGTTAAGAAATAAAAAAAAATATTAAAACTGAAAAAAAAAAAAAAAATTTGAAACCATGCACATAACCATTGCGCAGTCCCTTCTCCTCTTTCTCTCCTTCTCCCCCAATCCTAATTACTCAATCAATCAAGAAGAAGAAGATGTGGCTACTCATTCAATAAAAAATGCCCAACCCACACCATTAATCTCGACCACCCTCCAGCTATCACCAACCCCACCCCCAAACTCAACAGCTCTGCCCCCATCCCAGCCTTCTTCACCATTCACACATTCTCTCTCTCTTCCCAAAACTTATCATAAGTACGACTAACATTCATCCTAATTTCAAAGTTCCATATTCGAATCCCAAGCTGCAATTTTTTTTTAAAAAAGTTTCAATTAAAAAGACAAAAAGAAGAAGAGTATGAAGGGGATTTTTCAGATCTAGGTTGGTGATGGGGTGGTGGTGCGACTGGATTTGGCGATGAGGGTGTTGCTCCGATTGGATTTGCCGACGGGGTTGGTGTTGTGGCTGTGGGATGGATGGGTATCTTGATTATTGACGAGTTTGGGGAGAGAGAGCGAGAGATATGTGAGATAGCAAGAAGAAGAAATGAGGTTGAGGTTTTGGAAAAGCAAATTACAAAATTACCCCCACTTAACGGGTAGGTTCGTGCATTCGTGAATGAACACGGAAACGACCTGTTAGCTTAACGGATGCCTAACAGGTCAACATGATATCAACACAACTCGATAACTCGAACCTGAATACTGAATTTTTTTTAAGAATTCGTTTCGTGTTAACAAGTCGTGCACAATATTACCGGTTCTATATACATCGTTGAATGCTAACACACCGAACCACACTTGCATTTTCAGTGGCAGCAGTAGAACGTTGACGAACAGAGGATATGCGTTGACTGGAGTGGGTAGTGGATATCGCGCCATAACATTTTACGTCCAATAAATAATGGCAATCTCCCAATCCAACTTTCCGTCGTATCATTAGATTCGTTCTTTTTGTTTTGTCGTCTTTTAATGGGCAGCAAACAAATTTGATTTTGATTGGCCTCGCTTTCCCATTCAACGACACGAAGCATATGATTCATATTTTTTTATTTATATTGCGATGTCTATGACTAAAGCACAATATTAATAAGCATTATTCACTTTTTTGAATTCTGATGGCTAAACTTTTATATGAGCCGTTTTAAGTTCAACTTTAGTTGGATCGTCAAAAAATATTTAGTCTGGCAAGTCTACACCAAGAAATTTAGTGAACACAAAACTTATCACTATATATATATATATATATATATATATATATATATATATATATATATATATATATATATAACTTAGTTTGCTCTGAAATATCGATTGCGTTCTAATTAAGAAAATTTCAGTCAAATTATGTGATAAGAAAGATAAACACGAAATCGTATGTGATAGGTTGCAGATACGAAACAACTCAGATATTTTTAGGCAAAATGTATCCCAAAGCAAATGATTTACAAAGGTTTGTATGAAAATTGGTTGACAAGGTGGACTGATTGGCTTATCAATATGTGAACGTGTGTGGACTGATTGGGATATTATTACGTCATGTTTGTATATTATTAGGTCATATCAATATGTGAACATGTGTGGACTGATTGGCAGCTCTAAAAGAACATAACATCCAAATTGTCTAACGTATGAAGAAAATACTTCTCACCATCTATTAAATCGCATTATTTAGTAATTGAATAATATAAATAAATAAAAACTGTTATAGTAATTAACGTATTCCTTATTAAGACTTTCAACATGTTCACTCCATGCAATAGGCATCACTTGGGTTCAACTGGTTAGTTGTAATCGAGTTTTTCGATTTTTATCAATGATATTTTTATCGTTTGGCAACAACAAAAATTCAGAATTTTTGTTTTTTGTTTTTTTGGATTAAAAAAAAACAGACAAAGAAAAAGGAGCCTCTAGGAACTCCACCTCCTAATACGTCCATTTGAATGGCTAGCATTACTTGCAGAGGCACACAATCCATCCAAATGTGTTGTTGATATGGATGATATTTGAGACTTCATAAGCAATTTATTTTAGCTATGCACTGTATTTATTAATACTTCATTTTTTCAGTCTATAAAAAGATTGTTTAGTTAATATAACGCCAATTCAAATGTTATAATTGGGTGGGCCAACGGGCCTAGACCAGTGGAAAATGACATTAATTTGCAAATAAGAGGTCTCATATTCGAACCCCCATGACATCTTAGTTGTGTGTGTATAAGAAATCTCCCTCTCCTATCGTTTGTACTAAAAAAAAATTGATATAACTAGTTGGATGAAATGGTGTATGTTATAAATGTGGTTAGTGCCTTTTTTTTTAGAAATTCTAGGATTGCATTCATAATTCAGCCAAAAAAGCCATTAGCTACAAGGGGCCAAAACAAACTAGCCACAAAGGGCGATTACAATAACGGAGCGGTCTAACATCAAAATTAAGACAATCTAGTGTGCCTCCATTAACGATCACGCATGATCGAATAAACTCTGGCATAGGCATCCCAACTAAGATTGCAAACTCAGAATAATCAAAAATAGATAAAGCTTGAAAAAACCAAGCCATAACAATACAAATAAAACTCTCACAAATGAGAGATAAAAAGCTCTCACAAAGGAGAGGTGAAAGACTCTCACAAAAGGAGAGGTGAAAACTATACAGAGAACCTAGAGTCTCTGTGACTTATTCCGAACATAAAGAAACCGCAAAAAGGATGGTGGTGGAGATCCGACATCGAAACGCAGATGGAGATCCAATGTCGAAACTTAGGTGGAGATCCGACACTGAGACGCAGTCACCTATGATGGTTGAAGGAAAATCATAACGAAGTGAAGAGGGGAGAGGAGAGGAAGAACAATTCCTCCCCCCTCAAAGTGAAAACGGCTCTAGGAGGTTTTTTTTGGGAGAGAGGGGGCTAGGGTTTTTTTGGGAGAAATGTGGTTAGTGCTAAATAGCCAAACACCAAATGTGCCCCTAGAGTATAATATTACAATAATGCTATTTAGACCACATTTAATGACTACATTACTCACCACCTCTTATAGACTAGATGTAGGCTCTGTCAATATATGTGGGAGCCACCTGTGTTATAGATATAGTCAGTAAATATGGTCCAAATAGCAACACCTGTAACATTATTAGTAAATTTGGCTTACTTTGTTTCTATTAATAAAACTCATTTGTTGTAAGTCAAAACTCATGACTAGAACTACCTTATCCAATTTATGAAGAAACATTTGAGTTTTGAATTCCAACTATGGAGGATTCTTGCGTTTACTTAACATCAAGAAATTGAAAAGTAAGTGGGGTTCACACAAAATTAAGAATTGAATTCCTGATTTGGGAGGAATTCAATTCTTTGGTGGGAGGTGGTATTCTAATTCCTAGAGAATTAACCCACTAGGAATTCATCTTTTTTACCCATTATATCCTCACACAATTTTCAAAATTCCAAATTTTCTATCTACTTTAATCGAACAACGAGGACATTTTAGTAATTAGTACCACTCATATCCCAATTCCATATGATTTAGTAAACAACTTCAATAGGAATCCAGAATCTAACTACCCTCAATCTATATGGTTTAGTAAACAACTTCAATAGGAATCCAAAATCTAATTTTCCTCAATTCAACTTCTCATCAATTCAATTCATCCTAATCCAATTACGAATTAGCAGGGACAGACCCGGGATTTTAAAATGGGGCGGGCTAAATTTAGGTACTAAGTAGATAGAAAACTTACCAATACCATGTAATTTCATTGATAACAAAAAAAAAATATATATATATATACAGCAAGAACAATAAAATTAATTACAAATCCAATTTGATAATTCATAACTCATAAACTGAAACTGTTGCCCCAATTGCAAATCCTAATTGATACTTCATAAACTCCAAAATAAATCCTCAAATTAAAGCATCAAGAAATTGAGAGAAGTTTACATGACGAATATAAAAACTTGGTTCACTTGAATTAAGTCTTGAAGGTGAGTGCAGCAGAAACAAGAGTGTTATTTTTTCTTTTTCTTTTTCTCTACATGCGAGGGTAGGGTGGTGCTTCTTCTTCTTCTTCTTCTTCTATTTTTTTTTTTTTTTCTACATGCTGTGTGTGAGTTATTTTATTTTTTCTCTTTTTTTTTTCTTTCGTTGTGCTATGTGTGAGTTCCCCCACGCCCCAACTAGATGAGGTTAGGTTATTTAAATTGGGTGAGCTAGGATTTTATTTTTTTGGCTGGAAAAAAAAAAGCCATCTGGGCTAGCCTAGGTGGGGCGCACGCCCCCTCTTTTCATTTTATTGACTAGGAGAACTAAATGAGGTTAGGTTAGCCCAAGTTTGCCAAACTATAGGTCCGTCCCTGCGAATTAGTAAACATGCCATAAAAGTAGATGGGTATATAACTAGGATATAGTAATTGTAAAAGTTTATGCGAAAGACCTCCATTATAAGTACACATATTATAATTAGAAATTTAGTGAAATACCCATTTCTAGACATAAAACTATCAATATACCCTATACCATTCATTATATATAAACACACCCAAAATAAACCCAAAAATCAACAATTGTATATTTTTTAATTTAATTAATAAGATCAAATACCTTTATTACCCTTTTTAGCATTAAATTAGTTTTTGATCTCGTTTAGAATCTATAGAATGCAGAGAACATTAAAATTCAACAAAACCACTCCCTGAGGTCTGAAGCCTCAAGCCCCTCTCCTCTTTCAAACCCACATCTCTCCTGTGTTCTCTCCCTTCTTCCCTTTCTCTGCCTTCAAAGTAAACCAAACAGTCTCAGAGCCATGGACCAACACAAGACCGACAACAATCTCCGTTACGTCGGTGGCCTCACACGTGTTCTCGCCCCCCATGCTTCCATTTCTTTTGCAGGTTTGTTCCATCTGCTTCAATTCGTTATTTTCCTTTTGATTTTTGCTTAATTTACTTGAATTTTGACTCGATTTCAGTTTCTTCGTTGAATTTGGTGCTAATTTCCATTTTTTCAATATGAACAGAGCTAATGGTTAAGCTCGCGGAGTTTTGTGGCTACTCTGTAGATTTGAGGTGTCAATTGCCGGATGAAGGCTTTCAGAACGTCGACGCCGGTGGTGATTGCAAGAAGAACGAAGATGAAGACGATTTCTCGTTCACCTGCACCAATCTTGACGGATCGCCAATTTCCACCGACGATATATTCCAAAATGCCGTCTATCTTCTTTGTTTAATTGGTAGTGATGTCTTGCTCTGGTTCTGAAGTTTCTTTTGATATATCACAGTGATAGTGGTGTGTTTATCGAATAAATGGTTGTGTGTCAGTCGGATCAAGACCAATCGAGGGCCAAATGGACAACATTTTGTACCAAAATATTTGCAGATTTGCTAGTTGAGCAAATATGGAAAGGAAATAGGAGTAGCGGTGCTTTTTCAAAGTTAGCATGGAAGATTATCCGAGATGAATTCAATAGGCAGACTGGTCTCAAGTTTGATAAACAACAATTGAAGAACCACCTCGATGTTTTGAGGAAGAGATACAATTTTGTGAAGGCAATTCTTGATCACCCTGGCTTTACTTGGGATGCTTCTCAGTCTTGTATGGTGATTTCATGTTTGATTAATTAAGTTGCTGATTAGATTTTCGTTTTTAATTTTTTCAGTCTTGGAGTTTAAATTTGACATGCAGATACTATTCTTCTTGATTTTATCTGTTTATTTTTGTTATTGCTGAATTGGAGGTAATTTATTGGATTTTCTGATTTCGTTCTAATTTGTACTTAGATATTCGTTTGAGTTTTAAATTGTGATTTTAATTTCTTTTTGTTTATAATTTGGATTGATTTCAGATTCTGTTTGGTTGTGGATTTGCTGTTTGAGATGTGGTTAGAAATTTGTGATATTCGATTTGGTTTTCATATTAATTGAGGTATGCTTTTTCAGTTGAATTTGAGTATATTTGTGTTTTTTCTGTTTATCATTGTAAAGTTCCAGTATAGGGTAATAACACTGCTTGTTTGCTATGAAATCCTATTTCTAATGTATGTCTACCACTGCAAAGTTCCAGTATAGGGTAATGACACTGCTTGTTTACTATGAAATCCTATTTCTTATGCATGTCTACCACTGTAAAGTTCCAGTATAGGGTAATAACACTGCTTAATTGCTATGAAATCCTATTTCTAATGCACATCTACCATTGTTAAGTTCCAGTCTAGGGTAATAACACTGCTTATTTGCTATGAAATCACACGTCTACCACTGTAAAGTTCCAGTATAGGGTAATAACACTGCTTGTTTGCTATGAAATCCTATTTCTAATGCATTTCTACCACTGTAAAGTTCTAGTATGGGGTAATAACACTGCTTGTTTGCTATTAAATCCTATTTCTAATGCATGTCTACCACTGTAAAGTTCCAGTATAGAGTAATAACACTACTTGTTTGCTATGAAATCCTATTTGTAATGCATGTCTACCACTGTTAAGTTCCAATCTAGGGTAATAACACGGCTTGTTTGCTATGAAATCCTATTTCTAATGCACGTCTACCACTGTAAAGTTCCAATCTAGGGTAATAACACTGCTTGTTTGCTATGAAATCCTATTTCTAATGCACGTCTACCAGTGTTATTATCACATACTGGAACTATACAGTGGTAAACATGCATTACAAATAGGATTTCAGAGGAAACAAGCAATATTAATACCCTATACTGGAACTTTACAGTGGTAGACATGCATCAAAAATAGGATTTCAGAGGAAACAAGCAGTGTTATTACCCTACATTGGAACTTTACAGCCATTAATCAGAATGACAGTAAACTAGCGACTAAAATACTGATAGTAAGCAGTCAGTGCAATAGTGAAATCCAATATAGTTTCAAGATTTTGTCCTTGATTCGAATCTAAAATATTGTTATTACCCTAGACTGGAACTCTATAGCAATGAATCAAAATTACAGTGTAGGTTTGGTTTGTAAATGTCTTACCTTTGAAGCGTTTTCTTGTTGAAATTGTTCTTTGAAATTTTGTTTTGGTTTTGTAGGTGGAGGTCAGTGTGTGGTGTTTGTTTTTGAAAGTAGATCAAGCTTGGTGGTGGTTATGGAGTTTCGGTTTCGAGAGATGAAGAAGACACTTTGATGAAGACGGTGACTGGAGAGACGTTTGGCAGAGATGGTTAATTGAAGTCGCAGGCTGGAAGTTACATTTTTGTTTTCCATTTTTTTGAACGAAATTATGGTTTTGGAGATGGTAAAATCTTTGGGCTTTTTTGTAAGTTTGGGCTGGGGTTGTTTTGGGTGCTTTTTGAGTTTTTTTTTCTGTTGGGCTTGATAGTGGCAGTGCTTGTAATTTATTGGAACTTCAACACTAATTTGTTATTTAATAAATGAATTTTGGGTGTGTTTATAAAGTGTTTTCCATATGGAGTTTTTTTATAATTTCAGCACCCATTTTGGGTATATTAGTGAAGCTCCCTATTATAATAGTAGGAGTGAGTTATTAATACCATATAGCACTACGACCGTCATGCGGAAACATTACTCGAATTTTTTTCGACAAAAAGAACCGACATATCGTGTGTGAAAAATCTAGAAAAGAGAAGAAAAGCAAAGCACTTTTCTCATTAGGCTTCACAAGTACGGATGACCAACTTGCGTGGACAGTGAGCTACTGCGTCAACTATCTCTCAAGTAAATCTATATCAAGAACCAAAATCCACGTCAGTCAGTCCACGGTGGGTCGCACTGGCGTCGACGTGCCGGCTAGGCCTCTGGCCCGCAGCTGACGTCTTGTTGTTGACGCAACAATCCACCAGCTGTCGACGCACAAGCACCTCATCCACTCATCCCTTATCCGCCGAGATCAGATCGGACGGTCCAAAACTAGCGGCAAAAAGAACACGTTATCAAATCTGAAATCAATTATGAAGGATGGGGACAAAATAAATCACCAATTGACCAATGCCCATTACCCACGTTACATTAGGGCCTCGGGGCCGTGGACCCCACCCAACCCAAAAACGTTATTTATTTTATTTTTTGTTTTCAAAACGTGTTATTATTATTTTTAAATGACTTTTAACTTTATTAATAAATAGTGAGAAGTCATGAAAAGGATTATTGTATTATATTTTGTGGGAAAAATGGGTTTGGAGATGTGATGTGCATGATGATGATGGTTTGAAAAATAATGACGCCCGTGATGATGCCAAAGCACTAACTAGTCTCCTAGTGAGCTATAATTTATTTAACTTATACTTTTTTCTGTTTGGTCGACAACATTTCGATGTCTAAGATGTGAGATTTTAAACGAGGTGTACAACATTTCGCGTTTTATTGACTCCCACACCCATGTACAAAAATATTGCAAAAATATTGCAACTACCATTGATGATAGCGATATTTGCACTTATATATGAATGTTTGAATAATGAATCGCTACTAGAAAGTTTCCTAATCCTCAATGTATGAGTGGAGCGAAATAGAAAATATAAGTATATCAAATACATTAGTATTCAAAAGTTACATGTTTGAGCTAAATATTTCTAATTTAGTTATATCTAATTTGTTTTGGAGTGACTAAGGGCACTCATGGTCTACAAGTGGCTCCGCAACTAGGGGCGGAGCCACACACAAGCTAGAGGTGACTGTGGCCCCCCTCAATTCTCATGAACTCCATTGAAGTTTTTATATAAAATTTGGGAATTGGTATGTAATTTCATATCTTTTTCAGCTATTGGTCCCCCCTTCCCCCCCTAAAATATTTAGACTCTAGCCATAGTCCCGTCGTTGCCACCACCAGCTCTATAAGACTTTGAACAAAATATGCAAGAATACAAGTCTTAAGTTACTTTTCCATCAGAAATTTCTCCAAGTGATTGGCAAGTTGTCAAACTCAAAGGGGGTATAGTTTGCTTTGTTGGAAGGATTATTGTTTATAATTTAAAGGACTATATTCCTTTCTTAATCAATATTTCTATAGATGTTTAATGAGCTAGCATGGGTCATGGTATTGTTTTGATACTTCAAATAATGCAAGAGAAACTACTTAAATATTATTACCACTTTGGCAAGAAACTAATCAAGTCGAAATCGAAATTAATTAATTAATTAATTGATATTTCCCAATTAAAATACATCTCAATCAGCTCATCAAAGATTCAAGTTTGTGTCTTCCATCCAATCCTTTTTTATTTTATTTATGCTCATTGCTTAAATTAGAGCACACGGAAACTTCAAGACCTCAAAAACTCCAAAACTAAAGTCTTCCTCATGACTTATTGCTCAAGTAAACTTTAATCTCTTGTATATTTATTAATGGCTTATTTATGTACATGCCCCTGTGCTTTCAAAGTTGTTTCAGATTAACACTTATTTTTGAAACGTCTCAAAATACCACATACACTTTTAATAACTATCTCACGTTACTTATTCCGTTATCTTCTTTTTCTTCTTCTCTACCATCTGTGTCCTATTGGTCTTTTTGGTCTTCATCACCTTCCTCCTCTTCGCCCTCTCAACCTTTGAACCCACAACCATGCCTAACCCACTCAACACACACAGCCTCTAGAAGATTTCTCTCCCAAAAATCTTCATCCACCAGCAACACAGACCCCAAATTACTCAATAAACCCATCACATAACAAAATGTCTCTTAATACTGACGGAATAAGTAACATAAGACAGTTATTAAAGGTGTATGTGGTATTTTGAGACTTTTCAAAGAACATGTGGTAATTTGAGACAACTTTGAAAGCACAGAGGGTCATGTACATAAATAAGCCTTTATTAATTATAGCTCAAAATCCTGTGGCAAAAGGGTAAATTGCCATTATCTTCTTTTTTGTTTGTTCTAATAATTGTCATTATCTAATGTTAAAATATGGCATCAAAGTCGATGGTCCAGAGAAACCTTTGTAGGAACAAGTTGATAAGTAATGTTAAACAACTGTTGTTTTTTCTGGTATCCTTGTGGAGCCCACCCCAGCAGGGTAAATAAGTGTAGGAGAGCGAGCCTACCGAAAATAGTCAAACATCTTTTGGTCGTATAACAAAAAATGGGATCTGAAAAAAATATATGCACAACTGTTTTTTAAATTTTTTTAAAATTTTTTTTACAACTTCTTTTGTAGTAAAAAAAAACCTAAATAAATAAATAAAACATAAAGGTGATTTCCTATCCTATTTATTTATATTTTTACCCTGTAGGGGTAGGACCACTACTCCATTTTTTCATTATCTTTATTTATTTATTTTTGTCGAAGTTAAGGAGGGGAGAAGGGAACTCACACGCATGAATACCATGCTATCTGAAAGCACACTAAAAACTTGTACCAATCCAACTAACACATCGTTGTCATTGGTTCAATATCTTTAATTTCATAATTCATATTTTACTATCTAACTGAATTTTCTTATTTAATAAGTTTTTTTAAAAAAAATTTATCTAATGAAGTTACTCTTTGATAAAATAATAATAATAATACAATTCCTTTATGAAGAGATCCAAAAGGTATTCTATTGTTGGCTTCATCCACAATGTTATCTAATTCTCTATTTAAGAATAATCATTGAAACAACTATCCTAACAACTATGGCACCAATGGACTAATGGTCTCAAGTTTAATTTTTCATGGCATTTTGGTAGTGTGTGAGAGAAACTACGTTCTCTCTTATAGTTTAGACTGTCATTTGCATTAAAAAAGAATACATTTGTGTCAACGGGTTCTAGCCTAATGAAAAATGGCATTCCCTTGGAGTGGTCTTAGGTTCAAACCCTCATAACACCTTACTAGTGTGTGTGTGAGAAATCCCCATTACCTTTTAGATTGTTTAGGCTTCCTTATCCCTTAGGGGAGGTGAACCGGAGCTGAAGGCAGTCCTCGTTAACGAAAAGCAGCTAAGACAGCTCTAGTTGTTCCAAGTGATTATAAAGAATTCAAGAGGGCTTTTTTAGACTATCATTTGTATTCAGAAAAAAGAATACATTTGAAATCCACGAACATCGCAACAATTTATAACTCTTTTAAAACCCTTTTGTCAATCATACATGTAAAATAAGGGAAAAAAGAAAAAGTAACACTAGTATATGCACCGACCAATGGCCATAAGACACACATCTTTATATTTTGTGACTACTACAATATCTCATGTGGTAAGATTTTCTTTGTATTCTGTAAATGTTTATTTAAATTTTAATGAGATTTCTCTTTCCCCTAAAGAAAGAAGTTTTAACATGTACTGAAAATTGTTCATAGAAAAAAATCTGAGGGGTAGTGGCCATTCTTGATAGTGAGGGTAGTGGGGACAGTGAAAGTGAAGGCTAAGGTTGTGTAATCAGTAATGGCTTAATTGATCATGTGCAAGAATTGAGAAAAATTTGTTAAAATTCATGGCCCAATTCTTCTATAATTCATTTATTTTTTTGACATATTTTAAGCACCTCACCCAATTCATTATTGTTTGATTAAAGATATTATTTTCTCAATTTAGTCTCTATTAATATAAGATATAATATCTAGATTAAAGTCCTTCAAAATTTAATAAAATCCCAATTTTAAAGTCCTTTAGATAGCACCCAATATCCGTTGTATAAAAAAAATGAAAAAAAATAGAAGCAAAAGTATTTATAACGAAAAACAAGCCGTCGCCGTTTTGATAAAAAAAAAAAATCTGACGGAACCAAAATCCTTCCAACCAAACCAAAACCAAATAAAACCAAACCCACACACATTGCATTTACCACCTTCCCTTTCTCCTCCTCTGACTCTTCGTCTCATTCTCTCTCTCTCTCTCTGCAAAACCACTGTTTGTTCCTCTTCAGTTGCAAACATGGCGGAATCGGTGGAGCTTCCGAGTCGACTCGGTATCCTTCCTTTCAAAAACAAGGTCCTCTTACCAGGCGCCATCATTCGAATTCGCTGCACTACACCCAGCAGGTACCTTTAAACGTAGAATTTCTCCTTTTGATTGCTTGCTGTTCCTTTAAATTGTTTTTCTTGTTTGGTTTCTGAGAAAATTTGTGCATACTGAAGTGGATAGCTGTTTGTTTGAACTCAGCTGAACCTTATAGCTATGCAATTCTTCTGCTTGTTTGGAAATTATGTTTCCTTCATTCTCGATAGGAACAAAATGGAGGAATACCTTTCAAGTTCTTCGTCGTGAAAGATTGTCTGGTCTAGTTTTGTTTCCTTTTGATGGTATTTTCCATCTATTTCTGTGATCAAATGTTGTGCATATTTTGTTGGTGTGGAAGCTCAAGATATTTTGTTTTGCAATTTTGTTGCTAGTAATTTCAAATGCGAACTTCCTTTTTCTCGTAGAATTTGGTGTTGTGTCATTTCAGGTAATTGATCATTATGTAGGTGTGGAATTGTGAATTTGTGAGTGCTGGATTATGGAATTGATGGAAGTGGTGATTTTGATTAATTTAGTGTCAAATTGGTGGAGCAAGAGTTATGGCAGCGTGAAGAGAAGGGATTAATTGGTATTCTTCCCGTTCGAGATGCTGCTGAGTCGGCATCAGTGGGTCCTGTGTTGTCTCAAGGTGATTTCTGCTCATTTTTCTATTTGACTAGGATGAGGGGGTGCCTATATTTAATGGCAAATCTGAGAGGAAGTGTCTCTTGTAATTTGTCTAATTTTAGGTGTGGGAAGTGAATCTGGAGAACGAGGCTCAAGAGTTCAAGTTGGTACATCTGATTCTCACAGGGTAGATGGAAAAAATCAGCAGGAAGTTATTCATTGGCATACCAGGTAAATGAATCAAAATTGTATTTTGTTGCGTAGTGGAAAGTGTTTGGCTCTTTTGGTGCTACTACTTACAATTACAGCTATCAGGGTGGTCCATCTATTTATGTTATGCGTTGTAATTTTCTTTAATCAGTTTAACTGCCCTTTAATTCTTCAATGGGCTGCCACAATTTTTCGACTCAGCCTACATTTCACTGACTTTCTGTTTTCTGTGTATAACTCCATCTTATTCATATGTTTTTCATTTGGAGTTTTTGCACTTTGTAGTTATATACTAATTTTGTTGCTAATATTTGATATTTATATTCTTAGGGGTGTTGCTGCACGTGCTTTACATCTCTCAAGAGGAGTTGAGAAGCCAAGTGGGAGGGTTACATATGTGGTCGTCCTTGAAGGTTTGTGTAGATTCAGTGTCCAGGAACTTAGCACAAGAGGAACATATTATACTGCACGGATATCTCCTCTTGAAATGACAAAGTCTGGTATGTTGCCAATTTAGTATGTGGATTTGTTTTTGGTAGAAGATATTATGGTTTATTGGTTGATTTGCTGGTTGTGGTTTGAAACATACTGCATGTTGTTGTTTCTTTGATTTGTCTTTTCTTTTCTGATTCAGTAAGAAGAAATTGTCTTCATACTTCAAATGCTAAGTGTATGTTTTATGCACCTGCTAACATTTATACTACGTTTGGTTTTTGTGTGCCCTGGTTCATTAGTTGAATAGAAATCTGCTATTTATGACTAGGGGTGTTTTTGAAAGTTCTCTCTCTCTCTCTCTCTCTCTCTCTCTCTCTCTCTCTCTCTCTCTCTCTCTCCCACACACACACGCATGAACACAGTGACATGCAAACCACAGACATTATTCCTGTCAGCCTGAATGGATAATGTATGCTCCCTTGCTCATCTGTCATATGTTATTGAAAGGCCCTCACTTGAAATGAGGAATTCTTAAATCACCGTTCTTTAGGAAGAAGCTGGTTAGGTATCACTGTATCATTGCTTGTGTGTGTCACTGCTTACTGTATGTTTACTCTCTAAGCAATTAACAAATTTTGTCCATGTTTTATCTTACAATATGAAGACTTAAACGTTGCTTTAAATGTGCTTACCTGAGTTCATAATGTGGCTTATATGCTTATATTCAGATGATGAGTTTTGTGCCCTTATCTACCTATATGTTGAGTTGCTTTCGTATTTATTATCTTAATTAGAGATGGAGCAAGTGGAGCAAGATCCCGAGTTCATAACATTGTCTCGCCAGTTCAAAGCAACTGCTACAGAGCTGATTTCTGTTCTTGAGCAGGTGATATTTGTGATATTAGCATATTTTTATCACTTCTTTGAAAACTTTCTCGTGAATAGAATCACAGACACCAAGAGACCTTATTTTATTTCTTTATATTTATATTTTTTGGTGTTATCAGAATCTTTAGTTACAAGTTTTCTCAGGTGTAACATATAGCATCAATAATGAAATACAAATTCAAGACCGCACAAATATTATGCATGTATATGTTCTATATCCATTCTAAAGTATGTGTAAGCTCCTTTTGAAGCTGTGAGGCTGAGCGCCTTCTATTTTTAACAAATGGGGTTTCAAATGGTTTTGACTGTGCTTGATTGTTAAGATGTTTAGGAAATGCCATTTGCTCGACATTCCTTGATTTGGTTGAAGAGCATCAACTAAGCTTCTTTATGTTATGAATTCTATCCAGATACTGTTGACTTGTGTGTGTGTGTATATATATATGTTGTTGATAGTATACTCTGCTGATAAAACTTTCCTGAGCCTTTATTACTTGAAGCGCTTGGTGTTTTCTAAATTTATATTTGTTGTTCATATTTTAAATCATTAACTCTCATTTCATTTTGTGCTTGCAGAAACAAAAAACTGGAGGAAGAACAAAAGTTCTTCTGGAGACAGTTCCAGTTCACAAGTTGGCAGATATCTTTGTTGCCAGCTTTGAGATAAGTTTTGAGGAGCAACTGTGTATGCTGGACTCAGTTGATCTGAAAGTGAGACTTTCGAAAGCTACTGAGTTGGTTGACCGGCATTTGCAGGTAACATTGATTCACTGGTGGTGATGTTTTTTTTTACTCAGTTGATCTTAGTACTTCCTATAATTTTTTTAGAAGTCATGTTGGTGTTACCTTGTGACAGTCCATTCATGTAGCAGAGAAGATTACACAAAAAGTTGAGGGTCAATTATCGAAATCGCAAAAGGAATTTCTTTTGCGTCAGCAGGTTGGCACTCTCACATCAGCTTTTGATTTGTTGAGGAAGCGAAAAGTTATAGTTATGTTTTTTAATGGTAAAATTATTATTTGTTTTCATCCAGTTCATGTTTTGTTATCCTACAATAAATGTGGTAAACAAGTATTGTGCTCATCAGTTTAATTTTTATTATTATTTATATTAATTTGATTTTTCTGGAATTTTGTTCTTTTTGAATTGCCATGGCAAATTTTTTCAGTGGAACAAATAATAAGAAATTCAGTTATAATTTTACTGAAATAAACCATAATTTGCAAATTTTCTCTTTACTCAAAAGTAATAAGTAATAACTATTAAACGGTTTTTATTTAGATTAGTAATTACAGAATTAAGGTGAGGGTACAACCTTATCTGATGCAACCCAAAAAATCTTGTCTGTTAAAATTTTGTGCTGAGGGTGGGGTGATTAGTTCTTATTTTCTGAAGCAATAGAAAATATCTTATCTGATAATTTTTAAAAAAATTTAGTTAAGTTAAATGAAGGATATTTTTGACAAAATAAAGGAATGGAGAGTACAAAGCTTTCTAGATTGCTGTATTCTTGCAAGGTTTTATACAAGTTCTACATTTAATAATTTATTTATTGATTGAGATGTAATAATTTATTTATTGGTTAGATTAATTAAGGGTCCGTTTGGGACTGCTTCTGTAGGAAGCACTTAAGCTCATACTTGCTTTTGTTAGAAACATGTTGAATTTTTATTAAACACTTCTCCAGAAAACGCTTTTATGACCTATAAGCAATTTTAAGTTCTTTTGCCAAACCATTTCAGAAGCGCTTTTAGCCATTTCGGAAGCAGTCCCAGACATGCCATAAGTTGATTGACATAATTTGTTGTAGTGCTGGATGACTCGGATATCAAATATATATAAGAAAAAAAAACCTATATACATTTTTCATGTGCATAACGAGGGAAAGGTTGTGAAGGATACAACAGGCTGCTTTAGTAGATGAAATTTACTAATAACTTTTATTTATAGGCATGTTTTTGTCTTAGGTGTGCAATTATTTTGTTTGTACTCATTTCTGATTATATGTTGGATTTTAGTTTATTTGGATTTTCATGAAACTTATAAATACTATTCAGGACTTCAGGTGGATTCACATGTTGATGGTTTGGAAATATCTTAACAAACTTCTAAATTTGACACAGATATACTGTTATTTCCTATTCTTTAGCTGCATAAATCCTTATTGTTGTTTCCTTTCCTGCTTTATGAAACACACTTGCAGATGAGAGCTATAAAAGAGGAGCTTGGGGACAATGATGATGATGAAGACGATGTAGTTGCCTTGGAAAGAAAGATGCAAAGTTCAGGAATGCCTTCAAATATCTGGAAGCATGCACAGAGGGAGTTGAGGTATGATTTGGTTAGAAGAAAGGAATAAGGGTTACTTCATTTCAGTGTGCAAGTAAAGTAGTTTCTTCTTTCTTAGTAAATATTTCATACTGTGGGTATTACTGAAACTTTGATGTAATTCCATTCCAAATTTGGGCGCTGAGTAAGATACAGTTATTGGTTCCTCAAACAAAGTAGTGTCTGACATTAAGGTCTTCGTCGGAGTAAAGAGAATGACGACACTGTTAGTAGTGCCCGACATTGTATTATCTTGGATTTTTTCCTAATGATGGCATGTTAAAGTTGGTTTGATTATATTGCTCTTGAGATATTCGTAAGAGAAGAAGATTAAAGTTGTTACCCATATATATTATTGCTTTTTTAATCTGAAGCCACATTGATTTATGCAGCTTTACACAAAAGGTCACTGGGATTTCTAACTCTTGGGTGTAGTAACATTCAAAATTTGGGCATTGTTAAGTTTGGTCCAGATATAGTTATGTAGCAAAAGGGATCACAGTCATGTTCTCTAGATTTTGTTATCATCAACTTTAAGCTTGACGCTAGTGATTCTGTAGACAATCTGGTGCTTTATATTTTGTGCTGCTCTGACCATATTCAACATGCATTTTCCAGACCTGCTGGTGATTGGTGAACAGTAGTTGATGGGGGTTTGTAAATCTGTCCATTGATGATTGTAATGTCTATAAGGTTTTCTGCAAAATTATGATGATAAAGACAAATATGAAAAGGAAAATTACCAAAGTGAAGACTTATTTATTCTTCGTTAGATTTCAAATTGTATCCACTCACCCTTGTTGTTTTGTTCGAGTACACAATTCTTGTACTTAAAAGTTTTAGAATTAAGGTGGTCTCATATCATTTATTTAACTTATTTTCTCCTCATGCCTCAGGAGGCTGAAAAAGATGCAACCCCAGCAACCTGGATATAATAGTTCACGTGTTTACCTAGAGCTTCTTGCTGATCTTCCCTGGCAGAAGGCCAGTGAAGAGTATGAATTAGATTTAAGGGTTGCAAAAGAACGTCTGGACAGTGATCACTATGGATTAGCTAAGGTCAAGCAGCGGATTATTGAATATCTGGCTGTTCGCAAGGTGGCCAATTCTGCAGCACTTGTTCCCTGATTATTTGAATGTTTTGTGTTCAGAATTTGATGCTCATATTGTTACTTTTGGGTTGCAGCTTAAACCAGATGCCAGAGGCCCTGTGTTGTGCTTTGTTGGCCCACCAGGTGTTGGGAAAACATCTTTGGCATCATCTATTGCTGCTGCTTTGGGCAGAAAATTTATACGCATATCCCTTGGTGGTGTTAAGGATGAGGCTGATATTCGAGGACATAGGAGGACATACATTGGAAGCATGCCGGGGAGACTCATTGATGGAGTAAAGGTATATTTTTATTCAATTAAACATTTGTATGGACTTATGGTGTGGTATTCACATGCATAATGCTTGCTTTGATGTGATGGGTTCAGTGGTTAGTCATAATTGAAAATGCTACTGTCTAAGGGTGTTGAACGAACCAAGAAAAACAAGAATACACATAGGTATTTTGTTGTTGATAAGGCATAGTGTTTGTCATCGGATCCATAACTGCCTTTAGAAAAACTTTCTGATTGAAGAAGCCTCTTAGCTTTTTATTCATGGGTCGAATGAAGATTGTTGGACACTTATACGTGGCTTAGTAGACACAAGAACAACTACAAATGCATATCCACACCCACCCACCTGAGTATGGAATTTATGCTATAGGACTTAGGCTAACGTTTTGCTTAATTATGTTTTATTTCAGAGAGTTGCTGTTAACAATCCAGTCATGCTACTAGATGAAATTGATAAGACAGGTTCTGATGTACGTGGTGATCCAGCTTCAGCTCTACTGGAGGTTCTTGATCCAGAACAAAATAAAACATTCAATGATCAGTATCCTGCTCTCTGGCTCTATCCCTTATTTCAGTCCGAATTTTTATATTTAAATAATTTGAAATGTCATCTTGTAGTGTGAAACTCAAGTTTGACCTATATACATCTACAGTTAACTTTGGAGAAAATTTTCTTTACATAAAATGAAGAGAGTAACTATCAATATGTTCTGTGACCTGATGGTCTCACTTAATATCGCAATGCATAAATTATATGAATAAATCACTATCTCTTGAATGTGAGTATATTCAAGTGATTCCTTAATGCAAGGCCTATAGCTATTTGAATGTTCCTTTCGACCTTTCAAAGGTGATTTTTGTGGCAACTGCAAATAGGGTGCAGCCTATTCCTCCACCACTCTTGGACAGGATGGAAGTTATCGAGCTGCCTGGATATACACCTGAAGAAAAGCTGAAGATAGCTATGCACCATTTAATTCCACGAGTTCTTGATCAGCATGGTTTGACTTCTGAGTTTCTCAAAATTCCGGAGGTAAGAAGTTCATTCCATTGTGCTATTATCAATTAGTAATGGTGTTAAAATTGTGGTATTCCCAATAATAGCTGTGGATCCAAAAAATAGGCACCAAATTTCTAGTTTTCAAAATCAAATTTTTATGCCAACCTTTAGATGACTCTCTTGATTCATGACCAAAGTATATACAAAAATATCATAAATGTCTCTCTGCTGTGGTAGGCCATGGTGAAACTTGTCATTCAGGGGTACACTAGAGAAGCTGGTGTTCGGAATCTGGAGAGGAACTTGGCTGCTTTGGCTCGTGCAGCAGCTGTAAGAGTTGCAGAGCAAGAACCAGCTGTCTCTCCGATCAAAGATGTGCACTCGCTTGCTTCACCACTTCTTGAAAACAGACTTGCTGATGGAGCTGAAGTGGAAATGGAGGTTATTCCAATGGGTGTGAATAATCATGAGATATCAAGCACTTTCAAGATTGCTTCGCCATTGACTGTGGATGAGGATATGCTGGAAAAAGTATTAGGGGTAATTATTTTTGTTTTTTTCTTTACTAATTAGGATAGGTTGCTTCAGCTTATTGTTAGGTAGTCCTTTGTAATGAAGAATAGCCACTTCAGGGCTCTTATCTAGATGATTATATGAAAATGAATGTTTAGGAGTCTTTTCAAGTGAGTTTTAGGCTCAACATTCCAGAAACTGGAATACTTTTTTTTATAACCAATGCATCTTGGATTTCTCATGCATTAAATCTTGGAGGTTGACCTGTCATGTTGCTTCAGAGATTCTGAGGTTGTCTGTGTGTGTTGTAATGCAGCCTCCAAGGTTTGATGACAAAGAAGCTGCAGAACGGGTTGCAACACCTGGTGTATCTGTTGGGCTTGTTTGGACTTCTGTTGGTGGAGAGGTCCAATTTGTGGAGGCTACAGCAACGGGGGGAAAGGGTGAATTACATCTCACTGGTCAACTTGGAGATGTTATAAAAGAATCAGCACAAATAGCATTGACATGGGTAATTTTTTCTTTTAATTATCTTTATTTTTTTGAAGTACTAATACCTGCCACTTGGTCACGAGTCAAACATTTCTTGGGCTGCCTCAATGATCACACTTTTGAATTGGTTTTAATTGCTAATTCATGCGTGCCGTGATTCTCAAATTGATTTTTAAGACAGAGATTCTAATGGGACTTACTGTTATTCTCAGCCACTTGATATCTGTAATTATCAAAGAGAGAGTGTAATCCTGTTATAATGAAAAAGAGGAGGAACACAGAAGTTCGATACTTGTCAGTTTCAATTTGGGGATATGTGATATTGAAGTTTGCATGCCTCGTTGCTTTCCCATAAATAGTGAGATATTAAAATTGGAGCATCCAGCTAAAAAGTAATTGGCAATGGTAAAGACGATCCACGACCCCCCCTCCCTGACCCTGGTATTTTGTGTGTTGAGATGCAATGCTTGGACTTTGAATACCCGTTGTGAGAATTTTTTGTGCTCAGCATGTCCACTCACGTGTAGTGACTGAGCCAGATGCAGATCAATTATATTTGTGGCGTGGAGCACACGTGGCCAAATTGGCCTTACCTTTTGGATGGATTACAGGCTCTGATACCATGTGAAAGTTGGAGCATCCAATCCAAACCAATTGGAAATAGGTGGAGAGACCTAGTATTTTATTGAGATGCAAGGCTTAGGGTTAGAATAGCTAATATGAGATTTTTGTATTCTCAATTTTTAGAAGTACGAAGTGTTTCTTTTTACTGACGGAGGCATTTCTGTTGAGATCCTAGTCATATTTACTTCTGTTTCTGAGATTGAATGATAGAGAAAAATGTTAGTCCTGTGTGCACCATACTCTGATTGTAAAATATAGTCATGAAACATAATGTCATAATTTCTGCTCATGTAAAAGTTAGTTTTGAAGACTCTAATTATCTCTCAGGTAAGAGCCAGGGCAAGAGATCTTCTGTTGGCAACAGCTGACGAAACCAATCTTTTGGAGGGTCGGGATGTTCATATACATTTTCCTGCTGGGGCTGTACCTAAGGATGGACCCTCAGCAGGTGTGACTCTGGTAACTGCACTGGTTTCATTGTTCAGTCAGAAAAGAGTAAGAGCAGATACAGCTATGACTGGAGAAATGACATTGAGAGGTCTCGTACTACCTGTTGGTGGTATCAAGGATAAGGTACACCTTATGTCCTACTATTCTTATGAGAAGTATATAGCTGTGACTTTGTACATAAGTCGGTCTCCATGTATAAAACATGTTATATATGGCTTACAAAATGAAATGATGGCTTTTGTATCTAGTTATGTTCTTAGTTTGCAGTTTGCAGTCACTGCCTTGTCAAGTGCTTTGGCTTGCGTGCGTGTTGGGCATGTTAACATGACCATAGATGCGACCTTGGTTTTAACCTTTTATGGACAAGTATTGTACATCATACTTGTCTGGCATAGAGATTTTCACTTGTAGTAGTACTTTCATTTTTATAATCACCAGGCTATACTACTCAACAGTCATTCCATTTTAGCATATTTTCTATTTTCTGTAACCATCATCTAGCCAAATTGATGCTTGATGCATAATTGAGTGGGTTTTCCAAGGAATTAGTATCTAAGTAGTTTAAATTTCCTTTATGATAAGAATTTTGTGTGAGATGCACGTTTATTAAAATTTTAAGATGCCTTGAGTCCTAAATTATAGATGTAAAATAGGTTTTGTGATGCCAGCATCACCCATTAAATTCTGTCCTTTCCTTCTTCAAGCATGGCACAAACACAAAGCATTGACATATCCATGCTAGATTTAATCCTTGTTGTGATATGAGTTGTACCTGGCGTGTGTTTGTGTTTGGTATGGCCCATAATGTTGCCTAGTTCTGCACGACTATTAGATATCCTGCCAGATCTGTTTTAAGCTCAAGGAGCCCGTGGTACGCTTTTGCTAGCTTGACCCGCACTTCTGGTATAATTTTGAAAATCAATCAACATACATGTGTGTATGTTCGTGTATTGGTTTTACCACTTATCTGGTTCAATTGCATGTACACAAAATTATAGGGTCAATCTGGTTTATTTTGTGTAACCCAATTAATTTAAGGGCTGTCTTTGAGTTTTTCATTACCAACAAATGTGTTTAGAAGAGAGTTAGGTGTTCTGGAGGTTAGGGTTCGTCAATTAGAGCGAGCTACCTAATCTCCAGATGTAATTTAATTTCTTGATACCTGTGAATGCAGACCGCATGGATTTTGTTTTTCCCAAATATCTGAAACTATTATTGTTGATGTCTGTTGGCTTTCTCTAGCCATTGAACCTAGATATATGTCACAACATTTTGCTTTGCTAGATTGATAAAAGTAAAATAGCTTTTTGGTATACACACTACACAGTTGTCCAATGCATCTCCGTGCTCATTTCTAATTTGTGCTGTCACAGCTAGGCTTGTTTTTAGACACATGGTTGTTTGATGATTCCACTATTCAGTATGGATTTGAGGAATTTTAAAGCATTTTACAAGAAATTTGGGTCCTAGTTGGCAGCAAATTTCTCGGTGTATAATATTCTGGTACGTTATTGCATAGATATTCTTGGATTGATATCTGAATCAACATTATTGCAGGTATTAGCGGCCCACCGTTGTGGTATTAAAAGAGTCATTCTTCCAGAAAGAAATCTGAAGGACTTAATCGAAGTACCATCAGCTGTGCTTTCCGGTCTTGAGGTAATTTTGGTTTTATTTGCAGCAAGGTGTTTCTCACTTACGCAGCTGCTTGTAGGACATAAATTGTATTAAGGCCAGATGATTACCTTTGCCACCTGCATAGCCTGTTAGGTGTTTTGATTGCATTGTCGGCTATAGATACCCCTGTAACCCTGTTAGGTTTTTTATCGTATGAGATGATTGTGACCATAACGTATTTTTCATTTGGAAAAATCCTTTTGTAACAGATAATAGTAGCAAAGCGAATGGAAGACGTGTTAGAGCAGGCTTTTGATGGTGGATGCCCCTGGAGACAGCACTCAAAGTTATGACAGGGCCCTTGATAGATGATTTTGTTATGTACAAACAAATTCCAGTGATTGAATTGCCATTGGCACATGGCTTGTAGCCCCCCTATTTGTCCTTGGCTGCAAAGACTGGGGAAATTGTCAATCACTTGAGCCAGTCGTGGGGCCGGAAACCGTTCATATAGGGACATGATCACAAATCATTGATTGCATCTTGAGTTTTCTGATCAACTGCTAAATTCGCCTTGCGCCCCTCTGTTCCGTTCAATGTCAATTTCTTTCCCAATAAATCTGTAATTATAATTAATCCTCTATCCCGTGTAAAGTGTTGTCGTTTAATTGAGCAAGGGAATACAAGCCCATTTCTCTCTTCCCTCTACAAACTGATTTGAAACCGTGCTAATATTTTGTGAAATGAGAACGTTCTGCAAGATCAAAGGATACGTGCTTTTCTGCTTTATATTCCCTGGTGTACGAGTCTTGAAAGTATATACAGTTTTGGTGCAATTGGACTATAATTTTGTAGCTCTAGCATGCTATACGAAGTTGTGCCGTCGATGCATTCATTTATTGTTGTGAGATTCTATGAAAATTGCCCAAAATTCAGGTGGACATATGGATGTACTACTACTAGCTGAGATTATTGCTTATTCAAAGGAGATGTCTAATGCAAAATGTTAAATTTGAATTTGATGGTTTATGTGGCAATTTGACATTTAGGAAAAAAAAATTTGACTTCACTCAAAATGCCAATATCATATTATTTTATTATATTTTAAAAAGCAAATGGGATCCATATGATCATGAAGTTTTAAAAAAGAGGGAAATATTAAGATAATATTTGACATCAAGTTTTTGGATATGTTATTTTTGACATATATCTTCGAGCCTTTAAATTCACGTAGGTTTTGACTTGGTTGGAGTAATTTTAACCTTTAATTTTTGTCGTTTCATGTCCATGTGGCAATTTGACATCTTTTGGAGATGTTCGTAGTGAGATATAAACTTGGATTAAAGGGAAAAAGACAATCTTATAATAACTGACTACATTTAAGCTTAGGGTTCTAAACAACTAAACAACTACTAGTTGGTTTACATGCATTTTTAAGGCCCCTATAACCATTTTCAGTTTTTAGTTTTTAGTTTTCAATTATTAGTGTTTATTTTCTAAAAAATGAACTTGTTCAGTAACTAATTTTTTTTATAAAAAAAGTAGAAAGTGAACAAAAGTTGTTTGGTAATTAATTTCATTTTTCAGCTTTATGTGGAACTTGTAAATGAAATTTTTGGGGTCAAATTGTGAATTTGAGATTATAAAATAAACGTGCATGTTACAAAGAGTTCATAGTATTTTTTGGTCAATTTTTTGAAATTAGAATGATTTTTTTGTTGTTGTGAATTTTGGATATGAAGGTACTTGGGCCGAACGCAAGAATCGAGCCACTTTCCAAAACTTGAATGATCAATGATGTGCATTAGGGCACAAAACTTGCCGAAAAAGTTGACCACAAATTTGTCCACAATCAAACTATCCAGCAAGTGCTTTCTGGGCTATAAAAATTCATTCTTGGTGAAAAACTATTCAAGTTATGGCCCAAAAAGCCCCATAACACCTAATCGGTGGGCTCAGTACCAAACTGACTCGACCAACTTTATTGGTTTAATCGATCTTCAGTAAACCAACGACAATCAGTTAGGTAATGATTTTGAATTGTGACATTTTAACAGTCGTTGATCGGTTGTCGATTTGGCCGTCTCGATTCTATTACTGAACCTAACCTAGGCCTAGGTATGTACCCACACATGAATTGGAAGTTACTACAACTTGTAGTAGGGTGAGAGGGAAAACGTATGTAAACAATGTTTTTCTTTTTTGTAGGGTTTGAGATAATGAAGAGCTCTTTAATCTTTGGGGCCATTGTCTTTTTAGTCCAAATCAAGGCCCAAAGGGCAAAAATAAAAAAATCTTTTTAAAAACAGTGAGCCCAAAAGAGTGTTTCATCATTGAGGACCATTTGGGACTGCTTGACGACACATCAGTAAAAGGTGCTTTTAAACCCTCGACTAGGGTTTAGAGGCAAAAGCGAAGCGAGTGAAGTGAAGTGAGAACTACAGGGTGGCCGCTCTCTCTACCTTTCCAATCCAAGGGTTTGCTCGAAGCAGAAATCAAAATCAAAGGTATTGGTTTTCTACTTGACGTTTGGAAGAGCTTTGATCATATTGGAATTTATCGTATTGTGGTAAACCAGAACTAAAACCTTGTTCATATAAGAGCTTCTGAACCCTTTAAAAGTTATTTATATATGGTTTCCTCATTTCTGTGTAATCGGAGAGTTTGATAGATGCAAAGAGTAATCTAGTTGAAAAACAAGTTAGAAACCCAGAACCTCTTTTGGGTTTTCTGTTATGAAGGGTCTTATTTGGGCGTACTTCAAGTGATTTTTTATGTACAAGTCTCTTCTTCTGTCTTTCGAAGCTGATAGGATTGTTCATGTTCTAGCCAAACATGTCAGTGTTTGTTTGTAAAACCCCCTGATATTTTGTGTAAATCTCCGGACTGGGATCTTAATGATAATGCTTTGTATAGGAAAGTCACTATGTACCTCTGTTATGAGTAATATGATTAATGAAGGTTTTTTTTGACAATTGAAAAATCAGAGCTATTGTTTTCTCGTAAATATTGTCCAGAATAAAATTTGTATTTGATTTTGGGTTTTACCTATTGTTCTGTTTATTTGTTCACTTTTGTTCTGTTTAAAGTGCAGGAAATGGCTTCGTCTGATGATGATCGAACCCCAGTGAAGGCCGTGGCGAAAGTGACAGATACAGAGAAGAAGAAGAAGAAGCATAGAGACAAAGACGATGATTTGGACAAAGACTTCATGATTAAGCCCCAGAGCTCGACTCCCTCCATGGACACCTCTCAGTGGCCTATCCTTCTCAAGAACTATGACCGCCTCAATGTTCGAACTGGACACTACACCCCTCTTCCCTCTGGGTATTCCCCACTTAAGCGCCCTCTTGCCGAGTACATCCGATATGGTGTTATCAATCTTGACAAGCCTGCTAACCCCTCCTCGCACGAGGTTGTTGCTTGGATTAAACGCATCCTTCGTGTAGAGAAAACTGGCCACAGTGGTACTCTGGATCCCAAGGTTACAGGTAATCTCATTGTCTGTATTGACCGAGCTACGCGACTTGTGAAGTCCCAGCAGGGTGCAGGGAAAGAGTATGTCTGTGTTGCACGCTTGCATTCGGCCGTGCCTGATGTTGCCAAGGTGGCTCGGGCCCTTGAAGCCCTTACTGGGGCTGTCTTTCAGAGGCCGCCTTTGATATCAGCAGTCAAGAGGCAGCTTAGGATTAGGACTATATATGAAAGCAAGCTACTTGAGTTTGATGCAGATAAACATTTGGTCGTTTTCTGGATTTCATGTGAGGCAGGAACCTATGTGCGTACTCTGTGTGTGCATTTGGGTCTGCTTCTTGGAGTGGGAGGGCATATGCAGGAGCTGAGGAGGGTCAGGTCTGGAATTATGGGCGAGAAAGACAACATGGTTACCATGCACGATGTCATGGATGCTCAATGGGTGTACGATAATCATAGGGATGAGAGTTATTTGAGGAGGATCATCATGCCTCTTGAGGTGCTGTTGACCAGTTATAAGAGATTGGTTGTCAAGGACTCAGCAGTGAATGCCATTTGCTATGGTGCCAAGTTAATGATTCCAGGGCTGCTCAGGTTTGAGAATGATATTGAGGTTGGAGAGGAAGTTGTGCTTATGACTACCAAAGGAGAAGCAATTGCATTGGGAATTGCTGAGATGACCACTGCTGTGATGGCAACTTGTGATCATGGTGTGGTGGCAAAGATTAAGAGGGTGGTGATGGATCGGGATACTTACCCAAGGAAGTGGGGATTGGGACCAAGGGCGTCCATGAAGAAGAAGTTAATTGCAGAAGGGAAATTAGATAAGCATGGGAAGCCTACTGAGAGTACCCCTCAAGAATGGACGAGGAATGTGGTTTTACCCACAGGTGGGGATTCTATTGTTGCAGGCACTGCTGCTGCGCTTGCCACTGAACCTGCTCCGGCAGAGAAGGAGACCACTCTTGTAGAGGAGAAGAAGGAGAAGAAAAAGAAGGACAAACACAAGGATGAAGAGGAAGCTAAGGAGAGTCGTAAGCGCAAACTAGAGGAAAGGGCAGAGAGCCCTGTTCCTGTTCCTGCTAAGAAAAGCAAAGGTGAAGAAGTTGAGAAGTCAGAAAAGAAGAAGAAGAAGAAAAAGGACAAAGAGAATGGTGTTTTGGAGGCTTCAGATGTGGAGAAGTCAGGGAAGAAGGTGAAGAAGGAACACAAAGATAAAGTTGAAGCTGGTTCACCTGAAACCGAAAAGTCTGAGAAGAAAAAGAAGAAGAAAAACAAAGAGGCTGAGGAAAATGGTGCTGCGACTCCCGCTGGCGCTGATGACTTGAAGGGTGATGGCGAGGCTGATAAGAGTGAGAAAAAGAAGAAGAAGAAGAAAAAGGATAAAGCAGATGCAGAAGAGGATTAGGGGAAGGATTTAGGATTAGGAACTTTAAATGGCCGAACTTTTGAATGTATGCCTCCATCTACAATGAGAATTTTCGTACCTGACTTTGAAATTTTCCTATCTCATATATGTAAGTTTTAATGAACTTGTTTTTCCCCAGAACTAGTTTTTTTGTAGTTTAGCCCTCCTGTATTGCAAGCTGTTTTTTCCTCTGTCTTGAGTAATTTCAATTCATAATTTTTCCTTTTTGTTTCTTTGTTTTCTTCCCTGAAACGCATGAATGAACATCCACTTCATTTGCTGTAGGGTTTTTTGGGTAAATGTTCTAAGCTTTTGTACTCTTCTGGTGTCAGGAAAGAGGCCTTTATGTTCTGCTTTGCCTTTATGTTTTGCTTTGGCATTGGTGTGGCTGATGTTTTTGTAGATATGTTCAAAGTTGTATACATGCAAGTTGTATACAGGCATTGGTTATAGAGAGGTACCCCGTCCTGTGAGTCCTCATCACTTAGTCTATATCTTCCAAACACAACACATATTCATTATTCAGCACCAGATACAAAATCAAATCAGCTTGAACCGTCGAACATCCTCCTTCTCCATGCGCTTCATTAATATCCCTTGCGTAAACCCATTAGTACTGGATTTTGATGATCATCATGAAATCGACATGATCATTAATAATCATGATCAATTAGATTATGATGATGATGAGGAGGGAATGATAACTGAAGATGGTACTATTATTAATGTGCATGAAGAAAAGGGATGTGCAGATTATGAGGACGAAGTGGTTGATATAAAGGAGGATGAGTTTATAGCTAAATTCTATCAGCAAATTAATCTCCAAAGACAGATTTCATACTTACACTACTCCTCTAGTCCTACTACACTACACCACACTACACTACACTCAGACGCATGCTTAATTAATATACAACACACCAGCTACAAGCTACATCATCTCCGTCCATCCCAAATCCCAAATCCAAATCTCTCTCTTTTCTTTTCCCATTGTTTCTTGTTTCCATTGTATTTTGTAAAAGAGGCAATATATTATTGCGGCATTTTTGTAGATTTGACAGGTTAATTAGAGTGTTTCCGACAATATTAATATTAATAAATAGCAGTTCATAGTCTCTTCTCTTCTTTGTTTTGTTTTCTTGACACAAATGATATTGGAGGAGGGCAAATTCAAACACATAACCTTGGATAGATGCCAATTTAAAAAAACTACTCTTAACCACTTGAGAACTACCTAGTTTCTTAATTCGTCTTTTCATTTTGAACATGGTTCAAAATCTTAAAATGGAAGGAAATTGAAGGGAGCGGATCCGCTGTCCCCAAATTGGTGTCTCCTTCATGTCCCCTCTCTAATTTACTGACACGTGTCAACTAACATAACAGGGAGTTAACTCTGTTAACTTTTTTATTTGACAATTTTAACAATTAAAAAAAATTAAAAATTGCCCAAATAACCCAGCAGCCAATGAGCGTCGTCTTCCTTGCTAAACCCAGCGAGTGTCGTCTTCTCCTCTTCTCCAATTGCAGCCAGCGAGCGTCGTCTTCCTTGCAAAACCCAGTCATACCCACTCTCCTCCCTAATAATCTCTGCATCTTCTCCACCATCACCTCTCAAATGCTTGCAAAACCCAATTCTCCTCCCTCCTAATCTCTGTTTGGAAATTGCAGCACCATTTTTCTCAAACCTTCAGCTTCATTTGCATTGCATCGCAGTCCAGTCCCCTTGTCTACGTTCTACCTCCATAGGCCGACTCCACTATTTCCTTCATTGGCCAGTCTAAGAAGCCCTTCTTATGTTACGAACAACAGTCAGCAGCCGAGAGAGTCAAAGCGAAGATGAAATTTCAACTTGCTGAAACTGGTGAGTTGTGGTCTTAAGAACCAGTCTCTAGTATTTGGGTTTACTTGGACTCGTGCAAAATAACCATCTTGTTATTTTGACTGCAGCTGAGAAGGATACGACGAAGGGCATGGGCTCTGGTTGGGAAAGATTTGAATTCAACAAAGATGCACCACTTGATGATGAGGAAGTTGAAGGTTAAACATTTATGACCACACTTTGTTTTAGAAAGTAAAGATTGAATTTTGTTCTTGGCATTATTTCTGCTTGTAGTTCTGTCCTTTGTAGCGTAGGTCTATCTGACATTGCGGTCATTTTTTAAGTTAAAAGTTAAAGATTGCGGCCATTATAAGATATTTGTGGCTTTCCACAACTTTTGCAGTAGGTTGGTTAATCATCTTTATGCTCACCATTTAGAGAGAAACCCTGGTTATATTTGCAGATGGAGAATGTTACTTTCCATTCTATAGACGTCCATAATCTGAGAATCAGATAAACATTGTTCGGGCATCTGTGTGTGCCTTTCATGCCTCTCTTCTTAATATATTACATGTCGTGCAAAGTTTTGGAGCTCTCAGACAATACTAATGTCCACTGCATCTTATTGCCTGGCCATACTTGTAACTAGAGATTATTGTTTCAAGCTTGCATTCTGATTGCTCCATAGCCTTACAATATGTATGATATATAAATATCCTCGATCAGAAATATAATTAAGTGGTCAATTAGCAGAGCATTGGATCAATCAATTACCATACTGATCTAGGTAGCTTGCATGTTGTGAACCCTGTTTGATTTGATCTAATTGAGCTGATTGTCCATGTTCACCTTCTTTATAGTTGCTGAAGATGATGCAGCATTAGTGAAGCACATTGGGAGAAGCTTTCGGTTTTCTGCGATTGAGGTATGACTCTCTACTCTATTGCTGTCAGGTACTCAATTGACTTCCAGATTGCGTCTTGAAATCTTGTTTTGAGAGAGATGATAGTTCCATAGTTTCTGAAGTTACTCATTTGAATACCACTATGTAGAACAAAAGGGAGGAGAAGATCAAAACTGCTCATGATGAGGCTATGTTCGGTTCATCAGATAATCCACCATCCATTATGATAGATAGTGAGGTTGAGGTAGAGAATGATATAAGGGACAGCAAAGAAAGTGAACCGACAAGCTTATTGAGTGATAAGGTAAGTTGAATACTGTTTCTTGCTGAGCAAAAAGAGGGAAATATTGTTTTGTAGGGTTGGGGTTCTTTCAGGACTCAGATAAAAGTTGAAATTAATATGCTGCCATTTTTGTAGGTACTTGCGAAAAAACAAGGCTCATGGCGTGACCGTATACGTGACAAAAGGAATTGACATGGATGGCTTCGGCTAGGTCTTTTCTTTCCAGTTCATATTTTGGATGTAGATATCACCATGACCTGATTTTAGTCATAAGCAAGTTGATGGTTGGGGTAGATACGGTGATCAAATGGCTCATGCTCATGCTCTTTCATAGCTTCCCATAGCAACAAGCTTTGATCGTCAAAAACACCAGTTTAATGACTCTGCCTCTTGTTCCATACCCTCCTCCTCCTCCATCATCAGTTTCTATTGTGACCAACCAAGCAATGGTGCCAGTTGAGTTTGAGTTAATTAAACCTTGTGAAGGAGAAGAGAAGCTGATGGATTTGAACACTGCAGCTGAAATTCCAGAAGAAAAAGATCTGCTCCAGCAACTACAAGGAAGTGCCCCTACCCCTACACCAATCAATGTCATAGCACCTCAGCCAGTTCGACCTGTGTGTACGAAGTAGACCTTGTTTTACAACAACTTAGGTGTTGTGGAATTTTGGAGGTTGTCCCGATAACAGGATCTGGATATCCTACTAGAATGACACATCAAGAATGTGCAAGAATGTTTGTGTAATAGGTGCAGTTGGATCAGTCAATGTTTTTGGGTCTGAAGAAGTTGAATGCACAATGTGTTTGACAAAATGTTGTAGCTAGATGTATGCATTTTGCCAGTTTATTGACTAACTCAAGATAAATCTTTTTTTTTTCTCTCATGAGGGAAAGAATGAAATATAGTATTGTTCAATACTTGTCCTACCACTTAACAACGAGCAATATTCAGTTATAATTGATTCCGCATAGTCGCTGGTTTTGTTTCAATAATATATGACATCAAATGCCTATTAAAATTGTCATAAATATGAAGTCTTTAACAATACAAAAGGTAAATACATGCTTGTTCCAAATGTCATAACAAAACATTCTTAAATGAAACTTTGAGTCGAAAAGAAGGAAAAATTCTTCAACATTCTTCTCATTTAACATCTTGGATGTCCATATCATGTGTCTTGGCATTGCACGTCAATTCAGAGCTCAGTAAGCTTAATTCTTCTTCTTGTGGTAATTCTGCCTGCATATATATGTATACAATGATATAAGTTAGTACTCACTCACGAGAAAACAAAAGGTAGTAACCAATTCCAAGGAATTACCTGCAATAAATTCATCATGCTAGTTGGACCTTGTTGATAGTTGCTCAAAGTATTGTGGGTTCTTATGTAGTATTGCTAGTTTACAAAAAAGCACACATGAAGAATATATATATAAGTTAAGTCAGTAACATATTTAACATTACTTGTGAAATGTCATAGATAGACACCAAAAAAAGGATAAATTTAGCTTAAACATTACCTGTGAAATATCCATTGTTGCTTGAGATTGGGTTGGCATGTGAATAGTCTCATTGTGAGAATCAGGTTCCTAACATTATTTCAGAACCATGACTTTTAAAATGAGTTAAAATAAAACAAATATTAACAATCATAACTTTTAAATAATAAAAAATATATATTAAAATACATGTTCCAATAGAGCACATTCTTCTTTATTTCGAGGCTTTTTCTTCTTTGTGAGCTTTTCCAAAGCATTCTTTGGCCTTTTAGAACAACTTTGGTCTTAGTTTTGATTCCTCTAACTTTAATGATATCATCGTCAGTACAAACTCAGTAACACAATACTTATTATTTAGCCGACAACTAATTTTCATCCTTGCTAGACATCCAATTCTTGTCTCAGCACGATGAGATTTCACACTGCCATCACACTTATTCTTTTCATGCTTACCTTCAGCAGAGCAAACAAAAAGTCTGTCTCTCAACTTCCCACATTTCTCTTTATGAAATTTACTTCGTCTGATACTAAAACCAACACCATATGCATATGCATTGTAAAATTTAAAGGCTTCTTCTTTTGTCTCAAACTCCATGCCTATTACAAGAATTAGTTTTTTCTGCATGTTAGAATGAATCAACTCTATGTTTTCGTTACCTTCTATAGTTTTTGATAACTTTTCTTTATTACTTTCACTGTCTGCAAAAGCATTGAAGTCCACACCTGTTTCAAAAATTAGCTTCGGACTTGCTTGAGTTCCATCATCGTCTCTGTAATTATTTTCCCCGTTCATGTCCTTGAGAAAATTGGCAACACGTAATTTATAAGATTTAAATTTCTATATATAAAACAATAATCATAAAATAACAATTAATTTAATCGAGACATGGATTGATTACTATATATGACTGGGTTTGATTCCTATGAAATCAAAAGGTTGATTCCTATGGCTGGGATTGATTACTATAACAATTTAATCGAGATAGGAAAGGAATTGATTCATATGGCTGGGATTGTTCAAAAGGTTGATTACTATGAATATGAAATTAAACATATCATGAAGATAAAACCTAACAAAGAAAATTGAACAAATATTATATAAATTTCCAATACACAGGGCTTTGCTCACCTCCATCCACGCTTCAACAAAAGGTATAATCCTTTGGTTTAATGGTGCTGCAATTTCCAAACAGAGATTAGGAGGGAGGAGAATTGGGTTTTGCAAGCTTTTGAGAGTTGATGGTGGAGAAGATGCAGAGATTATTAGGGAGGAGAGTGGGTATGGCTGGGTTTTGCAAGGAAGACGACGCTTGTTGGCTGCAATTGGAGAAGAGCAGAAGACGACGCTCGCTGGGTTTAGCAAGGAAGACGATGCTCGTTGGCTGCTGGGTTATTTGGGGCAGTTTTTAATTTTTTTTAATTGTTAAAATTGTCAAATAAAAAGGTTAACAGAGTTAACTTCCTGTTATGTTAGTTGACACGTGTCAGCAAATTAGAGAGGGGACATGGAGGGGACACCAATATGGGGACAGCGGATCCGCTCGGGATCCGTTGTCCCCATTTTTCATGTCCCTTTGTGTCCCTTGCATAATTTTTTGACACGTGTCCAACAACTTAACCCTAACATAACACTGTTAACTTGGATAAAATTTTAAAAATAAAAACTTAATATTGAAATGAAAAAACAAAACAAACAAAAACAACCTAGCAGCTGCTAATCTCAACAGCCAACCCAACTCCTGACAACCACCCATATCCATCTGACCAACGGCATTTGCCTCTCCTCCTCATCGCCGGCCAACCTTATCCCCTTCGCACCCAACCCTTCCACCTTCTCTCCAGTCTGAAAAATTCACCGCTTTTTCCTTTGATATTTTGAGTGGAATTGGAGAAATTGGGTTTGATGACATAATTTTCACCATTGATCTCAAGAAAAGGGAGGTATTATATAATTATGTATGAGAGATAAAAACTTTCTAAACTCTTAAACCAGAATTCATGGCCACGTGAAGGAGGGATGCCAGGTACCACTTTTCTTCAAAGAGTGATGGTTTTGTGAAGGTTCCAATGGGGAAGATCAACCCACAAATTGCTTTCATAAGGATTGCAATATCCTGACATTTTCCCCAAGCCTTCCAAGATGTGAGACCTATGAGGTTGCCATAGATAGGAGATTGAGAGAGACTTAGGGGAGAGGGCTAGTCTGCAATGAGGAGGACAAGGGGTTGTGGCGGGTGACGTGCTAGGCGCTCAAATTGGTGGCTGTTTGGTTATATTTATTCTTTTAATGTTTAGTTTTTATTTTTCTAATTTATTCAAATTAATAGTGTTATGTTAGGGTTAAGTTGTTGGACACGTGTCAAAAAATTATGCATGGGACACGAAGGGACATGGAAAATGGGGACAGCAGATCCCGTCCCGTATTTTGAAACTAGCCATATTGATTCACCTAGTGTGTTTTGTTTTGAGAATTATAACCATCCACTTTACCTGAATAAAAACTGGAAAAGAAAAATCAAATACTGTTATAAAGAAGGGCTACAACAATGTTGAAAACTCATCTCTTTCATTGGAAAAATGCTCACCATTTATCTATTGGAGAAAAAAAATTGATCTGTCAGCCTTCTTGCTAATTTCCTACATAGTTCATACAGAAGTGTTTATTAATTATGCAATACAATTTCAAGTGCATTGGACGAGAGAGGTTATTCTTACTTTCAGGCTGCAAGGGCCCTTTAGCTTCGCTCTGGGGTGATTGGTATGCTCCACATTAATGCTTCTATTAAAATTAACGACACCTCCTTGTGCCTCCGCTAATGCTCGCTGCGTTGTTCGCCGCGGGCACCAAATAATACGAAAACTTCTTTACATTTGATTAGGGTTGAATGGTGAGTAGGGTATACTTATTAAAATTATATTTGTTTCACAATTCAATTTATCCTTTTTGGTCATTTTATATTATGGTAAATAGTAATTCAATAAATAGTTTGGTAGTAGGGTGTACTTAGTTAATTTTAGGGTTCGTTTAGCAGCACTCTTAAACTATGATCTCGCTAATACTCCCCCTCAAGTTGGAGCAAAGATGTCACGCATGCTCAACTTGTGAAGTGAGTTGAGAAAGACCGTAGTAGACACGATCAACCTCCACGTGCTTTGTACGATCATGTTGTATAGGGTTATACATAATCGCAATTGTAGCTTTAGGCTTAGTTTGGTATTGCTGTGCTTTTAAAAAAAACTACTTCTGCTGTGCTGCCAGAATAAACAGCTGTGAAGTGAAGTAGCTAAGTGTTTGGCAATTTGTATTGGTAAAAGTGCTATAAGTATAAAAAGCAGTGTCATAGCGTGTAATTTGTTAAAAGAGATAAGGGCAATATGGGCAATTTGAAAGTTTCATTTAACTCTCCGCATGCTTCTCTTGGTACGTAGTAGATTTCAGAAGCAGTGTGTGAGTTGCTTCTACTTTTTGGCTGTGGATGACATTAGATTTTAAAATAAGCAGGTTGGATTGGTTTTACCAAACACTCAAATCTCCAAAACTTCTTTTCAAAGCTGCTCATTTTTTAAGCACAACAACCCCAAACCAAGCCTTATTATCACAATACAAATCCATGGGTTTATGGGGTCCAAACCCAAGATCTCTCAACAATCTTCTTAATCATAGTAACTCGCACACACCTTGAGCCATCCCACGATACTCGGCCTCGGCACTAGACCTAGACATCGTTTTTTGCTTTTTACTCCTCCAAGTAACAAGATTACCACCAACAAATGTGAAATACCCAGATGTAGAACGTCTATCAATGACTGAACTAGCCCACAATATCCGTATACTCTTCGACATCTGTATGACCATACTTGGAAAACATTAACCTCTTGCCAAGAGTTACTTTCAGATACCTCAAAATGCGCATCACAGCACCCATATGATTTTCACTAGGAGAATGCATAAACTGACTCATTATACTCACTGCACATGCAATATCAGGACGTGTATGAGCTAAATAAATCAATTTCCCCACAAGTCGTTGATAACGATCTTTATATGTAGGGACTTGATCAGGATACAACCCTAACTTATGATTTTGTTCATTAGGGGTATCAATTGGTTTACAATCTAACATTCCAGTCTCTGCAAGTAAATCCAAAACATACTTTCTTTGGGACCCAAAGATATATACCATATTTAGATTTGGCAACTTCAATCCCAAGAAAGTACTTCAAATCACCCAATGACTTCATCTCAAACTTGGAAGCCATATACTTCTAAAGATTTTGCATTTCTGCCTGATCATCTCCAGTTACAATCATATCATCAACATAAATAATTAAAGCTATCAATTTACCTTTATGACGCTTTAGAAACAAAGTATGGTCTGAGTTACTCTGCACATACCCAATTTTTTTTTCATAGATGCTGCAAACCTCCCAAACCACGCTCTTGGAGACTACTTTAATCTATATAAGGATTTTCGCAGCTTACACACAATACCTTCCTTGGAGGTCACATGAATACCAGGGGGAAGATCCATGTATATTTCTTCCTTGAGCTCACCATGTAGGAACGCATTTTTTACATCAAACTGTAACAAGGCCCAGTCACGATTAGCAGCCAGGGACAAGAGTACACGCATTGTATTGAACTTTGCTACTGGAGCAAAAGTCTCCAAATAATCTACTCCATAGGTCTGAGTATAATCTTTTGCCACTAATCTAGCCTTGTAACGGTCAATGGAACAATCAGCCTTATGCTTCAAAGTAAACACCCATCTGCATCCAACAGGTTTCTTACCTCACGGCAAAGGAACTAAATCCCATGTTTTATTCTTGTTCAAGGCATCTATTTCAACATTCATGGCATCCATCTATTTGGGGTTAGATAAAGCATCATGTAGCTTAGTGTTAGAAATATGCCCTTAAAGCCAACTAATTATGTAATAGTTAGAGTTAAGGACATCTGTGATAAAAGACATATTATGTTATCAATGGGCAAGAAATGTTGTTTTATACATTAAATCATCCTATATTATCTTTCAAAACTTTTGCAACAAATTTCACTCGAATCGGACACCGGACGACGACAAAATCGCCAATTGAAAGTGAGTGTGTGCGGTGGAGAGGGAGAGAAAGAGAACCAGAAATTTGGTTTCTCTAGCGAGGAAGAAGAAGAAATAAGGGATGGTACTGTAGCTACAGTACAAACTAAAAAAATTCCAGTTATGTCCCTTTCGTTTCTAAACCTTTTCTCCTTCATTACAACTTTACAACTCGGAATTGGGTGTGTCGCATGTCTACGAACTCGTATCGTCGAGTTCTATGCAACGGTACCACCAAAATCCCCAAATTCTTTCCCAAATAAAAAGTCAACTTTTAAACCTATTAAAATATTCCCGGGATAAAATTGTCTTTTACTTGAATAAATTAATAATTTAGGATCATGTTATTACAGAGATCATAAAATGTTTAAATTAACCTTTATTAATAGGAAGAATTAAATTGTGGAATTTAATTCATATATCATTTCTGAGGAGTTGAGTCAACCCACTACCTTGCTAAAGGGAACCTACGAATCTGCACACCAAAAGAATGTGATTAGATGTACAAATGAGGAGAAATGAAATGAGAAGACATAAGTCAATGGTTGATAATCAAATGTCAAAGTCAACGGTCAAAAGTCAACATGTTGACCGGAGCAATTGACCAAAGTCAAATAGTTCGACCGGGTCAATTAAGTAATACTATAATTATAATTTAATAGTTAAATTAAAAGATTAATTATGAAATTAATATTGACATATAGACATATTGGATTGAGCTTTTAAATATGATTTAAAAGGAAAGGGACAAAATAGCCCAAAAGGCTATTGGGCCCAACGGATAAGTGGCATAAGATGACATGACCCATAGACCAAATGGAGCCCCAGATACCCACCCAATTGTCTTTTGTGTTGTCCTATATAAGCTAAGTGTTGGAGAAAACCTAGCTAGGATTTTTGGTTTTCCTACTTTGGTTGATGAGTGATCATCTTTATATTTCATCTTCTATAAACAAAAAATTGGTCCAATCAAGAAGTAGACTAGCATCCATACTTTTTGATTGCCTTCTCTTCATCTCTAGGAGCATTTGGTGTGGTGAGGTAGATGACTCCAATCTTGGAGCCTTAAGGTGAAGGAGTCAAAATCAAGATAAACAAAAGGTCTTTCCAACAAAGGTGTTCATTCTTAAGAAATCAAGAAAAGGTCATCAAGGATAAAGATCTATTCCCCTTTTCCTTTTTCTATTTGTGTTCAAAGAGACTAGGCTAAGATACTTGGTTTAAAATAAAAAATGTTTAGCTCAACTAATATAAACAAAATGAATCCGCAATTTAGTATGTTTTTGTTGTATAGGTTGTGGCTAAAGTTCATTTCCTAAGCATTATATGCATGTTTCCTTCACTTAGTTGGCACTCATACACTAGATAATTAACACAAATATGATGCATATGACTTAGATATATAAACAATGAGTTGACACATAGTGGCTAATGAGATATTTAGACTTAGCATGTATATCAGGTGAGTATTGTATTTTAGGTTTTCCACGAGTGGTACATGGGGGGCAACTCATAGCTTGGCATAGATAGGTCATCATAGATTATCTCACTTGTTTTACTATCACTACATGATTGAAGCAATGGCAGGGCAGATGGGGGTCTTGCATCGAACTCAGCTGCACACGGATCACAAGGGTCATGTCACACTTTTCAGGTTGTGGTGACTGATCACTTTCTCCAGTGTGACCGGTGGCTTCTTCACGTAGAGCGATTTCGTCATTGCCAGGCTGTGGCGACTGGTCGCTTTCTCCAGTGCGACAAGTCATTTCTTCACAGAGAGCACCATCTTCAGCTCCAGGCTGTGGCGACCAATCGCTTTCTCCAGTGCGACTGGTTGTTTCTTTCACGAGAGTAACATCTTTAAATATATCATTTTACAATTCCAGTCTGCGATTCTCCTCGCTATTGCTGACTTGCCTCGGACTACGGGTTTGGATACACTTGTCGATATGATTGTGCACCACATTCTAGTTCTAGACAACGACGTTGATGATGATGATGCTGTTGTTGCTACTGCTGATGCTGGGCATCTTCATCTTGATAGATTGTTACACGATCCGGTTGTAGATATTTTTGTGGAGCTGTTGAACTATGATATCGAAAAAATGAAGCAGCACAAGCTCAAAATGAAGCCATCTGATTATTTGACTGATATAAAGAGTACGACGAATGCCGCCGCAAAGGTGATAGCCATCATGAAATTGATGCTGATCTTTTGGTTACCTGGGCTGCAGAGTGTTGCACCATAGACTGCGGCCTCTATAGAGCAATTTTTCTGCATGAAAGCAATGAGAGGAGGCTTTTGCCGCTAGAATTAGATGTATCAGAAGAGTGGGAACGGCCAAGGAAGGAGTTTTTGGTGCCCTTGGCCAATTACCACCAGCGTTAATACTTCTTTAAAATCCGAGGGGGTTGTGTGGTTAAGAAGTACTTGGAGGAGGTGAAAGCAACATCAGCAGCAGGATGAGGAGACAATTTAAGAGGCGGCATTGGCATAATAAAGCCGGATGCTTTGCTTCCACATGAGATTATAAAATATGTACAAGATGAGGATGATGGGGAAGCGGCTGAGCTTCAGTGGAAGGCAATGGTGGAGGACATCAAGCAAAAGCAGGGGGAGGGTTTGGGCAAATTGAAAAATTGCTTGGTGGTGGGCAATTCAGAGGTGGACTATTCAGATGGGATGTCTTCAGCGGTGGGTTTGGAACTTTTGGTGTCTGAAGTGAGTGAAGAGCCATGGAAAGGAAAGATGATAAAATATAGTGGTGGAAAATACCAGCTAGACTTGATACAAGACCATGATCTTAGTCCAAGTTGGAATTTATTAAGAGGAGATACACAAACACAAACAACTGAAAATATTGCTTGTGGGAATCCACAAGCCCCGTCATTCTGGAGGTGTTTGATCTGATTTTGGAGGTGAGCGTGAACGCGAATTTGAAGGCAGAGTAGATATAAGGACAAAGGGTACGAGGATGAGACAAATTGAAGGCAAAGCAGATATTGGACAAATCCAGAAATAAGACGACTCAGGATCAGAACCAACCCAAAATAGAATGTGTGGCACCACATCATCCCCGTACCCTTTGTCCTTATGCTTGTGCCGTACTACCTCAAACTTGCTTCGTAGTAACTCATACTCAATCTCACAGTGGTGGGCATTAGGTGGTTCTATGTGGGTGAACCAAGATGAGGATGTTGGGGAAGCCGCTGAGTGTCTTGAACAGTTTTTTTTTTTTTTTCTACATAGAATTAATCCTTTCTGTTAAAAAGTAATGCACATTGTACTTTGAATAATAAAGAAAAATCTAGAAAAATTGAGAGAAAATAGACTAGTTAAAGTCACTAGAGACATCCATGTACTATAACTAGAGAAATCTAGAATAAGGAGAAAAATTGTGGCCGAAAATGACTTTGGAAAAGTCAATTGCATGAGCAACTGACTTTTCCAAAGTTGCCGACTTAGTCCCTCTACAAATAAGCATATAGCCTCTCATTGTAATCAAGAAGTAAGCTGAAAACTAAGCTGTCCAGTCTCAAGCAATAAGCCAAGAGTCAAAAGGCCAATAAGCCAGCAAAAGAGTGAAGAGGCCAATAAGCCTAGTAAACAGTTTCTAGTCCTTGAAGGCCAATAAGCCTAGTCCTCTATAAAGCCTTGTACCTATCTATTGTTGAATAAATAAAATCACTCTACTGTCCTTCAAAAAATCAAACAAGTGGTATCAGAGCTTGTTCCGATCAACCTTGGGCATTGGTTCACTCTAGTCCTCCATCATGTCTACCGCTAGGCAAACTTCTATCCCATTTCCAATCTTTACTGGAGAAAACTATGATTTCTGGAGCATCAAGATGAAGACTCATTTTATGTCCCAAGATTTATGGGACATAGTTGATAGTGGCTTCAATAATCCAGAAAATCCAAGGCAGCTAAAGAAAGATCAGCAGAAGGATGAAAAGGGTCTATTTGCACTGCAACAATAAGCTTTGGATGACACTATTTTTCCAAGGATTATGGGAGCCATAACATCAAGGGAAGCATGGGAGACTTGAAAGGAGGAGTTTTGTTCGGTTCATTTTTACACATGATTTTTCATGTTATTCACCTATTATTTTGAGTTAGTTCTTGACATTTTATAGCTTTTTACTTCCTTTTTGTGTTTTCTTAGATTTTACCTTGGTTAGAATGAAAATGAGCTAAAAATGCATTATTGGTTATAAATTCTGTTTTTGTTCATTTTCGTAGGTCAACTTCTTGGCCTGGGATCAACATGCTCTGGTGCTCGGATGAGGTCATGATCTTCATGAGACTTGTTCCAATGGATGTTAACTACAACATATCCAAATTTGAGCTCCATTGGACAAGTATTGCCTATTCAGCCAATCCAACATGTTACCACAGCTCTGGAAATCCGGAATTGGCCAGCTTTTACCTCCATTGTGTCATCTTGATTCTTCTTGTTACCATAACACTTGGTAACAAGAAATTACCTTAGTAGATGAGATATTTTCTGAAGCATTTGGCATCTTTGTGAGGACAAGGCTTCATCATTTGCAAGGGGACAAGAAGACAATGGGTGAAGACTTTGGCATTAGAATACTAAAAGTAAAAGCTGGAAATTGATGGGCAAGGGAAAGGTGAGTGCAATCTGAAGTATGAGAGGCTTTTGAACGTGGGTAACCAATTCATATTCATCATTCTACACATTGGGAGCAGATTTTGAAGAGCAAGGAGAAGGAGAGAAAGGAGCAACCGAAGGGGAGGGGAGAATGGCATAACAATTAGAGAGAACCTTGGGGAGCCTTGAGGCAAGGATCCAAGGGGTTGAAGATGCATTCTCCTTCTCCTCTTTGTTCTTAGTTTCTTTCATTTTATTTGTTTCTTGTAATTTCTTAGTTTCAATGTAACTTCTTATTTAGTTAGGGCTTAGGTTGAAGCCCTAAACATGAATACCTTATTGTTTTGATGCTTTGAGTGTATGAATTTTTAGATGTTGTTGATGAATCTCATTCACTAATTGAATCTTATATGATATGTGTTTGCTTCCTTTGCTTAATCACCTTAGGTTGTATGCATGTAGCTAAAGTTGAGAAGTTGTGTAAGATACCCAAGAACATAATTTCTAATTAGCAACAAATGATTGAACTTGTTTAAGTGAGCATCATGTGAATTGGTTTCTTGACAACAATTGATGAATTCCTATTCACCAAAATAATCTATCCTTGATGTATGTTCTTTTTTGATTGATCACTTTTGAGAGCATGCTTCTTGAGGTTGTTGGGATTATGTGTATCTTCATGTTTTCCTAAGCAATGAATGGATGAAGTGAGAATCATCCATGTGAATTGGTTTCTTGAATACCTAATGTAAACATCATGCTTTAGGGTTCTTGTGATGTTCATATTCTCTTTGAACTTAATGGGTTTTTCTTGTAATTGAATCGAAGTACTAAGCACACCTAGATTTGGTTATAGGGAAGGCACAAGTATTGTAGCACTAACCATGCACTTTACGTATATTAGAGAGAATCAATGCGTCTTGAGCCACTAATCTCGGTCTTGATTGCGAACATCTTCATCAATATGTTTAGAGTTCATTACTTGAGTATCCATGAACATTGGTAGAATTGTTTAGGGTGGATTCCGAAACCCTAGCGCTTGTTACATTTTAATTTCACATTTTGATTTTCATTCTCTGCCATTCTCAATTAAATTTAAAGTCATTCACTTTCATGCAATAGAATTAGGGCACTTGAACCAAACTAAACCCCCCTCCCCAAATTGTGTTTGTGTGTTTACATTGTTTGAAACGTGGCGTGTTTTTGTCATTGCTTTTTGTCTGTTTTTTTACTTGGTTTTGGATTTTGGTCCGCGTTGTCTTCTTGCATTTTCTATGCTGAATCCAACCCTATAAAGAACGTGATATTTGGACTTACAGTTGGAAAGTTATAGGCTAAAAACTGAACAGAGGTCGAAGCTGAAAAACAGAGAAACGAATCTGTCCAAATGGTGATAAAAGGGTGATAGAAAGTGCTGTTTGTGTTTTTGTTTAGTTTTCTTGTTTTGTTTCTTTTCTTTTACCTTTCTTTACTCATTTTTAGTTTCCAATTTGTTTTGTGCATGTGTGGTGTGTTAAATAAGTTTTCTTTACGTACTCAAATTAGAACTTATAGGAAGCCGACAAGTTCTTCGTGGGATCGACCCCGTACTTACATAATCTATACTTCATTAGATTCGTGCACTTGCGGGTATTTTTAATTGGTTGTTTGCACATTAATTTGTGTCCTTTTAGGAATGCAACAAATTTTTGGCGCCGTTGCCGGGGAACTGGCACGGCTGCTTATCTGTTTTGTTTGAGTATGTTTAGAGTACTTAGTTTTATTTTTGTTTATTGTTTGTTGTTTCATTTTATCTTGATTTGTTTTTGTTTCTTTTTTCTACAGGAACATCTGACTTCACCTTTACCATCACCAATGGGTGCTGCAGCAGATCCTGGTGATGATGATGATGATGATGATGATGCTGATGAGTAGAGTTTCAGAGTGATACCTTTTGAGTTTTCTTTGTTTACTTCAATTTTATTTTGTTGACAGTTATTTTTTTTATTTTTTTTATTTTTTTTATTTTTTTTTTCTCTTGTCAACTTTTTACAATTAAGTATTTTGTTTTATGATTGGTTTTATTTTAGTTTATTTATATTCCTTCCTACTCTTCTTTATGACATTGTTTGATATTAAATCTCAATCATCCATTAACAATGTTTCATATAAGTTTGGGAAGTGTTTTCAATTCATTAATGCATAATCAGGATTTTGGCTCAAATGCTTATTCTATTTCATAACATGTGATTACATATTTCAACTTGAAAATGCGTACATAAAATTCCTAATCACATGTTCATTGTTGCATTTTGCGCCACCTGAGGCTTCTGCTAATTGCCTCTGTCTATTCTTGCTTGTAGAACCTGCAACAGCTCTACATGATCTTCATTCCTCTTTTGCAGCATCTCTACAATGTGGTTGGCACTGTAGAGCCGCTTCTGCAGGTCCGCCACCTGAGCTTTCAGAGCAGCCACCTCCTCGTTCAGTGCTCCGCACTCTCGTGTTCTCGCCAGTAGGCGCATGCCCAAATTGGTAGCCGAGACCGCATTGAGCACTGTTAGATTGTGGGACTCGTCCACTGCCATCGAGTCAGACCTCTGCGCCACATGCAGATGATCCGCCACTGTAAGTCTGCTGACAGTCATGCCTTGCGGCAGTACTGCCCTACACCGCACGGCCTCAGAGAAATTCGAGGCCGAGCCATGATGGTATGAGGAGTTTGGGAAGACAAGGGTTGGAGGAGCCCTTATCTGGTCATTTGGTGGGGCGAGTGTTAACTCAAGGTTAAGATCATCAACAAGCATATCTGAGGATGCCATTGATATTTTTTATGTCTGGACTATTTGATGGTTTTTCTTGAGTTTGCAGGTTGAAATGCAGGGTACTTCTCCTTTCAACCGAGAAGTGGTTTAAATAGACATATGCTCATAGGGGAGCCGACACCACTTTGCATTTCCTGAGCAATTTGCGGTTGCGTCCAGTTAAACAGGGAAGCATTTCCACTTTCACTTTACTTTTCTTTTCCTCCCTGTTTTCTGGTGCATTGTGTTTTGATTTCTTTTTAGTTTGTCGTTTTTGTTTTATTTCAGTTGGGGAAGTGTGCTTTGTTTCTTTCTAGTTTGTCGCTTTCTCTTTATTTCAGTTTGGGAAGTGCGTTTTGTTTTTCTTCTTTGTCTTTTGCAACTTTCTTTTCTTTTATTTCCGAAAAAAAAACAACAACAAAAAAAAAACAAAAAAACAAAAATTACACGGAGAGGGCAAAGCAAACAGGCACACCAATAATACATTAGATTCACTTTTTTACAGTGCTCGGTGTCTCGACCATAGGACCCTTGAGTTTGGCCCTATGGCTATCCTCTTCCGGGGCTTCACGCACAGCCTCTTGGGGCTCATCACTCGAGCTCCCAAAGAGCGCACTCTTAGCTTGAGCGTAACCGCTCTCGCGATCTGTTTTCTTGCGTTTACCCGGTCGGTCTAGGTCCTCCAGCTGCTTTCTCATGTCATGGGCGTAAACACTTACCATCTTGGAGAGATTTTTGTTCTCTTCCCGCAACGCCTCCAGCTGGTGTCGATTCACCTCCAATATCCTTGCCCTTTCTGTTTTTAAACTTTTAATAATACTCTGGCACTCTTCCACCATACTCCGCTCCGCCGCCAACTGACCTCTTAGCACCTCCACCTCATGGGACTTCGCAAGTAGGCGATGCCCCAAACTTGCCACACACGCTGTACTCTGCACGCTCAGTGCCAGGGCATCACTCGTGACCCGGTTGTCATCTCTTGTCCCAAACACACGTATATCTTTGGGAGTCACTAAATTTCTGCCCACTCCAATGGCAACATCGTTGTCCAGGAGTATTGAGTCAGTTACTGTCACAGGGCCCCGTGCGGAGGCAAAGTAAGGCACCCATACTGGTGCCGGTGCTTGGCCCCTTGTCTGAGTCGGTGGAGCTAGGTTGAGATCCAACGAGAATGGGTAGGAAGAGGCCATTTGTTTTCTTACTTTGATTTCTCACTTTCTTTTCTCTTTGGTGTGTTTCTGAGTTTGTGTGTTTTTCCCCTATTTCTCTTCTTCTTTTATAGAGTTCGTTTCTACGTAACCCTAGCCACTGCGCTTCTGGTTTGGCGCAGCGCTTACGGCCTATCCCCCTCTGTCACCTCACCTGTTCCCCAACCCCTTTAATTGCATTTCTGCCTTTCAGCGCTTTCAAGAAACAAAAGTCGTCACACTTTCCTATGAAGCCAATAATTCTGGCTTGGGAATGTGAGAGGGGCCTCTGCACGAGACACGTCCCTCGCTTGGTTGCCCGTGACTCACAGGAGCCGAGACATCAGGGCCCACTTTTTTCTATTTTTCTGAGTTCTCGCTCTTTGTGCTTCTGACTGGGTTTCTTTGTTTTATATACTTTCTTCGCTTGTGGGCTTTCATTTGGTTTGGGCGTCCATTGGGTTGGATTTCTGCATGTCTGAGACTATTGTTAGGGCTTACTGTTTTATTCGGTTTTGTTTTGTTTTGTTTTGTTTTGTTTTGCAACCGTGTTGTAGTTTTAGTTCTTGTTTGTTTGTTTGTTTGTTTTTTTTATTTAATTGCTTTATCCCTTTATTTCTTGTTATCACATTGTTGATGCCTAAGTTCTTTAACATTGAGGACAATGTTTATTTCTAAGTTTGGGAAGGGATAGCAAGTCTTTTTCGTTTCGCTTAAATTCTTGCTTTATTTTTGTTTTGTTTTGTTTTCTGTTTTGAGTCTTGTTGTTTTCAAGTCACTTTCCGGACATATATGATGAGATTGTGATGAATGTTTACATGACTTGATTGAAAATACTAAAAAAAAAAAAAAAAAAATTTGTTATTCACTAAATGGCATTGTTCTAGCATGATATGTTTGAAACCCTCTATGCACTTGCCATTTGTTTCATAATTCTCCAGTTGAGGGACTTGCATGATCCAAAGAATTGTATCAGGCATGAATTAGACTTGTATAACCATAAATAATGTGAGCTTTGAGCCTTTTGCTTCAATTCATGAGTGTTATACACATATTCTTATTTTCTTGTCATCCGAGTTGTCGTTTGATCTCATTATTCATTGACTTGGTTGAGCACTTAAAAGTTACTCATTCTTGTGCAATTTGATTACATGACATTTGAGAAATGATATTAAGGCCCTCTTTGGACCGTTTGTGCCTTTCAAGCTAACCCTATGCATGCTTAAGCATGATTTTCCATTGTTAACCACCTTGAGCCTATATGTAAGCCTTTTCTTTCAAGTAACCAATTATTACTTCTAGCCTTAGCCTGAAAAACAAGAATTTACCTTTCTAAGGAACTCATGAGCTTTAATTTAGATGTGTTTTCCATGCTAAGTTTGGGAAGGGTTATTACATTTATAAAAAAAAAAAAAAAAGAGTACTTCACTCAAAGGGTGAAAGAAAAGAGAAAAGTTGTGGTTATTTGGCAATGAATTCAAATTCAATTCCATGTTTCTTGGTTGGCCTAAAAAAATAAATAAATAAATAAATTGATGGTTGTTCAATTGGAAGGAAGGAGTGTGAATCATAATTTGTGGAGGTATAAGGCTTTGTGGTCTATTTGATCACCTAAAAAAAAAAGAATGAAAATCTCAAGCGTGATGTTTCAAAGTCTTTTAGTCAACGATTATATGCTCTTACATTGTGAGTTCTTTGGACTTTGTTGTATCTATATCCTTCATTTCTCACTCACCTTGCACCCTTAGCCCCATTACAACCTATAATAAAGACCTAAATTGATCCTAAATGTCATGTGGTTGAATTGCACACATTCTTCTGCTTTTAAGTGTTTAGCATCCTTCTTGAGATCATTTTCATGCATGTTTTTCATCTTGCTAATTTTGAGTTAAGTCCCTTATGGTTTAACTCTATTCTCATATTTACTATTGAGTGATGCATTGTAACCCTCTTCCGAGTGATTCATTTGTGAGAGGACAACTTTGGTGAGATTTGAAGTTACATTTGTGTTTGGTATGATTTTTGAGTTGTGTGAAAACTGAAATTGGAGAATGAGTCCCATTTGGCCATCACACTACTACACTTAAGCATGTTGTGTTCTGAACCTTGCTGCCTTGTGAATAACGTCTAAACTGAGTTTTTCTTGTGAAAACCTTTGAGTCGTTTGCATGAGTCGCTCTCTCTTTGGAAAGTGTTCGGAAAGTTTGTTTCGAGTCTTGTTTTAGTTTCTGTTTTGCTCGAGGACTAGCAAAAGATAAGTTTGGGAAGTTTGTTCGGTTCATTTTTACACATGATTTTTCATGTTATTCACCTATTATTTTGAGTTAGTTCTTGACATTTTATAGCTTTTTACTTCCTTTTTGTGTTTTCTTAGATTTTACCTTGGTTAGAATGAAAATGAGCTAAAAATGCATTATTGGTTATAAATTCTGTTTTTGTTCATTTTCGTAGGTCAACTTCTTGGCCTGGGATCAACATGCTCTGGTGCTCGGATGAGGTCATGATCTTCATGAGACTTGTTCCAATGGATGTTAACTACAACATATCCAAATTTGAGCTCCATTGGACAAGTATTGCCTATTCAGCCAATCCAACATGTTACCACAGCTCTGGAAATCCGGAATTGGCCAGCTTTTACCTCCATTGTGTCATCTTGATTCTTCTTGTTACCATAACACTTGGTAACAAGAAATTACCTTAGTAGATGAGATATTTTCTGAAGCATTTGGCATCTTTGTGAGGACAAGGCTTCATCATTTGCAAGGGGACAAGAAGACAATGGGTGAAGACTTTGGCATTAGAATACTAAAAGTAAAAGCTGGAAATTGATGGGCAAGGGAAAGGTGAGTGCAATCTGAAGTATGAGAGGCTTTTGAACGTGGGTAACCAATTCATATTCATCATTCTACACATTGGGAGCAGATTTTGAAGAGCAAGGAGAAGGAGAGAAAGGAGCAACCGAAGGGGAGGGGAGAATGGCATAACAATTAGAGAGAACCTTGGGGAGCCTTGAGGCAAGGATCCAAGGGGTTGAAGATGCATTCTCCTTCTCCTCTTTGTTCTTAGTTTCTTTCATTTTATTTGTTTCTTGTAATTTCTTAGTTTCAATGTAACTTCTTATTTAGTTAGGGCTTAGGTTGAAGCCCTAAACATGAATACCTTATTGTTTTGATGCTTTGAGTGTATGAATTTTTAGATGTTGTTGATGAATCTCATTCACTAATTGAATCTTATATGATATGTGTTTGCTTCCTTTGCTTAATCACCTTAGGTTGTATGCATGTAGCTAAAGTTGAGAAGTTGTGTAAGATACCCAAGAACATAATTTCTAATTAGCAACAAATGATTGAACTTGTTTAAGTGAGCATCATGTGAATTGGTTTCTTGACAACAATTGATGAATTCCTATTCACCAAAATAATCTATCCTTGATGTATGTTCTTTTTTGATTGATCACTTTTGAGAGCATGCTTCTTGAGGTTGTTGGGATTATGTGTATCTTCATGTTTTCCTAAGCAATGAATGGATGAAGTGAGAATCATCCATGTGAATTGGTTTCTTGAATACCTAATGTAAACATCATGCTTTAGGGTTCTTGTGATGTTCATATTCTCTTTGAACTTAATGGGTTTTTCTTGTAATTGAATCGAAGTACTAAGCACACCTAGATTTGGTTATAGGGAAGGCACAAGTATTGTAGCACTAACCATGCACTTTACGTATATTAGAGAGAATCAATGCGTCTTGAGCCACTAATCTCGGTCTTGATTGCGAACATCTTCATCAATATGTTTAGAGTTCATTACTTGAGTATCCATGAACATTGGTAGAATTGTTTAGGGTGGATTCCGAAACCCTAGCGCTTGTTACATTTTAATTTCACATTTTGATTTTCATTCTCTGCCATTCTCAATTAAATTTAAAGTCATTCACTTTCATGCAATAGAATTAGGGCACTTGAACCAAACTAAACCCCCCTCCCCAAATTGTGTTTGTGTGTTTACATTGTTTGAAACGTGGCGTGTTTTTGTCATTGCTTTTTGTCTGTTTTTTTACTTGGTTTTGGATTTTGGTCCGCGTTGTCTTCTTGCATTTTCTGTGCTGAATCCAACCCTATAAAGAACGTGATATTTGGACTTACAGTTGGAAAGTTATAGGCTAAAAACTGAACAGAGGTCGAAGCTGAAAAACAGAGAAACGAATCTGTCCAAATGGTGATAAAAGGGTGATAGAAAGTGCTGTTTGTGTTTTTGTTTAGTTTTCTTGTTTTGTTTCTTTTCTTTTACCTTTCTTTACTCATTTTTAGTTTCCAATTTGTTTTGTGCATGTGTGGTGTGTTAAATAAGTTTTCTTTACGTACTCAAATTAGAACTTATAGGAAGCCGACAAGTTCTTCGTGGGATCGACCCCGTACTTACATAATCTATACTTCATTAGATTCGTGCACTTGCGGGTATTTTTAATTGGTTGTTTGCACATTAATTTGTGTCCTTTTAGGAATGCAACAAGTTTCAAGGAAACTCCAAGTTACATGCAGTTAAACTACAAACTTTGAGAAGAGATTTTGAAAACATTAAAATGAAAGATTCTGAGACCACACAAGAGTACTATGCTAGAGTAAAAGAAATAATCAATCAATTGAGAGCCTATGGAGAAAAAAATTTATGATTCAAGAATTGTAGAAAAAATACTTATCAGTCTCACTGATAAGCATGATCCACTAGTAACTGCCATTGAATAGACAAAAGATATAACTAGGCTGTTAGTGTCAAAATTAATGGGCTCTCTGGAAGCATATGTAAAAAGACTAAGTAGGCGAAATGAAAGTCTAGTAGAAAGTGCCTTCCAGTCAAAACTAAATTTAAGGTCTTAGAAGTCTAAAGATGATGAAAGAAAATTTGAAGAAAATTCTAGAGAACTAGAAAATGAACCCAACAATAATCGGGAAAATAAAAGAGAAATTGTGAAGAGGAAAGACTATCCTCCGTGTTGGGTATGCAAAAAGACAAGCCACCAAGAGAAAGATTGTTGGTACCGAGGCATACCAAAATGCTGGAACTGCAAAAGATTTGGGCATATAGAAAAAGATTGTCAATTTAAGAAAAACTATCAAGCTAACTACACAAAAGAAAAAGATAAGTACGAGCATGTGTTCTATGCATGTCCAACACTATCAGAAAAAGACAACACAAATTGGCATATCAATAGTAGTGGCAATGACCGGAAGACAGAGATTGCAGCTCAATTATCAGCAAGCGCAGAGAATATGGCATCAACAAGATCATAATATCTAGCAATATAACACAAATGTGCATTAAGGAGGAGTGTTAAAGAGTAATGCACATTGTACTTTGAATAATATAGAAAAATCTAGAAAAATCAAGAGAAAGTAGACAAGTTAAAGTCACTAGAAACATCCATGTACTATAACTAGAGAAATCTAGAATAAGGAGAAAAATTGTGGCTGAAAATGACTTTGGAAAAGTCAATTGCATGAGCAACCGACTTTTCCAAAGCTGCCGACTTAGTCCTTCTAAAAATCCAACACTTTCACTTAGGTTTGGGAAAAAACCCCAGAAACACTGAAAAACTGATTGAGAAAAATGGAAGGGAAATCAACTGATGCTTTTCCGGTGAACGGTGGTCGGTTCTACAACCAAATTGATGCATGTGGTTGTGGTAACGAGCTTTTTTTGTTGTTGAGATCTTCCAATTATGTGGCAAACCTAATAAGTTCCCAACTTGAGACACACATCTTTAACAAAGGAAAAAATAAAATAATGGGTCCTAGAGTTTCAGGTTAAATTTTCCATGATACCTTGGCAGTGTATGTAAGAAAAACCCCATCTCCCTTGAGTTGGGCAAAACATAAAAAATAAAAATCATGGGTTCTGAAATACTTTATTTCTCTAAAAATGATGTAGACAAAATCGTTCAACCAAGATTACTGCTCAAGGAATAAGATCGAATAGCCACTGGCGTGAAGGAGGAGAAGAAGGAAAAACTAATGGTTGAAGCATGGCAAAATGATCAACCAGTGAGAGCAGAGTTGAGAGCACTATGAACATCAACCCCAATCTGCGCTTCAGCTTTCTCCAAATCGGTTGTGGCTGAACTGAGCTTCTGGGTGAACTCTGCAAGCCCCTTTTGCACTAAGATTGCATCAATCTGGTCAATTGGAACAGCCTCCACAGCAACTATATCAGCAACAGAATTTGCATGGATAAAAGCAAACCCACTGCTCACAAAATACTTGGTCACGTTGCTCCCTTCGTGCACCGAGAGGACACCGGGCTTAAGCTCTGCGATTGTTGCTACATGGCCAGGCAAAACACCCATTTGTCCAGTTGTTGCTGGTACCATAACCATGTCAACCTGAAACATGTCATTGAAGTTCCTTAATAGGCCTCAGAAAAGTAAACAGAATTATGTCCAAGAAGCACTTGAATTTTTAACAAAAGTATCGACGTTATTGTAATAAAAGTGCGCTTATGAGTGGCAGTGCTTCTTATAGAAGCAGAATCAACGGTGTTGAAAAAATAAAAATAAAGATAACTGATTCTTGTACAACAAGTAAACTTGGTTTGTGATATGAACTCAGGATGCTGTAACAGAAAATCATATGAATAAACCATTCATGAATGGTCGCCAAACTGAATATCAAACCTTTTTGCAGCTAATCAACTAGCAACTACAGAATTTCGAGCTGATTCTTTGTTTACTGTTTTGGTAGATAAAAGACACAAGCTTGATACAATAATAATGTGACAAGCCCCAAAAAACACCCAAATGATAAAGATGAACGACCATTTAGAAGAGTAAACACACCTTCTAAACTTCTGATCCAAAAAAACACACCTTCTAAAATGTAAAATCCCACAACTCAAATATCATAAAAGAATAAAAAATTAAGATGAAACATAAAACATGAATTTTGTACAAGCTATAGTCTAAATTACATGGGAGGAGGATTTCTCACACACACACAACTATGATGCCATGGGGGTTCGAACTTGAAACCTCTGGTCTACAAGTCATGGCCCTTTTCCACTGGGCCCGTTGGCCATAAAACAAGAATTTAATAACCCTAGCTCATATAACATTTGGTGGCCAAGAAAACAAGATTATATACAATTAGAGAGCAAATTGTCCTCAACCATTGTGTTAAAGAATGGAGCATAAAAAAGCTAACAGTACAAAATTTAATGATTAATCAGTTCATCCCCATTAAATTAATCTGTCCTTCTTCACATAAATTCACAAATCAGTCACAAATATTGATCAACTAATCCAGACGGAAACGCACTGGTATACATTATACCAAAATTTCAGTCACTTAGCCTACAAATCCAAATAAGGACAAGATTTAACACCCAACCAAACGAACCAAATGAATCAGCAAATCCAATCCAAACACTATGGGAAAATACAAAACATACAGGCATTAAAAATTTGAAAAACTAAAGGAAAACAAATTAATAACCGAATCCAAACAAAACCCAAGAACAAAAAAAGAAGAAGGAAAAAGCCAGAATGGCATATGCACAGACCTCTTTGCCAGAGAGCTCAGAGGAGTAGGGGAGGACAAAGTTGACGGTGAGTTTGGAAGGGAGAGAAGAAGGGGTGGGAGGGCGGGGCTCCATATAGGTTGATGGAGTTTTAGGTGGGTCCATGACTGGTATCACTTTCTTCCATGACTCGATGAAGGCCGAGTTGGCGTTGGGATTGGCCGCCGGGACCTCTGTGCACAAGGCTCGGATCCTGCTCGGGCAAGCGGGTCGGCCCAAGAGGCGTGAGGCTTGACGAAACATGAACATGGTGGTTTTGGTGGCTTTCCGGGTTGTTTTTGTTGGCAAGGAAATCAGAGTTCAGTGAGATGTCGAAAATGGTGATGTTGGTGTTGAGTTTCTGTTTCGTTTTCCCAACCATTTTCCTCATTTTTATGAGAATTGTGAACTGAAAATGAATGGATTTTGGTGAATTTGTTACACTCCAATCTTTTTTAAATATAAGAAAAAGGAAACATATTGATATGGTTTGAATGCTATTAATCTTTATCAACGTTCCAAAAGAAATGTGAATAATAATACTCCTAACATGACGAACCGAAATATCACCCTACCCCACCCCACAATACAAAATGGACAATGCTTGGCTCCTGATGTATCAGGAGCCATTCCTCCTCAACAGCTAACGTGGCTTCTTTACAAAACAACACGTGTTGTTTTTTTGTTTTTTATTTTCCAATTCCTTTAACTCAAGTCTTTTGCTAGTTTTTTTTTAACTTGGGCAAGTAAAGGAGAAAGAGACGAAGGCAGGGGATGGTGACTTGCAGGTTTTTTTCTTTTTTTGAAAAAAAAGATTTTTCATGATTGTTGAAGAAAGGAGGAGGAGAGGGAGAGGGAGAAGGAGGAGAAAACTTACATGCTAAATAGAGGTGAAACCAAAAAAATTTGCTGGTGCCGTTCGGTGGGCTGCCTTATCGATTCAGTGGTTTTTGAATTTTCTTGATGGGTTATAAGAAGATGAAAGAAAAAGGCCAAGGATCCGAAGCAGAGATTGCAAGGTTGAAGAGGGTGAGGGCGGAGTCGGTTAGAGATCTTGGAATATTGCTCATGATAGATGAATATCAGATTCAACAACCCACATATATGAGATGATGAACAATAAAAAAAGATAAAGTGAGAGGTTTTTGGAGAGGGCGAGGTTGGTGATGAGGGTGGATTCGGAACAGGGGTGGCGGTGCCTTTGGGGAGTTGCAGTTAAAACCAACCAAAAAGTTGGAGGAAGAGGAAAGAGGGGAAAAAAAAAACACACGTGTTGGTTTTTTAAGAAGCCCACGTCATGGTTGAGGAGGAATGGCTCCTGATACATCAGGAGCCAAGCATTGTCCATACAAAATTATATCAAATGGAAATAGGAAATATCAATAGGGCACAGAACATTTGCGCATGTGCAATCTGATCATATATATTGGAGGCTTCGGTGATAAAATGATAGTTTTACATCTATTTTTTTTTTAAAAGTTAGTGTTTCATATTTCTATTATGGTTAACTAGAACCTCAAATGTGCCACGCAATAGAGGCGAGGAAAAAAAAAAATCAATTAATAGTTTATTAGTTAGGTTATTTGACTAATTAGTATTTTTTTTTTAATACATGTGATATTGGGGAAGTTGGGAATCGAACTTAGGACCTTGGGTGCACGGATAAATTATCTTAATCAATTAAGTTACAAGATAAATTTGGAAACGACTCAGGACTAATGGTTTCTGTTTCCAAATTTGGTATGTCTGATTTCTGTTTATGACCCTAACTTAAGTTAGGGCTTCATCATATAAGGTATGTCTGATTTTCGAAGCCCTAACTTAATCTTCTAATGCTACTCACTTGGAAGCACCTTTTTTAGTAAGGTATTATGGGTTCAAATCTAAAACCACTAGTCTACAAGTTTAGGGCCTTTTCCACTAGCCTAGACCTGTTGGCCACTTTATTATTAACTTTTTAATTGAAGAAATCCTAAGCCAAAGCATTCCACTAATGTAAATCTTCGTATGGTACATTTTTCTTTGAATTTTAAAATTTTAATTATTCTCAATTATTTATATTCCACAAATGAGAATAATGTAATTGATTTTATGGCTGCCATCAGTGAACATATTAGTTTCAAAGCTTTTTATTTATTTATTTTTATCAAATAGAAACTCATTAGATAAACTTCAACTGTACAATCAAAGATATCAACAAGACATCTAAAATAACAATCCCAAGAGGGCAACAAACTAACATGCTAAAAACACAACTAATGCGGACAAAAGCTGCACTAAAACTACTAGCCCACATCAACACAATTAACCATAAGCCTAAACAAAGCCCACAAACCCAACATAACCAAAACCCTAAAACAACCCATGAGCCTAGACGAACCCTATCACCACCACCTGATGAAGCGTCGTCGCGGCCACACCCACCACTGCATCCATAATAGATCTTGGGAAAATATGATTTCCAACAATCTACCTGCCCATAAGAGCGAACAAATAAACGAAAACAACTTTGCTAAAAAAGAATTGGGTGATTTGTAGCAACCTCTGTCAAGGACGATGTAGAATCAAATTTAGAGAACATGAGCTACGTTAAGGAGCGGGTTTTGGGAGCAGGATTTGATTGAGAACATAAACTAAAAGGGGTGATGGGGAACTTCAATCTAACTATGGCTCAAAAGAAACCACCACAAGGGGCTTTTTTAGTAAAACGCCCCAATGGACTTATTTACTAACCTAAAAGGAAAAGATGAGAAGAGAGGAGGGGGGGTGTGGTGTTGGGTGGGTCAGTGACGCTTCTTCCTCCTCCCCCCTCTATGGAGTTTTCCTTTAGGACTCACAGAGGGCGGCTAGGATTTCTTGGGAGAATATTGAGTACAAAAACATTAGTTTCGAAGCTTGGAATTTACATTGTTTATTAATTTATGTGGCACTCTGTCATTGTTAAACCTTCTTCTGTAACAAAATTTATGTCTTCATTAAACTTTTAGAAAATAAATTTCAAGCACCGTGTACAATTTCTCGGATAATGAGATTGATTTTTGAGGTTGTCAAGATAGAATGAACATATTAGGTATTGAACTTGACCATGTTAAGAATGGCCATATTAAGCTAATTAGGTTTTGCACGGACTGTGTATTAGTTTAATCTAGACAGTCCACATGATTCATTGGAGTTGTTTGTTCAGAAATTTCTAGAGACAACGTAGAAATTTTGAGAATATACCAATATGCTGCAATAATTATCACCTTAATTATTATATTATTATTAAATTTCTAATCTTTCCTCAATTGGTAAACATTAAATGCGGAGCCGTTTGGATCACTATATATACCCTGCTTGTTGGTGCATAAAATTCAGATTTTGCATAAAATTGACATTTTTTTCTTTGGATTGCTATAGTTGGAGGTAAACTCTAGTCGGTCCTTGATTTACCAAAAACTAGTTAGAGAGTTAGCATCTCAAGTTAGATTTCTGGTAAATCAAGGATTCGATTAGAGCTTGATTCCATTGAAAAATTGTTTTTCATGTCCAAAGGGCTAGTGTTGAAGATGAGCTCTAGTTGATTAGCGATAATATTGGAGTAAATTAATGCGTCTCCTTTAGTTTCCTGGTAAATCGCTGATTCAATTAGAGCTCAGTTTTTCATGAAGCTACAATTCAACCATGAGGAGATTTCCAGTACATAATTCATCTCTTTCCTTCACTATTTGATTTTTCTTATAAAAGGTTGCTCTTGTTGTAGGTCATATTGTCCAAATGAATCAACGATAGTATTTAATGGGCAGTTGTCCCATGGAAGGAATGACTTTGCTTGCATACCATGTTGCAGCCATGGCAAAATCTGGATATTACAACCACCGTTTATTTTTTCTTGTAAATTGTGGCCATATATGCATAAAATATTTTGTTTACAATATTGAAGGAAAATCTATTGTACATGGTGTACACCAATTTAAGCTTATGACAAGACGATGTTGTCTCAACAACAATGGCAAATTCAGCGGAATTTTTATCCCAAGGGGTCAACATGTAAAAGTTATCAAAAAAAATTTCAACGAAAAATACCTTAAAAAATTAAACAATACCACTATCATGCTAAATTCATAGTAAAAAGTCTTGTTTATGTATAAATATTAGAAAATCTTATATATAAAAAATCAACAAAGAACTATTAGAAAATCTTATATGAAGAAAATAGAAATAGTGTGAGTCTAATGTGAGAACTATTAGAAACTCTAATAAAAATATAAATAATGTGAGTCCAATATGAGATTTTGTTTCACATATTGACTCTATTTTTGCTTCTTCAAGTCTTAAAAGATGCTACTTTTATAAGTTCTAGAAATAAAATATTAAAGTTATTTATAGGATGATTTTCAAAATTAATTAAGTTGAAAATCATTTTACAAAAGAAGAAAAGAAAAAGAAAAAGTTGTGAATATATGTAAGAAAGGGTTAGCAACACACGTGGCACCACTTGTTTAATCACCACCATCTGATCCATCTTAGGGTTTTCCCGGAAAACTTTTCCACTTAAAGAGTACTTTTTCACTTAAAGGGGGCTCATTTGGTTTGCGGATTGAACTTCCCATGTCTAATCCCATGAGATAGGAATGGAGGAAGTTCATTCCCATGTTTGGGAACGCTAGGAAATAAGGACTAAAAAGTACCATTTTCTATCATTCCATGTTTGGTTTATGCATTATTAGGAATGAAAAGTTGTTTAGTTTTCCAACAATACACTTAATTTTTTATTATTAAAAGTTATTAATATGAAGAGTCTTTTAAGGGTCAAAAGTGTAATTTAAAAATTATAACATGTGTAAGTTTTAGTTCCAAAAAAAACTGCAATAAATGCCTCTCAAGTTGGGGGGAAAAAGTTTCCCAAGGTAACCAAGGTAAGAAATTTCTCCGTATATGGGAGGTACCCACGAGTCCAGAATTGCATTCTCAAAAGTACACTTACCAAACATCGGAATGCAATTTGAAACCCATTCCGAAGCTCCTAAATCTTGAACCAAATGGGCACTTAGGGTTAAAAGTATTTTTGGTTGCTTGGGTTAGGCTCGAAGACAATTTTGGTCACCACGATTCCAACTTTCTCAATTTCATCATATCACTTGCAGTCATTAACAAATCAAGTCCAATTCTTTAATTCCATCAATTTGAATGCACGTGCTACATACGTACCGGGGAATTATTAAACTTTCGCCCTAGCCACTATCATAATCTCATTCCTCTCGCAATTAATGTAACGTGGAGGATTAGAAAAGGGGATTTAGGGTTTTTACTAAGTAGGAAAAGGGGGCTCAATTTTCAGTCAATTTTGATCCGATTTACAGTTTGTGCGTCGATGTTGTCTTTTTGGTTTCAATATGAACAATGATGCCAGCCCTGCTCTTTTCAGTTTGTCAATATTTTCCTTCCATTTAATTGTCTTAACTAGAAGGAAGAAACATCCACGCAATTTCATTCAGATCTGAAGTCCAAGTAGCTAGGTAAGCATATAATTCACTCTCTTTTCATGTGAGCATCATGTGGTCCGTAACCCACCCTGTGATCTATTATGGGTGTATAAATTCAAAGAGATTTGTATAAGAAAATTTATTGAATGTATCCCCTTTGATTTTGAAATATTTTCAGATCTAAAACAAAAATCTTGAAATATTATCAAGATAGGCATCCCAACTTGCCAAAACTTAGGGCTTGCAGGTTACAGCAGAAAGTGGTGGGATAGTAACCACGTACGCACTGCTCAGGAACATGGTTCTCGAATCTGTTATTTGGGCACAAAAGCAATATGGTCATGTTAGGTTGAGATCATTTTGGAGACACCCGAAGTCGTTTTTTGTCCAACTAGATTAATAGAACTTGGAGGGACCTAAGAAGATGCACCGTGTGTTGACATTGTTTAAAAGGAAAAGGAGGGACCAAATAAGCACAAGATGGTGTTAGTGTGTAAGCATTGAGCTAATCTGAGTTTAGGATAAATAAGCCTTGTGTTTAATTGTGTATGCACTTAGTCTATTAAATGACAGGTGTGAGGCCTTCAATATGTAAGGCTAAAATAGCCATATGTAGTAACCTTATTAAGAATAGCTAGATGTGTGGTTGAGATCTAATATGACGTGTGTGGATCGAGTGTTGCATTGATTCAGCTGCATCTTCAACTTGTGATACTCGCAAGTGCATGAGCCGTTCGGTAGTATAGCATATGTAAGTGCGAGGTCGATTCCACAGGGATTGGTGATTGAATAATCCAATTCAGTTTTCCTACACAAAACAGAAAAACAAGAAAGAAAATAAATAAAACAAAAAAGAAAGAAAAGAAAATAACTCAAGCAGATAAGTTCCCAAGTTCAATTAGATTAACGGATTGATTCTAGCTAAAGTATAATTAATCCATGGTGTTTGGTCCTAACCTTGTATTCTTAATTCCCTAATTTGATCATCTGTTGTCTAACCTAAACTAAGCATTAGGAATCCATTAATCATAGAAGAACATTTTAAACAACCAAGTATGTATCTAATCCCTGTTGTTGAATGTCCATACATACTCTTCCTATTCATAGTTCAATTCGAATTAAAGCATGATGTCTACTCTTAATTCAAACCAAGATAGCTAACACATGCAAGCCTAAATGGTGATCAATCATTCAAACTAGCATATTAACTTATAAGCATAATGAATAAGAACAAAAACCATAATTGAAACTTGGAAACTAATCAAACTTGAAACTAAATAAAAGAATTTACATAACAATGAAAAGTAAAGTGGAACTAAGAAAAACTTAAGGAGAATTTCAGAACAAAGATTTCATTACAACAATTGAAAACTTGAAAGGAAACTAAGAGAATTTGAGGGAGAGAAGGGAGGGGAGCTCTAGAGAAGTGTTTGAGAGCTCCCCCCTTGGGGTGTTTCATGAAGCTTGAAGACTTCTCTATTTATAGGGCTAAGAGGAGGAACATCATGATGAAATCCAACACCACAATTCCTCATTAATACAATCCATAACTCCCACTTCATCTTGTCTATGTTAGTGTGGTTGGAATCAATTCCATCCCATACTTCTTTTGCTGCATCTCAAGCTTTCTTCACATGGGATTTCAAAGGTGTTCAATTTGTGGCTGCCTTTTGCTGCCAACCCATGTGGGTTTTCTTTTGGTTGCTGGAAAAAATGATTCTTCTGAACCAGGCTTGGTGTAGGAAGGCCTGAGGTTTCAATATGTATCCAATGGGGCTCAAATTTGGATATGTCATAATAGACACCCATTGGAACAACCTTTATGAAGAATGTATTCCCATCTGAGCAGTACAAGTGTACGTTTTGGGCCTTGCAAGTTGACTGCCGAAAATAGACTGGAATTGACTTCATTGCAGTCAGCTTGTGGGCTTGTTTTGGGATTGATCTTCCCTCCTCCAAAATCTGGAAAAATCTGGATCTTGAAGCTCTTTGAATTATCTTTCCAAGCACATGCAGCCCAGCTCAAGGAAAAATCCGAAAGCCCTTCAAATGTGATATTTGGCCCAGTAACGCAGATGCTGCCGAATTTGACCTTAAGTTGCCAAAACTTGTATAACTTTCTCTAGAAGACTCGGAATCATGAACCATAAAATTCTCCAGAAACTAGACTTCCGCATCTTTCCAATGATGTATGGCTCGTTATCTGGTTCTTCTTGATCAAGTACAATCCAATTCATGAAGTTGACTAATCTGCAGACACCGATGAGCCAACTTGTCTCCAAAATGCATTTAATGAGTCTCAAGCTTATTACACTGAAACAAACACAAAACTTATTAAAAGTACAAGTTTAACTAAAAAAAAAAACCAAATCATAAGTTAGAAGGATACAAAATGACATGTAATTATGCACCAATCATCGAGCTAAGGCTAATGATTATGAGATGCTTTTTGGCATGCTCATTTTTCCATTAAGAGAAATATAGTCCTCTCTGTTTTGCAGAGAGAAGGAGAGCTCTTCATTCATCATCGCTTTTATTCTTTCTTCTTCATTTTTCATACCCAGACAAACACAAACTCTAACATGGCCTCAGAGCCAGGTTTGATAAATTGAATTTGGGCGTTTTTCAAAACTGTGAAATTAAGCTCCATTCACGCTCGTTAGGTGAAGTCACCGGAACTCCTTAGAATCCGATTTCAATTTGTGTTCGTAGCATCTAAGCTAAGAGATGGCTGGATCTGGAAGTTTTGAGGTGAGAGTTCCGATCTTCTCTGGTGAGAACTACAAGTTCTGGAGAATCAAGATGGTGACGATCTTCAAATCTCATGGGTTATGGAAATTAGTTGAAAAATGGGTTACGACCTCAGATTCAAAGAAGAAGAAGAAGACGGCTGAAGGAAGCTTAAAAGCGAAAGACGATGAGAAAACTATGGCTGCATATATGCAAGATGCAAAGCGAAAGACGATGAGAAAACTATGGCTGCATATATGCAAGATGCAAAAGCTCTGGGTATTATCCAGAGTGCAGTCTCGGATCAAATATTCCCTCGAATTGCCAACGCCGATTCAGCAAAAGATGGTATGGGAATTGTTATATGGAGAATACCACAGTGGTGATCAGGTACGGTCGGTTAAACTCCAAAATCTTCGACGTGAATTTGAGTATACTAGAATGCGTGATGATGAAACATTATATGGGTATCTTACACGTCTGAATGAACTAATTAACCAAATGAAGATGTTTGGTGAAGTGTTATCTAATGCAAGACTTGTGCAAATGGTCTTAATCAGTCTTAGCAAACCCTATGATCCCATCTGTCTTGTGATTGAGAATACGAAATGTATAGAAACGGTTGAATTACAGGAGGTTCTAGCAATTCTTAAAAGCCAGGAACAACGTTTTGATATGCACACTGTTGATGCTACTAATAAGGCATTTGCCTCCTTTTCTGTGAGCTCGAAAGGGCACCAAAACAGGGGTAACTCTCAGTCCAATGGTCTTAAGTCTCAAAAGAGTTGGAATCTTAAGGGGAAATCATGGGAGTCAAAAGGAAAGTATCAACAGAACAATCCTGCACCAAATCACAGCTTCAGTTCATCATAGCCAACAAACCAAGAAGCTATAAACCTCAGTGCAAAGTGTGCTCAAAGTACCATTTTGGAGAATGCAGACATAAAGGCAAGCCAAAGTGTTACAATTGTGACATATTTGGTCACTTGGCTAGAGAGTGCACTGCAGGAAAATCTGTGCATAAGGCTAACTGTGCAAATCAAGTGGAGGTATCTGGTAATCTATTCTATGCTAATTCTACAACTACAGAAGCAAAGGTGAATGGAAATTGGTACATGGACAGTGGATGCAGCAACCACATGACAGGAAATGTCAATCTTCTTGTTGATGTGAGAACCAATGTGGCAGGAAAAGTGCAAATGCCAACTGGTGATCTAGTTAATGTGGCAGGAATGGGATCTCTTGTGATTGATACAACTAAAGGAAGGAAATATATCAGAGAGGTGATGTATTTACCAAGGTTGAAGGAGAACTCGCTAAGTGTTGGTCAGATGGATGAGCATGGGTATTACTTGCTGTTTGGAGGAAAAGTATGCAGTGTTTTTGATGGACCATCACTTGACAGCTTGGTTATAAAAGTGTGAATGAAAGAGAAAAGATGTTATCCTCTGCAGTTAATGCATAATGATCAGATGATGCTAAGGTCAAGTATCACTCCTTGTACTTGGACTTGTTACAGGAGGCTAGGTCATCTCAATCTCAAGAGTCTTAAGCAGCTAGGAGAGAATGAGATGGTCCATGGTCTTCCATATCTTGAAGATGTTGATGGTGTATGTGAAGGATGCCAATTTGGAAAACAACATCAAGATTGGTTTCCAAAAAAGCAAGCTTGGAGAGCAAATAGTCCACTAGAGCTAATACACACTGACTTTGTGTGGTCCCATGCAAAATGAATCAATTGCAGGGAACAAATATTTTATGCTTCTTATTGATGGTCACACAAGGATATCATGGGTTTATTTCCTAAGACACAAGTATGAGGCTCTAACATGTTTCAGGATGTTCAAAGCAATGGTGGAATTACAGTGTGGTTTCAAAGTGAAGTGTCTCAGAAGTGACAGAGAGGGTGAGTTTGTGTCAAATGAGTTCGACATGTTCTTAGAGACTGAAGGAATTCAAAGACAGTTATTTATGGCCTATACTCTACAGTAGAATGGAGTAGTGGAGAGGAAGAAAATAACAGTTGTAGAGATGGCTAAGGCAATGCTTCATGATAAAAGTATGCCATACTTTCTGTGGGCAGAAGCTATACATACAACTGTTTATATTCTAAACAGGTCACCTACAAAAGCTTTTGGCAATCTAACTCCATTTGAGGCCTATAGTGTCAGAGAACCAGGTATTGGTCATTTAAAAGTGTTTGGATCGCTCTGTTATGTGCATGTACCAATTGAGATAAGACAAAAGCTCGACACAAAGAATGTCACAGGTGTGTTTGTTGGATATGCAACATGTGAGAAGGGATACATGATATTTGATCCATGCACTAAGAAGTTAATGTTGTCAAGTGATGTAGTTTTTGATGAAACCATGTCCTGGAATTGGAAGGAAAATTCAGAGAATTCTGTTGCTGTGACCTACATTCAGAATCAATCTGAAAATGTGATTGGTGTGAATTCACATGGGTTGAGTGAAATTGAAGGAAGTCCCTCTAGTCCCTGTACTCCTTCAAATACTGAAGAACAAGAAAGGATCATCCATGAGTCAGGAAAGATTTCACAACCCTATGATCATACTCCAGTGAAGTGGAGAAATACAAGTGACATTCTGGCACAGTGCAATCTTTGTATTGTGGAACCTAAGAAATATGACGAAGCTACACAAGACAAGGCCTGGATAAAAGTAATGGAAGAAGAACTGTCAATGATTGAGAAAAAATGGAACTTGGGAGCTTGTAGATAGGCCAAGTGATAAGCAAGTCATTGGAGGGAAATGGGTGTTCAAAACCAAGCTAAATTTGGATGGCTCAATACAAAAGAACAAGGCAAGGTTGGTTGCCAAGGGGTATGTGCAGAAACCAGGAATCGACTACAATGAAACTTTTCAAGTTGCTAGATTGGATACAATCAGAACCTTGATTGCTTTTGCTGCACAAAGAAGCTGGAAGTTGTACCAACTAGATGTTAAATCTGCATTTTTGAATGAAAAATTACAGGAAGAGGTGTATGTTGACCAACCTGAGGGATTTGTACTTGACAACAAGGAAGACAAGGTCTACAAATTGCGCAAGGCCCTTTATGGACTAAAACAGGCACCTAGAGCCTGGTATGGAGAGATTGACAACTATTTCATTCAATGTGGATTTGAGAAAAGCTAGAGCGAAGCAACTCTCTATACTAAGACAAGGGGAGATAAAGAAATCCTAATTGTGTCTATCTATGTGGATGACATAGTATATACTGGAAGCAATGAAGAAATGTTGAAATAATTCAAAGAAGATATGAAGGTGAAATATGAAATGACAAATTTAGGACTTCTTCATCATTTCCTAGGAATGGGAGTGATACAAACTGATTCAAACATTTTCATTCATCAAAGGAAGTATACTTCTTCCTTGTTGGATAAATTTGGCTTGAAAGAGTGCAAATCTGTCTCCATCCCTCTTGTTGCTACTGAGAAATTAAGCAAAGATGATGGAAGTGATGCAGCAAGTGAAGAACAATATAGAAAGATTGTGGGAAGTCTGTTATACCTCAATGCTACAAGGCCGGATGTGATGTACGCAACTAGTTTACTAGCTAGATATATGCATTGTCCTACCAACAAGCACTATGGGACAGCCAAGAGAGTGCTCAGATATGTTAAAGGGACACTAGATTATGGTTTAAAGTATGAGAAAGGCAAGAAGGCAATCCTAATTGGATATTGTGACAGTGACTGCGGAGGTTCCATTGATGATAGCAAAAGCACATCCGGCTATGCTTTCTCATTTGGAAGTGGAGTTTTCTCATGGGCATCTGTTAAGCAGAATTATGTTGCACTCTCAACTACGGAGGCAGAGTATATGAGTGCATCAGAAGCTACAGCACAGGCTATCTGGCTCAAATTTGTTCTGGAGGACTTTGGGGAACTACAAATAGAAGCAACTCCTTTGCAGTGTGACAATACGTCTGCAATTTCAATAACTAAGAATCCAGTGTTCCATCAATGAACAAAACACATTGACAGAAGGTACCGCTTCATCAAAGATGCGTTGCAGCAAGGTATTATTGACTTGGTCTATTGTCCTACCAAAGATCAAGTGGCAGACATTTTTACCAAAACTTTTCCAAAGGAAAGGTTCAATTACCTCAGAGATAAACTTGGAGTTATATCAGCTCAAAGCTAAAGGGGAGTGTTAGTGTGTAAGCATTGAGGTAATCTGAATTTAGGATAAATAAGCCTTGTGTTTAATTGTGTATGCACTTAGTCTATTAAATGACAGGTGTGAGGCCTTCAATATGTACAGCTAAAATAGCCATATGTAGTAACCTTAACAATAGCTAGATGTGTGGCTGAGATCTAATATGACGTGTGTGGATCCAGCTAAGGCTAACGATTATGAGATGCTTTTTGGCATGCTCATTTTTCCATTAAGAGAAATATAGTCCTCTCTGTTTTTCTGCACAGAGAATGAGAACTCGTCATTCTCATCGTTTTTATTCTTTCTTCTTCATTTTTCACACCCAGACAAACACAAACTCTAACAGATGGAAATTATGTGGTTGCTATTGTTCAAATTGAAACTTTTTAAAGCAACTTGTGGAGAAAGTTTAAGATGAAGAAACTCAACTCAGATGTGGGAAATAACTCATGGAGCATTGTGATACAAGTGAAGTGACTGACTTGTTCTATTGAAGTTACTGAATTAGAATCTCTAAGACAGTCTTCCCTTTTTTTGTGGTCATTGTACATACATAGACACCCTAATGTAACAAGACAGATACAGATCCACATGTACCTGAAGAAGTTCCTTTGACTGGGACACTCAGCTCATGATATTTCTGTGCTTTTCAGAATTGGCATTTGAGTTGTTGTATTCAGGTGTATCCGAAAGTATCAATGTAAAGGAAACATTCTGGGGATCGAGTTATCAGCTGCTGTGTGTTCGGGGAACTCTCATCATACTCTTAGTGGAAACGGAAGTGAAGATACAAATTGAAGTGCAACTTTTATATAACATGTTTTCAGGCTATCTATATTCTTTGTGGAAACGGAAAGTATCTATTTAGGTGTTCTATTTTTACCTTTAGAAAAGTAGCTTAGATAACAAATGTTTTCTTTTAAAATTCGGAAATGCAAATAAATCTGTCGAAGCCATATTTTCACACTCTAATTTTCTCCTCATGCATGCGAGTCGCGACCCTCTTTTTCAATTTCTTTTCTATCTTGTGATTATTGGAATTCCGAATCTACCCTTCCAACTGACTGAAGAGAGCTCTCTGTGACTGTGGCCTGGCCGTTTTTCTTTTAGGTTACACTCATCTCGTCTTCTTCATACCGAAAAATGCAAAAGCTTCTCTGGTTTTTTTATTTTTTTATTTTTATTTTTTTTAATTTTTTTATACAAGCGATATTGGGAAGGGGAATTAAACCTAGGACCTCGAATGTAGGGGTAGATATTCTTAACCACTTTAGGGCTTCCGCTACAACCCCTAGTATCTGTCGTTGTTTTTTGTTGTTGTTGTTTTTCCATTCTTTGACATCTGTATTTAAGTGGGTTTTAAGAGCATTTATACCAGTAAATTTGGCACACAAATTTGATGTTCCTAAGGTCCCGTTTGGTGGGCTGACGTAATTTTCTCATCCAAACCGGTCCCAAGTGCCTTTAAACTCATCAAATAACAAATTGGATTTTAGTCATGTTCACCCTTTTTATTTTTTGTGCCTGTTGGAGGCTAGGTTCCCCCATTGATCTGTTAACCATTAATGGTCTTGAGATCAACTTTCTTTTATGGGGGCGTGCCATTGTTAGCAGTTAAAAACCCTAATGGACTTGAAAGATGTAATATACTTGCGCTCCAAGTAATTGACTTAATCAAACAAATAATTGTGATCTTGGGTGGGGACACCTCCCAAAAAAATCATTTTCTATGCCTCAAACTGGTGAGGACTTCACAATTTATCTAAATAAAACTAGTAAGTAAAGCAAAATACAAGTGTTTGAAAATAAAACAAACAAGTTCAAGCTTGAAATATAATACATGAAAGGAACTGCCAATTCTGAAAACCCCCCTCTTAATTTAGCGGTGTTTTACAATTTTACCACATTTTAATTAAAATTGCATGGTTTTACTTTTTAGTTTAGCAAAGGGCAATTTCGGGGTTTACGAAAGTTTCATGCCTATATATAGAATAGATAGAAGATATAGATAGCATCAGGATGTCATTAACTATATAATTTTTGTAATGAATATCAATAACAACAAAATAATAACCTTTATGTTATGAAAAAATATGAGTAATACTAGGCTTACCACGTTGTGTACCACCTAGAGAAAATACATAATGTGATATATAAATATAATATGCCTAGTATTTTACTAAAAATATATATTTTCTTTCAATAATGTTCGTGTATAGCTTTTTTTTCTTCTTCTCATTTTATACATTACAAGTGGCCAAATAATTTAATAAAAAATTGCACAAAGTCCAAACACATACTTTTTATGAGTTCTGCTATTTCCACCCCCTTGTCCTATTTTCCCACCCACCTTATATTCTCACCCACCATATAAATTTGAAAAAACACAATCCTATTTTTCCACCCACCTTTATTCCTAAAATACCCTTTCATTATTAATTGAACCAAAACCCAGAAATCAAGCAAAAAATTTAAAAAAATAACCCAAACAAACCCAGTAACCCCTTCCTATTCTTCTTCTTCAATTACAATTCCAAAAAAATCTCGAAAGACACTCTTTAGTCCCAAGTCCCTACAGCATGCCCTTGCTTTCATTGAAAGCATGCTAACCTTCAACCCCCTGCCAATCCAAAACCCAATAACCCTTTGAGTTATTCAACCTAAAACCATACCAAATAACAAACGAAAGAAAAATAAAGAATTCATTCATTCATAGGGGTGGCTGTCGAGAGGAGGGAGGAGAGAACAAAGGAGGGGGAGGGTGGATGGGTGCGTGGGGAAGATAAGATAGATATAGTAGGGTGGGTTTGTTGAAGAGAGAGAGAGAGAGAGAGAGAGAGAGAGAGAGAGAGAGAGAGAGAGAGAGAGAAAGGGGAAGAGAGAGAAGAAGGAGAGAGGAGGTGGGGTTCGGATGTGTGGTGGGTGGTGTGGTAGTAGGGGTTTCGTCGGGATGAGGGAGAGGGGGGGTCTTAGAAGTCATTTTACAAAGAGGTAAATTTGTCTTTAAAATTTTGAAGATAAGGAGGGTGGGAAAATATGACAAGGGGGTGGAAAAAGTAGCACTCCTTTTTATATGTAAACTAAATAAAAACACAAAAACATGGGCATTTCATTCAAGAGATGCCACCTAACACACAAACGTTACAACTCTTTAAATTGTCTATCTACCTTGGCCTTACAAACTACACACATGCTTTAAATGTCAAGTGATTCTCAGTTCCTCTACGTTCCAATGCTCAAGCTTTATAAGTTTTATAAATGTCAAGTGATTCTCAGTTGTGATCGTGACTAGGTTCATGTCACTGTGATTGGACACATTTCAGTGATAGTGTGTGTGAGAAATCTCACTTTAGTTTAGAATATTGCTTGTAATGAAAACAAAATGAAATCTGATTGAAAAGCATTTGTAAGGCAAAATTGCACAATCAATCTTGTGAGACGGTTATGCTAAGCTCATGAACTTTGATGTTTCTAAATCATTAGTAATTTAATTTGTTTTCCTCCACAAGGAACTGTCTCATACCTAGAAAGCACTTGTTTCCAAATTATATACTCTAGAAAGCACTTGTTTGTGATACGACTCCCTTATTTGAAATCAACAAAAAACAACTAATTAATGAAAACATTACTCAACTTCAAATAAATAAATAAATCATGGAGGCTTTTGGTAAACAACTTATGCCAAAGAATTATGTATGCCCTAATTTCTGGATCTAGAGATTTGGTAAAATTATCCTTTAAAAATAGAAATAAGATTTAGATTCATAAGGGTTTTATCTGCGTGGGCTTTTAATTGTCCTAAAATGTCAAGAGACCTGAAAAATAAAAAATAAAACTATTAATATTTTTCCATATCCTATTGGGAAACTTGGCCGACAAGGACATGTCGAAATCTATAAATATGCGTTGGTCCCTATTCATTCCATTCACTCTCATATCTCTCTCTTGCTCTCAGTATTGTCAAAGATGATGATCGCTGCCACAAGCCGCCTGCGTTTGGTTTGGGGGCGATCACTAATTGCTTTGGCTGCTGTCGCTATGGCCGTGGCCCGTATCAAAAGAGGAAGTTGAATAGCCGTACTGATCATCAACTTCATCTGATTTGTGGGTCGTGCTATTTACCCAAAGAGAACAAGGAAAAACCCCTAGGCGAAGACGCCCACTTCATCTGCCATGATGCCCAGACCATCGGAGTGGCTGACGGCGTTGGCGGCTGGGCCAGGAAAGGCGTCGACGCCGGCGAGTACGCGAGGGGACTCATGAACAACGCCAAGAAAACAGCCACGGACATAACCCGATCCTCCGTCGCCGCCGTGGATCCAAGAAAGGTGTTGAACGAAGCCTAAGCGAACAATGCCGGAGTACAAGGGTCGTCGACGGCTTGCATCCTCAGCCTCAACAAGGAGCGTGGGACCCTACACGCCTTGAATGTCGGGGACAGCGGGTTCATGGTGTTCAGGGACAACATGTGTTTCTTCAAATCATCAACTCAGCAGCGGAGCTTTAACTGTCCGTATCAGTTGGGTAACTGCGTGGGCGGCGACTGTCCCGAGGCGGCGGAGGAGTTTGAGGTTGAGGAATTGAGGCCGGGGGACATAATAGTACTTGGGACAGATGGGTTGCTGGACAACATTTTCGCGAGCGAGATTGAAGAGGTTATTGTGGCGTATGAAGTTAGCGGTCAGGATTGTGAGGACTTGGCTTCGTACATAGCCAACCTAGCGCTGTATAACTCGTTAGACAAGTACAACGTTAGCCCCTTTCAAATGGAGGCACAGAAGGCTGGACGAGAGCACGTGGGAGGCAAGATCGACGACATCACTGTTGTCGTCGCACGTGTGTTGGCTTCTACTACCTAAAAAAATAAAAATAAAAAATATAAAAAAAGTTATCAATTGAAAGGAACACTGGAACCACCACTAGAGCCTACAGCCTACAGTTTCAGTTTCCCATTGGTGAGAGACAAAGCTTTTGACGTTCCTTGTCAAAATGCATTTCTACGATACACTTTTAGCTGCTTTTTGCAAGTCAGCGAACTTAGCTAAGCGCTTTCCAGAATGTGCAACCTAGAGATTACACAATATTAGCAGGGATAAAGAGAAGGGTTTTCATTGAAACAGAAAGAAGATTTTGCAATCATCAAGTTCAAAACGGATGAGTAGGAAGAAAAAAAAGCTACATTAACGAAAATTGGTTCCCTATTCAACATATTTTATCCTCTCAAGATTTATAACACTAGGGTACTAATTTAAAACGACCCCAAAGGTTGGGTACTTTTATGTAGTTAACAATTTTATTTTATTTTCAGATTACAACATTAGCTATTGATTTGTTCCAATGCAGAAGGCTCTGTAATTTGAATGCACAAGAGAAAATTACTCTTGTATGTGTGTACATGCATGAGCTTTTGTGGATGAAGGCATGACACAGATAAAAAGACAGATCTATCCTTTATATATTAGAAATAATGAAAATGTTCGCATTACAATAATTTCCGGTGAAAAATGATTGAAACTAATCTCTATCTTCCTTACTGTGCTCTAAAGTTTTACAATCCACTTGCCTCTCTTGAGTGCAATGGAGGAAAGCTGCACCTATAAGGCTATAACCAATGCATGTATACGACTTTGAACATATTTACAAAAACATCAACCACACCGATGCCAAAGCAAAACATAAAGGCAAAGCAGCCACTCTGGTGCCAAAGCAGAACATAAAGGCCTCTTTCCTGACACCAGAAGAGCACAAAAGCTTTAGAATCGTTGTCATTTATATTTCGTTTCCTTTTTCTTACGTTCCAGACTCGTGTGCCCAAAACGCATCCGGATCTGGGAAAAATAGAGAATGATCTTGGATTTCTAAATTTGCTATGTGCCAGTCCACAAACAGCGCCTGCATTAACTTGAATAGCAGAAGAATGGTTGGTAAAAGCCACCACTTATCATCATCCCTGAGAGCACGTACAGTTCAGAAGCATATAACGTGTATGAAAGATGCAATGTCACATGTACAAAATAATTTCATGATTAGTTTTAAGAGAGGATTAATTTCTTTTTAGCCCTTAATTAACAGCAACAAAAAGGAGAAGGATCCTTCTTCAATAAATATAAAAGGGATTATCATTTTTCTAAACATATTACAGAACAGCTTAATAACAAATACTGACAAGAGACTAAAGTTCAAAAACCTAGAACCAAAAATAGTTCAATCAGCATGTACAGGTGAAGGTCACTTCAACACACTCTAAAGAACTATACGCTGGTTTGGCTCTCTGCAAACACTGGTTTTCACCTCATGTTTGCCACTCTATGCATGTATTTTTACAGGCACATTAACATGACTAACAAGCAGCAGTTAGTTCCATCCAAAGAATCTTATTATTTGCTTCAAGATAGAATGGAGGCCTCACCTTCTAGTGTTCCATGTATTTGACTTGTGAGGTGGCTGGAAAAATGAAAATCCATAATGTAAAATGCCGCACATGAAAGCGACCACCTGCAGAGTTCAAAATTAATTACATAACTCGACAGTAATAGTTGAGTGGGGAGATCTTGATGTCGAAACATTTGAGCTGCTTCAGGAGAGGATCTCCATTTTTCTTTTCAAGAAATTGGGAGAGTTTGTGGGGCCCACTTTGCACTATAGTCCAAAGGTCCGAACCGTCTTATTTTTCGACGCTTAACATGTATGCTCACAATTTTAGAATGAGTCACTACCCTACCCCCTCCACCACATACTAGTGCTAGAACATAAGCATGGTGAGTAATGACCACAAAAAGCATGGTGAGTTCAACCCAACTTCCCGCTTAGGGATTATTGGTTATGGGCAGCTATGAATATAGAAATAGCCTCTAAGTCTCATGCATATCCATAAGTTGTTCCTAACTTGTAATAGAAATTTCAAAAAGCAATTATGCTAAACCATATTTCAAGCGCTGTATTACTTACAATATTAGAAAGCGATGTAGCATTCCACAATGCATATACACGAGCAAGTGAAGCTCTTCTAAGTTCCTTACTGAATAAGGCATTCAATCCAGCAAGGAAGGGAGAGAGAAGGGATAAAGGAAGTATAAGCAAGACAGCAAGGAAAGCCCCAAGAGATATCCAATAGAATTCAAGTAACATAAGAATGGTGACAGAAAGATCTGCTAACAGCATGAAACTTATCAGCAGCAGCAGGGTGTCCTGAAACATGCATTTATATTATATCTTGAATGACATCGGAATTGTGCCTATTTTAAATACAATAAAAAAATCTAATTGAAGTACCTGACGACCAACAGGTCTTGTATTGTGCAGTAAGAGAGAGAGTGGAAAGAGGAAATCCCTTTTATAATCCAAAGATCTCAAGGTAGTATGATTTATAAGACCTCCATTAATCCCTCCAGTTATCCTTTTAACAGATAATGCATGACCTACAAATGGCCAACTTTGCTGCATCTGCTTTGAACATTTTCTTGTGCATGCAGCATTGGACCTAATTTCAGATAAAGAATTAACAATTTAGTCAATAATCATTACGCTAAACAATACATGCAGGGTTCAGGAATCAATCACTTGTGCATTCTAAGGGTTCAAGCTGCTATATTTTCTAGCCCCAAAAGGATATCAGTGCAGTCAGACGTTTATGCCAACCAACAATAACGAAATAAGAAGGGAACAGAAAAGGAAAAAATAAAAAACTTCTCTGTTTTTATCCATGCCATGCAAGTCTTACAAGCTTGAAAACATTCTTAATGAACACTAACATTCTTAATTGGTTGTAGAAACAGTGTTAAAATGGAAAAATGGATAAGCCCATCACATTTGTTTTGAAGCATGCAAAAATTGGAGGTCCAGGGTGTATATGAGCAATCAGCGCATGCTCTTAAAAAAGAAATGTAAGTGCAAATAATCAAAGTTACCTTGGTAGCTTGTTATCCCCCATATCAGACTGGTGCAGACTTTGAAGTGGATAATCCCCAACCACTACCAATATTCCCAGCTGATAATAACCAGAGGCTGTTGCTTGAAACCACCCAAGCTCAACTCTTACTCCATGAAACACAAGTTGAGGGTTTGCATGGCTATTCATCCAATTAATCACAGGAATTAGGTGAGAACGGATAGATCCATGCCTCACCATCCTCAACTGAGCATTCAAACCAGCAACCAAATGATTCCAAACAGTTTCTGGGACATGCTGAGAATAGAATGACATGATTTACATCGGATATGTACAACAAAACAATAATCAGTAGGTTACTTATCACGTGAAACTACAGACCTGGCCAAGGAGGTTGGTCAACAACGTATCATTGTGAAGATTATAAGGTGACATATAGCTGCCATCACCACCAAAAATTATGCACATGGGGAACCTCTTCTGTATGATTGATACCATATCTAGACGCTTCTCATCACCACCAAGGAAAAAATCAATATATGCCAACATTAAGTCTGGTGTTGCTCCAACCTGCATCAATTTCAATTATGAAGATGAGACACAGAAGAAATTTTACATATCATTCAATACCTGTGAAGAAAGTCAACATAAATGAATTGCTAGAAACTATTATTTTTTGGTAAGTAAAATTTACGTCAAGAAAAGGATACTATGGTATGCAGTAAGTGTCCAAAGTACCCAAAAAAAGAAAAATTGAAAAGAGAAACAACAAACCCTAACTAACCTTCTAAAGGAAATTTGACAAAGTAGAAAAGGAAATGCAACCCGCCCATCCATTCAAAAAGAGACCTTGACAGCAACAGTTCATTGATTCAATGTTTGTTTTTACACCGTAAAACGTTCATCTCTTTTCCTTCCCTCTTCCAAACAATCTACATAACAAAAAGAGGCATAACCTTTTAAACCTCCTACTTCTGTATTCCCCCAGCCACCCAGTCCAACGAGAATGCAATTACAGACTAAGGCATAGCCATGTGAACTCCAAACATTTTCTGTTCAACAAATGCAGTCTATGAGGTTTGAACTCAGAACCTCCAGCAAAGTGGAGATTAGTGCCACTCAATGTGTTCAGAGGCGAATGCGAGGCATTTTGGGTCGTGCAAGACGAGATGTAAGCCATGCGGCATAAGACTTTCAAATTATTATTATTATTTTTAAACTTCTACACAAATAATATATATGAAGAAAAAAAAATACATATTAATAGTCATTCATAAAACATATGATATTTAAGATCATCCAACTTAAATAAGAATCCCAACAATGATAATGCTCATCCAATAAGATCATTGACAAAAACATAAAAAGCAGCTCCAAAAGAGAAAATACGCTTATCTATCCAAATCCTCATCAATAAGACCTCATTCAAGCTAATATCACCATCATCTTTATCTAAGGAATCAACGTGGGATGGTAATTGTCCACTATCAGGAGGCAGAATGCTTCTTCTTTCCACATTGTTTTTTATTTTTTAAGTTACCCCTTCCAAACGGCATCGTTCTGGCGTGGGTAATATATATATTTTTCATTTATAAAGCCCAAAAGGCTTATGCCTTTCAGTACTTTTGTGAAACAACTGAGCTTCTGGGTTGTTTCCATTGCACCTTGCTATGAGGTGTGCCCATGCCTTTGAAAGCATTGATGCCACTAGACCAAACAGTCATTGGGAACTGAATTTTAATAATTATTTTTGTGGTAGCCTAACACAACAGTACTTGTTCCGTTGTTCACTACGAAGGATATCAGTTATGTGGCTTGGTAATCATTTTATAAAATTATTAACCCCAGTTATGTGGCTTGGTAATCATACTGGGTTAATAACAACACTTTATGACATGTAAACTGTGTTATAATCACCTGTTAACCTTTTTTATTTGGTCAGAATAATAACCTGCCAACTGAACACATTATCTTCTTTCATCTTTTTCTTTTTGGCAAAACTTTCACAACAAATAAACTACTGTATAATTTATTTTCATTTTCAGACCTTGTACCATTTTTCTTTTTTTCACCAGTGAATGAAACTTTTTCCAATGCTTGATTGGCGAGAAGTAGTGAAAGGAATGAGTTCTTGGCAAGAATGGCATGAAATTGATGTCTGTCACCCATTATCGGGATATGTCACACATATAGCATAAAAGTGAAACGTGCATGCGTCTTGCAATTAGAGAAACAGGAATACATTGAAACTGTCCACATTAGAGATGGATGTATAAAGCAAGATAGTAAAAGGTCCACACTTAGTTGATGGTATTAAATTGCATTTTATAAATTCATCTATTTTAAGATGCCACCATATGTAAATTGTCTACTCCAAAGAGAACCTCAGAAACCTACCAAGTATGAATATGAAGCTTGACAATGATTGATTACGATAATAAGTGTAATTACAAAATTGAAATACTGGGAAGGAAATTTAGTAGAAAGAGTAAAACCTTCATCCCTTTGTACAAGGCTCGAGATCTGCAAGAGCGAAGACATGAATGGTCATATTCAGACTTCACATATTCCTGAAGGCGATGAACTTTATTTCTTTGCCGCCACTGTTTCCAGGACCAGGAACAAGGGTACGCAAGAACTGAAAGTATACTATGCACAGACCCTTCCCACCAATCATATGCAGCAACAGAATTGATCTCATCAATAAATCTGTTAAATGCATCTTCATATCTGTAACCCAAAAAAGGGGTTGCAAAAACAAATAAATATTGTTACATATTAGACAGAACAAGTAGATGCAAACCTAAGTGGTGCTTTCAATTAAACCATTATCTTGGACTAACAATTAACTAATTATATTAATTCTAAGAGAACATGCGTTATTTTTTAAGGCAAAAAGTAGCTTGGAAGAAAAACTTTCAAACCAAATTATTAGAACCAACAGGTTAGATAAGTTTTCTTGGTTTCAGGTGCACTGATATCAATGGCCAATACCTAATCACATATACTAATCCAAAATATCACTGTCATATTAGCATCCAATTGTAATATCGCATAGACTTCTAAGTTCAGTAATTTTCTTACACAATTTCAATGATTGCATTAGGAGGAGAGTAAGGAAGATGCCATGGTTCTCTGAAAGTATTAGGACCCATGAAGTACATTCGATGAACATGGCTTTGAGTTTCTTCAACTCTGGTTCCCCGTACCTAATATTATTATTTACAAAATAAAAAATAAACATGTCAAAAATTCTGCAAGGCAATCAAATCATAGCTGCAGAAGCATAATTTGAAATAAAGGAATACTTGTCGTATACCTCAGATAGGGAAAGAAGACACGGGAATTGATGATGACTGTGCTGTTCAATTGAACCAGCCCTGTGATATGAACATGAACCAACCAATTTGATTCTCAAAGTCCTTAGTAACAAAGCCAGAACCACCAAAATGCATGACAATAAAATTGCAAAAGGCCAGGGGCCCCCGAAAGTATACAAAAGCTCCTCAAGAGGTGTGTAGCATTTTGGCATCCTATAATTGTCAGATACACATTTATAGGGACATGATGACTGAGTCACCCCGCCTACAGCAAGTGTGCACCTTTTCGTGAGATGAGAGTCAATATTAAAATAATACAAAAAACCACATTTGGGAACACAGAGCGAGAGAGAGAGAGAGAGAGAGAGAGAGAGAGAGAGAGAGAGAGAGAGAGAGAGAGAGAATCAAACATAAAAGATAAAATATGTTCATCAAAATACCTCGCACATAGATGAACTCAGCACGACTTGGAAGAAGATCAACAGAACAAGGAGTACAAAGATGTGCATCAGAACCATCAACATTTTTGAATGTGCCAACAGGGCATTCCTGTAACAGAACGCAATCCTCAAAAACCTTAAAAAAAGAAAGAAAATGAAAACAGATACAGCAGATATACCTCACACTGATCAAACAGGATATTAATAATAACAGGATAACCTTTACAATGATAATTTGTTTATGTTGCAAAGACTCTAAGTGGCTTCCCCTCAAGTGTTTTGGCCAGCACCACTTTGGTGGACGGAAAGATAGGAAGAAGGATCTAGACTTGCATGGAACCCAATTCAATCAATAATGAAATTCTTGGATATAAGAAATGTTCTGTAACATGGACGCCCAGCCCAACTCCACCCAAGGGTTCAATCAATTCCTTAATGATGTCTTGACTGACTTCAAACTGGAAGGGCAGGGGCCAATAGTATAGGAAAGGAGTCCAAGAAGAAGTCAAGCCCAAGGTCAAGAAAAAGACCCTGCTGTTTGTCCTGTCTGTCAGTAGTGGTTTCTTTGAATTTCTTTGTACACAAAGACATAGTGGCACATAGGATGTGGGTGTTTTTTGAGGTCCAAGTTTCACGATAGGACAAACGCAAAACCCAAATATTTTTTAAGTGAGTCCTATTGGTTCAGATATTGACAACGCCAACCAACTTTGATGAGTTAAACAGATATTGACCCGATCAAACCCACACAAAGGTGGCACACTGGTCCAATCTGACCGGTTCGGCTCAGGCCAGTTTAGTGAGGTTGGAAAGCAAAATTCCCACCGTAATGAAAACTTTATACTAAACCGGAATTAAGCAACAAAAACAGAAACTCACAGCTTGTTTCAAAGCACAGTGAGACCAATTGAAGCATGGCATGCCACAAGCGGATTGGGCCTAACTTAAATGGCTGACACAACCATTTTACACCACAAACTGATGCACATATCGAAATAAGGGGTAGCGTGAACGTACACAGGTTTCTATGTTTGATACCAGAACCATTTATACTAGAAAAGAGACATATTCCATTATGAAATACCAAATGAAAATTACCTTGCAGAAGGTTCCATAAAGGCCCTTTGGGCATTTTTTCCCAGTGATAGTTCCATCGCTTCCATGATGACCTCCATCATCCCCAGCACCTCCACTAACAGAGATCAGCAAGAAATTAAATTGCCATTATTGAGTTCTTTTCATACTACGGCTTATTAAGAAAATAAAAGAAAAAACTATTCAAGTAACATTTGTTGCAAGATGAGAATTCTACACTCAACCATACTTATCCCAGTAGGCTTAAAAGAACAGTCTGTATGTAGTCTGACAAAAACTTAAAAGATAACATTTGAAAATTAAAAAAGAAAAGCAAGTTTGCAGATATTTTTAGTATAGGTTAAGAGGGCAACCAAATGACGGGTTTTTCGGTAATTTTTTTTTGATAATTTATAATAAGTTATTCTTCTGAAGATGGGATAATGAGAATATCCAGACTTTTGTGACAATTTCAAGCTCTCGAGGTAAGGGATTTGCTAAGAAAACAATTCAAATCTAGAAACAATTTGTTAGCAAATATGGGGTTGAGGTATGATATGCCAATTTCATAAGAAATGGAAGGCATGAACTATCATGTGCTATAACCCCATCAGAATCATGTAGACAGAAAATCAGATTGAAACCTAAAAGCAGACGTAAACATGATCTTCTCTTTCGTCATAAAGACTATCATTCTATAAGTGCTTAATCAACTAAAATACTATGTTTGATCAGAAATATTTTCTTCTTTTTTTCTTTTTTTTTTTAAAAAAAAAAATCAGTAATTTACTTTTATTTTCTGCTTGGGAGAAAGATTGTCACTGTTTGTGATGCTCGTGTTCTATCTTGTATCATCATGCCCCCACCAGGGAAAGTTCCTTGGTCAAATAGGTAATGTAAACTCTTCTTTTGTACTAGCAAGTTGGTGTCGAAGCAGTAGTAGAAAGGGTGCTCTATTTGTTTTGGTCAACTCAGACTGTTACCACTAGTAATTAGCAACCTAATCAAATTTATAGTAATAGCTACGCTGCTAGTGATAGTCTTCAGAACAGAAAACCAGGTACATGTCAAATTCAATGCATACTCTTAGCCATTTAATTCCCATGACCAAGGGCAATGATGGAAATAAAAAACTGAGAAACTACAATATCAGACAAACTTTTTTACGTTTTATTATTTTGAAAATCAGTAACGTGATTGAATGGTTGAATAAGCCTCTATGAGGAAAGTATTCTCTTTATTGCAATTGTATAAGGAGTTTCTGCATTTTATGAAAGTCCCCAGAGCATCTGGCATTCAAAATCATGCACGACAATTGCGTAAGGAAGTAATAGTGTATCAAGAAAATGTTTTACAAATATATTTGACCAAAAAGCAGGAAAACACATCTTAATGTGTTGATTCCCCATATCCAAAAAGGATATTCAAAGAACCGATAGCAGCACAATCTTAGATTTATGAAAATTATAAAGACACCAAATCATACCTGCTGTTAATGGAGCCACTTATAATAGCAACCGGAACATATTCATCCTCGAAATCTATCTTAGACCAATGAAAATGAACTCTTCCACCCCCACCCCCACCTCCACCAAGAGGACCACCTTTGCCCCCAGCAACAGACAAAGATGAATTATGTGCAAGTAATCCAAGCTCTTGAAGGAAAATAAGGATTGTCCCACCTGAACCTCCACCAAGTCCGCCAAGCAAAGTACCATTACAATTTCTGGCTTCTTTATGAAAGCTTTGGCCATCAGCACTCAATGTTCCAAAGACATCAAGCTTTAAGAGTGGCCACTGGATGGATCCCATCACTAACCAGCATGAAATTGAGTGTAAGTATGATCCAAGTATAATGTCAAATATAGTTAAATTAGTAATTCATAGTTGCAGCCACTTGGTTTTTGTTCATCAGCAGTTCAACACCCAATTGCATGTCACTAGAAAACATTGTTCCCACTAAAGGGGGTTCTGGAAGAGCATATCTGGTTATGGTCCTAAAATTTGACATTTTATATTAAGCACCTTAGAAAGTTTAATAAGGTTATGCTTACCTGTACAAGACTTTTATTATTGGAGTTGAATATTTCCCGTAGTTACTGGTTTCTAAAACAACTGTCTTCCTTTTCTTTTTCCAGTGCAAGAATAAAGGGTTTTGAAATTGCTTAGTTACAAAGTTTGCTGGTTTACTACTATTGCCAAAAACTTAAGTGCTACTTTGTGGGCCAACAATAATTTTATATTCTAACACTCCCCTCACATATAGGCGTCTTTCCACAACACCTGAGCCCAACATGTGAAGTTCAGCTTGTGTTGGGAGGTTGCAATAGCAGTGAGTTGAAGTCAAGATTTCATGACACTATGAAAAAGTTTGCTGGTTTACCACTATTCTCAAAATTTAAGCCATAGATGTGTCCCAACAATTTTTTATATGTTCGAAAACTTACCAATCATTCCCCCTCCAACCACATTCCCAAATGACGGACTGGGACCCTCGGCTCCACTCCCCAATTCACATGGGAGATCAGCATTGCCATATTCATTACCACCATTGCACACCCTCCCATTAAAGTATCCAGAGCCCCCTCTTCCCCCGTGTCCAGCACCACTACCAGCTCCATTTGAAAAGTTTCCACTTCCAATACCTTTACTGCAACCTGAAAATAGATGGTTTTGATTTAATCAAATGCGTAAAACATTTCACATCTTAGCTCTAGAATAACCTCCTTTACCTAGTTCTGATGCAGTGATCAGGCCATCAGTGTCTACAATAATAGTCCTCGCCCTGTGGATGTGAATTACACTTCCCTTCACGACACCATCAACAAGAAGGTCCTCAACACGACAAATCTACAAAATGTGAAACACAAATATACTTTGAAGAACAATAACGGTGAACCCAGAAGTTGATACTTCTATGGGTAATCAACTGATCAGAAAGAGTTGATTTCAATCAAGAGTTGAAGCCACAAATTGAAGAAAGTAACCAACATAAAAGAAAGTTTTGGTAGTGGTAAAACTCATGATCAGCATCCAGACCAGAAATGGAAGTCCAGGCAAACTTGGACCAGTCTCCTGCTTTATAATTATCGAAAGAAAAAAGAAAAATTGAAATGGGAATAGCTCTTGCAGGTTGTCCAACTGTATACAATTTGGAAAAGCCACACAAAATAACCTTATAATTTAGATTATGAACCCATGAAACTTAACATAAGATAAGCCAACAGGAAAGTTAGATTCCAAGTAGAAACTAATTTTCTATGATTGCTATCTAAATGACTAGAAGTCTAATTTGACCAAAGGGAAAAACGAAAAAAAAAAAATTGACTAGAAGTCTACGGCATACATAAAATAAAGACTTCGTACCTTACACATTAAAAATAAATCATGCTTAAGAAAATGATTAAAATTACAATAAAGCAGGTATTCTGTTCCAATATGCTTTAGCATCTCTCCATAAATCTCTAATAAAATTCTTAATCTTACTTGAAGTGAAAAGGAGAGTGTATAATTAACATGGCAATCATCTGGTGGAGTAATCAAATCCAATGGACATGCTTGACTCTCACAAAGGGATTTTGTTACCCTACAAAATTGAATTCACAAAAAAAAAAGTCAAAAAACTTCTCAGGGAAGAAAACACAAGCACAGAGGAACAAGACCCTAAACTTCATACTCACACGTTTCTGCTAGCATCATCATCCAATGGAGCCTGAAGTAAAGAACCAGCACCAACCTGTTGTAAGAAGCATGAAAACTTGTAAAGCAGTTTGTCCAAATGGAAATCTACAGTTTCACTACCATAAAAAGGAAATGCATGACAAAGTAACAGCAGAATAGGTTACAAATAGATCCATTTTGGCCAGAATTAAAGAAAAAAAACGGAGCCACCAGAAAGAAACATACAATAGTTACTGATAGCCGAAATGTCACATTCCAAAAACATATAAACAAAAACTTCTCGAAAGGTAGTTTGGAATTGTATAAAAATTTTAACGCATTAGTGGAAGCAGTCACTATGGTAGTTGTATGTTCTGAAAATGTCATGCAATGCTTTCAGAAGACAAAAGATAAGATGAGATGATGAAATGATGACAACAAAGAAATAATGTGTAAGTATAATTTTTTCATAGTTGTCAAAAACCCATGGGCAAACAGGATTTATTTTTCAAATCAGCATAGAAGCAATTAGAAATAAATTTTCTTTTTTAAAAGAAACGAACTTTTATTGAAGAAAACTAGAAAGATACAGCAGAAGTGGCCAAGAAGGTCACAGAACAAAAGAGCTAAAACATCTAACACTACAAGAGAGACAAAGGCTTACAGTGATGTTATAAAAGAGAGACAAGGAGAGCCTCTGGGCTTTTATTGCATCACCATGACCAGTCAACTTCAGTAGTCCCTGGCCATATACACCCAAGTTTGTATTTGAACTAATGACAGAGTTTTGCTGCAAAACACAATGTATCAACTCCACTTTTCAACTACCAAGAACAGGTGAAAGGTTTAAAATACAATGAGTATTAAATATAAATAAGGATGAGGTTCAGACCATCATACCCTCAGAACAATCAGATTCCTGACTTCAAGGACTGAAGCAGTAACAATGGGATTTCCACCACCATCTATTTGAATTTTGGAGTTCCACATGAGTAACATCTTGATAGCAACTCTAAATGCACCAAAAACCTTCATTTATATTAAGATACCTTTTTTAGACTCTTTACAGAAAATAACAGAAACTTCAGAGCCTGGAATTAGAATTCTACAAAGATCCCACAGCACCAACCCGCCAAGTTCTCTAATATCAAAGTAGCACCTCATAAAGAAAAGCAACAAACAAATGGTAAAACCCTCCTCTTGACATAACGAGTGAAATTGAGCAAGACTAAACTCTCAATTAGTTCATGAATAGCACTCGAGTAAGCTTATACCACAGGCAAACATGATTATTCTATAGCTCCAGGATGAAATGCCGATTTCAAACAGAAAAATCTAATGAAACAACATAGAACAACCACCTAGAACGGGTTTAACCTACGACTAGCCAGAGGAAGTTTGATCCTTCAACGAGGAAATCCCTAGGGTAATCCTATTGCTTTTGACTTTCTTGGTTAGGTACCATAAAAAAGTTTATGTTGGTGAAATTTTGAAGAACCACAAAAAAGTTTGAACTTGAGTTCAGCCTTGAAATGTATGTGTGTGATCCTCATCTTTCCCAGGAAGCTTGAGCTTTGGTTCAAGCACATCCATAATTATTCAATTCAAGCTTGATTGAGATTTGATGAAACCAAGCTCAAACAAGTTAGACAATGACTCTGTCTCACCTTCCTTGGCTTGATTGCATCAAGGGTTTAGACAATTGCTTGTACTAAGAACATTGATAAATAGAAAGGAAAATGAAATGCTATGATAGCTGCTTGCCTTTATGATGGAATCACTCATCAGAAGTTCTTCAGCAACAAGCTCAAATTCTGAAATTGGATACTCGGACAATCCAAAGATGATGCTGCCCCCACGGTATAGACTAATTTGGCCTCTCACCTTCACAATCAAAGAGGATGCACACCAAAAATAAGTGCATGTATCTTCTGGATAGAGCATACAAAATGAAGGAATTCACTTATAGAAATTAAAAAGATAAAACATGTAATACTTGTAAATCCATCACTTCTTGACCAATTCTATGGTAGTGCCATGGTACTTCTAACATGACAGAAACATATCCCATAGTAAGAAAGGACTGTTTTTCAAGTTCTTAGTTCCAAATTTTAAATGTCTACAAAATGAAGCACCTTTATGTTTAGAAAGGACAATGTATAAGATCACCAAAATACGAAAGTGTTTTCAAAACCTCTTCAATACCTATTGCAACTTAGTCTTAAACACCCCACACCCTGTGTCCGACTTCATTGAATCAGGTCCATTGTCCCCTTCGCATAATTTCAATCAACCCCTATAGTTTTAGTTCCCCAAGGCCACATTAAGCACTGTTCCCCACAGTTTTAAGTTCTCTAAGCATCCATGGAAGCACTGCTGTGCTAGGAGCTTAGCCTTAGATAATGGACCCAACTAGCAGGTTTAGGAAATACCATAAGTCTATAACTCCACAAAGAGGTCCCCAGAAAAACACAATAGGTACCTAAATTATATCATCTCCCTAAAAGTATCTTTCAACTTTAGATCAAGTACCATTTTCCTACAATATAAGTTAAAACTTCTGTAAAATATCTACAAGTGCAAAAGATAGTCAACCTTTCCATTTAAGTAGGATTGAACCTCGGAACTCCCCCTTCATCCTTATTCTTGAGATGAAGTACATTAGGCCCCAAAAGCCATTGAAGGTCAATAATAGCAATGGAAAATATTTCCTAACTTCATTCCTACTTGCAAACTTGATCAACAATAGCTAGACACACACACCTACGAAGGACGGATACTCCAAAAAAGCTAGGTATGGAGTATCAGGTACAAATACACCTCCGATGTGGCTGGATACACACCTGATATTCCAAATACATATCCGCTGGCTTCTTGGAAAGTTTGACTTTGGGATATGGTAACGATATGCGACTGATACAATGTGGATACGCCTAGGATACAAGGTAGGAGTATTTTTGGAAAATTATTAAAGAAATAAGGGTCTGTAATTTAAATATAATAATTAAGGGTCGGTACAAGGAAAAAACATAAATATAAATAAGAGCTGTGGCAAAAACTTCATTCAAGTGCATTATTGTCAACAAATGTATAAGGGCTCACACTATAGAGCGAGCACGATGCATGAACAATGGAATGGAATCAATAGATATTACTGTTATCTTTTTAAGGCATATAAAATACATATTTATATGTGTATTAATTAATTCTTGTATCCTTTACGTATCTGTATACTATTATTTAGTGATTTTTCATACAGCCGTATGCTATCATATCTTGTTTTCATGTTCATATAACTGAAACATACAACACACACATATTAAACCTTAAAACTCACCATTCATCTCTGTTATCCAGATAGAGGTGATATTAGGCCCAAAGGCCATTGAAGTCAACAGTAACATAGTTAAGGGAATGGAGCCATTCTTACCATTAGTTAAGTTTTTGCAAAGATGCTGTAAAATTGCAGCACCATTTTGTATACCTAAACAAGTTCCCAGAAAAGTCTAATGTAACAGGAATGCGGTTGGATTCTTCTTTGGTTGATCAATAGTATATTTCATTAAATTCTTCTTCATACCCATTTTTTCCCTCTATTTTCTTCCTTGAGAACCTAGAGAATATTACTATTCAACATTCATAAATTATCAACAGCAAGGCTACATGAAATGCAGAAAATAGTTTCCCACAGGATGCCTAGGAAAGAAAAAAGAAACAAATGGAAAACTTCATTTGAAATGCAGTAATGTCCTGATTGGCATTTAAGATGACAAAACGGGTGCCATAATCAAGTCCAAACAAGTTATAACAAGGGAGATCCCACAATGTAATGTTATGAAGCCACATTTTTTGCAATATATATTTGTCCAACCATGGCAAAAAGATTCTTTGCAGAAGTATAGAAATCAACTCATGAAAAATTATTAATTACTTAGAGAAGACTAAATTTGCCAACCTGAACTCTAGTCCAAAGAAGTGGAACCAACACTTTTGCATTATTCTCCACAAAAACATGTGACCATAACGGGCTGGTAGGAAAGTCAAGCAAAGGGGTTTCAGTTTCTGTTGTGATATTGTCATTTCCAACCCTTAAACTAAGTAAATCTGCATTAAAGTATGTGCCAGCTGCTCCAGCATTCCCAGGACAACCGATACTCAAACCACCTGACATAATAAAACCATAATAAATTTCAAAGCTCCATTTTTCTAGAATAGCTTTGCAAAAGTACAGGAATGTTTCTAACAGAAAGAAACATATTCCACAAAGTATAGTCCAAGACTGCAGACAAAAAAAAAATTAATCGATAAGTTGAAAATGTAAACGTAAACCTGCATTTATAAGTGTATATACTACATGCATGGGAACTGATAATATTAGACTCAAAAAGATATATAGCAATAATCAGCATAACACAGATGTAACATAAGAACCATCAGATAAATATATTTAAGACTCTAACATAAGAACCAAATATATATCAAATTCAAATATTGTTGCTGCAACTACTAGATACAGATGTGTAATCAGTACAAACCATGCACAGTGACTTTTACATCTTCTTGTATGCTGTAACAATCAAGTGATATTCTTCCACCGCCACCTCCACCCCATCCTCTTCCACCAGCAGCACTTATGGTACCATATCCCTTCCTATGTCACAGGACAAAATGCAAGCAATTGAAGAAACTCAGAGAAGTTCTTTTAGTTTGAATACAATCTTCAAAGTAATTAAATGCATAAAAGTTTCAATTATTTATCCACCAACTTTCCCAAGGAAAAAAAAATGCAAGATTCCTTACAATAAGAAGAAAGAAAGTTAATCCCATAAGGTACTGATGAACTGCTCATTGATTTGGAACTGATATAACTTTAAACTGAAGGTGAAGTGTATGATAAATATGACAAACAATTTCTTCAGTATTAATGTAGCTCTATATGAATGCCAATCGATTAGCATTTTTAGCTGTGTTCAATCTATTGAGTGAAAGGTATGCGGGCTTTGGAGGTGGGAAGAGGGCTAAGGTATTATGGGGCTGCAGAGTTTTCAAATTTGGTGATTTGGATGTAAGGGAACAGAACAACTTTTGAAGGCAGAGGTGGAAGAGGTGTGGTCATACTTATGGTCTTTTTCTAAGCACTTTATGATGTTCCCCTTAGTGAAATTCACCTTGATTGGGCTGGATTTTTGTATTGAGTGTGGCTTTGTTTTATGCATCTTGGTTTCTCTTTCCTAGGTCAACTATTGTCCTCCTTTTGCCATTGTGTTATTTTTCATATGAACTTTCTTTTCCCACTGAGGAAAAAAAGGCACCAAGCACCTAAACCGGTTTGTACATCACCCACTCCCTAAACAAAGCATAAGCATAATATCAAATTAAAAGGCATGTACTCACAACTTTACAGCATGTACAGAAATACTTCCACCAGATCCTCCTCCGCCAGTTTTCCCACCGTCCCCCCCTTCTGCAGTTACAGACCCATTCATATACAGCATATCCTTCACTTGAAGCTTGACACGTCCTCCACCATTCCCTCCAAATGGAATTTTAGTAGATAAGCCCCCACCCTTACTCCCATAACTCCACGGCTCGGACAATGTTGACCACGTATAAACATCACCACCCCAAAAACTTGACTGATTATTTTTCAAGCAGGAAGCACCTCGGCCACCATGCCCTCCACCACCTCCATCATAGCCCACTGGAGTTCCACTAGTTTGAGAAGGCGGTAATCCACCCAAAGATGTTGTATTTATAGAAGAATTATATTCCATAGTCAGATTGGCAGCAGAAAAAACTACAGAACCAGCAACTACTGCAGCAAATTGACCAATTTTAATATTTCCTGACATATTAAATGTAATAATGCAGCCTTCAATTGGACAGACAATTGATACATGAGGGAGAATCTCCAGGTTTCCAGTACCATATATGTAAAGATCAGAACTGAAATTCAAGTTTGAGTTTAACAAGCATGTAGTATTGAATGATCCAACACCTTCCAGGTCCTCACAAGATACAGAATCATTTAACGGGGATGATAACTTTGCGACCTTATAAGTTGAGGTGCTTCTCTGAAAACCTTCTATTATATCTGAGCTGACATTGTGCAACCAGTCTTCTGAACCATTGGCTGTGCTTCTGTATTTCCCTGAAGTAAGAGAAAGGGCAGATATCCAAACATGCCCCGCCAGAATGCAACCCCAAAGGTACCATTTCATTTGTGAAGGAGGCATTACCACTCAGAGTGACAGAATACTAACATTTCTGTCATATGCATCTGGATTGAATATAAATCTAACTTTTCAAGCCAGCCTCAGGAGGCAGTAAAGTAGCACACTTTTGACTGGAACATCAGGTTCATCACATCATCTTCAGGAACATTGCCACTGCTACTGTGCATTAACATTGACTATTGTCCTGCAACTATGACCATTAAGTTAAAGATGACCTTGGAATCGAATGTAAAAATAGAATAAAATAAAAAGGGGAACTTCAAACATATATTTTTCCCTCTTTTTTATTGGATAATTTTTTTTCCCTCTTGTTTATTGGATAATAATCCAGTCCAAAACTGAGTTGGTCAAAGTGCATATGACCTACATTGCAATTGTCATGTTTAAACCCATATTTCCACTCACCCCTACTGGGTAACTCATCATTATTCTTTGTTATCTGTATTTTCATATTTTATTGCTACAGAATCACAGCTTCACTGTGTCTGATCTACCTGCCACGCCATTTGCATTGTTTGAACAGCAATTCTGTTCGGAAGAATCCCCTAACAACGCTAGACGTTTGTTATTTTGTCCATAGAGAGCCGTCCCTGAAGCCTAAAGAACTGATGTAAATAGGAAACTGGATACTCTTCTTACAGAGTAAGTAAGGGACTGATGATACTCCAGTCACCATAGTAGTCTAGATTTTTAAGGGGGAAACCAACAGAAAGCCTATAGGATTATAGTTTAGAAATTGATGTCTCAAATTATGTTGATCATGGTTGGCCCGTATCTTTTATAATACACTATCAGTGACTCTCACTCCCCCTCATTTAGAATTCCTAACATACATTAATCACAAACTATTTTGAGTGTTTCTATAAAACATTGAATTTATTTACCCAAAAAAAAAACCATTTCTGTCTTTTCTGATATTTCTAAGTAATCCTTCAGTATCCCAATTCCCTACTTGGTACATAATAGATACTAAAAAATAAATATAAAAAAAACCTAAGAAGACTCTTTGACTATTGATTAAAGTTCAAAGTGCTTCGCATCAAAAACACTACTGCTTAATGCAATGACATTGAGTAACTTTACTAAATTTACATCTTTCCTAAAAGACATATATAGTTCTAATTACGTACAAATGCATTAGTTACAGTTACAGCACATTTCACAGTGTTGGTTATGTTCAACCGCACTGGATATAAACACTTTGCATAGTCATACCATAAGAGAAAAATCCTAGAATGTTATACTACCACTACATTCAATGCTTCTGTTTAAGCATTTTCCGAATCCCATCTTTTCCAAGATATCAACCCAAATTCAATATCCAGATACCAGTCTTTCCAATTAATCCCACACCACAATTACAAACTTCAATTTCATTGCCCAAAAAAGCATTTCTTAAACTAAAATAAAACCATCATGGTGCGAAACAATCACTTACTCATGCAAGAAGCACACACACACAAGCATACAAGCAACTGAAAATGGAAAGGCTTTCGACGATCCGTCGTTTCAGTTTCTGAAGTCGCATTTCTAACAAAGAAAATCCAGAAACAATCAACAAACTCTCTGTCACTGTTGCCAAATACCAGCACGCCAAAATTCACAACAGAAAAAAATTCCAACAAACGTAACTGCCACTGCAAAATTAAAAATTCCAAATTCAACACAATCGTTAAGCTAATTGCATGGAAAGTGTACCGTTTGGCAAGGGAGAAAACAGCAGAGGAAAATTCCACTGAATCAATTCAAAAGGAAGCTTCCGCTTTTTCTCAGTCTATCTGTGCGAGTCAGAAAATGGTATGTGCTTTGTCTCCTTGCTTCGCTTTTACTATTTAATTCTTTGCTTTAACTTTTCGTTCTTGAGTGGCAGAGTGAGTGAGTGAGTGAGAAAGAGAAAAGTCTCTGACGAGTCCAAGTCTCTCGAAGCTACGTCGTTTGCGGTGAGCTGTACTTTGTAACAGATTTAGGCGTCTTTTCAGGGAGCTCATACTTATCTCTGTTTAAATTTTTAATTAAAACTTAAATAGTAATTTATCCCTTTAGCTACAATTGATTTGATAGTAACCTAATTACAACTTAAAAAGTAATTCTCTTTAAAAGACAACAAATTTTGAAGTTATCCCTTTGTCTACAACTATTGGCGCAGCTAATGTTGCTGCTGATTTCCAATATTTGGTTTGGTTCAATCGTTTGTCAATTTTGATCTTTGTGCTTAAGTTCAATGGGGGTAGGTTTTGTAGAGGGAGATGTCCATTGGTTTGTCTTTTTTTGTTTCTTAACAAGAAAGTAAGTGACTGAAAAACACAAAATAGAAAATCTCTCGCTACCTCTCAATTCTTTTTTAACTTCTAATGTGATCGGATTTGATTGAAAAAATCATAATCCAATCCATATTTGATCGGGTGCGGATTGGTGAAATTGTATTGATTTCGAACGGATATACACTGCAGAAAGTTCTAATCCTCTCCTTTCTTTCAAACCCATCACAATCTTTTACGCGATTTAAATCACCAGCGAAAATTTAGAGAAAGGATATTATGTAAATGAAAAGATATGTTATTTCCCCAAAATTAAACCTAATTTTCATGTCAACAATCACCCGAGGACGTGTTGGATTAAGCCCTCTCACTGTAGAATAGAATGAGATTCCTCATCTGCAGGGTTGCCAAAAAAGAATGGACAAGTCCAATAACGGCCCACTAGAAAAGGTCACCCTCAATCCCACACTTTCTAAATACTACACTAAAGAACAGGTCAGAAAAGGATGGAAGAAAAGGTCACTCGAAATCGAATGCAGCAATATGCAATTACAACATGCAAAGGGACATTTGTCTCTCCAAAACATTTGCAATCAACCCAAAACACAGTCGATTTCGTCTATTTAATGAAATTAAAATGAAATACAAGGACCAAAATTGTAATTTGGCATTTTTTCCCGTTTAACAAGAGAATCTTGGGACAACAAAATATTTGACATCTGAAAACTACTACCATACGATCCATCAAATTTTAATCCACAATTGCTCGTCCTCATTGATCAAGGCTCCCATTCTATTTTAACCTTGAATGGTGAATTGCTCTTACAAAAGAATAAAGGATAAGTAAATAAAGAAGAAGATATTGGAGAAAAACCTCGAGCATAGCATGCCAAATATATAAACCACTACAGCATTTAAATCAAGCCAATTACACAAGAAAACCAATATCACACTTTTATATACCACCAGGGTTCTTTCCGCGAGCAGTACAAGCACTGAATAACACTTGCTCAAGATTTCATCATCGTCTATTTCAATAATAATGTAGAGTATAATTACATGTCAGGAGCTGAAAGGGTTAGGCGACTTTCCCCAGCACGCTGTACAAAAATTGTGGTAAACTGCTTCTGTATGAATAATGGGTCATTTTCCCTGTCAGTCACATATATAGCGCCCCGCCTCTTTCATCGTTGTACCAACCCTTTTGCCAAAAACCATGCCATGTAATGCTCTCATTTCACTGAACATTTTTTACCTTTCTTCAGAACAATACAAAACTCCAATCAGGTACTTGGGGTTATCCTTTTCTTTCTCAGCCCTGGATGTGCCGCTCTTGTTTGCTCAGACCCCATGCATGTTCATTTGCCCACTCTATGATATTATTCCAAATATCCAGAACATCAATTACGGGTTATGGAGATAACCACACTGATCTCAACCGGCAAATCTTCTGCACTTAAGGTAGATATCTTTGGGCACACAAGAGAGCACAAACCGAGTTGCTGAATGCAAAGACTATAACCCATCACAGCCATTATTCCCTACTGTCTCTTAACCATTGTAGTGGATTTTCTGATTTTGGGAGCTCTGACCCTGCTGAGGTGGCTGCTGCTGCTGCTGCTGCTGCTGCTGCTGCTGCTGCTGTTGTGGGGCCTGCAAGTTCATTGGCTGTGTGTTGTAATGGGCAAAAGGCTGAGAGTACAGAGAATTCATAAATCCCTGCAAATACATTGGCCAACTTGTCAACTATATGGCGAGGACAACCATCACTAAGCCAAGATATGACTTGAAAATGAAACAGAGGAAACATGCAGTAAACATTTGACCATATACCCAACCCATCAAACTCAGTCAAAGAAAAAGTAAAAGGGCTTGCTAACTGCAGAGTGAAGAAGAAACCTGAGACTGAAGTTGATTGGCATTGGCCACACCATAGTGGTTCTGTGATGCATCATCCTGAGATGGGTCATTAAAGCCCACTTGAGTAAATAGACCTTGTGATCCGTGAGGCATGTAGTCCTGTAAGAAAAGCAGTTTCAGAATTGCCTAAAGGATGATAAAAAATTAAAGACACAAAATAATGGAAACTAGCAAACCTGAGACATGAAGTCATTCCCTGTACCAAATCGAGAATATCCAGCTTGAGAATTCTGGTTCATAAAGTTCCCTGGAAACCCACCTTGTGCGCCTTGAGTAACGTAATCAACAGCATATCCACTTTGAGAAGCCTGCAGAGCAAGCTAGCATTACGTCAATATAAAAAGCAATACAAGTGAAAACTAAGCTTCTGACGACTCATACATTAAGATCGCTTTCCTATTCCTGTAATTTAGTAATAGTTTTTTCAAGATACGGCTAGTCCTGTAATAGCAAGTAGAGGTTTAATTAAAAACGTGCAACAGTATGTCCTGTTTTAACCCTTTTAACTCTATTAAACATGAAACTATATAATAAGGGTTGTTAATGTAGAAGCTGGGCACGTTTTGGAAAGAAAGAAGTGCTGATACAAACGGGGTAAGGGAAGTTCAGTTTCTATAGATAATCTCATCAAGTGAAATAACCTTTTTGTTATGTTTTTTGTCACGATTGTGGAACTTCTCTCCAAGTAAAAACAACTCATAGAAAATGAAAAGAAAATAAGTCTTTAATAAAAAACAGTCTAACATTCTTCAACAAACCACTTGACGGACAGCCTAACAGTCTTAAGGAAAGATGTTTAAAATAAGTCGAAAAGATACCTAAACCAAACCATGATAGTAAACAACTAAATCCTGAAGTTTCCAAGATCAAGACACCCTGTTGGCATACAAATAATATATGGCCCAGCATACAATAAACCACAAAAAAGAAAAAAGCACCCCAACTTCATACCTGAGTGGAGAAATCAGCAACATTATAAGGAACATGTGATCCCTGACTTTTAAAGTCATCACCTAAGAATTCCTGGTAACAGACAATGAAAGATGATATTAAGAAGTCAATATCAAAGTCACAACTTGATCAAAAGATTTATATGTTTAGCAAGAGAAAAACCTGAGACATGCCCGCCATGGAAAATCCATCACGAAATGTTTGGCTTGGCCCTTGTGGCATCTGTTGCATACAATAAGGATAAGAATACATGCATCAAGTAGATGAAAGTACAAGAATTGGGGAAAAATATATACATAGAAAAAAGAAAGACCAATACGAACATTATTGACAAATCCAGGTTGAGATAATGGGCCACCCACAGATGGCTGGCTATTTGGATTTTCAAGGGCAGGAAAGTTGAATGTAGACCCCAGATTTCCAACGTTCTGCTGTGTGCCTTGTTGGTGAGGGAGGTGACTGCCAATTGGAGCACCTGCATTTCCACGCCCAGCACCAAAACCTCGACTTCCAGGTTGAGGGACATGAGGAACAGCTCCAACTGGTCCATGCACAGCTCCACGAGTTGGAATAGCATATGGTTGAGAAAGGGGACCACCATGAAATGGTGAAAGAGGTGCCCGAGGCATTGGATATCCAGCAGGATGTACCCCAGGCTTATGTGCACCATTGGGTGGGCCAGGAGGTAAGTAAGAACCTGCATTTGGCATAAATGTTAAATTAAGGATGCAAGAAGAAAAAAGTTATTTTAGGGATAGGAGATGTTTATCAAATGGGTTTATTTTATTTACTTATTTACTATAATTTGAATTTAAAGGCTAATTATTTATTTTATTCTCATTGGATTTGTGGGATTTAATTATTTTAATTTCTCCTGTCAAAAGGATTATTTTAATAATTCTTCATACACATGAAACAAGCAACAACTTAGTGAACCCGTCTTTTGGGCTCATAATTAATTACAAATTGCTCCTGCTACTCATCCTAGAGCCTTTGAGTATTGTCCAAGGACGTGCTGTAGAAGTGCCTACCATATCAACTAACCCCAAGTTTTTATACTAAGTTGAAAATTGCCTTCAATTTCTTGTTCAGTTTTCTTGTCTCTTTCATCCCTACTACATCAATCATGTATGTAGTGGAACAGCAAAAGTAAGAAAAGTATCAATTCCTGGAATTCCGGGAGAAAGAAGGAAAAAGGGAGATACTGGCATTAACATACCCCTACCACGAGTACTTCTTCTGTCCGCACTTTGGCCAGACGAGGCAATAGACCCAAAACTATCATTTGGGATAACTCCAGGACCACCACCAAAGAATAGCCGCCGGTCATTATAGATCTGTGTCAACATTAGTGGAAGCGTAACATGATTCCACATCAATTAGTGATTTCATAAATTAAAATCCAACTCCACCACAAATTGAACATGTGTATGTACAGAAAAAAAAAAATCTGCAAAAATAATGTGTGCCTGCTCTCGCTAAATGACATACCTTTTTGGGCTTTGGAAATTGAACCATACTCTGCTTCAGGTTATTTAGAGGTCCCTCAACCAAGCACTCGTGTTCCTATTGATGTATAAAATGTCATAAGTACTATGCAATACTGTGATCATCAACCCATATAACACAATCATTTTGATAAGCCAACATGACAAAGCCACAAAGGGAAAGAATAAAAAGAAGAATCAACAGTAAGTGGAAAGCCTAAACAAAATTTGTGAAATATCATTAACAAATATGCTCCCCAGAGCTGCACAAGTGTTCGTCACCTGCCATCCACATTCCAAAGCCAAGTTCTGGCTTGTGGAAAACGTATTCTGTTCCTCAATCTTTTTCCTTGTTCCCTTTTTTATTTATTTTATTTTTTATACAGGAAACAAAACTTAATCAAGAAAAGTTGAAAGAACACAAATACATTGAACCAGAGGTCAACCTAAAAAGACTCTAGAGAAGATGAGAACAGAAAAGGCTTTTACTCAAAAAAGAAGAGTAACCTTTTACTCTTATTCTATTAACTGGCAGAGGAAAAAAACAAAGAAACAGGATAACACAAACCACAAATAACATAATTACAGAGATCAAGAAATACCTTGTAGTGTGTCAGTAGGCTATTCCACAGTGGCTGCTTACTTAGAACTTTAGGGTTTCCAAGAATGACAATACCATATCGAGCACGTGTTAGAGCAACATTGAGACGGCGAGGATCATTAAGGAATCCGATACCCTGAAAGAGGGGTGTATTAGCTAGGAACCAAAAAGCTATCATAAATTTTTCTCTTTTTTCTTTTTCAAATGAGAAACAGCTAGTACAAATTATCTCAACCAAAATCTGGAAATCTTTGTTTGTATAAAATTAATAATAATAATAATCTAAAAAGAACTATTGTTTGTCCCACAAAACTTGAACAGTGAAACATCTTTCATATTAACTTCTCTAGCATTCTGTTTAATCGTGCTATACAATAATTACATGCCACGGAGTTGAGAAAAAGTGTATAATGACTTTACGTTTTGCTAATTTCATAATTAATACTTTCCACATCAAGTGATTTCATGAACTCACCTGATGCTCATTACTCCTAACACATGAAAGGATGATATAATCTTTTTCTCTTCCTTGAAATGAATCCACACTCGCAACCTGTGACAATAAACAATGAAGCAACATCGACAAAACAAGGATAACTGCAACAGAATTCTACATTTGATGAGTTAGATAGATTACCTCAATTTCCTTATAAAGTTGCTGTCTGAGAGCACCATTTCTTGACATATAGTTCACAATATAAGCTCGTTGTCCCTCATAAGGTGTTATCACCCCAATCTGTGAAATGCTGACATTGTTAGATTAAAGCGACATCGACTCCAGATATAAATGCTAAAATCAAAAGGACTATTATAGATTCACCTGACTAGGGACTACACCACTCCTCAAGAATGTAGTGACAATCTTTTCAACGTTAGCAGCCTCAGTTCTGTTCAGATAGGATGTTCCACTAGCACTTATCTCCTCTTGCCCCATCTATAACACACGTGTATGAGTCCAAAACAAGCCACCGGAGAAATTAAAAATTTTAAAGAGTTGAAGAAAAAAACAGCCGAAAAAAAACACTTAACTTTGCTAACACAATTTTTCTAATGTTTCAATATACTGAAACTTACAGTACCTGTACATAAAAGAACATGGGACGATTGGGAACTGGCCAAGGAAAATCAATGCCTGATGATTGCCTTTCATTGATGGTCACTCCATTTTGAAGTGTGCCCTCGTAGAAGCTGTTAGATGGAAATTCTGACAAGGCTGGATGCATTCTATATTGAACCTAAAATTTGAAATCAAAAAACTTAACATATCAGTCCTCCAACAGTCATACATGCACTAACAATTTCACTGCAGGATGAAATACAAGAAATTTCATAAAGCAGACAACGGGAAAATATATTATTATAATTTAAAAATTATTCTTTTTGGAAGACTGATTTTACACCATCTTAGCGGTACACACAAAGTTGAGCTAAGTAACTTTGCTTTTGACTCAAATGCAAGATTGATAGGAATTTTTTCGTTTTAAATAAAAATTTTATATCTGATAAAATTTAAAAGGAGAGTGCCAGTCTAATGTACCAGAAGAGAGAAAAAGTTTGTGATTTTCTTACAGAAGTAATGAAAATAATGTGGAACCAAAAAAAAAATACTGGTAACTAAGCTTCCAAAACCTTGAAGAATATGAGTCGAGGGCAAGTACAATCTTTCCAATACCGAGAAAAGACGTGCAACTTTGTCAACTCAACCTAAAATACTAAATTGAATGTTCAGTGTTGTGATGTTAAGATAAATGAGTAACATCTTCTCCATTGCTGAATGGTTATACAGAACTCAAATTTCATGCATGATCAACCAACAGATGCTCATATAATAAAAGGCCAAGTACATGTAGACTATCACTGGTACTATACACAGCTACACGGGTATTGAGGCAGGAATAAAAGGTGACAAACCTGTAATCTAATTGGTTTCACACCAAGTAAAACGAGGCGTTCAAAAAGAGACTGGGCAAGCCCAGCACGAGCTGCTTTCTTGCACATAATGACTGGACCAAGCTGGCAGTGATCACCAACAAGAACAACCTAATATGGAAATTCTCATAAGATTGCCGACCATGCACCGAATTGTTAAAAGATCAAGCTCTCAATTAAAATTCATTAACATGTAAAAAAACAATCTCAAAGTACCTGCTTTGCCCCAAGAACCAAAGGAATAAGGCATTCAGGTTCTGTTGCCTGAGTAGACTCATCAATCAGTACCTAAAAGCAAAGGATAGAATTGTGTAAGCGTATTTTAATTGTGACTGATAGTAACGAACTGTCTATGTAAGATGTATTTCAACCTGACGGAACCTAAAATTTGCCAATCGAGGATCTCCAGCGCCAACACATGTGCAACAAATGACATCAGCGCTCTGAGAAATCTCCCTCTCGGTTGCCCGCTTCAGTGCCTTATATTTCTTCTCATCACTACTAGACAATTCTCCTGTAAAAATTTCGAGGAAGGAATTAGCATCAAGTTGAATAAACATACAAATAAGTTCTTAGAACTATAACACATTTACTTAAAACCTAATTGCAAGTAATACCGGGACAAATACAGAACAATCAAGACCAGCGTTTCAAGGCAACAAACGGACAGTTTCATGCAGTAAATTGATTCAATGTGATAATCATAGCAAAAATAATAAAAGATGTCAATCGATAAAATCAAATTCATTTTTACCTACATGCAAGGGTAGTTGTGTAACAGAATACACGTATCTTTCTATGTCATGCTTGGACTAACAAATAACACACAAAAAGGCATTTAAAAGCCAGAGTAATTGGGGTCAGGGGAGAGAGAGAGAGAGAGAGAGAGAGAGAGAGAGAGACCTTGCTCATCCTTCAATTGTTGTAACTTGTGAAGTTCACTCTTTTCTGATGTGTCAAGATGACGAACCTGCAATTATCAGTCAGTAAGCATCTTGTTAAAGAAACAAACATAAAGACAAAAAGCAAAATGTGACAAATTATTATGAAGCCAACAAGTCAAAACGAACCTGGTAGTGGAGGGTTAAATGTTCAACAGGAGAACTTACAGCTTCCCTTGATTTCGCACAAAGTCTAACAACCTTTAATCCAAGGGAAAGGAAAAAAGATTAGAAAAGAATCCCGTGTCCACACCCTTCAACCATAAAGATATTATTATAAATCATATGGTGCAATATTTGATGCAGGAAAGGGAGTTTAGGCACTCATTTTCAGATTTCCTGTGCCTGGTAATCTTTGACACAGAGATTTTATTAAAATATTAAAGCAACCATGGCATAAACAGTGGACACAGGATCCACCATCTAGGATTTTAAAAAGAAAGGAAACAAGTTGTACAACCCAGCAACCAAACCAACATATAACCCAGGCAAACAAGAAAAATCATGACACAGAAGCTCTCTAATCCAACAAATTATCAGAGAAAAGAATCCAATTATATGTCTAGATAAGTACACAACCAGAAACGATAATCAAATATTCAATAGAAGAAGAGCCACAAAAACAAAGGGGATAGAGTTGGTATATTAGCAGGCAAAGAACTGGTCCTCTACCTTCAACCCAGTTGCACTTATCTTCTCAGCTAGTTGGTCTACAGCCACATTACTAGGAGCACAAACCAAAACCTAGAAGAAGAAATTATGAGAAAAAAAGAGAGAGAGAGAGAGAGAGATGAGTATGTATTTGTGTGTGGGTGAGAAAGAGAGAGGAAATGAAGGATGTTAGGGAATTTACCTGTCCCTGGCCTTGTTTAGCCATGTGATACACAATTGCTGCAGAAGTAACAGTTTTTCCTGTGCCAGGTGGACCCTGAATCAAACTTATAGGCTTCTGGAGGACACTCTTCACAGCAAAAACCTATCAATAAAGATATGTAAGACACTTGGAAAAGACCAAGTACATGTACAACAAAGATTCCTGATAAGGTCCTACAACTTGATATCATGCGATATTTAGGAAGGAGACATTTATGATGAGAAAAATAATGTATAAAAGCAATGTAAAGAACACTACAGTAACGTCTGTCAATGTATCAAGCATGCTACACAACATAGTATTGACAAGTCCTAGAGGATCTCAGACTCAAAAATAATCAACATAAAAGTGAAAGTCAATGAGACCCATTATTTCTCTGTAGACAAAGCTACACACACAAATTGCTACCAATTGGACTGAGAGGAGGCATGCAAAACCAGGACATACAAAGGACCATTTTAGTGAAACACCGCAATTCAGATATAACATAAGACGTGTGATTCTAATAGGTCCTTCATCTATAATGTTGCTAATGAAAACCAACCAAAATAACTATGCAACTTATGAAAATTTTCAAAACCTAAACCTTTCAACCAAGGATTCCGACAAATGTGGCCATCTCAAAAATCAAAATAAGTGGCATATTTCCGTGAATCAAAGAAAGTAATCTTTGGTTAAACAAGCAAGTAATCTTTGGTTAAACAAGCATATCAATCAAATCAGAACAACTTAGTGTATACTCAAGATATCATACTTGAGATGCATTGAGCTCCGGAAGACCAGGCGCACCAAAACGACGAGGCAATGTATTACGGACCATTTGGACCTCTACTTCATGGCCTAATAAATGATGGTAAATATATCTGCACAGAGAGTATTAAAGAGCAATAAAGTTAGATGCAAACATACAATATCGTGCGGCATTACATAAGTTACAATACAGGGAACAAGCAGTGCCCAGTAAAATCTCGAGACCTAACCTAAAACTATCTAGAGCAAAATACTGATTTGGAAATATGAGCAGGCTGAACCACCACTATATACAGAGCGTAGTTTAAATTCAAATTTTAAGTGCAGTTCTTGTTCTAAGTCTACATAGGGAAGTTCGATCAAAACATATTCAATAGCGCTCCATTACCCAACTCAAAATGAAAGTATCATATGATATGCAACTATCTACAAAGATATTCAAACCAGTTCATTAGGGACACAAAGCATATCATCTGGAGATATTAAGGCCATTAACTGAGCCTGAACTAACTAACGTACCCTCTGATCAAAGCATTTGATGCTTGACATTTCAAGACAATGTTTAGCAATACAAGAATTATGAACACAGAATCAACATCAAGTCCCGTCATGATGAACATGTCCTTTGATAAGACTAATGATGAACAAGTTAGCAAATACTTTTCTTAAAAAGCAAAAGCACCAGCCAACCTACCCACTAACACTTGTCTCATCCACTGCAAAAGCCTTCATGGCTCCCTGCATCCGATCAAAACTTGTACTCTTCCAAACGAAGTCAACACTGAAGCCATGGTTCACATCAACTGGAACTCCCTGCATACACCATGAACAATACATAAGGAGGAAGGAGAAGGACAGCTGCTAGGAATAAACTTGGAATTTTTAAAAAAAATTACAAGGGTAGAGATTGATTTCAAAATGGAAGGCCCATGGCACTCTAGCAACAAAAAAGCCCAACCCGAAATAACCAAAAGAAAAGCCCAGTTGTCAAAAATTAAATAAAATAAAAGTAAAATAAAGATAAATAACTGCCAAGTTCACCAAAATAAATAATAAGAAAAATTAGCTGCACCAATATTCAAACTACCTGACTGGCACGAAGTTCAAGTGCGACCTCCTCTTGTGCAGTTAACTTGATCTGAAACAGTAAATGAGTACTATATGATAAGTGCTACAAAACTAAAACACATATAAATTATAAACTATAGAAAAGAGGCATACCACATGTCCTACTGACTGCCATGCTGGATGAGCTGCATCTCCAGAATAACGAAGCCGCAGCTCATCACCAGGTACAAGCCGCAGCTCATTGTCTTCCTGCAACAACCCAAAACAAAAAAGAATGTTTAAAATACATATTGACAGAACTGAAAAGGGTGCAATACTTCTAAAAACCAAATGGTCAACCTAACAAAGAAATTATATGGAATTTTGCAAGAAAATACCTTTGGAAAAACAAAATATGCAATACGCTTCTTGTTTAGACCAATGTCCCACCGAATCGTGACATTGTCTTTGCTTTGAGATTCTTTCATCATCTACAACAAAATTAAGATCATAAGCATTAGACAATTGTTTAATCACTAGCCAAATGATCGTAGATTCTGTAAATAGAAAAGAAAAAGGAAAAGGGAGAAGGTTAGCGCCATACTTTATCATAGTCAGCTTCAAGTTTAATAAGTGGTGCAAACACATTTTGATACTGCATCAATAACAAGAAAACTGTCAGCATACCAGCAGACATCCATATAAAAAATGCATAATCTACAAAGGGTTCATGTTATAAAATGAACATGAATTAAGCATTCTCAAGTTTCAAAGCATATACAGTCGATGCAAAAAAAGTAAAAATGAAAAAAATAAAAAAAATCACCTGGTAAGCATCTTCATACTTCAAGACCACAGGTTGGGGTTCATCATCCACACCAGGCTTCTCAAGATCTTCTAGGGAAGCATCAGGATTGGTCTTCCATAGTTCTTCTACCTTATTTATTTGTTGAGCACTAATCTGGCGCGCCCTTAACTGCTCCTGTTCAGATGGGACCTGCAAAGCACAACATCTTAGATCTTCTAAACTGAAAAGCATACATTATGTGAAACGAAAATAATCATGAAGCTGTTGGTAGGGAAAGAAAACACCAAACCTTAACAAGCCACTGCAAGAAACACCTATCATCAATCAGGGGACACCACTGGCTCAGATCCCAGTTCATATCCTTCAATGCATTAACACTTAAACAGGGTTCCCTACAAAGAAGAACAACAACACTCTCTGTCTTGGCTGAAATAAATCCAAGAAGGAATACATTACGACATCCGCAATTGTAGCATTCTAGGATCGTTTCTCCCAATGGACTATCTTTATGAAGACAGACTTCCTTGTGTTTTGCTCGAACCTACAAAACCCAACATGACAGACCACTTAAGAATAGTTCTCAGACTACAATGCCAAGCCTATTGGAAAGAAGAGTATCTTACAATCCCTTACATTAGAGAGAAGACAGTGTATAATGATTATACAAAATATTTAATCATCACCTTGAGATTGAAACCTTCAATTTAATCAAACTCCACAATAAAAACGATGACCTAAACTTTAGCTCCTAATTCCAAGTCGAAAAGCTTAGCAAAATAAATAAAATAAATATAAAATAAACGATATGAGTGAAACTGACTCGCCAATTGTTATGGTCTACAACTTCTGCTAAGATCAATTGAAAGAGGATATGAAAAAGGATGATTTAACACTTCATCTCAAATCTTACAATATAATAGCCACACGAATGTCACAAGAAAAGTATTATCATACAACTAACTCCGTGTAGTACTGTACAACACCAAAATATGATACAAAATGCGGGTAGCTTAAAACTGCATTAAACATATGTCCTCGGTAACTCCATTGGTATATAAGTGATCCAATATAAACCATCCACTCAAACAAATCAGAGGAATATTTGACTCATAAAAGCTTTTTAAGTGCCCTATCTTTAATGGAACTTTATAATAGAAAATTATGTGGGTTAGGAACTAGAACTTTTGAATTTTACTGGCAACAAATACGATCTCTACAAATTCACATAACATAAACATGAGCCAAATTAATCTTCAACAGCACACAAGGGTCAATGGACCAACTTAACAGAACGCATACTATATGAAATTTCATTTTAAATTTTATTAGATTGTATGATATAAGCTTCTAGGGATCTTTTCCTTTCTGTAATTATATTAGATTGGGGAGCTGCTGTAGGATAGTTTTTTTAGTTGTTTATAATGGAGGTGTGTTTTGGATTTGGTTTTAGGGCTGTATAATTTTGATGGTGACCTGGTTTACTAAGTTTTGTTATGTCAACATGTGAATGTCATACCTCTTTCTACTATGTTTTTAACCCCAAATGCCAAACTAATACTGCAACAAGAAGTTCACCCCTTGAAAACAATAAGCACTTATTTCCCTATATTATCTAACTACTAAACTTCCCACTATTGCATCCGTGTTTTGACTCACTCCTCACTCGTAATTTCCAATTCTTACCCAATTTCCTATTAGACACATACCTGAAAATTTACAACAAAATAACCCAAAATAAAAATGAAAACTGGCAGAAATTTATACTCTGAAACCAGTGCCTTACCAGGTGATTCACAATATGAGAGCCGGACGTGTTTCCCCTCGAATTACAGAACCATTTTCGACATGAAGGCACGTTACACCTCACAACGCACGCTGGGTTCGACACCCCGCAGTACCGGCACGCATGTTCTGTGAAATCCCCTTTGCCGTACTCGTAGTTATCATCATCCCCAGTGTCCTCAAAGTTGAGGACACTCATCCCACCCGCTAGCACGTCTACCACCTGATTATTGCCGCCGCTACTGCCCGACCCACCTGCCCTGGCCTTCGTGGCGCTGCCTGGGGCAGCTGAAACCGGTGACGCATCAGACTGGTGGTCCGACCCGACTCCTCCACCGCCACGGTCGCGGTCTGCAGGGTCTGATAAAGAATCGGACGGCGTGGGCCAGGCCACGGGTGACCGAATCGGGTCACGAAACTCCGGGTAGTCAAAGTCCTCGCCTTGGGTGTTGAATTCGAGGAAGGTGTAGGCGTCGTTACCCGTATCCGGCTGCGATGCCGTTTCAAAGAGGTTGTTTGGCTGCGAATCCATTGGTCCCTCTGTGAAATTGAAATTTTTTGGGGTCAAGGGTTTTAGGAGGTTGGGGTTGTTCAGATTCGAGAGACAGAAATAACGAGAGTGAAAGGGGTTAGGGTTAGGGTTAGTGTTTGGTGAACGAAATGAATGAGGAGAGAAAGAGGTTTGGGAAGAGGAGGAGAGAGTGTGGGAGGTGTGTGCGTAGACGTCATGGAGAGAGAGAGAGAGAGAGGAGTGCGTGTGGGTTTTGTAAGTTTTGTTTTTGCGAAACTGTTTTTGCAATATTTGAGACGCGCCACTGTGATTGGGCAGAAGCGGGTCCAAGGAGTGCTTTTACAATACGCACGTGACGGAGGCCTTTTGGACTGCATGGCACGTGAGAGAAGTGTGCGATGTCAACTTTAAGGGCACTTCCAGCAGTCAAACCCTTGCCATGGCAAGGGGGCTAAGGCTGACACTATTCACGTGAATAGTATCTGCCCTTGCAAAAAGTAAGTTGCACTTCCAGCAGTTGCCCGGGCAAAGGGCAAGTACTATTCAATTTTTTGTTTTTTTCACAAATTTGTTTACTTAAACAATTAATTTGGATAATATTTTCGGATAAAACATTCGGAGAAGATTTTCAGATAAGATTTTCAATTTCAAATTTCAGATAAATTTTTGTTTCAAATTTCGGATAAATTTCAAAATTTAAATTTCATATAATGCTTTGGTTTGTTTGTTTTTATATTTTTAATGCTTTGGTTGTGGTTAGTTTTTTAAGTATGAAATGTTTTGAATAAAAAGGAATTTTATTTAATAGTTTCTTTGGTAACTCAAAGAAAACCAATACAACTAATAAAATAAAATACATGAATTACAAGCAAACTAATTAAAACAAAACATTAAAATACAATGAAATAAAAAGGCAAGCAAACTAACTTAAGGGTTTTCATCATTTAACCAATCCGTATTGCTAGGTCCATCATCCGTATTGCTAGGTCCATCATCACGAAAAAGTCTTCGTCTCATAATAGCCTTTCGTTCAAGCTTCCAAAATTGTTTTGTTTCAGGAGACATATGACTTGTATCCATGGCCATGGTTTCCCGATCCTTCTTGTCTTCGTTTTCTTTGCGTTGATACTCCCTTTCTTTGCGTACATACTCCCTTTCTTTAGCATATTCTATTCGCATTGCCCTTTCATCTTCTTGGGCTTTCCCGTCTAATTCAAGTCTCATGGCGTTTTGCCTTGCAATTTCCTCCAAAATTTTAGAGGCATTACTGGTAGAATTCTTTCCTCTCCTTGCCTTCGCCGCCTTCCTCCCAATAGGTCTCGGCTCCTTTTCAATGGGTGAGTCTTCACTCATAGGGGATTCTATAGGCGTATCCGAAGCTTGTGAATCATGGAGTGGCGTCTCATTTAACACCACTGTTTGAGCCGTTGGAATAATGCTAAATCTCTTACAATGCTTCACCACCTCCCAACATTGGGTATGATTGAAAGTTTTTTTCCCTTGTCCAGTAGCACCAAACCACATTTGAGCTTGCACAATCTATATAAAAAAAATTGAATATGAAAAGAACTTAAACAAAATATTGGTAATGCAAAAAAGATAAACATATGAATGAAAATCCAAGAAATATTAACAAAATATAGAGAATGCAACAACCATTTAAATAAATATTAGAAATACAAGAAATATTAACAAAATATAAAAATTGCAAGAAACATTTAAATAAATATGGAAGTACAAGAAATATTAACAAAATATAAAAATTGCAAGAAACATTTAAATAAATATGGAAATACAAGAAATATTAACAAAATATACAAATTGCATGAAACATTTAAATTAAAATTAATAGGACATTAAAATTAATATAATGAAAATTACAAATAATTTACCTCATCGCTTAGATTTTCCCCACTTCTTTGGTTATTCATCGCTTTAGTGAGGGCATCTCTTCATTTCCCCAACTCTTTGTTGAGAATTTTCCACCGACTAGACAATGCCATTTCTGTACGGGTGGAACCCGATCTTTCAACAAATTCGCGATGAATTTTTTTCCACATTTGACTGAATTTCATCTCATTACCCGATATGGGATCATGACTAATTTGGATCCAACACTCACACAACAAGACATCTTCCATGATGCTCCAGGCCCCTCCGGTTTCTTGAGAAAAAGCCATAATATGATAGAGAAAAATTAAACTTGAAAGTGAAAAAAATATGGAGTAGAAAATGAAAAAAATATGGAGTAAAAAGTGAATAATAGTTGGAGGAGGAGAAAATGTATGAGGATTTGTTGTTAAAAATGAAGAGGATTGATTGGTATTTATAGAAAAAAATTCAGTAATTTTTGGGAATTTTTTTAAATTTTTTCCGAATTTTTTTCATAATTATTGGCCTTGAAAAATTCATGGGCGTTGGATTGGATGACAAAAGCAATCGGAAGGACCAGAAGCTGCCACGTGGCGTATGACCGTTGGGGAAAAGCTGATGCGCGGGCAGCGTTGCACGCGCCAACGTTAAAAAAAATTTGAATTGCGCTTGCTGACGTCACGCTGGCGTAAGCGATGACGTCAGTGCGCCTTCGGGCCTGCCCAGGCAGGTGGACCCCAGAGTTGCCCGGGCTGGACTTTGTTGCTGGAAATGGATTTTGGAGTTTTACCCCCCCAAGCCCTTGCCCTAGGGGGCTGCTGGAAGTGCTCTAAAAGGCTTGTGTGTTGTTGTGAGGCACGTGTAGTCATGTTTGGGAAATGGTTGTAGATGGATAACCAAGAAAATGTGACAAAATCTAGGGTGCTTTAGTTTTAAACCATAATATAGTTTACTAATTTAGTAGAAAGAAATACAATTTAATCTAATTAGAAAAAGGCCAAACACCAAAATGTAACAAAAATACCATTACAAAATATGAAAATTACAACATATGCCATTTTCAGTATTTAGTTTTAAACCAAAGCTAAAAAACGACATCAAACCAAAACTGAACCAAAACGACATCAACCGAAACCAAAATTGAATCACAACCCATTCGCATGACCTTTCAACTTCACCTCCAGAAACCTCTTCAACTTCACCTTCAGAAACCTCCAGACCACCAATGATCATCGAAGACCACCAACCCATTCGCGTGACCATCATCGAAGACAACCAACGATCGAAGCCAATTCTTCATCTCAATTTCTGCGATTTTCTGCATCACAGTTTCGTTTTCTGCATCGCAGTTTCAGTTTCTGCATCGCAGTTTCATTTCTGCATCATGGAAAATAACTCCGAAATTAACCAATTAAACCTCAAAAATTCTGAAATCTTACCCAACTAATAGCTAGATCGTGGAAAATAGCTAGAAAACCATACCTCAATCGAAGGATTTGAGGGCCGGAGGAGAGAGATCGAGTGATTGGAAAACCGAGTAAAAATCCGATCAAAACCGGGGTTTTCCGGCAAAACAGCAGCAGCAGAGGTAGGAGGAAGGTCGTAACTGGCTTGGGGTGCGACGCCGGTCAAAACTTGACCGGTCCGGTGGCTGGGTGGCCGACGTAACAGTGGCTGGGGGGTTTTGTCGGTGTCGGTCAAAACAAAGGGGAGGAGAAAGGGAGAAGACGCAGGGAGAGAGGGAGAGAGGGAGAGAGAGAGAGAGAGATCTGAAAATGGTATAATTAGGGTTTAGGTTTTTAAATGAAAAGGGTATAATTGCCTTTTTAATGACTAATTTAAGGTGGGTCAACAAATTTGGTCTTCCTCTTTGGCCTAATCCAAAATAACAATTCTTTTCTAGGTATTAAAACCCAAACCAAAATATCAAATGTCTTAAATACTAATAAGTAAAGTTATCTACGTCTAATACCTAATTTTCCTCAAAATCTATGGGTTCGGTACAAGTGAAAAAATAATAAGAAAAAGCACTTTTGACAATTAAATTAGGTGCACTATATTTTTGTAAATTGTGAGAAAATAGAATTGGTGATGAATAATATATTTTTTGTACAACATGTTCAACATAGAAAAATTGGTGATGAATGAATATCTTCTCTTTTGTTCTATTGTGATTGTTACTTAGGTCTCATTTGGTACCCATAATTGGACTATACTGGACTAAATTCAAGGGCTGAGGCTTGGACTTAATCCTGTCTTATGTTTGGTAGAGTGCTGGACTAAGGGAGACTAAGGGATCAAAGATATGACTATATTTCTAAATTATAAAAATAATTATTTTAAACATTAAATTTTTTTTTTGTTCTTAAATATGAATTATAAAATAATTACAAAAATTAGAAATTTATGATTTACATACAACAAATTTAAAATAATGAAGTTGGGTTTTCTTAATGAAATACAAGTGTAAATATAAACTTAAGATAATCATTGGTTTCCGTTCACTCATTGTTCATTTGTATGGGCATATAATCTTGGGAAATAGCCCTATATGCCACCAATTTTATAATCTTAACTAAAAATACCACCCCTCCCCAATTTTTGTACAACTATCACCTATAAATATAAAATTATTGTCCACTTATTGCTGAATTTTCACAAGTTTAAAAATTTTGTTCTCTCTCAGTTCTCTTGGCTCCGTCTCTCTCTGTGGCTCAGCTCTCACTCTCTCTGTTGCTCCTCTGTCTTTGCTCAGCTCTCACTCTCTCTTCGGTATTTCTCAGTCTCTCTTGCGCAGCTCTCTCTCTCTCGTGTAGCTCTCTCTCTCTCTCTCTCTCTCTCTCTCTCTCTCTCTCTCTCTCTCTCGCCAATCTCATTTTTACTTATACTTCTCACTCTACCTTCCACCTGGGAAAGCTAATCAGACTTCCCAGGTCCCTCTGTAAATCACAAAACCCATGCGCTTCATCTGCAATTCCACAAGAAGGTACCATTCTTTCTTGCAATTCTTCAAATTTCAATTGCTGTAAACCCTAGATCTCTTTAAGCCCCTTGTCTTTCTTATTTATGCTGCCAACTTAATGCTATATTTTACTTCAATTATAAATGGTGACTGATTGTTTATTTCTGGGGCAAAATGTGAGATAAAACCATAGTTTTTGCAACTTTTTTTTTAAAATTCTTTGTTAAATAAATTAAGCATGTCATACAGCTTGGAATAATCAGAATTTTATCAGTGATAAATAATGAAATGTAATTTCTTTTATGCGTTTTGTTCACACATGAAGAAGGTGGAAATTTATGTTTGTAGGTCGAGTTGGACAAGATGGAGAATATCCGTAGGAGCTTGTGAGGGAGTTTCTTGTCTTTAGAGGATTCACTAACACTTTGCAAGCTTTTGATTCCGAATTATCTACGGATATTGGTAAAGGGTTTCAAGTGGATAAGATAATGGATTTGATCTTCTCGGTGTATGAACCTAAGTTTCAGGCAGAAAAGTTAGTTGGCCTGTTCAGTTTTTTCAAGCAGTGTCTCTCTTCATCATCCAAGACGGTACTTTTGAATACTCTTTCTAAATTGGAGGTGTCAATTCTACGCTACTATGTTGTTAGTGCCATCCAGTTAGGAAGGAGGGACAAAGTTTTAGAGTTTTTTCAAATGAATGGGAATGATTTGTTGCAAAGGGGCCAGGACTGGGCTGCATGGTTTGGTGGGTTTGTCATTTCGTCTTTCTAATTTGGTATAGTGAACTACTTTCTCATTCATTTACACTTTTTATTGTGTGATGCAGCCATTCCATATGTAAAGAAACCAAACTCTGATCCTGAGTTTCGTATATATTTTTCAAAGGAATGGTATGAGGCCTTGCGTTTATCTGTGAGGAACTTCTTTAGTGAGATCTTCAATGGTACTCATATCCTTCGGAATTAGTTTATATATATATAAACTTATCTTTGTTTAGATGAACCTTACTCTATTTTATTGTGAATTTATATATTTCAAGTGGAAGCAACTAACCTCCTCTATTGTTGGCTGGTTTTTCGTTGGTTATTCCCCTTTTATGGTACAGTATGACTAAGATTTGAAAAAGAAATGCCCTTAACTTAGCCACGCATGCCAACCCTTTTGAAAATCAATTCGGAGAAGACTACTGTCAACCGTCTAAAAAAACACATCAAGCAACTTAATCTCAAGTTGTCATAACTTCAGGCTTTGTTGGAGGAAAAAGATGGTCAGTTATGGCAGTTAAGAAGGTAAATTTTTTTAATTGTTTGAGCCCTTCAGAGTCGAGACTATCATGTTTAATGAATTGTATATAATTGGTGCAAGGGTTCATCGGTAGTGATCCTATGATTTTTTTTTTTTCCTTCATAATTCTTTTATTTTTGTGAAACTTAGTAATGCTTCATCATTAGTGGATGCAAGCACTGAAGAAACCAAGAGTTGATCAAGTGTGGTGTATGAGGAAAATCGTCTTATATCTAAAGATACTCGGGAAACATGCCCTCCTGCTAGGGGAAGCAGAGGTGAATCAAGATTGGATTGTGGCTGGACCTGTTGGAATTCGACCAGAAATTAACATATCCAAATATGATCCTAACTTAAGTTCTCAATCAAGCCTTCGTGCAGGAGATGGTGGAACTGCTGATACTATTTAGCTGCTCCAGGATGGCCCGTATAATGGTATATAATAGCTATATCTGACTCCTTTTCCTTGGTGTATTGGGGACAGTGCGGTAACTATTTCTCAGATTATCTGTTGATAACTGTTGAATGTCATGTGGCAGAAAATGGCAGGGAAAGCCATGTAGAAGACTTCCCTGAAGTTAAAGTGGACTTTCAGGTAAGTTGCGTCTAAAGCTTGATTAGTTCTTGTTGATGTTACAAACTCATATTTCTGTTCTTTGAGCTTCTGAATATTGTAGTTCCCCTTTTTTTTTTCTGATTTTTTCTTTAGCTTCACTAGTTTACATTTAATTAGGGACTCCGTAACTTTTGAATCATCATGGTTTGTAGGAGACATTTTTGGGCCACACAAGTCCAATCACTCGCTGCTGCTTTTCATGGTTATAACCTTGGCTGTCAAGTCTACTTAATCCCATTGCCTTCTATTTTGTATCACGTGTCAGCTGCCTAGTTGACCTGTTGAATGTGGCCCCTCACATATTCACAGATCTGTCCACACCTAGGTGTCGCATTACGTGGGTTGCCTATGTTCATTGTTCAACTCCTTGACTATTGGCTGATTTCCCAACTCCTTGACTGTTTGCTGGTTCCAGATTTATAATCTGTATTTCTTCATACATATTTAAATAGGATATGGACATATGACTCATCAACTCCGGCATCTAGAAATGCAACCATTTATTGCAGAGCCAAAATTATGTCACTTGACTGGGAATGTAAATCTGACCGATTGGTATGCAGATTGGATTTTCATAATGAACTCAAATATTGCTTGGCCTTGAAATCATACTCTGATTATTTGAGATTGGATATATCTATTTTTAAGTGTTTTTTTTTTCTTTTGACAAAAGCTTCTCATAGGCACTGCTGATGGAGGCATTAAAGCATGGAATGTCGATGCAAAGAGAGTTTGTCTGCGATCTTAATACGAGTGAAGCATTTCCAAGGTTCTTCCTAATATTACTGGTACTATTGTGTGCTCATTGGTACTGCTATTTACCTTTGTTTTCCCTGCTACAGTGTGTTGGATATAAAATGCAGCCCTGTAGAGCCAATATTTGTTTCTGCAGCAGCATCCAAGGGGGGTATCTCTGAATCTGTTTTTTCCCTCAGGTTGGATTAGCTCTTGGAGAGTTGCGAAAGGAAATTGATTTCCTAAGAAGCCTTTGGCCAGTAACTAATCCACCTTCAAGTCAAGAACATCTTTTACATCCTCAACTTTTACAGAAGCCTCTCCGCCCATTCCTTGCTCGAGGGTATTTTGACGATGTAGGAGTGTAAAATGTGATTCCATTAAGGACGTCGTGTCCTTTTTGTAATATGTTGTAGATTATGAATATATAGTGGGAATGTGGAATGAAATTATTGTGGGAATGTGGAGTTTTTGTATTGCCATTGTATTGCTCCCCTATTACATTTGTATTGTCATCGTAGTGCCATTGTAGTGTCGTGGTATTGCCTGTTTATTGCACTTATATTTGTTTCTTATCACTTGTTTTTTCAAGTTTGTCTTGTGAAGGAACTTGATTGTATTAGGAAAATGCTTGATTGTATTAGTTTATTTTGTAAAGGAAAATGTTATATTATTATTCATTATCATATAAATAAGGTACAACAAGCACCGTATATGTATCTCTTCAATATGATTGATTCGTGTTCAGCTATTGGTGTAAGAATGCGATTCCATTAAGGTGTAAGAATGTGATTCCATTATTTCTTTTTTATTGATTATTTATTATTGTAAGAATGTGATTCCATTAAGGACGTCACGTTTGAAATCCACCCCTTTGAACTTCTCTGGTTCCTTAACATGAGTTTTGACGCCATTGACATTGACTATATCAGTCACCTTCACGCCACTTACAGATTCTCCCATTGTAAGAGTAAATTTCTGTCTTTAGATTGTTAGGAAAAAATCAGTAATGGCTTATATTATAAGATGACAATGATAATATATTATTCAACAGCAAACTACAAAATCAATATAAACATATAAACAAAAGTAAATACAGGAAACTGACTTTTATTGTAGATAGAGGCTTGCGTATTTCGCAATGTCCTAAAGACAGAATTTCGCCCCCTCTCAGTGCTTGAAGTTCAACAGGCGTCTATCTCCCAGGATTCAACTATCTATAATCCAAGGGTCCAGCACCGGATCCTTGGATTCTGGCGAACGATGGTGTGTTTTCTCTCCAATACAGTTTGTAATTTTAATGCAGTAAGAAATGGATAAAAAGATGATTATATTATGGCATAAGACTTCTGCTTTTATAACAGACTCGCACCCCTTCAAAATAGCAGTTAACAACAACAGTTATTCGTGTTCAAAATTCAAACAAAAAGATAAGTCTTTTGGTTTGAATCTAACTTCTGCTAAAAGAAATCCCAAGGCCCAAGTCTTGATTAATTAAATATTATTATTAATCAAGCCCATCATGCAAGCCAACCATCCAAGCCCATCCTACCACCAATTTCTTATTTAATTGGTGTAAAGGTTTTCAATGTGGGACTACATTTGCTTTCAAACTTCCAACAGAACCTTGGGGAGCCTTGAGGCAAGGATCCAAGGGGTTGAAGATGCCATTCTCTTTCTCCTCTTTGTTCTTAGTTTCTTTCATTTGAATTATTTCTTGTATTTTCTTAGTTTCAATATAACTTCTTATATTTATAGGGCTTTGGTTGAAGCCCTAAACATGAATACTCCATTGTTTTAATGCTTTGAGTTTATGAAATTTTAGATGTTGTTGATGGATCCCATTCACTAATTGAATCTTATGATATGTGTTTGCTTCCTTTGATTGATCACCTTAGGTTGTATGCATGTAGCTAAAGTTGAGAAGTTGTGTAAGATACCCAAGAACATAATTTCTAATTAGCAACAAATGATTGAACTTGTTTAAATGAGCATCATGTGAATTGGTTTCTTGACAACAATTGATGAATTCCTCTTCACTAAAATAATCTATCCTTGATGTATGTTTTTCTTTGATTGATCACCTTGGAAAGCATACTTCTTGAGGTTGTTGGGATTATGTGTATCCTCATATTTTCCTAAGCAACAAATGGATGAAGTAAGAATCATTCATGTGAATTGGTTTCTTGAATGCCTAATGTAAACATCATACTATTAGGGTTCTTGTGATGTTCATGTTCTCTTTGAACTTAATGAGTTTTTCTTGTAATTGAATCGAAGTACTAAGTACACCTAGATTTGGTTATAGGGAAGGCACAAGTATTGTAGCACTAACCCTGCACTTTACGTATGTTAGAGAGAATCAATGCATCTTGAGCCACTAATCCCGGTCTTGATTGCGAACATCTTCATCAATATGTTTAGAGTTCATTATTTGAGTATCCATGAACTTTGGTAGAATTGTTTAGGGTGGATTCCGAAACCCTAGTGTTTGTTTTATTTTATTTTCACATTTTCATTTTCATCTCTGCCATCTTGTTAAATTTAGAGTTCAATTACATTCAAACATTAGAATTAGGTCACTCAAATCAAATTAAACCCCCCCTATGTGTGTGTGTTTGAAATGTTGTGTGTTTTCTTCATTGAATTCTGTTTATTTCTGAAACTGTTTTTGACTTTTGGTCTGCATTGTGTTCTTCCTTTTTCTGTGCTGAATTCAACCGTATCAAGAACTTGAAATTTGGACAAACGGTTGGAAAATTATAGATAAAAAACTGGACAGAGGTCAAAACTGAAAAATAGAGAAAACGAATCTGCCAAAAAAGGACCGGTCGTTACTGTTCAGACAATCGGTCGCCAGCTAATCTGCCAGAAACGCCGGTCATCACTGTTCACGACCGGTCGCCAGCCACTGTTCATGCACTGTTCACAGGTGATAAACAGGTGATACAGTGGTGATAAAAGGGTGATAGAAAGTGTTGTTTGTGTTTTTCTTTTACCTTTTTTACTCATTTTAAGTTTCAAATTTGTTTTGTGCATGTGTGGTGTGTTAAATAAGTGTTCTTTATATACTCAAATTAAAACTTGTAGGAAGCCGACAGTTCTTCGTGGGATCGACCCCGTTCTTACATAATCTATACCTCAATATATTCGTGCACTTGCGGGTATTTTTAATTGGTTGTTTACACATTAATTTGTGTCAGTTACTAATACAACACGAAGAGAAGAGAAGGGTGAGCAAGGAGAGAAGAATTTTGGTTTTTGATCTGAGAGGGAGTGAAGATTGAGCGAGAGATGTGTTTTGAGTGTTTGTTTTCTGGGAGAACAAAAACATCTTTTTTCTGTTTTGTAGAAGTAAATGTGAAGTTGGTCTCATTTTATGAAAACATTTTCAATGTTTTCTATTTTTTCCCGCCGAACACGTTTTTGTTTTTTGAAAATGAAAATGGGCCTTTAAAACGTAAACGAGCAGGGCCTTATAGCTCTTTGAAAATTGGTATGAAAAAAACTTGTTCATTGATTATATTGAATTTCTTGTTATAGATGTGTACTTTCTCTCAAATGGCTTGTTACTTATCATTCCATTGATCAAATTAGCCACTATCATATCAAGTAAATGAGTCTTTGAAGATATGAAGCTCATCTTCATATTTTCTCTTTGAGTACTAGTTGTAAATCAAGTGTTGGTTAGAATGCCCCAATGACATATATCTCTTTCAAAGTGTGTTTCTATGAAGTTCTAGATCATTTCGATGTGATTTTGTACCAATTTCATTATGGGATTTTGTTACATTAAAATTGATATCTCAAGGGTTATTTCAAAGTTGGTTTTGTGCCATTTGAATTAAAATTGATTTTTTTGTGAAATTTTAAAGTAGAGACTATGCTGTTGGAATTGTTTTGATTCTATCGCATGCCCTATTTTGAATACGTGTTTGAAAACTTCCTGAACTTGGATTTTCATGAAATTTTAGTATGTTTTACTTTCACATATTTTCTTCAAATCTGGAAAGCTTAAGCCAGTTTGGTTGTAAATTGAAATTTTTGTGAGTTTTCAAAATAAAGTGTACAAACCTTGAAAACAAAAAACAAAAAAAAGAACGTTCTGCAGCCTAGTATGGTTTGGTTTCTATTTTGACATGGTTCCTTAACCCTAATTTTTATCAAACTTTGACATTTTTAATATTTCTATGTCTAGTTGCGATCTGGAAAGTTTTACATTATTTTGATTTAAACTCAATATTTAGTGAATTTTCAAAGTTAACGTGTTCCAACCCAAATGTTTAGCAAAACTGAAGTTTTTGTTTTAAATTGATGTTTTAAATTTTTGGACAAACTACAGTAAACCCCCCAACCTATAGGGTCATTTATGATTACATACCCGATTTTCGGGACATTTACAATTACATACTCAATGTCGCGGAAACCCTACAAATTACCCCCTCCGTTAGCCAAATCGTTAGTAAATCTGTTAAATGCTGACGTGGCGAATGTGGGCTCTATTTTTTGATGGCGTGGACTTCCACGTGAACAAAAAACTAATAAAAAATTATGTGCATGTTAAAAATAATTTTTAAATCATATTAAAATCATTAAAAAATGAATTTATAAAAAACAAATCTCTCCTCTCCTCCTACCTCCCTACCCAGCGAATCCAAAACACTCTCCCTCCCGACAAACCCCCCCTCCCCCTCCTCAGGCATACAACAGATTGCCCAAACAAACAAACCCAAAAGCTCCGCCCTATCCCAACCTTTCCCACCCCATCCTCAACCTCTTCTCTGGGGAACCCAGCCCATCCAACCCTCCTCTCTCTGCCTCCCTCAATATATTCAAAATTAATCAAAGAAAATAAATTGAAAAAGGGTTTTCTACAAAAGATCTCTAAGACATTGATTTAGGTTTTGAATAAAACCAGCCACATATAGCATCAACCAGAGGTCGCCAAAAATTTGTCAACCACCATTGTTGCTTGGTGATTTGGGTCTGTTGGGGGAGGAGAGAGTGAAATTTGATACAAACATATCTCCGAATTGAAATTGAAACCCAGATTTGGGTATGCTTGGCAAAATGTATGGAGGGGTTGGCATCCTTAAAACGACAGTGATGGCTGGGTTTGGTCATTCAAAACGACAATGATGGCAAAGTGTACATATATGCGGCACAAGCAGGGAGGGATGGAATCTGGTGAGGCGGAGAAGGACCATAAAAGTAATGGCGGAGGAGGACATTCTCTTTTCTTCTTTCTTTCTGGTTTTGAATTTTGGAACGAATTTGTGTTTTCTATTATACCCAACAAAAACAAACCCAGATCGTGTGTACCGGGGATCTAGGTTATGGTGCGCCGAGAGGGTGGCTAGAGGAAGGGGAGAGAGAGAGAGAGAGAGAGAGGGCGGCTGGAGTTCCAAGAAGACAAGAGAAGGGTTGGTTTGGTTTTGCTAGATCGAAGCTGTAGGGAGGGTGGGTTGGAGGTTAGGTTGAACAGCTGGAGGATATCGGAGAGAGAGAGAGAGAGAGAGAGAGAGAGAGAGAGAGAGAGAGAGAGAGAGAGAGAGAGAGAGAGAATGGCATTGGAGCTGGGTTTGGGGTGGATCGACGAAGGGTTAAGTCAGAGGAAGGGAGGATGGGGGTTGGCTGGGTGGGATGATGGGAGGTGGCTAGTGGGTCATCATGCAATGGTGGAAGTTCCAGAGAGAGAGCTGCCATGGGGTGGGTGGGCCTGGTGCAAGTTGGAGATGGTGCAAGTTGAAGATGGTGATAAAATTTTCTTTCGATTTTTTCAAGATTTTTTTTTAATTTTAATTTTTTTTTTATCATTTAAATAGTAAAATAATTTTTTATTAATTTTTGGTCCACGTGGAAGTCCACATCATAAAAAAAAAATGAAGCCCACATTCGCCATGTAAGCAGATAACAGATTTCCTGACGGTCTCTCTAACAGATGGGGCATTTTGTAGGGTTTCCGTGACGTTGTGTATGTAATTGTAAATATCCCATAGGTTGGGATGTAATCATAAATGACCCTATAGGTTGGGGGGTTTACTGTAGTTAACCCTAAATTTTTTGTATAAGTCTAGAGCCGAACAATCTGATTTTAAACATCCCAAAGAGTAGAACTCTTATAGGAGGGGAATAGATTAGTTTTTCCTTGACGGTTGGTTCTATGCTTGCTTGGACGTGAGGTTAAGGGAGTAACAATCGGGTTGAACAACTTATTGAGTGTTTTACGGGGTTTTAGGTCTACGTGCGCTAGTAGGACACTCAAACTTGTTTCCTTATTTCCAGGTGAATTTTAATCAGTAAATTATCTTAACTAGGTGTTCTACTCTGCATACTTTCGAGGACGAAAATGCACAAGGTTAAACTAGTTGGACATGAGGTAGGGTTTCCTGATTCCCAATGATTAGGCTATGTCACTTTTAATTTTGGTGCTTATATATAGTACTATAAATATGAATATTATTGTTGCTTTGCTCGGTGAATATTATTTGATGTTATGTGAATATTATTATTGATATTTCTTCGTGGATATTATTTGACATTTGGTGAATATTATTATTCATGCGATTAAATCTGAAATATTGTTGTTATTATATGTGTTATTATTCAGTAGTGATAAATGATGTTTGCGCTGCATTACATATGCATCATAAATACAATGGTGTTTGGGGTGTGTGTGTCGTTTGAGGTATATCTAATGGGTGGGAGAAGGCCTTAGATATATTTGAGTGAAAAAATTGTGGAATATATTCAGGTGACGAGAGCAGGGCTTGAATATATTGAGGTGATGGGAGCAAGGTCTTTAATGAAAAGTGAAAGTTAAGAAATTCGTAAACAAAAGAAAAATGGGTTAAGGGACGGACGGGCACTAGTTTTTATTTTAGGGTATTCGGAGCCACAGTTGTAAAATGCATGGTATGTGACATGCAGGCTTGTTGCCCTAAGATATGAATTAGTGGGATTAGAAGGGAGTGAGTTCATGGCATCACTGCATATGCAAATTTATTTAATTGTTCATGACACTTTGATTAACTGTGATAGTAGACCTTGAGGGGTTTAACGGTACTCTACCGGGCATTAGAATGCTCATACCCTAATAAATTGTGCAGGATTCAAGATAAAGTTTGAGGAAGCGGGTTTCAACTAAGCTGCTAGGCTTTTGTTGTTGATTTTTGTAATTAATATTTGTAAGTAGTCAACCATTTGATAAAAATCTTAGTGTGTATGTAACTACGAGCTACTGCGACTCTGATTTTATGTTGTTAAGTAAATTTGTATTATTTTGTGGCTCTATTTATCATCATATCATGGTTATAAGATTTTATTCTTATGACTATGGTATGACTCACACCATGATTTGGGAATATTCCTTATTTTCGAATCGTGTCATGACATTGCTTCACTCTCACCTTCGTGAAGGTGCTTCTCTCGGTTATGGCCTATGACGCGTACCACCCTACGACAGTGTCCCATGGGAAGGGTCGTAAGGACACACTTCACTCTAGCTCTGAAGCCGCTTCGTTTTTCTCTTCTCTTTGTTCCGCTGCTATCCCCCCTCAACCAAATCGAGCGGGGTTGGAAGCCCACTCTCCTTCTACATGACAATTACTTGAGTATTGTGATGAGTTTAGAATTTTATAGAGACTGGCATGAAAAGATTCATACTTCTACTCCCTTTGTTGCAGATACCACATGTGTATCTGACTACTTCTGTCTTTGCAGGGAGTAGAGGTGTTGAGCCTCACTTTTTTCCTCTACAGCCACACAATTGTCCTTCTCTACCTCTGTGGCTTTTAGGGTTTTTTCCTCCCTTTTTGTCAAAATTCTCTAGCAACCTCATTTTCTTGGCTTCAGAAAGAATTGATGAGAAAGATCAAACAAAAGGACCCTGCGATATGGTCCCCCCCTTCCCCCTTTGCTTTTGACTTCATGGTGGGTTCTCCCCCACATCATGGGCTACTCTTCTTTTTGTTGTTTGTTTGTGGCTTTGGATGCTCAAGGCATCTGCGAGAGAAATCTCATTGTCTTGCTGCCTTTAAGAACAATGAACAAAGAAATCTATTGCTCTTGGTAGAAATCTGTCAGCAGTGGAGGAGGCACTTGGGGACCAGTGCAGTCACTGGCCCCCAATGAAATTTTATTATATAAAAAAAAAAAATTAGTACTAGTATTAGAAGTCTGAAGCCATATGGATACGGGCCAAAGAAGATTTCAGCCAAAGAAGTCAAGTCATAGTGGCGTTTAAGTCATAGTGGCGTGGTCCAGTAGATTTCAATGTGGGCCAGCCAAATATCCTAAAATTATACACTACATATTCCTAAAAGGATTAGAATTATTATTATTATTATTATATATTGCCTTCTAGTATAAATCAATAAACCTAAGCCTTTTTCTCTTTTCTTGAGTCAAAAACAACTAGCCAGTTACTTGTGAGTTTTTTTTTCTTCTCAAATTCTAATTATATTATCAAGTTTTTTTTATTTCTATTGATTTTAATGGGTCTTTCAATTTATGTGTAGATCACCAGAGGGAAAAGGCTTTGGAGATATTTGGTAAATCGCTATTCAACTCCAAGTATGTATTTGTCTATCCCTTGTAATTTTTCTTGTGTAGTATGTAATTCTTTATCCCTTTAATGCAATTGTGAACTTGTGTTGGTGAAATTTTAATTTAATTTTATAAATTTCTATATATATGATTCTCTATTGGTTTGATTAATATATTGCTTTGAATTGAATGCTCAATTTGATTCGGTTTATAAGTTTGAGAAGATGTTCATAATTGTTTCGATTTAAATATAGTTCATATATATGTGTTTCAGTTCTGGAAAGAGTTTTCAAAAGAAAATCAAAGTCTGAGTTAGTGGAGTTGTCACCTACAAAGAGTCAAAAGAAAAATGAAAGTAGTTCAAACCAAACTACAGAAGTTAACTTGGAAAATCTGCCATCTGATCCCGGATTACGTAATCAAATATTGAGTTACCATCCAAATGTTCAAGACCTAGTTCGAAGAGCTTATCTCCAAAAAGGTCCTTGTCAACCTTGAGGGCATAATTTTCTTTACAAAAATTTTAGAGCAAAACAAAGACGATTTAATCCTGGTTGGTTTAGTGAGTTTCCTACTTGGTTAGAGTACAACATAAAAAAAGATGTTGCCTTTTGTCTATGTTGTTATCTCTTTAAACCTGATATTGGAGAGCAATCTAGTGGTGAATCTTTTGTTGGTGTTGGATTTTCTAATTGGAAGAAAAAAAATAGACTACAAATTCATGTTGGAGGATCGAATAATGCCCATAATAAAGCTTGGAGAAGTTGTGAGGTCTTATTAAACCAAAAGCAGCATATTGAAACAATTCTCTCAAAACACTCAAAGCAAGATCAAATTGATTAACGAACCCGTTTAGGTGCATCAATTGGTGTTAGTAGAATATTGTTACAACAAGGGCTTCCATTTCGTGGGCATGATGAATCCGAAAATTCAACCAATCAAGGGAATTTTCTTGCATTTTTACGATGGCTATGTCGTTTCAATGATGAAATGCTCCTGAAAATATGAAGTTGACATCACTTGATATCCAGAAGGACATTTCAAGTTCTATTTCAACTGAAATTGTCAATGCAATCATCAGGGATATTGGTGATTCATTATTTGCCATTCTTGTTGATGAATCATGTGACATGTTTTGAAAGGAGCATATGGCAATTGTGCTACGTTATGTCGATAAAGGTCAGGTAATTGAATGTTTTATAGGTATTGTGCATGTTACAGATACTAAATCTTCCTCACTCAAGTTAGTCGTTGATGATTTCTTTTCAAGACATGGATTAAGCATTTCTAGATTGTGAGGGCAGGGTTATGATGGCGCAAGTAATATGAGAGGTGAGTTTAGTGGTCTTAAAACACTCATTCTAAATGAGAATGACTCTGCTTTTTATGTTCATTGTTTTGCTCATCAACTTCAGCTAGCTCTGGTAGCTGTGGCAAAGAAACATTCAAAAATTGTAGATTTATTTACTATGGTTTCTAATATGGTGAATGTTGTGGGTGCATCCGCTAAGCCCCGTGATATGCTAAGAGAAAAGCATGCTGATGCAATTTTTGAAGCACTCAATAATAATGAGCTCTTAAGTGGGCAAGGCCTGAATCAAGAAACTAATCTTAAGCGATCTAGTGATACACGATGGAGCTCTCATTATAATTGTTTAATTAGTTTGGAAAACATGTTCCCGTCTGTGATAGATGTGCTTAAGATTGTAAGAACAGATGGATCATGTTACGAACAAAAATTTAAAGCAAATGTTCTATTGACTTTTATGCAATCATTCAACTTCATTTTTGGTCTACACTTGATGAAAAAAAATTTTGGGAATCACAAATGACTTGTCTCGGGCATTACAAAAGAAAGATCAAGATATTGTGAGTGCCTTGGACTTGGTCAAAATATGTAAAGGAATATTGCAAAGTATGAGAGATAATGGTTGGGATTCTTTACTTGATCAAGTTTCTTTTTTTTGTGGCAAGTATCATATTGAAATTTCAAAAATGGATGATATTTTTTCCAGTAGAGGGAGACCAAAACGTAAAGCTCAGCCCATCACAAACTTACGTCATTATCGTGTTGATTTATTCGTTGATGTCATTGATATTCAGCTCCGAGAGTTAAATGATCGGTTCAATGAGAAGAATACTGAATTACTTCCTTGTATGGCATGCTTGAGTCCAAGTAATTCATTCTCTGCTTTTGATAAAGCAGAGTTGATGAGACTTGCCCAATTTTATCCAAGTGATTTTTCTGAGCATGACCTCAAATTACTTGAAGAACAACTTGAGAATTGCATTTGGGACGTGAGCTCTAACAATGAATTTACAGAATTGAAAGGGATTATTGATCTTGTGCAAAAGATGGTTGAGACAAAAAAAGATTAGATCTACCCTTTAGTGCACTTGCTTCTGACACTAGCACTAATCCTACATGTTGCGACCGCAAGTGTAGAGCGAGTATTTTCTGCTATAAATATTGTGAAGAATCGGTTACACAATCGAATGGGGGATTTGTGGATGAATGATTGATTGGTTGCTTATATTGAGAAAGACATTTTTAATAGTATAAATGACGAAGTTGTTATGCAATGATTTCAAAATATGAAAACTCGTCGAGGACAATTATGATTGTAATGAATATACAATATAGACAATATGATTTTTGATGTTTTGATGTCTAGTTCGAAGTTTTTAATATTTATATTTTGTGAAAGGCCCCCAGACACATGAAATCCTGGCTTCGCCACTATCTGTCAGCCCTTTTTTTTTTTCTGCAACCTCACGCCCTCTTCTTTTCTTTTCTCTCCTCCTTTTTATAGAGTCCTTGTGAGAGAGATTTGAGATGAAAGAATTCACATTCAAATTGGATTCCTCCTCCCCTTTATCAGATTATCCTTTTTCCCTTATTTATTGAATCATGATCCCTTCCTTTTCTCTAGGCATAAGATTAGGAATAATTGACTTCCTAGGTGTTTCAAACTTGTTTTGAAAACAAGCATAGCGTGAGGACCAGACCCACCCTACGTTGTGGGGCTTATCCAAACCCATGTTTGAATTTTTTTTTTTTGGTTCAACACCATACTCCCAGGAAAAGCTCAAACACCCTTCAACAAAAGGGTACTCGTACCAGAAACCGACACACGTGGGTAGGTAAGCAATAGTGAACGACATTCAATTGTGTTTCACCCCACACCCCCTTGTAGGTAAAAGCTTCCATAGTTGGTTGACCAAAATGAGGATCCCAAATTGCATGAGCAATAGGTCCCTCAGGTTCGGCGAGTTAAATGTATTAAAAAGGGACAAATTTTAGCGGATGGTGTTGCTACAGTTGGCGGCAAACTCGCTTTGGGAAAAAATGTATTAGTAGATGCCAAGGTCAAAAATTAAAATAATTTTTCATCAATCCAATCACCATTCGTGTTTTTTCTTTTTCTTACCAATCACCACTACACTTTTCGACCTTGGTTCCATAGGAGCAAGTAAGAAAGATTGAGAAATAGAACCATCTGATTTGATTCGTTCCATAGTGGGGTCTCGAAAAACAAGTAATTTCTGCTGGGTGTCGATTCTTTTTTTAGGTTCATTAGAGTTTTTATTGGTTGGAACATCTAGTTATTTTGGTAGGAATTTTATATCTTTATTTCCTTCTCGGCAAATAATTTTTTTTCCACAAGGGATCATGATGTCTTTCTATAGGATCGCAGGTTTTTTTATTAGCTCCTATTTATGGTGCACAATTTCTTGAAAAATGTAGGTAGTGGTTGATCGATTCAATTGGAGGTTATTGGCCGAAAAGAATCAATTTAAATAGCCTTTTGTGGCTCCGGTGGCGACTAGATCAATGTGTTATTACTTCAAGAGAAACTCCTATCAAAGTTCACTATGAATATTTGGGTACCTATCATGAGATTTATGGGCACTATCTAATAGTATAAAAATTGAGGGGAAGCTGTTAAGAGTTATCATAGAATGGGTACCTCGATTTAATATTTGTACTTGTTATTTATTGTTCTATATTAATATTTTAACCTTACCCTCATATTGTTATAAAGATATGGAATTGATATTCCTGGTATAGTAGATGCTATTACCACTTTTGGGTAATTTATTTTTTTAATATTATAAATACTAAAAATATTATTAATTTATATATATATATAATATTATAAATACTAAATAAATTATATTTAATGCGGATGCGGATATAGTCGAATGGTAAAATTTCTCTTTGCCAAGGAGAAGACGTAGGTTCGATTCCTGCTATCCGCCCAGGATAATGGGTAAATATATGAAATTTAATTAAATATTTGATAGATAAAGCATTAAATATAAACAAGTCGATTATTCAGGGTGTTCTGTCATTGTCGTAGGTCATTCACTTTCATTACATTGATGTGGATTGCCTTGCGAAATAGCAATAGAGCTTTTCCAGACATTTGAAATCAAATATTGAAATAATTTCAGAGACTTTCATAATTTAATGTGGTAAAAATTTAGTTTACATGATGAGTTGACGTATGGGAAATATTGAGGATCATTTGCTAGCCTATTTATTAAGATATTATTACCACCAAATTATTATCTTGTACGATGAATATTTCAACCATTACTGCGTCCTTATTGGTACGGAATTGTAGACTAATTTTTTAGAGATATTTAGTCAAATACCCAATCTTAACACTAAAACTATAAATAAACCCTACATAATTTAATTTCTATAAACAAACCCAACTTTCATGTGCTTTGTAATTCTGAATATTTTTTACTTGGATAATGAATGAAAAAAAATAATGTCAATCTCATTCTTTTATGTTCTTTTTGGTAATCAAATAGGCAAAAAAGGAAAAGAAAAAAAGAATCAAGATAGGAAATCGTATTGAAAAATTGATTAAATCGACCAAATTAATTCAATTTTTAATTTTCATCACAAAAACAGTTCAAGATTCATTTTTAAAATTTGCATTCCAACTTTTCCAAATCGACAATTCATGCTTTTTTATGGAATTTAATTTGTTCATTTATGTATTAGATTTTAATTAGATGACTTATCCATTTTTCATTTTGCATATTTTTTACACGCACAATATTTGAAGAGGAATATTCAAACATGTTCCATTCCCCATCACCTATAATACAAATGGATTTGGAATTTACCCTTTTTTATTTAATTTTTTAAACTAGATGATTTTCAGACCTATCCCAAAATAAGAAATATCATTATTATGCAAATATTTTGAGTAACTCATCCAACTCACCATGTCAGAAAATCAATAAATAAGAGGTGTTCATTGTACATTTTCAATTAACTCCCAAATTTAATTATTCTTATCTATGTTTTGGCTTTGAAGTGACCTTTGCAATTCAATACCCAAACAAGAAAAAGAGTAAAGACCCTCAACCCTCTTGTACTTTTTATTCTCTATAAAAACAAAAACCCATGCTCCAAAAAAACCAAAAAACTGATTGTAGGACTACTTGTCATATATGATACATAGCAGTATAGGTCTCTACCCTGGAGATTAAAAGAAAAGTAATATATTGGGTGGTCAGAGTTCGTGTCTTATCCTCATTGGTTGAGAAATATTTAGTATTTTTCTTTTTTATTAGTTGACATGAAGTTCTTTTTTTTTTATTTGTCATCATAAATTATCATCAGATCAGAACCAATAAATAATGTAGAGGATAAAACCCAAAGAGATGACCAAAATAGATAAATTTAAATTAATCAACAAGAAATTATCCTATAATTTAGTAGGGGTGGGCACGGTCCGATTCGGCCTGCATTTAAAACTTATGATTATGAAATATTAGTTGAGGAAAATCTACATTTGATTCAAATTTCAATAAAGCCAGCTCTTAATTTATTGATTAACAAACCAAGTTCAAATCAAGCCCTTAATATAGTAAAAATAAATAAAAAATTACCATTCCACATAATAAATACAAATCCAAACCTCTTGATTTAAAAAATAAAAATAAAAATTAGCCAGGCGGATTCCTTATTAAGGAAGCCAAATACAAGAAAGAACTGAAACACAAAGAAATATCTTAACCGTTCATCTGCCGTCCTCTCCTAACGTGGACACCATCCAGACCCTTGATTGTTCCACCAATCACCGCTCTAGTTAGCAAGCACCAAACCTCTCGGCTGTCTGTCTATTTTACTGTTATACCCCCTCATACCCCCTCGCGTCCTTACTACTTCTAGGCCAAGGAAGGGTAGCTTTGTCCGAAAAGAGTTTCTCACTTACAGACCCCAATTATTTGACCTCCTGATGATTCAACTCTCAAAAGACCCAAAATTCAACACTTACGAAGAAAGAAAGAAAGAAAAGCGTCCTTTTGCCTAAAGCTCTCTCTTCGTTTGGCGTGGCGTGCATGCTCTGTAGCTCTCTCTCTTCGCGCCCTTTTGCCTTCCTCTAGTCCTGGTCACGGTCACGAAGCTCTCATTGTGCTCTTCTCTCTCTCTGCAAGTTCGCCATTTTTGCTGCTTGTAAGTATCTCTGTCTCCCTACCACTCTGTTTTGCTGTTTTCTGGTGTGTATATGCATGTGTTGTATGATTTTTGTGTAAGTGGGTGTGCGATTTGAGGGAAAAGAGTTGGCTTTGTGATGAGTTTTCTTTGGTGAGAAAAATTGAATTTTGGGGTTATTGTGATAGGCTTTTCTCCTTGCGGTTGCGTGTGTATGTGTATATATATACATATGCATGTGTTAGAGCTGATTTTTGTGTGTGATTTTGATGTAAAAGAGCTGACTTTTTGAATTTTTTTTTTTTTTTTTTGTGATTTTGGTGGAAAAGGTTCAATCTTTTGGTGCTCATGGACTATAACGCGCCTGTAGCAAAGAGGACACGGCTAAGTGAAGAGAAATACTGGAGGGAGTTATGGGAGAAAAAGGCTGGGAAACGAAAACTCTGTGATGGGTCTGATAAGAAAGGGGAATCACGTAAGGGGTCTGAGGCATGGGATTGTGTCTCTGTGGATGACTCTGAGTCTGAGGAGAATGAGGAAGCCACTGTGAGTCCATCCAAGGGAGGCAAGGACAAGCAAAAGGGTGGGAAAAGAAAATCTGCGGAGGGGTCTAAGAAACAGAGGTCTGGTTGTGATGAATCTGATGAGTGTGAAGATCCCAGTGTTGAAATCATCAGCGAAAGTTCATTTGGAAAGCAAGACAATGATTCTGTGGGTTTTGATAGTGTTGAGAGTGCAGGATCAAATGGAAAGAAGTCTAACTCTGGTGCTGTGGACATGGAGAATTTTTTTCCAGTTGAAGTGGAGGATAGTGATGATGAGGTGGTGTATTTGGGTGAAGAGAAAGTAGGAGGTTTTGGTTGTGTGAGTTCAGAGAGGAGTGATGCCTGTGAGGATGCTGCTTCTGATGGCTCAGATGAATCTTGGAAGAGTAGTTCTAGTGAGGATTCTATTTCTCATGCCTCAGATGAATCAGATGATGAGGCCTTTGAACCAGAAAACTCAGAAAGTTCTGTATTTTCTGAGTCGTCGAATTCATGCGGTGAAGAGGGGCATGATGATGAAAGAGGGGTTACCAAGAGAAGTGGGAAACCAAGAAAGGGGAAAAGTGTTGAGGAGAAGAAGGGGCAGGACATTGATGCTAGTGAGATTGCAAAAGGAAGTGGGAAAGCAGAAAAGGGGAAAAGTGTTGAGATTGGTGTGAGGAGAAAGGGAAGGGTTGGGTTGGATATGTCAGTTGATGCAGATGATGACATTGATAGCAACAAAGATGATACTATTCATTCTGCTCAAGAGTTTAATAGTGTGGCAAAACGAACTCGTTCACGAGTTAGTCCAAGAAGTGAAAAGAAGAGAATAGAATCTGAAACTGTAAATGATAATGAGGATTCTTCTTCTGGGTATGATAATGACAATGAGGATGTTGATGACGCCAATTGCAGTGGTCCGAGAACTAGGTGCCACGAAAAGAAAACAGGGTCTGATGATGATAGAAGAAATGATGAAAGTGACAAGACCTATGGTGGTAGTCCAGAAACTAAGCGCAGTAAATGGAACGATGCCCACAGAGTGTGCAAGAATAAAAGGGATATCGGGAATCTTACTAACAGAAGGTCCATGTGGGCAAAGAAGGATTGCAATGTTTTAAAGATTCTTGTAGATTCCATTTATGAGAAGGGAGAAGGGACACTGAAAGGGTCAGATTCCTTTGGAGATGAAGGCCATAAAGATGAAAGAAATCCACCAGAATCTGAGATGACAACTCTTCCACTTAAGTTCAGTTTTGGAGAGCAGTCAACTGTGCCAAAGAAGTCAGAGTGTGATCCAGAAGAAAAAGAACTATGGGACGACCTTGAATTTGCTCTCAGAGCTTCTGAGATTGATTCCTCTGATTCTAATGTGGTAGGTTGGTTCCCCTGATTCTGAGATTGGTTCCCCTGATCTTGGAAAGTACATTTTTGTTTCTTGCACAAGATCTTTTATTGTAAGTGAATGTTTGATTTGCAGGTTGAAAGTCAAGATTCACTCCCTATTGCTGATGAAGTTGAAACAGTAGCTAGCCTCTGTAGGCGAGGGGTTCATCAACTTATACTTGATGAAGAGATTGGACTCAGATGCAAGTTTTGCTCTTATTTAGATCAGGAGATCAAGTATATTTTACCAGACTTCGTAAGTCCTGCAATTGTCTTATGCATGTTCCTTTCAGTTAAGATTGATTATGTTAGCATTTTTAGATTGCACTAAAACTTAGAATCTAGTTATTATTATGATAACACTGAATGTAGAGCATTCTGTATTGTTTGGAACATGCTTAGGATGCTTCCTTTGTTGGCAATTTTATCCATATAAGTTTTAGATTTAGAGACTTAGAGCAAGGGCTTGCTTACCTAGCTGAGATCCAATATTATATATATATTGTCTTGGTTTGGGTCCGTTATTTGGAACGAAACTAAGACGTGTTGACGTTCCTTTCCCTGTAACTTGAGTTGGCCAAGTTTGATTGGATCTGAGAGCAAACTCACTGTTCAAGCTGTTGACCCAATTGACATATTTCACCGGTTGTTTGTTATTATTAGCTTTTTATTCTATTTTTGAACACCTCTTGCATATGCTTGGACTTGATCATTGGTTTAGTTCATTTGGTTACTCAAGGCTTCTGGTCTTTAACTTGACAGTAATAATTTTTTGGTGTATGTAAATTGACAATGCTTTCTTTCTTTGATCTTGAGTGGATCCTTCATCCTCGGACGGGGTTATTTAATGATCTCATTGGTGGGCCATTATTACTTCTAAAGCTGCAACTTGTTGATTTTAGTCTTTCAAATCAGAATTATCAAGTTAGTTATGGTGAATGTCCTTGTTATGTTTGTGGCCAATCTCTATTTTTTGTTAAGGATTTCTTGAGTCTCGTCAAATATGTTGCTTTGAATGATTTAGTATATAGGGTCTGATTTTCCGTTCTTCTTTTACTTTCCTTGTCTGCTTTCTGATACTCTGCGCTTATCAACTTAATTTTCATGCTTTAGCATATCAGATATGTGATTCTTCCCATGTGTATGTTCATTCCAGATTGACTGCCCTTATGGAAGATTTGGCACAAGAGGCTCCGAAACAGACAACCGGTCTATCTTTGATGAGCTTCAATCTCATGTTTCTGATTCTGATCGCCATTCTGGCTGTAATTCTCATCCTCATGTTGAAGGCACAGTGTGGGACTTAATTCCTGGTGTTAAAAGTAGTATGTATCCCCATCAGCGTGAAGGTTTTGAGTTTATCTGGAACCATATAGCGGGTGGTATTTATCTTGACAAGTTGAAAAAGCCAAGTAGTGTTGGTGGGAATGGATGCATCATATCACATGCTCCTGGAACAGGAAAAACTCGCCTTACCATTGTCTTTCTCCAGACATACATGGAGTTATTCCCAGATTGCAGGCCGCTTCTGATTGCTCCTCGTAGCATGCTCCTTACGTGGGAAGAGGAGTTTAAAAAATGGAAGCTTGACATTCCGTTTCACAATCTTAACAACTGGGAGTTGTCTGGCAAAGAAAATCAAACAGCTGTAAATTATGTGATGCAAGCTCAAGGCAGGAAAAGTGTCAACATAGAAAGCAGACGAATGCTGAAGTTGTATTCCTGGAAAAAGAAGAGAAGCATCCTGGGGATTAGTTACCGGCTGTTTGAGCAGCTTTCTGGAGCACAGAAAACTGGCTCAGTTGATGAAATGGGGAAAATCCTTCTCGAGTTTCCTGGTCTTGTAGTGTTTGATGAAGGACACACTCCTCGGAATGATCAAAGTCATATGTGGAAGGCTTTGTCAGAAATCAAAACAAAAAGGCGCATTCTTCTCTCTGGAACTCCGTTTCAGAATAATTTTCAGGAGCTCTTCAATACAATCTGCCTCGTGAGGCCAACTTTTGCAGCCTCGATTGAGTCTACTAAATTCAGTAGAGATCTTCCCAGAAACCGAGGCCGGAAAAGCAATGGAGAGAAATGGAAATGGACTTCTCTGGCCAGCAGTAGTGGAAAAGTTGTCGATGACAAAGAAAAACATGCTACAGAGGTCAAAGCTCAGATTGCGCCATTTGTCCACGTCTATAAAGGTTCTGTGCTGCAAGATAGTCTTCCCGGGTTAAGGAACTCAGTTGTTGTTTTACACCCAACCCAGCTACAGGAGAGGTTTCATAAGAGAATTCAAGTGGTGAAGGAACTGTTTCGATATGAAAACCTAGAGGCTTTAATATCTTTTCATCCTTCCCTCTTGCTTAAGGAAGATGCATTTTCTTCTGACCAGCGTAGGTTACAAGAGCTTAAATTAAATCCTGATGCTGGAGTGAAGGCAAAATTTGTGATGGAACTCATCCGGCTCAGTGATGCTTTGAAAGAAAAAGTTCTTGTTTTCAGTCAGTACATTGATCCCTTAAACCTTACAAGGGATCTTCTGAAATCTCAATATCAGTGGACTGAAGGGGAAGAGGTGCTGTATATGGATGGAAAAAGTGATATGAAGCAGCGTCAATCCTCAATGAAGGTTTTCAATGATCCATCTAGCAAAGCCAAGGTATTATTAGCTTCAACTAAAGCATGTTCTGAAGGCATAAGCCTTGTTGGAGCTTCCAGGGTTGTATTGCTGGATGTCACATGGAATCCATCTGTGGAGAGGCAAGCAATATCCCGTGCCTACAGGCTGGGACAGAAGAAGGTTGTGTTTGTTTACCATCTCCTCATGGACCGAACTAATGAAGAGCATAAATACAGTCGCCAAGTTGACAAGAGTCGTTTGTCTGAGTTGGTGTTTTCTGATTCAGACAAGAAGAAGGTTCTTGAGAAGGAAATCCGAGCCACAGTTTCTGAGGATAAAATCTTGCAAGAGATGGCCCAGCACGGGAAACTGAAGCACCTATTTAAAAGCATAGCTTTACTGCATGAAGACATATACTTTGAGCAGCTAGGCCTGTCAACTTTTGGTTAAGACACAGGCACACATTGTAACCCAATGACTGTTTTCAACTCTTGGTTCAAACATATTTTGCGCACTTTATGGTTTCTTAGCTCCAACATTTATGTATTGCCTTGCCTCCAAATTATTGGTTTTCCTTTTGGTTAAACAAGACATAGTAGGAAGGAAAGCATTTGAAACTACAGGGACATACAATGATATAATGAAAAAAACCTCAGTCAGTTGACACATGGAGATAGAGGAAAGCACCAAACCAAAGAGTAGTAGCTCTGTTTACAGATACCTCGGATACCTTCATTCTTTGCATACTTCTCAAGTCGCTACACTTTCTTGCTTCTCGTGGTTATGGGAAAGCAAGACAACGTCTTAACCATTGTTTCAGTGTGCCGACTATGCTAGGTAGGTAGAAGCATAGTGGATTGGTGTCGTTTCTATATCGTCTTGGAGTATAGTTAAAGAATACATTTCCTGACTTGTCTTGGAGACTATATACAGACTATGCATAATTATGATTATGAGATACATGTTGAATTATAATTAACTAATATTTACGTTGATATAAGAAATATGAGTGATGTGCATATGTGTGCATTCAGTGTTTTATTTATTTTGATCCATGCATGAATTGCATGATGCCGAATGACACCCAATGACAAATTATATGAGTTTAGTATCATATTTGCAATGTGAGGGCTGTCATTCATTATATTGATTTGAGATTTATGAAAGAATTTACACATCTGGATGGATAGCACAGCATATCTGGGGGCTGTATTCAATTATTCTTCCTAATGTATATTTTTTTTGGAACATTCTTGCTAATATTTATGTCTATGTGTAGCTGAAAATTATCATATAGAAAACTTAATATAACAAAAGTTTTCGCTCATGGAATATATGAGGCTTGATTTTCCTTTAATTTGTGATGAGTTAGTAAAATAAGGAACAGGAAAAGTACGAACAAAATACATGTGTTTTATTCAGCAAAATTTTGACAAAATACAAATGAAAAGTTCAGCCACTATATAATAATTATTTTTTTTATTTTTTTTATTCACTAATATGTGAAAAGTATCTTAATTCTGTATGTATTATTGAAAATTTTGTAAAAAATATGTGTATTAAACTTGAAGAATACATATGTACATGTATAATATGTTGTATGTTGTATTGTTTGTTTGATTTTAAAAACGTGTATTTTATTGAGTCTTTAAGACGTGTAAGGAAAATAGCAGTATTTTAGAAATATAAGTACGTATGAGTATAATACAAGTATTAAATGAGAAATGCTAACTAGTTATGACTAACGTTTTAGCTTGCAGTTAGATATGATATGCATATTAAAAACTGCTAAAATGTGAACAATGTTATGGTCTATAATCTATATGCCTTGTGAAGGCTAAGTAAAGTAAAAGACTAGTTATTTATACGTTTGCCTTGTGAGGCTAAATAAAAAATGTAGAGGGGAATGTGCTCAAGTCTATAAAGGAGTCATTAAGGGAGGTAACCCAACTTTTGTGATTGGAGCTTTCACGAAGAAAGTTCAATATGGTAGAAACAATCCATATTGTGTGGCTCATATATGGCACTTATATTATTATGGAGATATCATTGAGATATTCTTCCGCTCATCCTTAGGATGTAAGTGCTATTTTATGTGATGTTAGGAAGGGTTTTAAATGTAAATGAGTTTTATTTTATTATTAAAATGTTTTAAAATGTTTTATATATTTAATTTTGATTTTGAAATTTTTTAATAGTTAAAATTACTAAAAAATACCCATGCTATGTCATCAAGTTAACGGTTTTAATGACCAACTTGACGGAATGGAGGAACGGGGGGATGCGGAAATAACAAAACAGGGTATATTGACTCAGTTTGAAATATAAGGGGTAAAATAGGATTTTTGGTGAAGTACAAGGGACACATTGATAATTAAGCTTTTAAATATTTATGGAGGAAAATGGATTTAACCCTAATAATAATTTTTTTGGTAATATCCGTGCATGTAATGGTAAAGGTACCAATTGGTCCAACAGTTAAAGCCCAAAAACTGAAACAAACCAATTTGTGAAAATAGTTTCATGGCCCATTTCTATTCCATGGGCTCTATCCAGATTAAAACGGAATAGTTATAATAAGCAACTCTGCGTTTTCTTGTAAGAAATTGTTTGTTTTCTTCTCGTGCGTAAGACTTACGAGCGGGAACTGAGTAACTCTGCGTTAGAGCTACGACGGGGAAGAGAAAACATGCCCTCCCTCACGCATCCCCCTCCTCTATTTATTTGCTCCTCTCCGTTTTCTTCAAGCAATCAGCTCCTCCTACTTCTCGTTCAGTTTCTTCTCCTTCCTTTTGCTCAGGTAACTCTCTCTCTCTCTCTCTCTCTCTCTCTCTCTCTCTCTCTCTCTCTCTGTGTTTCTGATTTTACTTGTATGAAGAATGCTCACTGTTTCTTTATCTTTTGAAATTTGAAAGTCGACAACGAGCCATTGTCACTATACCACGCTTGCTTGAGTGCAACTTCAATGTCAAAGTTCATGGCTGCTCCAAATGCAAATTCAAATTCAAATTCAAATCCAAATCCAAACAACTCCTTTGAGGTAAATTCATTGTCGATTTTTCTTTGCGTTCATGTATTTATTTTCTGAGTTAATTTAATTTTGTGTGTTTTTTAGGTCGCTCAACCTCCAAACGACTCCATATCAAGCCTAAGTTTCAGTCCCAAGAGCAACATTCTGGTCGCCACCTCCTGGGACAACCAGGTTCATGTTCTTTTTCTTTTCTTCCTTTTTTTTGTTGGTTTTTATCACTTATAAAACCTTAGGTTTTGTTTGTTTGCTAAGAAATTTATTTGTAGAGATTTTGATTGAATTTCTGTGACCATCTTATTGAACTTGTGGTTTATGGACAACCCAGAATATAAGGCAATATGCTATGAGGTTAATATAATTTTTTTTTTGGTATAATCTACTTATGTAACTTATGTTAACTGAAATAAGATAAACATGGGGCATTTATAATTTCTTTTCTTTTCTGTTTTCTTTCTTTCGCAACCAAACAGTGTTTTGTTGGGATTTACTAATAACTGGTGGTGTTCCCTTGTTTAGGTACGATGCTGGGAGATACACCAGAGCGGAACAAATCTTGTCAGTCAGCCCAAGGCAGCGATATCCCATGACCATCCGGTAACATATCTTATTGCACATTGTTTTGGCCAACTTGCTTTGTTTTCGATTCTCAAGCTTGATTTTGAACCTCTTGTATACTTATGGATATATGCACATACTGGCTTACAATGAGTCAATTATAACTTCCTATCACAGCGATGATGCGAGTTAGAAATCCCTGTTCAGAATTTAAATTCCAGATCACCTGTCTTTACTTGTAGAAGGACAGAATAATAATAGTAATTATGGTAGCTGTGCGACCTGTTTGCAAGATCTTAGGTTTCCAATGAAGATGTCAAGGACAATTGCATGTGCAATTGTTATATCGTGCTGATTTCAAAACAAGTAAATTTAGTAGTATTTTTATGCAATATTATTTAAAAAGATAGAGTTTTTTTTTTTTGGAGTAATGAATGAACATGTGCATTTAATTTGAGACTACATGGGATCAATGTATGTCCTTTGAGGAAATTCTGTGATATAACTTGCAACTTTTCTTTCTTTCTTCTTTCTTGTAAGCTGGTCAGAAGTTTATAATATGATTCATGACTTTGTATACACATATAGTAATATACTCCATCTATATAGGTTTTGTGCTCAACTTGGAAAGAGGATGGAACAACTGTGTTCTCTGGAGGTTGCGACAAGCAAGTGAAGATGTGGCCTTTGGGTGGCCAACCAGTAACGGTTGCCATGCATGATGCACCCATTAAAGATATTGCTTGGATCCCTGAGATGAGCCTCTTAGTCACAGGAAGCTTGGACAAGACTATGAAGTAAGTAAAACATAGCCTTTGTTCTTATGTATTTTGAGCTATCTGAAATTTATACACCAGAAATTTGTGTGGTATTCTTTCTGAAATAATTCATTTAAGGTTATGGGAGAATGTTGTGCTTTGCTCTTGCCAGTTTGGCACCCTTTTTGATCATATATTTTCTTCTTTGTTACAGAATGTTCTCATTCATCTGAGAACTAAGTTTCTTGTAGTTGTTGATGTGTTGTATTGTTTTCCTACCTTAACTTATTTCATAAATTACTAAAGCTTTGTCATCTTGCCTTGATACCAAATTTTCTGTTTTTTATATTTATGATCTTCTCTGCCTATCTTCAGGTATTGGGACGTGAGGCAGCCAAATCCAGTGCATACACAACAACTACCTGAGCGCTGTTATGCTCTATCAGTGAGATACCCTCTAATGGTTGTTGGCACTGCAGACAGAAATCTGATTGTTTTTAACTTGCAGAACCCACAGGTAAATTTTATTTTTAGGAGTTATCAGATTAGATTTATTTTATCAATTTCATGCAAGAAAATCACATTAAAAAGTAAATCAGGCTTACTTATTTAGTAACTTTGTTCACTCCTTGTTTTAAAAATTAACATTTATATAGGCTGTTTTTTTTATTAAAAAAAATTTGGTGGTACTACGATGATAAGCATCTCTAGTTTTTTAGTTTTCAGTTCCAGTAAATCACTTTTCCACAATAAATTGCAACGGTGCTGAGATATATTATCTGTGTGATTTGATCACCTCCATGAGTGTTCTCTATTTTTCTTCTAAATTTACTTATTTCCAATCACCAACAGACTGAATTCAAGAGAATTCTTTCGCCCCTAAAGTATCAAACAAGGTGTGTTGCTGCATTTCCTGATCAGCAAGGATTCTTGGTAAGTATTTTCTCTTGTGCTCATAGTTTTCTGTTTGGGTTCTCTCTGAAAATATAGTTCTCCTCTTTTTTAAATAGCTTGCTTAGAATGACAAACTATAATATGGTATTCTTGCATAATTATTCCACCAAACATGAATTCATGGTGTGCTTTCTTGTTTATGACTAGCAATTGATTAATGTGATAATTTCTGGAGAGTGGAGACACAAGTAAATCTTAGTTATCTAGGGGATATAAAAAATACAAAGTGGTGACCAGTTTATTTAAAAATCTTGGACTTTGACATAGAGATTATTGTAATATCTCAAAATGAGATTAAGAAGGAAAAAAAGAGAGGTTTAAATGTTTGTTGATAGTTGATATGCCTCTTTGTCATCAGTTCATCCATTTGCCGCTGTACTTTTTTTTTATTGACTTATGTGATTGTTGATCATGATGTAAGATCATGCATACTCAGTCTTTGCTTCAGAATTATTATATTCTCTGAATAGTTAACTAATTATGATTCTGACATTATGATGTGACCAGGTTGGCTCTATTGAAGGGAGGGTTGGTGTACAACATCTGGATGAAAAACAAAATGATAAAAACTTTGCCTTTAAGTGCCATAGAGAGGGCACCAGGATATACTCAGTCAACTCTCTGAACTTCCATCCAGTATGATTTTCCTTTGTCTTTTTCCTTTTTCATATGGATATTTTTTCTTCTTCTGGATAATGCACTAAGGGGCTAAATAATGTTTGTATTTCTTCTGGTGGATTACCTTAAACTTAAGAAACCTCTTCATTAATTTAGTGTTCTCATGTTTCAGTATCCTAGTTAAGAAAAAATCGCTGAGATTGTTTTGAACCTTGTCATCCATAGACTATGATGTTTTTGTAGAAGTATGGTATTAGTATCATTGGTTCAGTCCTCACCTTAAGATTACACGATTTGGATATTATTCTATCTATCGTTCAGATTTCAGATTTTTGATATCAGTGGATTTATTGGCATATGCACGAATTTTAGAGTTTCCTTTAAATATCTTTCAGTTGATTTTGTTCTATTATATGAGGTAATGTGTCGTGTCGGAAATTGCCACCCCTACTTTGAGTGCATTTGGATCAGTGTGCTTTGTTTTACTTCAGAATTATGACTGGGAATGCCTAATTTTGATATTTTCTATGATCATTCCAAACTCTTTTTTGTAGCATTCATTATGGTTCTTGTTAGGTTGTTCAAAGAAATGATGGATAAATCTGTGTTTTCATTTTCTGTTACTATTATTTGTAATTTTAAAGCTTATTTGAGTCCCTTGTCTCAGGTGCATCACACATTTACTACTGCTGGTTCTGATGGTTCTTTCACTTTTTGGGATAAGGATAGCAAACAGAGACTAAAGGTTTCTCCCGCATCTATTTTCTATTTCTTTTCTCTTTGTATTATGTGTTCTTAACTGTTAGTTCGGTTCTGATAAGTAAAAGTTGCTGCTAAGCTGACAGGCTTACTTTGTTATCTTTAATTCTGCAGAATCCATATTCTTTTTCTGGCATGTCCTTGCCAATTCTCCTAGTCTCTCCTTGTTTATATGTTCAGTCTATGACTGATCCTCTGTATTTATATGCGTATAGGTGTCTGATACAGCTTTTTTCTGTTTTTTCAGGAAATGTCAAGGTGCAATCAACCTATAACTTGCAGTACGTTCAACAATGATGGTTCCATATTTGCATATGCGGTAATTCGCTTTCTTCATGATTGCACAACCAATATGAAGACTCTCTCTCTCTCTCTCTCTCTCTCTCTCTCTCTCTCTCTCTCTCTCTCTCTCTCTCTCTCTCTCTCTCTCTGTACTCACACTGACCTGCGCACATAAATTCACAGCACTCACACATACCAAGGCAGACTAATCTATAGCAGTGTTTTCACAACACTAACACATAAATTCACAATACTCTCAGACACGCCACCTTGCGTCATGACTTCATTGATCTATAGTAATATTCTGAGGGTTCTCTTATATACTTGATGCTTAAATTTCCACTAAATTAGTATCATGCTCTACTTAAGATGATTCTCGACTGTTAATATCATTGATTCATGTGACTGAGTCATCGTGTAATGTAAATTTAGAAAAAGGGAAATACCATCCTAACTTTTCTGGGTTTCCTCTTTCAAATCTGGGGTCGGAAATGACTTCTTGTTCACATGTATACAATTCATGTTCGTCAACTGGTTTAAAGTGGTAAAAGTAGTTATGTTAGATTACATTTTGGGAAACAGAGTACGGCTAGCTAAACCTTTATGAGGAGAGGTCATTCAACTGTACACTATTATGGCATTCTTTTATTATTTGGGTACAAAGGAGACCAGAGGGAGGTTTAAACTTTTTGCTTGATTCTGGGGGTAAATGTCCACTACCACTGGAGCTACAACCCCCCATGTCTATATATAACTTTATAGTAAACCATCCTTGAATATTTAGATTGTCGTTGTACCAAAATTTCAGGCAATGCTTTTTGTGGATGCATTTTTATGTTAGTTCTTGCGATGATGATCAACCTTTCTGCAATCTCAATTTGTACCTCCAATAAACCTTAGCTCTCGCCTTTGATTAATGTGTTTTTTTTCTCTTGTTGTGTGCCATTGTACAATGATGTTTCTTTCTGTACACAAATGACTAAGTGGTAGAGTAACTAAATGCCTCGCATTGCACCTTTAAATTGATGGTTATGCTTTCTGTACAAGCCAATATGACTTGAAAACTGATTGCACAAGACTCAACCAAACTCTCCCTCCAGATATTTTCTTCTCATAATTTTAAATTGCAGATATTTTCCAAACTTGTGTTTGCAGGTTTGCTATGATTGGGGCAAGGGTGCAGAAAAACATAATCCAGCTACCGCAAAGAACTACATTTTCCTCCATGTGCCACAGGTATATTCAGACAACACATTTCAACAATTTTGTTCATGGTGGACTGAAAATACTCAAGACTGCACGTTTATATGTTTCTTTGGTTGCAGGAAGCCGAGGTTAAAAGGAAACCACGAGTCAACACTGGTGGAAAAAGGTGAAGCTGGTCGACCAGCCATGTCGGTTATGAGCTATTTCTGTACATGGAAGTTTTTAGTTGCTGACGTTTGATCAAGGCTAGCCCCTCTGACAGCTCTTAAGAGGATATCCTGCAGATTTTATGTAGAGAGAAGAAGACAGTGTATGTGAGTGGTGTTTTTCCTGTGTAAGAGAGAGAGTTCAGCTAGTAGAGTTTGTTCTTTTTAAGTCATTCTCGATTATAGAGATTAGTGCTTGTAATCCCATTTAGAGATATTTAGTTATATGCCCATTCTTAGCACTAGTGATAGTAGATGATCCGGATCTGATACCCTACACCAGTTAATTTTTATAAACAACCCCAATTTTTAAAAAATAATTTGGGTCTGTGTAATAGTGAATCTCCCTTTTCTTTAGTAGAAGAAATTTCGGAATTTGTCCCGTGGTTTTTCCCTTCACATTGAAGGGTGTTCAACGTTAAATCTTATGTCTCTAAGCTCACCGTTTTTCTTATTGTATTTACACTTGTTTCCGTTGCACTTGGCTCAACATCCGAAACCTGGTCGTGTAGGAACCGATAATCCGAGTTCTTGTTATTGTCTTTCTTACTGAGGAGGTAGAGAATCTGGACGAGGTCATCCAGAGACCTGACAGACTTGGAAAACTCAGCGGCGATAGTGGCAGCGTTGCATGCTAAAGCCTAAAGCCTCGGGGTGGTTGTGGTGGAGCCAAAGCGCCGCCCTTCAAAATGCTTGTAAATTGGATTTGCCGAGATCATCGTTTTCATCTCGGAGGTTTCATATGAGCTCTGATAGTCTTAACATAATTGTGCATTGTTTGTTAGCCCTGCATGATACACGAGATCATCGTTTTCATCTCGGAGGTTTCATATGAGCTCTGATAGTCTTAACATAATTGTGCATTGTTTGTTAGCCCTGCATGATACACGAGGTTGAAGACGATCCTCCAAGAAAGGCTAATATTGGTTCTTTTCTCGGGGAAGAAGTAAATTAAAACCAGCCACTCTTCGGTGAATTCAACCAGCCTTTATTAGTCACTTACCAATTATTTATCGGATTACGAAAAAAGAACCAGATTAACTTAGAAGATCGACAATATATATTTGTGATGAATTTGATATCTAAATATAGTTAGTTCAATTATGGTTTTTTTTTTTCCTTCTCATTCTGAGAAGATATAGATGGTCCTTCCTAGAGCTGGGCATATGGGACCGAAAACCGGCCAAACCGGCCGAACCAAACCGATCGGTCTGGTTTGGTTTGATTTTTTTTTTCTTTTTTTGCCAACGGTGCATGAACCAAACCAAACCGGTCTTCATGGTTCGGCGTTCGGTTTTCAATTTCAAAAACCGTAGGTGAACCGAACCGAACCGAATATGTTAAATTATATGTAATTAAATAATTATAATACAACCTTATTTCCATTTTCAACATTTAAGTAAATGTCTTTGTCATTTTACTTTTATTTATTTTTATATTACTCCATTTACTTAAGTTTATAATGTAAATAAGGAAGTACCCCCCATTTGGATTCAAATAAAAATACTAGAAAATCAAATTCTAACCAAATCAAATCATGAAAAATCGATTTTAGTGCAAAATACGATTTAGGCTAAAAATGATGGTTCATTAAGTCAATATATACTTCATACTAAAATTCCATAAAATCAAGTTTTCTTATTTGATGTGTGAGGAATAAAAGCCGCCAAAAATTATCTTGAGAAAATGATTATTCCGAAAACCCATTTTTCATACTTAGTCAATACTTTTATATAATGGTGAATGATGCATATGGTTTACTTTGAAACTTTGGATGGATGTGAATGATGAACGATGCATATGTTTTAGTTTGAATTGAAAGGATTGATTGAATGAATGAATTTGAATATGTTGTAATGTGAATGGTGAATGAATGTTTAAGTTTGAATGAATTTAGAGTCTACATGTTTCCAAGCAGGTTTTAACCAAACCAAACCAAACCAAACCGAGCTAATCGGTTAACCGATCATCTCGGTTAACCGGTTCATTGGTTCGGCGCACGGTTTGAATTTTCTCCAAACCGGAGTTCATGGTTCGGTGCACGGTTTGACCTCAAAACCGAACCAAACCAAACCGAGCCCACCCCTAGTCCTTCCCTTCAAAATTCAGTAGATCGTAGCGGATAGTCTAAATCTCTTTAGAAATAACAAATAATAAATAAATAAAAGTTGACTATCTTCTGTTAGACCTAATAGCTTTTTAAGTCGGCTTTCATATAATGACAAAGAGTCGGGTGCACATGCAATATCAAAAATTATGATCTTAAGTCTAAATTGGGCCAGCAAACACTCCAAGCTTTTGCTCTTCATCCCACTTCTCAATCTGCAACGCAACCAACCGAGAAGGCAAGGCAATATCAAATTGTAAGAATGCAAAGAGATTCCCACAGAAAAATAAAAGACTATATATGTAAATTTAATGATTGACCAAAAAAAAGATGTAAATTTAATGGCTATGGATCTTTAGGTTTAGAATTATGTACCCATTCAACAGGACATAACCTCCTGTAATTCTTTTCAAACCTCTCGCATTTAGGTGCCTTACCCTCCTCCTTGATACACCTGAATTTGCCATTCTATAAACCATTAGAGATCTGAAAAGGGTAGCAACCACCATGTTAGCATTGTAACATTTTTTTTTAATACAAGCGATATTGAGAGAGAGAAATCGAACTTTGGACCTCTCATACAAGGGTTGATGCTCTTAACCACTTGAGCTAGAAGCCCTGACAACCACTAAATTAAAATAAGTTGTTCACATATATATTTATATGATTTGTTTTTCCTGGAATGGTAATTGAAATTCATTACGTTTTACATATCTTCTAGTGTTGGGAGCGGCCAAGGAGGAGGTAAGCAAGTCCCAATCACACATGAATCACAAGTTTAGAGGCAAAGTCGGCCACCAAATGAGCAGCCAAAGAACCGAGGGGCGAGCGATCCCAATCCCAATCACATATTTTTCAAGTTGTTCATTGATCTGTTTAGACTACCGAAATAATCGACCCGCGGCCGAAGAGATTTTGGAGGTCAACATGATCACTTAATTATTGGTAACCGCATATTTGCAAGATTCCACTAGTAGATGACATAAGTCAAGATTTATTATTTATTTTGAGTATGTAAAAGCGATTAGGGAGGGGGTTTATACAAATATTCATTGGGTGTCTGGCGTTTCGAACCTTGGCCTACATAAATAATTTTCTGGATTTTCAACTTGTATCAGTTTTTATTGATTACAACATATTTATACAAGTCCTACAACTACAAACAAGAAAACAAGGTTTCATGAAACAAGGAAACAATGTTCCCATAAAACATGGAAATAATGTTCCCATAAAACAAGGAAACATAGCTTTAGCTAACACTCCCCCTCAAGTTGTGCATAGATGTCATCAATGACCAACTTGCCAAGAGAGAGACTGTCGTTATTAATATTTCTGCATCAAGCTTCTTCTTAATAGAATGTCGATCCACTTCAACATGCCCCCTCACGTGGGACCACTGCATAGTGGGCCACAAGTGGAGCAAAGGCCACATCGAAGTTAATCATTTCGGTCTGTCGGTGGCAACACCAAATCCAAGTGCAGCCGATTCGTCGGTAGATCACATAAACCATGCGAACAAGGTAAAGGCAAAGCAAAGAACACAGAAACCATGTGAACACGGTAAGAACACAGAAACCCTGTGAACACGGCAAAGGTAAGGTAAAGGACACAGAAACCCTGTGAACACGGCAAAGGACACAGAAACCCTGTGAACACGACAAAGGACACAGAAACCCTGTGAACACGGCAAGGACACAGAAACCCTGTGAACACGGCAAAGGACACAGAAAACCAGCAAAGGCATGAGCAACAATATTGGCACCATAACACGGAGGGGCAACAATATTGGTACCAACAAGAGCAACAATATTGTCCCCAACAAGAGACATAATAGGCAGAAGCAACAACACTGGCAGCAGCAAGAGTCATAACAGGCAGGAGCAACAACATTGTCCCCAGCAAGAGACATAACAAGCATCATCAACAGTAATCAACACTGTCCGTAGCAAGAGCAACACAGGGCACTGGCACCAGCAAGAGCAATATAAGGCACTGGCACCAGCAAGACAAGGCAAGGCAAACAACTGTGGTAGCAACAACATCATAGACAACTTCTCTTCACTCCCCCTCTCCCCCTAAAGAGAAAGGGTCGATGGAGCCATATGATCAGTGGTACTTAAGAAACATGCACGGACAATAAGCCATTGCAGATAGATAGGTAAATTGCAGTGGAATATATGAGCAGTGGTGTCACTCCCCCTCAAATCCGATGATGTATGAAAGTCGAGATTTGGAGAAAGTTACACCCAAATAAATAGAGAGTAAGAAGACACGAGTGACTCTGGGAGCATGAGGTTAAGCATATAAGGGAGCCAACATAGAAAAAAAGATGATAAAAGATACCAGTGGAAAAATAGACAGAGAAGGAAAAAAAAAATGGCGTGAGACAAACAGGAAAAAGAAGAAGAGCACAAGAGATAGCACTTTGTTGGTGAGAAAAGAAACCATAAAAAAGAATAAGAATAAGAAAACACAAGATGTTGTCGTGAGAGAGAAGTCATATTGAAGAGGAGAAAAAGGTAGACAAGGTGAAAAAAAGAAAAACACCCTCGGGCCAATAAGTTGGCAAAAGCAAATAAAATCAATAAAGAAAAGAAGATCAAATTGGAAGAAGAGAGGATAAGGAAAAAAAATAATTAAAAGGAGCAACAACACAAATTGGAAGAAGATAGGATAAAAAATAATTAAAGGGAGCAACCATCATGTGGCTAGGTTGTTTAAAAAGGAGATAAAATAAAATAAAATAAAACAAATGAGAAACCCACCGAAAAAGAAATAGGAGTTGGGTAGTTGAGAGTGAATAAAGAGAGACAGCGTGGGAAAAATAAAGAAGAGAAATAGAAGGGTGCCAGGAGCACATGACAGGGAAGGACTAACAAATATTAAAAAAGTAAGGTAAAGACAAAACATGACCATAAAGAAAAAAGGAAGAAAGAAAAATTGTGCTTGACAAAAAAGTTGTCTGATAAGAAAAATGAAGGAAAACTTTGAAAAGGGTGCTCAAGTGAGCAATGAGAGAACCAGAAAAGGGTTTTCGTGGGTGATGAGCTTGAGAAGGGGACTGAGTTTGGGAAGAAATGGTGAGATATTTGAGATGGAGAGAGAGATGGGTGTGGAGAGTAAATATAAAAAAAAGGTGAAAGAGAAGAAGCTCCCCCAATTCCCTGTATTCCAGTATCGATTCGATTCTTTGGATGACAGAGAAGTTGGATATCACAGAGCGAGTGAGACTTTGTTCTGATCACAAAGGAAAGGACTAAGGAGGGACAAGAGGACTGTGAAAGGGTTTAGAGGTGCCGATGGAGCTGCCATGGTGGATTGGGACTGAAGAAATGTGAAGGTAGTTGTAAATTGCAGGTGGAAGAAGGAAGCAGAGGATGAAGAGGACATGAAAAGAGGCCGACTGCATAGCAGTAGTAGAGGAAACCACATCGGAAGATTAAAGAGGAAGAAGCTAAAAATATTAAAAAAGTAAAGCATGGGAAAGGCATGTGACAAATTTAAAAATTGAAACTAGTGGAAGAAAGGGAGGTGCTAGAACCGAAAAAGGAGAGAATAATATTGTCATTGAAGGAAAAAAATGACAAAGGGAAAGAAAGGGATGAATGTTGGATAGGTAGGGTAGTAGGTGTTGACAAGTGTTAGTGGTGTTGAAAAAGAAGGCAGATTGTGCAAAACAACACAACGAAAGAAAGCCAAATTTATTGGCATGAAAGAGAAAAGTAGAAACTTTTTTCATATGTATATTTTTATTGAGAAATAGGTAGACAGAAAGCTCTGATACCATGCCAAAACATGAGAAGTTAGAATATGAAAATATAAGAGAATATGAAAATGAGAGAAGATAATTTTCTGGATTTTCAACTTGTATCAGTTTTTATTGATTACAACATATTTATACAAGTCCTACAACTACAAACAAGAAAACAAGGTTTCATGAAACAAGGAAACAATGTTCCCATAAAACATGGAAATAATGTTCCCATAAAACAAGGAAACATAGCTTTAGCTAACAAAATGGAGGTAGCTAGCTCAACCAATAGAGCTATACCCATTAGCAAAGTGAAGATTCAATTATTTAGCGCCATGTGTAGAGGTTAATTACTAGTAATAACTTGGGACAAGAACAATATGAGTGAATATGATCAAGATATGTAGTGATTGGGTTATTTTACTCACTTGTAGTACTGTACGTAACTTGCATAGCAATGCCTTGCAGGTGGGTTATCTTCAACCTGCAGATTATCAACATCCTTAAACATGATTTTAAGAAATATATGTCGTCACATTCGCAATAGTTTAGCACTCTTAATTATCACTCCAAAAGAAACTTTATAACACAAATTTTAGGCACCTAATCGTGGAAGCGTCTTTTAAAATCAACGATCGGTCAAGACTCATGATATATGTCTTGTAGTTTTTCTGTTTTGCTACTTAATTACATCATTTTTCTCATGTATATATATATTTCTTCTCTTATCCGGACGTTCGAACATAATCACCGGATGCATGCACATGTATAAATATATGAAGAAATTAAGGAGGAGAAAGCGAGACCTTGATTTCGGCTGCAGCAGGGTCCTTTGGTTTGGGTTTAGGAGGGGCTGAATTGATGGAGCCGTATTCATGAGCAGGCCTAGGAGCTTGCTCTCCTCTTGCCACCTTGTTCACATCTCTGGCTCTCATCTCGTTATGTGGATCTACTTGGGAAGCCGCCGACATCTCTCTCTCTCTCTCTCTCTCTCTTTTACTTGACGATTCTCTGCTCTGGAATTTGCCAAGAACAAGGATTTATATATATATATATGCTTTTATGTGTTTAATTCTAGCAGCTACGTGTATGTGTTTTTATTCTATCTTCCTGTGCAAAGCCACGTTGCAACTACAAAAGACACTTGTTGATTGCCAAGGGAATGATCTGTCCCTGTGTGGTTGACCATGCTTGCAATTCTCGTATTTTTTATTATTTGTCTTTTTCTTGTTTAATTAGACCAAACGGCTACACTAAAGTGTTTATGACGTACAAAATAAATGAATACTTACTTAATTATATCACTTTAAATTTGTGATAGCCACATTAGCACAATTCCTATGGATCTTACAAGCCACATTACGGTTTAGTATTAAAGGTAACTTCTTTTTCTGTCATTTTAGGTTGCTTAGGTTTTCACACTTGTAGTAACTTAACAATGCGCAATTGTAAAGACCAAAGCCAAAACCTAAAATGCTCAATTCTTTGTTTATTCATTTCAATGAATTTATTTATTTTGGTTAAATATTTTCATTTCATTGAAATACTGGACAATGAAATTTGATATTGTTGTACCTTAAGGATAGCATCTTCTAAGTATTTAAAATGACAAATCCCTTATGATGATACCAAGCTTTCTTAAGGCGGACTGAATGAGTCCAAGAACCCTCTTAAAGCAAAAAGCCCAAAACAATGGATAAAATTTAAGTAAGGAAGGCCCACAAGATGGACCGACACAAATACTAGGGTGACAAGCTCGAAAGATGGCCGATAGGCTACAAGTCCCTGGAACGAACAACCAAAGGTCTTAACCGACTTAGGCTATTGCCCAAGAAATGAGCAAACCCTATAAACCGAGCGACTTAGTACTAACCATCCGCCTTGAAATAGCCTTAAGTCAACATATATACGCTAGGGGTGGGCATAATTTCGGGTCAATTCAACCGAACCGTCCAATCCAATCATAGTGGGTTGGGTTGGCTTAAAAATGAGCGAGTCTTGAGTTCAAAATCATAACCTGCTATGTATGGATTGGGTTACGACTTAAGACTAAAACATATACTTAATTTTGAGTTAATCCAACCGAACTGAGCAACCCGATCACAAAAGTTTGGGTTGGATTGGCCTAATAATGAACGAGTCTTGGGTTCAAGAAATCATAAACCGCTATATATCAGGTTGGGACTAAAACTGACCCAACCTAACTCATACCCACCCCTAATATACGCCACTAATCCGACATCGAAGAAAACCAAAAGAGGAAAGAATCAGCCCTATAAAAGCACTGTTGTACTTGTGCTTGAAAGGTACACAAAATATATCCTTCCCACAATGGGGGGCTAAAAATGGTGGATAGAGACCCGTTTAGAATTCAAATGGAATATTCTAGACTCAAAATGTATCTTTCCCAAAATGGGGGGTTGTATAGGTATTTTTTATTGCATATATTGTATTGTGTTGCATGGATATCAAGTTTTTTATTTATTCATTTTGTGCATTAGCGGGCCGCACGTACATTTGATTGAGGAGAGAAAAAACGGATCACATGGGTCAGCTATTGGCAGCAGCCGGGGCCCACTCTGACTCTATGGCTCTATCTGAATCTTTATATATGGGGCAAGCTCCGGTTGGGCTCTAGGATTTAGAGACCCAAATGCATCCCATTAGAGACCCAAAAGGAAGGCTGAAACAAACTCAAGTACACCCACACACTTGGACTGTGTTGACTTTTTGACCATATTAGTTGAGCGAAATTGAGCACCAACACTAAAGAAACATGTCAAAGATATTCATTTCTAAATTTCGGGCTGTATTGTAACCTAATAGAACTACAAGACTATGAGGGGCCAACGGGGTCTAACTCAATGCAAAAGGATCTTAACTTGCAAATTAGTTGTCTCCTGTTTAAACCAAACGGACCCTAAATGCATATTTACAAAAACCAAATTCACAGTTCACAGCTGGCTCACGAGCATGAAGATATATTATTGAAATCAAACTTTGACAAAAGGATTTTCTCAAGACAATAATTTTGCCAAAATTTGATTCTAACTAAAACAAGAGGACATTTTTTTAATCACCACTAACAAAGATGATTACAATTTTATTGTACATTCGTAATAAACATAACCACACAATTGATTTGATAATTTTCTCTATTAAAAAAAAAACAATTATTGATTAACTATAACATAACAAGCCATACTTATTTCTAAAATTTCAGTTTTAGCCACAAGAAAAGATAGAATTTAGTGAAAAGCCAAAACATTTCCACAAAGGACAGAAAAACCCCTAATCTTTAATACCGAAGACATGCAAGTCCTCTCCTGAAGACAAAACCAATATTCAGCCATTCTTGTTTGTTAGCAATTTTTAGAAAAACAAAGGACTCACATACTACAGCAACATGTGAACTCCCGGATGTGTACTTTGGCTTATTATGTTGTAATTTACTTTGCATGTGAACTCCCGGAAGTGTAAGTAGGCATGCGAAGTGTGTGTGGAGTGTACTTAGAGATAGAGGAAGATAGAGAGAAGAGAGGCTCCTCTTCTCATCCTTAGTAGAGTCGGTGAAACCAATGTATAATCATGTTATTAAGTAAGTCTTTTTCTCTTTAATTTTCTTGGTTTCTTAGATTTTTTGTCCAAAATAGGGAAATATTTTTATAATCATGTTATTATCTTGCTAAACTAGCGATCAATACTTTGTTTGAGCACTTGGTCATGTTTTATATTTTCCACAACAATAATTGGATGTCTGTCAGGGAAACTCTAAGTTATGCTCCATAGCCCTTTAAGTTGGCGTCTTTGCAGTTCCATGTTCTAGGCATGGTATCTGGTTGTTATTTTGGCCTTTAGAAACCTTGACCGAGACTCGCGAAAAATAATGGTATCAAAGCTTTAGTTTAGCACCTTAATAATATGATTATAATAGTAAAGTACCTTGAGGACAGAAGTCAATCAACACAATTGATAAAACTAACGTTTTATAACCTGTTAAAATTTTGTGAATTACCAGAATCACCAGTTAAGAATAGTGAACCTTTTGCATGTTTGGTCCTTGGTGGACATCTATTAGAATAAAAGAAAGATTACGAGAATTAAAGAGACAAAAAGTTGAATACCAAATAGGAATCTAGAATAATTAGTAAAATCACAAGAAGTAAATAATTATCCAAGAAGGAAAGTAGAAGTACAAAATAGCATAATAAGAAACCAGTATCATTTAGAAGTTTGTAAAGAATCCATAGCAGCATTTCAAGAGCATTTAGGCATCTTAAAAAGAAGAAGGTAGACTTAGATAAATTTTAATTATATGATAGAGTACCTTAATCTAGAAATCAGTGAACAACAAAAGAGAAAATTAACTTTAGATAATAATACATTAGTTTGCTATTTTCCACAAAAAGAACACAAACATCTATTACACAACAGTAATAATCCCTTAGAAAACAGTATTGTTGATCTTTTGATTAGTCAAGCAGAAAGTGTAAAATTTGAACATAATAAATAATAGAATAATTCAACAGTTATTAGAATATTTTCAAAAAAATTCTCTAAAACAATTTGACAAAACTTTGACTATATAACATCTCAATTAGAAGATAATAATAAGAATATTCAAAGATTTCTAGTAAGAAAGAAATCAAAGACCTCATAGATCTTATAGATAGCAAGCCAAAACAAATAAAACTCCAATAATTAGAAATTATTGAGCAATTAGTAATAGAAGTGCAAAAAATTCAATTAGTACAAAAAACATTAATTGAACAAGTAGAAAAGTTACATAATAAAATAGATAGACTTTAAGTTTAATGACATATTCTAAAATTAATAATAAATATATCAAAGCATTAGAAGAAGTTGGTAGATAACAAACCAGCAGGCCTTACAAAATTTACATATGTAGTAAGTAGTAATATCCCTATAAGACAAAATAATTTAATTATCCAATTAATTTTATATCTAGCTGAAAAGATAGATCAGTTAGAAGAACAAATAACAGAAATCAATCAAGTAGTGCGCAATACTACTTCCACACTACCCAAAGAATTAATTGATAAATTAGAAGATTTAACCTTAGGAAATAATCCTCATGAAAGAAAAAGTAGAATAAAACCTTTTGATAATAGTAAATGGAACTCTTTAGGAGAAAAAGAAAAAAAATAGTTAGAACAGAAGATATATAGCCTAGTGAACAAGAAGCACAAGAATTTCTTAAAAAAGGTTTTGAAAAATCTCAAAAAAATAAATATAATTTATACCAAGCAAGCAGCTATAGCTACAGCAGAAGTAGATCTTAGCACAAACGTAGCAGTCATAGGATGTATTCCTAATTATGTAGCCGTACTAGAAGGTGCATCTGGATCACCTCCTTTTCAGGAATATTAGAGAATTTAGTAAACATATTAAAATTAGCATAAGAACAAAAAATTATAATATGAAAGGAGAATACAAAAATTTAAGTATTAGTCTTATGTATGTAGGAAAAGTTTCAAAAAACTATAATTATAAATTTAATGTAGAATTTCAAAATTTAGTACAAACTTTTGGTAGTAAACATGTTAATATGATAGAGGCAAAACCAATAGATAATAGCTTTTTAGAAAGAGCAGAATGGATTTAACCCAATTTCCAAGTAGCAAAAAATAGACAACCTAATAAAAGTACAAATTTTTAAAAATCGTATAGGTGAAGCAATAGTAAGATTTACTAATTATAAACAAATAAATGATATAGAAGACTTAGAAAGTGAATTAAAAGAAGAAATACACATGGTATTTGATAATTTAGAAATCAATATAATTGAGCACAATTTTGATAATATAGGTGACAAACTCATCGATGACATAGATAATTTAAATGAAGAATAATATATAGAAAAATATAAAACTTATGATTTAGGATTACATAAATTATTAGATATAGAAATGAAAGATTTAATTTTAAATATAGGATTAGAACATATTTTAGGAGAAAAAGAATATCAAAATATGTTAATTGAAGTCGAATGCATGCCAGTAGAAGACCAATATAGTTCAACTGGATCATCTATAGTTCATGTAAGTAGAACAGACCAACAAAATCTTAGGCAAACTAATGAACCATATAGAGAAAATAATGAAGAAACCAGTAGGAGTGGCTTTCAACAAGAAACATTTGGACTAAGAAAAAATAGAATCCCTTATAAAGGAATTGAACAAATTAGTTTAGCAGGAAATATATTAAACTTAGATCATGTAGACCCACAAGATTGAAAAAAAAAACTATAGAAAGATGGGAAAAAGGATGTGTACATGCAGCATTAATGTTAGATTTTAGTAATAAAAAGATATTTTAGAATACTTTGAGCATTCTTTAGATGGAATGGTTTTTGATTACATCCAAGCATGGAAAACTAAAAATCCAGGAGAACATCAAGCAGCAAAAAATGTTTAATATTGATGCTTTTGTTAAATTAATTAAATATGAATTTTTAGATCATAATGGATTAGATGGTAGAAATGAACAAGAACAAATTGGAGCCATAAGAAATTTAGAACAATTACAAATTTGTGATTTACTATATATTAGTGAATATACTTCATACTTTTTTAAGAACTTAGGTAGAACTAGCAGAATTAATGATCTTAATTTGTTAGATACTTATAAGACAAAAATTAAAGGACCAATTGGAGAAAGAATTTGGATTGAATGGCAAAAACACCCTAGGAAACTAGATGTATCCATAGGAACAAGAATACAACATGTATATGATATATTATGATCAAGGTAGTCAAATAAAAGCAAAAAGAAAAATTAGAAAACAGTTTTATATGAGCTGTAAAAATATAGATTTGCCTAAATAATATGGATGTCATAGAAAATTTAAGCAGAAAAAGCCATGTAGAAAGAGTTATAGAAAATATAGACCTTATAAACAACAATTTAAAAAATTTAGAATTCAACATTCAAAAACTTTTAGAAGAAGAAAATATATCCCTAAACAATTTAGGAAAAGAACAAATAAACCATGGATTAGAAAATATAAAGTACCTCATAAAAGTACATGTAAATGTTATCTTTGTGGTGAAAGCAACCTAGAGAAAAAATACAATTAATTGAGCAATTTCAATTAGAAGATGATGAAGACTTAAAATCAATTTATGGTCTTGATGATAATTTAAGTGATAATGAGAGTATTTATAGTGTTAATGCCTTAGACTCAAAATTAGAATCAGATTACTCTAGTAATTCCAATAGTGAATTAGATGAATATATGTGTATGTTTAAAGCACAAAAATAGCATGAAAAATTTAAATGTGTTAATTTAGGATGGCCTCAAGAATGTAATCAATGTAAGAAAATAGTGTAGAAAAATATTACACTAAGGCAATAGTTTATTATAAACCTTGTTATAATAATAGACCAAAATACAGTTAAAATAATATATAAAAATATTAAAAAGAATAATAGCCCTAGTATAGAGAAACAAAAGACAAGTTCATTAATAACAATTAATTGTGAGTTAGAATTTTCAAAAGAAAATAAAATTCAAATAGCAGGTACGAAAAGTGTAATAAAAGAAGAGTTAGTGCCAGAAAAATTTAGGCAAAACTAGCTAGAGCAATAAGAATTATACAATTTGATACGAGACCTATATACTTAACACATTGTATAAATAATATAACAATTAGGATAGAAAGACAACAGTTTAATTTACCCTTAACCTTTATATCCCCAATAGGATATATCCCTTTATCTTAGGATTAAATTTCTTAAGAAGTTTACAAGGAGGATTTTTATATACATCTCCATATATTACATTTTTTTAAGAAAGGTACAACCACAACTTATCAAAGTAATATATTAGAGTTTTACAATAGTATTAACATAGAAGAACAAAATTTTAAATACTATAATATGGAAGAATTAGAAGAAATAAATGAAAAAAAAATAGATGAACAAAATAATATAGAATATGATGATATAATATTTGACCATAAGATCCAATTGTAGGAGAAATAGAGCCTTTAGAGATTATGCAAATAGATGGACCAAAGAATTTAGAAGAATTGTTACAATTAGCTGAACAAACTAGAATTATAGGAGAGGATCCCCAATTACATTGGAATAAGAATAAAATATTAGCAAATTTGGACATTATTAATCTAGACTTAACAATTAAAACAACATATATGCCTTGTAACTTGTTAGATAAGCAAGAATTTGAACAACTAGATAAAAGAACTTTTAAACTTAAAAGTAATTAGACCTTCAAAATCTAGGCATATATCATCAACTTTTGTAGTTAGAAAACACTTAGAACTTAAGAAAGGTAAAGCTAGAATAGTGGATAATTATAGGAGATTAAATGATAATACTTATGAAAATAGTTATAAATTACCAAATAAAGATGAACTTATGAATAAAATTCAAGAAAGTAAATACTTTAGTAAATTTGATTGTAAATTAGGATTTTGGCAAATTAGATTAGCAGAAGAATCAATTCAATGGACAACATTTACTTGTCCAGAAGGACATTTTGAATGGCTTGTAACGCCATTTGGATTAAAAAATGCACCATTGATCTTTAAAAGAAAGATGGATCAAATCTTTAAGAAGTATGATAATTTTTGTAGTGTATATGTAAATGATATCCTTGTTCATAGTAAAAAAAAAAAAAAAAGAACATAGAAAACACTTAGAATTTATTTTGAAAGAATTTATTGATAATGGTATAGTCATAAGTAGGAATAAAGTGGAGCTTGAAAAACAAGACATAATTTTCAGTTATGTATATTAAGTCATGAGCTATACAATTACAAGAGCACATAGTTAAAAAAGTGTTAGAATTTTCATATAAATTAGAAGACAAAAAGCAATTGAAAGCATTTTTAGGTTTATTAAATTATGCTAGAAGTTTTATCCCTGATTTAGGAAGAAAGAATGCAGCATTGCATAGTAAAACTAGTAAAACATGTCAAAAATATTTTAATAGTGAAGATATTAAATTAGTTCAAAACATCAAACAAGGTATAACTCAACTTAAACTTTTAGCATTACCATTAGATAATAATTACAAAAAAAATTAAGATAGACGCATCATCAATAGGATGGGTAGGAATTTTATATCAGAAGAAACATCAAGAAGAACCAAAATCTGAAGAAATTTTTTGTAGATATGCATCAGGTAAATTTGGTGATTTTCCAACCACTGACTTATAAATTTTAGGAGTTATTAACTCGCTTGAAGCATTTTCATTGTTTTTACATAATGAAATATTTACTATTAGAACAGATTGTCAGAATATTGTTTCTCATTATAATAAATTTACTACTAATAAACAAGCAGCCGGAAGATGGGTCAATTTGTTGATTCCATTATAGGAAATGGATTTAGACAAATATTTGAACATATTAAAGATTTGGAATAGTGGGTACACCATCACAAGGTGGTAATCCATTAAGCATGAGTAGTCAAGCAAGATCAATAGTACATACTTATTATTATAATGGAATTCCAGTACAATAAGTTAGAAATCTGCTTTAAAATATCGTACTCAAGCATCATTAGTAGATAAACAAAAAATTATTTTAGATAACTTTTGGAACATTAGAACTAATAATGAAAGCATGGGAAGAAGGCATGAAAAACTTATTAAAGCCCTTGAGCAAGAGTTTTTAGCATATAATTATGATTATAAAAGAGCAAAACAACAACTTTCTTTTTTGCAGGAAAACCATGAAGAGCAAAAGAAAGAGTATGATACCATAGTAAGGAATTTTAGAATCATTAATTTAAGATGTCAAAATCTAAGTAAGATTTTACAAGAAAAAGAGGCTAATGAGCCCAACTTACTTGAGCATAATAGAGAATTTTCCCTTGAGCAAAAAACTAAAAATCCATATTTTCTTCAAACTCTAGCTAGAGAAAGGTACAGATTTTTTACCAGAACATGTTAAGAGTCATATGATTAGATTAGAGTTTGAGCAAAATACATCTCTTTAGCTATACATTCAAGCTTTTCTTTTTAATTTAAAAAATAATCCACATCCTGGTATAAAAATTATTACCAAAAGTTGTTCTCATTATACTATTTACTTAACTAGTATTAACATGGTTGAATATAGAGAACTACATTTAGAGCATAAACAAAAAACTATCACAATTACTCTAGCATTTTTAGCAGATTATGGTTATTTATGTCAACTTTATATTGAAAATAGTGATCATTTTAGATTCATTTTCCTCAAAATTACAAGAAGTTATAAGTTTCTATATCCATCTATGGAAGAACGTAAAATTAGATTTCACTAGCATACCCCTAGAGTGATTTAAGGATAGTATTTACCCAGACATAGCACATAGTATTATTATTTCTTACAATGAATTGCCTAGTCTGGCAGAATCAACAAAGACAGGGATCCCTACTAGGTAGGACATTCAAAAACATAGAGCATCAATACTAGCTGAGCAACAATTATTCAATGATGATCGTCTAAACCTCCTTCACCCATCCAACTTTGTCAAGATTTATTCAGAGACTATATCCAAGAGACTAGATGACACATATGAATTCATGATAAGCACGACAAGAGCAAAAGTTTTTGATGAAATACATAGCTAGATGGCAAAACAAATTGAAGCAAAAGACAATGACAACTCATACTGGAATAGCTTAGGAGAAGAAGAGCTACACATTATAGACAATATGATGGAAGCATAACTCCATATGGAGACCTCGTCTTTTCATGTGAAGGATCATCCCAACATATGAAGAATAATTTCCAAACCCTTTGGCTCCATACGGCATCATCTGAAAAGAAGAAACTTTTTGATTCCATATGACTAGCAAGAAGCAACGAAATTCCTTACGAAATCCAAAAATAAATAAGAACATTACTGTCCAGAGGACAAAATATTTTGGCTTCTTTTAAAATACTTCTCTTGCTTTGGACCTTTTTCAAAATGTCCCTACTTATTTTTAGTGAAACGTTATAATCAAAATTATTAATGTCGGAGAGTTGGACTATAGTGAATGAAAAAAAGGCCACGAATTTCACTCATTTTGCTCAAACTTTTCTTTGTGTGAGTGTTCATTCCCTTTCAACACAAAATACCACTTTTGTGGTTAAGTGGTGCTGCATGACTCAATTCAGTTAAAGTTTGGCCTTTTTTGGAACTTCCATATGAGTAACGTAGCCAACAAAATGTGCCAGTCGCAATCAGTTAAAGTTTTGTCTCTATAACTAATTATATGTTTAGAAATTCCAAAGTTCAAACAAATTGAGCAAATGTTTTATTTTTTCACATATGGCCAAAAGTGTGATAGATAGAGGGGCTAAACACACCACGTGAGAGAGCTTCAAGCAGCGACGGAGCCACATATAGGCCTAGGATCGCCTTGGCCCCTCAAACTATATATTTTTCTAATGTATCTGTAATATTTTGGACAATATAAATTCTTGTAATGGCACCTCAATTAAAAAATTTGAACTTCTTAGCCTTTTTGGTTCCCTGTCGACTTTTTTTGATCGAAAAGAAATAAATTTCTTTAACATAAAGCATTGGTTACAATAAGATCATCAATAATATAATTCATTGGTCAGGCAGGACTTTCTTCTAACCGATAATAAAGACCTTGTTGATTATGAATGTGATTGATACGATATTTATTGGAGAATCCACAATTTGTTATGTAATCACTTCATATAAAGATATTAATTTTGTGCCACGAGGTCAAGCGAGTTTGATGAAGCCAGCCTGTTATTGAATATTAAAAATCCCATGGAATTATCACAAACACCACTACCTCTCTTTATCATCTTCAAAAGTCACATTATGTGATCATCTTCTTTTCTTTTCCCACTAAATAAATTCACATGCATCCATCCTTGATCCTTTGCGTGTCGACGCTCACTTGCTAATTATAATATAGCAGTCAAGTCACGTATCCTCACAACCAAAAACCATATCAAAACAGAAAACAAAAAGAACAGCATGTCTCATTTCACTTTCTATAAAGACCCATCATCATATAAAGATTCCTCGACACCTTTCAATCAAATTAATATCTATAATAATAATCTGTTACAAATGTCCTATTCTATCGGCTACGTTGTTAAACTGTTAATTATGAAATTTAATAGGAATATATTCTCTTTATCATTAATTTGCCAAGAGAATGTTACTTTACATATCATCAAATCTTGAATATTAAGAATTATGCGATTCAGTTTGACATGTAACGTTGTCAAATTATGAATTTGAATCGATCGCTCAAATAAGTTGCGGTGTAGGGCGCTCGCATATAAGTATATATAAACAAGGCTCCCTCTATAAAGTTAGTCTCGTATTCATTAGTTTCTCAAAAGGCCCTTTTTGTGGAAAGAAGTGAAGGAAAAAATGATGCGTTTCTCTTCATTTTCCAAGATTATCATCACTTTTCTGTTTCTGTTTCATAGCACAACTATGGGTTCTAACGATCTCATCCAACTCTCTTGCAAGAAGGCTTCACAAGGAGATCCAAATTTGAGCTACAAGTTTTGTGTTTCAAGCCTTGAGGCCAACTCCAAAGGCCATAGCTTAGACCTTCAAGAACTAGTCGTCATCTCACTCAACCTCACCATAGCCAATGCCACAAACATCAACTCCACCATTTCAAGGCTTTTGAAGGACAAAGCATTTGACAAATTTGCAAAGGAATGCTTGCGAGACTGCTCCGAGCTCTACGCTGACGCCATTCCTACCCTACAAGAAGCCCTTTGTGCTTTTCAGTCCAAGGATTTTGCTAAGGCCAATATAGAAGTGAGTTCTGCAATGGATGCTTCTTCTACATGTGAAGATGGCTTCAAGGAGAAGAAAGGTGAAGTGTCTCCATTGAGAAAGGAGAATGATGTTTTCTTTCAACTGAACGCCATTTCTCTTGCTTTTATCAACACTTTGGCTTCAAAATAGACGTTCTTTAGCCATAACTAAGCAGTATATATATTTCCACAAGAAATAAGCCAATAAGCTCGGCAGCCAGTAATTGTTCTTTGTATATATATATGCTAATATATAATCTTATTTTTTACGCTGTGCTTGTAAATTGTAAGTGCTTTTGATAATGACAATTTGTTTTCCCAACTAACATGACATTGTATGCACATCATCGAATCGGCGGGATTTTTCAACGTAATCATGTAGTGTGCAAATCAAACGCAACGCCGGTTAGATTAGGTCATAAAAGTTCAGAGACCAACCAACTCTTGATCTAGTGATTTTGGTACGTTCTGAGGAGCTTTTGGCTTTTTGTTTCTTAGAACCTATGGTGAGTAGCGGAAGGTTTGATAAAATCTGTTCAACTAAGGAAAATAATTACCAAGCAAGGCTAATTGAGAAGACTCCCACCCTCACAATTCAATGCTTAATTCACTGAAACTAAAACAGGAACAACCTTATCACCATGGCTGGTCCAAGTTGCACAGAAGATGAACAAGATGAAGCTAAAATATCTCAACAATCCAACAATAATATTAACTTTAACTTAACAGCCTAAATAATTGCCAAAGCACAGGTTCAGCAGGAGACAACCCTTTCCAATGGACCAAAACTTTCTTCCCTTCGCTTCTGAATCGACGATCAAGAAGAGCTTGTGGCTTAAGATAAAGCGTGTCATCAGATTTTCTTCCGATCTTAAATAAGCTCTTCCTGTTCCAATTACTTTTTTTAATCATTAGTGGAGGGATATTCAAACTTAGAACCTCTTCTAACATTCCGTCGTTCAATTAATTAAGTTTTGTAAAAGGTTGAACATGTTATTGTTCATTATCTAATGCGGTTGGCTACAAGTCTTCTTTTAATTTCTTTTTTGTTTTTACATTCCAATCACATGCATTATGCATGTGGCCATGCCAAAGCAATTTTGCCACAATCTGCTGAAAAGTGCGACTCTATATGGCGATAGATGAATATGTAGATTTTCTTTCATCGAAAAAGATATAATATTCTAAACATGAGATCATGAGCTTAGGGAGAAAAGAAATAAGCCACAAAGGTCTTCCCCTATCCACAGTACCTTATCCTCCTCATAAACAAAAGATTTGCCAAGTTCCAACCGACGTTGTTTGTAACTCCCACGCTTAGATTGATATTCAATACGGTCCATTTATGTTTAATTAGCCAAAATATTCACACCTCCTCAGATCAGAAATGATTCGAATAAGCAGTTCATATCTTCTTGTTGCAACTAACCCTAAATACAAAACATCAACTCTACATGTCAAGGTAGGGTAGGAAGTTCCACCTTGTCAAAGGAGAAGAAACTCGCTGATCCATAATCCACATGACAAAACTTTAAAGGAATGCTCCCACATTGTCTCTCAAGAGCTTCAAGGTCTAGTTTGGATGGCGGACGAGACCTAATCAAGAAAATTTAGAGTTGATAATTAAAGAAAGAGCAATCACAACTAATTACAAATAAAATAAATTTAGTTAAATTCTCAGAATTCACAAAATATAAATACCTAGTGAAACAAAGCACAAAACATGGATCTCCAGGAGAAGACTTCTTGAAGTTTTTGTTTGGGGCATAAACATCAAAAACTGGTCTTGCTTCATTACTCTGCATCTCACTGAACAATCCATTGGAAGAACTAGTGTCATTGGTTTCGAAGTCCACTGCCTCATCAATTTTAGGACAACCTTGAGAAGAAACAAATTCACACTTACTCTTCACACCAATTGTAGACCAGGGGATACCATGGTGCCCAACAATGTACCCAAGGGATTTGAGTTTCCTATACGCTTGAAATTCCTCCCAATACCACCTATTATTTTCATCTGAAATCTTCATATATATATCCTCCAAGGAAGTGCTAGTACCACTATCATCCAAGAGACGCAAATACCCCTTTTCAACTAAAAACCTTCAATACAATTGTTAACGTTAAAGAACAATTTCATCTCCACTAGATAAAAAAGAGGAAAATTTCATGATGATGAATGCTATCAGACTTTGCTTTTATACAAAGCATCAATTATTTTACAAGTCAAGTTTTGTTTATAGTGCACACCAATTTTAGCTCACATTAAAATTGACTTCATAATAGAGTTTTTGTGGAGCTCCACACAAACTTGTTCATGCAAGTACCAGACATTTTTATATTTAAATCATTGATAATGAAGTAATGAACAACATATAAAACAACTACTAGGCCATGTATTCTTTGAAAAGCAAAACCTTCAGCTACAAACAGAAGATTCAAAACTTAAGGCTAATTTAGGGGGATAAGCTTAGATGTGTGGATGGTAAGATAGTGAAATGAAGTGAATCAAAATTTATTAATTCGAATTCTTTACTGTTAAGTCTATCCATATCTTACAAGAAGTTTGAGATTTTAAAAATTTGCAATCTAAAATCACAAACACTATGAGTGCAAGAATCACAATTGGGTATATGTTTCACTTACAAAACTTCATAAATAGAGCAATAGAGCTTGTTGCCGCTCCGGATAACTCCTATGTTCTTCCAATTTGTACCCTCAAGAACAATGACCTCAGCCATGCCCATCTCATGATTCCAACGTGCTTTGGATATGCAAGACCTAAAAAAGAGCCCAAAAGTTCAACTTAAGACCTATATAGAAAATATCCTGAAACATTATTTACTTGCAGCTTGGATGCAGACTCATCGGTATCACCAACAATCTTTTCATCATTAGCAGCTTCGATTCTATTCAGAGTCAGACAGGATCCACAAGCACATATCTCCCCTTGGCCCATCTAAAACACAGCCGTATGAGTTCCAAACGAATATCGGAGAAAACAAGATGTTAAAAACAAAAACCCAGAAAACCAAACAAATTTTTTTTTTTACACAGAAACAGTTTTCATGTTTCAACCTATTTGATTGAAACTTGCTGAACCCATGTTTGGACGCATTTAGATGTTCCCCTTAATATATTTTTAAACTTGTGTGAATTTGTTTGTATTTGTTTGGGAGTGATTCTGGATAGGCCAATAATCACTTCTCCTATTTAAGTGGTTTTAAAGGGATTAAATGCGTAAGCGATTACTCCCAAATGAGCCCGAAGTGTAGGATTTGATTTTCAGCAAACAGAAAAGATTATGATTTGTTTCATGAACAATGCCAAGTTGCCAACAATATGAATTCATGAATAAAGCCTAATGAGACTCAATACGAAATTCTGCATTACACACTTATATATTCCCTACTATGGCATTGGCATCCATGATTTTCAACTCACCATTAAACCCGCACTTACAAAAACCACAAGGAGATATAAACAAATTAATAAATAAATATTAAAAAAATATAAAAATTACCAGAAAATTGCACGCCTGTTCCTTCAAATCCTCAGAGTTGAGCACACTCATCCTAGCCGCTAGGGCCTCAACCACCTTATTATTATTACCGCCGCCGCTGCCGCACGCCCCAGCTGCCTGGGGATTCGGGGCGCTGCCTGGGTCAGCCCAAATGGGTGGCGCATCGGACTGGTGACCCGACCCAACTCCTCCACTACGGTCGTCCTCGGCGCCTTGAGTGTTGAATTTGAGGAAGGTGAAGGCGTCGTCGTCGGTGCCCATGTTCGGCTGCGACGTCGTTTCAGACATAGACTATTCAGTGCCTGTTTGGTAAGAGAGAGAAAAAAAAAACAATTAATGTGAATTAGTGCCGTGAGAGAGAGAAAAAGCAAACAGGCAAAAGCCGTAAAGAAGGCGCTGGGCTCCGGGGTTGAATGAAATTTACGAACTTCCGAAAATACCCCAATATGTTTTCTTTCGCGCTCTCCCTTCCACTTCCCGCGCCATCTTTTCACAGAACTCACTCTTCTCGTTGTCTTCCGTTCTTCCTTTATTTTATTTTATTCTTGTTGGATCAATTGAAGCCGATTCCTGAGAAGCCAAAAGACTCAGGTAAGAGGGCATATTATGTTTTTTTTTTCTTTTCAATTTCGTTCTTCCCTCTTTCTCTTTAATTTCTAGGGTTTTAACTATCAATTGTTGTTGCTGTTGGTTTTCTATATTGGGTAGTTTCCATGGTCACTGAATTGCTCATGGTAACATTTATTTTTATTCTGGTCTGTTAATTTAGGGGGTAGCTTTGGTTACTTAGAAATTTTTAGAACCATATCGTCTTCAAGGGTTTTGTTAGAAGTTTTTGGTTGTGTTTGCTCGTCTCTTGGGGACCTTTGTCTGGTATTGAGATAGAATATTATTCTAAAAGGTTGTTTGCTCAATGTTTGGTGTTTTGGCTCGTAATCTCCTCTGTACTTGCATCAGCTCCATTGTTATATGGCATTGTTTTAGTACTCTGACTGTCAATCATACTATAAACTAAATATATTAGAAACATGCATCAGCTCCATTTTTATATGGCATTGTTTTAGTACTCTGAATTGCATCTTACAGTTTTCATCTTTCGTTTTTTCTAGAAAGTGGAATGGATTCAATAGAGACATATTTGCATATGGTTAGTAGTTTATATAGTTTGTATATCCGCATATGTTTTCTGTCTCATGGGGCTGAGTTGCATCTTACAGCTCACCTATCATATTAGACATATTTGCATTAGCGTGCTTGAAGTGTTTTTGAAATCCTTCACATATCAATTTGTGCAGGAATTCTAAGCGCTCTGATATGGCAAAAATTCAGAGTTCCATGATTTTTTTGTTAATGTGTGTGTGTGTGTGTGTGTGTGTGTGTGGGCGGGTAACTGTTGCTCTCTTACAATATCTTGTTTTTCCCTTTGTTTGTTTTGTTTGTTTAGGGTAGCGTGATGGATGATTATCAGGAAATGGAAAGGTTTGGCATGGAGAAGGATTATGAGGATGATCAATGGGTCGGCGGCGAGTTCTATTATCACAAGCGCAAGGATAAGCGCGTCCAGACCAAAGACAATGTACTCTATGGCATATTCTCTGCTGATTCCGACGATGATGAAGACAATGAGGGCTCCAGAAAACACAGGAAAGACCGAAAGGTCGACCTCACCAAGCCCGTCAATTTTGTCTCCACCGGCATCGTCTTGCCCAACCAGGAGATGGACAAAAATTTAAAGCAGCAAAATGATGACCTCGGTGCTAGCGGCGTTGGCACTAGTGGCCTTGGCTTTGGTGCCGCTACGGGTTCAGGTTTGGGTTTTAATAATTTAAATTCCGGTTTGGGTTTGAATAATTCGAATTTAGATCCCTCTGGGGGAGAGGAGGAGGATGAGGAAAACGACACCAATTTTCTGCCAGCGGCATTTGGGAAGAAAATAAAGGAGGGAGCAAAGAGGAGACAGAAGGAGAGGGAAAAGCTCAAATTGCTCAAGCAGACTACTAGTCAATCTCAAAGTCATAGAGATTCTGAGGAATCTCAGTTTGGACGAGAAGGAGCAAGGGGAGGTGACGGGGATGGGGGCTTGGGGGCCTTCGAGAAACACGCCAAGGGCATTGGGATGAAGATGCTTAAGAACATGGGCTACAAAGGAGGTGGACTTGGCAAGAACGAGCAAGGGATTCTCGCTCCTATTGAAGCTAAGTTGAGGCCAAAAAATATGGGTATGGGTTTTAATGATTACAAAGAGAGTAAAATCAAGCGGTCTAGCTTGCAAGAATTGGAAGCTGAAAAGCCGAACAAGCCTTCGCCCACTGCCAGTGCCACCAACACCACCAAAACAAGGTTTTCTTGGAAAAAGGACGTGGCCAACAGGGCTAACAAGGATCAGTATGTCTTTGCCAAGGAGTTGTTAGCCAAGAAGTAGGAAGAGAGTACTGAGGTCTTTGTGCACAAGGTAGTTGATATGCGCGGACCCCAGGTTCGAGTCTTGACCAATTTGGAGAATTTGAATGCCGAAGAGAAAGCCAGGGAAGAGGATGTTCCCATGCCTGAGCTACAGTATAACTTGAGGTTGATTCTGGACTTAGAGGCAGAGCAGAAGAGATATGTTGACGACTATAAAATATGGCTACCACTCTTGGGACACAAGTTGGAGGAGTTGTATCACACAATACGCTTCAAGTTGAGTAATGTTCTCGGTGCATGGGACCCCAGTGATGCCTCTGCCTATGCCATACTCTCGCCGTGGAAGAAGGTGTTTGATTCAGCCAGTTGGGAACCCTGCAAATCAGAGACTTGATCAGTTTACTTCTGTAATGAGTTGGGCTTCTGCTATTCCAATTCATCTAATGGTAGATATGATGGAGAAGTTTTTCTTCACCAAGTGGCTACAGGTTTTGTATCACTGGTTATGTTCGAACCCGAATTTTGAAGAGGTTTTGAATTGGTATGAAGGTTGGAAGGAACTCATTCCTGAGGAGCTTCATGCAAATGAAAGTATCTGGTATCAGCTTAATTGTGGTCTTGACATGATGAATCGGGCTGTTGAGGGTATGGAGGTGATCCAACCTGGTTTGAAGGAGAATATTAGCTACCTTAGGGTGCTTGAGCAAAGGCAATTTGAGGCACAACAGAAAGCAGCAGCAGCACAAGCAAGCTTGGGTGGCACTGCTCACATGGATGGATTTGGTAATGAGATGAGCTTGAAAGATGTTATTGAAGCCCATGCGCAGCAGCATGGTCTGCTATTTAGGCCTAAACCCGGGCGGATGCATAATGGTCAACATATATATGGCTTTGGTAATGTAATCATAATAGTTGACTCTCTAAATCAAAAGGTATATGCCCAAACAGAGGAAAGCTGGTCTCTTGTATCCCTTGAAAGGTTGCTTGACATGCACAATAGTTCTCTTACAAGAAGACGCTGAGTTTTAGAAAGGCCTTTAAGAGTTGAAGGGATGTGTGGTGACTCTGTGCTGAGAATGGAGCTGGTGGATTAGGTTGTATGTGCAGTAGGCGTTGGTCATGGATCGAGGACTTAAAAGATTAGCTTGTTCATTATTTTTTAGCCTGTCTTTGCCAGCCAGAATATCTTTTGTAAGGATTGATACTGCAAACTCTAACTTTTTCATTCATTAGTTTTGCATTTGAATTTACTCCAGTAACCAGATTGTATAAATACATCTTTCAATTCTTTCTACATTTCAGATTCTAATCGTATTGGTCCAGAGATATAGGTGATTGTTGGCTTGCAGTTATCTGATTATAGGTAGAAAAGGGTATAATTACTGAGTGACATCAAATGATTGCCTTTAGAAATAAGGGATCAAATGAAGAAAATAAAGGAGTCGTATGTTGATGTGTCTTTGTAGTGAAGATATGTATTGTCTTTCATGTTTTTGTAAACTTTTAATTCTCGGACTCTTCACAATATCATATTCAATGCATTTTCGGATGTCTATTTATAGGCAGAATTTTTAATGTCGTGAAAATTTTTCATATATATAAGTGATATTGAAGAAGAGGGATTCAATTTTTCATGTAAAATTATTGCATACCATTCCTAAAAGCGATAGTGAGTCAATTTGTTTCTCAATTTGGAGCATCCAAATGTATTTATATTACAACGTAATTTGGGGGGCGTGGGTTGGTGTTTGAGTTTTTATTCAAAGTAGCGTGACCAAAGTTTTTATTCAAAGTAGCGTGACCAAACTGGCACAGTTGACGAAATGGGGAAAATCCTTCGCGAGTTTCCTGGTCTTGTGGTGTTTGATGAAGGACACACTCCTCGGAATGATCAAAGTCATATGTGGAAGGCTTTGTCAGAAATCAAAACAAAAAGGCGCATTCTTCTCTCTGGAACTCCATTTCAGAATAATTTTCAGGAGCTCTTCAATACAATCTGCCTTGTGAGGCCAACTTTTGCAGCCTCGATTGAGTCTACTAAATTCAGTAGAGATCTTCCCAGAAACCAAGGCCAGAAAAGCAATGGAGAGAAATGGAAATGGACTTCTCTGGCCAGCAGTAGTGGAAAAGTTGTCGATGACAAAGAAAAACATGCTACAGAGGTCAAAGCTCAGATTGCGCCGTTTGTCCACGTCTATAAAGGTTCTGTGCTGCAAGATAGTCTTCCCGGGTTGAGGAACTCAGTTGTTGTTTTACATCCAACCCCGCTACAGGAGAGGTTTCATAAGAGAATTCAAGTGGTGAAGGAACTGTTTCGATATGAAAACCTAGAGGCTTTAATATCTTTTCATCCTTCCCTCTTTCTTAAGGAAGATGCATTTTCTGCTGACCAGGGTAGGTTACAAGAGCTTAAATTAAACCCTGATGCTGGAGTGAAGGAAAAATTTGTGATGGAACTCATCCGGCTCAGTGATGCTTTGAAAGAAAAAGTTCTTGTTTTCAGTCAGTACATTGATCCCGTAAACCTTACAAGGGATCTTCTGAAATCTCAATTTCAGTGGACTGAAGGGGAAGAGGTGCTGTATATGGATGGAAAAAGTGATATGAAGCAGCGTCAATCCTCAATAAAGGTTTTCAATGATCCATGTAGCAAAGCCAAGGTATTACTAGCTTCAACTAAAGCATGTTCCGAAGGCATAAGCCTTGTTGGAGCTTCCAGGGTTGTATTGCTGGATGTCACATGGAATCCATCTGTGGAGAGGCAAGCAATATCCCGTGCCTACAGACTGGGACAGAAGAAGGTTGTGTTTGTCTACCATCTCCTCATGGACAGAACTAACGAAGAGCATAAATACAGTCGCCAAGTTGACAAGAGTCGTTTGTCTGAGTTGGTGTTTTCTGATTCAGACAAGAAGAAGGTTCTTGAGAAGGAAATCCGAGCCACAGTTTCTGAGGATAAAATCTTGCAAGAGATGGCTCAGCACGGGACACTGAAGCACCTATTTAAAAGCATAGCTTTACTGCATGGAGACATATACTTTGAGCTGCTAGGCCTGTCAACTTTTGGTTAAGACACAGGCGCACATTGTAACCCAATGACTGTTTTCAACTCTTGGTTCAAACATATTTTGCGCACTTTATGGTTTCTTAGCTCCAACATTTATGCTTGCCTTGCCTCCAAGTTATTGATTTGGATCTCTAGAGAGGTTGACATTTGCCTCCAAATGATTGATTTTCCTTTTGGTTAAACATGACATAGTAGGAAGGAAAGCATTTGAAACTACAGGGACATACAATGATATCAGTTGACCTCGGATACAATGATATAGAGGAAAGCACCAAACCGAAGAGTAGTAGTTCTGTTTTGTGATACCTCGGATACGTTCATTCTTTGCATACTTCTCAAGTCGCTACACATTCTTGCTTCTCGTGGTTATGGGAAAGTAAGACAACGTCTTACGGGGCTTTACACAAATTAAGGGGAGGACTGAGGTGAACACCCAATGACAAATTATATGAGTTTAGTATCATAATTTGCAATGTGAGGGCTGTCATTCATTATATTGATTTGAGATTTATGAAAGAATTTACACATCTGGAAGGATAGCACAGCATATGTAGGGGTTGTATTGAATTATTCTTGCTAATATATATATTTTTGGAACATTCTTGCTAATATTTATGTCTATGTGTAGCTGAAAATTATCATATAGAAAACTTAACATAACAACAGTTTTCGGTCATGGAATTTATGAGGCTTGATTTTCCTTAAATTTGCGACGAGTTAGTAAAATAAGGAATTAGAAAAGTACGAACAAAATACATACGTGTTTTATTTAGCAAAATTTTGACAAAATACAAATGAAAAGTTCACCCACTATATAATAAATTTTTTTTTCATTTTTTTAATTTAATAATATGTGAAAAATACATGAATTCTGTATTAATTATTGAAAATTTTATAAAAACATTACCTGTATTAAATGTGACGACTACATATGTACATGTATAATACATGTATTGTATGTTTGATTTTAAAAACGTGTATTTTATTGAGTCTTTAAGACGTGTACAGAAAATAACAATATTTTAGAAATATAAATATGTATGAGTATAATACAAGTATTAAATGAGAAATGCTAACTAGTTATGACTAACGTTTTAGCTTGCAGTTAGATATGATATGCATATCAAAAACGTGCTAAAATGTGACCAATGATATGGTCTATAATCTATATGCCTTGTAAAGGCTAAATAAAGTAAAAGACTAGATATTTATATGGATGCCTTGTGAGGCTAAATAAAAAATGTAGAGGGGAATGTGCTCAAGTCTATAAAGGAATCATTAAGGGAGGTAACCCAACTTTTGTGATTGGAGATTTCACGAAGAAAGTTTAATATGGTAGAAATAATCCATACTGTGTGGCTCATATATGACACTTATATTATTATGGAGATATCATTGAGATATTCTTCTGCTCATCCTTAGGATGTAAGTGCTATTTTATGGGATGTTAAGAAGGGTTTTAAATGTAAATGAGTTTTATTTTATTATTAAATTTTTTAAAAATATTTTATTATATCTAATTTTGATTTTGAAATTTTTTAATAGTTAAAATTACTAAAATACCCACGCTATGTCATCAAGTTAACGGTTTTATTGAACAACTTTACGGAATGGAGGAACGGGGGAGATGCGGAAATAAAAAACAGGGTATATTGACTCAGTTTGAAATATAGGGGGTAAAATAGGATTTTTGGTGAAGTACAAGGGACACATCGATAATTAAGCCTTTAAATATTTATGGAGGAAAATGGATTTAACCCTAATAATTATTTTTTTGGTAATATCCGTGCATGTAATGGTAGAGGTTCCAATTGGTCCAACAGTGAAAGCCCAAAAACTGAAACAAACCAATTTATGAAAATAGTTTCATGGCCCATTTCTATTCCATGGGCTCTATCCAGATTAAAATGAGGGCAAAATGATCATTTTGTACATTAAAAATAAATTAAAAAGAGAAAATTGAAATACTCTAGCAGCAGAAACATCATTCCACATATGTGGTGGTGGGCTTGGGTAAACGTGGTTGCTGATGACCTTGTTGGTGTTTGATGATGTTGTGGTTTCAGAGGCTCCAGCAGTCGAAGCTGAGGACAATTAGTATAATTTGAAACAGAGCAAAAGCATAGGACAATTTGATCAAACATCATCCACTTCACTAACCTCTTCTTCACAGGAAAGACACTGCCAGGTTTTGGGTTGAACAACCATGGCTCAGCCTTGGTTTGATCTTGAGATGGGCTCAAAGTCAGCTTCAGGGGCTCCTTTGGGTTGTGCTCTGTTTTTGGGCAGAGGAGGTCTTCTTCCACATCTGGCTTCAAGTACTTCAATGCCTTCCTTTCATCTGAAGTTTTCTTCATTGCCATCTCTCTCTCTCTCTCTCTCTCTCTCTGCAAACAAAAACTATCAAGAATGACGCTTTCTCTTAGATTGCACAACCTTCTCTCACCCACCTTCAGACCCAAACCAGCATCAGTTTCGGGTGGGGATGGGGTGGTTGTATGGTGGCTTTGGGCGGCGGTCTAGGGGTGGATCTCGCGTAGGGATGAGCTTGGGGGATGGGTCTCTGAGCCCCTTTGAAGTCCACACCTTGTTGTGCCGATCTTTGTCACCGGAGGCCCTCGAGATGCAGATAATGCGGGAGTGGTGCCATCCGCGGAAGCGGTTGCCGGCGTCTGCAGTGGCAGCCCTCTTGAGGTCTAGGCACGATGGGTCTTGATCTTCGTCGTCGGTAGCTGGATTAGTGGCTCTGCTGCTGCCATTTCCAATTCTTGGGAACTTAAAGGTTTGAGCTTGAATCTCCTCCACCTCCATATCTACTTCCATTCCTTTCTCAAACAAAAACTCATTCAATTTGGGGAATTTTTTTTTTTTTTTTTTGGCTGGGTTTTAGGGTTTTAGCTGTGTTGTGATGGGGTTGATGTGCTGGAGGAGATAGAGCTGGGGGAGGGGGGCGTTAGGGTTGTTGGTTCAGTGTCTTTTTATTATTTTATTTTATTTTTTTGGGTCAATTTTCTTCTTTTTCTTCAATTTTTTTTCCAAAAAAAATAATTTAAAAAAATAATTAAATAATTAACTGAAAATTGGATGAAATGTTGAGGATTTAGACGATAGGGGGAAATTGGTGAAAAAAAGAAGTTTATATCCTTAGTTTTCTTATAAAGAAAAAAAGATAGGTGTTAATTGAAAACTAGTTACAAGTTCAGGGGCAAATCATTAATATACCCATAGTTATAATAAGCAACTCGGCGTTTTCTTGTAAGAAATTGTTTGTTTTCTTCTCGTGCGTAAGACCTACAAGCGGGAACTGAGCAACTCTGCGTTAGAGCTACGACGGGGAAGAGAAAGCATGCCCTCCCTCACGCATCCCCCTCCTCTATTTATTTGCTCCTCTCCGTTTTCTTCAAGCAATCAGCTCCTCCTACTTCTCGTTCAGTTTCTTCTCCTTCCTTCTGCTCAAGTAACTCTCTCTCTCTCTCTCTCTGTTTCGGATTTTACTTGTATGATGAATGCTCACTGTTTCTTTATCTTTTGAAATTTGAAAGTCGACAACGAGCCATTGTCACTATACCACGCTTGCTTGAGTGCAACTTCAATGTCGAACTTCATGGCTGCTCCAAATGCAAATGCAAATGCAAATGCAAATGCAAATTAATTCAAATTCAAATCCAAATCCAAACAACTCCTTTGAGGTAAATTCATTGTCGATTTTTCTTTGCCTTCGTGTATTTATTTTCTGAGTTAATTTAATTTGATTTTGTGTGTTTTTTGGGTCGCTCAACCTCCAAACGACTCCATATCAAGCCTAAGTTTCAGTCCCAAGGGCAACATTCTGGTCGCCACCTCCTGGGACAACCAGGTAATGTTCTTTTTCTTTTCTTTCGATTTTTTTTGGTTTTATCAGTTATAAAACCTTAGGTTTTGTTTGTTTGCTAAGAAATTTATTTGTAGAGATTTTGATTGAATTTCTGTGACCATCTTCTTGAACTTGAGGTTTATGGACAACCCAGAATATAAGACAATATGCTATGAGGTGAATATACATTTTTTTGGTATAATCTGCTTATGTAATTTATGTTAACTGAAATAAGATAAACATGGGGCATTTATAATTTCTTTTCTTTTCTGTTTTCTTTCTTTCGAAACCAAACAGTGTTTTGTTAGGATTTACTAATGACTGGTGGTGTTCCCTTGTTTAGGTGCGATGCTGGGAGATACACCAGAGCGGAACAAATCTTGTCAGTCAGCCCAAGGCAGCGATATCCCATGACCATCCGGTAACATATCTTATTGCACATTGTTTAGGCCAACTTGCTTTGTTTTCGATTCTCAAGCTTGATTTTGAACCTCTTGTATAATTATGGATATATGCACATACTGGCTTACAATGAGTCAATTATAACTTCCTATCACAGCGATGGTGCGAGTTAGAAATCCCTGTTCAGAATTTAAATTCTAGATCGCCTGCCTTTACTTGTAGAAGGACAGAATAATAATAGTAATTATGGTAGGTGTGCAGCCTGTTTGCAAGATCTTAGGTTTCCAATGAAGATGTCAAGGACAATTGCATGTGCAATTGTTATATGGTGCTGATTTCAAAACAAGTAAATTTAGTAGTATTTTTATGCAATATTATTTAAAAAGATAGAGTTTTTTTTTTTGGAGTAATGAATGAACATGTGCATTTAATTTGAGACTACACGGGATCAATGTATGTCCTTTGAGGAAATTCTGTGATATCACTTGCAACTTTTCTTTCTTTCTTCTTTCTTGTAAGCTGGTCAGAAGTTTATAATATGATTCATGACTTTGTATACACATATAGTAATATACTCCATCTATGTAGGTTTTGTGCTCAACTTGGAAAGAGGATGGAACAACTGTGTTCTCTGGAGTTTGCGACAAGCAAGTGAAGATGTGGCCTTTGGGTGGCCAACCAGTAACGGTTGCCATGCATGATGCACCCATTAAAGAGATTGCTTGGATCCCTGAGATGAGCCTCTTAGTCACAGGAAGCTTGGACAAGACTATGAAGTAAGTAAAACATAGCCTTTGTTCTTATGTATTTTGAGCTATCTGAAATTTATACACCAGAAATTTGTGTGGTATTCTTTCTAAAATAATTCATTTAAGGTTATGGGAGAATGTTGTGCTTTGCTCTTGCCAGTTGGGCACCCTTTTTGCTCATATATTTTCTTCTTTGTTACAGAATGTTCTCATTCATCTGAGAACTAAGTTTCTTGTAGTTGTTGATGTGTTGTATTGTTTTTCTAACTTAACTTATTTCATAAATTACTAAAGCTTTGTCATCTTGCCTTGATACCAAATTTTCTGTTTTTTTATTTATGATCTTCTCTGCCTGTCTTCAGGTATTGGGATGTGAGGCAGCCAAATCCAGTGCATACACAACAACTACCAGAGTGCTGTTATGCTCTATCAGTGAGATACCCTCTAATGGTTGTTGGCACTCCAGACAGAAATCTGATTGTTTTTAACTTGCAGAACCCACAGGTAAATTTTATTTTTAGGAGTTATCAGATTAGATTTATTTTATCAATTTCATGCAAGAAAATCACATTAAAAAGTAAATCAGGCTTCCTTATTTAGTAACTTTGTTCACTCCTAGTTTCAAAAATTAACATTTATTTAGGCTGTTTTTTCTTCTTTTTTTTTTTTATAAAAAATTTGGCGGTACTATGATGATAAGCTTCTCTAGTTTTTTAGTTTTCAATTCCAGTAAATCACTTTCCCACAATAAATTGCGACGGTGCTGGGATATATTATCTGTGTGATTTGATCACCTCCATGAGTGTTCTCTATTTTGCTTCTAAATTTAATTATTTCCAATCACCAGCAGACTGAATTCAAGAGAATTCTTTCGCCCCTAAAGTATCAAACAAGGTGTGTTGCTGCATTTCCTGATCAGCAAGGATTCTTGGTAAGTATTTTCTCTTGTGCTCGTAGTTTTCTGTTTGGGTTCTCTCTGAAAATATAGTTCTCCTCTTTTTTAAATAGCTTGCTTAGAATGACAAACTATAATATGGTATTCTTGCATAATTATTTCCACCAAACATGGTGTGCTTTCTTGTTTACGACCAGCAATTGATTAATGTGATAATTTCTGGAGAGTGGAGACAAGAAAATTTTAGTTATCTAGGGGATATAAAAAATACAAAGTGGCGACCAGTTTATTTAAAAATCTTGCACTTTGACATAGAGATTATTGTAATTTCTCAAAATGAGATTAAGAAGGAAAAAAAGAGAGGTTTAAATGTTTGTTGATAGTTGATATGCCTCTTTGTCATCAGTTCTTCCATTTGCCACTGTGCTTTCTTTTATTGACTTATGTGATTGTTGATCATGATGTAAGATCATGCATACTCAGTCTTTGCTTCATAATTATTATATTCTCTGAATGGTTAACTAATTATGATTCTGACATTATGATGTAACCAGGTTGGCTCAATTGAAGGGAGGGTTGGTGTACAACATCTGGATGAAAAACAAAATGATAAAAACTTTACCTTTAAGTGCTGTAGAGAGGGCACCAGGATATACTCAGTCAACTCTCTGAAATTCCATCCAGTATGATTTTCCTTTGTCTTTTTAATTTTTCATATGGATATTTTTTTTCTTCTGGATAATGCACTAAGGGGCTAAATAATGTTTGTATTTCTTCTGGTGGATTACCTTAAACTTAAGAAACCCCTTCATTAATTTCGTGTTCTCATGTTTCAGTATCCTAGTTAAGAAAAAATTGCTGAGATTGTTTTGAACCTTGTCCTCACCTTAAGATTTCACGATTTGGATATTATTCTATCTATCGTTCAGGGTTCAGATTTTTGATATCAGTGGATTTATTGGCATATGCACGAATTTTAGAGTTTCCTTTAAATATATCAGTTGATTTTGTTCTATTATATGAGGTAATGAGTCATGTCGGAAATTGCCACCCCTACTTTGAGTGCATTTGGATCAGTGTACTTTGTTTTACTTCAGAATTATGACTGGGAATGCCTAATTTTGATATTTTCTATGATCAGTCCAAACTCTTTTTTGTAGCATTCATTATGGTTCTTGTTAGGTTGTTCAAAGAAATGATGGATAAATCTGTGCTTTCATGTTCTGTTACTATTATTTGTAATTTTAAAGCTTATTTGAGTCCCTTTTCTCAGGTGCATCACACATTTACTACTGCTGGTTCTGATGGTTCTTTCACTTTTTAGGATAAGGATAGCCAACAGAGACTAAAGGTTTCTCCCACATCTATTTTCTATTTCTTTTCTCTTTGTATTATGTGCTTCTTAACTGTTAGTTCTGTTCTGATAAGTAAAAGTTGCTGCTAAGCTGGCAGGCTTACTTTGTTGTGTTTAGTTCTGCAGAATCCGTATTCTTTTTCTGGCATGTCCTTGCCAGTTCTCCTACTCTCTCCTTGTTTATATGTTCAGTCTATGACTGATCCTCTCTATTTGTATTTGTATAGGTGTCTGATACAGCTTTTTTCTGATTTTTCAGGAAATGTCAAGGTGCAATCAACCTATACCTGGCAGTACCTTCAACAATGATGGTTCCATATTTGCATATGCGGTAATTCGCTTTCTTCATGATTGCACAACCAATATGAAGACTCTCTCTCTCTCTCTCTCTCTCGCTCTCTCTCTGTACTCACATGCACCACCTGCGCACATAAATTCACAGCACTCACACATACCAAGGCAGACTAATCTGTAGCAGTGTATTCACAACACTAACACATAAATTCACAATACTCTCACACACACCACCTTGCGTCATGACTTCATTGATCTATAGTAATATTCTGAGGGTTCTCTTATGTACTTGATGCTTAAATTACCACTAAATTAGTATCATGCTCTACTTAACATCATTCTCGACTGTTAATATCATTGATTCATGTGACTGAGTCATCGTGTAATGTAAATTTAGAAAAAGGGAAATACCATCCTAACTTTTCTGGGTTTCCTCTTTCAAATCTGGGGTCGGAAATGACTTCTTGTGCACATGTATACAATTCATGTTCGTCAACTGGTTTAAAGTGGTAAAAGTAGTTATGTTAGATTACATTTTGGGAAACAGAGTACGGCTAGCTAAACCTTTAGGAGGAGAGGTCATTCAACTGTACACTATTATGGCATTCTTTTATTATTTGGGTACAAAGGAGACCAGAGGGAGGTTTAAACTTTTTGCTTGATTCTGGGGGTAAATGTCCACTACCACAGGAGCTACAACCCCACATGTCTATATATAACTTTATAGTAAACCATCCTTGAATATTTAGATTGTCGTTGTACCAAAATTTCAGGCAATGTTTTTGTGGATGCATTTTTATATTAGTTCTTGCGATGATGATCAACCTTTATGCAATCTCAATTTGTACCTCCAATAAACCTTAGCTCTCGCCTTTGATTAATGTGTTTTTTTTTTCTCTTGTTGTGTGCCATTGTACAATGATGTTTCTTTCTGTACACAAGTGACTAAGTGGTAGAGTAACTAAATGCCTCGCATTGCACCTTTAAATTGATGGTTATGCTTTCTGTACAAGCCAATATGACTTGAAAACTGATTGCACAAGACTCAAACAAACTCTCCCTCCAGATATTTTCTTCTCATAATTTTAAATTGCAGATCTTTTCCAAACTTGTGTTTGCAGGTTTGCTTTGATTGGGGCAAGGGTGCAGAAAAACATAATCTAGCTACTGCAAATAACTACATTTTCCTCCATGTGCCACAGGTATATTCGGACAACACATTTCAACAATTTTGTTCATGATGGCCTGAAAATACTCAAGACTGCACGTTTATATGTTTCTTTGGTTGCAGGAAGCCGAGGTTAAAAGGAAACCACGAGTCAACACTGGTGGAAAAAGGTGAAGCTAGTTGACCAGCCATGTCGGTTCTGAGCTATTTCTGTACATGGAAGTTTTTAGTTACTGACGTTTGATCAAGGCTAGCCCCTCTGACAACTCTTAAGAGGATATCCTACAGATTTTATGTAGAGACTTCTTCAAGAATTGCACTACTTGGGCACTGCTTGGTGGCTGATGGAAACCATCCCAGACATATGTGAGGACACATCGTTTGTGTGGACTTGCCCAAGTGACACAGTGTTGTATGATTTCTCCGTCATATGGGGCTTGATTGGCCCTAGAAGAATATTCGGTAACTTGGGCACATATGAGGCAGTCAATTTGTTCTTCTTGGGTGGGGCAGTTGCCCCACTTCTTGTATGGGCAGCTGCTAAGGCCAGTAGAAATCCAGAGATTCTTGTTCAGTCACCAACTGCGATAGGATTTGAGCAAAACTCGTCTGAATCCGACTGATCACTAAAGTTGAGAATGATTGAAACGAAAATTCAAAGTTTTCTGATTCTTCTATTGTTGGTAGTGTTGTTGTAAACTTGTAATCACGGCACGTGAGATTGTTGGAGGGGCTGCTCTAGGAACAATATTTGCAGCCTTGTATGATGTTGTTAAGATAGCCATGGGAAAGACTGTCATGCGGTTCAAATCCCTCGTCTGAGATCTCAAGTTTACGCTAGACTTGCTAGAACCACAGATCATCAGACAGATAGGAGAACATAAATTGGCTTTAGGTCTCCCAAATGACGAAATAAAGATCCTTCAACAGAAAATGGAGGAGGGCGTAAAACTCGTTGTCAAGTTATCGTAGCTTGGAATGTGGGACTGCGGCATTTGGTGTAGTTGTTGCAACTGCACGAAGCCCAGTTATACTAACACGCTTGTTGAATTGGATAGGTCTCTTAGAATACTGTTTTAAAAATTGAAGCAGCAAGAAGCAAGGGATGTGAAGGAATCATTGATTTTGGCTAGGAAAATCCACGACCAACAAGATGAATTAAACAAAAGACTATCTAATTTAGTGAAAGTGCAACAAAGACTGTCTGATTTATTGAAAGTGCAACAAGAAGCCGGGCTGAGATGCAATAATACACAGACGATGGTGCATGGCCAAAGTGAAGGGAATAGTGTTCAAGTGACTACTCTAGGAACATCGTTCGGGGTGCTCTTTGGTGCTGATGTACAAGGGAAGCACAAGAGTAGGATGTTTAAGCGCATCCTCGGGTATGTCAAATCCACTATGGACTCTGTAAAACCACTTATAGAAGAGATAGCACAATATAACAAGGTATTGCATCTGTCAAAGAGGAACTAGAGAATTTTATAATACAAATGGAGAAGGGTGCAGAGCTTGTTCACAAGTGCTCTAAGATTTGTAGGTGGGCTGGCTACAAGAAGTATGAATATACGAACAAGCTTCTTGGATTAGATATATCTCTTCAACTACTGTTAAGAATACTAAGAATGCAGTTAGTAACCGATGTAAGAGAGAGCTTAGTCGCCTTAAGTAATACGGAGGCTATGATCAACCAAATGGAAGAGAGTGATTTGATACAAAATGAAGGGAGTGGGAAGGAGACGTTGGATTCAACAAGGAATTGGATTCAATAGTGATGTAAACAAACTTTCTTTTGATAGTAGGGCAGCAGCAATAGGTTATGCATGGCAGATGGGTTGGGGCCTCTGAAGTTCATGTTCAGTCATCAACTGCCACTTCAATTTGCTAGCCCGCTGCCTCCATATTCCTTGTTGAATCCAATGTCTCCTTCCCACTCCCTTCATTTTGTATCAAATCACTCTCTTCCATTCGGTTGATCATAGCCTCCGTATTACTTAAGGTGACTAAGCTCTTTCTCACATCGGTTACTAACTGCATTCTCAGTGTTCTTAACAGTAGTTGAAGAGATATATATAATCCAAGAAGCTTGTTCGTATATTTATACTTCTTGTAGCTAGCCCACGTACGAATCTTAGAGCACTTGTGAACGAGCTCTGCAGTCTTCTCCATTTGTATTATAAAATTCTCTAGTTCCTCTTTTGACAGATGCAATACCTTGTTATATTGTGCTATCTCTTCTATAAGTGGTTGTACAGAGTCTATAGTGGATTTGACATATCCGAGGATGCGCTTAAACATTCTACTCTTGTGCTTCACTTGTATAACAGCACCCCGAACAATGTTCCTAGAGTAGCCCCTTGAACACCATTCCCTTCGCTTTGGCCATGCACCATCGTCTGTGTATTATTGCATCTCAGCTTGGCTTCCTGGTGCACTTTCAGTAAATCAGACAGTCTTTGTTGCACTTTCACTAAATCAGAGTCTTTTGTTTAATTCATCTTGTTGGTCGTGGATTTTCCTAGCCAAAATCAATGATTCCTTCACATCCCTTGCTTCTTGCTGCTTCAGTTTTTTCAACAGTATTCTAAGAGACCTATCCAATTCAACAAGCGTGTCAGTATAACTGGGTTTCGTGCAGTTGCAACAACTACACCAAATGCCGCAATCCCACATTTCAAGCTTCGATAACTTGACAACGAGTTTTATGCCCTCCATTTTTTGTTGAAGGATCTCTATTTCATCATTTGGGAGACCTAAAGCCAAGTTATGTTCTCCTATCTGTTGGGTGATCCGTGGTTCTAGCGTAAACTTGAGTTCTCGGAGGAGGGGTTTGAACCGTGTGACAGTCTTTCCCATGGCTATCTTAACAACATCATACAAGGCTGCAAATATTGTTCCTAGAGCAGCCTCTCCAACAATCTCAAGTGCCGTGATTACAAGTTTACAACAAGAATCAGAAAACTTTGAATTTTCGTTTCAATCATTCTCAACTTTACCAACCTTAGTCCTGTGGCAGTTGGTGACTGAACAAGAATCTCTGGATTTCTATTGGTCTCTGTTTTCTAGATTGGGTCTCTGTTTTCTAGATTGGAAAATAGTATTTTAGAGAGTAGAAATTTGATCGAGATGAGATTCTGAACGAAATTAGGGTTACGGCTTATGGGGATGAGATGAGGAGAGAGCAATTTCCATGTTTTGTGAAAAAGAATACACGTTTCACTATAGAGATGAAGGTGCTCCATTTAATTATAGTGGAGAGAGAGAGATTTAAAGATGCATATCAGATGTCTCTCTATAGTTCATAGATTATTAGTTTTCCGGTGGACAAGGGAGTCCATTCATTTAAAGGAAGACATAAGATTAAATGAAATAATGTCCATTCATTTAAAATTATGGTTGGCTGTCAGAATAACAAAAACATGTCGGTCAATGTTGTCAATAATTTCTTACCCAAAAAAAATGTGTTCCATATTATTTTTTTTTATTGATCATGGGATGAATTATTTATTTTTAATTGAAGGAGGAAAATTCAAATTTTGACTCCTTCCAAATAACTAAGGTAGTTTGTGAAAGATGATTTCATTGAGAACCGATTGACAACAAAAATGGGAATGATAGTATCAAGGTTTTGAATTGGTATAAAGGTTGGAAGGAACTCATTCCTGAGGAGCTTCATGCAAATGAAAGTATCCAGTATCAGCTTACTTGTGGTCTTGACATGATGAATCAGGCTGTTGAGGGTATGGAGGTGATCCAACCTGGTTTGAAGGAGAATATTAGCTACCTTAGGGTGCTTGAGCAAAGGCAATTTGATGCACAACTGAAAGCAGCAGCAGCACAAGTAAACTTGGGTGGCACTGCTCACATGGATGGCATTGGTAATGAGATGAGCTTGAAAGATGTTATCGAAGCCCATGCGCAGCAGCATGGTCTGCTATTTAGGCCTAAACCCGGGTGGATGCATAATGGTCACCAGATATATAGCTTTGGTAATGTAAGCATAATAGTTGACTCTCTAAATCAAAAGGTATATGCCCAAACAGAGGAAAGCTGGTCTCTTGTATCCCTTGAAAGGTTGCTTGACATGCACAATAGTTCTCTTACAAGAAGACGCTGAGTTTTAGAAAGGCCTTTAAGAGTTGAAGGGATGTGTGGTGACTCTGTGCTGAGAATGGAACTGGTGGATTAGGTTGTATGTGCAGTAGGTGTTGGTCATGGATCGAGGACTTAAAATATTAGCTTGTTCATTATTTTTCAGCCTGTCTTTGCCTGCCAGAATATCTTTTGTAAGGATTGATACTCCAAACTCTAACTTTGTCATTCATTAGCTTAGTTTTGCATTTGAATTTACTCCAGTAACTAGATTGTATAAATACATCTTTCAATTCTTTTGGGCTTCTTGTATAAGTATTGCTCTTTGATTCCTAAATTTATTTTACAGTACAAGTTAGGATTTTGACATTTGCAGTGTTCTGTCCTGGCTGTTGATGAGTAAAAATGTAACTGGGTTTTGGATGAAGCTGGAGAAACATTTTATGAAGACTTCATATTGCTTTCCAAAAGCTAATTGATGAACTTGTAACGTTCAGCATACTAAGAGGTTTGTAATTTCTTCTTTGTGATAGGCGTTATCTTTGACAACTCGGAATCGCCTTTTTGAGCTTTAAGCAGATGTATATAGATGAAGGGCTACTCAAATTTAAAGTTAAACCTGCGCATGAACTCTGTTCCACACCTTAGATGTTCCTAGAATTGTATGAATATTTCTTCATTTCAGATTCTAATCGTATTGGTCCAGAGATATAGGTGATTGTTGGCTTACAGTTATCTGATTGTAGTTAGAAGAGGGTATAATTATTGAGTGATATCAAATGATTGCCTTTAGAAATAAGGGATGAAATGAAGAAAATGAAGGAGTCGTATGTTGATGTGTCTTTGTAGTGAAGATATGTATTGTCTTTCATGTTTTTGTACACTTTTAATTTCTCGGACTCTTCACAATATCATATTCAATGCATTTTCGGATGTCTATTTGTAGGCAGAATTTTTTATTCGTTACAAATTTTCAAATATATAAGCAATATTGAAGAAGAGGATTCAATTTTTCATGTAAATTTATTGCATACCATTCCTATAAGCGATAGTGAGTCAATTTGTTTCTCAATTACATCCAAATTTATTTATATTACAACGTAATTTAAGGGGTGGGGTGGTGTTTGAGTTTTTATTCAAAGTAGCGATGACCAAATTTGTCAGCCCAATTATAAAAAATAAAAAATAAAAGACAAAAAGAAACCATCTTATTTGGGCTCATTCCGGATTTATGCTTGCGTAACATGTCTTTTTACTCAAACCATAGTACAGAAAAATTTGGCACAAGAAGGAAAAAAGAACAAAAAAAGGCAATATATGTTACATTCTAGGAAGCTTCCTCTAAAAATCCCCTTGCATGGCAAAATTCATATTTAGAACCATGCCCTATCTCACTTGCTATCTACCAAGAAAACCAAAGGGAAAAAAAATGTATCACATTTCTTTCTCTTTAATCTGCTGCTGCTTGTTTTTCCTTGTAATTCCTCATTCAAAATTCTCCACCATTGCTTCAACATCAGTTGATATAATCGACCAAACCTGCAAAAAATGCAAAGATGAATTCAACGTCATTAGCTACACAGTTTGTGCAACCTCTCTCCAAGCTGTGCCTGTCAGCCATGTGACTAATCTTCAAGGACTAGCATTGATAGCAATGGAGCTAGCACTAGGAAATGCAACCAACACACTGTCCACCATAGAGAAGCTGTCGGGTAACAGAAGTTTCGATCCTTTTGCTCTGGTTTGCTTTAAGGACTGCTTGCAGCTATATTCGGATGCGATCACAACACTGAGAGATGCTGTTGGAGCATTTCTGAGGGAGGATTACGACACGGTGAATATCTGGGTGAGTGCAGTTATGGAAGCACCAACTACATGTGAAGAAGGGTTTAAGGAGAAGGAAGGTGAAGTATCTCCATTGAAAAATGAGAATTACAATCTTTTTCAATTATGTGATATTGCACTATGCATAAGCCACTTGCTTAAGTACTCAGGGTCTACATTCTTGGCAAGATGCTCTGCAACTTAATTAGTCTTTGTGTTGATTATCAATGTCCCTTGTTGAATAAGAGCTGCTACTCTGCAATTATTTGAATTTTCTTTGCATATATGATTGCTTGCAGCTGAAGAAAAATATGACCCACTTTCCCTGTCAATATAACAGGGACAGAGAGAATGCGCCAAAAGAACAGAATTTGTAACTCTGTGATATGACCCTAGAGATCCAATTAACAGCAACATTTCTCTGCAAAATCAACTGTAACTTTTCTTTTCCCTTCAAGATTTGTGAATCTAACCATTCAGCATTCAGCATTCAGCAAACTAACATGGCCACATGACAAAAATTTTGACATGAAAAAGATTTGTCTGAAAGGTCATGACCAGTAGGGCCCATGCTTCATCATATGAGTAATTTAATTTTTATGGGGACAAATCTAATTTTCTACTAGAGATATATACCAGTAGGGCCTATGTGCTGCGAAGCTTCAATGCAGTTTCCTTTCAAATGTCAAGCTCCCATGTTGTAACTGTCCTGTAAAGTAGTAGATGGCTTGATCAGTGGCACGGCATCCATGTGACTTCCCAAGTGCCCCAGTACAGGGGATCACAAGACAACACCATCTGCAGTTCCAATTCCACATTGATACATACTTGTGCACAGAAAGAAAAGAAAAAAGGGTGATAAATGTTTCCCTTGATGGATCATTTTCACGCAAACCAAATACCTCCAAGAAGTGAATCTAGTTCCCCAATACCACAAGTTTGCGAAGTGATCGAATCATAATTTTTTTTGTATAATTATGATATTCTTCAGAAATACATCAAAATGCTAGTTTACTCTAAGATCATTTTATAAAAGTTACGGGCGTCTTTCCAATCCCGCCATGCCCGCATTGAGCACTGCATTGAGTGAGAACAATTTTAGTTCTTGAGCAGTCCATCAGTGAATTTCTGTCCTTGAATGAAGTCAACAACCAGATGAGTAGCAATTGCACAATTACTACTTCATGTGATTAGAAAAAGGTGAACTCCAAAGCAATTGCAGAAAGAGGGCATTATCTATCTGGACTAGGGCAGATGGGAATCAAACTTCAAACATAAATGAGTATTTAACTAAATAATGAAAGGATAATCTAGCTCAAATACTTGCATGCCCCAAACAAGGAAACAATCCAGCAAGTAATATTATTTGAGCAAACCCTGCAATTCCTAAAATCACCAAGTAAACAGAGACAGAGAGGCCCCTGACATCGACACTCAGTCTATAGCATTGGCAGCACCCATAGTCATGGGCCACAAGAAAGCACATCTCTTTACCAATTGGTCTGGTAATAACAGCTACTCCAGTAACCAGAGCAGAGATCATTAATTCAGTAATGACAAGTGATGAAATGAAATCCAAGAATCGTGAAGACAGAGAACAATTCTTGTGCAAACAAAGATAAGATCAACTATGATGATCAGAGAAACATATAACCTTTGGCCAGCAAAACATCAGTAAAATAACATTACTTGGAGAAGCTGAAAAGGGGCCTGGAATTTTTAAGCCAATTTCGGGCATAGAAAGTTCCACACAATCAGAAAACAGACTTCAAAAACAGTAATGATAGCGTTATTTTTCATGATTAAGCTGTACTTGGAGATACAATGACACCAACATTATCTGAGCAATAACTTACAGCTTTGGACTAACAACAGCCCCTCTAACTATCACTCACAAAAATTATTTAAATGCTACCTTTCTACATATTCACCCCAAAAGATTGCTCAACGTACAATCCTGCAACATGCTAAGTGTTTTTATACAAATTCAGATGTCACCTAACAAACCAGAAATTGAACCAAAAAAATTCCCTCAGCCAGAGGTCTCTTAAGATAAGATAAAATGGAACAAAGCACAGAAATCTAAAAACCTTTTCTTTATTTAGGTTTTCACTAAACAATAGATGAGCCCCAAAGCAGAACATCCTTAGCTGTGGACGCCAGTCAGATTAAATGTCTATAAAAAGTTTGAAACTCCTAATAACTGCATGTGGCTCATCCGTGCTTTCACTTACCAAGGAGCTGCCCGTGACTTGGCATGTGAGAGGGGATGTATGAACAAGACTGCGCGCACTGTTGCATGAAATTAAAAGGTCATTTAAAAAATATCTCATAACTTCCTGGACAAAATAACATGATTTTGCCAGACTTTGGAATTACCCTAAACTAGTTTGCTCCTTGACAACTTCAACGATATGCATATACAACTATAAAACATATTTTCAATTTTTCATAGGCAATACAACTTTAAAAGACAATTTCATTTGGTTCTCAAAAGGATTATAAAAGAAAACACTAACAAAAGAAAATGGGAATCTAGATTTTTACAATTAATGGTGATTTGTAATTATATTTATAAAAAAGATTCAAGCAGGGTACTTCCAGTTTCTAAAGGTGTTCGTAGCTGTACTTTATCTCTTTTGTTTCTTAACAACAAGGTGAGGATCGTAGGTCCTTTTTTTTTGGTTGGTGGATTGTTGGTCCATTATGTAAACAACTACAACTCCAACATTGGAAAATAATGTAAGATATGAAACATGCTTGTCTAACAGATTATTGAAAATTGAAAAAATTTCGATAATTAAAAAAAATTTGCTGTCCACAAAAGCAAAATAGATCAGAAAGAATATAACTAACCAAATATCATTGCCTTGTTGACAACATTCAGCTAACATTTCTATAACTTGCCAGCATGTGTGCCAGTAAAAAGCCATCATAATGACGTGCCACATGAATAACTTCAGCAAAATACTGTGCCTGTAAAATTTTTACATTTGTGATACACTGAACCGTTCACCATTTTCCTCTTCTTCTTTAGTCCTGTGCTCAAGTTTATCCTGGTTCGACCCCAGCAGCAATAGTTGATCTCTTTCAGTATTAATGCTACCACTATTGACCAAGGAAAGTTGATCCATCATGACAGCATTCCTTTTGTAGTTCCAAACAAGCATTGAAATGTAATCCTGAGGTGAAACAAGACCTTGATCCATGATGCAACTACGCTGCTCCTCTATAGTTTTTGGATCATCAAGCCTTATATATTCGAGCAATGCCTTCTCATGATCAGGTCTCCAGTTATTTGGCAAAGGGCTGTAATCAGTCTCAGGTACAAGAGACATCCTGGTATACTGAAGCCCATCAATTGACTCAACAAGACCCATCCTCAACAAATTATGGTACTCAGGTGACTGCCCCTTCTTCTCCTTCAAAGGACGACTCAAATTCCTAGAACCTATCTTGTACACCTTTGCACGTGAACGGAGCTTGTATTTTGCTGCATAGAGCTTTGCAAGTGAACCCCTTAATATGTAAGAGCAAAAATTCACAATTTTTTTCCGATTATCTGCATACTTATACCACTCAACCATTGTGGATAGAAACTTGTTCATTTGTGCATTAGTATGAGCTTGGGTGGCATGAAACATTCTGAAACAAGGCTGTGGGTCTGGATCCCTATCCCCCTTCAGAAAGCTCAACTTCCTAAATTGCTTGATGCACTGTTTCAAGCTTGCTGTAACTGATAAAAGAGTGCCTACGCCCTTCTCACTAATGATTTTCCCACCAGTAGCAGTGTAACGAAGCGTTGGGTACACAACTCTGCGACACAACACATGATCTAGAAACATTATACCCTTTGTTATGTGTTCTATAGGGAGGCTCTCATTATCAAGCTTGAGCATATACTTCTGATCACAAAACTCAATCAACTGTTTTCTCAATGTAGCGGCATCTGCTCGAGGTCCTCGGATACCAATCAAAATATGACCACCATATCGTATGTAATCCATCTTTCTGGTCTTATCTGGGCCACTTGTTGGCACAAATTCAGGCCAAGACGTATTTCCCTGTTCTGCTTCACCTTCCGGGCTATTCCATATGACATCACTCTTTGACGGATGATAAAAGTCCTTGATCTTCCCCTCCATCCAGCGGTCCAACTCATCTAGACAAACATTAGCCAAAAGGGAACTAAGTATCCCACAATGACCCCAAGAAGGAAGCTTCACTGCCTCCTCAGGTGCAAACCCAAAAAAGGTCTCCAACCAATATGGGTCTGGCTTGGGTTCATCCTCTGCCAACACCCTCTTCTTCTGATATTTCCTCTTCTTTTTCTTCTTCTCCACCCCATCATCCTTAGTCGTGATCACCGGTGTAACCAAGGCTGCCTTCAACAAATCAATCACCTTCTTATCCCTCACATCCCTGATCAAAGCATTTATCACCAACCCCACCTTCGTCCCATCCAAGATGGTACTCAAATCGCCTTTTATATACCACAAGTACCCTGCAAAACTCCTCCTAATCACCCTCAATGCAGTATGTGCGGTTCTCCCAGGCCTAAACGCAAATGACTTTCGCGAGAACCGAGACTCATATATCGGCTCCAAAATCATAAGCAGCACTTCCTGAACTAACCTATCTTGAAATGGGGTTGGCTGTGTGGTCGTCAAGATGGCCTTAATTTTCCTCTTTGACAATGACTGGTAATCGGTCTTATCCTTGGGTGATTTTATATAGAATTCTAGTCTGGCCCCCCACCTAAACCTACTGTCAAGAACAGCATTACGAAGTGCTAACAAGTCCTCAAGAGCTGCCCTCTGTATTGCACTGCGAGGCATATACGCACCCATCTCATCAGCACAAACCTTCTGGTACGCCAATACCCACAACTCCAACCGCCGAAGATAAGAGGACAAATTGGTCGCAATCCTGTCAGGTTCTCGAAAATTCTCAATCCACATTTGGGATATAACCGAGACCCCATCTTCTTTCATCAAGTTGGAGGGGTCTTCAGGATCAGGTGGCCGCCGGCTCACCGGAGAGTATGAAAGAAAGCGAAAAAAGGCAAGCCCACCAGCCCTAGGATTTGAGGGGTTGAAATGGGAGCAGAGGAAGAAGGTGGTGGTGTGCTTGGTGGTGGTGTTGAGGATAGAATTGGAATTTTTGAGAAGTTTGTGGGTGAAAATGGAAAGGCGGCGATGCATTTTGGGATTGGGAGCTCAAAGGGTTTAGGTCATTTTCTGGGTTTGATTTTCATCAACTAACTACAGAGCAATAGCAGTGATTGAATAAAACATATTGATAGAGAGAGAGAAATTTGAGAGCTCACTTGAATAGTTTATTCTGAACTTCAACAGCTTAACGTCGTCGTTTCGGAGCTAGGAGCAGTGCAACAGAGGTTGAAGACGACAAGTAGCCAAAACCCTGGCTTAAACCCTCCGTCTATGTGCAGTGCAGACCTGCAGTTTCTTCTTTTATTTTGACTGTAGTTGTGACCCTTTTTTTTCTATTGGTCAGAATTGTGACCCTTTAAGTTCTGGTATTTATAATTTGTCCTACGAACTTATCAAACTTGCGGAAGTCGGATATTTTAGAGTTATTTACATAGAGAGGAAGCTCGGAATCCATTTCATCAGGTTTTCGGTTTTTTCACAAAATCCTTTGAGGTTCACAAACATAGCTTGAGGTTTAAATTGATTTTACAAAACTCATTTTCATTGATTTCTCGTCTAAAGATATATGATTTTATATAATGCAAATTAACAAAGCTACATTTGAGATTAGATTGCACATACATTTATTGGGGTTAATTTTCTCATTTCTATAAGTTTTTTTATATTATAAAATCATCAATTTTTGGACAAATAATCAACGAAAAAGGGTTTTGTAAAAACAATTTGAAACCTCAAAGGTGTTCTTGTAATTTTTGAAACCTTAGGAATATTGTAAGAGCACCAAAAATCTCAAGAGGTGTTAGTGCCCGTTTGGCATTGCTTATTTGGGGTGATAAGTGATTTTTAAAAAATTTTGGGAAGCCCAGCCCGTTTGGTAAACTATGAGAAAATCACTTATTGTTAAAAATTGCTGTGAGAGAAAGCTATAAAGGAAAGTAGCTAATGAGGTGCTTTCATTTTCTGATTATGCAGGAATCAATTTCGAAGAGGCGCTGGATTTAATGATTATGCTGCAATTTTTTTTCTAATTATGCGGGAATCAGTACCAACAACACTTTTAACAAGAAGTTTACCAAACGCCAAATTGCTTTCTCTCACAGCAAATCTGACAGCGATTATTTTCACAGCACAACAATGCCAAACTAGCCCTTAGTGTAAATAACTCAATATTTGCAGGTCTAATTTTCAAACCCATATGTTAATTTTTAAAAAATTAAATTAAAATATTAGTTTTTTATATTAAATTGTTATCTATTAGCAATAAACCATGGCATTTTATGGGTTGAATGCTTCACTTTTTCATCTTTTGCCTATATAGGGGAGGATCCATGACAAAAAGTTTGAATGAGTTTCTATAATGATTATATATATATATATATATATATATAGGGAGAGTATAGACGAGTCTGATTGGGTTTTTAAAAAGATTTTATAAAAAGGGAAATTGACCTAAATACTCACTAAACATAAACCTTAATCAATAATAGTCACTCTATAAAACTTAGGGCTTGTTTTGGAGTGATTCTGGATATGCCAGAATCATTTCTACGGAGAACCACCTCCCATGGGCTTCTATATTGTTGGCACTAAAACTGAACAGATAGAGATGAGTGCAACTTACAAGTGAGATGGACGATCAAGAGATCGATTGAGTGTTCGGATGCAGATTCTTCCTGTCCTCAGATGCTGATCCTGAATGGAAGGAAGTCGAGACTCGTAAGGTCTATGGAACCGGTGTGGAACCAGCCTAAGACCCTCCGATGCCAAAGTAAGTTTGTTTTCTAAGAGCTTTTGCTGTTGACAAGATATTAGTATAAAAAGTCAAGCTGAAAAGTCTTACCCTTGTGGTGTAGTGAAGGGGCCTCTTTATAGAGGGCATTTAGTATGCTCTTAGTACTCACTTTCGATGTGGGACTCGTGGGAGGGCCCTATGAGGTTGACACGAGTCCTTAGATATTTCGGGCGGGTGCTTCGAGGTTGATTCTGTATAATCGGTAGGGGATACCGATTGTAGTATGTGTTGGGCCTATAGCGATCTTTTGCTGCTTCGAGACAATATCATCGGTAGCCGATGCTGATTGTTCGGAGCCTTGGGGACTTGGGGAGTTTAAGTGATCCACGTGTCAATGGATGAGTTGAGGATCAGATATGGTACAAACATATATAAATACTTTAAGTCATTTTAAGTGATTCTAAGCAGAAGCACTTCCCATGTGCTTATCTATAAAATCACTTAAAACCACTTAAAGTGATTATTTGGAGAAGTGATTCTCCACATAAGTGATTTTTGGCCTATCTAAAATCACTCCCAAACGAGCCCTTAATCACAAATACTCGCTTTCTAACCTGAAAATACCAAATTGCCCTCCATATAAAACTTCAATATTCACCCTTTATTCCCCTTGAAAAATTCATTTTCTAAAACTATCCCAGCTCTTCACTCCTCTATTGCACCCGATGAAAGGAAACACAGAGAATCTAACCAAGCTATTCGAAGAGCGTCTAAATTAATTGTATGAATCTGAATCTAACTCTCCTATCCCATCTCTCCTCTATCTCACACATCGATTTTTTAATGCATAACAAGTGATGTCTTGGGATGACTTGCCTCTGCAGCAGGATGTGTCCTACATTGAAGAACCAGTTTTGATTTTGGCCTATGAACAAAGCAAATGTAATACCTTGAAAAATTCAAGGTGAATTTTTGTATTTCAATAAATAAAAATATTATGGTGAAGAATGATTATGGGTATTTTATCAAGTGATTTTGGATTGAGAATATTGGCTTAAGTGTGTTTAATTTCAAGTTGGACAAAATGCACTTATGTAACATTTTGTGAATTTTATAAAGGACATTTAAGGAATTGAAGTGAGACCATTATGATTCTTAGGTTGAATGATAGCATTCGACTTAGTGAACGTGTAGAAAATCGTTTCTGAATTTTTGGCCAAAATGACTAAAATACCCCTACATGTGGAATTTTTTATCTCCTCATCTTCATCTTCTACAACCACAACATCATTTAAAAGATTAGAACCAACTTTGTAATCAACTATCTTACTTGATCTAAGCACATGAATGGCCTTAACTTTGTGGTTATTTGGATTGATCACAGTTTGGCTTGGCCATCTCTCGGGTTCTCTTTGAGTTATTTCAGCAGCTATTTGGCCTATTTGAGTTTCCAATTTGGAGATGGCAGCTTGTGTAGTTTGCTAGAAATTAGATTGGTTGATTGTCATTTGCTTTACACTATCCTCCAATGATGATGATTCTTGTGGCCTTTGGAATGAATGAGGATTGGCTTGATTATGGGTATTCCTCCATGAAAAGTTTGGATGATTCCTCCAACCTAGATTATAACTTTGAGAGTATGGATCATTTCTTGGACCTTGGTTGTAGGAATTGACCAAGTTAGCTTGCTCTTGCACAAATTCTAGATATGCAGCCCTCAGTGGACAAGCTATGGTAGCATGGTCATAAGTTTCACAGATCGTACACACTTCCTTCGGAGGGGTTCTTGAGTTCATTGCAAGAAGAGCTTCTAGTTTTTGTCCTAATTTTGAAATTTGCACGCTAGAAGCATCATTAGAATTACTAACAACTCGCTAACCTCTTGTATCAGTGTTTTGGGTCTCCATTGCTATTTCCTCAAAGAGTTCATACGTCTCTTCGGGAGTCTTGGTTTTACAAGAACCACCTGCAAAATTAGTTACAATATTATGACTAGAAGGAGTTAGTCCTTTACAAAATATATGCGTTTGAAGTTTCAATGGAATCCCATGATGAGGACATTGATTGAGCAGCCTATTGAACCTCTTCTATACTTCACAAAATGACTCATCATCTTACTATGCAAATAACAAGATCTTGTCCCTAAGCATGTCGGTTTTTTGCGTGGAGAAATATTTTTCCAATAACTTCTTTTGAATGGCAGCCCAAGAACTGAGTGAACCTAGCTTCAAAGAATTTAGCTAATACTTTACTTTATCCTTTATAGTATATGGAAACACTCTCATTCGAAGTTGATCTTCCGTCACACTTGTCAAAGGAAAAGAGCTCACAACATTAAAATTATCCTTTATATGAGTTAATGGATCTTCATTAGGTAAACCGTAAAAGGAAGGCAACATATTAAGATGACAGGATTTAAGCTCATAGGTTCAAGCTATGGTGGGCAGCAAAATGCTTGAATGAGATGTTGGAATTGTAGGGATATCAAGGTCTCCTATGTACTCATTGTCAACCATCTCTTCTTCTTTTTCGAAAGTGAAGAACTAGGAAAGTATGTGTGGAGAGCAAGACTTGTAAATGTGGCAAGAGCTTGCTTTTTTGCTGTTGACAACTCTTTTTCTAGTCGATTCTGAATTTCAAATATCACCTGGATAGGTTGCAACATTAGTCTTCCTTCCAATGATCTAGAACGTTTGAATGAAGAACTCACTTGTTCAAGGAATGGTCTTTTAGACATAAACTACCTGAAACAAAAAATTGAATTAATTAGAAAACACTAAAAAGAATAGGGTAACCTTGGGCACATAACCAGGGAAGAACTTTCATTCAGTCCTTGGCAATGGCACCAAAATTTTGTTAACTTGCAATTGTACGGGCCAATTAGTAGTATAGTAAGACAAGAACGAGGTCGTATCCACGAGGACTGCAAAGTTAAACTTAGTTACTTACTTAGATTACCCAATTCAAGAAAAACAGGAAGTTGAATCAAAAACCGAATTTAAAGTGAGAGTGATTGTGATTGTGAAAACAAATGAAACAAAACGAAATTACAAACAAGAGCAAAGTAAACAAGTGTTTCAAAGAATGGTCTTAAGGGTTGGAAAACAGATTTGGAGACTAAGGCATTCAATTCACTATAACAATCCAATCTTGGGTTATAAGGATTCAAGTGACAAGTCTAATTTAGAATCAAAGATTGACTCTAGCTAAAGTGTGATTAAGCCATGGTGTTTGGTCCTAACCTTGTATTCCTAATTCCCTATTTAAGTCATTGTTGTGAAACCTAAATCAAGGATTAGAAATTCATTAAGCATAGAAGAATGTTCTAAACAACCAAGCATGTATCTAATCCCTGTTGTTGAATGTCTATACATATTCTTCCTATTCATATTCAATTCGAATTAAGGTATATGGTGTCTACTCTTAATTCCAACCAAGATAGCTAACACACAAGTTTTAATAGTGATCTATCATTCACACAAGTTTTAATGGTGATCTATCATTCAAACAAGCATATTAACTTATAAGCATAATGAATAAGAATCATAATCTTGAATCAAACTTAAAACTTAAAACTTATAAACCCATAATATTCATGTTAGGTTACATTGAAACCCTATATATGGATTTAGCTACTCATAATGCCAAAATAACATAAACAGAACTGACAAAACATAATGAATACAATAAGAGTAAAAAATTCTTTTATGAAGTTCTTGTAATGTCCAATGCTTCTCCAAGAGCTTGTCTACGTCTAGAAGGGTGTATGAAGGTTAAGAAGGTGATTTGGGATGAATTTGGGTGAGTGGTGATGGCTGAAGAAAAGGAAATTTGTAGGGAAATAGCAGAGAGGCTTGCTAGGATAGTTTTGGGCATGCTTAGAGTTTTTGATTGATTCTTGGAGTGTTTGGGGTTGTGGGAGTGTTTGAGGGTGATTTATGAAGTTGTTTGATGAATGATGGGAGTGTAGAGGATGGAATGAAGGATGGATGAATTATAAGAGTGTGTATCCCTGGATGTGGTTCATTCATTTGGTGTGGAATGGAAGGGGTATTTATAGGGAGAAGGAAAGGAGAATTCTGAATTGAATTTTGCCTCTACCAACAACACCCACTTCACCTAACATACCAATGCATTTGAAAATTAGTTTCTTTTCTTATATGGTTGCTACACTTCATCTTCTTTGCTCATCAACAAATCCCACTAGAAACAATAGCTCATGCATAGCTCAGCATTACCAAGCAACAAGTAACTCATGCATAGGTCAGAATGACTAACAATTTCATGGCCTCATAACTTGGGTTTCCCTTCAACAAATGATGACTTTGAACCCTCCAACTTGAAGTCTAAATGTCATCTTTTCCAACCACATGTCGTTTGGGCCAATCTAAGGTCGGATGAAAATGTTAGGTCCGAAACAAGTTGCTAACTCAGTCCAGTTTTGCACGTTTTTGCACCATTTTACATCTTTTTCTATCCAAAGCCACCAATGCTACTTAAAGCTCAATTAACTGAATGTCAAACACAAAAGAGATTAAAGGCACAAGTTTAACTCAAAAACATAACCAAATCATAAGTTAGAAGGGTACGAAATGATATACAATTATGCACTGATCAACAGGTGAAGATAATGAGGGGTTGACAAGAGAAGAAGGGTATGGGGGTGATGAGGGAAGATGAGGCGGGGGTTGACGAGGGAATAGGAGGATGGGGGTGATAGGGTAAGAAAGAGAAAAGATGTCATCCTAAACAAACACTAACTGTCGCAACGAGATTCGATAAGCTGTGTCCATATCTCTCTCTTCTCACGACCATCGTTCTTCCTCTTATTCTCTGGGTCTATGTTGCGATCTATATCAGATTTGGAGAACTCCCCGCTCGCATCGCAGCTGTCGGTTTCCCAGTGTGGTGGTTCAACATCAGTGTTGATATTCGCTTAACTGAGAGTTTTGATTTGATGCTCGCGTTGGCTCAAAATCGAGCTGAGCTGGACCAAGCCCAACCCTAGTTATAGGTTAATGAAATAGTTTGCTTATAGAATAACGAATGTATGAAAATGATAGGCAAACGCAAATCAATGTTTGGGTACCAAATTGACGAAAAAAATAATTAAATTGTAAAAACTGAAACTCATTAAACTTTCGAGTAGTAAAGTGAATTTTTCACTCCTTTTGTTACCAAAGTGTTTAAAGAGCTACACTAAGGGCAAGGCCCCTGAAAAGCTTTTGGCCCTTTATTTAATTATTCCCACATATAGGCAACATGGTCGTCCTTCTTGGTATGATTTTTGTGCGGCGTGCCAGTTTTTATGGTCATTGACGGCCATGAAAACAAAGAAGATGTTAAGCGACTTGGTCATGACTTCGTCAAACAATCAAAGCCGAGTTTGGGATGTTTTCTTAGCCGTTGGGTTCTTAGTCTTGGCAACAAGACTACTTGCTTTGTGTTGGGTTTCAGGTGTTGTCGTACTTTACTGTCAAGAGATCTCTTAAGTCCTCTTTGAGACAAGATGAAACAAAGAGTTAAGAAAGAAAATGAATTAGATGGTGCTCAAACGAACTTTGCAAAGAACAAAGCTTCTTGTTGATATATTGGATGAATGATTACAAGGGTGGTGCTCAAGAACTTTGAACAAGCTTAAGAGTTCTTGGTGATATCCTACATTGAGTCCTAAGAAACCAATAAAATTAACCTAAGTTTTGTTTAAGAAATAAATTGAATAGAGTTTCGGCTTGATTTTTTTTTTGAGAGATTGATGGTGATAAAATGAAAAACTTCCTTTGCTATTTATAGGCGAGTCGCTCGAGGACCTTTGCCACCGCCCAATACTTTGCGTGAGCTATCATCCCACTATCTAATTTCACCTCGATCACTGGTCTTGAGGTTACTTTATGATAGATGCTTCTTTTTAAGTTCTGAGAAGTAGTTCGACGTCCAATAATTCCGTTTGCTTTGAAGTCAGTTTATCGAGGTAACACGCATGGGGAATATTTTTTAGCTGATGCTTGTTCAATTTTGCTCGGTCGGGACTCCATGGGACGCATAGTTTGAGCCTAATTCATGAGTTGGGCTTGGCCTTGTTATCCAGGCTAAGGTCCTAAGTTACAGTCTTGGGACTACAAGCCCAGCCACCTATTTTGCTTTAGGCTGAATTGTCTTCCGGGGAAAGAGTTGGGTACAAACAAGTTTGTAGCTCAAAGTGGTTAAGAGCATTTACCCGTACACGGTAAATGCGAGGTACTAGGCGCATTCCCAATATTTTTTGTATCCAAACCAAAAAACAAAAAAACTATACAAAGGCTTCACATAACCCGACCCGTTTACATGGTTTTAGTTGTTTCTTCGTCCTTGAACATTTGATGCGGAGAGCACAGAATTACGAGTATACAAGTTACAACCCAGGCGAAGCCACACTCCAATTCTCCGATACCAAATTTTAATACCAGAAACCCTCTTAAGCTGAGTTACCCTTCAATTCATTCAGTTTTTTCCCCTCTCCATCTCTCTGTATCTGATCTGGGAAAAAATGGCACCAGTGTCAGCTTTGGCAAAATACAAGCTGGTTTTCTTAGGGGACCAGTCAGTGGGCAAAACCAGCATCATCACCCGCTTCATGTACGACAAATTCGACAACACCTATCAGGTACTTTCACAATATTATCAAATCCCAGCTCATTTGAATGTGAATTTTGTAATTTGCAGCTCAGATCAATTCCAATGACTTTTTCTTCAGTGCTGAATGCTGATCTACTTGTTTTGATTTTTGGGTATTTTTAATTTATTTTTTGGGTTTTGTTTTCAAATCATTGGAAAACTTAACTTATAAGACAATAAATTTTTCAAGATTTAAGTCGGCCTGTTGAACTTTCTTGCCCGTTGTCACCAACCAACCATTCAATGCTAGTGCCGAGCGTATGGTTTTACATTCGCAAGAGAAGGGCATTTTTTATTTGCTGTGCTAGAGATTGTCCATTTCAATACAAATATTCAGTGGATTGATTGGATGGCAGTAAATTTTTAGTGTACATTACCTGGTTTCATATCAGAAAAACAAAAGAAATATTACAAAGGCAATAGAGTAAGTTTTTGCTAGGTTGTTGACGCGATTTTGCACTACTAGCAATTAATACCCATCTCTTGTTTTTGGTGATATTGTTAAAGAAACTGCAGGATTTGTTGTTGCACCTCTTGCCTGCCCACCTATTGTCACACTTAAATTGGCTTTGAATACTGTTAGGAGTAGGATTTGCTCCATTGGTTTCAAATCAAATTCCACCATTGTTGCTGATTGGAACATCCCACTAGGCTAGCGGCCTAGAGAGTCTTGTTTCTGTATGGTTGCTTGCTTTATTTGTTATCATTCTCGATTGCTCTTGATCTCTTTGGTTTGGTCCTTGGACCTTCTTGTACATTGTACTAAGGCACTCCCATCCTTTTGGTTTTGAAATTCATGCAGTTACCCATAGAAAAAAGATATTGTTAAAAGCAGTGTGCCTGTAAAACGAATGAACTCAGGATGTTTGTATGGATCACTATGAGGAAATGAAATTCAATATGGCTTAATGATTAGGGAATTTATTTTTGAGAGCACGATTAAATAAAACTTGTTTATATTGCTCTCAAATCTATTGTAATCCTTATATATAACTTATATTAATTAGATCTGCTATATGCCAATAAATATCATGACCCATGTATGTACAAAAAGGAAAGCAACTATCGACCCATGCTAGGCACAAACTAAAATATAACTCCTGATCCATGGCTAATTAGTAAAGTTGTCCACAAGTCCAGGGGCATAACCTCAGTCACAAGATATACTGGTTTTTTGTCCTTTTCTTGCTGCTTTTGTTTTGAGATTTGGGCTATGGATGGTTGCACGACATTGATTTCAGTGACAGAATCTATTATTGATTAAATTTGTTGATGTTAAGTTGAAGATGATGAGGATAACTACTTTAATGGAATTGGTCGTTTAAATTGCTTGTACAGACCATTAGAGCCCTAATTCTTTGTCAACCACTTTCCTTCTTGGGAAACATTTGTGAAGGTTCTTTAATAGGCACCAGCACAAAATCGTTTTCTAACCAATTTTTCTAATTTTCAAATTAACCTGCACCATTTGATGATGTAGCTGCTGTTTCATTAGTTGAGACCTAAGCAAGATATGTTTTGGCTATTAGCTGTACAATGCTGTTAACCATGATCTAGTAGAATTTTTGTAACATAGTGCACCCCATCCTCTTAATCCACTCCAGAAGCTGGAGAGAGAGATCAGTTTTTTCTTTTGGGGTAAATCTTCAATTTCTTTTGTTCCTGTTGTACCCACCCTCCCGGTTTTATATCTTATTTTATGAGCTATCTGCTGAACCTATCTGACTTTCCAAATGTCTTCTTTGTAGTCTAATGTATACTAATTTGTTTTTTCATGATCAGGCTACAATTGGTATTGACTTTTTGTCAAAAACTATGTATCTTGAAGATCGAACTATTCGGCTGCAGTTATGGTAAGACTGGCAACTCAATGGTTTATTGTACTGAACCATTCATGGATGACAGTGAAGTTCATACTGTCTCTAGTTATCTAGTTCTTTCTTTGCATCTCACTCCAACTATGTCCATATTTTCTTCCAGGAGGCTGACTATGTTTTTAAAATTATATATTACTTGCTTATATAGATCTTGTTGATATGTCTGTTGGTGGGTTTTTTTAACAAACATGAACTGTTGAATGCACAAATATTAGTGTCTAGGTATCTTTGAATTATGCCAGACTAAATACTTTTCTGGCTATTTAAACTTGCCATCAAGGTCTGAACTGTTAGTTAGCACCTTCAGTTGGGTTATGGTTGCAATTTAATGTAACATTGAGGTTCCCACTGCCATAATGATACACATGGAGGGCTGAAAGTATCATATCTTATCAGAAGAGTCCACTTGGTTTTGCATGTTTACTCTCAAGTAGACCTCACCTTATTGTAAATTTCGAAGGAGTAAACATAGCCACTGTTAGCTATATGACATGAGATTTATAGTAAACGTAGCTGCTGTTAGGAATATACATGTAGTACTATTAGTTGCGGGCTTATGCATATGTCAGTTTTCCTGTCTCCTTCATTTGTTGGACATTAATGACCATGATCACTATTATCTGACACGTAATTGGTTTTCATATTTTGACTTTCTAGTATTTTCCCAGACATTAGTTTGGTTTGGAAGGTTGATCCTTTCTTATTTTATATGGTTGCAGGGATACAGCTGGACAGGAAAGATTTAGAAGTCTCATTCCAAGCTACATTAGGGATTCTTCTGTTGCAGTAATTGTATACGATGTTGCAAGTATGCAAGTTTGTAATTTGTCTTCCACTTGATTATCTACCTAGAATCTACTTACTAGTCCAGGATGAATAATTCTTGGCTTATGTAGCTGCTTATCATCCATCGGCATGTTGGTCCACTAAAGCTTGTAAATTTCATTATTATATGTGCTTCTCTTGTGATCTAGATTCGTTGAAAATGTGAACTTTTATTCTTATTGACCTTTTTGGCCATTTTTTTCTTATTGACTCAAATCTTGTTTCACTCCCTTATTCTTGTCATGCTACAAAGATGAGGAATGTCTTTTGACCATTCTGGTAACCTGTTGTGTAGGCAGACAAACTTTCCTAAACACTTCAAAGTGGATTGATGAGGTGCGCACTGAGAGGGGAAGTGATGTTATTATTGTTCTGGTTGGAAACAAAACCGACCTCGTTGACAAGAGGTAACGTTTAGCAATAGGTTCTTTATATTTGATTTCTGGACTAGCTTGGTTTATTGTTCATTTTTCTGTATATTCTCATTCCAATGGTTCGTTTACAGTGAATATTAGCTAACATTACGAGTACTATATTTGGTATGAGGGCTGATAACAATTTCATGCAAAATTTTAGTATTGCATTCAAAGAAAATGGGTAAAGAATTAAAATTTCAATAAATTTTAGTGATAAGTTTACCCGTGCAAGGCAGATTGGAAATTCTGATTCCGAATGAAACCAATTTCAAAAACTTCTGATTTTGGCATCATCTGTACTATTGTGTAATGTGAGAAGTTGTAGTTTTGGTGTAACTTTTGGAGATCCAAAAATATCATTTGGTAAAACAATTTTTTTCGAAGAAACCAAATTCATTTTAAGATGGTAAAATAATAAACAGAAAAATATTATGCTTCCCCATATTCACGTTTCTTACCCACTACTCAATTAATGCTCACTCATTTCTTTTCTTGATGGATTCAACTCTACCCAGCTGTTTCTCCAAATCCATTCACTATGCCACCAACTAGTATAAGTTAATCCAAACTTCTAGTTGCATGCTTAGATGCCCAGTATGCTCTAATAAGGCCCTAAAAAGTATCAATCACTAAGTTTACATGTACTATATTTTGATGTGTAATTTCCACAGGCAAGTCTCTGTAGAGGAAGGAGAAGCTAAGGGTCGCGACCTCAATGTCATGTTCATTGAAACTAGTGCAAAAGCTGGTTTTAATATAAAGGTAGGAACTTGAATTTTTTTCTTGATTTCCTATCTCTATAATAGAAAGTGAAAAGGTATGGAAACTTGGAAACTTGAGGGGTTCTGGGATACACCTTTCTCTTTAGAGTTGTAGCTGTTGAAAAAAAAAAGTGAACTAACTGACGCACCCTTCTTTTTATTTTTATTACATTTTCTTGGATGAGGATAAAAGATAAAGGATCAGATGCTAAGGCATGATCCTTATTCGTGGGTACTGGGCATCCTCTATTAAAGTAGAAATATGTTTGGGCGGTTGATTTGACCCTTTTAGCTTCTAGTTGGATAGTTCTCCTTAAATTGCATGTTAAATCATCATGTTCTGATTATTTTCAGTAAGTAATATGTCAATCGCCATGGTGCCTCCAATCTGATGGTGTTGTCTTCACTGTTGAACTTTTCAGTACTTAATAGGTGCATGATTTCTCATGAATCTTTGTTCAGGCACTGTTTAGGAAAATTGCTGCAGCTTTACCAGGAATGGAAACACTGTCATCAACAAAGCAAGAAGACATGGTTGATGTGAATCTGAAGTCTACAGGCGGCAGTGCATCACAGTCGCAAGCTCAGTCTGGATGCGCTTGTTAATGCAGCCTTTGCCATGAATGTTTTGCGTGCTCGTGCTTTGTACTTTGCTCTTTGATTTTGCAGCCTGATCTGTAAAGGTTTCATTTAGAATTTCTCATTTATTTGGAAGTATTTGTCATAGGTATAAATCTTACTGGTTTGCTTGAGAAAAATCATAAAACCCTAATAGGTACACATGTAGCTGGAAGAGACCTTAGGGGTGTAAAAAGGTGATTGGGGATTTTGTTGTTTCAGTTACATAATAATTTTGCTACCTGAATTTCGTTGATGCACATTGAGTAGAACACGTTTTGATGACCAAGTATAATGACTGGAATATTCCCTAGAAGTTCATGAATGCCTTGGATTATGGTGGGAGCAGTGGGCGACTCACCATAGCGATAGGAATAGAAAGTATAGTACACGGGAACAGAACGAGCCGGCTTATTGAAAGACGAACATTATAAACTTGTTACCATGCCAACTGAAAACACTGGATATGGGCTGCTGTCATTTTGGTTGTGCTACCATTTCCCTCGACCACTCTGTTGAGAGTTTCAAATTCTTTTTATTTTTGGGTAAAAAGAGTTTCAAATGCTTTTCGAAACAACATTGGTAATCAATTTCCTAAATAGCATGGTATACCAGAGGTGCATTCTTTGTTCTTATTCGTATCTGTTTTGAATAAGTTTAAGTTCAACATAATGGGCTATATTAAATTAAACCAGTCATGTGTACTTATTGGCAGTTCGTTTATCTTATATCTATATATATAAAGCAAAAGACAGAGAATGGTGAAACATTCAAAAACTCCGAAAATATCCTTGGTAAACTAATATTAAAACGCACTTATTTTAATTAAAGCAGGATATAATTGTAAAAGAACAATTACGCATAACTTTAAAAAAATTAAAAAGAAAAGAAAAAAGGTACAGACCCTCACTCCAGAGCAGTTACTCTTCTTTTCAGTTTCTTCGGCCTCATCGTGTTCTAGGAGCAGTTCCAGTAGCAGTTCCTTTCAGTTTGCCCCCCACTTCCTTCACACCCAATTATCATAGGCCTTTCTTCTTATAGTGTGAAAAACAGAAAGAGGAGCAGAAAAATAGAGAACCACGACTGGGAACAACCACAACGCTCCTTGCCAGCTTCACCAATTTCCCAGGTTTTCCCCGCTTAATTTGTGCCTTCTTTTTATCCCTCTTTTACTGTTGTTTTGGTTTCCTCAGAAAATTTCTCATTTAATTGGGTTCCTTCCCAGCATCTCCAAGAATTAAACACCTATGATTTCAACTGAAAGTTTTAGAAGGTGGTAAGCCTAACAGATCTCTCTTTCTTATTTGTATTATGTTCTTTCTTTGATTGGGTTTTGTGATCTTTCACGTTCAGAGAAGGTAGGAAAAGGTGTTTGTTGATGATTTTCCGTATTTCTCTATCGTGTATGTTGAACGGTTCTCATGGCTTTTGTGTTCATATCAGTCTCATGTCCAAATGAAACGGTAAATTACAGTGGGTAAGAGATTTTTGAGAAACTTACTCCTTTTGCTACATGCCCACCATTTATCGGATTGATTTTTATTTGCTATATGAAATGGTAGGTATGAAATTTAAGATATGAATGAAAGTTTGGTTACTCAACTTATATTTGGATTCTCGATTATTCAAGAACAGTTGCTGCAACTCCAAGAATAGGGTAGGTGTTTACTCGCATGGTTAACTCGCAGGGTAGGTGTTTGATAAAATGTGTTTGGTTTTGTTCTACGAATTCAAATGACATGGTGGAGTTTTGTTTTTCTTCATTCTTTTGTAGAGAATACTTTGAAGAGAAAACAGAGAGATGTTGCAACAAGTCTCATATTTGTTTCTTTGGTCGTTCATTTTATGAAATGGTGGGTTTTGTTATTCTTTCATCACGAATTTTGTGTATTTGTTGTTATGTTATTTCTTTACTGAGTGCATTGTTTGGTTCTCTTCTCAGGTTATATGAAGAAGCAATCTGTTTATGTTGTTTTTCTTTTTTTGCCAATCTATTTATGTTTGTTGCAATGATTGCATTTTTGTAAGAATGAAAAATAGTTTCATCCATATACATTACTGCATTCGAGGAAATGCAACCCTCTTTTTGTGTATTGTTGGCTCTTCATATATAATTGAGATTTAAACTTGCCATAACTTATAGATTGTCTTAAACTGATGACAATGACTACTACTGCTATATTTCTACTTGGTTATGTGGAGCAGTTGGTAGGTGAGAGCATCTCTTTTGGCCATGACTGTGATATGAAACCCAAGCCAGGAAGGTGAACGGGGTGAAAGGGTTCTAAGAAGAGGAGGACCGCATGTATACAGATTATGCTATGATTTTTTTCCTTCTATTTTTTTTTTCTCCTGGGATTCCTTGGTAGAGGACTTAAAAGCAAAACGAGGATGATAGAGATGGAGGGAGTTCAAGGGGAGGAAAACTGCTAAAGGACTTACTGGCCGTGCTGTGTTTCTTCTCTTTTTTCAGAGGTTTGTTTCTTTTTATGCTGATATTTGTTTCTTTGATAGTTAAATTGGAGACAAAGAAGACAGCAGCTGGAGGCTTTGATGTACAAGCAGAAGTATGCAATTAGACCTTGATGTATTGAGATTGGTTTTAAATAAAGACGTATGCAATTAGTTATTGCATCTGTTTCAAATTTCGTTTAAATGGCTATTTTCTTTTACTTTCGTTACTTAATGTGAATTGTTAACATTGTAGGTTTTCAAGGGGGGTTCAACTTCCCAAAGTGCAGGAGGCTTGCAGAGGAATTGGTGAGCTGCTTTCAACAAAACCGATTACATTAAAATAATTGTTTATTCTATATTTTCATTACACCACTTAAGTGATATATATATATATTTTTTTGGTTCATAGTTTTATTCCTTCTGAATACAGAATCATATGTTTCGGTTTGGGGTACAAAATTGTGATGTCTAACTAATTCACCAATCCTCTCAGGTACTTCTCTTTCTCATGATTTTGTGCATTTTGTGACATTTGACATTTAATAGGCTCAATAAAAAAAGCTTTTGATTATCTTTTAATTATACATTTATTTCTCTGCCTTCTCTCCAGTTTTAGTTCTTTTGGTTTGGTTTTTTATGACGCTTTGGTTTGATGCCTTCTTTTTATCCCTCTTTTTGGTTTTCTTTTATTTCTCAGGGGATCCATTTGCTACAGGAATTAAAATAGAGTCGGAGGGAGGAAAAGGGAGGAAAGGTTTTTCTGGTTTTTTTTCATTATACTTAAAGTTTTCTTTTGCTACTGGCTTCATGAATTATCAAACCCACGATAATTGTTGTGCATGAGTTATTGTTCTCTCATCGTTGTTGTAGATAGATCGGCTGCACGTGTGGGTCTTCAACTTCTTGAGGTTTATCAGCCTTGAAATTTAGTTATATTCATAAAAAAAAATTATGTGTTGTATTGTATTAAATGTTGTTTGTTTCCTAACAACAATGGGATCAAAGAATTTGTTTGACTACAACAGTTGAAATGATCATTTCTTTGCTGAGAAACAAAAGGAACAAAATGAAACAAAAATAATAAACGAAAAAAATAAAGGAGAAATTTTTTTAACACGGTAAATTTGGTATATTTCAGGAGAAATTTAACTTAATGATTATCAAGTCTTCAAATAAGTTTTATTGATGAATAAAAAGCACACTCGCATAGGAGCAATTGCGAATGTCACTACAACAGCTTACATGCAATGAAAGAAAAAAAAGAAACTGTTTAGATGCACATCTAGAAATTTCTTATTAATTATTTTATTGTTAAACTTGGCTTCTTATACGGAAACGAAAGGATTTTCCTTTTGTCTCTTGACTTTTGAAAATGACGCTATTTTTGATACAACTTTCTTCCAATAATTGGAGTAGGCATGTAGCAAAGGATAAACTATCAAAATTGAAGGTGAGTATGCGTGTTCCCAAATTATGTTAAAATTTGTCAATTACAAATTTAAAAGTATATGTTTAAACTTGGTCTCATCTCATGTTATTTATGTATAGATTGACAATGAAAAAGTGAAAGATCAATAAGAGAGGAACGGATGGCGCAAGTGGTCTTGATCGTTGCATGTCTTCCTTCTATGTGCATATTATGTAAATATTTATGTCTATAATCTAAAATTGTGTAGAATGAAAATATTATTTTACTTAAATTATTTGAGATTTTCCTATTAATGTTGGATTTGCTTTGGATAATATTTATATATATATAGATTAACGTGTGGGTAATTAATTGAATAAGAATCCCCCTAGCTCCTAAAGTTCATTAGACTAGCCTCACTGCACGCGCTTCCGCACGTGCAATAGGCTTTTTTTTAATCAAGTGCGCTACGCGCGACTTACAAAGTTTCGTAAATATTTTTTCACAATTGTATTTATATAGACGTATGTTTCAACAGTTTCATATTTTAATCGTGCACGTGTGATAAATCGTCGTATTATTCCTTTATCGCCTGTATCTTTCTAGACATCCATCTTAACAGTTCACATGCTATAAAAGAAAAAAAAAATGCTAAGATGGACGTCTAGAAAAATACAGGTGAAAGGAATAAAACGACGATTTATCACACGTGCACGAAATATGAAACTGTTGAAACAGACGTTTGTAGGGGCTTTTTCCTTCCGGCAGCAAGTGGGCTGGACTGATGAAGTTGTCCCCTTCGTTTGAGTTTGAAATTAAGCCCCAAAATGCTTCGAAAGGGCAGCGCAGCCTTAGGAAGTATTTTGGTTATCTTCTCCAACAAAAACAACAGAAAGTTACAGATAATTTCTTCACATTCATAGATGAACTTTTGAGCTTGGCATAAGGGACATGTGGCATGAGAGCAGAGCTATCATGGGTTCAGCACTTTTGGAAAGAGAAGGTTTGTGGGTTACTATAGAGGTCAGAGGTTCTAGTGGAAGGGAAGAGAGGTTCTAAGGAGGCTTGGTAGAGAGTTTTGTGTGATTTTCGTGGGTTCCAGCAGCTAGGCGGAGACTCTGCCAAAACTTCTACCAAGCTGTTAGAACAGAGGAAGCCAAGGAAGATGGGGGGGGGGAATAGCATGAAAATCGCTAGGTGAGAGAGAAAGCTTGCTCTTTGGAGGCTGTGGGTTGTGTTGTGTTGGGTAGAAGAGTCCCTATTTATAGTTGCTGGGGTTTATTCTTCTCCAAGAAACCCTAATGGTTTCTTCCCCTTCTAGCTAGGCTTTCCTATTTCTTTCTCTTCCTCCTTCTTGACTTACTTCACGGTGGCAAAGCCAGCTCTGCCCAATCCCACAAAATCAGAAACTTTGGGCGCTCCAAGCCTCTTCCAGCGGCTGCCTCAGAAGGGAGCTTTCCCTTTTCACCCATCTTCTTCCTCTTCTTTCCTCCTCTTTTCATAGCTAAATCTGATAAGGGAAAGGGAAAGGGAAATAGGTGCGCCTGCTGGTTTAAGAAGTAGCGTCCTCCCTTGCATGCCAATACCCATCGGTTTCTTGAATGCTTGCACTTGGGACTCGTTCTCCCAGCAGCCCTTCACATGTGAGCTTTTGTTTTTCTCGTGGTCCTTTGTTTCAGCCAAGTGCTGGAGGCTTTGACTTCCCTTTATTCAAATAGTTGGGCTTTCTTAACGTAGCAAACCAAGTTATTTAATGAGTGGGCTGAATTTACCAAGTATTTGGGCTTTTATGAGATATCTAAAGTAATGGGTCATTTCGGTTGGGCTACTCTAGTTGAGATAATGGGCTATCTCTCCTCTTGTGCTTACCCACTTTTGGGCCTAAGAAATGGGCCTGAGTCTCGAGGCCCCCAAGCGACCCGAAACTTCCATCCATGTCACAACCCACTCAAGCAAGCCCCGGGCATCCGAGTGGCTTGGGCCCACTTAAGCCTGTTGTGGGATAATGATTTCTTGGCATGGCGTGTTGCTTGGCGTGCTTTTTAAGTATTATAGGATGATTGGCATGGGTTCGCGGGACTAAACGCATTTTTATAATTTTACTCTTAGTTTTTTAGCACGGTAGATCTTTTTGGCATGATATAGCTTGCGCATGACAGACTTCCGTATACTTTAAATCAAGACTTTTTCCTAATAATATATCATTTTGGGCCAAGAATTTATTCAAGCCTAACCCAGGATTTTTTGGGCCTCAACAACGTCTATATAAATACAATTGTGAAAAAATATTTACGAAACTTTGTAAGTCGCGTGTAGCGCGCTTGATTAAAAAAAAGCTTCTTGCACGCGCGGGAAGCGCGTGCAGTGAGGTTAGTCTATATATATAAAGCAAAAGACAGAGAATGGTGAAACATTCAAAATACCAGAAAATGCCATTGGTTAATGTAAACATTAAAATTGAAATTATTAATTAAATGAGGATAATATGGTAAATTCACACTTTTTCATATTTAAAAAAATTAAAATTAAAAGAAAAATCAGATAATGGATTCTATTTTTATGGAACACAACTACCCATTATCTTTTTTAATTCTAAAATAAATTTAAACTTTAAAAAAAAAAGCCTCTCATAGGCACGGAAGTGCGTGCAGAGAGGCTAGTATATATAATAGATATTTATAAAAATACAGAGAATGGTGAAATATTCAAAATACAAAAGAATGCCCTTGGTTAATGCAAACATTAATAATTGAAATTATTAATTAAATGAGGATAATATAGTAAATTCACACTTTTTCATATTAAAAAAATTGTAAATGAAAAGAAAAATCAGATAATAGATCCTCTTTTTATGGAACACAACTACCCATTATCTTTTTTAATTCTAAAATAAATTTAATTTTTTTAAAAAAAAAGCCTCTCGCAAGCGCGAAAGTGCTTGCAAAGATGCTAATTTTTTATTATTTTAAAAACCAATGTTGAGGAAAGATAATTTGAACACAAAATCTCGAGTAACTCGTTGTATGCTTATTAGCAATTTAGCATGAGCATGAAAACAGAAAAAAAAAGAAAATTATCTGCAATTTCACACTAGTCTCTTCTATCAACCAACTTCTATTCTTTCTCATCTTTGATATACATGCGATATTAAGGGAAGAGGGAATCGAATTATAAGCCCTCCACAACCAACTTTTATTTTAAAACAGTGTATATAATCATTGTGTTCTTAAACATAATATTTCAATAAACACAGTAAATAATCACTAATTTTTGTTGGAATGGTTGTCGTTTTAATTCATTAAGACCACTACAAAATATGCCAATATAGCAAAGCTACAGTGGTTGACCCTCTCCCTTCAGCAATCTCAGATACTAAAATCCTCCAAGTGCCCAAAAATCCCCGCACAGACGAAAATGCGGTAACCATCCCCACACACAGACACCTACCAAGTGCTCGACGAAAGTCCCTAACGAAACAAAACCATGGAGTCGAGCATCCTAGAGTCGATCGGCGTTGAAATTATCGGCGTCATGTCGCCGGTCTCCATCTGCATGCTCCTCGTAGTTCTCTTAGTCTACGCTCTCTCTCCCTCCAACCCCTTTTCAGCCGCCTCAGCTCCCCCGATCCGCACCGCCGCCAACCTCGTCTACCTCGAGAGCCCCTCTGACTCCGCCTCCCAAAAGCTCGAAGGTGCTCTCCTCAACGCCTTGGTCTTCGTCGTCCTCATCGCCATCGTCACCTTCCTCCTCGTTCTTCTCTACTACTACAATTTCACCAACTTCTTGAAGAACTACATGCGCTTCTCCGCCTTCTTCGTCCTCGGCACCATGGGAGGTTCGATTTTCTTGTCCATAATCCAGCATTTCTCGATACCCATTGACTCCATCACTTGCTTTTTGCTGCTTTTCAATTTCACTGTTGTTGGTGTGTTGTCTGTGTTCTCTGGTGGGATACCCATTTTTCTACGCCAAGCTTATATGGTTTGTTTGGGGATTATTGTGGCGGCTTGGTTTACCAAGTTGCCCGAATGGACCACTTGGGTTTTGCTTGTGGCTCTGGCTGTGTATGATTTGGTGGCTGTGCTTGCACCCGGTGGGCCACTTAAGCTGTTGGTGGAGTTGGCCTCTAGCCGGGATGAGGAGCTCCCCGCTTTGGTTTACGAGGCTCGCCCCACTGTGCCACGAAATACTCAGCGTCGTGGGTCCGGATTAGAGCTTTTGGTTGCTGGGGTTTCAGATTCAGGGTCAGTTGAGCTTCAGGCAGTCACAAGGGACAATGTGAATCGAAATGAGAATGAAAGTCGTGGTAATTCAGAGTACAGTGCGGTTGAGTTTGGAAGTTTCGGGAGTGAGGGACATGAGAGTAATAGAGATGAAGGGGAGAGGTTACTATCAGAGGAGAATGCACGGGATAGGCAGTCGTTAAGCAGTGATTCTTCGGGATATTCAACTGTGATTGTTCAGTCTGATAGAGCTACGCAATTTAGCAGTGGAGCATCTGAGATTATTAATGAGGAAATGTCCCCTCTTGTCGAAATGACAGGACTGGGGAATGAGAGAGAGCAGTTGAGGAGGGATGGTAGCGAAATGTTCAGTAAAGGTATTAAACTTGGTCTTGGGGATTTCGTGTTCTACAGTGTTCTTGTGGGCAGAGCTGCAATGTATGACCTTATGACTGTGTATGCCTGTTATCTTGCCATTATTTCCGGACTTGGGTGCACTCTTATTTTGTTGTCAGTGTGCCATCGAGCTTTGCCTGCTCTGCCTATATCGATTACATTGGGTGTTGTTTTTTACTTCTTGACTCGGTTATTAATGGAGCCTTTTGTTGTTGGGACAGCTACAAATTTAGTGATGTTCTGATAGTCAATTACTTTATTGGTAAGAGAGATGTACATTCAAGAGAAAAGCTGATGTTTTTTTAGGCATGAGATCTGTATACAAATTAAAAGGTATTGTTCCCAGAAATTTCTCTCTATCCTTCACATGTAATTCCTCGTGGTCCATCTTGAATCAGTAAATTGGGTAAACCAAAAAAAACTATTGTGTTTTTTAGTCCCTTTTATAAGTTATGTCCATCAGCTGGCTTTCTTATCTGGTAGATGTGAGACTATTAGTTAGTTTAACTGCGACCATGTTCAGTTTGGACATATTGGCATTTTCATTTTGTTTGATATTTTTCACATTCTTTATGATGATAGGCAAGAAATATAGAGAAAAACTCCAATGGTTGTGAAAGCGAAGGAGCCAAAAAATTTGCATTCGAATTGTCATTGTGGATAAATGTAATCATAAAAATTGTTTGAAATCACAATGAACTTAGTGTAACTACTAACTATCTGGAAAACCCAATTCATCGTATTTGCAAGATTTGAGAAAAAAGGTCGTGCAGAAGTTTTTATAAGTCAAAAGCTTGTATTAAGTACTATGTGTGAGCCATGCACTATATTGTCCCAAGAGTCAAGTTTCAGAAGCTGGCGATACCATTGAAGTCAAGAAAAACAAATTTGCTGGTCAGTATTTGTAGGATGGGAATCTTCTCTAAAAAAGAAATGGAAAGAGAAGGATGAAAATCAAATTGATAATCGTAGGACATTTATTTATCTGCTATTAGCACATTTTTTTCCTGATTATTGAGATATTGTTTTTCCCATTAACATATTTGCTTATTTTCAAGGGAATAAAGATGTGTGTTCAGATAATCAGGCTCAACTTAGCTTCAAAAAATGCCATGCCTTTCATCAAGTATGTTATGTCCAATTCTCCATGTGATTCTGTGAAGGTTGTTCATTCATGAAGGATAGGAACCAGTTCTAGACCTCCTCTGAGTAATTAAGACCCTTTAGTGAAAGGGAGTAATGTTTGATTATAACGTCAATGCATGATTGAACTACCATATTGGCTAGTTTCTGTATATTAATTACTTTTGATATAATTAGATTCCTAACCAAAACGCTGAGATTGTAGCAAGCGATCTATTATTAAACATTTAATATCTTTATCTATTTTCCTTCTCACTAAGAATTAACACATAAATGACACATGCATTAGTTTGTTTTCAATTAATCCTAGAAGTTGCAGATCAAGACACATAGAGTTATAGAGAGAGAGAGAGAGAGAGAGAGAGAGAGAGAGAGAGAGAGAGAGAGAGAGAGAGAGAGAGATTGGGAGGTAGATCTAGCTTCTCCATTGCAGAGAGAGCTAGCCTCTCTCTCTCTCTCTCTCTCTCTCTCTGATTTTCATACATCATTTTGTTTCAGTTTCAATTAGCGATAGCAGAGAAAGGCTAATCGGATTCGTGAACCACAATTTTCCGTTCTGCTTCTAGTTTTTTTCTGCAATCAAATAGGAGTTATGAGGTGGTCGACGTAGGTAGATTTTATTCTGATTCCCATCGATCAGCACAACCGGTCCTCTTTATCACTAGTTTGCGTTTTGAGGCTAGTGATTGGGAATAGAAACTAGTGGTGCAGTGTGCATTTGAGAAATCTTGAGAAGAGGTAAATGCTTATTTTTGTGCAATTTCCTGCTATAAATGTTCAATTTCTTGATGTTTCCTGCTCAAGATTTTGCATAAAGACTCTGCTTTTGTCAATTTCCTACAAAGGTTTATGGTTTAAGTTTGGGGTGCTTGGTTATACTCGGATTGGATTAGGGAATAAAAAGAAGACAGTGATATGTTTGGATAATTTTAAATGAGAATCTGAGCATACCTGTAGCGTGTCAGTGTCACCAGTCATAAACTAAAAGCCAATTTAGTAAAATTTAGAACATTACTTGTGTCGGAACTGTGAATTGCTAATTGAATATGTTATACACTCAGCAATAATTTTCTTAGGGAGAGTAATGAACAATCTCAAATGTAATGTTAATCTTCCAATCGCTTCAATTTATTAATTTGTTTGATTAAACTGTGATGTCTGCGGCCCATGTTCTCAGAAGCTGTCATTATTTACCCTTCAAACATTAGATTGTTTCTAGTAACAAAGAACGGATGCATTGTTTCAAATTGTCCTACAATGCATAAACCACTTTCGTCTGTTTAGCACTGTTTATTACTGTCTCTTGAAGGTTGAAGCATATATGGTGTCATATAAATTATTTGAAATTGAAGGTTGAAAGATCAGTATTAGCGGATACATTCATTCTATGATTGCTATGTATGTTTGCACTAATAAATTGTGTGGCCAGTATCAACTTCTTTTTTATTGCTTTTATCGGTTTGTTGGATCTGTCAGTTTCAACTTCCACTGATATGGAAGTGGAGGAAACTTTTGATTTGCTACTTCTTGGATACACATAGTTGTGGAGGAGCTCACTTCTGATGATGATTTAATTTTGATAAAAGGGACCAAAACTAATGTATAAATCTTAATTCAAAATTTAATTTGGCTTAATTACGACTATGCCCCTTAGTTAAGATAAATGTTGTTACCATATTCTTCCAGGGTTGGTTATTCAGTTTCAATTATAGTTCTCTTCTCAGTGGTATTGAAGCCAGACATTGTATTTCATGAAGTTTATGATGTTTACCTTATGAATAATTTGATGTTTAGAGTGGGTTATATCACATCTGGGGTTCTAAGGGTAACAAAACTGATTGGGCTAGCTGGTACGATGTGCCATATCGTGTATGATGTCCCAAGGATGACAGAAGATATTTGTTTTCACTGTTTCTTCTATGCTTCTGCCTTAAACTGCCTATGTGTTTTTCAGGGGCTGTGGGTTCTAAAAAAAGTTTCAGAATGAAAGATATTTATTTTCACCATTTCTGTGCTTCAGTGTTAACTTGTGTGATTATAAATACCTGGTTTATTTTGATTTTCTGTTTGGTTTTTTATCAGGTTATATGGAGGTCAGACCAGACCCTGGTAAATAGTATGTGAACACAGGGCAACCACTTGAAGGGGCTGTTAGAAGAGTTGTCAAAATCCACAAGTTTTCATTTGAGTTTTGATCCAGTCGCTGTCAAATTTCTGGTATGCCCCTTCTGCTTTTCTTCATAAATTCATAAGCTATTCATGTCTCTGTCCTTTCATTATGACAATCCCTTCTGATTTAATAATTTTCTTGTGGAATAATTCGTATGAACATCTATCATCTCTGTTAACTTCTTTGTTTCTCCTTATCTTTCTGCAGTCACTAAAATGCGAGGAGCAATGAAGCATCAAAGAAATCTTTGAAAAATGACTGATTTTGGAAACGAGCTGATCGTTATGTAAATTTTTTTTGGTAGTAACATAAAACTATTTTGGCATCCCCGATTTGCAACAGGGGATAAAAGATTTGACAGCTTGCTGCTTAATTTCTTTGAGTGGTAGCAAGGCTTCCAACACTAAATTGAAGATGTGCTTACCAACTTTGTATGCATGATGTAAAATGTTGATTTAATTATGAATTTGGTTTTCTGAACATGTTTGTGTATTATACTGAAAATCAATGATATCAAATAATTGTAGGTTCTCATTTTATTGTTTTGAAAATTAAATCCGTTCACCGTGCACAGAAATTACTTATGATCTGGAATTCCGTTCTGTTCTTTGTGTAACACAAGCGCAACATTCAAAATTTTTATAGCAGCCACAGCCACCAGATGTAAAAATTGGGTTATGGAAGTGGAAGTTTGATTTACCGTATTTGGATGGGTTTGTTGTTGGCACATTCTGTAGTGCAAGCAAAGCGAGTCATTCTATAGTGAGGGTTTATACCAATTTGATCAAACAGCTAAGAGCATCTCCAAGGGAGATGTCAAATACCAAACATCAAATTTAAATTTGATGGCTGATGTGGCAATTTAACATCTTACACGACTTTACACTCCACCGGATATGTCAAATTAAATTATTATTTTATTACATTTTAGTATTGATTTATTTTTAATTAAAAAGAAAAGAAAAAAAAAATATTCATTTGACATCTTGCTTTTGGGATGTCAAAAATAACATCTCAATCTCCAGCCTTCATTCCACATCAGCTTTGACACCTCGGTTGGAGTGATGTGAGATGTTATTTCTAGCCGTTAAATGTTTATGTGGCACTTTTGACACATGGGTTGGAGATGCTCTAAGAGATAGGGCCTCACCTAAGGCTATCTCATTATAGAATTATATTGAGTGCAAAGCAAGGGCAGCTAACATTATTTATTAAAACTTTGATATGATTTTCTGATTATTTTCCGTTTATGTGTACTTATATTTTTAATGCGGATTTACTTAACAAGAATCCGTTGTCGTCCAGCGGTTAGGATATCTGGCTTTCACCCAGGAGACCCGGGTTCGATTCCCGGCAACGGAACTTTTTGAATTTCTTGCCCTTAATTTTGCAGTAGGCTTCGTTGTCGACCTACAGTATTATAAAAAAACCTTCACGTTTGAAAGCTTCTTATATAAGCTGAGCAAGGCACAATGCAAGGAAAGTAAGGATTTGAATTTAGCATCATATATTTAAATAGTCTTACGAATATTATGATTTTCATCTATGTTAAGATCAATATATTTTGAAGCTTTTGAGATTGGTCTTACCTTGCAGTTCCAATTATTGTTATTTGTTTCTTTGTTTTCAGGGCTCACCAGAGTTTGTTTCATTTACTTATTTATGAAGGTACAAAGTCTTTGCCTATAAGGCATATAGTAAAGAGCCCTTGGCCAAGAAGTCCTTTGCTCGGCCAAACAATCTTTAGATAATAAATCATTTTTTCATTTTACAACTGTTGTTTATGACATTTAAATTAGAAGATTGGGTGCCGTTAGATCATCAAATGGTGACGCCCGCATTCACATATTTAAAAAAGGACAACATGCTTTGCCCTCACTCAATCTTGGCCGAATGATTTTTGGTGAGCATAAGTAGAGCTAGGAAAGTCAGGCCAAAGAATTAATATAAATCAAGGAAAGCAGTTAACTAGTTATATTCATCATATGCGTAAAATTTTATGACGACTTGTTTGTTCTTGCTTGTCAGATTTCACTAAAAAACTTGTAATAATGTAAGCTTATCGCACAACAAATGTGATTGATGGAGTCTGACAAAAAAAAAATTGTGATTGATGGAGACTTATTTCCCTAAATTACAAGAACCCAACTTTTAATCCAAGTATATAATAAAAAGAAAAGTAGCTAGCTAATTGTTTTCATGAATAAATTTCTATAAATCATAAACATCTGTTCAATTGACTTGTTCTTCTATTAGGGCATCTAGTTAAAAGAAATCAAATAATGAATGCAAACTCTTGATGATGATGTTTTTTTTATTTTTTGTTCATGTTTTAGAAGATCCAAGTGATATATTGTCATAATATATATTCAATTTCGAAATTTATTCTTTATAAAATCTTCATTGCCGATGCATATCAGCCACGCAAATCAGACGTGTGTACATAATTATTTATGAAAAAAATATGAAAATACATAGCCTTTAACTACTCTATAAATATCATCATTTTGGTTCATTTGGTATATGCATCCCTCAAAAAATATACATAAGCATGGGCACCCAAACAGTAGCCAAAATTCCAGTGGTAGATTTCTCCAACGAAGACTGCTTAAAGCCGGGGACGAGTTCTTGGCTCTCTATAAGCAAAAGCATCTGCCATGCACTAGAAGAGCTAGGCTGTTTCGTCACAATACTGCCAGGCAAAGTTTCTCCAGAGCTTCACAACACCTTCTTTGGTACGTTGGGCGAGTTGTTTGATTTCCCCACTGAAATCAAAGTGCAAAGTTCTTTTGAAAAGCCCTACCCCAGTGGCTACATAACCTCAAATGCCGCCAATGAAGGCTTGGGGATTGGCTATGCTACAAACCCTGAAGACACTCGGAGATTCACACATCATTTTTGGCCCGAGGGACACGATTCATTTCGGTATAATTTAGTACTAAATTGACATAAAACATTTGAAAATATGATCATATTTAGCTCAACCTTTTGCAGCGTGACTTAAATTTTGAACATTCAGAGTATTTGTTGTTTGTTGGGCAGTGAGGGTGCTGAGGGTCTACCCGCCCATACAGACAAGACCTTTAGCACCACACTCTATCAAAATCATGTCAAAGGTCTGGAAATATATTCAAAGGACAATGAGTGGATAGGCGTTGATCCTCTACCTTCATCCTTCATATTCCTAGCAGGTGACAGATTCCAGGTATGGCACAAAAAACTACATATAATGTGTCTTGAGTATGTTAATAACTTAAATTTTTCTTTGAATCACATGGTACGCATGTCCAATGGTTTTTCCGACGAGGGAAGGTGCAGCTGCACCTTCTTGCACCTTAATAGGTCCGCCATTGCCTACAAAGCTCGACAAGTGATCGAGCGAACATGAGAAAGGCTAAATTCTCCAATTGCAACAGATATTTCAAAATAAATTATATGAAACTTGAATATTTAGCTAACAGATATTTCAATATTGTTAATTTTGTATTGTAACGTGCGTATTAAACCTTAGCCGGAATATTTGTATGACTTAGCCTAGGTTTGGAGCAACGACAGATTACGAGCTTGTAAGCATCGAGTGACCTTGAGGGAGAACGATGTACGATACTCGTTTGGACTATTTTCATACAGAGAAGGAGAAACACACGTACCCAAGGAGCTTGTGGACAAAGACCACCCCCTACAGTACAAGGCATTGCATCAGTTCGAATATATACAGTATTTTAAAAAGAATTACTCCACCCTTGGGTCTTTGTATTCCATCAAGGAATATTGTGGCGTTTGATATATTTCTCTGCTCCAAAGGCTCCAAGCCAACATTTATCTATCTCTCTTAGTTTTTGGTTTTTGTTAATCTGCAATGTATTTTTCTTTGTTTTTTTAGTATTTGTTTCGTTAATTTCTTGTTTGAGATATATATGAAGTTCATTTGTGTCAATGTTGAGAGTTCTATTTTGGATTCCTTATTACCAAGACCTAGGGACAATTTCTGGTTTGGTAAAATGGTGGCAAAGTGTGTTACCACTCCAAGCCGGGAACTGTTTAGTAAAGCTCTCCCAGGGGCTGTACACACAAGGCTAGCTAAAGTTATTAGCTTAAAACCTAATAATAATTTTTTTGTACTTACATTTATGTACTCTTTCTAGAAACAGAATATACATTAAATCATATAAACCATGTTAATTCATAGCTCTATTGACTAATTTCCAATAAGCTTTAACATAAAACAAATACATATTAAATGCAATTGAAAAACACATATTATCAAAATGAAAATATGTTCAACAACATAATTAAAAGTGTACTTATTTTATTTTTATTGCTACCTTGCAACTAAATTCATAAAGAATTAAACTTGTTTTGAACTTTAATAAGTTATTACATTTTGGATTATATTTAATATATAGGGTTTTTTTAAAACCCCATACGACAGTTCCACCCATGGTTACACACAAGGCAATCCCCTAAAATTTTGAGGATCATGTGCGAATTCAAAACTTAAATCGGGACCTCACAATCTAACATGAAATATATGCACTGAAACATAATTAACTCATATTTGTTTGTAGTATGAGTTTGAGGTGTGCTTCTAAAGTGCATTCAATGTGGGGTTTTTTTAAAATAATTTCAGCCCCTATTTTGGGTATATTAGTGAAGCTTCCTAAATAAAACACAACAGGTATGTTCCTACCCTAACTGGGCTTTTATAGCAACCCAAAAATAAAGAAAAGCCTAATTAAAACATAAATCCAAAATGGGTAAGTAATTGACTCCTCTTTCCACTTTGACTGGGATAACATGTCAGTTACTCTGCACGCGTTGTTCCTCCTCCAAGAAAATTTGGCAAAAATATGTAAATTGTAGGTCTTGGTCTTATCTTTCCAGCCATATATCATACGCCTTGAGGAAAAATTAGGAAAGTCTTCAAATAATCATTCTTATTCTGACTTATGCTGACTTAACTTCAAAGACTGTTCTCATAGACTGCTCCGAAAATTCTAGAAAAATTCCACACGTCTTCAAGATCTTAGTTTTCATCTCCAACTGGTCTTGTACTAAAACTGCACCAAAAAGTCGTATTTCTGTTGAAAAGCAATTACTTGCTCCAGAAAGCTGAAAATTGAGAAAATAAAGTAATACGTGAAGAGCATTTCTTTCTAAGTTCAGCCATCAGCCATCATCCATCTGCTCTCAAGCATCAGCTTCCTATCCATACTCCATGGTATTCAAATTTTCAAGTGTACTATTAGTCCTCATTTTCTTCCATATTCTTGTTGCTTTTAGACTGCAAGCCTCAGAGGCACAATCTTGGATCAAAGCGGCATACTGGTATCCTGGCAGTGAATTCCCCGTTGCTGACATAAACTCTGCGCTTTTTACTCACCTTATTTACGCATTTGCCGATCTTAATTCATCATCCTATGAGCTCTCCCTCTACTCCTCTGACTCTGAGGAGCAGGATCAGGAGCAGCACTACTCCACCTTCTCATCCGAGGTCAAGCAAAAGAACCCATCAGTCACCACCCTCATCTCCATTGGGGGTGGAGACGCAGACTACTCAGTCTTTTCAACACTTGTCAGCAATTCTTCTCACAGAAAGACCTTCATTGATTCTTCAATAAAGATTGCGAGGCTTTATGGTTTCCAAGGCCTAGACCTTTGCTGGGTTTCACCTAACACAAGTTCGGACATGACCAACATGGGAAATTTGTTTCAAGAGTGGCGAGCTGCTGTCAAATCTGAGGCTGCAAACTCTAGCCAGGCGCAGCTGATTTTGACAGCAGCCGTTCAATACAAACCAAATTTGGAGTCCTTTTCTTTTCCGGTTGAATCCATTCAGAACAACTTGAATTGGGTACATGTACTGGCCTATGACTATTATCGGCCTCAGCAGACTAATTTCACCGGCGCTCATGCAGCTCTGTATGATCCATCAAGTGATGCTAGCACAGATTATGGTATCAAGGCATGGATTGGTAAGGGATTATCTGCTTCCAAATTGGTTTTGGGCTTGCCTTTCTATGGCTATGCTTGGAAACTTGTGAATCCTAGGGACAATGGTATTGGTGCACCAGCAACAGGTCCAGCCATTAGAGGGGATGGATCCATGAGCTACAAGAATATCAAGCGTTACATTCAGAGATATGGGGCTGACATAATCTACAATGCTACGTATGTAGTTAACTACTGCATAATTGGATCATCCTGGATTGGTTTTGATGATGCTCAAGTAGTCAAAATAAAAGTTTCTTATGCTAAGGAGCAGAGTTTGCTTGGATACTTTGTCTGGCAGGTTTCTTATGATGACAATTGGGTGCTTTCTCTTGCAGCTGCAGGTAGGAATTGAAGCTCAATATTTATGCATAGTACTCTACTTGATGAACTCATTTTCTCTGCATATTCCACCGTGACAATTTAATTTCATTACTCCCATCCCATCTAAAGAAATCAGATTGGTTTTTGTTGATTGGTCACTTTACAAAAGAGAAAGTCTGCTAATGCAATACTTTAGTGTCTATTAAAGTTCGTTGTAAATAAAAGTCAGAAATTAAAGTATGAGCTGATATTGAAAAGAGAAAATATGATTCGCGGTCAAAATTGCATTGCCCTCTCAGCCATTTAGCAGTCAAGACAGGAGAATAAAATAATTGGTTTCTGTTGAAAATGAAATGAAGATGACCACTATAATTCTTTACTGCAAACTAATGAACAAGATACCCATATAAGTCACTGTCTAATAAAGACTTGGAGTTTTACGTTGGAAAATTCAACCATCGCCTTATTTATATTGCCCCTGTAATGAGGGTTAGCTCACAACTTATTTATATCTTATTGTTGCTGCCATAGAAAGTCCCATACTACAGTCATCAGCTGACAACTTCCAAGATCTTTAATGCATTCTTCCCTAACTGTTACATTGAATTATATATGCTGATCACAGGTACAGCTCAAGAGCGTGCAAGCAGTGGACAAAAAATGCGGCGACTTCTTATAATCATTTTGACTACAACAGCTTCAGTTATTCTCATATTAGGCTCCATCATGTGTTACTTCCGCATGAGAATGCTCAAGTCAAAAGGTATATAGCTTTATTCGTTTTTTTTGTTCGGCCTGAAAGTATTGAAGCATTAACTATTCACCTCTTTGAATATGTATTTTGGATTTATGTATTATCTATAACTCTTTTTTTGAACGAACGTATTATCTATAACAGAATCCAGGGAAAATTATATAGCAGACACAGCTGGAACTTTTAATAGCAATGTACCTAATCTGGAAGTCTTTGGCATTGCTGTGATTGAGGCGGCAACAGATGGATTTTCAATTGAAAATAAGCTTGGAGAGGGTGGTTATGGTCCAGTTTATAAGGTAAACTTTTATAATGGGGCATATCATGGCACCAGCTTGTCCCCATTAAACATGCTAACCATGAGTGTCTACATAATTTGCTAGGGTGTATTGCCAAATGGACAAGAAATAGCTGTGAAAAAACTTTCAAAAGCTTCAACTCAAGGATTCGAGGAATTCAAGAATGAGGTCATGCTTACAGCAAAACTACAACACGTTAATCTTGTCAGGGTTTTGGGATTCTGCATCGAACACCATGAACAAATGCTGATTTATGAGTACATGCCAAATAAAAGCTTGGACCTCTACCTCTTTGGTAAGTCAATATGAGATTTCGCGGCTTTCGTGCAAAAGATGACAATCCACTAGTTCCTGGTGGTTTCACTTCCTTGTGCCACACAGCTTTAAGCTGAACATATTGTAACCTTGTAAGGGATGGCCTATGGTGTTTCTACTATTCCACGCATTTTTTAGTATATTTCAATGCAGAACTGATTGGACAGCATCTGTTTCAATGTAGATCCTATCAGAAGGTATCAACTAGATTGGAGAAAGCGTGTTAGCATTATTGAAGGGGTTACTCAGGGACTTCTTTATCTCCAAGAATACTCAAGATTGACAATAATCCATCGAGATCTCAAAGCTAGCAACATTTTACTTGACAAGGAGATGAGCCCTAAGATCTCAGATTTTGGTATGGCCAGAATTTTCACAAAAGATGAACAAGAAGCAAACACAAGCCGGATCGTTGGAACATAGTAACTCTAATTCCTAATAAAGCTACTTTTTTAATTGAGCTTTCTATTATTGGATACTTTGGTAAGTAATCTTCTAAATCATTCTGTGCAGTGGCTATGTACCTCCTGAATATGTTAAAAACGGTCTATACTCCACGAAATTAGATGTTTATAGCTTTGGAGTTCTCCTTGTACAGATCATAAGTGGCAAGAAGAATGCCGCTACCTATGGTCCAAATGAAGACTTAAACCTTCTAGAATATGTAAGTTACTTCAATAAGCACAGTTACATCAGAATTAATATTTGCTTCAGCTTTGCTAAGAATTAAATCTTCACGTTTCAAATACATGGTGGGGAACATTCAATAATTTCAGGCATATGAACTTTGGAAAGAAGGCAAAGGGATGGAGTTTGTGGATCCTTCACTTGATGATACACATTCATTTTGTAAATTGATGAGATGCTTGCAGATTGCTCTCCTATGTGTTCAAGAAAATGCAAATGATAGGCCTTCCATGTTGGAAATTTCTTCGATGCTACAGAGTGAAAGTGCTGTAATGGAAAAACCGAAAATGCCAGCTTTTTCAAAAAGAAATGAAGACAAAGAAACTAATCCTGCACCGCGGCTAGAAGTGTGTTCCATTGATGATTCAACAATCTCAGAGGTTGCAGCCCGATGAGTGGTGGTATATGCATGGTGCTTTGTAAAACAAAGTTCAATAAGATTTTCAATTCTTTTTCCTTTTACTCTTAGGCATAACAACTCTGCCACCAGTCAAACTATTCTTAGAATTTATTAGTCATGTATTTCCTAGTAAGTTCATTAGGTGTATATTACATTGCAGTCTACTTACTACAAAGTTGGTAAGGGGAAGAGGTCCCTCAGGGGTCACACTACAATGTTGCATATTAGGCTCATAGTGAACCAATTATGAGTTTGGGGTGGTTCTGTTCTGTTCATCTATGAGTCTACCAATGGAAGGTTATTATGTGCTGCGAGTTTTACTGATGTTTCTTTATCTACCAGTGTAATTGTTTACTGTAAATGTAACCTGATTATGAAGATTAAGATACCCATAAAACCCGTCACCATACAATACGAAAACTTGGACTTCTGTGTGGAAAATTCATTTGTATTTCCCCTGCAGTAGAAGGTTGGCAGCTCAATGTCAATACTAGAAAGCAATGAGCTCACTCACACAACTTTATTATTATTAACAAAAGGAACACACACAGACAGACAAACATCTTACTACAAACTTTACAAAGCGAGAGCTCCAGGCTAGCAGTAATAATATACTTATATATATAGTCTTCCGAATATTATGATTTTCGTCTGTATTGTTAAGATCAATATATTATGAAGCTTTTGAGATTGGTCTTACCTTGCAGTTCCAATTTGTTTTCATTATTGTTATTTGTTTCTTTGTTTTCAGGGCTCACCTTCAAATACAGAGTTTGTTTCATTTACTTATTTATGAAGGTACAAAGTCTTTGCCTATAAGGCATAGTAAAGAGCCCTTGGCCAAGAAGTCCTTTACTCGGCCAAACAATCTTCAGATAATAAATCATTTTTTCATTTTACAACTGTTGTTTATGATATTTAAATTAGAAGACTGGGTGCCGTTAGATCATCAAATGGTGACGCCCGCATTCACGTATTTAAAAAGGGACAACATGCTTTGCCCTCACTCGATCTTGGCCGAATGATTTTGGGTGAGCATAAATAGAGCTAGGAAAGTCAGGCCAAAGAATTAATATAAATCAAGGAAAGCAGTTAACTAGTTATATTCATCATATGCATAAAATTTTATGATGACTTGTTTGTTCTTGCTTGTCAGATTTCACTAACAAACTTGTAATAATGTAAGCTTATCGCACAATGAATGTGATTGATGGAGTCTGACAAAAAAAAATTGTGATTGATGGAGACTTATTTCCCTAAGTTACAAGAACCCAACTTTTAATCCAAGTATATAATAAAAAGAAAAGTAGCTAGCTAATTGTTTTCATGAATAAATTTCTATAAATCATAAACATCTGTTCAATTGACTTGTTCTTCTATTAGGACATCTAGTTAAAAGAAATCAAATAATGAATGCAAACTCTTGATGATGATGTTTTTTTATTTTTTGTTCATGTTTTAGAAGATCCAAGTGACATATATATTGTCATAATATATATTCAATTTCGAAATTTATTCTTTATAAAATCTTCATTGCCGATGCATATCAGCCACGCAAATCAGACGTGTGTACATAATTATTTATGAAAAAAATCTGAAAATACATAGCCTTTAACTACTCTATAAATATCATTTTGGTTCATTTGGTATATGCATCCCTCAAAAGATATACATATAAGCATGGGCACCCAAACAGTGCCCAAAATTCCAGTGGTAGATTTCTCCGACGAAGACTGCTTAAAGCCGGGGACGAGTTCTTGGCTCTCTATAAGCAAAAGCATCTGCCATGCACTCGAAGAGCTAGGCTGTTTCGTCGCAATACTGCCAGGCAAAGTTTCTCCAGAGCTTCACAACACCTTCTTTGGTACGTTGGGCGAGTTGTTTGATTTCCCCACTGAAATCAAAGTGCAAAGTTCTTTTGAAAATCCCTACCCCAGTGGCTACACAACCTCGAATGCCGCCAGCGAAGGCTTGGGGATTGGCTATGCTACAAACCCTGAAGACACTCGGAGATTCACACATCATTTTTGGCCCGAGGGACATGATTCATTTCGGTATAATTTAGTACTAAATTGACATAAAACATTTGAAAATATGATCATATTTAGCTCAAACCTTTTGCAGTGTGACTTAAATTTTGAACATTTAGAGTATTTGTTGTTTGTTGGGCAGTGAGGGTGCTGATTTGTATGCCAAAGTGATGGAAGAGCTAGATCAAGTTGTGACAAGAATGGTGTTCGAAAACTATGGTGTAGAGAAGTACCATGATGATCACATCCAATCCATCGTTCACACATACCGATTTAATCAATACAAAGAATTCGGCAAAACTGGAATTGATGAGGGTCTACCCGCCCATACAGACAAGACGTTTAGTACCATACTCTATCAAAATCATGTCAAAGGTCTGGAAATATATTCTGAGGACAATGAGTGGATAGGTGTTGAGCCTCTACCTTCATCCTTCATATTCCTAGCAGGTGACGGATTCCAGGTATGGCACAAAAAACTACATATAATGTGTCTTGAGTATGTTATTAACTTAAAATTTTCTTTGAATCACATGTTACGCATGTCCAATGGTTTTTCTGGCGAGGGGAGGTGCAGCTGCACCTTCTTGCACCTTAATAGGTCTGCCATTGCCTGCAAAGCTCAACAAGTGATCGAGCGAACATGAGAAAGGCTAAATTCTCTAATTGCAACAGATATTTCAAAATAAATTATATGAAACTTGAATATTTAGCTAATAGATATTTCAATATTGTTAATTTTGTATTGTAACGTGTGTATTAAACCTTAGCCGGAATATTTGTATGACTTGGCCTAGGTTTGGAGCAACGACAGAGTACGAGCTTGTAAGCATCGAGTGACCTTGAGGGAGAATGATGTACGATACTCGTTTGGACTATTTTCATACAGAGAAGGAGAAACACACGTACCCAAGGAGCTTGTGGACAAAGACCACCCCCTACAATATAAGGCATTGCATCAGTTCGAATATATACAATATTTTAAAAAGAATTACTCCACCCTTGGGCCTTTGTATTCCATCAAGGAATATTGTCGCGTTTGATATATTTCTCTGCTCCAAAGGCTCCAAGCCAACATTTATCTATCTCTCTTAGTTTTTGGTTTTTGTTAATTTGCAATGTATTTTTCTTTGCTTTTTAAGTATTTGTTTCGTTAATTTCTTGTTTGAGATATGAAGTTCATTTGTGTTAATGTTTATTACCGAGACCTAGGGACAATTTCTGGTTTGGCAAAATGAGAGAACACTTGGTTGTTTCATGAGTTCTTACACACAAGAGCGGAACCAAGAACTTTTTAAATGGTGGGCTAACTAAAGTTATTAGTTTAAAATCTAATAATAATCTTTTTGTACTTACATTTATGTACTCTTTCTAGAAATAGAATATACATTAAATCCACTACTACAAAAAATGAAATAGACGACGGGACAATAGACAAGAGGGGTGGTTCTGTTCTATTCATCTGTGCTGCGAGTTTCAGGGCCGGGCGGATCAAGGGACAAGAGGGGTCGCTTGACCCCACGAACTGGCCAGAAAAATGGCTATGGACAGCCTGAGCAGACCCCATGGCGAGCAGAACGACGACCCCAAGAGATACACGCAAGGTGCTCGACGAAAGGCCACAGAGATTGTTTTGTTTGCTGTTGTGGGAGACCCTGAATATTACTTTAGATTGTTGGGCTCGATCTCATGAAGAAAACAGTTCGTCAATCGGAGCCCCACAACCGAAGTCATGAATTTTAGAAGTTTTTAACAACTTTTAGAATTGAAGTTGCAGAGCAAGTTCGACGAAGAAGAAAGACTCAGCGAGTTTGGGGTTATAATCCAGCACTTCTCATTTTAATTCATTTTTGAAATGATCCATTAGCAAGGCGCCACATGTCTATTTTTAATTGGACTAACTTCATAAATTCAATAAAAAGTCATACGTGCTCTGAAAAATTCATTGAAAATTACCCCAAACTTGTAATCACGTGTATTTTTATCTCATGACCTCCAAATCACATATACTTTTATTTGTTTTAATTATGAATGACATTAATATTATTTAAATTTCAAGGGTATTTAGTTGTCTAAATTTGTTTTTCAAGTCTTTAGCCTTTTAAAAATGTCCCTCTACTGAAAAATTCATGGAAATTATCAAGATGAAATTCATCTACAAAAATATTAGGAAAATTAATCTTTTAAGCTTTAAAATTGTTGTTTTTTTTAAAATTTTAAAATTAATGTAGTCCCATGTTTCCTTTTTTTTTTTTTTTAATGTGAAATAAATAAATTTTTTATTTTAAAAAAATAATTGGATAGAAAATGACTCATTTGTCCTAAAAATACCTCAATAGTTTAGCCTAAAAAAACTTCGACACTTTTTACAAAATTGACCCTATGACCCGAGAATCCTAGATCCGCCACTGCCTTTGGGGATTTTCATCAAACACTTTGCAAAGGTCAATTTTCTCCCCTTCAATGGCAGATTTCAGAGGTTGCAGGAGTCACTTGACCACACTTGCTCCTCCGTAGATCCGTCCCTGAACCCAAGGGTTGTCTTCTACCCAGGAAAGGAAAGAATAAAATAAGACTAGTACTTTTAAAATAAGACACCTCACAAGCTATCCCATACATATGGACACGTGGTAGCTTCTCAGGCAATGTCTAAAGTTCCACATCGAAATACAACTCAAGGTGCTCCCCCCCCAGGGTCTATAAATAGGGCTCTTGTCCCAAGACAATAGGTAATAGTAACTTGGCACAAGTACCCTTACTCTGTCCAACTTATCTCCTTTCTCCTTCTGCTTACTTAAGCATCAGAAGGCCTTTGGCGGGTATTATACCGGTGCCTAAGGTCTTACCATGCTCTTTCCCTTTCGTTTGCATATCTCGCTCTCCCCTATCGAAGGGCCCACAAGACCAAAGGCAGAATCATCTTTAAGTTGGGTCCATTAGTGGTCTTTGGCTCTCTGGCCATGTTTGGTGACTATTATTGGATTGGATTGAAAAAAGTCAATAAATCTAAGGTATAGTGAAGGAGGAAATGAAGGTGGGGGTGAATGACTTTCTATGTTAGGGGGATTAGGAAGGATTAGTTATAAGATGTTGTTATCCTACCATTTTGGCAAGACTAGATGGGATGAATTTTCTTCTTGAGTAATCCATATTCTACCTTCAACTTGGTTTTAAAAAAAAAATTAATTCTTCCTTAAACATGCTTTAAAGATGGGGAGTATCCAATCCAATCTAATTCTACTCACCAAACATGGTCTCTAACTCATGGGTTTGGATTGGAATATGCTACTTCATGCTTTGCTCACTCATTACCCTCAACCCACAACTTGTTCCCAACCATTTTGTTTGCTTCGAGAAAGTTAGTAGCAAAACAGAAAAGTAAAGAAAAGAAGATAGCAGGGCGAGGACAAATATTGGAGAAGAAAGAGAGAGACACATAGATGCACAGGGACGAAGAGGAGTAAAATGTCAATGGAATATGTTTCATACACCTTTCTCTCTATCTTTCTCTTCGCATGATGAGTCACATAATGAGAGACATAAAAAGGTGTATGAAACATGGAATAGGCGAGTTATGGTGTATGAAACATGGGACATGCAAGTTTTTTTGGGACGAAGAAGGTGAAGGGAGAAGAAAAAGTGAAATGGGAAAAATGAGAGAATTAATTAAAAATAATTAAAAAATAAAATTCTTTTAAAATTTTGGTCTGAATGCATAAATATTTAAATAAATAAAACTTAATTTGAGAAATCTAGTTCATCTCAATGCTTGAAAGTTATAAATTTCATAGACCTAAAGTTGTGTAATAACTTGTGCACTCTTGCTTTTGTTTTATGTTCTCCCCTTCCCTTTTTTTGCAGGATGGCGCAGTCTCTCCCGATTTTTGACGTTAGTTTCATCTAATTTTTTTAGTGAAGCGTGTGACTCCAAAGATTTTAGCCTAACTTTATAATAGTAGTGTTGGTCCTTTTTCCCGCGAACACTCTTTTTGGTGATTTCGGAGAATCAGATTGCTCTGCGGAGTGAGGAGGTCGCTGGATTAACACCAATGCTCCAATTGGATCTTCTTGGCTCACGAGGAGGATTCTCTCAACTTATGAACAAAATTGAATGTTGAATCAGGTTGACAGGAGCGGGCGTGCCTGAGCCGAGCCCTGTCGGTTTGCTCCTATTCTGTCTTGATTCGGGGAATCGCGTAGGCGTGCCACTATTGGGTATGAGACCAGCCCAATAGTCCTGGTGTGAGTAGTGTAGTGTGTTGATTTATTGTGTTTGTGCTTGTTCTGGACCTCTACTCAAGCCATTGTGCTCCAAGGAGGGTGTTGGCCTAGATGAGTTCTTTTCTATGCCTCAACTAAGAGGACTTCAATATTCTTTCATTCGTGTGTATCTGTTTGACATATATGAGCAATACCTAATCAAACAAGGAGGAAACCAAGATCGTGGTTACTGATACCCTGTTCGGGTTTAGAAACCTAGTTCAAATTCAAACAACCCTTAGACAGTGTCAATATTCCAGTCAATTCAGGCCCAATAAGGTAATTCGGGCTTGAATCAACCTTCTATTTTCGGACTAATATAGTCTTATTCGGACCTAGACCTTTATTTTAGGTCCAAATGACGAATTTAAATAGCACGAGATCGGGAAATTAAATTAATCTACCGAAACATTTATAATATATAAAAGCGATAAATGACAAATGCTTAAATAGTCAAAATAAATTCCAAAATCTCTTTATCTAATTTTAACTTGACAACAAAAGGAAGATGAGAGTTCTGAATTTATCCATTTAACTAATTCGAAATATAAATTACAAAGCAAGGAAGGACTGGAGATTTCTCTATCCAGTAGAATGGATACATGAATTCAAACTAATCGTTTAAAAGAAAATCATACCATGAAGATGGCAAAGCAACAAAAGATGAACACAGGAGTTGTTAACTGGTTATCTGGAAATTCAGCAGGCTTATTTGAAAAGATCTTGAGTTTTTTCAAGTGTTTTCGAGATGTTGGGTCTAGTTTGGAGAGAGAGTCCCCTTCTTTTGTGGCGGAGACTCTTTATTTATAGGCAAGGAGCAAGCTTCAATGATGAAAACTGAAAGAGGATATTTGGCTGCTATCCAAAGTCAGCTGCTGATCTATTGATCTGGACTGGTTCATAGGCGAGACAATGGGACGTTTTTGACAAAACTGCTGGTCCTTTGCGATAGTCCCCTGACTTGAGTCCTTTGTACCCGGAAGTCTGGTTGGCAATTCGGCTCCTTCTGGTTCTGCTGGCTTTTGTCCAGCTTGCTTTCTTATTGGGCGAGAAGAAAGTCAAGTTGTCATTAATGGTGACAATCTTCTTCAGACCCTCACGTGGGTCAATATGCTACTATTACCGATCTTTTTAACTTTAGTGCAACTCAAAGACTTGGGCTTCTTGTCTTTGTGGGTTTTTATTAACTTCTTTTATCTATTGACGACCCACTAAGCAAAAAAGTTCCTTTGGCTTTTAAAGAAAAGAAAAAGATAATTGGGCCCCTCAAAATATCTTCTTTTGAGAGATAGACCATTTTTGGTCCATTTACAAAATACGGTACAAACAAGTAGAGATATCGTATATCATACAAATTAATTTAGAAATAGGAATTATTAATTTTTTGGCTTAAATGTCAAAATGGTCCCTGTGTTTTACCTTATCGGTCAATTTAGTCCCCGTGTTATTAATTTGGCCAATTTAGTCCCTGTGTTTGTATATGTTAACAAATTTGATCCTTTCCGTCAAAATTTTGTTAAAACCTAAAAAAAGACATTTAAAATTAATTTAAAATATGTAATTAATTATAAAGATTTAAACTCAAATAATAATAATGCTAAAATGATTAAAACCCACACAACCTCAACCTCCAATGGTCTCGATTCTTATAGGAAAAACAAAGGTTCTTAGTCGAATTGATGCCTACTATTTTCTTGCTGCAATTTTTCTTCTCTATTATGTTTTAGATTTTCTCATACTCTACCCTTCATCTTTCTCTCCTCTCTGATCCATTGCCCTGAATGTCGTCGACTTTTGCTATAGCGAGGATGATCAATTGGCGGTAGAGCCATCAAGGTTACGGTGACCGGCTATGAAGATCTTCGTGATTTGTTAGAGAGGAAGCCGTGAGAGAGAGAGAGAGAGAGAGAGAGAGAGAGAGAGAGAGAGAGAGAGAGTTGTAGTGGTTTAGGTGGGGTTGGAATGGTGGTGAGGGTGGCTATGGGTTTGGGGTTGGAGTGGTGGTGGTGAGGGTGGCTGGGTTTGGGAGGTGGTTGAGGTGTGTGTGTGAAATTGGGGAAGGTGAAATTTTAAAAAATATATATTCCATTTTCATATTGAATTAAAAAATTTATAATCAATTACAGTTTTTTTAATTAATTTTAAATATTTTATGTTTTATATTTTTAAGGGAATGGACTACATTGACTAACATATACAAACACAAGGACCAAATTGGCCAAATTGATAACACAGGGACTAAATTGGCCTATAAGATAAAACACAGGGACCATTTGAACATTTAAGCCTACTAAGAATGGTTGTTTTACAACCATTTGAAAGTGAAAGAGCCAACTGTAGGAATCTCACTTCAACCAGCTGCTGTTGTATGTGTGTGGTTGTATTCCACATAAAACTATTGTTTAGTAAAAAAGATAAGAGCGGAGAGCTGTTGCCTATGCATATATCATGATTAGTGATCAAATATTGTCTTTTTATTTTTTATTTTTAACACATTATAACAAGATTTACCGTCAATAGGTTGATGGAATCATGGAGGGAGGGAGGGACCCTTGAAAACATGAATATTCATTTTGTTTGTTCCTTGATGTATGCATATGTATGTTGTATTCAAATATGACGTTATGTACAGGACTTGGATACGATTCTTTTACGTTGTTTTTTTATTTTGGCTCAATTGTGTATTAAGTTTCTTGTAGAAATCAAAATTTTGGCAATAAGATTGTTTTCTTTATTTCAAATTAGTGGGAGGAAAAGGATAGCGGGATAGGTACTCTACCAGATGGATGTAGAGAAACCTCAATTTTCCTATTAATATTAAAGATCATATTTATAAGGCATAAAAAAGTCACTTATGGTTAGTGGCCGATCCAGAAATTTTCATTCTGGGGGTCAACATGTAAAATGTTAAAAGAAATTCTATACAAAATAGACCCATCAAAATGAAACTATAATATTATAATTCATAGTTAATAGATAAAACCATACAAACTAACAAATACAATCTAATAAAAAATCATACAAGCTAACAAAACCCTAATTTATTCAAACTAACCAAAATAAAATCCTAACAACAACCAATCAAGAATATATATATAAACACAAAAATTAATCCAATTTACCAAGATACAATAGCATACAAACTAAAAAATACAATCTAATAAATAAATAAAAAACTAATTCTTTTAATAGAAAAAATCCTATGGTGAATTTCTGGGTTTTCCGGGGTCAATTGAGCCCCCTTGTTCCTATGTGGAACGGTCACAGATGATTACAAATAAAGTATTCACCCACCTTATTTTTATTATTTTTATGAAACCTTGATGCTGACTCTGACACATCTCCAGCAACGACTTGATTCTGGCTTGAAGGGGTAGTTGTTTCACGTTGGAACATTGTGGTTATATCTTCAGTTACAGTACCCTCATTATTATTCTGCTCGTACACAAGCTGGATTCCTAATTCCTTCGTCAATTTATAGAATTTATCTCTAACCGAAATAGCTACTGAGGGTATTTCACCTCTAACCGAAACACATATTTCATCCCCACCCTCCAATTCATCGTTTGCGAATCGCCAATGACTAAGCCATAACATATGTTCCTTCTCTTTCGGCAACCCTATTGTGACTGGCATATAGGTCCACTTAAGACCCTTGGTCTCATTACTGATGTGAAGAATGGGAACGGCCGAGAAAAATGATCTCTCATTACCTTGTGCATACACAACACATGCATTTAGGCCTCGGATCTTCAAATTACGATGTGGAGGTATAGTTATAGACAGCTCAAAGTCACCCATGCTCGACTTGTGCCAGAACCAATCTGGAACCTCACTCCCAGGAAGGAATATGCTAAATATACCACATTCATCCAGTCCCTGTTTCATGCATGTATGGAGAGATTTATATATTTTCAAATATTACAGGCCACATAAAATAATCGTCATAAAAAACTATACAATACATGAGAAAGAGAGAGAGAGAGAGAGAGAGAACCTGGAGAGGACCCTTCCTTATTGTGCATGTCAAGCGGTTGAGCATTTCAACTTCAGTGCTTCCTTTGGATTCCAAATTGAACAGACCGATATCTTTGATCATTTCTATGTCGACGCTTCTCAACGGCCTCGTTTTGAACACGTTTTCAATTTCAACTAAATTCTCGCAAAAATAAACCGCACGTCTAATTGTTTTTAACATGTCGGGTAAGTTTAATAGTACTCTTTTCAATGAAGTACATTCAGTTGCGCGCAAAAGCTCTACACTTGGTGGGAGCTCAGGAATCATTTCGAGGTTTGTGCAATTATTCAACCAAAGAGCCTGGAGCTTACTAAGACCATTCATGTTCACTGATAGGCTCAAAAATGGGTTTCCACTTAGATTCAAATACTCTAATGAGGATAGGCTACTAAGATCATTGGGAATTTCTGACAGATTGCAGTACTCCATATCTAAGCTTTTTAAAAATTGTGGCAAACTTGCACTGGTAAGTTGGAGATTTTTTCTTGGCAATACCCATGATTGGATTGATTGCCACGATTTAACTGCAAATAACAGACTGAGTTTCTTCATGTCACTAGGTGTAGAGTCTGACTGATTTTTAACGATCATACTGGCAGGCAGCACAAGATTTGAGCAACCATAGAGAATAAGTTCCTGGAGAGATCGCAACATACTAATTCTTATTGGAAGCTTCATGAGATTTTTGCAATCTTTTAGATTCAAGAAAACAAGTTTCTCCAAATCTCCAATGGATTCATCCACCTCTTTCAAATTTATGCAATCTTCAAGACTTAATCTCTCGAGGTTAGGGAATCCTGACAAGTCAGGGGTTGTCACAAGGCCATGTGAATGACTGAGATTTAAGATTTTCAGTCTTGGAAGAAACTGTTTTAAAAAAGAAGTAATTAGTTTCTATAAATATATAATCATCTTTAAATTTCTGTGTGTGTGTGTGTAAGAGAGAGAGAGAGAGAGAGAGAGAGAGATTAGTAGCATACCCTAGTTCCCTTCCAAACATGTTGGAGGCTGCTGTTCCGCAACTCAAGAGCAATTAGACTTTCCAAGTAAAAATTGGTTGGTATTGACTTTAAAGCGAATCCTCGCCAAGACAACCATATTAAATTTTTTGGGAAATCTTCATAGCCTCCACTGATTTTTACATTATCAAGCAGCAGGAGTTCAAGATTGTGCATCCTTCTAAATGCCTCTGTTTTGAAACCTATCTCATTTGATACAGGAAATGAGTTTGTTGAAGAAGAACTAATTGACTGCCAGGAGAAGAAACCAAGCCGACGTCGGCTGCTTGAACAGTTTCCATCATAATCTTCAACGTGGTATCTTTTTCTGTTACTTCCACTGGATATTATCTTAGAAGACTCATCTTTTATTAACATAGGAATGTTGAGCATGAGGCCCTTAATAGTTTCTGTACCCTGGTAGTAACAAATAAGAACATTGGGTAAGTAACTTGTCACATGCACGACACAATTACGAATACATAGACATAAAAGAAGATATTTCTTACAGTTAATTTTCTCAAAACATTAGAGGCATCTTTATTCCACACTCTAGTACGTTTTCCAGGATCCTCAGGCGATTCTTCGCGAATAATTCCCCTTCCCATGTCTTGAATTAATTGGTGCATGGTTAACTTGTTGAATCCATCAATTATCAGCAGACATCTATCAACCAGATTTTGAATTCCAATGTTTGTGGCAAACTCACATTCATCAAGGACTGTAGTTGAAAAATCCTTGTCTTTTCCTATGAAGAAACAGGCTATATGGAGGAACAGACGTTTGTCATGATCTTGCAGAGAATCGAAGCTTATTCTGAGAATCTTATGAATTTCTCCTTCAGTAATCACATCCAAGTTCTGTAATGCATTTTTCCATATATCTGCAGCTTTTCCAAAGAGAGAAGATCCTAGAACTTTAAGAGCTAATGGAACCCCTCCACAGTGTTGCACTACAGGTCTTGAAAGATCCATGTAACCTTCGCCAGGATGGGGTTGTCTAAAGGCATGCCAACTGAAAAGCTCAAGTGATTCAGACTCATGCAACCCTTCCACCTTAAATATTGCACAATTCTCATTAGCCTTTAACAAATGCTCATGTCTAGTTGTTATGATTATTTTACTTCCTGGATGAAGCCATTCTCGCATTCCAAGAATTGCATTGAATTGTTCCAAGTTGTCCACATCATCAAGAGCAATAAGAACTCTTTTGCAACGTATCACCCGTTTGATCTTTGTTATTCCTTCATCCAAGCTGTATATTTTCTTTGCTTTCCCCTTTTGGAGATCTGAAAGAAGGTTCCTTTGCAAGTGAACCAAACCATTCGGAAGTTTCGAAGTTGCTCTAATATCTGCAAGAAAGCTGCTACCTTGAAATTTATTGAAATTCTGGTTATAAGCAGTCTTGGCAATGGTGGTCTTGCCAATTCCACCCATCCCATATACTACAGCTACTCCAACATCAGTTGATCCATCTTCTAACCACATGTTTAGGCCTTTCACACGATAATCTATTCCAACTACATGGGGATCTACTCTTAATCTCCTATTCCATGTGTGATCCAGTTTATTTCCAATAACTTCAACTATTTCTTGGATAAACTGCGACTCGGACCTATAAATTATTGATATCAAAATACACAAGGCACAATAAGTTATTTCTTTTCAACAAAAAAAAAACTTATTTCTTTATTATTTTTATTTTTATTTTATAGAAGAGAATTGATATTTATATCATAGGTTGAAATGAATGATATTAAGTAAATGAACTTTCAAAACAGAAGTGCTGCCATCTAACAACTCCATGAGATTAAAGAAAAAGCATCATTTTGGGAATGAAAAAGTACCGATCTCCTAAAGCCATCCCTCTCAAATCTGCAACATCTCTGAGAGCTTTTCTCCACTTCTCCACCTTGTCCATCTCCTTGTTGAAGCGCTGTTGGTGTCTGGCAAATGCTTCTTCAAAAATGCCTGTCTGCTTCCTGACATGGGATGGATCCACATCATAGAAAATCGGCATAACCATGTGCTCATTAGTTTCTCTACGATCCATGATCGTCACTAGTTCATCCAGGCACCATCTCGAGGAAGCGTAGTCCTTGGAGAAGACAATGATGGATACTCGAGACTCTTGTATTGCTTTTTGAAGCTCTGCTGAAATATTTGCTCCTCTCTCGATTTCGTCATCATCTCTAAAAGTGTGGATCCCTGCCAGCTCCAAAGCCCTGTAGAGGTGATCAGTAAATGCCTTGCGTGTATCTGTGCCCCTGAAGCTCAAGAATGCATCATAAGTGCACCGGTGGTTTGGGGATTTAGGGTTTGACATTTGGAAAAAAAAAGAGCTTAAACTGATTTGGGGGAGGGGAGGTATCGGGCTGTCTGTTTAAACAGAGTCTACGCCCTTTTTTTTTAATATAAAACTGGAGCAACAGTCTGCACCCCTTTGGGGACTTTCATCAAACACTTTGCAGGGGTCAATTTTCTCCCCTTCAATGGCAGATTTCAGAGGTTGCAGGGGTCACTTGACCACACATCCAAGGGCCAGTCCCTTTATACCAATCGTCCTTTACATTGTTTTTCAAGCCCTTCAATTAAAACAGAATATGCTTCTTGTTCCTGTCGTCCTTTACATTGTTGTTCCATATAGATTTTACATATCACTCCTCTGTAGATCCGTCCCTGAACCAAAGGGTTGTCTTCTACCCAGGAAAGGAAAGAATAAAATAAGACCAGTACTTTTAAAAGTATATTCAAAGGGTTGCTATTGGAGCATGATGAATTAGGCCAATCACGCTATGCCAAGTGAGAAAAGAGTTATCACCCAAACCAAAGGGTTGCTATTATATTCAAAGGGTTGCTAATATAAAACTGGAGCAATAGTCTGCACCCATTTGGCGAGTTTTACTGATGTTTCTTTATCTACCAATGTAATTGTTTACTGTAAATGTAACCTGATTATGAAGAATAAGATACCCATAAAACCCGTCACCATCCAATACGAAAACTTGGACTTTTGTGTGGAAAATTCATTTATATTTCCCCTGCAGTAGAACGTTGGCAGCTCAATGTCAATACCAGAAAACAATGAGCTCACTCACACAACTTTATTATTATTAACAAAAAGGAACACACACAGACAAACATCTTACTACAAACTTTACAAAGCGAGAGCTCCAGGCTAGCAGTAATAATATATTTATATAGTCTTCCGAATATTATGATTTTCGTCTTTGTTAAGATCAATATATTTTGAAGCTTTTGAGATTGGTCTTACTCTTACCTTGCAGTTCCAATTTGTTTTCATCATGTTATTTGTTTCTTTGTTTTCGGGGCTCACCTTCAAATACAGAGTTTATTTGATTTACTTATTTATGAAGGTACAAAGTCTTTGCCTATAGGGCATAGTAAAGAGCCCTTGGCCAAGAAGTCCCTTGCTCGGCCAAATAATCTTTAGATAATAAATCATTTTTTCATTTTATAACTGTTGTTTATGAGATTTAAATTAGAAGACTGGGTGCCGTTAGATCATCAAATGGTGACGCCCGCATTCACGTATTTAAAAAAGGACAACATGCTTTGCCCTCACTCGATCTTGGCTATATGATTTTGGGTGAGCATAAATAGAGCTAGGAAAGTCAGGCCAAAGATTTAATATAAATCAAGGAAAGCAGTTAACTAGTTATATTCATCATATGCATAAAATTTTATGATGACTTGTTTGTTCTTGCTTGTCAGATTTCACTAAAAAACTCGTAATAATGTAAGCTTATCGCACAATGAATGTGATTGATAGAGTCTGACAAAAAAAAATTGTGACTGATGGAGACTTATTTCCCTAAATTACAAGAACCCAACTTTTAATCCAAGTATATAATAAAAAGAAAAGTAGCTAGCTAGTTGTTTCATGAATAAATTTCTATAAATCATAAACATCTGTTCAATTGACTTGTTCTTCTATTAGGACATCTAGTTAAAAGAAATCAAATAATGAATGCAAACTCTTGATGATGATGTTTTTTATTTTTTGTTCATGTTTTAGAAGATCCAAGTGACATATTGTTATAATATATATTCAATTTCGAAATTTATTCTTTATAAAATCTTCATTGCCGATACATATCAGCCACGCAAATCAGACATGTATACATAATTATTTATGAAAAAAATCTGAAAACACATAGCCTTTAACAACTCTATAAATATCATTCTGGTTCATTTGGTATATGCATAGCTCAAAAGATATACATAAGCATGGGCACCCTAACAGTGGCCAAAATTCCAGTGGTAGATTTCTCCAACGAAGACTGCTTAAAGCCGGGGACGAGTTCTTGGCTCTCTATAAGCAAAAGCATCTGCCATGCACTCGAAGAGCTAGGCTGTTTCGTTGCAATACTGCCAGGCAAAGTTTCTCCGGAGCTTCACAACACCTTCTTTGGTACATTGGCGAGTTGTTTGATTTCCCCACTGAAATCAAAGTGCAAAGTTCTTTTGTAAAGCCCTACCCCAGTGGCTACACAACCTCGAATGCCGCCAGCGAAGGCTTGGGGATTGGCTATGCTACAAACCCTGAAGACACTCGGAGATTCACACATCATTTTTGGCCCGAGGGACATGATTCGTTTTGGTATAATTTAGTACTAAATTGACATAAAACATTGGAAAATATGATAATATTTAGCTCAAACCTTTTGCAGTGTGACTTAAATTTTGAACATTTAGAGTATTTGTTGTTTGTTGGGCAGTGAGGGTGCTGATTTGTATGCCAAAGTGATGGAAGAGCTAGATCAAGTTGTGACAAGAATGGTGTTCGAAAACTATGGTGTAGAGAAGTACCATGATGATCACATCCAATCCATCGTTCACACGTACCGATTTAATCAATACAAAGAATTCGACAAAACTGGAATTGATGAGGGTCTACCCGCCCATACAGACAAGACGTTTAGTACCATACTCTATCAAAATCATGTCAAAGGTCTGGAAATATATTCTGAGGACAATGAGTGGATAGGTGTTGAGCCTCCACCTTCATCCTGTTGTGAATTAATACTGACTCACTGCCCTTAAAGATCTTGTTGTTGATGGACTTTGGACAAAGAACTCAATGATGGATGAGTCTTACACACACACACACAAAAATAACCAAGCACAAATGACACAAGTGTTTATAGAGGTTCAGCAATTTGCCTACATCCTCTTGGTGATCCCCTTGAGAAATTTCACTCATGAAGATAGGTTACAACTTTGGTTTACAAAAGAAAACCTCCTTAGAACTCTACCCTCACAATCTGTTTCTCTCTCACCCTTGCTCAACACCTTGATACACTTAGAGAACTCTCTTGCTCTCCCCTTGGTTTTTTTTTAACTCACTGAAAACTCCTTCTGTTTTCAGCTTCTGCCACTACATATATTCAACTTGTTTTCTCATCTTATGATATCTTGCTTCATTCCCCATTACCTACACAGACTAATGGACATGAGATAAGGCATCATCTTGTCCTCCAAGTTCCTTCTTTTAGTCACCACTTAGACTAAAGGTCAGATCAAGTAGGTAATAAATTCCCACTCAACCACCTCCCACTTAAACCAGAAAATGGAGAGGGAATTCTTTGAAGTAAATCAACCAATTAGCAATAAGTGCTCTCCCAACTATCCAGCAGGTAGTCAACCTTCTTTTAACTCAGAAGTGACCCATTAAGCCTCTGCAATCTTGTGGAAAGCGATAGCCCTTGAAAAAGTAGTTGAAAACACGTAGGAAAACAACACAGCACGACTGGAGCAATCGATCGCAACCGGTCGCGGATACATTACGACCGGTCGCGGATACCATATCTCCAGCTTTTCGATTCTGTGCAAAAACGACCAGTCGTAAAGATCTGGCGACCGGTCGCTCGTCGACTTTGCTTCAAACTTCGAATCTATGTAAAAACAACCAGTCGCAAATGTCCTGCGACCGGTCGCTAGTCCAAAGTTTAGTATCCTTTATGCGAGCCAATTTTCCAACACATCCTTCATATTCCTAGCAAGTGACGGATTCCAGGTATGGCACAAAAAAGTACATATAATGTGTCTTGAGTGTGTTAATAACTTCAATTTTTCTTTGAATCATATATGTTACACATGTCCAGTGTTGGAGCCAGAAATATAGACCTACAAAGCTCGACAAGTTATCTAGCGAACATGAGAAAGGCTAAATTCTCCAATTGCAACAGATATTTCAAAATAAATTATATGAAACTTGAATATTTAGCTTCGCAAAATCAGCTAAACTAAAATTAACATTAAGGCTTCCTTTGATATCCCGGACAAATGGAATATCCTTCTCATGTGTTTGGTGCTCTTAATAAAGGTGGTACAGTGGTACTCAACTCGTTATTAAATTGGATAATTGTTCCACATATTAGAGAAAACAAGTCTCCTCGTTAAGGGCAAGACTCTAAATAGGACGGGATTAGACCGAGTCCTATAATCCTGTCTTCCGTTCCCACCCACCAAACAAGGCCAATATTTGGCATTTTCATTATAAATTCAAAACGAGTAGTACTTGAATTCATACTTTTTAGTAATCTCAATTATATATCAAATTTTGTATTGTAACGTGCATATTAAATCTTAGCCGGAATATTTGTATGACTTGGCCTAGGTTTGGAGCAACGACAGAGTACGAGCTTGTAAGCATCGAGTGACCTTGAGGGAGAATGATGTACGATACTCGTTTGGACTATTTTCATACAGAGAAGGAGAAACACACGTACCCAAGGAGCTTGTGGACAAAGACCACCCCCTACAGTATAAGGCATTGCATCAGTTCGAATATTTACAATATTTTAAAAAGAATTACTCCACCCTTGGGCCTTTGTATTCCATCAAGGAATATTGTCGCGTTTGATATATTTCTCTGCTCCAAAGGCTCCGAGCCGACATTTATCTATCTCTCTTAGTTTTTGGTTTTTGTTAATTTGCAATGTATTTTTCTTTGTTTTTTTAGTATTTGTTTCATTAATTTCTTGTTTGAGATATATATGAAGTTCATTTGTGTTCATGTTGAGAATTATATTTTGGATTCCTTATTACCAAGACCTAGGGACAATTTCTGGTTTAGTAAAATGGTGGCAAATTGTGCTACCACTCCGAGCCGGGAATTGTTTGGTAAAGCTCTCCCCATGGGATGTTTGAATGGTGGTTTACTTGCTATCATATACTAGATAAACCAAACATACACTAATGACAGAATTAAAAGAAATAAAATTGGTGTATAAGATGGAATAAGTTTATTGTAGATCATGAAGAAGTTTCAATAGAATCAAAATTTCAGTAATCTACATCCATTTTTAATAATTATTTTTTTCTGACTTTGATCTAATTCCAGACATATATATGGTTGATTACTTGAGCCCTTTCTGCTTATTAATTAGCATTACCTACTTTATCTGTGGTTTCTCATCGTTTGGTCCACCTGGTTTGGATGTTTTGGGCACGAAGTTGGTGGCTGTCCGGGAAGGGTTATTGATGATGGGATACATGGGTTTTACTTGGTTTACCATTGGTCTTGATTCTCAAGAAGCTATTTCTATTCTTAAAGATGGGTTGGATTGGTGGAGTAATATTGGTAATGTGGTGGAGGATGTTCGTCGGTTAATGGTTGATCGAGAGGTGGCTGGAGTGTTCTACCAACACCGGTAGGGTAATGGGGTGGCACATAGTCTAGCCCAGCATGGGTTGAGAGTGAGATCTCGACTTTTTTGGAAAGACCGTGCTCCTCCATGGTTAAGCATTCTTTTAGATAAGGATATAGCTATGGTGTAATTCATTGTTTGTTTTTGAGATGCGGTAGTACTCTTTTTCCTTGACCGGATTTTCCCCCATTGGGGGTTTTGGATGGCAAGGTTTTAATGAGGCCACAATAACGCTCTCCATTCGTTTGTAAACTTTATCATTGGTTGGTGCTACGTTTGAATGAATCTTTCTATTTGATCAAAAAAAAAAAAATTAGCATTACCTACTTTTATTTCAATCTCTACTGAATAAAATGCTCAAAATTCAGATTTTACTGTTCTTTCTTCATTAGTTAAATTATTGATTTTATCTGTAGTTGCTTTATTGTTATTGTTTTGGTCTTATGTGTTGATTGTTGAGATTTTTATTTTGAAGAACAAATTGCTGAAAGTCAAAGAGGATCTTTGAATAAATATTTTCTGAGAAAAAAACACAATGCTTAACCAAAAAAAAAAAAAATCTCTCTTTGGGTACTGGACTATAATGGATTATATCATATTTGTGAGAACACATATTTCGTTGGCAAATAAGAAGATGACATGTGAAAAAAAGAATATTCCTTAAGTATACTAATTACCCTAATTAAAAAGAGGAATATTCCTATTTAATTAGGGAAATTATCTTTGATTTAATAAATAAATATCTCCCTAAATCAATGAACCAATTTTTACCAAATCTTTTGGGTTAATTTCTATCATCTTTTTAGATAAGCATAATCCTAATCAAATAAGGATTATTCTCTCAAAACTCTAGCATAAGCCTATAAAATACATGACTACACAAGGCATTCAAGATTTTTTCTAAATTCTTCTCTAATTCCGAAACTCCCGGGTGTGGTTCGTTGACCTAGAATTTTTTTACAGGAACTAAGAGAGAAGAAAGAGAAGGAAGATCGAAAATTGAGGAATCAATCCGTGAATATTCCCCGTGCGAAAATTTGCTCAAACAACAATTCTTGACTACGCTGCTTGTGACCCCCCTTTGTGTCTCATCATCTTTGTCTCATGACGTTCTATTTGATATTGTACCACTTGACAACAAAGATCTACAAATAGAGAGGGAGATACCACCAGCTGAGTCAAAAGAGGGAGCTCCTTAATGAATATAAATTTTATAATATAAAACAAAGCCCATGATAAAAAGGAGACAAGAAAAATCTATGGCCAGCTATTGCTATAGTAAAAGAAATACTATTTTAGTCTCTCAATCATGAAGCAAGATGGGAATAAACAGAGGGCAGCAGCTGAATGGAAAGCCACTCACCAAAAAAAAAAGCCACTCACGTGAAGGCAAGAGTAGCTGAACGTTATTAAAGAAAGAGACAAGGAGAAGTGGGAGAGAAACCGGAAAAGAGGGGGAGAGACTGAGAAACGGGAGAAAGGGAAGAAGCAAGCAAAGAGGAAGCTCTTCCACCATTGAAGGCCCTTATGCCTTCTTGTTCATCCAAAATCTGTAAGCTCTATCTTAATCATGTTTCTAGTTGTATTTGTATTTAGTATGAGCAAGTATTCCTCTTAGCTAAGGCCTAGGATGGTTAGGGTTGATTCCAAGTGCCCTAGTATTTGTTACCTTAATTTACATCTCGTTGTTTGCGCTTATTAATCCTCCTTAATTTGCATTTCTTTTCATAGTTGTCTTGAGAATTTAGTTACAAAAGCCTAAAACCAGAACCCCCTTTTTGTGTTTGTTGTTACTTCTTTATTTATTGTTCTTTACTTGTTCAAATTAGAATTGCATTTAAATTCTCAAGTCCTTATGCGATCAACATTGTATTTATAAATCTATACCTAAGGGATTTGTGTACTTGCGAGTAATTATAATTTGAGTAATTAGCGTAGTTTAATTTATGTAATTTGCATTTTGACCACAAAAAAAAATTGTAATTTGCACTATTTATTTACACAACAGGTTTTTGGCACTGTCCAGGGATATTTTTATATTATTTACATCTCTAATTTGAGTTAGTTTAGAGAAGAGTCAGTCATTGAACTATATTCTAATTAGTATTGTAAGATTTATCTTGTTATTTATTTTACCTTTTAAACTAATTTTGATTTCTTTTCGTATTGAAGGATTAATTTGCCTATGTACAATCCAAACTCAAGTTTTTCTGATGATGTAAGGCTATCCGACATCCAAGAGTATTTGTTAAGAGGAGAACAAAAGCGACAACTCTAAGAAGCTTTGCATATTCGCTTCCTCCGTCATTATCACCAGAGTCTTCAAGATCGAATTCATCGAAGGGTGAGACGCCTCTACCTTTACTATAATGGCTGAGCGTGCTAATTTGGAACCTTCTTTGAGGGACTTTATGGTACCGCAAGCAACCGTCCAACCATCATGCATAATTCATTCAGAAAATACATTGGCCAACTTTGAGTTGAATCCAGAAGTGATTCACTTATTGCCCAAGTTCTTCGGCAACCATGAAGATGATCCTCATATGCATATCAAAGAGTTCTTTGAAGTCTGCTCATTCATGAAAATTGGAGAAATGAATGATGAGGAAATAAGAATGAGACTTTTCCCTTTCAGTTTGAAAGATAGCGCAAAGGCGTGGTTTTATTCCTTGCCACCCAACTCTATCACAACTTGGGCAACCCTAACTTCAAGATTTCTACAGAAATTCTTTCCAGCTCAAAGAACAAGAAAAATCGGGATAGAGATTGTGGAGATTCAACAATTAGATGGAGAACCCTTTCACGAGTATTGGGAGAGATACAAAAAACTTCTAAATTCTTGTCCAAATCATAACATCCCAGAATGGCTCTTAATGCACTGCTTTTATAAAGGCCTTCTTGATTTAGACCGTATGATTGTTGATGCAACTTCAGGAGGTAGTCTCATGAACAAGACTGTAGAGCAAGCTAGAGAAACGTTCGAGAATGTTTCTAATAATTCTCTACACAAGTCTTGTGGGGATTCAAGAAGAAAAATCAGGAAAGAGATTATGGAGATTCAACAATTAGATGGAGAACCCTTCCACGAGTATTGGGAGAGATACAAAAAACTTCTAAATTCTGATCTAGATCATAGCATCCCAGAATGGCTCTTAATGCAATGCGTTTATGAAGGCCTTCTCTATTCAGACCGTATGATGGTTGATGCAACTTCAGGAGGCAGTTTCATGGACAAGACTCCTAAGGAAGCTAGAGAAACGTTCGAGAATGTTTCTAATAATTCTCTACACAAGTATTGTGGGGATTCAAAGAGAAAAATCAAGAAAGAGATTTTGGAGATTCAACAATTAGATGGAGAACCCTTCCACGAGTATTGGGAGAGATACAAAAAACTTCTAAATTCTTATCCAGATCATAACATCCCAGAATGGAACTTAATGCACATCTTTTATGAAGGCCTTCTCTATTTAGACCGTATGATGGTTAATGCAACTTCAGGAGGCAGTCTCATGGACAAGACTCCTAAGCAAGCTAGAGAAACGTTTGAGAATTTTTCTAATAATTCTCTGCAGTTCAACTATAGAAGGCCTCCACCTAAGAAATCTGGAGTTTATGAGGTAAGTACATCTTCACATTTGGAGGCTCAAATTACTAATTTGACTAATTTGGTGAAACAAATGATGCAAGTATCATCCAATGTGTGTGCCATTTGCACTACACCAAGTCATGTAAATGAAGCTTGTCCTCAAGGTGCAGAACGACAGTCTTTTAATGATTTCATGATGGAGCAAGCCTACGTTGTTGGACCATATCAAAACAATCAAAGGACCATATCAGATTATAACCCTGCGTGGCACAACCGTCCCAATTTCAGATGGAGCGACAACCAGAATGTTCAACAGGGCCCAGCTCAACCATAGCATCAACAAAATCGTCAACCTCATGGTCAAGCTCAACCATATCATCAACAAAATCATCAGCCTAGGTTTGGAGAAATGACAGAATTCGAGCTTGAAACATAATTAACTCATATTTGTCGTCGGTTTTCGGTGGCACGTCCGGAGTTGTGGATGCTTTTAAAGTGCTTTTTGCACTCCTTACTTGGATTATGGTAGCGCTCTTTGTAGTTTGGGTGGCTTGTCCACCACCATTTTCGGTATGCCCCTTTGGTTACCAGTTTCTTTTCGGTGGTCATGTCCTGTTCTGGTGGCGCAGCTGGTTGGTTTTGAGTGCTGCAGCAGGTCTATTTCCCTTGAACTCTCAATTTAATTACCCTCACTCTCAAGATAATCCAGTTGACAACTCATCTTCTTTATTGCTCCGCAAAACTCTTGGTATGAATTATTAGTAAAAAGGCCAGCACCTTAAAGGGCAGGCCCGAATTAGGATGTCTTACCCTGAAACATGATTTTCTCAAGCCTAATCAAGGGTTTTTCTTAGTCCCAATCATATTTTTGGGCCCAAATTCAATTCCATTAAGCCCAAACTAGGGTTCGATTGGGCCTAGATCAATCTAGGTTTTGGAGCCCAAATCTAGGATTCATTGATCACAAATTTTGTTTTATGTTGGGCTATATACCTCATGTATCTACCCCACCATCTACGCCCGAATAAAAGAATGTTGAAATCCTCTTAGTTCAGGCAAAGAAAAAAACCTATCTGAGTCAGTACCCTCCCGGAGCACAATGGCTTGATTATGAGTAAAGAACGGCGCAAATTTATCACACAACACATACAACACAAATATTCATTATTTCTATTGGGTTGCAGACAATCAATTTCAATAGTGGCATGCCTACGCAAAATATCTTGATCGGCCCGTTTCTCCCATTCAAGCCTGATCCAACTTTCAATTGGATTAATTGAGAGTTCAGTCGCCGCCAAGAAGCGAACAGTGCCAGCAAAACAGTCATTTGGGGCATTGGTGTTGCACAGTCTGCACTCCTGCAGAAAAAGACCATCAACAATTTCCAAATCAGTTGTCTAAATAATCATTAAGAAAGAAAAATAAGTTGCTACATTCATGCGAGGAATTTTTGGCTGACAATATCTTCTGTTATAAGGTTAAGAAATAATGCAAAAGGTGCGGAGTTCAACACATGACATGGTCGCCATTGGCCGTAATAAGCTTAATTACATTCATCACTCTTTTATGAAATATAGTAATTTTAAGAACTAAAGATTTTGTTGTTGTTGCCAAAATTATAAAAAGGAGAGGGGAAACTTACACACACGGGTACCATATTATCTAGGAAATGTAGCAAATGAAAGAAACTTCAACTAGATGGAGATTTTCATCGGTTGAATTAACGCTTGGCATAATTATTCTTCAATAACAAGTGCATAGACTTTGTAAAATGAAAGTAGTTAATTAAACTGGGACCTTGAGCTTTCTAATTACTATTTTTTGTGTGGAGTGATTTATCCAAATCAAACTATATTATTCCTTCAGTCAGAATATATGTATATTTTGGGGACTATCCCCCATGTCTTCAAGGTTTTTCATTTTTTTATTTTTTTATTAATTTTTTTTAAAGAGATATATTGGGGAAGGCAAATCGAACTTACGACCCGGATCCAGGATTTAAAAGTCAAGTAGGCGAAACTTACCTTAAAAACTCGAAGATACGAGTGAATTTCATTCATAAAAATAAAAATATACACCTAGTTAGAGGACGTAATGAGCCTTACCCTCAAATATGCATATCTATACATAAATAAAAGCTTAACAAAAAAAAATAGATAAATGCAATGCAACACAAAACTAAACTATTTAAATCTAAAACTTTACCCCAAATTATAATTTATTCATAATTAAACCCTAGAATACTCAATTTCAAATTAAAATTAAGATGCATACATTTATTTTAGGAAAAACCCAGTAGAAGAAGATAATTAAAGAGAAGACAATAAGAAGAATACTTATTGCCTTAGATATGAGAAGATGATGCTGCCAAAAGAGAAGTTTTTTAATGTGTTTGGGTAGGCATGGGTTCACACCATCACATGGGCTGGGTAGGAGTAGCTTTGCTTAAATATAGTTTTTTTTTTTTGGGTGAAAAAATTTGGGGTAGGCAGTTGCCTACCTTGCCCTTGCTGTAGGACCGCCCTTGAATGCAGAGGTAAATGTTCTTAATCACTTATGCTACAAGTCCTTGCGCATGTCTTCAAATTTTATAGGGTGTGGTGGTTGCTAAAGGATTGCATTAAGGTTTCCATAATATCATACCTTATAGAACAAGATCATATACGTACTAGGTCAATATTTATCTCGTCTTCCCCACCTAGTGCATCATACCGCTCAATTATGATCGATTATAGTACTTTGTTGATCACTCCTTACCAAGGATCTGACCTACTTCCTGGATCAGGGAACCATATAGATCATGCAAAGATAATAAATTACCTCATGCTTAAGCCAACCTTAGCATAGCCATACTATAAACCGCCACTAAATCGAAAAAAAAATTATCGTTTAAAAGCGAGATTACCGTTGAAGATTAAGTGTCCCTTTATGAAGGTGTGACATAGATATTACCGTTGGAGGAGTGAGTAAAGCTTTTGTGTACACAAGAGGTTGGAGTAGGTTTGTGAAAGAAAACATTTTGAAGGCAAAAGATGTTTGGTCCAGGAGCAGGTCAATGAGTGTAAGGATTTGCATGCACAAGTAAAATTGGAACCGAATTTTGGGGAAGGTGGCCAGCCAAAGAAATATGCATCACAAGGGTTCTAAAGTCTACATATAAATAAATTAATTTACTAATTTATGTAGTTCGCTAGTTTTGATCCTTTTTTTTTCCTTCTAAAATTGGGATATAAATAGATTAGTATATCCAAATTAACAACAGCATCCGGTGTAGCTCATTAAATTATCTAAGGTTGAGATCCCAGGTTCAACTCCTGGCACCGGAATTATCTTTTTAGCTTATTCTACTAATTTCTACAATTTGGCTCTTTTCTCTCATATATTTTTTTCCTTGTGATTAGCTACAAAATTAGTCACTATATTATCTGCCAATTTTAAATTTATATTTATAATACAAAATTAATTACTATTATTACTGGCACTTGGATTTGCGTTATCCAAGTTTAAAAATTCACTGTTTTCCATTTTTCCTTTTTATTAGCTGGAAAATCACCATATTAGCAACAAGGCTAATCTGTACCAAGATTATTCTTATTATTTTTCATTTTTATGGAAGATTAGTTAAGTTGTTTAGAGTGGATGTGCTCTTCATTTTGTACCCGAGTTCAAATGACACACCCCGTAATTTAGATTAAATTAAAGTACAATATCTTTTGTATCAAAATAATAGAAGAGGATGAAATAAATGTACATGGAGCCTTGGTAGCATCAGAAGAGTAAAATTGGAAACCAAAACATCATCATAAGCAGCAAGTCAATTAAAATTACATATCTCATTCCAGCTTAAAACAAAACATAATAACATTCAAAGTAGTATTGCAACTTAAATAATCCACAAAGCAGGACCGCAAAATTAAAGAAAATAGAATCCTCTAAGAGCAGTTCCAGCAGGTCAAGCTGGGGGGGGCTGGGGGGTTTGGGCCAAAAACATGTTTCCAGCAGCAAAATGCAACTCGGGCAGGAGGTGGGACCCAGCGAACTGGGCTGGCCCGAGGGCAAGTCCAGCCCCAGGTCCAAAACGAGGGTGAGCTGACGTCACGATGACGTCAGCGCTACAGTACAGCTACAGTACATCGCTACAATGCAGCGCACAGTACCACTCTGCCATGTGTCGCATTCTGGGCTGTCCGATCAGAATTTTTCCTCAAATCCAACGGCAGCCAATTTTTGTGCAATAAAAAAATGAAAAAAAATCAAATTTTTTTTAAAAAAATACTGAATTTTTTTTCTATAAATACCAACCAATACTCTTCATTTTTAACACCAAATCCTCATACATTTTATTCTTCTTTCTACTATTATTCAAGTTTTGAAATGTATCTTAAATTTGAAATTTGAAATTTATCTGAAATTTGATTTTTGAAATTTATCTTAAATTTGAAACCGAAAATCTTATCCGATATGAATAGTATTGACACGTAGGAACCCAAAAATCTTACCTGAAAATATTATCCAAAATAATTGTTTAAGTAAAAAAAGTTGTGAAAAAAACAAAAAAATGAATAGTAGTTGCCATGGCAAGGGTTTGACTGCTGGAAACACACATAGCTTAATATGGCAAGGACAGCCACTATTCACGTGAATAGTGTTAGCCCTAGCGCCCCCCTTGCCATGGCAAGGGTTTCACTGCTGGAAATGCTCTAAGTTGAAAAGAGTCAAACTGCTTAATTGATTTAACTTTGGGAATGCTTTTGAAAGGGCTAAAAGCGCTTAATGACAACTTTTGACAAAAAAGTGTTAAAGTGTTTATGAGTCATAGAAGTGTTTTTTGGAGAAAACATATGCTATGTGCTTCTTCAAGAAGCACTCCCAGAATTATTTTTTTAGCTTAATTTACTAACTTCTACAATTTGGCTCTTTTGTCTCTTATATTGTTTCCTTGTGATTTAGATACAAAATTAATCATTATATTAGCTGCCAATTTTATTTATATTTCTAATACAAAAATTAATTACTATGATTACCCACTGGGTAGCTCATTACATTATTTTCACTGGAAAAATAAATGCCGACAAGGATAACCTCTATGAAGTTACTGTTCTTTGTTTTCATTTTTATTAAAGAGGATGAATAAATCTACATGAAGCTTCGGTAGCAATCAGAAAAATTCTTTCAATGAATATGAGAAAATAAAAGCCAAAAACCAGTAAAATGGGAAAGCCAAAACATCAACATATGCAGCAAGTCAATTAAAACATGACATTGAAGCCAGTATTGCAACTTAAAACCTTTTTGTGTATCCACATGCTTCTTTAAACATTATAGATATTTAATCTGTACATAATTTGAACAACGAAAATTCTACATAATTTATAGCTGAGTTAAAATATGGCATGTGTTACATACGGACGATGACGATATACATGCACATGACATGGAAGTACCCGCTTGACACCATGAACATGAGAGTGTGAATAATACAATTCCGTTCACACTGTTCTTTATCTGTAGGACTTTGTTACTTACACGAATCTTACACCATTTGGACTTTAGTTTCTAATTTAGACTTACAGCTAGCCAATTTTGACCATTTTAACAATAGTGTTATATATGGATGTATCATATCACTGTCTAAGACTTTATGATCTCGTTTGGTACGGCCGATTGTTATGGATTGAACTAAATATTGGGATTGTTTTGGCCTATCATGGGCTAGATAACACTTGTACATTTGGTGTATGTTCGATTGGACTGAGACTAAATTTTTTAAATATATTTTTTGACTTTTCTTCTCTCTCCCTTTTCCCTTCTTCCTCGTCTTTCTCTCTGCTTCCCTTTATTCTTCTTCCTCTCTTCATCTCTTTCATCTTCTTCTTCTCCATCCTCTCTCCTCTTCTTCTGTCTACTTTTCTCTTCTCTTTCTCTCTTATTCCTCTTCTATTCTGTCTTCTCCTTCTCCTCTTTTTTTTCGAAAATTTATCTTCTCTCTTCTCTTCCTCTTCTATTTTGTCTTCTCCATCTTGGGTGGTTGTGGCTGGTGGTTATGCCACTTCGGGGTTCGGTGGTTGTGGGGAGCACGGGTGGGGTCGGTTGCTAATGCTTGGGTCGGGACTGTTAGTCCCTCCTCTCCAGACGGGTTTCACTAAGAACACCTAAGGAGGTGTTTTTGGTAGGGCCCGTATCTTAAAATTAGAACCGGGTGAAACAAACGTAGAATAAAATCTTAGCCAAGTCAGTCCATGACTGCACGGTGTAACAACCTTCATCAGCTAAATTATTGTTTTTCATTCTTTGAATCTTGAAGATGAACACCCAAGAGCTGGAACTGCAATCCAGAGGTTAGTTTGCTTAAAAATACGATTTTCGATTTTCATCAACATGCCTAGGCTGATTGAGCTTTCTGCAGTAATTATGATTTTGTCTATGTTCATCAAGTGTTTGATAAATTGTGTTCAAATAGTTTTCCAATATCTACTTCTATGTATAATGTACATGTGTTCTTTTAACCAGTTGAGAACCAGAGACCAGATTCGCCTAGAGAAACAAGCCTACATTCTTCTCCCAACGGGCCGAAGCTTCCCAATTACCGGTGGTGGCTTCGGGTGATCATCTACATACTCTTTCTTCTCACAGGCCAATCTGCAGCCACCCTATTGGGAAGACTATACTATGACAAAGGTGGCAATAGCAAATGGATGGCAACGTTTGTTCAATCAGCAGGCTTCCCCATTCTTCTTCCTCTCCTCTGTTTTTTCCCATCATCAACCAAGTTAACCACAAACCCTGTTCACAGCACTACTTCCTCTGCAACCAAAATACCTAAGCTCTCTACTCTTGCCTTGCTCTACCTCGCGTTCGGTCTACTCTTGACCGGAGACAACATGATGTATTCGTATGGCCTTCTGTATCTCCCAGTCTCCACTTACTCTTTACTATGTGCAACTCAATTGGCCTTCAATGCATTTTTCTCCTTCTTTCTTAATTCCCAAAAGTTCACTCCTTTTATACTCAACTCTTTAGTTCTTGTTACCATGGCTGCGTCGCTTCTCGCAATCAATGCAGACTCCGAAAACAATACTAATAATATCCCCAAAAGAAAGTATGTGACTGGCTTCCTATGCACACTTGGTGCCTCTGCTACTTACTCATTGTACCTCTCCCTGGTACAACTTTCGTTCCAGAAGGTTATAAAATCGGAGACATTTTCGACTGTTTTGAACATGCAAATATACCCATCATTTTTTGCAACATGTGGTTGTGTAGTTGGACTTTTAGCAAGTGGGGAATGGAAGGGTTTGGAAAGTGAGATGAAGGAATACAAGCAGGGAAGGGTCTCTTATATAATGACTCTGCTTTGGACTGCTGTGACATGGCAAATTTCCTCTGTGGGTTTGTTGGGGTTGATTTTTGAAGTGTCTTCTCTGTTCTCCAATGTCATCAGTACCTTGGCTCTGCCTCTTGTTCCCATTCTTGCTGTAATATTTTTCCACGATAAGATGGACGGGGTGAAGGTGATGGCGATGTTGTTGGCAATCTGGGGCTTTCTTTCCTATATCTATCAGAATTATCGAGATGTCTCAGAATCGAAGGCAAAAGAAAGTAATGACAATTAAATTTCAGGGACTGCCCTAGAGGTTTATTGATTTGAGATTACAATGAGAATTCTTAGTCAACTACATTTAGTTAGAAGCCGATTTTGGATGTCCCAGAAATGACAACAATAAAGCTATTGATCTCTGATGCCCTGATGCATCATCCCTCCAAGGGTTTGATGTGATGTTAGCTTCTGAAGCATGCTGTTTCTCTGTCATTATAGAATCATCTGCTTTATACTGGATTTGGACAAGTTTTTTTTTTCTTTGAGAAGATCAAGAATATTTCTAATTGCAGAAAGAAAAGAAAAATAAGAGTGAACCATGACGATTGATCTGTGTGAAGATGCAGAATAACTGATGGATCTTTACTATTAATTTGTTTGAAGAACGAAAAAAACATAGAATAAAACTAAATCATCCAGAATACAAGTTAAAGATTTGGGAATTCATCATACACGTCTAGCTTGCTTAGTTTTCATGCGAAGCTCCCGGGCCATGAACACAACACTCAATAAATCAGCATGCGGGCAGATTGAACACCAGTAAATTTTTATCTGATGAGGACGAGAAAGACAAATCCGCGTTAGAATTGTGGCAGCTACAACTGCAGCTTCAGTGCCTCCTTCATTAACTTCAACACAGGATTTCTGGAGCGTCTTCGAAATATGTGGTGGGGACTCAAACATTTCTGTCAAATTACTAGTGAAATGCATCATCACCAGTCTGAAATCCTTGAGAATTTTGGATGCTTCCAAGTTAGAAGAAAAGTTTAAACCCTGGGATTTTAAAGTCATCCATTTCAACTTTATTGTATGGATGATGTTCAGCTAAGAATTCAGACTGGAACAAACTTTTTCATTCAAATATGACTGCCCATCTTTTGCATCAAGAAGAATCAAGTACATGGAGAAACGCCGTGACTTGTCTTTCGCCTTGTTTGTAAGGAAGCTCTAAGACTTCGAAGCCATCAAAAGCCCTTAAAAACTGTTCCAAGACACAATCAAATAGAATAACAAAAGAGAAAGAACAAACCAAACACAGAATCTCGGTGCTTCTCTATTTCAGGCCACAACAAGACATAGGTCTGAAGCAACGGACACTTCAGCCAAACTATCAACCATGACAACAACTACAAACATGAGGGCATTAGGACAAGTTCCAATTCTGGCTTGCTTAATTAGTTGTCATGTTTGCATACTCTAGTGAAAGTAATGAACAAACAAGGAAGATTTACAAAATTTAATGTGAAGATTAATGTGAGTCGTGGGCTAGCACTTTACTTGGATAAGAGGAGAGACGATAATCCTTCACCTATAACGATTCACACACCATAAATCATTTTCTTTCACTCTAGATTTATTTTAGATTAACTTCTTAACCAAATTACCCATTTCTATGAACTTAGTAAGCAATAACTCACACTGTTTTTAATGGTGTTGTTTGGGAGTAAAGCACTATATGATTATAATGCTTATAGTTATTTACGTAAATTAAGCTTAGAGCATCTCCAACCGATGTGTCAAAAGTGCCACATAGACATTTAACGGTTAGAAATAACATCCCACATCACTCCAACCGATGTGTCAAAGCTGATGTGGAATGAAGGCTGGAGGTTGAGATGTTATTTTTGACATCCCAAAAGCAAGATGTCAAATGAATATTTTATTATTTTATTTCATTTGACATCTTGCTTTTGGGATGTCAAAAATAACATCTCAAACTCCAGCCTTCATTCCACATCAGCTTTGACACATCGGTTGGAGTGATGTGGGATGTTATTTCTAACCGTTAAATGTCTATGTGGCACTTTTGACACATCGGTTGGAAATGCTCTTACAGGTTTAATTGGCCTTGATCCCCATTCTTCAATAGGATCTGAAACCTTTTCTTGAATTTTCTCTGCTAGGATATATTTGACTTGTAATACAAGGCTGCCACATTTGTAACAATATAACATAAGGCTAAAAAACTAACACGTCACTATTACTAGTGAAAAGAAAAATGAAACCTTTTTTTTTGTGGTTACAATAGTCTTATTCTAAACTATTGTTGTACGTGGAGGGAGTTTGAACTCAGGTGCAATGGGGCAAGCACCTATTCAAATACCTCACTTTATTTCCAGTCCTATGACCATGATGAAATCTGATTGCCTTTTTCTTATCCTATTTTGAAACCCATAGAAAGATTCTCGAGCAGATTGAGAAAGGGCTGCAGTCTATAAGTCGCTATTGGGTTTGCAGACTGAGAAAGCTTTGCAGTCTCATCGGTCGCTATTGGGTTCCTATAGTTTTGTTGCATTTCGTAACATTGATGGCCTTTGCCTTTAGCCTTTGTTCCAAAGTTATAGTAAAGGAAGGTTTAGAAATCTAGGGCATTGCTTTTTTGAAGACTTTCTTGGGAAGTAGGGTGATACAATAGGCTCTAGGGGATTGTTTTGAGGTCTTTGTAGGGATCCTCATATATAACATGGAAGTAGCTAGGGTGCTATACAATATGCTTCGGCTAAAAGCATCGATGTTTAACGGTTTATGGTCAAGAATCTAGGGTTTAGATTAGTGCCTATGGTTAGATTAGCAAGATAAATTTAACGAAGACTGGAAATGGCGCTACTTTCACCATGTTAACCACAACGCCAACATAGAACTCAAACAAAGAAAAGTTTAGATGTTGGGGGCCAAAATTTTTTTACTTACATATGTAAGGAATTATTATACAATTACATAGATATTTTTAGGAGGATAACCCCTTTTTGCCTTGCCAATTGCAAATTCCCAGTTGAGCTTGTTGCCCCCACTTCATTCAGCCATTCAATCTAGGCAACATCATTCTTGTTCCCAGTTGAGTTTGCAGCTGCACCAAGTAGAGCCATTTGATCAACGTAATCTTATTCCTGTTTTGGAATATTGGATAGATTACTTGAGACAAATACTGATGTTATGTGCTTGTCTTCATTAGCCCCATTCTTAGGAGAGCGGGGCCTCGTTTTCGCCTTACGAATTGCCAATTCCTATTTGAGCTTGCAGCACTTATGCCATTTGCTCAGTTCAACCAAGTTCCTGGTTCTGAATATTGCATACGCTTATCTTCAAGGGGGCCTGCTTGTATACTCTGATTGTTAAAACTATTTCTTCCTTTGCTTTCAGTTTTAGAGTCACACTCACAAATCAGCTTGTCTTCTGTTGAAATAAACAAGTCAAAATATCAATATGATGGAAACTTTGACAATTTTTTTTTACAAAGAACTTCGCGAAAATTAATAAAAACAAAAACAATGAGTATAATTATAAAAATTTTGTTTGAAACTTTATGAAACCCTAATACAATGCATGCCACTACATATATACTTTTATATGTAACTAGAAATTTTAGTTCTAATCTGTGAACAAATCTTAACTTCTATATGCATGACTGAGTACAAGTTTCCTAATTGAATTTTCTTTTGTATTCTTTATAAAGCGTACAACATGATAATTTGTTTTTTGATTAATTACCTAAGTGTCCATATAGCTAGAATTCCTACCACCAAATCCCTTAAGGATGTTGATCTTTTTCTAGAAGCCTGTCATTTAGCCCTCAAATTCAGATGTATATTGACCACAAAAGCTCTTGAAAATATATAGACACACTAACGGCAAAATGCATCAATATCTCGATACATATCGCCAGAATATAGTTGAGACTCAAAGTTAAGATAAAGCATCTTCAATTAGGTCTTCACTAGAAGTATACAAAACATAATTATATGAGAGGTGAAAATGAGAAATAGGGTCATATGCATAATTTTTGAGGTTAGACTATGCTTAGGCTAAACCGATATTATTTTAGGGCTTGCGGTCAGCAATTTATGGTTTGGTGTATATGGTTTAGATTAGGAAGATAATTAAATGGAGACCTGAAGGTGTTATGTTAGCCATTCTAAGCACATACCAACATAGAAAATTGCAAGTTTTACAAAACAAATAATAAGATTTTTTCAGAAAAGATTAGTAAGCTTTTCAATTTTATTTTATAGTCCAATGTCCATGCTTAGAAACACTTACATGTAAATTGTTATAGATTCAATGGCAATTAGTTACCACTTTTGAAGCAATAATCCTTTTCTCCCAATCTTCTGTTGGGTTGCCACAAATGGCATCTCCGCCATCCTTGTTCCATGTATTCTGTACATTGAAAATAGAGGTAGTTAGCAGGAAAAGAAGCATTTCTTATTTATAATGAAATATATACCAATATACATATGCATGTTTGTGACAAACACGTGATGAATAATACCTTATAGATGCTGCAGAGATGATTTCATCGTCCTTCTCTAGGATAGCAGTATTTTCACCTTTGAAATTTATCCTAGAGAAACATGACCTGAAAACGAAAGATAGATTTTACAATCATTCAACACATAATCTCTTGAATTTGGTGGTAAAGTGACCAGTGAGTGTAATGGTAACTACCCATAACTATTTATGGTTCTTCACACAGTAACTTTAGAAAAAATGAACATAGACAAAATAACTAAGAATTTTTTTTGAACACCCAAGTTTGTATATACATTTATTCCAATGTGTCTGTCAATATTGGTCTCTATCCAAACCTTGGTTCTGATAAAGCGAAAAGGAAAAAATAAGTAATTGGTCATAAGTATATCGAAAAAGAATTCAATGTTAGATTAGAGAGAAAAAGATTGAGAGGATATCATGTATTAGACACTACTTTCTTAATCAACAGTTTATACAATACCTAATTATCTGGTGAATCTCCAATTCGATAACATTGATGCTTAATACAGCCTCTTGAACTAACAATTTCTGTTTGGACTTTCTTCCGTTCATGATCTTGTACCTACTGACGGTGTCTTTCGGAGTCCCCTCCATTCTCACAAAGCCTCCTTTCAGGAAGAAGATTTACAAATTAATTAAGGTATAAATACATATATATATATATATATAAGAGAGAAGAGAGAAGATTATGATGAAAATGAGAGTATCCAACCAGATCTGCTCAAGATATATATCATGAGGTCAGATTTTTGTTGACCATACAGTTTTTGACACACACACACAAACATGAATCATCTTAATTCCAGGGAGAGATATATGAAGCTAGCTAGGGTTTGCTAGCAGGGAGAGATATGTGAAGCTAGGGTTTGATGGAAGGGAGAGAGATATATGAAGCTAGCTAGGGTTTGGTGGGAGATGATGGCAGCACAGAGAGCCAAAGATACTACCTGTCACGCAGAAGAAGATCGTGCTAGGGAGACGACAGGTCGAGACTGTCAAACGCAACGCCTCCACTTCTCTGATGCGGCGGGCAGCTTGTATTGTAGGGTGAGTCTATGGGCTACTATGAGATGGGTATTTATAGGACTACAGGCGATATTACCGAGAGTCACATATCACATGTTTCGTACTTGTGTCTGGCGATGCCTTTTTGGCTTTTGCTCTTGTAGCTGCACATGTTTCGTACTGTTGTGGTGTGAGTGTGACAAACAAATTGTAAAAGGATAAAGATGGACAATTAGTCGTATCAAGTTCAGGCATGTGTAAATTGGAGCAACCGCAAATAACTCAATGTGACAGAGCCCCATTTTAATTTTGGGTCTGGTCCGGCTGGCGAAAATGTCGACCCTATTTATGATTAACCTTGCAACTACTCACTCCCATGTTGTTATAGTAGCTTTTCATTCGACTTTGGGATCTCTTTCAGTATGAGTTTTGATCTACTGTCGGGTTCGGACTTGGTTTGGATTTGGCTCTCGGCTTGTAATAGAAACAAGTCAAGTTTTCCTCAGTTGGTTTAATAAAACAAGCCAAACTTGAGTTTTAGTACGTCCGGTGTGGAAGCAAGATTTCGCACGCAATGATATAATTACACATGGACAAGAACATGAACATGTGCGAGATAGGGATCCGCACCTAAACACGCATTGATTTGCCATTATAATAGAGCAATCAGGTCACAAATAGAAAGATCCAACATCACACACATTAAATCCATTAATTATCCAATGGTTCATTCTAATATTGATTGTAAAATGGTTAGGTCTTTGAAATTTACATAGAGAATAATGAAGTTGGAAATAAAAATATGGTTCAGATTTTGGGTTGAGGTTGAATTTGGCTGCCCGCGCAACTTGGGTTGAAGGAGGATTCACTGCTCAGGTGTCACTGCCCCTCTTTCTATCTCTCTCTCTCTCTCTCTCCTCTAGTGATTGAAGCTAAGAGTACCAATATTTGACTCGACACAATGACACCACCATATGAGTAAATAATTAGAACCTGATAAAAGCTAGTCAACTAATAATATTGGGAATAATAGCTTGCAGATTGCAGATTGGATCAACTAGGGATTAACTTGTGGGAATTTGGGAATAAGGTATTGGAATCGGACTTAGTTGATCTGATTCCTAGTTATGAGGGTATTTGATTAAGAATTTTACCATGAAATTTTCCTAAGTTTTGATTCCGTATGTGTAAGTAAAAAAAAAATGAAATAAACAAAAGGAAAAAAAGAAGTGCAGTGAAAAAGAAAAGAAAAAAAGAACAAGAGTGCTGTTAAAAAACCTCTACAAACCCACGCACATGGCGGTTCCTTTCACAAAGAAAACCACGCAGCATTACGTCTAGATTATTTATCCAATTCGATAAAAAAAAAGTTTCTTTATCCAATTATACTCAGGTATGCATGCAGCAATACTGTCTTCATCCTCTGTGCAATGGTTTTTCTGTTTTGGCTTTGCTTATTCAGATATTTGGTGGTTCAATTGGGGAATAGTTTAAAAACCTGTCTCACATATACATGCAGGAAGTAGAAGGTTAGAGTAAATAATCTGGATAGAATTCTGATATGGCTTTCATTCATTTGATTTCATTTCTCTTGCACATAATGATTTCATTTCTATGGTTTTGCAGGAAGTGGTAGTGGTTTGTAGCTGAAGAATTCAAGAACCTCCAAAAGGCAATTGAGCACATATCCACTGACAAAGACAATCGAAAGACTAAGGTGAACATTTCAGGTCGACCAACCACTAAAGAGTCTAGAGCTTATGTTTAGAAAGTTTCAACCATGTTTTCACGTAAATTATACACATTTTGGTTTGCTTTTGGTTTCTGATTTGTTTTGTAAAAAGTGGAGGAGAGAGAGTAGCAGGCCTTCTGATTTACCTACCGTGAAGCATGATGAACATCATTTGTGTGATCGACTGAGAGAGAGTTTAGAGAGAGATCAGAAAAAGTGATTTGTGGTTCAGAGAACGTAATTTTGTAATTGTCAACTGCTAAAGAGAGAACGTGGAAGAAACTGATAAGAACTGCTTTCGGTGGTTTCTGTGTGTTTTTTCTTTTCTAATATTTAAATTCTGTTTAATTGTTTGTTTTATTTCTTATTTATCCTTAATGAATTAAATCACTGTGCCTAAGCATTTTAATTATTCCAAGGGCATTTTGGGGGTTTCGAAAATTTCACTTTTAAAGCTTTCTGCCTTTATATATATTGACTAATATCTCCGCACGCACTTTCGAGTTTGCGAGAGGATTTTGTTAATCAGGTGTGCTACACGCAATTGATCGAACTTTTTCTTTATTCATGTAATAGAGATATGACTCTTTTTCAACTTCAGTCAATAACACAATGACACGTAGAATAATTTTTTCACGTGTTATTATGTTATTGGTCGAGAATAGCAAAACAATGTTATCCCGCTATGTAAGTTTTTACCGATGTCTTAAAAACCGCTCTTGGATGGTAGGATAGCTATGGAATTCCCCTACAAAGATATAGACGTAAAAGGAAACGACAAATTGTAGAAAAAATACCAAAAAGATAAAACGAATCTAAAATAAAACATAAAACACCTCAGCAACCGGAAAAAAGAAAAAGAAAATGCATTGACTTGAATTCAAAATTAGTCAAGGGAAAGAGACCTTGCTACACACGAACAAACCACTCACCACCAACTCACTCACTGTCTCTTCCAAAAACAGAAGATCAATCCATCAATAAATTTCCCAATTTGCATAAATTCATTTTATTCCAACAAAATTAGCAAAAATAGCTTTCCTCTTCATCACCACCGCCTTCTTCTACCTCGTTCTCTCTCTCACTCTCGCTGCGTGCGTTTTCGTCGTCTCTCTCGCTCCCCCAACCGCCGCTGCTTCGGCGCTTCCTCAAATGGCGACCATGGAGGGCTTGATAGGCCTCGTCAATCGAATTCAAAGGGCCTGCACGGTCCTCGGTGACTATGGCGGGGACTCTGCTTTGCCTACTCTCTGGGAGTCTCTTCCTTCTGTTGCCGTCGTCGGAGGCCAGGTCTCTCACTCTTCTCTCTACGCACTCGCTCAGTCGTGTTTTTGTTGTTTTTTTTTTGCTATGTGAAGCTGGTGTGGTGTGTTTGGTTGTGGATGCAGAGCTCTGGAAAGTCGTCGGTGTTAGAGAGCATTGTTGGGCGTGATTTTCTTCCGAGAGGATCAGGTTAGGTTTATGCCATGGTGAATCGTATATTTGCTTTCTGATTATTGATTTTCAATTTTTCGCTGTTTTGCTCTTGAGAAAGCGGAGGAAAGAAAACGAAAAGGAAAACAAAATAATATTAAAACAAGTCAACTAATTTTCAACTTAGAGGAGTAATAGTCAACTGAGTCAAGGTAAGCAATTTTAAATTGCTTAAATTATGGTTTAAATTTACCTTTTGATTACAATATCACACGGCCACTCAGAAGGTTTGCTCTGCTGATTGTTAATTTTCAATTTTGCGCTTTTTGGGTCTTGAGAAAGCAGAGGCAAGAAAATGAAAGAAAAAATAAAAGTCAACGAAGTGAAACTAAGTAATTTAAAATTACTTGTTTGATGTTTGAATTTGTTTTTTCATTAGAATACACACAAGGACACACTAAAGGCTTCAAAACTAATTTATGCTCTACTTTGCTCCCTCTTCGTTGCCAAGTACATGAAGCTGCTGTGTTCTTTGGTTTGCAGGGATTGTGACGAGGAGACCATTGGTCTTGCAGCTGCATAAGACAGAACAGGGGATGCAGGAGTATGCTGAGTTCCTCCACATGGAAAAGAAAAGATTCACTGATTTCTGTATGTTATTTGTTGTCCAGATATGCTATTGATGGAGCTCCTGTTAATGTTCTATTTCTGTTTGCTATGGATGGAGCTCCTGTTATGACCATACATTTAGGCTCCTAGTTTGAGTAGCGTTTTGAGACCATTTCCTACATGTAATTCGAATAATAGATTGTCATAGAAAAAAAAATGCGTGTTTGGTTACTCAGTATGAGTGATAAAACAAGAACTTGATTATCTACAGGAAGATACTAACATCATGCCAATCACCAATTTTGTTACATTACTTGTACTTTTGAATAGCCTCTTATCATGTTTTATCTTTTCTATTTGGTTAATTTTGCATTTGAATCGCTTAAAGCTTGAACATGTATTCTAAAATTAATGGAGCTATCAAATTTAGAAAAACTGTGTAATTGTTTTGCCCTTTTCTTACAGTTTGAAATAAAAGTTGATATTATATTCAGTTGTTTATTTCTTATTTTCTTAAACAGCTATGATTCGGAAGGAAATTCAGGATGAAACTGACAGAATCACTGGGAGGTCGAAACAGATTTCTCATGTTCCTATTCATCTCAGTATCTACTCCCCTAATGGTAACATGTTATATATTTGATTAGATGTGATTATGATTATGAAGCACTATTATATTCTTTGTTCTGTTTTGGTGCATGTTATCTATTGGCAGCATCATTTGAGATTACAGATATAGAGTGTTTTTTTTTTATATATATATATTAACAGAATTTTCATTCTATTTGATGATTATGACTTATACTAGATGAAAAGTGTGACTTTGATATCCTAAATTGTGCAAGGCCAAGAAGAATTTTTTTTTTCCTTGTTAAATGAAAGTGTTTCATTATTGCTCTGTAATTCATTCTGCTATCTTGACAATCACAGCTTATCTTTTTGGCAGTTGTCAATCTAACATTGATAGATTTGCCTGGTTTAACAAAGGTTGCTGTAGGTATACCTTTGTACTTGTTGCCATTGATTCCAAATTAAAATGGTGGTTTTGATGTTATATATTTTTCATTTATTGAATATCTAATTGTAAATTTTTGTTATTGACAGAGGGGCAGCCAGAGAGTATTGTTCAAGACATTGAAAACATGGTTCGTTCTTTTATTGAGAAGGTAATGCAGAGTTTCTTTTCCCCCTCAATTCATAGATTAGAAGTTTGCCATTGTACATATTCGTTATTTATGCAATTGTAATACTATCTTAGAACAGTGAAAAGTTCAGAGTCAGAAACTGCATCAGCTGCTGTCATGTCTTTTCTGTCGAGTAATGTAATAATAATTCATGCTTAGCACACTAAGCATGTAATCAGTGCCATCTTTTAGCTTCGTTAAGTCCAGATTTGAGAGGCAAATATATTTATCTTATAGTAAACTTGAATATTCCCTCTAACTTTCTCTAATTTACAACAGATCATTGTCAAAGTTAAAGTTTCTCAAATTTGTTGATTGAGTCCCTTATTTTGATGTTATGGAGCATTTGTATTTTCCAAAATTTTCTTCTCTCCAATCCTTTATTTTGCATTTATTAAAACAAGATGTATTCTGTAGTGATTTGTACCAATAGGTTAGATTTGTCTTGCATGTCTATGTTGTAGCAATTATTTTATTTCATAAATTTCATAGGTTATTTTTACCATTTATCACAATTCTGGATAGACTTTTGCCTTGAAGTTCTTTACAAGCTAAGTTTTGTTTTATTCTGTATTTTTTATGAATATATGCTCTTGGTTGCAGCCTAACTGCATCATCCTGGCCATAACTCCAGCCAATCAAGACATAGCAACATCTGATGCTATAAGGATTGCTAGACAAGTTGATCCTGCAGGTATCCTTCCTGAACAATTTTTCTATTTTATCATTCAACTCTATAACCTTGTATGGTCTATGTGTTATAAATACCGTTTTCTGCTTCTATTTATGCACTGAGCTTGTACATTTCTTTCATAGGTGAAAGGACATTTGGTGTGTTGACAAAGCTTGATTTAATGGATAAGGGAACAAATGCTTTGGATGTAAGACTTCTTGATTTTATTATGCCAAGCAGCTTGAATTATTGAATATCTGAGTGTTTAGCGCTAGATAGTGGTTATTAATGTGTTGGGAGAGGGGTATGTTAGAACAGATTTTGTGCATAGAGTAATCCGGTAAACTACTCTTTCACCATAACGTTTTCTTTACGTTGAGTTAGGTTCTCGAAGGAAGGTCTTATCGGCTTCAACACCCTTGGGTTGGAATTGTGAACCGTTCACAAGTTGATATTAATAAAAACGTCGATATGATTGCTGCCAGGCGGAGGGAGCGCGAGTTTTTTTCCTCCAGTCCTGATTATGGACATTTGGCAAGCAAAATGGGGTCAGAATATCTTGCAAAACTTCTCTCAAAGGTTTTTCCTCTCACCTATGTATCAATGTTATGATAGCTCAATTTCTACATCTAATTTTCTTAGTTCTTAAATAGAAATTGTGGGTTAATATATAGTTTTTCATATGATTTCAGCATTTAGAGTCTGTAATTAAAGCTCGCATTCCAGGAATTGCATCTTTGATCAACAAAAGCATTGGTGAACTTGAAGCCGAGTTGGATTATCTTGGTAGACCTGTTGCTATTGATGCAGGGGTGAGGAACTTATGATCTATTCATTCATATTGGGATGTTATTTGGTTTAGGTTTATCATCTGAAGTTAATTTGTACATATGTATCAGGCACAGTTATATACCATCTTAGAGTTGTGCCGGGCATTTGACCGGATATTCAAGGAGCATTTGGATGGAGGGTAAGACATCCTTTTTTCTTTACTTAACAAATATAAGTAGGACGTGTTTAATGTTCTATTTTGTGGCCAAATATGACATAATCTTCACAATCCATTTGTAATTGAACACATGTGGACCTGTTCAAAGGATTTCTTTCTTTGATTCTAATGCTCTTTCAGTTTTGTGTTATGTTTTCATTAGACTGAAAGTTCTTCTGAATTCAAGAGTTCTTTATGGCTGGGTGGCTCTCAGAAAGCCTGTGAAATTGAAGCAGAAAATTTCGATATGATAACCACTGGTTTCGCAATATTATGTTGCATGAATAAAGTAGATAACAAAATTTTACTGTTTCTGCAGACGACCTGGTGGTGATCGGATATTTGCAGTATTTGACCACCAGCTCCCTGTTGCTCTGAAGAGGCTGCCTTTTGACCGTCATCTTTCACTTCAAAATGTAAGGAAAGTGGTTTCAGAGGCAGATGGATACCAACCTCATCTAATTGCACCGGAGCAAGGTTATCGGCGCCTCATTGACAGTTCACTTAATTATTTCAGAGGCCCATCTGAAGCTTCTGTAGATGCCGTAAGTGTTCACCATTCGGTTTTCTTGTCCTCGGTGGGGTAGTTTCCTAGGGTGGGTTAGTGCCTAACTAGCTATATGGCATAGGTTTTGTTTCTGCAGCCATTACAAACAGAATTGATTTCAATTTTGTGCACTTGGACAATTAACCAGTTATTGAACTGCAGAACTTTGTTTTCTTAATCAGTAATTCAATACTGCAGGTTCACTTTATTTTGAAGGAAATTGTAAGAAGGTCAATTGCAGAAACTCAGGTTCAAAGTTGTAATCCATACACTTTCTTTCTCAGTATTAATGGTCTTAATAATGGGGAGAGTTATAGGTTATATTTTGGAATGAAACAGGAGTTGAAACGCTTTCCAACTCTTCAAGCGGAATTGGCAGCAGCTGCCAATGAAGCGTTGGAGAGGTTTCGTGAAGACAGCAAGAAGACGACTTTGCGTTTGGTGGACATGGAATCCTCTTATCTGACTGTGGATTTCTTTCGGAAACTCCCTCAAGAAGTGGAGAAGGTGGGAGGAAATCCATCTGCTGCTTCCGATGATCGATATGCAGAGGGCCACTTCCGCAGGATAGGATCCAATGTTTCCTCCTATGTAGGGATGGTGTCAGAGACACTTAAGAATTCTATCCCGAAGGCTGTTGTTCATTGTCAAGTGAGGGAGGCTAAGCGGTCTTTGCTCAATGACTTCTATATCCAATTGGGCAAAAAGGAGGTAATCTGACAATATACCCTCCTCTCTCCTCTCTCTCTCTCTCTGTCCCCCAAATACATTTACATATACACATAGACATACATGTGTATATGAATCAGAACAAAAAATAGATGATGTTTGGCTGATTGAGTTTTGTTATTTCCTGTAGGGAAGGCAGCTTGCACAATTGCTGGGTGAGAATCCTGAAGTGATGGAAAGGAGGCAACAATGTGCCAAGAGGCTTGAATTGTACAAGTCTGCAAGGGATGAGATTGACTCAGTCTCATGGTCCTGATGAAATTAAACATGAATGAATTTTTCGTAATCTCTTTTTAGGATAAGTAATCATGAATACAATCAAGTATAGTTGTTTCTGATACATTATATATATTTTCAATTAAACAGAAGCAAATTGAAAGTAATTCTCAAGTTTTGGGATCTGATGAACAAAATGGTTACCTTCTGGTAATTCTCTATATAATGGCACTCTAGGGCCACGGTGGAGGCTCGTACGGTACAAGGATTCTTCAACTTCACTCACCCTAGAAGGTAAACTTAGGAGGCTAACAAAAGAAAACAGGCAGGATATAGAATATATGTAACGATAGATATCATTAAGAATTATTCTTATTAAGTATAGGGCCTTGAAGTTGCTCGGTCTACACTCCAGTTAGAATATTTGTTTTTGAAAGAAAGTATGTGCTTCATCTATAACTGAAACAAGGATGATTTTCGTCCAAAAAAAAAAAAAAGAAACAAGGATGATAGCGTTCAAACCTATGGGCACACCATGAACACAATATAACCGGTTAGATGAACATACCGATAGACACCAGTATGATGGCCTATGTTCGGTTCAGAACATGAGATGACATGGTAAAATATTAGGACCCGTTCGTTTATGTTTTGAGAGCCCATTTTCATTTTGAGAGAACAAAAACAAACAAAAAACCTGTTCGGTGGGAAAAAATAGAAAACACAATGAACGTTTTAAGAAAACAAAGACAACTTCACGTCTACTTGTAGAAAACAGAAAAAAGCTGTTTTCATTCTCACAGGAAACAAACACTAAAAACACGCTGCTTCTCTCGCTCAATCTTCTCTCCCCATCCCCATCAGACCAAAATCACCGTCAAAGCTGCCAGCAGAGAACCACACGCAGAGCTTGAACCACCACCATCACCCAATCAAAATCACCACCGCCCCATCGAACCAGATTGACATCACCGCCACTCAATCGAACCCAACAGAATCTCTATGCAATTGAATTGAACCACCATCGTTGAACAACTAATTGCCGAATCAATTTTCAGTCCAAGAAAAGGAAAAGGAGAGAGAGGGTGCAGCATGAAGAGAACGTGGAAAAGAGGACCACAATTTACATGAATGAAACTGGAAGCTGGAAATTTCAGAGCCAAGAGCTGGGTGTGCAGAGGAAATTAGAGGAAGAAGAAGGGTGCTGCTGGGTGGGGTTGGTCTGATTCTTCAATTTTGGAGAGAGAGAGAATGAGAGAGGTATCTGGAGGGGGAGAGAGAGAGAGAGAGAGGGGAGTGATAGAATTGGGGCGGGTTTGCAGAGAGTGAAAGAGAAGGTTGGGTTGAGGTTTCATTTTAATTTTTTTTAAAGATAATTCTAGTTTTATACTTTAAAATTTTATTCTATTTTTTAAATGATATTCTTTTAGATGATTAAAAAAATACTTTTTAAAAATAATATACAAACTAATTTTTTTTTGAAACTCACATATTGATTACATAATGTTGTATTAAAAAAAACATAAGGGATTTTAATTAAAGTTACATATTCACTGTTTTTGTCATTTTCACATATTACTGCTAGACGCGTTTTCATTGTTTTTGTTATCTGAAAACAGTTTTCAACTAAGCTACCAGACGCGTTTTTATTCTCTGAAAATGCGTTTTCATTTTCTTGTTTTCATTCTACGAAAACATTCTCTGAAAATGCTCTCTAAAAACATTACCAGACGGGCCCTTAGTGTTGTATTAACGTATTAATTAATTAGCGCTTGAGCAATCCTACTCTAGTAAGTACCAGTTTGGCATTGCTTATTTGAGGTAATAAATGATTTTAAAAAAAATTTAGGAAGCTCAGCCCGTTTGGTAAATTATAAGAAAATCACTTATTGTTAAAAATTGCTGTGAGAGAGAGCTATAAGAGAAAGCAGCTAATGAGGTGCTTTAATTTTCTGATTATGAAGGAATCAGTTTCAAAGAGGCGCTAGGTTTAATGATTATGCGGGAATTATTTTTTGATTACGCAGGAATTAGTACCAACAACACTATTAACAAAAAGTTTACCAAACGGCAAACTGCTTTCTCTCACAGCTGATTTCTCTCACAGCAAATCTGACAGCGATTATTTTCACATCACAGCAATGCCAAACTGGCCCTAAGAGCTTGTTTGTCATGATTCCGATGCGGGATATGTTAAAGGTCCTAAACCCGATGCGTGAAAATAAAAGGGCTGCATCCTGGGGTTAAAATAAATTTCTCTTATAAAAATAGCTTCAAAAGCTTACAAGTGTACCATAAATAGATAAAGATCTATCACAATCATCTAGTTCGACCTCATTTGGTTTAGTCCTTGTCTTGCCAACTAATTCATCTAAAAAGTAAAAGAGTGAGGAATGAGCAAACCACCTCTAAGTGAGTAGATTATGCAATGTGCCAATCAAGCAATGTTATTCATACCTTGGTTATTAGGGACGGGCCAAAGATTTCAAAATGGGGTGGGCTAAATTTACCTTACATACAAAACCTAATAAGAAGACAAAAACCTAATTGCAAATCCTTAATTGATAATTCATAACACTGAATTGAAAATTCCTAATTTATTCTTCATGACCCTTAAAAAATCCCCAAAATTCAGTAACAACAAATTGAGGAAAGAAATTGTAAGATTCCACCAATAAAATATGACCCGCCAAGAAAATTGAACATGTTGAAGGGCTAATGCGTGAAGTGGGGTAGGCTGTAAGGTAGGCTACATGTGACTTTAGGCTGAAAAATAATAAAAGCCACCTGGGCTATAGCCCAAGTTAGACTGTGCTTGGGTCTGTCCCCGTCGGTTATCCTTTATAACATGTAACCCACAACATGACCCCTATTAGTCTCACTGCCCTATGTTCTCTTCTAGTACATACTTCACAAATATTCCTAATAATATATAAAGTGAATGCTGTGCCAAAATAGACATACTTGACTTGAAATAGAAAGATATATTTATAAATAGAACATATCCATGATAATTCATAGATTTCATATTTATTGTGATAATAACTTTTATAACATATTACATACACCACTCACCGAGAACCTGAAAACAATTGGCAAGACAACCCATCTACCAATCTCTACCGCACCACCATCCAAACACCAAGATTCTCAAGTGCTCTCTTTCTTCTCCTCATGTCTCTAACTTTCTTTCTTATTCCTCATGTCAGAAACATGGAGGTTATGCTCTTATTAATAGTTGCTATAGTGATAGGATAAGAACATCCAATTTTATTAAAATAAATAAATATCTTAAGTAGATAAGATCATTCAAGTTTATGTAAAGGATAAATATCTTAAGAAGACAAGATCATCCATTTATCTAAAGTACAAATACAACAAAGTAGAGAGCTAGCTAGAGACAGAGAGAGTATCACCATGGAAGGAGATAAGCAAAAAGTTACGTTCTATGAGCTCTTCTTGTTTGCTTATCGTTGGGACACTGCCCTGATGATAGTTGAGTCATTTTGAAAGATTATCCAAGTTTATCCAAAGGGTAAATATCTTAAAAGGATAGGATCATCCAAGTTAATCCTTGGCGTTTCTTATAATATTTCAAGGTTATTTACTTCTTTTTCTTTAACAACATCTATTGCGGTACATCACCAACTAGCTGTTAGTCTAATTTTCTTTCAAAGAAATAGTACTATATCAAAGGAGAGTTCACTTAAGTGAGTTTAGGTTCTAATCTCCACAATTGAAACCATCTAACCTAAGAATATATTTTTATGTGCAAATTATGTGGATGACGGGGTTGCGAAACGAGCGAAACGAGCAAGAAACCCTACTGCTAGCTGAATTACCTCATCCGTATACTCTTCCCACATACCTACCACAAAATTGTACAAGGAAATAACGCTTATTAGGTTAAAATGGTTGCTCTTGCTCTCCTTGGGTTGATAAGATTAATTTTTATGCTCGTCGATATATTTGGTAAGAATAATAATCTATATTAAAGAACTTGGATACGGTCCATACGTTTTGTGTCAAATAAGGTGACAAAAATCATATCACAAATACACACACACATGTCTAAATATATTTGTAAGCATTTGTTGGGTTTGATCCTAAAAACAAATGAAGGATACATCATGCGTCTCTGTAATCAAGTTCATGCTCAATCCCCGTGATATGTTTTTCTGTATACAATACAATGTATTGATATTAAATTTTGGATTTCCTATTAGCAAAGCTTCCATTTATTTTTAATTCTGAAAAAGTTAACATATTATATTGCCACATATACACATATAAATAAAGAGATTTTATATGAACATTTTATTGGGTTGTCTTGTGCTCATTACTAAACTATCACTGAGCTCTAGAGCAAACCAACACAAAACAAAATTTTGTCGCTGTTTGAAGGACAAACAAGGTCAAAGGTGAGCTCCTTGAACGTTTGATAACGTAGAGCTCTACTTTGACAGAGCCAGGCCAGCCACCATTATTTTTGGGTACGTATAGTGTTTTTTACACTCCAATTTTCTACTTGTGTACTATTATTTTGTTTTTGTTCCTTGATTATTCTGTTTTGATTTATTCAATATCTCTAGGCTATGAAAAAGAGAGAGAATTCGAATGTATTTTACTTATACGAAGCATATTTCTCCTTCTTACCACTCGAGCTATAAGTATCTCCTTGCTTGCATTGCACTCATCAAAACTTTGACGCTTGTCATGTCATCTCCGACCACCATCTAGGAGATCTCATCCACCACAGAATTAGGGTATTTTGGAATGTATTATATGTGGATGAAAGAGCGAAAATTTTGAAATTTCTTTGGGCCTTGTGAACAATCGAAGGTTTTTTTAGCGCATTGGCACCTTTCTTTGTTTTTGTTTTTTATAGGCCTTCTAGTATTCTTTTTTTTTTTTTTTTTTTTTTTTTTTGAGAAAGAGTCATTTCCTTAACTCAATAAAACGAATAATCAAAGTTGCCTTGTTAAAACCTTCCCAAAAGAAAAACACGTGGTACAAAATCCCGGAGGAAGAAAAAATACCACACATGCCAATTAGAATGTGACACCAAAACTAAAGATAAATACAATTACTGTGCACACAATCTAAAAGCCAAACTCCATCCAGTATGAAAGATCCCGTTCGCGAAGAGACCATAGTTTGCAATTCTATGAGCCACTGTATTAGCTTGGCGGGGCATATAGCAAACAACAATTGGCGGCCTCTATTTCAAAGCATTCGAATTTCCTCCACCAATCCCCCTTCAGGAGCTAAACAGTCCTCCTCCCCATTAATCATGAAGACTGCGTTCAGACAATCGGATTCTATAATCAAAGGCAGAAAAGACGCATCCGGTGCAAACAATAAACCATTTTTCAGTGCATATAGTTCTGTGACAAGGATTGAGACCATGCTAACCTTCCTTCACATTAACAGCTCCGTCAACATTTAGTTTGTAGAATCCATCATCCATCAGGAGGTCGTTGCCATTGAATACTATCAGTTTGCAAGGAGGGACTCCTACAATGTAAACTTGCAGCTGCTGTAAATTCAGCATCATAGCTCCTCACACGATCTATTAAGCGGCTCGGCAATTTTTGATCAGACCCAAATAAAATTACATTGTGTTCATTCCAAAGTAACCATGTGTCATTAACCTGTAGTGTGAGAAAGTTGCTGGGAAACCCAGTGTCATTGCATTATTTTGAATTATTTCACGGAAACAAATTTAACCAAAATACTAATTTTGTTTGTTTGTTTTGTTTTATCGTTTTAGGGAAAGCAGCTAGGTCTTTGGTGTCAGCAGCAGGTATGGAATTTGTGCATGCCAATGGTCCTTTCCACAACAAGACCAAGGTTATTTTTGTATTGGGCTCGACCGGGTGTGGAAAAACAAAACTCTCCATAGACTTAGCCACTCGTTACAACGGTGAAATAATCAACTCCGACAAAATCCAAGTCTACAAAGGCCTTGACATTGTGACCAACAAAGCTACAAAGCCCGAGCAAAGAGGCATCCTCCATCACCTGCTCGGGTTCATCCAAGACCCGGAAGCTGATTTCACGGTGGAGGACTTTTGTCGTCAAGTGGGCAAAGCCCTTGATGAGATCACGAAGTGCAACCGCGTCCCGATCATTGCTGGTGGATCCAACACTTACATCGAGGCGCTTGTCGAAGATCCAACGCTCAGGTTCCAAGATAAATATGATTGCTGCTTCATATGGCTTGATGTGTCTTTGCCTGTGCTCTATACTCGTGTCTCTGAAAGAGTGGATGAAATGGTGGATGCCGGGCTTGTGGATGAGCTCAGGGAAATGTTTGTTCCCGGGGCAGATTATGAGCGCGGCATTCGTCGGGCTATTGGAGCTCCCGAGATGCATGCATATTTCATGGCTGAAATGGATCCTTCAGCAGATGAGGCCAGAAAGGAATTTCTGTTCAAAGATGGGATTCAAAAAACCAAGGACAATACTTTGAAACTTGCTGAGTGCCAGGTGCAGAAAATTGAACGTCTCAGGACCAAATGGGATATCCATCGGATTGATGTGACTGTCGTGCATGAGAGCTGTGGAAAGAGAGCTCAGGTTGCATGGGAAAACTTGGTTTTAAAGCCAAGCTTTTCCATTGTGAGTGAATTTTTGGAAATGGATGGCTAAATTGTTGGAGCAAAATATTAGGGTTTCCGATTCTCTGGCTTGCATTCAAGGACCTGCTCGTACCGAATTATTACATAGAAAGAAGATTTTTTTTATATGTATTTTTTTTTTATCACTTTGAGGAACGTATTGGTTAAGCCAGTACTTCATATATGGTAATATTAATTTCGGCTTTAGCACTGCTTTGTCTTCTTTTGTTTTTTGGTTTTTAATTTATACAAGCAATATTTTATTTTAATTTAATCAAAATTATGGGAAATGAAATTCGAACTCGGGTGCAGAGTGGAGAGAACATCCACTCTAGCTATATGTATGAACTTTATCTTTAAGTTGCAGCTCAGTCCATATTTTAGTAATTGCTCATCTCAGCCACCTAATCATTCTATATGCCACAATTTTTTTTTTCTTTTTGTTGAAAATATCAGTTTACTCAAAAGAACCCCATTACATTCTAAAATGCTATCTTAATTAAGTTGAGAAAAAAAAAAAAATAGTCTCGAATACAATGATAAAGAAATGTGAACATATTATATACGATGAGGTTTATAAGGAAGTTTTTCTGTGTTCAGTGTTTTAATTTCTCATCATTAATGGCAATATCAATGAATTTCAAAAATTATGAACCAAAAAAAGGTTTTTTAATGCAATATATTAATGTTGGCAATCAGATTCTTGTTTAATACTCATTTATTTTACCTTTATGCAATATAAAATTATCCATGATGAAAATGGCCATGTGTGCATGCAATGCATTGATACTTGATATTGGACTGACCATTAATAAGCTTCCAAATGTTTGGCGTAAAATAAAATAGAGTTATTTACACTAACACTCTTGAGGTTTTCGGTATTTTATAAAATCCTCTGAGGTTTAAAAAATTACACAAACACCCCCATAGGTCTTTATGTGTTTTCACAAAACCCATTTTCATTGATTTTTCATCCAAAGATTGATAATTTTGTATGAAAAAAAATTCTTCAAATGACAAAGTTAGCATTTGAGATTAGATTGCACATACATTCGTTGAGGTTAATTTTATTACTTGCAAAAGTTTTTATTTATGAAATCATCAAATTTTGGATGAAGAATCAATAAAAAGGGATTTTGTGAAAGCAAATTGAAACCTCATGGGGTGTTTGTGTAAGTTTTGAAACCTCAAAGAATTTTGTGAAAACACTGAAAACTTCAGGGGGTGTTAATATAAATACCTCCATAAAATAATAAGTTTTTAGTAGCAAGAAAGAAATAGATAATAAAGTCACATGTTCATTTATATAAATTAATTAATTAATTAAACCAAACTGTAAAATAAAGAAGCACGAGCAACACCAAGCAGTAACGAGATTCGGCAATTTGTCCACGTACTAGGTGATCATTCAAAGTTTTCAGCCCAATTATTGTCCTACACAAAGGAAGACTACTGTAAGTTTAAGCACACAGTTTCTATTACTAAAATTGTTTGTTTTGGGTGCGAGTTCTGTTTTGTTTTGTTTTTTGTTTTTATATACCTACACTAAATAAAAATAATTATAATATATGTAAATCATGTATATCATGATAATGATATCGTTAATGATGTGCCATTAGATTCTAGGATCCGAATTCTCTGCTATGATTTTCTCAGCCATGATTTGCTTAACTTTTCATCCTCCGCTAAACATCCAAAAGATGGAAAGGTTATAATAATGTTTTCAATCTTGAAGACGTCAACCAAATAGTGGAAGGACCTAAATATTTAGTGATATTAAGTTTACTATCATGTCATTTATGCATTTTGCAAATATACTTCGTGGTTGTGTGAATTTGTCTACTGGTTGTGTGAATTTGTCTACTGGTCATGAAACAGAGACGTTATGGCCATTTGCCATTAAGTACTGGACAAAACTTAAGGGTCTAACAGAGAAATGTTTGGTTAATCTCCCTTTCAAAAAAACTTCATGGAAATTGCAACACAAAGCCAAAAATCTGGACATGATATAATTCCCAAGGGCACAAAGCTTATTATCAGAAAGAAATCATTCTAATGTTAGGTCCCATAAAATCTCGAATGCTCCAGCCTCTAACCAGATCAATGTCTTTGCCGTTCCCTTTCTTACTGTGAAACAGAACACTTCATTTTCATAATCAAATGTATTCATTGATTGAGCAGTGAAATTATACAACATCACAGAATTAGCAGCTATTGGTGGGACCAAAATATACCCCAGCAACAGAATTATTTAAAGTAACCCTTTGAGTTTACAACTGCCTTTGCAAATCATTTGCTTTAGTATAAGCTTAATTTTCTAATAATTTGATTGAGATAATAGATGTTTTAAGCTCCACTTGTAGTGCTCCTGCTACCACTCTTCTTATCAAGCTCTTCTAATGCTGCCCACAATTTTGAATCATCGTAATCCTTTATGAGAAAGGTCGGTTTTGCTTCAATTAGTATGTGTTCTGGATTTCCGGTGGTTAAACCAATAACTGGCATACCGGCTGCAACTCCAGCTTTAATCCCAGAGACAGAATCCTAGCAAAGCAAAAAACAAGAACAGAAAATAAGTTCCCAAAGTTCCAGTAAATGATTTTTTCTCAAAACGTGACATAAGAGGAGGCAGACCTCGAACACAAAAGTGTGATCTTTTGATACGTTGAGTATTTCAAGAGCCTTCAAGTAGGGCTCTGGGTGTGGCTTGGCATGCTCGCACTCGTTCCCAATAATAAGAGCTTGAAAAAAATCTGTGAGGCCAAGCATTGAGAGCATTTGCTCAGCATTTGGTCTTGGAGCATTAGTAACGGCAGCCCGTTTCAGCCCACGATCTTCAACCCATTTCTTCACTTTATAAATGCCATTCACAGGCTTCAATTGTTCTGTGGCCAATCTGTTTCCATCGGAGAAATGATATAAGGTGGGAACCAGAGAGGAATTCCAAGTCTAGAGAAGTAGAAGCTTTTACCTACGAAACATGGCTTCCTTGTCCTCTGTGAACTTTAAGCCTCTTTCGAAGTCATCAGGAAAGAGTATCCTAGCAACATCATCATTATGCTTCCCAGCAAAATTCTCAATATAGTACTCCTCAGTGATTGGAACCCCTCCATTGAAACCTATCTGTTAATTTCCCGCAATTAAGTTAATCATCAACCTTCACAGGTCAAAGATTCTTTAAATTCGTACTAAATTACAAGCTTCCTTCATGCACCTTTTCATTGTAAATATGATTACAGTTCACCTTTTCATTGTATGTATAATTACAGTTCAGAGTTATAAATTTTATAAAAAGTATAAGCAGCTTTCATTAAGCGGTAGAAGTCCTCTGCACTTTTTATGGTGTGATACTTATATAGCTAAAAATAGGTCAAATTATGGCCAGATAAATCCTACATATTTTCCTTATGACAGAATAGTAGGAAACAAAACAATCACTTTACCTCTGGAAGCATTTCGCGGAAGGCATAGAAATGAATGGGATCTGAATCACACAGAGTTCCATCAATATCAAATAGTACTGCTTCAAGTGGAGCAAGTCCAGAGAGTGAACTTTTGCTGGTTCCACAGACACATCACAGAGAAAAAAAAGGTAATAAGGCACTAGTACAATAAAAAAATGGAACCAAAAAATACAAGTGTAAGACAATCCCTTTTGTGTTCTGTAGTATATATGAGCAAAACACAAATTTACACACCAAAATTCTCACACCTATACAAAAATAACTGTCGTGCAGAGCAATTTCTTCTGTGTAACAATGCCTGGTTGAGTTAGGTTAGTCGACATTACCTACTTTCTGTGAAAATAAAAGTCTCTACTGCCTCCATATGGAGTAAAGAGATAATAGAATTTTTATTTTCATAATATTTATTGCTTTGATCAGGTAAGCTATAGTCTTTTAACATGTTTTCTTTTAGCAAAAACATCAGCAGGCTATCTGACTTAATGATTCAGTATTAATGCTAAAGTTGACAGTAGATCAAAATGGACCTAAAAGATAATGGCAACTTCAGCGGTTTGGAGAGAAAGAACCATAATTGGCTGCGCAAGCCAAATCATGCCAGAGAAACAAAGGCATAATAAGAAAGGGTAAAACGCATAAAAATCAGATACAATCTATGCAAAATTAACAAGTAGAGGAGAGAACAATGACATGGAAATGAAAATATGCAGAACATATGTCTTTGTGTGTGTCTGTATGATTACGGAAATAGACCTGTTACAGCTAAAACTACTGAATAGGACAATTGAAAATAGATCAACATTCCACTTAACGTTAAAATTATCTATTCAATATCCTTAACAATTTGGTTCTGCATAGCTCATGAATGTCCTCTGTGATTGAGAAAAAGGCAAGGATGATGACGATGTTTTACTCACATTCATTTACGAATTTTTTTATTTTTATTTTTGTTTTGTACTCAAGGGAAAATACAACAGAACGACTTGGTTGTATGTGTCAATATGATCTGCAGCCTCCTACATTTTACCCTGCTATTTTGATATTTTCTGTTCTATTCCAAAAATAACAATTTTTTCCATGTACTCTGCCATTATAAATCAACCTAAAACATGAATTAAAAGAAGGCAATCATGTTTGCTGCTGGAAATTTTGCCACCACTGGTCACACACATGAGCTTGACAGTATCAGATCAAATTTGATCCGAAACTATTAACTAACAAAAACCAAATATATCAGAAAACGTTGAGATTCGAAGAAGAATTATGTTACCAAGAATATCAGTAAAATGACATACTCACAGGCAGAAGCAGTAAAATATGAACTTGCATTGAAAATCAAAACATCAACACTAAACACCCAGATCAATGGAAATTTCATATAACTCATTAGTAAGATAATCACCAATCAACAGTAGCAAAACATTGATACCAAAAATAAATAAATAAAAAAAGACATTACCAATTAACAAATACTGACCCACCCAGAAAATATTACAAAATTTTAAAAAATAGAATGCAATATGATAGAACAAATGTTTTCAGTTACCGATAGCAGTATGTACGTGAATGCCATTGAAAGGAAAACAGATTTGTAAATCTCAGAGCTACCCAGATCAAGTTTTCAGTCAATGTAAGCAAGAAAGATCAAAGAAAGCACAAAACGCGACAGGAAGGTACCTGTCCACAGAGTTTTCACCAGAAGAAGCTGTCATCGTTTGATGGATAGGTTGTGGAGGATATTGCAATACCTTTCTCTGCGAAATCTGGCTTTCAATTAACGCGAAGGGTATTCGAGAGCAGAGTGATGAGAGGAAGACGGTGAAGTTAAATAAATATGAAGGGGAATGTGAGAGAGAGAGAGAGGAATCTACCGTCGGAATCAATACAGCAAATGAAAATATGCGAGTTGCTTTCTTTTTTTTGGTCAAAAAAGGGAGGATTTCATAAACAGCCCAAAACGCAGCCAACAAATTTCTTTTTTGGCCGTTTTCTTCTTTTTTTATTATTATTTATTATTATATATAATTTAATATTCGTACTATGACCAAATTACAAAATCCCCCCTCATAGCTTAGATGATATTACTGAACTCCCCCATTTTCGTCTACTTTTCACCTATGTTGCACGGACACGGGTACGGGGACACGGGAACGCGATAAGGCGACACAGAAAATCTCAAAAAAATAGGACACGGACATGGCTAGGACACGAAAATTAAAATAATAATTAATTAATTCTCAATATTGCAATGTCACATAATTCCAAAATACAAAATAAATAACTCATGTTCATCATCCTTGCTATTAAAATATCTAATTGCTCCATTGCATTGTTTTGGAAGGCTTTTTTAAGAGGTCCACTAAGTGCTCGTTTGGTATTGTTTATTTGGGGTAATAAGTGATTTTAAAAAAGATATTGGACTTGATATCTAATCAATATATATGACATATACGCTTCTCCTATGATCAAAGCAAAACATTTCTTCACATATAAAATAATAAGTTGTTTAAAGATGAAAAATTCAAGTGGACTTTGTGGAGTTGGACATTTTTTGCCCTCCGCCCTTTCATATTATTTGAATGTTTGATTGATTAATGTTTTCAAATAGTTCATAATTTCTTGCCTATAATTATATTTTTAATGTTTATAATTTGAATTATCTAATGGAAAAAAAAAATCAAGTGAAAAAAATTCAAATTAAATGGGTTGGTTTTTGGGCCCGAGTATGGCACGAGCACGAGCATGGGCACGGCACGAGCCCGACCCGGCCCATTTGAATATGGACATGGGCTTTGGGCCGGGCTGGGATCAATGATTTTATTAAATGGGCCGGCACGGCACGGCCCGATAAATTAAATGGGCCGGCCCGGCACGGCACGAAAATGTTAAAAGCACGAGTTTAAATGGGACGGGCCGGCCCGGCACGGCCCGTTTGACACCTCTAATTTGGAGTGTCGGTGCAACATATCTTTTCACTACTTTTCTTTTTTATTGATACATGTCATATTGGTGGAGCAGGGATTCAAACATAAAATATGATAATTATTTTTAACCACTTTAGCTACAAAGTCTCGTGCAATCTTCTTCTCACCATTATTTCATATTGCACAATACGATTTTTTTTTTTTAAAGTACTAAATAGTTTTGGTTAAGTGTATTTCACTTCCTAATTATAAGAGGTTCCGATTTCAATAGTCTCACTCATATATAAATAATGCTAAAAAGGACACCTACATTCCATGTCAATAGTTAATGTTTCTATTAACATGTCGACCTAATAGAAGGGTGTATATGTAGGGTTTATTCGATTTTGCATACCGGTTTGTAAAACATCGAAAAATCATGTATGAAACTGAAAAAATCCACCAGCACGCCATCTTTTTTCCTCATGAAGTAACTTGAGGTAAAGTCAATATTTACCAACACTAATGCAAATGGAAATTAGAATAAATTCCAAGATTCTAACCAATTCATGCCCCTGACACACAGCATTTACATAGCTTCTTGTTTCAACCAAGAATGACATTTTCAGAGTAGAATTATAATTTATAGATGCACATTACCACATGATCGCAAGAGAACTTTTCATTTACGATTATCCAACAGTTTGAAATCTTCAAAATATGATTTTCCATGATGAATCATTTCCAGCCTTTTCAATCCTATCCATGCCTCTGCCCCTCACTTCCTTAGAGTGAAACAGAAGACTGCATTTCCAATTTCTGTAGCTACTAACACTTTATGATTATATTATATGACCAGTAAAATTATACTGTTTCCAGAATTAACAGCTATAAGTGTACCAAGATATATAGCAGCAACAGCCTTTCAAATCACTCCTTTATTTTACCACAGATTTATTTCTAATCATTTGATTGAGATGATAGATGTTTTAAGCTCCACTTGTAGAAGTAGCAGTACCACCCTTCTTATCAAGCTCTTCTAATGCCGCCCACAACTTCGGATCCTCATAATCCTTTATAAGAAAGGTAGGTTTTGCTTCCATTAGTAGATGTTCTGGATTTCCGGTGATTAAGCCGACAACCGGCATACCAGCTGCCACTCCAGCTTTAATCCCTGAAACAGAATCCTACCAAAGCAAAAACAGAAAAGATATTAAAATCTCAGAAGTTCCTGAAAAAAAAAATTCTTAAAAGGGGCAGCAGAAGAGGCAGACCTCGAACACAAAAGTGTGATCCTTTGATACGTTGAGTGTTTCAAGTGCCTTTAAGTAGGGCTCTGGATGTGGCTTCACATGTTCACAGTCACTCCCGAGAATAACAGCATGAAAGAAATCTGATAGGCCAAGAATTGAGATCATTAGTTCAGCATTTGGTCTTGGAGAATTACTAACTGCAGCCCGTTTCAACCCGCGATCTTCAATCCATTTCCTCAATTTATGGAGGCCCTTCACAGGCTTCAATTGTCCTGGGGCCAATCTGTTACCATCAGAGAAATCATATAAGCTGCTGGGAACCTGAATGAAAATTCAAGTATGGAGAAGGTGAAGCTTTTACTTTCGAAACATGACTTCCTTGTCATCTGTGAGCTTTAAGCCTCTTTGGAAATCATCAGGAAAGAGTATCCTGGCAATATCATCGTTATGCCTGCCTCCAATATTCTCAATGTAGTATTCTTCAGTAATTGGAACCCCTCCATTGAAACCTATCTGTTAATTTCACCACTTCAGTTAATCACCAACCTATACAGTTCAAAGGTTCTCAAAATTCTACTGAATTACAAGCTTCCTTGGGTAAATAATTACTGTTCCTTATGTAACTTTTCATGTAAATATGATTACAGTTCAGTTCACCCTTTCATTATAAACATGCCTACTGTTCACCTTCTCATGGTATATATGATTACGGTTCACAGTTATACAATTTCTACAAAGTATGAGCAACTTCCATGAAATAGTAGAAGCATCCTTTGCACTTTTCATGGTGTGATATGAATGCAGTTAAAAACAATGTAAAATTATGACCAGAGAAATCCTAAATCTTATCTTTGTAACAGAGTATTGGAGAAAACAAAAAAGAAACACCACCTCTTGAAGCATTTCACGGAAGGCGTGGCAATGAATGGGATCTGAATCACACAGAGTTCCATCAATATCAAATAGTACTGCCTCAAGTGGAGCAGTTCCAGAGAGTGAACTTTTGCTGGTTACACACACACACACCACAAAAGAAAAGCCAATAAGGGATCAGAACCAAAAGAATACAAGTCAAAGACAAAGGTTTTTGTTTCATGCAGTATAGAACGAATGAACACGAAGTTACACACAAAAGTTGATAATAAATCAAATGGGGAAGAAAGAACCCCAAATGGTGAAAGCTAAATGATGCCAGAGAAGCAAAAGCACTGGTAGAAGATACAGGGGAATTAGCAATCTAAAAAGTAAGAACAATCAACATACACAATCTGTGCAAACTAAAAAATTAGAGGAGAGAACGATGACATGCAAGTCAAACTAAGCTGAATATACAGACATATATATACATAAACATGGATGCACATGGCAATCAGACCACATAGTTAATTCCTCATACATGAGAGAATATAAATTGGTTCAACATGCCACCTCAAATTTAAACAATGAAAAGGAAACTTACACAAAAAAAATAAATCCATTACAATTCACAACAACAAACCTCAACAAAAATGAAAAAATAAATACAACCCAACATGATATAACAAAAGTTTGACACTGGCGTTGCAACATAAACTCCTATAAGTCATCTTTTCCAATTTGTGAGAATGCCATTCAACAGGAAACAAATTGTGAAATATAAGAACTACCCAGATCAAAATTTCAGTCAATGTTTGCAAGAAAAATCAAAGAGAGCACAAAGCGTGTACAGGGTACCTCTCCACTGAATTTTCACCAGAAGAAGCTGCCATAGTTTGATCGTCTGCGGAAGATATTGCAAGGGCTTTCTCTGCGGAATTTGGGTTTTGTTTTGATGAAGGCAATGGGAATTTGAGAGCAGACTGATCAGAGGAAGAGATTGAGTGATCAAACAAGCAAACGAGAGAATTGGCTTTTTATTCTCCTTGCATGTTTGTTTTATTTTTTTTATGTATTTACTATTTAGTATTCCTACTATGACGAAATTAGAAAATTGCACCACAGTTTTGACAATATTACTAAACTCCCCTGTTTTCGTATGCTTTTACTATGTTTCCAACTTTATTAGAATGATTCAGAAACTCCTTTGTTAAAATTGATACAAATCCATAAGACTTATTATCCCATTAGTTATAACTTAATTATAAGATCATAGTCGGCTCTTGGTATGTATTGGGTTAGGGCTCGAGCTATTGAGCTAAGGTTGAGATCATGGTCGACTCTTGGGATATGCAATGTGGGTAATTGAATAGAGTCCTCATTTGAAGAAGGCCCTAAATTCTGACTTTATTTACACTATATATTATTTTGTTATATTATTATATATTCGTTTTAACACTCCTTTAACTTAAAGAGAGACTAGCCTCTCTGCACGTGCTTTCGCGCCTGCGAGAGGCTTTTTTTTTAAAAAATTTATATTTTATTTTAGAGTTAAAAAAGATAATGGGTAGTTGTTTTCCAGAAAAATAGGATCCATTATCCGATTTTTCTTTTAATTTTAATTTTTTTAAATAAAAAAAAAAGTGTGAATTTACCATATTATCCTCATTTAGTTAATAATTTCAATTCTTAATGTTTGTATTAACCAAGGACAAGTAATATACCATGTAAGAGAGGAAACCAAGTTGATCACGTCCTCTTGATATTGAAGGGGACCAACTTGGTTTCCTCTCTCACTTGGTTTCCTCAAGGTAATATACCATGTCAGTTCATACACGTTTCTAGGCTAATCTCAAGGTATATAATGGATTCACGTGTTCATAAAAAGTAAGAGAGGAAACCAAGCTGGTCACGTCCTCTTGATATTGAAGGGGCTCATACTTTACCACATCATTGTGATCTCATATTGTAGTTATGCTGTTGTAACATGTAGGGTGCCCACCTACCCACGACAAAAAGATTGATTTGCTTTTTCTTTTATTCATCACATACATTGGGTTCTGACCCAAAAAAAAACTATAGATTGGGTCATTGGGAAAAAAATGAGAGAACGCAGATTAGGTCGAATTGCACTGCTCCACTTGGTGTGAATTCTTTGAATTGGGTATATCACGTAACCAATTGGGCTAAGTTGCTAAAGTTCAATTTAGACTAGAGTTGTATGGGCCTGTATGGAACCATCATGACTTGCCCAATCTTATACATGAACCACACAACACTAACTATTTCATTGTTCTTTTTTTTTTAAAGAAAAACACAAGCAATAGCCTAAACTACAAGGGGAGGGAGTTTCTCACATACACACACTATCAAGATGCCATGGGGATTCGAACTTGAGACCACTTGTCTGCAAGCCAAGATCCTTTTTTGTAACACCTTGACCCAACAAATTGTTTTTATTTAATTATTAGATTCTTCCCTTGGGGGTAGGAACACTTTAGTCACTTTTTGTTCGGAAAGAATTTTGGAGAATTGAGCAGCACCGTTACGTAGATCTTGTCGATACGAGTCCGTAGACAAGCGGCACGCTTAATTCTGAGTTGTAACGAATGTGTAAAGGTCTGAAAACTGAAAGGATGACTTTAACTTTAGGGTTCCTTGGTGGTTTAGAGTTGACTTTTTGCTTGGGGCTAGTTTTGGAAATTTTCTTGGTTTCATTGCGTAGTGCTCGAGTTCACTAGTTTGTAGACATGTGGTCGGCTTAAATCGGAGTAGAAACGAAGACGTTTTGGTCAACGAAAGTGTAGTGGCACAACCGTAATTATTGCAAACTCGGATTTTTTTGAAGGAACGGGCATCACTTTCTCTCTCTCCTCTCCCCAACTCTCGCATCTATCTCCCTTCATGAAAACCAGGGCGGCCACACTTGGTCGGCGATCTCCTTGCTCCGGCCTGTCGGGAAATGATCGTGAGGAGCCAGCGATCTCGTCTGGGCCAATCTCTGACGAGCCCAGCCCCTCCCTGAGCCACGGCGAGCTCTGAAAGCATGGAGGGCTTCAAACTTTTCAGACGCCGTTTCCGACAACTCCGACAACCAAAATCGTTGATCTAGGTATTCATTTTCGCATACATTTGTTTTTAAATGTGCATTTTTCAAATATGGAATTGCTTGCATAATTGTGTTTGGGTTGGAAATTGGTATATCTTGGATTATTGAAGTTATGGAATTTCATAAGGGTTAATCTTGGCTTTTACAAGGCTATGTGGGAATTTTTTTTTTTGGGCTAATACCTATTATTATTATTATTAAAGTATATGGTTTTGGATTTTTGGACTGTGGTGATATTCGACGTGCGGTAACTCTTCGGAGGTGTGTCGGGATCTGGGCACCCTTGACGGGGTGTACCGTAGAGCCCTTAACGAGGCTGTCTGCGCGCGTAAGACTAATTTCAGCCGCACATATATTGAGAATTCTGCCGTGCGTATCTAGGGAGCAATAGTCCCCCGGTTGGACTGCTCGTCCCTAGTCACATGAGTATAGAGGATTTTGCCATGTGGTCTAGTTAAAAATAGTCTCCGTGTTGTGTGTGTGTGTGTGTGTGTGTGTATATATATATGGATATATATGTGGATTTATTTCCAGGTTGAGGTTTCTTAAGCATGTGCATTGAGAGTACGTTGCACAGATATGAACATTTGAAATGAAGTTCGAAATTGAGGTTGGATATTTGGAAATTTCTTGGCATATTGTATTTTTGCAAGGGTATGGTTGCGGGAAAAAGGATTTTGGTTTGTGATAATTATATTTTATATTAACGGGTTTACTTTGATGGTGTTGAATATACGGTTTTACAATAAGGATTAAATTAACAAGTTTACATCGTTTTCCAATAATTTGAGAAGTATTAATTAAAAGGTTTTCCATATCATATGTCATGATATGAAATTTTACTGAACTGAAATATTTTCTAATATTGGATGATATTTTTGTAAGTTTATCGAAGAAATCTGTTGCATGGTGTTTTGGGCATTATTTTTTAAAACGGAGGGGGTTATTTATGTTGAATATAAATTATGTTTAACGCTTTGTTTTTGTCCACTCACATTTTTTGTTTGCACTCCCCAAGTTCTAGATATCTGAAGTCAAGATCACCACATCAAGGCATCGCAAATGTCCGCACCGTAGGAATTCCTCCTTTAACTTTCTCTACTTTCCTTTTCCCCGAGTTGTAAACTTAATCTTTAGTTGCTCTGTTTGCTCATTTAGAATTTAGTTCTAACATTGAAAAGAGAGTAATTCATATAGGCTTGAAATTGGTTAACACAATTACAATTACAGCACACAAATATTTGAAGTACGTGGTGTAAATAGTATGGTAGGTAGACATTTTATCTTTTTTTTTTATAGTACGTGGTTTATTTCTACATTGTTGTACAAGAATCACTCTCAAAATGATAGCTTTTGCTTTTTCTTTTGTTGCTGTTGTCTGACAAAGTGAAAAAGAGGAAAAAGAGGAAAAAGAGAAATATGCATAGACAAGGAACAAATTATTGGTTATAACTTATAAGAACAAATGATTGGGGAATACGCATTTATTCTGGAGTTACTCTTGTTTAAGCAACTTAACTAATGAATCGAGAAATTATATATGAAAAAAAGACTAATCAATATCAAATATCACTTAATTTCTAGCATTCATTGTACAGAAGGCGTTTATAGAGAATGTACGGACATTATCATAACATTAATTGTGGTTAGAAGAGTTTAATTTTTTAAATTCATGTAACAAAATGCTCACTATTAATTAAGGTGGTGATCCTCCCTCGAAATTTTTTTTAAAAAAAATTAAGTTGGTGACCAAAATGCTCTTTTCTAATAATTCTCAGTTTCTAGCCCAAATCGGTTTGTACGGTTGTACCGGATACACACAAAATTGAAATTTTTTATTTTTCCGACATTGAAAAGAAAGAGTAATTCATATAGACTTGAAATTGGTTAACACGATTACAGCACACAAATATTTGATTAACCAACCAGCAGGTTATTCTAAATGATACAAAACATCCCAAGTTCGTATCCACTTTCTTAATAAAACGAAAAAAAAACAAACAAAAAAGAGAGAGAATCAAAAGCACACAAACGTACACAGAAATTAAACTGACGCTGATGAGTTGGGCACTAAATATTAAGAAGCAGAAAGAAACAAAAGACACCAGTAGTAGTAGTAGTAGCGGCCGATTAATTGTTGGGGGATGTCTGGAGCAATCCCTACTGGTGGGTTCCTCCTTGCGGTGGCTAATAACGGTGGCATTGCCTATTGGTTTGTTCCGTGCAGTGCTCATTGTGATTGTTGTGTCCATTGCCATGGCAGCTGTTTGGATTACTCGGTCGGTTACAGGACAGAGCATTCGTTGAAACTAACGCCTCCTGAGAAGGATGAGGTTCATTTGTCTGGAGGATCCTTTAAAAGACTCAGGAAATGGGAGAGAAGGCTTCACCAGTAACTCTGGTGTAAGCACGTATTTATAATATTGGATTGATAACTTACAATTCAAAATACAAGAGCTGTTCCACTAAACAAGGAATCAGCTCAAATACAAATTAACACTATCAGCATATCAACTATTCAAATTCAAACCCACAACTGACTTATCACTAACAATCTGCTCACGACTTGGACTTGGTCTAACATCCCCCCGCAAGCTGAATGCTCGTTGAAGAACAGGCAGCTTGAGAACCAGTGTACGAAAACGAGACGAACTGAGACCTTTGGTAAATAAATCCGCAGTCTGGTCTTGAGAACAAACATAGTTTACAACCAGCTCACCCCTCACAACTTTTTCCCTAACATAATGATAATCAACCTCCAAATGTTTCGTCCGAGAGTGAAAAACTGGATTGGACGCTAATGAGATAGAAGAAACATTGTCACACCAGATAATTGGTGGTGGCAACGAAAGAGACAAATCTCGAAACAAGGAACGCAACCATGATATTTCTGTGGCTGTATATGCAAGCTGACGATATTCGGCTTCCGTGCTTGATCTAGAAACAGTCTTCTGCTTCTTTGAGCTCCATAAAATAAGATTGGAGCCTAAGAAAATGCAATAGCCATCGGTAGAATGCCGTGAATCAGGATCTCCGGCGTAATCAGCATCGGAATAAGCACTCAACTTCAGCGGACCTGGTTTATACCGTAAACCATGATCAAAAGTGAATTTCAAATACCGGAGGATGCGCTTGACCGCTTGCCAGTGAGTTGTGGATGGAGAATGCATAAATTGGCATACTTGATTTACAGAGTATGACAGATCAGGCCGGGTAATCGTTAAATACTGCAAAGCACCAACAACTTGCCTATACTCCGTAGGATCACAAAGAGGTTCACCAGAATACATACTCAACTTTTGACCAGAAGCACATGGAGTGGACAAAGGCTTACAATCTGTAAAGCCAGTACGTACCGATAAATCAGTAGCATACTTAGCTTGTGTCAGGTGAACACAATCACCCTTATAAGTAACTTCAATTCCTAAAAAATAATTTAGGGGCCCAAGGTCCTTCATGGAGAATAGCTTACCCAAAGTCTGAATTAATTTCATAATCTGAGGCAAACTATTTCCAGTTATCAAAATATCATCAACGTAGATTAACAGCACCAAATAAACACCACCATGATTGTATATGAATAGGGAATAATCACACTTAGACTCGTGAAAGCCAAGAACAAGCAAGTAGTCACTGAATCTCTGAAACCAAGCTCTTGGAGCTTGTTTAAGCCCGTACAGAGACCTCTGCAATCTGCAAACATGATTCGGATATTGAGGATCAACAAATCCTTGCGGCTGTCTCATGAAAACATCTTCATTTAAAAAACCATGAAGAAAAGCATTTTGGACATCCAATTGTGTACTGACCACTTATTCGAAATTGCCAGACTCAAAACACTACAACAAATATGTCTTTTTATGACGCAGATTTAATGACACATTGAAAATACACGTCATTAAGTGCCATTATCTATGACGTGTTTTTAAAATGCGTCATTGAAGTGAGTTTATGACACCGTTATCACGACACTTGCTGAATGCGTCATTAAAATTGTTTTCAATGATGCGGCATGTGCGTCATTGTTTCTTGTACATTTAGATGACGCCTATCATACGTCGTTAAGATTTTTTTTCTCTATTGCTTGTTGTGAATTTAACGACGTCGTCTACACGTCATGAAACCCCTATACGACGACGCATGACCTGAGTCATAGATGTACCCTAAATTTTTTCTTAATTTAACGACGTCCTCTACACGTCATGTAACAGTTATACGATGACGCATGATCTGCGTCATAGATGTACCCCTAAAAATTTCTTAATTTAACGTCAAACTATTAATGACGTGTGATCAGCATCATCGAAAGAGGTTTCCATGACGCGTATGAAGTGTCATTGTTTTTTTTTTTTCCATGACGCGTGTTGTCTGTCATGGATTCTAGTGCTTGTAGACGACGTTTGGTCCGCGTCATTAACTTAAAGACGTTACATGACTTGTAGTCTGCATCATAAATCTAGAATTTGTTTCCCTATTTTATTTTCACGTCCCGCCTTTTGTTTCACCAAAATATTATTGGCGCCTTATTTTTTCACAACTTTTTTCCAGCGTCTTTTTTTTTTTTTTGGGTCTGATTTTTTCCAGCGTCTTCTTACTCACCCTAAACCCAAATTTGATTTTTTTTTTTTCTTCTTCGTTCTCAGACCTTTCTCCTTCGTTCTCAGTTCTCAGACCTTTCTTCTTCGTTCTCAAACCTTTCTTCTTTGTTCTCAGACCTAGCTCAAGGTTAAATTGAGTTTTTTTCTTCTTCTTCGTTCACAGACCTGGAGTCTCAAGGTAAGCACTCTCTCTTTCACTCTCTCTTGGTGGCTTCTACAGCAAGAGGAATTTTAAGCTTTCACTCTCTCTTGGTGTGTAATTGGCTTTTGAATTCAATTGAATACATAATTAATTCACCAAACTTCTTCCAGAATATTCTTAAAGTGTTACTCTTCTTAATTTTTTTTTTCTCATGAACTGTTGGTCTACTTGTGATTGAAATTGAGTTAAGTTTTGTTTTTGGTTCCTCGATCGATGTTTGCTTTTGTCATTGGGTTTGTTATCTTTTGTGCATATATTCAATTGAAGAAGCTAAAATTCATACATCATAAGCCAAACAACCGTATTCTCTTACCAATCTCATTCATGTGAATTTTCCAAAAGTAATTGCAATCACTCATTTGGGTCAATTTAATTTGTTTATTGGTTATTCTAAAATCACAGTTGAGATCATTTTCTTCTTTTCAAAATTGTTATATGGGTTGAGGCTATGAACACATTCTTTGGTAGAGTTGTACAGGGGTACGGATTGTTGAGTAAATAGAGTAATAACTTAATTGATTTTTGTTAATTTCCAAAAGAAATTATTTTGTTTTTGTCTCTTCTTTAATTTTAATACACATTCTTTGTTGTGAAATTGTATGGGTGTTAGGTTTAATTGGTCAACGAAACGACAATTGGGTTTTGAGCTAAGGAAGTTCCAGGTATGTTGTTCATCTTCAGATTGGTAGTATTTTGATCAATCAGTTATTCTTCTATGTTGTTATTGTGTTCGTTTGGATGGATATGTTTCTGTCACAAGAATACTTTTGCTAATATTCAATATTTTGTCTTGTTCAGATTTCTTAGATTTGTTTGATGATCTGGTTCTTTGATGCTGTGTTTGTGAGTTATCCTATAAAACATGTTAGCCTTGTTTGATGTTATCTTTGATGCTCTCAAAATAAAGTACTATTGTTTAGGAGTTCACGTGAGCATTTCTTTCTTGATGATGCAATTGGAAGCACAGTTGCTTGGCCGCATAAGTATATCAGCTTTGACTAAAGAAGTTTGAGGTAAATTCGGAGTCAAAATCATTTCTTCTATAATATATGAAGGTCTTTCTACCACACTTGTGATTGTCAATTTGTAATTTGTTTATGAAATATTGGCATTCATTGGCTTCTACATGCACTAAATAATTTGGTATTCAAATCTTAAACTTGCACATGCCATTGAAATCTTATTAACTGCATTATCTTAGAGTTGTATACTTAGAACAAATGTCAAATCTCTGTTTGCAGAAGAAAAGAACCTTGTATATATAGAGTTGTATACATCTGTTCTACATGGACACTTGAGGGGTAATTAAGAATCTAGATAGTTTTTTATATACTGTTATATGCTGAGCTTTGGAACTCTATCTTTCACAGGTGAGAAAAAGGTTACCACAAAAAAAAACAGAGAATTGTAAAGAAGGGGCAAGTTAGATTCTTTGTGAACTCATTGTTTAGTCTCTTGTGTCGTCCCTCCCTGTGCTTAAACCTTTTTATTATCTTTTTTTTTTCTGGGTTCTTGGTCAATTAACTTCATTCATGAATTTTCAGTCCTTTAAATTAGTTTTGTTGGATTCTCTTATTCTCCTGTTTTATTTGGCAAGACATTTCTATGTAATGAAATTTCCCATTTGGGCCAAGAATTTACAGACCTGGATCATTTTCATTCATGTGTGCTTGTAATTTCTAGACCTTCATTCTCAGTTTCTGATCTTTTGTTTTAATGCAGGTAATAGTGGTTGTAATTATTTTAGTACCATTTGCACCTTCTTTTGGACATGAAGCATCACATCCTCTCAAACTATCATGGAGCTCATCTTTTTGGATGTCTATTTTGTTTTGGACAGTGCAAGTATCAAATCTTCTCATACTTCATAGGATTGACTTTATGGGATTAGTTGAAGACAATTTTTAGACTTGCCATGATGTACTAGAATCATATTGAGTAATATTAATTAGCCTTTATGTCTTCAGTTTTGCTTCTATATATTAATTTCTCTTCGTAGAATTAAAAATGATGGGATATATATATATTAGAATTATTTTTTAATTATTTTTTAAAATTTCAATGACGTCTCAGGAACGTCGTTAAGTTCAATGACGTGTATGTTGCGTCATATAAAGTGCTAATAGACGGCGTTAAAAGGAATGTCATATTCTTCATGACGCCTAATTGACGTCATTAAAACATCATCCATGACATTGTGGATGCGTCATGGAAAGTACAGGACGACACAGGGACCGCGTCATTGAAACATCATTCTATGACGCATAACAGACGCCATGTTTTTAAAAAAGTTTCCATGACCCCCCCATTCTACGACGTGTGTTACGACGTCTCGTCCGCGTCATTAAATGCTTTCCATGACGCAAATCAGACGTCGTGGAAGGGTTTTTGTCTTGTAGTGAAACCATCTGAATGGTTGTATGCTTCACCACCGGACTGAAAGTCTCTGTATAATCGAGCCCCTCTTGCTGATGGAACCCATTGGCAACCAAACGAGCTTTAAACCTCTCAATCGAACCATCAGATTTCCTCTTGATCTTGTACACCCATTTATTGGGTAAGATATTCATGTGAGAAGTAGCTGGAACCAATACCCAAGTTCTGCAACGCTGGAGAGCACTAAATTCTATGGCCATGGCCTGACGCCATGCTTCTTGCTTCACTGCTTTGCTAAAACAGGTAGGCTCAACCTCTGAGACATCAACCACTGAATGCATCGCATATTTGGGATTTGGTTTTAGATGGCCAGTCTGTGATCGAGTAACCATGCGCACTGGTAGAGCTTCCTTTGAATTTCCTGCATCAATACAACTCGGAACTACTGAAGGAGAAACTGAGACCGATTGTGATTCAATGTTGGGAGCAAGGGTTTGCACAATAGTGTTTGGAGTAGAGGTATTTGAGACGGTGACAGCTAGGTCTGGTGTAGGAGGAGTGTTTGATGAAGGTATTGCTAAGCTGTGAAGCTGAGAAGTGGGCTGCGAATTGGAAGTTGTGGCTGTTAACGGAATGGGCTCACTATCTGGGCTTATATGAGGCTGTGAAGTAGAATATGGGCCTGGAACATTAGGATTAGATAAAACAGAAAATTCGAAACAAAGAGATGGAGAAGAGTCACCTGGGTTCGAAGGACTGCTCTGCCGAGTAGATGTGAGAATTTTGAATGGAAATGTCTCTTCATCAAACAACACATGTCTTGAGATGTAAGTTCGTCCTGTACTGAGGTCCAAACATTGGTAACCAAGATGATTTAATGAATATCCCATGAACACACAAGACTTAGAACGAGGTTCAAGCTTGTTTTTGTTATATGGACGCATAAGAGGAAAACAAGTACACCCAAAAACTCGAATGAAATCATAATTCGGAGAGGTGTGGAATAACTTCTCATAAGGAGATTTTTGTGCTAAGACTCGTGTTGGCAAACGATTTATGAGATAAACAAAAGTTTTAAAAGCCTCTACCCAATATTTTAAAGGCATATGTGAGTGAGTTAAAAGAATTAACCCAGAATCAACTAGATGACGGTGTTTTCGCTCTGCTAACCCATTTTGTTCCGGATGCTTAGGACATGAGAAGCGTTGATGAATGCCATGAGAAGCTAAGAATTGTTTTAAAGCTGTTTTAGTGTATTCCCCTCCTTCATCACACTGCAAAGACTTGATTTTGCAAGAAAGCAAATTTTCAACATACGTTTTAAACTGAACAAAAATACCATGAACCTCAGATTTATTTTTCATTGGATAAAGCCAAGTGTATCGTGAAAAATCATCAACAAACAGAAGATAATATCGAAATCCATTAATTGAACTAATCGGAGAACTCCATACATCAGAGTGTACAAGTTGCAAAGGAAATTGAGACTGAGACAATGAAGAATGAAATGGTAATTTAGAACTTTTTGCTAACGGACAGGAATGACAAAAAGCAATTTGAGAAGACCCACAAGAAGGTACTTTCTTATTTGAAATTAAAAACTTGATTATTGGTACTGCAGGATGCCCCAAGCGTGAGTGCCAAGTTTGAGCAGAAACACGAGTGCCAATAGATGCCGCTAAAGCTTGAAATGATAAAGGTGGATTAGAGCGTAGCGGATAGAGCCCATTCTCACATCTCCCTCGGAAAAGCGTCCTCTGGGTTTGGAGGTCCTTTATCAAAAAGAAATCAGGATAGATGAGAAAGTAGCAATTGTTATCTAGAGTAAATTGATGGACAGAGAGTAAACTAGAAGAAGCTGTAGGACACCGCAAAACATTATTTAATTGAAATTTGGAAGAAGCTGTATGAAAATCAACAGTCCCAGTATGAGTAATAGTAAGTCCAGAATCACTACCTATGCCTCCCACTTGATCATTACCATTGTACTCTCGAGGGTTGTTCAAGGTGCCAAGATCAGGAGTAATATGAGAGTTTGCACCTGTGTCAATCAACCAAGTGTTGGCATTTGGGCGAGGGTTGATGTTGGACTGAGATGCCATAGCAGAGAGACGACGAGTAGGAACCCTACCCTCATAGGCCATGTTCATGCGATTAAAGCAATCAAGGGCCTGATGCCCATTATTTCCACAAATCTGACAGCGACTGTATGAAACAGTAGAAGAGGAAGCATCACCTGAATTACCATTACGCTGAAAATTGGAATTTGGTCGGAACTGACCTCGACCACCAGAAGTGGGACTGCTATTGCGGTTTGGGGTAAAACCTCGCCCAAACGATCTTCCTCGACCTCCACGACCACGAGCAGCAGCAAAAGCAGAAACTCCTGCGGTCGGATCAACTGACTGTTGCACCTGTTCACCTTGACGGCGCTCAGCAGTGAGTAAGAGAGCCTCCAAGGCCTCATACATAATCAGAGTGTCCCTGGCTTGTGCAGCACTGACGGTGACTTCAAAGGCCGGTCCGACGTTGTTCATGATAATAGTAACAAGATCAGGATCCATAATGGGGCTTCCAGTGAGTGCAAGATTGTCTGCAATCGAGTTGATTTTGTCCAGGTAGTCTGAAACGGACAAGTCGCCTTTGGTGGTGCGAAGGAGTTCATTGCGCAGATGAAGGATGCGATTGTGAGAAGTGGATGCGTAGCGACGTTCCAGAGAAAGCCAGGATTGACGAGCTGTGGGAGACAACGCCACAGTGGATAACACAGACGGAGTGAGTGAGTTGTTGATCCAACTCAATATTGTCTGGTCTTGCTGGATCCAAGAGAGATAAGAAGGATTGACGACATTGTCGGCAGTACCAGGAAGAGACTTGGGAGGACAAAGGATTGTGCCATCAACGTAGGCAAAAAGATCACGACTACGAAGAATTGGAGAAATTTGAGCCAACCACAGTGGGTAGTTGGAGCGGGTCAATTTGATAGTAATGATGGTGGAAACAGCAGGTGGAGGCTGATGTGGTTGGTTGTTGATGGTGGACGGAGGATTTTGGTCATTGGTGGTGTTGGTATTGGGAGGATTTTGGTCATTGGTGTTGGTGGTGTTGTTGAGAGGAAGGGCAGAGCTATCAGAGTTAGCCATGGGAAACGTGGGAAAAAAAAATCGTTAGATAATAAGAGCTCTTGATACCATAAAAGACTCAGGAAATGGGAGAGAAGGCTTCACCAGTAACTCTGGTGTAAGCACGTATTTATAATATTGGATTGATAACTTACAATTTGTTGGCGAGTCCTTACTCAGTTAGGATTTGGGTTCCTTATTTTATTAGAACTTTGGTTACTTACCAATTATTATTTAATCCTATTGTAATAGAGATTTACTTCCTATTGTAATTTAGATATATTTCCTATTTTATTTAGGGTTGTACTTATATAAATACCTTCATATTGGAGAAGAATAAAAATATGAGCATATCTTAGCATAACTGAATATTTGCCCTACTTTGTTTGACATGGTATAAGAGCCTAGGTTTTCTTGTGACCTGTGTTTGCGTTCTCCTTGCAATTTAAGTGCTCTCCTCCCCTCCTTTCCTCCCCTCCTCTTCAAGGGGGGGGGGGGGGAGGGGGAGTGAAAAGGATATGTTTATTGACGTATCCCCATTAGCTTGACATATTCCCATGAAGATGTTGCTTATTTCTTGACTCCGACGACCTCTTCTCTTCAGGGGGAGAGGAGGAGTGAAGAGAAGTTGTCTGTGTGAATTAGCTAAAGTTGATATGGAAGAACTGTTGTTGTTGCTGTTGTCGTTGCCGTTACCTCTACTATTGTCGTTGATGTTACCGTTGCCGCTATTGTTGTCGTTGTTATGGTCATTGCCGATGATGTTACTGTGTTTTGATCTGTCTCTACCCTAACCCTAGAGACTACCTATTTCCGTTGCACTATACATCTAGCTTATAATCCTAGTCTGCCGCCGCCGCCGTCTACCTTGCTACCGTCATCGCTGCCTACCTTGCTATTGTCACCGCTGCTCATCTATTCCGTTGCAATTTAACCACCTATCTGCCATGGTTGATTCTGCTACATATCAGTGTTAGTCAGTGCATGTTTCTCAAGTACCATTGATCATATGGCTCCATCGACCCCATCTCTTCAGGGGGAGAGGGGAAGTGAAGAGAAGTTGTCTCTGCTGTTGCTGGTGCCAATGCCTTGTATTGCTGTTGATGATGCCTATTATGTCTCTGCCTTGTTGCTCTTGTTAGTGCCAGTATTGTTGCTCATGCCTTTGCTGGTGTGTTTCTGCTGTGGTCATGCCCGTTGACCTTGCCTTTGCTCTTGACTTTCTTTGCCTTGCCTTACCCTATTTGTTAGGGTTTGGCTTTGCCTTGCCATGCCTTGCCTTACCCTATTTTTAGGGTAAGGCTTTACCTTTGTCGTGCCTTACCTTATTTTTTAGGGTTTTGTTGCCCTATCTGGGCTTTCTTTGCCATGCCTTGCCATCTTGCCTTTGCTTGGCCTTTATTTGCCTTACCTTGCCTTATCCTATTTTTAGGGTTTGGTTGCCTTTGCTTTTGCCGTGTTCACAGGGCTTCTGTGTTCTGCCTTATTTGCTGCCGTGCTCACAGGGTTTCTGTGTTCTGCTATGTGCCCTATTTTTTAGGGTTTGCTCTTGTGTTTCCGCTGCGAACTTTGCTTTAGTTTGTCACTTGTTTCACTCGTGGTCGACGAAAAGACCTTCTCTACAATTGGTGCTTCTCAAGTATGGTGTTCTGTGACTCGCTTGTCAAGTTGGGCGTGCGAAATATCTTTGCCCAACTTGAGGGGGAGTGTTGGCGAGTCCTTACTCAGTTAGGATTTGGGTTCCTTATTTTATTAGAACTTTGGTTACTTACCAATTATTATTTAATCCTATTGTAATAGAGATTTACTTCCTATTGTAATTTAGATATATTTCCTATTTTATTTAGGGTTGTACTTATATAAATACCTCCATATTGGAGAAGAATAAAAATATGAGCATATCTTAGCATAACTAAATATTTGTCCTACTTTGTTTGACACAATTCAAAATACAAGAGCTGTTCCACTAAACAAGGGATCAGCTCAAATACAAATTAACACTATCAGCATATCAACTATTCAAATTCAAACCCACAACTGACTTATCACTAACAATCTGCTCATGACTTGGACTTGGTCTAACATCCTTATGCTGAATTCTGAGTCCAACATGAACTCCAAGTCAAAGTCCAACTCTGAGTGTGCAATCCGGCATGCCGTGTTGGTAAGGCCGTTGCACCGGGAGGTAGAGTAGCCACCGGTGACGACGCTGGTGTTAATGTGGATGCCAAAGCTAACTTGAAAACTAGTATCAGATGGACTGATCTGGAATCAAAGATTTCTTGACAAATAAAGAAACACGAAAAAACATGTCCATCCAATTTCCCCAAATTGTCTATTAAGTCGAGATGTGATGAGTTTCAAAGCAAACTGGTTTGCACAAGCAGTAATGTTTTCTCTTGGGTTAATTACTGTAGACGTCTGTGAACTATGGCCCTAGTTGCAATTGGGCCCGCGAACTAATTTTTGTGTCAATTACATCCTTTAATTAGACAATTAGTTGCAATTGGGTCCTACCGTCCAATTCTATCAATTTGTCTGTTAAAATGAGGGGTAAAAGCGTCCTTTCGGGTTAAATAAATAATAATAATAATAAATAATATACAGTTTGTAAAACTGAAAAATAATAATAATGATAAAATAAATAAATAAACTTAAAAATAAAAAATCCAAATCCAAATTCCTCTCTCTCTCTCTCAGCTCTTCCTCTCTGTCTCTCCCCCTCTCCTGCAACCCATTCCCCCTCCTTCTTAGTCCACGCCCTCAAAACCCAAATCCAATTGCAATTGCAGGTTTTTTTTTTAAGTTTTTTTTTTCTCCTTCGTCTTTCTCTCTCTCTCTCTCTCTCTCTCTCTCTCTCTCTCTCGATAGACTTGGTGCGGATGGATATGTGGGTTACGGCAGGCGAAGAACTTGGTGACGAAGACGATGGCGTGGCCTTGACGAAGAGGGTGGTGTGGCCTTGGCAACGAAGACGAAGATGACGAATCTAGTGTGGGGCTTGTCGGATCTGGAGAGAGGGAGGTTGGCTAGTGTTGGGGTGGGGCTGGGTTTTATATTTTCTGGGGCAAAGGGGTGGGGCTGGATCTATGGTTTGGGTGGGAATGGGTGTCGGGTTTGGAGGGAGTTGGGGGCTGGGCGAGAGCAGAAGGTAGAGGTCTCAAATTACCTCTTCCAAATGAAGACTAGGGAAATATCACTTTTCTTGAATGAAGCATCTCTGGTGAATGCCAAATTCAGATCTTGGAAAAGAAACAAAATCTTCCTAATGAAATAGAAAAAAGAAAAATAATATAAGCCAGTATTGCAGATGGGTTGTGGAAATGATGAATTGCATTGGAATAAATGTCTGAGCAGAGGAGAAAGAAAAACATTTGATAGGTAGGTGGTGGTCGGTAGACGATGGTTTGGAGACAGAGCGAAAGAGAGGGAGAGACAGCGAAAGAGAGAGGGAGAGACAGAGCGAAAGGACGCTTTTACCCTCATTTTGACAGATAAATTGACAGAGTTGGACGGTAGGACCCAATTGCAACTAATTATCTAATTAAATAATGTAATTGGCACAAAAATTAATTCACGGACCCAATTGCAACTGAGGCCATAATTCACAGACGTCTACAGTAATTAACCCTTTTCTCTTTTTATTTTTTTCTAACATTTGAAAGTTAAAAAGAGGACAGTAATCCATACTTCTATGGTTAATATCACACAAAAAATAAATATTTGAAGAACCAACCAACTCCCACTGTGGAAGTAATTTTAAGTCGAATCTCTCTTCTTTATTTAAAAGAAAACGTAAAACAAAATGAAGAACCAAATGCAGAAACGTACCAATACAACTCTCCACGTACACACAGAAATTAAAAAGCAGAAAATATAACACCACTTATATAACTTATAAGCTTGCAAACGATCCATCCAGTAGTAATTAGCTGGGTTAATTACCATATCTGGCGCACGCCCTGTTGGTCTCAGTGCCTTTTTCCTTGCAGTTCTCTGGTCTGCCTTTTTGGTTTTTGTCCTTGTGGCAGGGCTGTTCACCAGGTCGGCCGCAGGACACAGCTTTCCCCGGTTTTGATGCTGTAAAGACCTTGTTGTCGGAACCGCCACCCGCGAGGAGCCTTATGCTGAATTCTGAGTCCAACATGAACTCCAAGTCAAAGTCCAACTCGGAGTGTGCAATCCGGCATGCCGTGTTGGTAAGGCCGTTGCACCGGGAGGCAGAGTAGCCACCGGTGACGACGCTGGTGTTGATGTGGATGCCAATGCCATGGCTTGTGGTGAGCAGGGCCATGGCCATCATCACCATCATCAGCTTCATTGCTTCTCCCGAGTGACTCATCTTTTGTTTTTTGTTTTTTCTTGTTCTGCTGCATGCACTCCTCAAACACTGTATATATATATAGAAAAAGTACTTTACCTCTTTTCTTTACTCTTCTTTTTTTCTTGATTCGATGGATAGTCTATTCTAAGGGAGGGGGCACCCACATGGGAATTCGAATTTCTTTACTCTTCTTTTATACATGTACAAAGCATAGCTAGCCCCCTCCATAAACTTTTCTTTTTGCGCTATTATTGATTTATAATATATATGCTTTACTCGTCACATAAAAAGCACCAACTGTTATACGTATATATATAGACCACGAGATTCACGACTCAGTAGCTAGCATAGCATAGTGGCGGAACTACACTAATGGCATGTTTACTAATTAGGAATTGGAATTCTCATCAGGGATTGAATTCCGCTTATGGAGAATTCTTGCGTTTATTTCACATTAAGGAATTGAAAAGTAAGCCGGGCCCACACAAAATTAGGAATTGAATTCCTGAATGGGAGGTGGTATTCTAATTCATGGAGAATTCATCCATTAGGAATTCATCTTTTTTACCCATTATATCCTCACACAATTTTCAAAATTCCAAATATGCCATCTACTTTAACAAAAAAATGAGGACATTTTACTAATTAGTACCACTTCTACCCCAATTCCATATAGTTTAGTAAACAACTTCAATAGGAATTCGGAATCTAACTCCCCTCAATCCATATGGTTTAGTAAACAACTTCATTAGGAATTCGGAATCTAATTCTCCTCAATCCAACTCATCCTCAATTCAATTCATCCTCAATTCAATTCCCCCTAATTCAATTTCGGATTAGTAAACATACCATAAAGGAATCTCTTTGTCATTTTACTTTTTTTTATTTTTAAAAATACTAGAAAATCAATTTCTCACCAAAGTAAGAGAGGAGCTCATACTTTACCACATCATTGTGATCTCATATTGTAGTTATGCTGTTGTAACATGTGGGTTGCCCACCTACCCACAACAAAGGGGAGCTTCTATAGTGAGGGGAAAGTTATAAGGGGTTTATTTGAGGGGTATGTTAGAGCCGTTGGATTTCATCCAACGGTGAGTTTTTAAAAGAGGGTGCATGTAGAACCGGGTTGAAATCTGACCCGTTGAAAACCCAACTTCAGTTGAAGATATTTCCCTCTGAAAAATTCAAGAACACAGTCCTCTGTTTTTGAATGTAACTCAAACCCAGAATTAGAAAGATCCAAAGCTCCCAAACCCTATAGTCGCTCCATTGTCATCAGCTCCTTGGGAGGCCTGCGATCTATGGCATCCTCGGTATGACGATTAATGGCTCTTATCTAGCTATTGCCCTGTTTTGATTCTATGGCTGAAGTGAAAACCCCTTCTCTTTTTCGTTCAGCACACGAGATTCCAGATGAAAGCAAAGTAGCATATCTGCTAGACGCCGCAGCAGCATTTGTTCCTCGATTGTGGTAGAAATGGAGTCTCCACTACCAAAGAGTCTTCTCTAATGTCCACCACATTCTCTTAAGCTGATTGACTTCGGAGCTCCCGCTTGAGTTTGAGAGGTAAGTTTACTGTTGCTGGATTGATTTTATTGGGTTTGGTTTGTTTTTTGTGAGGGTGAGAAAATCGTCATTTGTGGCATCAATAATGCGTCATTTCTGCGATCAATAATGTGTTATTCTGCCGTCAATAATGCGTCAGTTTGCTATCAATAATGCGTCATTTCCTTATGAATATTCAATATATTTAGTTGATTGTTTTTGGTGGGGGTGGGAAATTATAAAATGTAGGTAAAAGATCCCAAACTTAGGCTTAATGGCATTAGGAGTAAGCATTTGGAGAGGATATTGGGAGAAGTTCTGTAATTGCTGGTTTGAATTACATTTGTGTTCTTAGTTGAACATGTTGGTTGTAATGTTATTTTTTCCAGATTATTGCACAATAGATGACGTAACTATTATATTAAATTTTGTGTAATAATGGCTCTTACAAAAAAGCTAGGCTATGCGTCTTTTTTGTGTCAATTTGGGCAATATTTTGTGTAAGTGGAATGCATTGATATGTTGTAATGCAGTAATGATTGATTAATGAATTAATATTTGCTATGCAGTGATATAGAAGTAGTTCAAAAATATATGTGGGTAAAATGTCTGGGGGCTCAGAGAGTGATGATTGTGTAACAGCTAATGGGATGGTTTACATTCCTGAAGTAAGGAATGAGGAAACACCAGCGGTTGGGATGAAGTTCGACTCGCTTGACCTCGCTTATAATTTCTATAACAGATATGCATTCTTGGCTGGCTTTGGTATTCGACTTCATTCCAGCTTTCGGGGGACAAATAAGAAAGAGATTCTGAGGAAAGAATTTGTTTGTTGCAAACAAGGTGCATACAGGAAAGATGAAACTCGGGAGAGAAAAAGACAGCGGGGAATAAGTAGATGCAATTGCAAAGCTAAGATTGTGGTTGTGAAGACAAATGGGAGCAAGAAGTATGCCATCTCTCTTTTTGCAGAGGGACACAATCATAAGATGACAGCCTCAGAAAGAGTGCATTTATTGAGATCACACCGTCGTATTTCGGATTCTACAAAAGTACTTACAAAACAATTGGGTTCGGTTAATATCCCCATTCATCAGAAGGTAAGTATTTTCGAGGTGCAATCCGGAGGAATGGATAAAATCGGTTTTATCAAAAAGGATATTTACAATCTTGAATGTAGTGTGAATGGGAAGCTGAGGAACCACGATGTTGAACTAGTGACCGAGTATTTTATGGCTGAACAGAAAAAAAATGAGGCTTTTTATTTCAAGATTGAGGGAGATGGCGAAGACAGGTTTAGTCGATGTTTTTGGGCAGATGCAACTTCTAGACGGGCGTACCGGTTGTATGGAGATGTTGTTGTATTCGATACCACATTCAACACGAATCGATACGACTTGACATTTGCACCAATATTGGGAGTTAATAACCGTGGTCAGACAATTGTCTTAGCATGCACATTTTTGAGCAAGGAAACGACTGAGTCGTTTATTTGGATGTTTGAGGAGTTTAAGAAAGCCATGCAAGGTGGCGAACCTAAAACGATTATTACAGATCAAGATGCGGCCATCACCAGAGCGATTTCAATAGCCTTTCCGACTACATTTCATCGGCTTTGCATATGGCACATCACATCAAAGTTCCATGTTAAGTTACCACATTCTGCTTATAAGGAGTATTGGTGTGAATTTCAGAAAGCCATATGGGATACTGACAATAAGGATGAGTTTGATGCAAAGTGGAATATTGTGGTTACAAAGGCTGGTTTGAGTGACCATCAATGGCTAAGTTCAATGTTTGATTTAAGGGAATCTTGGGTTCCAGCCTACGCACGAGACTTTTTTGCCGCTGGAATGTCAAGCAGCCAAAGAGCGGAAGGTTCTCATGCTTTCTTCAAGCAATACATATCAAGGAGAAATTCGTTGATGGATTTCATAATACGATTTGAGAGGGCACTTTCCCATCAACGTCAAAAAGAGTTAGCTGCTGATCACGTAGATGCATTTGAAGTGGCTCAATGTATTCTACCAATGCCAATGAACAAACAAATGGCTACCTTGTACACAAGGGCAATGTTTCAAAAGTTTGAGAAAGAACTAATACAAAGTACAGCATGTTTCCTAGAGCTCAAAACAGAGGATGCTTCAAAAGTTGTCTTTAATGTGAGCGAAAGGAAAAATTGGCAAACAAGAGTGGCAGAAGTCGTATATGTCAAAGATTCTGACCACGCATCGTGTAGCTGCAAAAAATTTGAATTTGTTGGGATTATTTGCAAGCACATCCTAGCATTGTTCAGAAGGGACCAGATTGAATATATGCCCGATAAATATATTTTGAAAAGGTGGAAGAAAACTGCGAAAGCTGGATTTGTGTCAGATGCAAATGGCAACGAAATTAAAGACTCTGCAGATCCTGGTCTTTTAATAAAGCGGAGTACAATGTCCCAACTTGCTTCAGATGTGGTTGAGGATGCATTAATGTGTGAAGAAGGATGTGAGCTAGTGTCAGAGACTCTAAAAAGTTTGCGGGTGAAGTTGAAGTTGTTGAAGGATGGACCAAGTAATAACGAAGTTGGAGGGTCCAGCTCTCAAACACAATATATGAAAGACCCTAAGAGAGTAAGGTGCAAAGGAAGGTGGAAACAAGTAACGGGAGCAAAGGAAAAGCCAATGAAGCGAGGGATTCGACACTGTCGGGAGTGTGGAGACATTGGTCATGATAGAAGACAATGCCCAAGAAATTTGAACACACCGTAAGATGTTAAAACTATTTATAATAACACCTAAAATTTGAATAGTGAAATTTTTTATGTGCTTGTGTTTGGTGTTTATGCAGGACATCACCATCAAACAATGAGGAATCAACTCCAATAGATCTCAGTGACCCATTATTTATGTTTGTATTATAGAAAGGCCGGTTGTTATGAAGGCTAATGATCAGGTTAAGTTTTCTATATGCAGTTTTATTTTATTTGTTTGTTCATGTCCACTTATAAGCTCTTACTTTGTCCACTGCTAATTGAAATGGAAATTTGGTTGGTTTACTTATTGCATGAAATTTGGACACATGTTAATTTTACATGTCTTCTCCCTATTTGGAAATTTTCATAGACATTTGATAAAGTATCAAATTTTGAGTTTTGTGAAGCAATGACTTTTACCATGTACAATGGGTAGTTTATGCTGAATTATGAACGAGTGACACAGATTTATTGATTATATCACAGGCTAATGTAGCATTTCCAGCAGGGAGCTGTTGTTTCCATCAGCAGTAATGATTTTCAGCACGAATCATTTCCAGCAACACTAATCATTTACAGCAGCAACCAATTTTTCCTAATGTTATGTTCTAGTGCTTGACTGGTTATTAAGATCTGACCTTGACTATGAAGCAATATTAGTGCACGATTTTGTAAACATTCGTACCTGAAGGATACTTGAAATTTGCACTATGTTGGAACACAATGATTAGAAATCAGCGTGTAAAATACAAACTACAATACAACATCTTCTATGCATGATAAGTACATTGCAGCTAATCACATTTCGAATGCTTGGAGAATATTAAAGTGCACACCAACATTTCAACTACTCGTAATTTCGCACACACAAGAAAATTACATTGCAAAGCATTTTATGTGCTCCCTCTTAGCAATATCACGATCACCCCAACCAACTGAACAATGGTAGTCATATTCACTCGGTCGTATGGGTCAGCTTTTTCCGAGCAGCTTGCACGTGCTTATGGTCACTCGTGTCCCCACTCATATAGACGAAATAAATATTCAGCAATATTTGTAATATTTTGTTATATAAATAACCCATAAATCATTCACCAAAGAATGTATAGCACATTGGCAAGTAAAGTGAATAAGGAGAGTGTTACTTATGACTGACGTGTCAATTTTTTGAGAAAAAGTACGTCATCTGTTTAATGTGAAGGGACATGATAATGCGACTTTACTGATTCCCAACGCGTGGTGATATTGACAACTTATTGAATAATATTTCAGTTTTTGCAAAATACAATGTTAGACACAAGGAATTGCAATACATAGTCCCAATAATTATATATGAAGCAAATGAAAGTAATACTTGTGTTATTATAAATTAGATAATGAACATTAAGGAAATATACTTCTAATTTGTCCCAGTTATATGTTGTTGTTTGTACTGTTTCATGTCACACTTTTTCTATCTTTCTTTATATTATATGTTTAGGGAATCCCTCAAAGCAACATATACTGTGAAAAATAAAATATTGTGTGAAGTTCTAATCACTCATATAGACTAGGACAAATATTCAGTACTATTTCAAAATTGCTAGACTGGTGTCAGGCCATCGAACGATGTGATTTGACATGATAGAGATATTTACTACGAACCCAAGACGGAGCCATATTGACAACTTATTGAATAGCGCTGACGTGTTCAAAGATCTAGATGCACGCACCCATGATGGCTTCAGAGCATTGTCCAATTATTATATATGTGGATTATTATAACAAAACAGATACGTTTACAACCTTTTATATGAAAGGAAACTAATTATTGTATTATTAAAACCTAGATAATTAATATTAGGGAAATATACTTGTGATGTTGGTTGTTGCAAAATATATAGCTAGGGTTAAGAGGAAAGTGAGTTATCTAAAGGCATTCAAATTTTTTCTTTATGAAATTCATGATTTCTAGCTTCCCCCAGTTGTATAACGTCACAAGGAGGCCGGAGTAATTTTCGGGGCATTTTTCCAATTTTCCTACTATTTATTTAACTTTTTTCAAGATTTTTGCACTAAAAAAAGCCAAAATAATCGCAAGATGACACCTGGCGCAATCTGAGCGCATCACCTTTCACCACTTGCACAAGTGTACGTCAATACACATGGCCACATCCTTGGTTTTTACCCTAAATTCTTATTTTATTGTTTTTTCTTATGAAATTCATAACTAAATACACAAAAATGATAAAAATGTTCCGAAAATTGATACGAACTCATTGACACTTCATCTTCCTTACTGAATTCCCCGTTTCATGGTTATTCATTTTAAAAGACAATTTCGAGCATTCACGGGAGATGCTTGTTGATGTAGGTTATCTAGGTTAAAGTTAACAACATATATAGCTAGGGTTAAGAGGAAAGTGAGTTATCTAAAGGCATTCAAATTTTTTCTTTATGAAATTCATGATTTCTAGCTTCCCCCAGTTGTATAACGTCACAAGGAGGCCGGAGTAATTTTCGGGGCTTTTTTCCAATTTTCCTACTATTTATTTAACTTTTTTCAAGATTTTTGCACTAAAAAAAGCCAAAATAATCGGAAGCTGACACCTGGCGCGATCTGAGCGCATCACCTTTCACCACTTGCACAAGTGTACGTCAATACACATGGCCACATCCTTGGTTTTTACCCTAAATTCTTATTTTATTATTTTTTCTTATGAAATTCATAACTAAATACACAAAAATGATAAAAATGTTCCGAAAATTGATACGAACTCATTGACACTTCATCTTCCTTACTGAATTCCCCGTTTCATGGTTATTCATTTTAAAAGACAATTTCGAGCATTCACGGGAGATGCTTGTTGATGTAGGTTATCTAGGTTAAAGTTAACAAAATATATAGCTAGGGTTAAGAGGAAAGTGAGTTATCTAAAGGCATTCAAATTTTTTCTTTATGAAATTGATGATTTCTAGCTTCCCCCAATTGTATAACGTCACAAGGAGGCCGGAGTAATTTTCGGGGCATTTTTCCAATTTTCCTACTATTTATTTAACTTTTTTCAAGATATTTGCACTAAAAAAAGCCAAAATAATCGGAAGCTGACACCTGGCGCGATCTGAGCGCATCACCTTTCACCACTTGCACAAGTGTACGTCAATACACATGGCCACATCCTTGGTTTTTACCCTAAATTCTTATTTTATTATTTTTTTCTTATGAAATTCATAACTAAATACACAAAAATGATAAAAATGTTCCGAAAATTGATACGAACTCATTGACACTTCATCTTCCTTACTGAATTCCCTGTTTCATGGTTACGCTATATTAGTATTTTATTATTATTTACCCTACATTATTATTATATTACTTTTTAGCCTCTACATTTGTTAATTATATTTACTCGAAATTATTATTTTTATTGTTATTTTGAGTGAGAATAGACCATTTCTGGTGTTAATCAGTTTCTCTCTTCTTCAATTTGTTAATTTTTTTTTCCTTTACTAGGGTGAAGGGATGTTTTGAAAAATAAAAATAACAAATTACATTCCAAGTATTGTATAACATCAGAAAAAAGTCCATGAATAACCCATTATTTGTATAGTTTAATTTACTGCATCCAAACATTTCATTAATTCATACAAAATTGACGAATTACTGACGACTGACATAATGGTCCCATAAGATAGTTTTACATTGCAAAGCATATTATTTGGTCCCTGTTAGCAATACCACGATCACCCCAACCAACTGAACAGCCGTAGCCGCAATTAGTCAGTCGTATTGGTCGGCTTCTTCCGAGCAGCTTTGACGTGCTTATGCTCACTCATGTCACCACCATCGTCTAGTATCTCTCTCACAGCATCAGGGGATACATAGTCCCAATTATAACTTGTATGAGTAGTTGCCGCAAATGCTCGGAAATTTTCGAATCCTTCGTTGAATGCCATCTCCAGTTCACTATGGTGCTCTTCGCATCGCATATGGTTCATCAAACAACCTTTAATTTCATCATTCATTACTGTATCCAACTCCTCTGCTTTCAACTTCCTTGTATGACTCAACTTCAAGTACTTGTTCTTTTGGGAGAATGCTTTGTTAACTCTAATGTTAAGATCAGCCAGAATGGCCTCGTCTTCAACACATTTCTCGTGCCACGAATTGATCAGTCTGGAATTATAATCTAGCTTGCTACTGACTGCATGTATTGCTTCTAATGGATCATCGGAGTCCCCCTCACTCCCAAATGATGTTGAAAATGGAAGGGGTCGGCGAGTACGACGTGGAAATGGAGCCTGCAACTCCAATTTTTCATATTCGACTGTGTTGTTGGCGCCTGAAGAGGATGACATGCTTGAATAATCCTATTTGTTTTTAGAGGATGAGGATTGCATATGCAATTTCGTTTGAGGAAGGGGACATAGCTTTATAGACCAACATACCAAAGCTTGCGTGTAGTCAACATATGTACTTTATTTCAATTTTAAAAAGAGGTGTCAGGTTTTGCTTTTCAAGCATGTCAACCTCATCACCACTGTCAGTGGCTGAAAGAAACTCAATGGAAGTGACATCTAGTTAGTGAACCCAACCACAGTGGTTAGGATTAAACTTAGATTGTATCAGACAAAAAATTAATTTATACATTGTCAACCAAATATTTTTTGGCGGGAACGTTTTGGTTGTTTACTGAGAATAGATGGGGTTTTGGTTCTGTTATAGGGTGTGTTTGTTGTACCGTTTGGAAAATGTGTTTCCACTTGAGGTTTTTCTCACTTGACCCTTTTTAAAGAAACTGAACCAACACCCTAAAACTAGAGAAAAACAGAAGAGAAGGAAAATGTCATCGAAATGCGAAGTCAGACAGTCAAAAAGTAAATTAAGAACCTATATGCATAGCCATTTTTAGGATTTTCCCGCCCTTTTTATGTCAATGAAACAAATGTGACGGATTACTGACTAGTCACATAACGTCCCATCACATAACTTTTCATTTTCCCACACCGAAATACAGTAGTAATGTTATTAAAATGTGATGAATGTTTATCCAACTAGTTGGTTTAATGAAATATAATGAAAATAATATAGGGTTTAGGGCAGTTTTCCCTCAATTTTCATATTGGGTTTTGATAGTTAAATATTATATTGATTTATGGGGTAAAAGGTGCCCCATATCTGACGGTACATGTGTCGAAAGCATGCCCAACCCACCCACGGACAGAAAAGAGGATATAATCGCATTTGGGCAGAGATGAGAGAGCTCTGAGTCCGAAGAGGTTTGAGTGAGAAGATCTGAGTGAGAAGGTATGAGTCCGAAGAGGTTTCAGTGAGAAGATCTGAGTGAGAAAAGGTACAAGTGAGAAGATTCAACATGTCTTCGTCTTCATCTCCGGCTCAAACAAAGAGGTGTCCGTACTGTGGAGCTGCAATGGTGCTTCGGGTTTCAAAATCAGAGAAAAATCGAGGGAAGCCATTTCGGAAGTGCCTAACCTCCTATGTAAGTTTTCATTTCCAGAATATGTATGTGGGTGAAAAAAACCTTGGTCTAACTCTGACACAATTATTTTGCATATATGATGCCTGCAATTAGGGAGCCACCAGTTGCAATGGATTTGAATGGGTTGATGTAACTTCCGCTCAAGCAGAACAGCCAGATGATACGTATGATGCTACGGTGCTGAATATGTTGAAGTCCATTAAGGACTTGGTATTAGTTTTATTACTTTTATCAATTTTAATATTATTTGTTCTTTTAATGACCAATTAAGTGCACAGTTTCAAGGATTGTAAAAGTTCTCCCCAAAAAGACATGTTGCACGCACCACCAATGAGTTTTCAAACCCATTTTGTAATATTTGTTCTTGAAATAGGTGGATTGGCATTGAGTTTAAATTATTGTTCTTGAAATAGGTAGATTGTTTATTGGCATATACTAAAGGTTTATTGATTGTTTACTGCATGTATATCGCATGTTATAGCGTGGATATTGGATGTTTATTGAAGGTTTATTGATTGTTTACTGTATGTATATCGCATGTTATTGCTCGGATATTGGATGTATATTGAAGGTTTATTGATTGTTTACTGCATGTGTATCGCATGTTATTTATCGGATATTTGATGTTTATTGAAGGTTTATTGATTGTGTACTGCATGTGTATCGCATGTTATTAATCGGATATTGGATGTTTATTGAAGGTTTATTGATTGTTTACTGCATGTGTATCGCATGTTATTTATCGGATATTGGATGTTTATTGAAGGTTTATTGATTGTGTACTGCATGTATTTCACATGTTATTGTCCGATATTGAATGTTTATTGAAGGTTTATTGATTGTTTATTAATAGGAAGAACAACTATTAAGTAGAATTTCCTATTCGATACGACTCCCTTATGGATGGTGAAATTAGGGACTGATGTATATTGCATGTCTATTGCGTATAGATTGCATGTGTATTGCGTGTATATTGCTTGTCTGTTGCCTATGTATTGTTGTTTATTTCCTTCATAAGCAATAAACAATCAAGACACACGCAATACATGTACGCTATGCACGCAATAGACAAGCAATATAGACGCAATAGACAAGCAATATAGATGCACCAGTATACATTACTTTTATGCTACTGAGCTGCCCAAGACCAATAAAATAAAGAAAATCAACGAATTTATTAACCGATTATAAAGGAAAGAGGGATTCAAACTCGATGGGCGGTACGGAACCAATAGGAAGTTTTTATAGCATTGCAGATGGGAAAGGTTTATTGAAGTTTGATTGACGGTTTGGTGATGGTTTACTGACGGTTTACTGAAGGTTTATTGATTCTTTACTGCATGTATAACGCATGTTATTGCGCGGATATTGGATGTTTATTGAAGGTTTATTGATTGTTTACTGTATGTATATCGCATGTTATTGCCCGGATATTGGATGTTTATTGAAGGTTTATTGATTGTTTACTACATGTGTACCGCATGTTATTGAACGGATATTGGATGTTTATTGAAGGTTTATTGATTGTTTACTGCATGTATTTCGCATGTTATTGTCCGATATTGAATGTTTATTGATTATTTATTAGTAGGAAGAACAACTGTTAAGTAGAATTTCCTATTCGATACGACTCCCTTATGGATGGTGAAATTAGGGACTGAAGTATATTGCATGTCTATTGCGTATAGATTGCATGTCTATTGCGTGTATATTGCTTGTTTGTTTCCTGTGTATTGTTGTTTATTTCCTTCGTCAGCAATAAACAATCAATACACACGCAATAAATGTACGCTATGCACGCAATATACAAGCAATATAGACGCAATAGACAAGCAATATAGACGCAATAGATAAGCAATATAGATGCACCAATATACATTACTTTTATGCTACTGAGCTGCCCAAGACCAATTAAATAAAGAAAATCAACGAATTTATTAACCGATTATAAAGGAGAGAGGGATTCAAACCTGATGGGCGGTACGGAACCAATAGGAAGTTTTTATAGCATTGCAGATGGGAAAGGTTTATTGAAGTTTGATTGAAGGTTTATTGATGGTTTACTGAAGGTTTACTGAACGTTTATTGAGTCTTTACTGCATGTATATCGCATGTGTTTCTATAAAGAGGGCATGGTTGAATAAAACATTGGAGGCGAAGGCATAGCCGCCTATTTCCCTTACAGAATTACCTTATTAAGATGCAACCCATTGCGATTAATTAAGGCATGGTGAACGGCTTAAAGATTGGGATCTGATATTTGGAATGGTGGCTTGGATAAATCATGACATATCACTTTGCAATAGCCTAATACACTTTAAAAAGCCATCAGTCATTGTTCACATATGCAGTCTTCCAATCCCAATTCAATGCAGTTTGGTTAAGGTTATGTAAATGTCGTGAAGGAGTTAGGGCAATATTACACAGATGTTTGTTTCATTAAATCCAAAAAAACTTTACACTCCAGATGCACATTCTATGTATGGGAATGAGATGTGCCTAACTTCAAAAACGCATATGCCTATCCATTTAGATTTGCCCACGTGCACTAGATTTACAGATCCATTTACTTTTCTCCTCACTAAGCCGCTGCATCTCCATTTCAGATTCTTCATTTTTCTGTCTATGCTCTGCTGGATGCTACCATATACATTTAGCCCAATATGAGAATAAACGTAGCGATACGTATCACACTAATCGAAATGAAAGCATGCATACGCTATAATAATATTTTGGTTCTAATTGTTGTCCAATAACTTAAACCTAAAATTATGTACAAAAATACACTCAGATTGAGAAAGACGAAGAAGAATTGCGGAGCAGAGGTAGAATTCGAAAAGGAGCCGTGGATATGTATTGTGTATTTACATGACTTTCAAATTGGAGATTTTCAAAACCAATTTAATCATCATGTACCTGAACCCATTTCAACCACTATCATGGCATGTAAGCATCTCCCCGTAATATCTCTGCAGCCAACTTCAACCGAAAAAAGGGCATGTTCTGCGAGGTGCAAGTAGCTAACGGAATCCCAGCGCTCAAAAGCTCAATGTACTTCAACACGAACATGCCACAATCGCCTCTGAAGCAAAACAAGAACTCGATCAATTCAAGTAATGACATTGTAACGTAATTGACAATTTCAAGTAATAAAATTAAATAAAAAGTTGTCCTCACTGATTAGATTGTTGTGGAACATCCACACGTTCTATTGGCCATGGACACCACCAATCTCTGCTGCAGTCGTTTGCGTAAACACCTTCTTCATAAAAGTCGATGGAGTTGAGAAGATTTGGAATCGTAATTGAAAGCGGGGCGAGTTCTTCCTTTAACATCTCATCTGGAATAAGTGAAACCATTGAATCGTACACTTTGATTTCACACTTAACCAGATCAATCATTAGAGCCACCCAATGCTTATACTTCGTCAACATACAAGGGGCATACACCTTATACGTGTTCTGCCAATCCAGCCCACACGCCGGAACCTTGCCATTTACAACGTTCACTAAACTGTTTCTAATTTTCCACCCAACCTGCTCTTTTTTTCTTTTATTATCCACAAAGCAAGTATGGATGTGATTCTGTGAAATAGAAAACAATCAATGGTTAAAGACCTCCACAAAGCAAGTATGGATAATTTGTAATTATTAACTGCACTTGGTCAAGGCCTATGACATACCATGAAAAATACATCAGTCGTTGTCCAGTTCGATATTTGTACAACCTCCAAATCTTGTTGTCGCTTCCGGATGAGATACAACCCCAAATCAATATGCTGCACATGTTTTTCTTGTCAATCTCATAATCTATGTACATTAAAACAAATGCATAATCAATTAAACTTACATCTCCTGTCAGCCAACCGTCAGCTTTTACGAGGGAAGCGAAGAATTCAATCTCAGCTTCCACGTGGCCAAATTGCATCACTAAACTGTGAATATAACAAAGTTTTAGATCACAACAATTTAAAAATTTATACACTAATGCCTTCTATCTCAAAAAAACAAGGGACTTACTTTGGGTTATGGCGCCATTCCCAACAAAGTTTCAGCAATTTCACCATATCATCATGCGGAAGCGCCTTCATTGGGTCTAACATCCGAAGTCGGGTTGTCTCTGGCACAGTTTTTTCCACCAAGTCACTAGCTTCAAGGATCTTCCACATAGGAATAATCCTCTTCCTCTTTCGTAATTGGACCCCTTGTTCCACAGCTTTACCTTTATCATTCAACCAAACGTTTAACTCAGATAGCACAGCTGTAGGTTGATCCAAATCAATATCCCCGAGAGTAAACTCAACAGTTGTCCCCGCCGTGCTCTCGCCAATGTCATCACAAACCAAAACAACTTCATCACCCTCTTCCTCACATTCCTTTATTTGCACTTCCTTTTCCTCACTTCTCTTTCTTTTCACTTCCTTGCCCTCCCTTCTTTTTGTTTGCGGATCCTCTCCATCACTGCTTTTTCTTGGCAGTTCCCCTCTGTCACTGCTTTTTCGTTGCAGTTCCTCTCCCTCACTGTTTTTTCTTTTCACTTCCTCTCCCTCACTGCTCTTTCTTTGCAGTTCCTCTCCCTCATTGCTTTTTCTTTTCACTTCCTCTCCCCCACTGCTCTTTCTTTGCAGTTCCTCTCCCTCATTGCTTCTTCTTTTCACTTCCTCTCCCTCACTGCTCTTTCTGTGCGCTTCCTCTCCCTTGCTGCTTTTTATTTTCACTTGCTCTCCCTCACTTGTTTTCCTTTGCGCTTCCTCTACCTCACTTGGTTTTCTTTGCACTTCACCCCCTTCAATCCCCTCCTCGTCCTTTTCCTCTCCCTCATATCTGTTACTTGGGCCTTCATCCCATTCACTGTCATCCACTGAGTCAGATCCCTTATATAGATGTGAGATCGCACATCGATTCGTCCTCTCTTTCAGTAAAGCTAGGTCCCTCCTTACTTCCTGCTCAAACTGAGGACCTAAACAGTGGTCCAAAAGTTTTTCCATCCGTATGACCTTTAACTCAAGGACGTCATTTTCCCGCTTTACTTGAAACAACTCGGACCTCAACAAGCTTACCAGCTTGTTCAACTCATCAAGATCAGCACATGAAGAAGGATTTGACTCTGCGGAGACAACAGCAGGGCGATCCTGTGGCCAACTCCAATATGATTGTCTCATTTCCTCTTCACTCGGCTGTAGCGCCCGCAACTGAACTGACTGTTTCAGAATACAGACAATATTCATATTCAATCATTCTACTTTATAATTTCATTGAATCTTATAAACAGTTTCAAGGGCTGCAAACCAAACCTCTTTGCTCTGGAAAAAATAATTGTTCAACTTCCTCATCTCGGGCATAGACGTAGTCGTTCTCCATCGCAAAATACGCGGGACAGCTGTTGGATCAACAACCTTGCAGTAATTCAGGTCCACCATTCTAGGAATTAATTCATATACCCAAATCTACACAATTCACAGGACAAAAGTCATTATTTAAGTTTTAAAGTTCACAAAGCATAACTGACATGAACATTATTACCATGTACCTGGAAAGCATACGTGAAACCTTTAAAACTCCACCCACCCCTTTGCACTTCACCATGCTTATGCTTCTTGCCCTTCTCATTTTTCCGGCTTGTTCCCGTTACCTTACTTTTCCCCTTCTCTCTTCCCTCTTCATTTTCAAAGCTTTTCATATACTTTGTTGGTGCAGAAAATAGACTGTCTTGGGTTTTGTCAAACGACACCGAACCCCACGGATACCTGTTGAACGCATCCAAGTCCTCTACAAGGGTCAGGTAATTTACATTGATGTTCAAATGCTTGTCCCTTCCCAAAACCACTAACTCAGCAAAGTAAACAAGAGCTAGCTTGTAGACGTCATCTCTCTCTTTGCACCTCAGAAATGCTCCTTCTAAAGCATTACATGTAATTCCTTCATCTATAAAATATCTTTTCTGAAGTCTAATTTCAGCACTTTCTCCACTGGAAACTTCAGGCACTTCCCCAAAACGAAGCCCCGAGATCAAACAGAAATCCTGACGAGTAAACTGAGCAACGTCGCACCCTATTAAGAAACTCAGTCCATCCAAGTCTTTCACACCCTGCCCCGCCACTCGACGCAACACAACTCCATGCACAATTTGCCCGCTAAACTGAATCTTGTCTATATTCAGAAGATGGCCAAAGCATGATGTCTTGAATTGTTCTAATTGTTCCGCACTCAACTTCGCTCGAATTGCAGCTAGGGTTGAATTTGCATGTGAGCAGTTGTTCACCCATGACGCATATGCCTCTGACTCTGGCCATACCAGCTGCACATTGGATCCCATTTCCTAAAATACAAGATGAAATAACCTTAACACATGTACTACCACCACGTATTTGCACAATCATATTGGTATTTAGTATTTACATAACTAGTCAACTAGGCACATTACAAATTTTATGAAGTACATGCGCATAGGGATTACTGATCACAGCCTTTAACATCATCAAAGCAATATGACAAATTTTGTGCAAATACCTGTTAATGCAATGATTCTGTGAATTACAACCAATAGCATGTGTTTTATTTTTGGATACAAACTCCAATCAATGGTTGATGCATGAGTGAGTGTGAGTGCAATCTAGGCAAGTTCTGCACTTCACACACATGACAATTATTGTCATCTCATACACAACACAAAATAAATAAATAAATAAGAAAGATAGTGGAAGGAAGCAAAGCAAAGCAAAGCATCTGCTCTGCTATCTGCTTGCTAAGCCATTGCCACATCCTTCTTTCTTTCTAGCTTTTTCTTCAGTCAGCCACTATGATCATGGATCAACCTTCATTTCAAATGCTTTGCACTTTTATTCATGACTTTATTATTATATCTTCTCATTTTTCACAGGCAAATTTAGCAACAAGGGAAATAATATTTATTTCAAAAAATATATATATTCTAGCGCCAGAGATATGTTATTGACATGTTATTAACATGTTATTGACTTGAGGGTCTCCTCCAATTCAACACCATTATCTTATTCATATCATTATTGATATGTTATCGATATGTTATTGATATGTTATTGACTTGATTTTCATTCATTTTTTAACATATACACAAGCAAAAATTAACATGCAAGTGAAGCACAAGGAAGAGATGCCAAATCCAACAACATTGATGGTACAAATTGGGGAAAACCTTTACTCTAACCCTAAACACAAATTCCATAAATTACTCACCAAATGCTGGTTATTGAACAATCGCAAGGTGTCTGTGCGGGGTCTTTGTGCGGCTTTGCAACACAAATGGAACCTATCACTTCCAACGACTACGGATTCTCTCCTTCCCCTTCCACTGCTTCGCCTCTTCACTGTTTCGGAATCCACGCCTTTGCCCCTTCAACTCAAAATAAATACTTTTTAAGGGTTTAGAGAAAGGAGTTGCGTTCAACCGTTGCCTTCAACCATCGTTTACCGTTGCCTTCAACCATCGTTAACAGTTGCCTTCAACCTTTTCTCAGAGCTTAGCGGTTTCTCAGAGCTATGGGTTTTAGAGCGATGGGTTTTTTCTGTTCAAACTTCGAACTTGCCTCTTTTTTTAATTTTTCGAACCAACTTCAATTCTGGATATTAAATTCGGGTTTGGGTTCCTCACCTACCCGATTGCAAAACTTTATCTCAATTCTCCCTAGCCCTTAGATTGATCTGATGGCTATAAAGTGAACCCCTTATAACTTAACACTTATAAGTTTCCACTCACTATAGAATCGGCCACAACAAAGAGATTGATTTGCTTTTTCTTTTATTCGTCACATACATTGGGTTCTGACCCCAAAAAAAACTACAGAATGGGTCATTGGGAAAGAATGAGAGAATGTAGATTAGGTCGAATTGCACTGCTCCACTTGGTGTGAATTCTTTTATCACGTACCCAATTGGGCTAAGTTGCTAAAGTTCAATTTAGACTAGAGTTGTATGGGCCTGTATGGAACCATCATGACTTGCCCAATTTTATACATGAACAACACAACACTAACTATTTCTTTTTTTTTTTCCTTTAAAAAAAAAAAAAAAAACACAAGCAATATCCTAAACTATAAGGGGAGGGAGTTTCTCACATACACACACTACCAAGATGCCATAGGGATTCGAACCTGAGACCATTTGTCTGCAAGCCAAGGTCCTTTTCTGTAACACCCCGACCCAACAAATTGTTTTTATTTAATTATTAGATTCTTGCCTTGGGGGTAGGGACACTTTAGGGCCAGTTTGGCATTGCTGTGCTGTGAAAATAATCGCTTTCAAATTTGTTGTAAGAGAAATCAGCTGTGAGAGAAAGCAGTTTGTCGTTTGGTAAACTTTTTTTTATAATTGCTGTTTGTACAATAATCAGTTTCTCAGTGTTTGGTAAATTTTTTTGTGAAAGTGCTGTGAGCTGTGTATAATGACTAAAAAAGACATTATGTTAAATTAGCTTTTCTGTTCAAGTGTTTGGTAAAAGGAAAATCACTTTCACTTTATTTATTTATTTATTTTTGTATTAAATATGTTTCCATCACACCCTAAATTTTATTTTAATTATAAAAAGTTTCCATTAAAAATAAATATATTGTAAAAAATATGGTCATAACAAAAATTAAGGTAGTCATAAACAAGAAATCATATACATTTCTAAGTAGATGAACTCATTAAACTTGCGGCTATATGATTTCTCAAAGCCTCCATTTCTTGTGTTGCAGGACCATCTTCTTGTTGTGCACAACCTCTATCTCAATCTCTTCACCTTGAATACCATTTAGGTCATCTTCACTTTCATCAAAATGACAATCACGTTTGGCATGTCTTCTTATATAATTATGAAGTGCCATGGTTGCAATAACGATTTTTACTTGTTTTGCAAAAGGATAACTAGGCATGTCTTGTAAAATACTCCATCTCTTTTTCCATACTCCAAAAGTGCGTTCAATAACACTTCTAAGGGAAGAGTGTGCATGATTGAATACCTCTTTATGACCCATCGGTTGAACACCCCTACGAAAATCAGGAAGATGATATCTTTCACCTTTATATGGTCCTAAGTAGCCTCTCATTTGTGGGTATCCCGCATCTACTAGATAATATTTTCCTGAAAAAGAAATTTAATTGATTATTCACAATGTAAAATGCTTAAATATAAATTATATGAATTTTTTTTAGATAGAAATAGTACCATTTGGAGGTTCGGGAAAATTCAAACTTTGATCACGTAAAGCCGATAGAAATATCCTTGTGTCATGGGCCGTGCCTTCCCATCCTGCACATGCGAATATAAATTGCATGTCAAAATTGCATGCAGTCATCACATTTTGGGTAGGTATCCCTTTTCTACCAATAAATGGTATTTGATTAGAATGAGATACTATGGCTTGCACATGAACACCATCTATAGCACCAATACAATCCTACAAGTGATAAAAAGATAAACATAATATTAATTATAACATAATAAAACATAAACAAATATTTAAGAGTAGCAGATGCAATAGTTACCTTGAAATGAGGCATATATCTAGAATCTTGTAGGATTTCCTTTGGAGTGTTGTTAAACGCATTTTTCAATGGTTTAATTACATCCACAGCCAAACGACATACAACATCAAGTAAGATACTAAAATATCTACTCACAATCTCACCAGAATGTTGAAAGCGATCCTATGCTTGCCTATTTGCAGAACCATGTCCTAAGATGTTCAAGAACATCCCTAACATCTTAGCAGCACTCATTCTTCTTGAACCCTTTAATCCATAATTTTTTTGCAATTCATCACACAATCTTATAAATACATCTTTGTCCATCCTGAACATATTATGGCAACGACTTTCATTTCCTTGTAACACTCCCATCAACCAAATATTTCCTGTATGATGATCATTCATACACGGGGTCTTATGAATATATTTCAAGTAATAAAGTTCAATAAGATGGGCAGTGACACATATAATTTGGTTGATCTCCTCCTCATCTTCTGGAATGGACATGTTCTAAAATAACCTGCAAATGTGTTTATTTCCTTCAAATATCATTTTCATTATGCATACATGCTTATATAAAATAAAATATAATGACAAGCGTTAAAATATCCCTAAAAAATCAAATAAAAGATCATTCAACATTAATTCAAATATCACTCACAAATTCAAAAAATATTAACAACACAAAAACAAAACATAAATTAAAGTCACCAAACTAGCAAATTCTATCCTTCAGCTAACTCATGATTAAGAAATTGAAGCTTGAGGTCAGGATCTTCCATGACAACAAACATCTCTCTCTTCTCTTGAGCACAAAACAATTTAGTTGCAAACCACCACAATTTGCTACCACGCTCTACCCCAGGTAAAGTTGCAACATCTTTCATCACTTCAGCAATACTAGTTCTTGGTGAAACTGTATTAGCCATTGATGTTCCAGTACTCCTACTCTCAACCACGTCAACAAGACGTTCAATTTGCAGTGATAATTTTGCAGCTCCTCCTATTTCCCCCCCTCCTTTACCTTTCTTCTCATTTTTATCTTGAATTTCAAGTGATTGATTGGTTCTTTTTTTTGGCACATTGTTTGTAGTTTGAGTGCTTTCAATTGTCACAGACTCATTCGAATCACCGTTAACTTCAATTGAAATGACATCATCATCATCACTTTCAACTGGAAGTACACCAGATGAAGGTGCCCATGAATGCTTACCAGTGGCTGTGACATTCAAAAACATCCTATCTAACTTCTCCTCCATCTCTGGACTAATACCCTCAAATTGGAATCTTGCATATTTGGGTTCTGCTTGCGTTATGACATATACAAATATTATAATGAATTTTTAAACAAAGTTAAAAAAACAAAAAAACAAAACAACAACATGGATACCAATACTATATTAAAACATGAACAAAAAATTCAAATACCTGAATTTTATCTTGCCACCATTCATCAGATGCATCAACGGTATTCTTAGCGACATTCCACCCAAGACCAGTTTCCTTCCCTTTTAGATCTTTCCATAATTTCCATTCTTTTTTCAATAAAGCCCACTTGTTTTTCAATTATAATTTTTCATATGGTCTTCCTATCTCTTTACTAATATTTGTAACCAATCTTGCCCATCCAACTTTATTAAAGTGAGTACCGGGACGATTGCCTAGATCCACCTCCTTGATACAAAGGTCAATGAAGATGGCTATAGTTTGAGCATTCCACAATGCTGACAATTTTCGGGATCCACTTGCAACATTTTCAGTTGTGGTGAAGTTACTATTCTTCTTTGCCATCTTATTGCAACAAAGACATTACATATAAGCACAAAAGAAAATAATAGGTATACAAGCGAATTACAAACAAACCAAACTATGGATAAGCGACATAGAGACAGGGAAAAGAAAAACCAAAAGGCAAGACAACAATGAAACATAAATTTACAACTAAGAAGAGTAAAATAAAACTAAAGAAACAATCTGCCCCTTTAAGATATGCTAGAGCAAAAATCTCAAAGAGTAATCATATAGTCACAGAGAACAAAATAAACACCTACAGGATCTCTTTTGTTTATACGATATTTCCCAAATTATACAGAAATTGATATTTTGCTCTCTTCGCCTTCGTGAAATTGGAATCCTACACATGATCGGTAAATTCATATACAATTATGTAAAGAAAAAAATTCTGTTCAATTTGGAAAGTGAAATGGATTAGGGCCCTTTATGTACAATGAAAATGAAAAAAGATAGAAGATTTTTCATCATAAATTGCTTTCGCATATATAATGAAGTAATCCCAAGAGACTGGTTGACATGACCATTTATAGTAGGATAAAACCCTTCTCCCATGTTAACTAATGTAATATCCTCCCACTAAAACAACAATTAAGTTTCTAACTACGGCACTTCAAACCAGAATCATTGAATAGTAATTATTGTATAAGACCTCTGCTATAAAAGTCTCAAGATCATTCTTTCCTGAGTGATGCTTAAACTAGCAGCATACTTTTATCACAAACCAGAATTTCAAAACTACGTTGGAATATTCAACACTGAACTCCAACCAACCCTGTAATTCTCACATCATAAACTAAGAAGTTATGACAAAGATAATATAGAAAATTCCAAGTAAAAAAATACAGATATATGCTTTGGAGGTTGACCCTATTTGCCATGAAATCTATTTGCCTGTTTCCAAGTAGAAAATTCCAAGTAAGAAAATTCCAAGAAGTAATGACCTCCTCGAAATCTATTTGCCTATTTCCCTTTTCTATACCAATTCAACCAGTTTATAGGAACTTGACCTTATCAGGAAAGGTGTTCGGTTCATTTTTACACATGATTTTTCATATTTTTCACCTATTATTTTGAGTTAGTTCTTGACATTTTATAGCTTTTTACTTCCTTTTTGTGTTTTCTTAGATTTTACCTTAGTTAGATTGAAAATGAGCTAAAAGGGCATTATTGGTTTTAAATTATGTTTTTGTTCATTTTCGTAGGTCAACTTCTTGGCATGGGATCAACATGCTCTGGTGCTCGGATGAGGTGAAGATCTTCATGAAACTTGTTCCAATGGATGTTAACTACAACATATCCAAATTTGAGCTCCATTGGACAAGTATTGCCTATCCAACCAATCCAACATGTTACCACAGCTCTGGAAATCCGAAATTGTCCAGCTTTTACCTCCAATGTGTCACTTGATTCTTCTTGTTACCATAACACTTGGTAACAAGAATTTACCTTAGTAAAAGAGATATTTTATGAGGCAAAGAGCATATTTTCAAGGACAAAGCTTCATCATGGCAAAGGGGACAAGGGCAAAGGCTTTAACTAAAGCATGAGTTTTATATTATATCTTTGGGCTGGATTTGATGGGCAAAAGGCACATGGGAGTGCAATATGAAGTTGGAGAGGCTTTTGAACGTGGGTAATTTCTGGATGCTAGGATTCTACACATATTGAGCAGATTTTGGAGAGCTTGGAGCTAGGAGAAAGCCAAGGTGCAGCCAAGCAAAGTGGAGAAGAAAGCTTCCACCATTGAAGACCTTGAAGCTTTCACCATTTTCTCAAAATCTGTAAACTCTTTCTAATTTTATTTTGAATTTGTATTTGGAATAAGTATGAGCAACTAAACTCCATAGCTAGGGCTTAGGTTGAAGCCCTAAATATGATTACCTTATTGTTTTGATACTTGAGTGTATGAATTTCTAGATATTGTTGATGAATTCCAATTCACCAAATTAATCTATCCTTGATGTGTGTTTTTCCTTGGTTGGCCATCTTTGAAAGCATGCTTCTTGAGATTGTTGGGATTATGTGTATCTTCATGTTATCCTAAGCAATAAATGGATGAAGTAAGAATCATCCATGTGAATTGGTTTCTTGAATACCTAATGTAAACACCATGCTATTAGGATTCTTGTTATGTTCATATTCTCTTTGAACTTAATGGGTTTTTCTTGTAATTGAATCGAAGTACGAACCATACCTAGGTTCGGTTATGGGGAGGGCACAAGTATTGTAGCACGAACCATGCACTTTACGTATATTAGAGAGAATCAATGCGTCTTGAGCCACGACCCATGGTCTTGATTGCGAACATCTTCATCAACACGTTTAGAGTTCATCACTTGAGTATTCATGAACATGGGTAGAATTGTTTAGGGTGGATTCCGAAACCCTAGTGTTTGTTACTTTCTACTTTCACATTTTGATAATTCATCTCTGCCATTCTCATTTAAATTCAAAGTCCATTTACTTTCATGCAATAGAAATAGGTCACTTGAAACAAATCAAACCCCCCCCAATGTGTGTGTGAGTTGTGTGTTTGACACGTTGTGTGTCTTGTTTACTGAATTTTGTTTGTTTCCGTAATTGTTTTGGACTTTTGGTCCGTGTTGTGTTCTTGCATTTTCTGTGCTGAATCCAACCGTATAAAAAACGTGAATTTTGGACAAACGGTTGGAAAGTTATAGGTCAAAAATTGGATAGAGGTCGAAACTGAAAAACAGAGAAAACGACTCTGTGAAAAAACGACCGGTCGCTCATCACGCAAAAATTAAGTTTCGATTTTGTGAAAAAATGACCGGTCGCTTTTACCTCACGACACGTCACTAGACACTGTTCACGGCACTGTTCACAGGTGATAAAGTGGTGATAAAATTGTGATAGAAAATGCTGTTTGTGTTTTTCTTTAGTTTTCTTGTGTTGTTTCATTTCTTTTACACTTCTTTACTCATTTTTAGTTTCCATTTTGCATTTGTGCATTTGTGGTGTGTCAATTAAGTGTTCTTTACGTACTCAAATTAGAACTTATAGGAAGCCGACAAGTTCTTCGTGGGATCGACCCCGTACTTACATAATCTATACTTCTTTAGATTCGTGCACTTGCGGGTATTTTTAATTGGTTGTTTGCACATTAATTTGTGTCCTTTTAGGAATGCAACAAAAGGGCCCTAAAACCCAAATAGAAAAATGCCATTCTCATGCCAATATGTAATATAGAAAACCAACAGCAGCTACAATTGAAAGTTAAAACCCTAGAAATCAAAGAGAAAGAGGGAACAAGGAAATTGAAAAGAAATATACCTGAGTCTTGTAGCTTAGCAATGCGATTCAATTGGTCCAACCCGAAAAAATCGTAGGTAGTATGGAAGAGAAGGAGATGAGTGATCTCTGTGAAGAGATTGCGTGAAGAAGAACCAAGATAGTTAAAACCCTAAAAATTAAAGAGAAAGAGGGGAAGAATGAAATTGAGAAGAAATAAACACAATATGCCTCTTACTTGAGTCTTGTGGCTTCTTAGGAATGCACTTTAATTGATCCAACAAGAAAAAAAATGGAGGAAGAATGGAAGAGAAGGAGAAGGTGCTCTGTGGTGTGGGATAGAGAAGACGCATGAAGAAGAAGAAAGCGTGAAATCATATTGGGGTATTTTTGGAATGTTATAATTTTCATTAAACCCAGCGCTTCCTCAAATCTGATTATCGTATAATCAGAAATTGAAAGCGGCTCATTAGCTGCTTTCCTTTATTGCTTTCTCCCACATCAATTTTTAATAATAAGTGATTTTATTATAGGTTACCAAACGGGCTGGGGTTCTCAGAATTTTTTAAAAATCAATTATCACCCCAAATAAGCAATGCCAAACGGGTACTTAGTCACTTTTTATTCCGAAAGAATTTTGGAGAACTGAGCAGCACCGTTACATAGATCTTGTTGATACGAGTCCGTAGACAGGCGGCACACTCAATTCCGAGTTGTAACGAATGCGTAAAAGTCTGAAAACTGAAATGATGACTTTGACTTTAGGGTTCCTTGGTGGTTTAGAGTTGAGTTTTTGCTTGGGGCTAGTTTTGGATATTTTCTTGGTTTCATTGCGTAGTGCTCGAGCTCACGAGTTCGTAGACACGTGGTTGGCCTAAATCGGAGTAGAAACGAAGACGTTTTGGTCAACCGAAGTGCAGTGGCACAACCGTAATTATTGCAAACTCGAATTTTTTCTTTTTAAGGAACGCGCGTCACTTTCTCTTTCTCCTCTCCCCAACTCTCGGATCTCTCTCCCTTTGTGAAAACCAAGCCTGCCACACTTGGTCGGTGATCTCTTTGCTTCGGCCATGTGAGGCCTCGCAACCGGTCGGGAAATGACCATGAGGAGCCAACGATCTCGTCTGGGCCAATCTCCGATGAGCACAGTCCCTCCCTGAGTCATGACGAGCTCTAAAAGCACCGAGGGCTTCAAACTTTTCCAACACCGTTTCCGACGACTCCGACGACCAAAATCGTCGATCTAGGTATTCATTTTTCGCATACTTCATAGGAAGAGCCCTCTCAGGGTTGAGCATCGTTGGACTTGTTGTGAGTAGACATTTGTTTTTAAATGTGCATTGTTTTTCAAATATGAAATTGCTTGCATAATTGTGTCTGGGTTGGAAACTAGTATATCTTGGATTATTGAAGTTATGAAATTTCATATTGGTTAATCTTGGCTTTTACAATGCTATATGGGATTATTTCATATTGGTTATTATTATTATTAAAGTATATGGTTTTGGATTTTTGGACTGTGGTGATATTCGGCACGCGATAACTCTTCGAAGGTGTGTCGGGACCCAGGCACTTTTGACGGGCTGTACCATAGAGCCCTTGACGGGGCTGTTTGCTAGCGTAAGACTTATTTCAGCCGCACGTATATTGAGGATTCTGCTGTGCATATCTTGGGAGCAATATTCCTCTGATTGGACTGCTCGTCCCTAGTCACATGAGTATGGAAGATTATGCCATGTGGTCTAGTTAAAAACAGTTCCCGTGTTGGATTGTTTTTCCCCGATTCATGACAATGGTGTGGTGAATGTGTGTGTGTGTGTATATATATATATATATATGGATATATGGATATATGTGTGGATATATGGATATATGTGTGGATTTATTTCCAGGTTGAGGTTTCTTGAGCATGTGCATTAAGAGTACTCTGCACAGGTATGAACATTTGAAATGAAGTTTGAAATTGAGGTTGGATATTTGGAAATTTCTTGGCATATTGTATTTTTGCACGGGTATGGTTGCGGGAAAAAGGATTTTGAGTTTTGTTGATTATATTTTATATTAACGAGTTTACTTTGGTGGTGTTGAATATACGGTTTTACAATAAGAATTAAATTAACAAGTTTTCATCGTTTTCCAGGAATTTGAGAAGTATTAATTAAATGGTTTTCCTTATCGTATGTTATGATATGAAATTTTACTAAACTGAAATATTTTCTAATATTGGATGATATTTCCGTAAGTTTACCGAAGAAATCTATTGCATGGTGTTTTGAGCATTATTTTTAAAAATGGAGGGAGTTATTTATATTGAATATAAATTATGTTTAATGCTTTGTTTACGTCCACTCACATTTTTTGTTTTGTGCTCCCCAAGTTCTAGATATCTGAAGTCGTCAAGGCATCGCCACTATCCGCAGCGTAGGAATTCCTCCTTTAACTTTCTCTACTTTCCTTTTCCCCGGATTGTAAACTTAATCTTTAGTTGCTCTGCTTGCTCATTTAGGGCTTAGTTCCGACATTGAAAAGAAAGAGTAATTCATATAGACTTGAAATTGGTAAACACAATTACAGCACACAAATATTTGAAGTACGTGGTGTAAATATTATGGTAGATAGACATTTTATCTTTCTTTTTTTTATAGTACGTGGTTTATTTCTACATTGTTGTACAAGAATCACTCTCAATATGATAGCTTTTGCTTTTGCTTTTGTTGCTGTTGTCTGACAAAGTGAAAAAGAGGGAAAAGATAGAGAAATATGATAAAGTAATGTAGAATCCTCAAGCATAGACAAGGAACAAATTATTGGTTATAAGAACAAATGATTGGGGAATACGCATTTATTCTGGAGTTGCTCTTGTTTAAGCAACTTAACTAATGAATCGAGAAATCATATATGAAAAAAAGACTAATCAATATCAAATATCACTTAATTTCTCGCGTTCATTGTACAAAAGGCGTTTATAGAGAATGTATGGACATTATCATAACATTTATTGTCGTTAGATGAGTTTAATTTTTTTAATTCATGTAACAAAATGCTCACTATTAATTAAGGTGGTGATCCTCCCTTGAAAAAAAAAATTAAAAATTAAGTTAGTGACCAAAATGCTCTCTTCTAATAATTCTCATGTAGTTTCTATCCCAAACCGGTTTGTACGGTTGTATCGGATACACAAAAAATTGTAATGTTTTATTTTTCCGACATTGAAAAGAAAGAGTAAATCATATAGACTTGAAATTGGTTAACACGATTACAGCACACAAATATTTGAATAACCAACTAACTGGTTATTCTAAATGATACAAAACATCCCAAGTTCGAATCCACTTTCTTAATAAAACGAAAAAAAAAAAAAACAAAAAAGAGGGAGAATCAAAAGCACACAAACGTACACAGAAATTAACTGACGCTGATGAGTAGGGCACTAAATATTAAGAAGCAGAAAGAAACAAAAGACACCAGTAGTAGTAGTAGTAGCGGCCGATTAATTGTTGGGTGATGTCTGGAGCAATCCCTACTGGTGGGTTCCTCCTTACGGTGGCTTATAACGGTGGCATTCCCTATTGGTTTGTTCCGTGCAGTGCTCATTGTGATTGTTGTGTCCATTGCCATGGCAGCTTTCTGGATGATCCGGTCGGTTACAGGACGCACTTTGGCCACTATGCAACGACAGCTGAGCTAGAGACTCATCTGTCTGGAGGAGCCTTATGCTGAATTCCGAGTCCAGCATGAACTCCAAGTCGAAGTCCAACTCCGAGTGTGCAATCCGGCAAGCCGTGTCAGTGAGGCCGTTGCACCGGGAGGCAGAGTAGCCACCGGTGACGACGCTGGTGTTGATGTGGATGCCAATGCCATGGCTTGTGGTGAGCAGGGCCATGGCTATCATCACCATCATCAGCTTCATAGCTCCTCCTGAGTGACTCATCTTTTGTTTTTTTATTTCTTTTTCTGCTGCATGCAGTCCTCAAAGCCACTATAGATATATATATAGAAGTACTTGGCTCTTTATTCTTCTCACATATATGTATAAAGCACAGCTAGCCCCTCCATAAACTTTTCTTTTTGCGCTATCATTGATTAATAATATATATGCTTTACGGGTAAGAGAAAATATGACTCGTCGCATATAAAGTAAAGTAAAGGGATCCCACAAATAATTATATGTATATACATAGACCACGAGATTCACAACTCACTCAGTAGCTAGCCTAGCATCCAATCCAAGCACTGGCCTTGCGGTCCCTGCGCATTTGTGTTTTAATTAAAGGTTACTACTTTATCCATGCTTAGTCGTTTTCTTATCTCACAATAGGAGGAGCTTATAAATGCATTCCAGAATTTACGAGCCAAAACTTGAGAAAGTTTTGAAATTCCCCATTTTGCTTCATTAAGAATTAGAAAATTAAAGAAAAAAAATAAACATCTGTATATGTCGGAAGATATGATTAAGTCCCAATGTTTCATGCAAAACCTGATCAACAATTTTGATCACAGTGATGCTCGTTACATCCAGGGGTTCTAATGTCACGTCTGTCGACAAGTTTACTATTTTACAAAAAGATCTGTAAGGACCCACTCACCTTCCTACATTCATGTAAACTCGTTAAACCTTAGAATTATCATTCAATTCCTAGGATTGCTGCAGAAAAATTCCCCATGATGCAACGTTTTATTCCCATCCTTGCCTCATCAAATTGTGAGACTTATGCGTGGTGGGCCCGAACCTCAAAATGGCTTCCATGTCATGGCTGATAGGGCTCAACGGGTTTCTTTCCTTGATTTCAATGGCAGTCTATGTCGGCATACTGTAAAGCATATTCACAATTACAAGACTCTCTCCCCGCCATCAAAAGTGCTAGGTCAGCTAAATTCATCCAAAACAAAGAAAGACATTAAATATTACCCAGGGAAAAAACTACTCTTAATAATTTTTCCATTTTTACAAGACAACTTTGTATGCTAAATTGTTAAACTTATAATAATTATTTGAACTTGGCCTCTGTAGTTTGCCTATTTTTCACTTTTAATGGTTTTGACTTGGTCAATTGTGCCCTTATAGCTTTATAATTGCAGTAATTTAAGGACAAGTCACAAATTCTGTTAATTTCTTTCACACTATCAGGGGTATTTCCTTCCATTTCTACCATTTAAATGTTATAGCTAGAGTAAAAGACTTCAGGCCTTCTCCAACCTATTTGGGCTAAACCCAAATTTTCCCCTCCAAAAAGTAATTATTTGGGTTTTGCTTGGACTCAAACTGTTTTTTCTCGCAACCCTCTAAACTCAAATTTTAAGTTCGCAACTTTATTAAATTGTTTAAGAATGGTTTGAGTCTAATTAATTTTTTTATGGATAACTTTTCTTCATTTAATCTTTTTAAATAACTTCTTAATTTATTTATTTTTGAACAATTGACCTAAAAAATTGAAATTCCACAAATATAATTTTATTCCAAAAGGATGAAAGGAGATTGATGAAATTGAAAAAGGAAAAATAAACTAAGAAATAGAAAAAATATTTTTGATAGATTATTTGAGAAATGAGTGGGTATTTATAGAGTTTGGAGTGAGTTTTGGGATTTGATCTGATTTAGATTAATTTTAAATATTATTTTGACCGTTAGATTTAAATTTCAATAGTTTGATTTTTTTTTTTACCAATAAAATAACTTGGATTTAATCTGGATCGTTAATTTGGGTTATTGTTGGAATTTTTTTTAAAAAGAGGGGGTATTTGAATTGTGCCATAGGATTCCAACAACAACCTCACTAGCGTGCGACACGTGGCCTGACAAGATCTGCAGCAATAGCAGCACAGGCCCTAATCACACTTCCTTGCACATGGGCTGCATCAGCCTTGAGTGGGCTCCATTGAAAAAAATTCCAATTCAGGCAATAGTTAGACTGCTATTTTTGGCCCTTTAATTTTCTTGAGTTAGGAGAGAATTTAGGCTAAAATTTGGGATATTTTGGGTTTGGCCTAATGGGTTGGAGATGTCCTTAGAAAACACAATTGTTGAATCAAACGTTCATTTACATCTTTCCATATAATTTGCATGGTTATAAGCATTGTTGCAATATCATTGTTAGATAAACAACTGAATTACGCCTGGTATAATTGACTGTTGGCAGCTTAACAAATAGAAACATTAAGAACATGAAATGGGGAGTTTCATCTTGGCTATAACATTTAAATAATATAAATGGACGGAAATATCCTTGACGGCATGAAAGAAATTGATAGAATTCGTTACTTGTCCTTAAATTGGTACAATTATGAAACTTTAAGGATATAATTGACCAAATTGAAACTATAGAGACTAAAAGTGAAAAATAAGCAAACTACAGGGACCAAAAATGACTTTTGGCCTTTGAACTATATATTAAAATTAGAAATTGGAATTTATATGATTTTGATCGAGACCTTAAAACACAACATATCAAATGATTTACATATTAGATTGTCTCGCAATTCTCTTCGGGGATATACAACTGAACCAATGGCGGACCTATTAAGGCGCAAGGAGATGTATCTACACCTCCCCTCACCGGAAAACTCATTATAGGTGCTGCATATTGCACCTCTACTCAACCTGGAAGGTGCACTCTAGGTGTTCAACGAAAAGCCTAAACGAAGTCAATTTGCTGTTGCACTGTGCTTGTTTTTTTGTTTTTATGTCATCTTCCGTACTGTCATGCCATAAAATAACTTGATTGAAAATTATATTCAGGATGGAAGGAGAGGCATGCTTGAAGTGAACTTCAAGATAAAAAGACACCTTTAATTAAGAAACTATACTTTGACAAATATATTACTGCTATCTAATAATTACCATCAATTAAATAGTGATCCACTGTGCTTTTCTGCAATTGCAAACAACTTTTGTAGCTTGGGCCATCTTTGTTCAATACATATGAATGAAGGGTGTTTCCTAAGATCTTCCTAACACCCAAAATAAAATCACAGCCCATGTGCCTCAAATCAAAACTAGTTTTAGGTGGGAAACTTGAGATGCCTAACATAAGGGGTTAATCTAGTGCAGAAGCACCTAACTTTGCCTTGTAATTCCAATTCAAGGAAATTCTATTCAAAAGTCTCAAATCTCAATCTTTGATTTTGACCCCTCTCTCTGGTATGCCAGTGTCAACAAAACCTATCATGGTCAATTAATAAAAAATCAGCTCAAGTTCTGAGAATCAAATGTTTCTCATCTTATATACATGCTTATCCAAAAATTCATACTTTTCTGCTTCTGACTTGAGAAATTGATGAATTAATAACACTGCAAACATATTTAGACTGAAACAAAGAAAATAGCATAAACTTGGATCTAATGACTTTTTGATAACTTAATACCACAGAATTCAACAAGGAAAGAAAAATCACTATCACATTTGAAAGATGAGAAAGACGCTTTCCACAATAATATTCTACATCAAGTAAATAAATATGGCTAGGAAGGTAGCCGACAAACGCAAGTAACAGAATTCCACTCATTCAGAAAAAAAAAAAATTCTTCAGAAGAATGTCAAAGTTGGTGAGGCTTACCAAATTGAAGTTGGACTTCATAATTTACTATAAATACACTAACCATAGCTTCATGCAGTATCACCAACTTGCAATAACATTCTACCAAGAAAACTAGCTCTCATTTCATTTTGCTTGTGAGGACCTATAATGGCTTTCTCTCTGTGGTCTCAACTTTCCCTTTTCATTGTCTTGCTTGTAGTACAAACTCCAGGGGAGGCTGCAACATGCAGTGACTGTTTCGTTCATTCTCGGGCAAGTTATTATCCGAATTCTGAAGCGCAAGGAACAGATAGTAAGAGACTTTTATTTAAAGAAAACAAAATGAACAGTAGATTTCTATGTTGCAGGCATGCTATGTATGTGGTAGTGGATTTATGTGTACGCTTAGTACTAATTAATATTTTTTGTTATGAACTATAGTAGGTGCTTGTGGTTTTGGTTCATTTGGAGCAACCGTCAATGGAGGGGATGTCTCAGCGGCCTCTGACCTCTATCGCAATGGCGTCGGATGCGGTGCTTGTTACCAGGTGAGCATGTACTCCTAAAGCATGAAAATATGTGTTTGTGTGTGTGTTTTAGTGTTGAGTGTTTGTGATCAATTAATTTTTTTGCCTCATGATTTACTAGGTGAGGTGCACCAACAGCCGCTATTGCTCAGACAAAGGAGTAACTGTGGTTATAACTGACCAAGGCTCCGGTCACAACACGGACTTCATCCTTAGCAAACGAGCCTTTAGCCGGATGGCTCAAACAACTGATGCAGCTGCTTCTCTGATGTCCCTTGGAGTAGTCGATATCGAATACCGACGGTAAGAGCCTAGCAACTTTGAGGAAGAAACAAACCATTTTCATAGTTACACAGAGAAGATTGTCCCAACAGAACAATCTGTATAATTGAAACACACACAAACACATGGTTTCCCTTATCTATGTATGTAGCTATTCATTTATGACAAACTTTGATGACTAGAAACTAACCAAGTAGCTCTCTCTCTCTCTCTCTCTCTCTCTCTTCCCAAAACAGGGTTTCATGCAGCTACCCAGGAAAAAATATTACAATCAAGATTGATGAGAACAGTAATTATCCTCACTATTTGGCTTTTGTAATATATTACCAGCAAGGGAAGAACGATATCACAGCTGTCCAGCTATGTGAGGTATATTTTCTCCTCACTATTAAACTTGTGGAGATGAGTCAAAAGTGGAGGCCACATCATGCTATAACAAATTAAAATCAGTACTTGTAGTTTCAACCAGGAAAGCAATTAAACAAAGACGAAACAGTTCTTACTCTGATCAATTACCAAATGAAATCAGAGAGCTGCATATGAATCCAAGTCACATGTTCTTATCTTTTAGCTACCAACTTTACTTGCTTTATTCTTATTCTGTCATCTTCATCATCACATAATTAAAAATTCTTTTTCTCAAAATGTGCAGACACAAAATTTTTCCTGCAAACTATTGGACAGGAGTTATGGAGCAGTTTGGACAACTACCTCACCCCCAAGTGGACCCTTGCAGATAAGGATGCTATTCAGTGATGAAGGTGGTGATGAGAATTGGGTTGTTCCTGAGAATAACATACCACAAGACTGGAAAGTTGGACAAACATATGACTCAGGAGTTCAAGTGAACTAATTATGGATAGACATGCAAATGCAGCAGATCAAATATTCTAATGTTTTTCTTTTGCAAATAGGAATATGCTTGAATAAGAGGATTGGTTGGCAGAATTCCTTCATGTAATCATCACAGTGTTCACCCAAATTCTATAAATTATCAATTTTTTATTAAGAGTTCCTGCTACCCGTAATGATCACACAAGTTTCTTAATGAAGGCTTCTTTTATTTTTTTATTAATATCATGACTGCGACTGGATTCCTCACTTTTTAAGGCATCGGAAGCTATTGGGTGACATAATTGGCATAATTGGCATAATTGGCAAACCTCAGATGCCCCCACAGAGACTTCTGAGAGCAAAGAGTTGGTGCATCAATTACTCCACTCTGAGGATATTCTTTCAAATAACAAAGAAATCCGTGTGGAAATTTGAATTTTCCTACAAAGAAAGTTTTAGTAAAACATTATAAATTTAATACAAGAGAACACTACCACCACCAGAAAAAAAAACACCATCAATGATCTCCTGGTGTATTTAATATGGATTCAAAACGTAAAATAAACTACAAAAATTTGCATCAAACGAACCTCTTTCACTGTTAGAAGAGGCCCCAAGTTCGAATCCCCTCCGGAATTGATCAAATGAAGCTCTTTTAACTGTATATACACATATTTCTACCCATCTTATGATTCTGACCAATAGTCCCAAATACAAGTGATAGCATCTCATCCACTTGTGGAAGTAATTTATCTCCTGAGAGGAAGACATTAACTCTTCCTTGCAGCACAATCCAACTGCATCCAGGAACCTTTCTCACTCCTTTCAATCCCATCTCCCTTCTCAGCAATTTTTCCTCAATATGCTGACCATTAGCGGCATATATGTTACAAAGCACCACATGGGCAGGTGCATTTAAAGGATCCAGCTCCAGGAGTTGTTTGGCTGCATACCTAGCAACCTCAGCATTCGTTTCACCAAACCCGCATACACCAAGCAATGCCCCCCAAACAGCATGATCTGATTTTAAAGGTAGCCTTGAAACGAATTCTTCTGCTTCTTTTACCTTCCCAGCTCTGCCCAGAAGATTAACCATACAAACATAATGCTCCAAAGCTGGTTGAATTGCATAAATATTACTCATGGCATTGAAAAACTCCCACCCTCTATGGACAAGCCCTGCATGGCTACATGCTGATAGTATGCCCAAAAAAGTGACAGAATTTGGGCGGGTCCCAGATTTCACCATGGATTCAAAGATCTTCAGAGTCTCATTCGCATGCCCATGGTCTGAGAACCCCATGATCATGGAATTCCATGAAATCAAATCCCTCAAACTCATGTTTGAGAATGCAATGTAAGCATCATCTATCTCCCCACATTTCGCATACATGGAAATCAGTGAGTTGTTAATAAACAAGTCAGATTCATATTGTGTTTTTATCAGCAGGCCATGGAACTGTCTCCCAGGATCAAGATATGACATTGCACCAGCAGCTCCAAGAAGAACTGAATATGTTGAATTTAGAGGCGAAACACCTTCTGACCTCATTTCTGAAAAGAAATCGGTAGCTTCTGCAAAAAGCTCATTTTGGATGTGCCCCGAAATCATCACTGTCCATGCAACGGCATCTCTATCTGGCATGATCTGGAAAAGATAACAAGCCTTTGATACTTGTCCAACACTAAAATACCCAGTGATCATAGACGTCCAAGAGATCTTGTCTCGGATAGGTAGATTGTCAAAGAAATTTTGAGCCTGGTCTAGTTGTCCAATCTGTATGTAACCATTAATCATGGAATTGCAAGACTGAGCTGTACAATTACTTGAATTCTTGATAAAAATAAAGTACGCAGAATTCATGATACCAAAGGCTGAGTACATGTGAATGAGGCTCTTTGATAATCTGCCATCATAATCATCATACTCCCAACCGTTCACAATCAACTGAGCATGTAGTTGCTTGCCAAGATTAGGCAAATCAATACCTGCACAAGCATATACAAGCGATATAAAGGTCTCTCCATTCGGTTTTGTGTCACAGTTCCCCTTCAATTTTAGAAATAGTGATAGAGCTTCTTTATAGAAGCCATTCCAAGCAAAGCCACCAATCATGGCTGTCCAAGAAACAACATTCCTCTCAGGCATTTTTTGAAACCAAGAATAGCCCTCATCCACATTGCCAGACCTACAGTAACCGGATATCATGCTAGTCCACGTAATCACATTCCGATCCACCATCTCATCAAATAACACTCTTGCTTCTTCCATTCTACAATGCTCAGCATACCCAGAAATCATGGCATTCCAAGAAACAACATTCTTCATCGGCATTTGCTCAAAAACCCGCCTTGCTCCATCCAAATCCCCATTCCTAATGAACCCAGCAATCATGGAATTCCAAGAAACAACATTCCTCTCTGGCATCGCATCAAACAATCCCTGCGCCTCATCAATCCTCCCCGCATCTGCGAACCCACAGAGCATTGAAGTCCACGATACAACATTTCTCTCTGGCATCTCTTCAAAGAACCGCCAGCCCTCATTCAACCTCCCAGATTGGACATACCCTGACAACATCGCATTATAAGTCACGATGTTCCTCTCTGGCATGATCTCAAAGAGCATCCGAGCCTCATCAAAGCAACCACTTCTCGAGTATTTTGTAAGCAAAGAAGTCCAGTGAACAATACGGCCATGGCTATTTCTTGCAGGCAATTTCTCAAGCAGCTTTCGTGCCTCTCCAAATAGATTTTGGGAAAGACAGTAAAGAAGCTGTGAATCATCAGAAGTGAGTTTTGCATGATGGGTTCTTGAAAATGCAATCTGGGTTTTATAACATCGGCAATATAAATCAAAGCATCGAAGTTTGACTAAGGTTTCTGAGAAGGTAAAACAGAGGGGTCGGCAAAATGAGGCGCGCATTAACTGGTTTTCAAAAAGTAACAGTTTCTAAAGGCTTCAACTTTAAGGACCCAAGTAAAAATGAAAAGAAATGACAGCACCCCATGTTATATGACTTTGAGTGTGGCTGTAAGCCTGTAAGTCACATAAACGACGCCGTCACATATGACTTTTTGAACCTACATGGACTAGTATATAAAAGAGGCTCTCTGTTTAGTTTAGCTCCGAGATCCAACAATGGAGTTTTTAGATGAGGACGCAAGGCCAAGGTTCCTCTTCCAATCGAAAGCAGCGGGCTCTTCAGCCACAGACCCAGAACCCCATTACAAGAATCTCAACAAACCATTCATTGCCTTTACAATATTACTCTCAATTCTATTACTGGGTCTCTCCTTCTTCTTCCTCCAATCCGAACCCTACCAATCTCTTCTCATCTGGGTTGCTCTCTCCATCCTCATCGGCCCCTTCGCTCCCGTTTCAGTCACCGGCGGTGACATCCGCGTCGGTCACGGCCAAATCCTCGACCTCCCTGAAATCACAACCCAAGTAGAGGAGGAATCGAAGAAGAGGGTGTCTCAAAAGAGATCAAAGCCGCGTCGATTTGATGAATTGGGCACAGATTCGACACCGGTGGCCGAAACTTTTAATGGGCCTGTGAAAGAAGAGAAAAAGCGAGAGGTTTCCGAAGGTAATGGTAATGGGTCTATGGTGTTTGATGAAGAGACGGAGTGGGTTGAAGAGGATGTTGAGTTTTTGAAGAAACTGCTCTTGAAGCACCCAGTAGGAAAGCTGAGACGGTGGGAGGTTATTTCCGAGTCGTTTCGGGGAAAGCATAAGGTGGAGAGTGTGATCAAGAAGGCCAAAGAATTGGGAGAGAAGAAAGTGACTGATTCAGATTCTTATGCGGAGTTTTTGAAGAAGCGTAAGCCCAATGACAAGAAAATCGAGAGTGAGAGTCAAGATTTGGGTGATGAGTTGGTGGTGGAAAATGGTGAAGTGAAGAAAGAGAGCAATGGTGGTGGGGTGAGTTGGGCTTCTACTGAAGACATTGCATTGCTCAATGCCCTGAAGGCGTTTCCCAAGGATGTGTCGATGAGGTGGGAGAAGATTGCAGCTGCTGTGCCCGGGAAGTCGAAGGCGGCTTGTATGAAGAGAGTTGCCGAGTTGAAGAAGGGTTTTCGGAGCTCCAAGGCTTCAACAGAAGAGTAGATGAAGCAAGGCAAAATTGTCTGTTCAATTTGGAATTGGATATGCATTTTGCATTGAGGAGGTAATTTGATGATTCATTGATTACTTTGTTTTTTTTCTATTGAAATTGAGAATCATTGCCTATGTTTGATTCCATTGCAATTCGTATCATAATTCCTATGGCATTTGGTGATTGCCATTACAAACATATAATAGTTGTAACTGAATTCTTCTTTTACGAATAAAAACCAACCTATACGGTTTGATAAAGTTGCAATGCTATATGGTTTCATCCAATATCATGTGTATAAACCACATGGTTTCTCGTTGGTTTTTACTGGATTAGAATTTCTGATGCTCCCTGATGCTAGAGGGACTTAAAGAGCAATGAAAAATAAATAACAAAATATGGTTTCCGATAATTCTAGGCCTCTTTCTCCCATTTGAGGCTGACAACTTACCCTTTTTTATGTGTAATATATTAGCAATGAAATAACAAGGCATATATCTGAAGAGTTTTTAGGTGACTTAATCTTCCCAGTGAAAACAAACTTAGGTACATATATTTGGGTCAAAACTTTGTAAAGATTGACGGAATAGCATCTTAGAAACGAATTAGTGGTGACCCTGGTACGTATATGTGGGTTAAAACTATGTCAAAAAGGTAAAAACTGATGAATTAGTGGTGATATCAGTGAAGTCTTAGAAACTAATGAAATGATAAGAGTTTTGTTGTTCTAGGCCAGCATTGACTAATAAGAATTTGTATTTACTAGATCATGGAACAGTTTGAGATTGTTTTCAGTCATGTACAATGAAATTCCAGTGACTGAACCCATTGAGAAGATATTTGATTCTTTCTGGAATCTTCATAGAACAGAAGGCAGAGAAATAAGAGATGTGAAAGCTGAGAGGGAACCAAACAGGGTGACCTTGATTTTATCATACATCTGGCCTTCTATAATTTGGCCTGGGGGGATTTGTTTCATGCTCTATCAAAAGCTCTATAGACTGGGGTGCTATGGTTTATGGCTTATACACTGATGCTCTGTGCAAGACTGCTGAAAACTGCCCTTGCCAAAATCTCAGTTGATTCTGATGATGAGCAATTTATAGTTCAAGCAGGGTTGAGCAATCCTTTCCATATTCGAAGGACTTTCTGTCAGAGAGTTTTGAGGCCTATCAACTTTCTTGCAATACTTATAGATTCTTATGTTTATTTTATAGTATTCTTTGAAAAGGTTCTTAAGTGAGGATTATTTATTTATTTTTTCCTAAAGTTTGATCAGATATGAACAGCTAAAATACATAATGGGTTTGATGCATTTCAATAGTTCTCAATTCTCAACCATTCATCAAAAGGTTCAAAAACAGGGGGGGAGCGGGGGAGGGTGTGGAGTGAGTTTTTGGTTTTATCCTAGTGGATATCCAAACTAATCTGCCTTCTTATCAACCTGATGCTTGTCATGCTGATTTTATCAAATGGCCTTTCCCCTCTTGCTCCCCTTCTGCATTTTGGAATGCGATTCAGTTATACATACAATCAGGGAGTACTTTGGCATAAGCTTTTTTGATTTCTTCAGTCCATACTAAGGATGACTACTAGAGGGCATTTAGCTACAAAGAATCGAATGCAAATCTATTCTCCTGGTCCTACTCATGTTCCTTTCGACCTGGCCACCTTTTCTTTGATGGCCCCTATGGTGAGGGGATATGGAGGCAATTAATGACCAAATGTGGCTCTACATGGCTCTCTACATCTTGGCTCCTTTATGTTCATATGGTTTCTAAAGCAAAGGTAAGGGTTATTTCCAATATCAGCAAGAAGCCTTGTGTTGTTCTTGCAGTCTACGGCATATAGTGTGAGAAAAACAATCAGGTGCAGACTTGCTACTGTGAAATTCAAGAAGTCCCCTTGCAATAGAACCACTGCTCTTGCCTGGCATCCCTCTTACTCTTGTCTTAGCAAAGTGTTTGCTTTGTCTGCTTCTGTGTTTTGTGCGCCTTTTGAGTTTGTTTTATGTTTTGGCCTTGCGCCTCGCTCAGCTTCCTAACTTTTTTCCTTTTTTTATTTTTATTTATTTATTTGTGGTGGTGAATTAGGGGGAAAATCCCAAACAAACAAAACAAACAAACACAAATCAAACGGGACCTAGACACCCTTAACTAGGGGTGTAAGTTGGATTGGAAAATCCGATTCCGGTCTGAATATTTCCAAAAAAATTCCAACTCCGATAAATCCGATATCCGAAAATGCCGAATCCGATGTTTCCAATAAATGCCGAAAATTCCGCAATTCCGATCCGAAAAAATTCCAAAGCTCTCCGAACCCATTCCGATCCAATTTTTCCAATTTTTTCCGGAAAATTCCGAGTTTCTAATTATAATTCCATTATTTGTAGTATATAGGTCTTATTTTCGTATCTTATTTGTTATATTTCAGTACCATTATAGAAATATTCATTTAACTAAAATGTGCTTGTTTGAATTTAACAAAAATGCATATGTGTGCTTGTTATATCCAAATGTATTACATATATGGTAAATGTAAGGAGTATCATACTATTTCATTTTAGATTCCATGTATGTATGTATTTTATAAAAAATTTAAACTATCTTCATTTAAACTTTTAATTATAAAATTATTTTATACATAAAACAACATAAGTATATTCATTGGAGCTTGGCAATTATAGGATTTCAATTGTCTAGAGCAAGACTAACATATTGAATGCAAGTTTAACACAATTCAAGTTTAACACTGTTATTCCCCTAGTATTCCAATATATATATATATATATATATAAAATATTTAAATATAGGGTAAGCTCGGAAGACAAACAATAAAACACATTTTTTAGTTATTTATGAAACATACATTTTTCTTTATCGATTTATTTTAAAATGAGGCCAAATCCAAGTCCAACTTTAATACAAACTCCATGCCCAATTCCAACTCCAAGCCATTTTAAATTTTAATATTTTTTATGCAAGCCCAAACTAATGAGGAAAAAAATAAAGAAATAGAGTGCAGAAATTGGAAAAAAAAAGAACAAGAAAAATCTGCAAAAATGGGGAAAAAATCTGCATAGATCATAAAAAATAAGAGAAGTATAAAAATCTACCATAATCCATATTGGATGCAGAGGTGCTCTTTTCTCTGAAAAGTGGAGCATAATGCCAATCAAACTATAAAATTGAAAATCAAAGTTTAACATCTTGGGAAGACCCAGACCAAGAAGAAATATCATCAAGTGTCAGAGCAGCAAAACGCCTGCATTGATATTTGAGAAACAGATTGAGAGCAAGAAGAGCTCTCATGCAGTAGACCCATTTCTAAGAGTTGTTGGAGTCCCACATCAACTGAAACATAAACTTTGGATGTTTTCTCCTCTATAAATATGTTCAACATAAACAACATCGAATGAACTTCAATTTCAGCCTACAATCTTACTCGGGCTCGACGGGTCGTCATTTACTGAGTATTTATGAAACTCCTAGTTGGGCTTTTTTAATAGAAGTCTAATTGGGATTTTTAATATTAATTTTTTCAGTTAAGTTTAAAATTTGTAGATTATGTTTTGAAGAATTCAGAATTTCGGAATCAGAAAGTTCCGAAATTTTCCGAAATTTTTCGGAATCGGAATCGGAAGTGCTTATTGAATTCTGAAAGATTTTGGATGGAAATTGGAATGGCTGTTTCCAATCCGATCTGGCCGAATTGCAGGCCTACCCCTAACAAATCATCCACCAAAGAAGTCCCAAGCCAATTTGGAGCCTCATCAAAAACGCAGATACCAAGATCTAAATTATAATTCCAAACAGCCAGTCAATCTACAACACTATTTTTCTCCCTAAAAATATGATGAAGGTTGTAATTCTCAAGTAACTGCCAATAACTAGAGACCAAAGATGCAAGAGGGTGCAAAGTAAGAGAATCATGTTGCTGAACAAGCTGGATAGCAACAGCCGAATCCATCTCAATGATATGGTTATTAAACCCTTTCACAATAGCCATCCTCAAACCAAAAAACAAGCCCCATAATTTAGCCTCCAGAATTTGCCATTTTCCCAAACTAACTGCAAACCCACTACACCAATCACCATAAACATCACGCAACACACCTCTAGCACCAATATGGCCAGAAGCAACTTTCCAAGAGCCATAAGGAGGAGATTTTATTGATAAGTTTCTAATGCAATTATAAAATTGTTTACCCGTTTTGATGTAATTCCTATGGTGATAGGGTAAAGTTCCCCATTGACCTGAAAACCATTAATGATTGAAAGTCAACTTTCTTTTGAGTGCAAGCATGCCATTGTTAATGGTTAAAAAACCCCAATAAACTATGAAAATGTAATAACTTGCGCCCCAAGCTATTGACTTTGATCAAGTGATTGTGAATTTGGGTGGGGAATATCTCCTAAGTAAGTTCTTTTCTTGCCTCAGATGGGTGAGGACTTTATAATTTCCCACAGTAAAGTAAAACTGGTAAATCTAGCCAAAAATGAATGTTGAAAATAAATTAAACTAGTTCAAAGAGAACTGTCTATTACACAATTAAACAAAAGAGAACTGCCAAGTCCGAAAGGGCATCAGAACATCGGACTAAAATTTCTGCTTTGATTGTTATCTGTGACTCAGGCTAGACTGGATATGTCTATGCTGAAATTGTACGTCAGCACCTTCTACTAATGGGGATCAGTTGGAAATCGATACCAATGCAGAGATTGGCAGTGCTTTCATCAAATTTAGCCATGGAGAGGCTTATCGAGTGGGCAGAACTGAGATCTCTTCAGTCTGGACTGGATTGGAAGTGGCTGGATTGGCGATTGCTGGCCTGGAATTACAATTCAGTACCTATTCTACTTGACTGTGAATCATCTAAGGGCTATTCTAATGATTTTGAGATATCAACGTTTCTCTGGAAATTTGTTGAGGTTTTCATATTATGAAAAACCTGAACTCCTACTTAATTCACCTGCTCTGAACCAAACTTGTAACGAGAAAAGTCTCGTTTTGATATGGACTACTTCTTTGAACTGAACTGAAGTATGAAGTTTGAGTTCTACTTGTTTTGTCAGAAGCTGGATGACTTTTACAAACCAAAGAGTTTGATTGCTTCAGAGTTTGAAGACTTTTGGGCTCGTGTGATCTTGCTTGATCTTTGTCAGTATGACTAAGAGTTTTTGTCTTGATTGGATTTTTTGTTGTCCTTTATCCAGTTCACATCCTCCTATATTTATAGGAAATCTTCATGGGTGATGATTCTTTAATATCTGGAGGGTACTTTGTCGAGAGGTTTTTGCTCCAGCAAAAAAGGGTAGCAGTTATTTTGACAAGAAAAAGCCCACATCAAGGGTCAGTTTCCTGATGGTCAATTATGATTTTCTTGATAACCAACTATGTTACTTCTTGTTCGTCCCTTGCAAAATTGAATTTGTACTAATGAGACCTTCACAAGCATGGGAAGGATACTCAGCCTATTTTTCTAGCATTTAATGGTTATTTTGGGGTGGGGTTGTTTTTTATTTCACCTTTTCTACCAACTCCCCTAAATATCCTATGACTGTTTCCTGTTGACGTCTTGTCATTGGAATCACGTGAGCATTGAGTAGAAAAACTCTTCCCTTTATTTGCTGACCTGATTTTGAATTGATGATCAATGGTGAAGATCAAATCTTGAACCCTTAGAAAAATAATCTAGAAGTTGGGTGTGAATTAAACCCATTAAATCTGGCTTTTTCCATATTAAATCACCATTTAATGGCAATTAACCTTTTAATTGGTTTCATTCCATTTTTCTTCTTTTGAAATGGCATGGGCCTTTGAAATGTCCTGGGCTCGTTCCCAATTTTGGTAAAATAGAGCCCAAACCTGTGTCGTTAATTTGGCCCAATAGCCAGATGGGCCGGCGCGCAGAAATTAGGCCCAAACAGAAATTGTCATGTGCTGCGAGCGGGGAAATTTTATTCTTTGTAAATTTTCACTTTACTATCTAGAAGTTTACCGAATTTCAACATTTCATTTCTTGTCATTTTTGTACATGGAACTTTGATTTCACTACAATTTCATACCCTCCGTCACTCTAGCCGACAAGAGATTCGTTAACCCATGACATGACAAGTACTACATGGACCAGCATATTAAATTTTCTAAAAAGTAAAGAAAGTCTCTCGTCTTTGTTTTCTTGAAGAAGAAGAAGAAAGATGGCATTTTGTACTGATTGTATTGGTTTACAATTCAATTTTCCCTTTATTTTTTACAGGACCTCCAAATTCCTAGAACCGACCCCCTGCCTAAGACAAAACCTTTCTTCACCGTCGTTTAGTCGCTCTCACAGAGTCACAGTCTGTCTTTGTAATTTCTAATGCGTTTTCTCAATGGTTCAGGTCATCAATTTGGATGCGTATTATTAGACCAACTGCTTCTTAATTTGACCGACCGGTAAGCCAGTCCTTCAAACTCAAACCCCAGCAACCATGCATGTCCACCTAAAAACTAATCTGATTAATTAGCTCCTGCTCCTTTCTCTCTCTCGTGTCGTCTCCACCATTTCAAAATAATCAAACATTTTCCTTGGGACCCACTGGATCTACATCACACAACTAAAAAAGATATTTATTATTTTATTACTTTTCTATTTTCTATTTATTATTTCTTACTTAGTAATAAAATCAAGGTAAAAATTTACATTTGGTCATTGTAGTTTGCCAGTTTTATCATTTGGTCTCAGTACTTTCAATTTTGAGCAATTAAAGGACACGTTTCAATTTTTGTAAAATTCCTCTAAAAGGACACGTTTCAATTTTTGTAAAATTCCTCTAAATTCCATTAAACTTTGACCACGTGGAAGGGTATTTCGGTATATTTGAGCTATCTAACGGTAAAACACATGCTAAACCTCTTGCCATTCATTTTAGGTGTGATTTTGGAGCTTAGGGTTTTCAAAAAAAATTGCATCTTTTAGTTAAAATCTAGGTGAATTAGGAGGAATTTGAGTGGAGTGGACTGTCTGAGCAAATTTTCATACAAGAAATATTCGCGGGTTGATTCTTCACTATTTGAGCTTTCTTCTCTCTCTTTTTCCTTGATTCCTGCTTCGAATTGGAAACTATAAGGATAAAATTGACAAAATTGAAACTATGAAGATGAAAGTGGTAAACTCGGCAAATTACAAGTACCGAAAATGACTTTTTTTAAATAAAAAAAAAACTCTAAAATGAACAATAAAATTATAAATTACCGAAAATAGCTCTGACCTCTCCCAATCCAAACTCACTGTGTTGCTGCGTAGCTGTAACGGTAAACCCTCCCTCCTCCTATAGAGTGAAAGGCAGAGAGTGTCTTTTCTCGCATCTTCCGCATCCGTGTTGTTGTTAATATAGAAATACAACAATTACTGCAGTGCCCGATCCAAACTCCCCACCGCTACGCGTTTCGTTTCGGGGAAAACTAAACGTTTCTGGCTCTCACCTCCGATTCGCCTTTGGTAAGCCTTCCTCTACATTTTGCGCCACTCAAGTTTTTCATACATTTTTAAGCATCTTCGTTTTGGAGCGTAGTTAATTTAGGTTCTTAGAGTGTATAATTCGTCTGTTTAAGCAATGTTAGTTGAATTTTTCGATGTAAAATTCAGGTGATTGTGATTTGTTTGATGGGTTATTGTAATTCACAAATGATTTATGTGAAAAAAACTCAGAAGTTCATTTGTTTCATCGCCATGCATTTGATTTTATGCTCAGAATTCACCTCTTTTTGTATTTCATTTAAAGGGTTGCAGCTGTGATCCTATTTTGCAGACCCTTTGCTAATCAGAATTGATTTCATTTCTTTGCGCCACAGAAGTACTGAGAATGATTGTGCTTTTGTGATTGAGTAACTATATGAATTTTTCTACATGACATTGTTCCCAAGTGGGTCAGGGTTGTTTAAAGAAATAGGAGTTGCATCTCAGCTCCATTTCCAATTTAAAGGCTGTTATGTTTTTTAGTACCTTAGCTACATATTAGACCAGAGCTATGTATATTTGTATATCCGGGTAACGTTAGGAGCATCTTGCATTGAGAAATGAACTCTATATGTATGTATATGTATATAGGAGATGGGCAATGAATGCACCTGTTAACCGTAGGACTCTGTGGAACAGTTAATCTGTATTGTAGATTTTGTGATGATTTTTCAACTGTAAAACACTTTTTTTAATTACTGGAGAAGTCATAAGGCATGATTGTTGTGGAATAAATCAACAAGCAAGAGAAAGAACAAAACTGCACATACATGTACATGCCATGAGAGAATGATTCGAGTGGTTCAGTAGTTTACTCTATGCTTAGGGACTAACCTTCGGAGATTGATCTATGGAATGGCCATACAAGTGTTGGTTTAGAATATTTACAATACTTGAGTGAAAGGAAGGGAGATCATCAATTTACCCAAAAAATCATCGTCATCCTTCCTTTGTTTCAATCATTGGGTTGACCACATACATTCTGTGGTATGACTGCTAGAATATTTCATGTACTTGCTTTCTTTTATTTGTTTTTGTCAGTTTTTGCTGAGTTTATGCTTTCCATATATTCATTTTTTCCACATCATAATTTCAGTTGTTCCCCATCTATGAGGTGAGGTAAGTACTCGATGGCAGACTTACCAGGCTATGTGCGTGCCTGCTTGCATACTGGGAAACTTGCTGCGTTGGCAATTTTGGTCTCTGGAGGGATTGTATTGCAAATTTTGGTGGGTAGTGTTTATTCTTGTCAATTATATTTGCTGAATTCATATGTAAATCAGTAAGCTTTTTATCTCTTCTAAAGGTAATAGTCATCCTATGTGTTCTCATCTATCACATGTTTTGCGGCAGGCATGTGCTTTGTACAATAATTGGTGGCCGATGCTTACTGGTACGTACTGAACTTTTGGGTCTTTAATTTATTACTTTTTTTCAAATTTAAAATTGTTGTTTTCTTTCGTAAAATTGCTATATGATGCCTTTTCTTTTGGCCAAATAAGCTGTTATGTGATGCTTACATATTAATGTATTTGTGAAATGATAAGTACGTCAATACTATAAAAGATTTCAATTTTTGGATTCTCTAGCTTCTTTAAGAAAGCATCTTTAAGGGTACTCATATTCTCTTCCCTTTTATCCACTTTTTGTTTTCCTTTAATTATCCCAGAACTCAAATGAATAAAATAGATCTGAATACATTCTTTTGGCAAAGTTTCTCATATCTTTGCTTCATTGTTTCAGAACATTTTTTTTCTTCATATTTGTCTTGACCTGACTGGAAACAGGAGATTTTGAGCATTATATCAGGTGGTAAAAGGATAGTGATAGGGCTAGATGTTGACTGTCATCTAGCAACAACATGTCCAGACACAGATTGAGGAAAATAAAAACATATTTTAAGAACCTTAGTTCCCCATAGAGAATTCCCTTTATGTAGGTTTTCAATGATTTGCATGACGACTTGCATGCTAATGGTTTAGTCATCACTTTGTTCTCTTGCAGTAATAATGTATGTGCTTCTTCCCATGCCATTGCTGTTCTTTGTGGGATCTGATTCTTCTGTAATTTCAGAATCTGATAATGGGTTTGTATTTCGCCCTTTGAACTTACTGTAATATCCATTGTTTTCAATCTAAATCTCCTTCAACATTCTCAGCTTCTTACTTGCTTCCTAACAATGATGAAACAGATGGGTTAATGCAACCAAGTTCCTGACTGGAGCTTCAGCTATTGGCAGCATTGCAATACCTGCTATCTTAAAGCATGCTGGTGTTATTGGTTGGGGAGCCATGGCAATGGAGCTCGCATCCTTTTTCGTATTTGTACTGGCAATCATGTGTTACATTCGGACGAGTGATGAAGATAGCTACAGTGCGATCTGAGGTACAGCTCTCCTGGAGTCCTGACAGATTTCTGTAAAATGTGTTGTATTTGCCCATAGGATGTTTTTATTTCTTGGTGAGGGTTACCTTCAATATCAGCTTGTTATTATACATCCAGAAAACCTTTTTTTTTTTCTCCCTGTTGAGTGTTATTCTTTATCCCTGTAATTGAGTTTGGTGTTGTATCAAATATGTTTTAACATCTCATTATAGAAAACTCTCACGTGAAAATTGAATTAAGCATGAAGTAGTCTGCCTTGATGTCGAATTCTGGTGTGAATTTCGGCATTCTTGCTTGAGATTGATGTCAACCTTCTTATACTAAATGGAAGAGGTTCTACCCTAATTAATTAATTTTTTTTTTTTAAAGGGGGGTCAATTTCTGGGGTTTCCTAAAGAAAAAGTATCTTGCTGGGCAATAGAATAATATAGGGGGTGTAGATGAGACTTGTAAGACATAATATTAATATCTTAATATTGCCAAATTTAAAAATTCAGTTGTAGCGTTTGTAAGTTTACAAGACTTACTAGTGAAGTGTAGCTCAATTGGCTGAGCTCTTTCATCTCCACTTATGTGGGTAGAGGTTCGAAACTTCAAACAACCAATGAATATTTGTGGAACTCACCTCCCCTAATTGCTTGTACTAAAAAAAATATTCACAAGACACTAGTCCAAATTAATTGAAATAGTCTAGTCCATGGTTTTTGTAGTGCAGATGTTGGTGTGGTCATCACATTCTAAGTATCATTTCTGAAGGATCTTCAACCTTAATTTAGGGTTTCTTAACTAACACTTTGTCTAGTGACATGTCTCTTTTTAATGTTCTAAGAGTTATAACATTTGATACCCCTTAACTGCTCTTATAAAAATATTTTATGATTTAAATAACTTTTTTATCCATTCTTTGCTCAATACATTCAATTTGGTCCTTGTGTTTTCAATTTGACCAATTTAGTTAATACATTGCAATTTGTTAACTATTTTAGTTATTTTCGTATAATTTAGACATTAACATGCATGTGTCACATGCAAAGGCTCAGAGTAGATTTGCATAAAATTAAACAAAAGGGATCAAGTTCAAAAGACCAAAATAAAATTTGAGCAAAACAGTTAAACAACAATGGTACTTAACTAAATCAAACAAAATCATTAATTTGTATCAAATCAAAGCAATAATAACAAATAAGCAATGTTAGCATTAGTCGCGAGAAACACTTGTGTTGCCATAAGTGATAACTTTTATACTTGTCATAGCGTGATTGACACCGGGCTAAACATAATGTCATTCCCTTTTTTCTGCTAGTCACACAAGAAAAATTTATGTGCAACAATTTGACCCAAAATAAAAGACTTCAATGCAACAGAATAACACTATTTTGTTATCCAACTAATAATACTACGATAATTATCACGCTTGTCATAACCTTATTAACTTGAATACTTTTCTCAGTGTTATTCCCCTATCAAGAAATTCGCACAGGGTCCTCCAACGCATCAACCGCGCACGTTTGACAATAGAAAAGCATAAGAGCTCTGCTTCTCACTAAGAAGCATGACAATAGACCGCCACCATGGAAGACATCCAGGCCAAGGCCGAGGAGCTCCGTCTCCAACTCTCCTCCCTCCAGGGACGGACCCACAGTGGGGTCAATGGGGTCAAACGACCCTATGGACTCCATAAACACAAGGTAGAAGGTCCCTTTGAATTGGTGTGTGACCCCATGAATGGGTGAAAGAGCAGGCTGCAGATATGAGGAAGAAGAAGCTGAACAGAGGTTCTGTTTTTTTTAAAAAGAAGCTGACCAAAACGGCGTCGTTTTGGCGCAGCTTCTAATTTTTTTAAAAAAACAGGCTGGCCAAAACGGCGTCGTTTTGGACCTGCGAGCGATTTTTTTTAAAAACGCGCTGGGGCCAAAACGGCGTCGTTTTGGACCAGCCCAGCTAAATTTTTTTTAAAACGCGCTGTCTTATGGTTGGGCTCTCATGCAATGCCTTCCTATTCGAATTTATATACACCAAATTTTCAAGAAAGGAATGCCCTCAACCAATGGGACAACACCACGTCGTTGATAACTTCCTTTTTTTTCATGAACTGAGGGGTGAGCTAACTTTTCTAAGTCATCGTATGCGTCTTGGAACCACTTGTGACACACAACTTAACTTCGCACATGACAAGCAACTTAATTCATGCACTAACAAATTTTTACTTATTTTTTTTTATATAATAAATTATTTTTGCATGTGCATAAAATTGTGATTTGTACGATAGAAAAATGGATACGGATCTTCTGCTATAATTTTATCTGCCATAATAGTATAACTAGCTGCAATGAATTTTTTTTTTTAAAAGACCTGGCCAAAACGACGTCGTTTTAGTCCAGGTCTTTGAAAAAAAAAAATTAAACAGATTGTAACAGACCCTCAGAACTCCAAAACCCCCATTTCCTAAACCTCAAACCTAACTCCCCAATCTCCACCTCCCACAAACCTTTAACCCTCTCCCCCACCAAGCCTTTAAAAAAAAATTTGAACTTTTACACTATGACCCTACGAGATACGATTCCTGGGTCCGTCCCTGCCTCCCTCCACTTCAACTCTGCAGCTCCACCTCCTAACCAAGACTTATATAATAATAATACTGAGAATAATTTTGGGTACAATCCAAAAACTCCTTTTTCTTTCCCCACTGTGCGATTTCGACCCTCAAAACCCGAAACTCTCATTCAACTGATGATGTTTTCTTGTTTTGTTTATGATTCACAGTGATGGCCAAGAAGTGTTCTACGATGACGACGGTTTGCTTTTCAATATTGGGTTCGGAAATGTGATCGTCGTTGATAACGTTTCGATTGTGAAGGCGGAGATGGCCCAGCAGCTCGAAAGCGAAATCCGACGAGTGTTTAGTGAAGTTGGTGTTATTAAAGAAGATGGAATTTCGATGCCTCTTAATCCCCTGAACCAGAAAACCTTGGGTCGTTGTTTTATAGAGTTCAGTTCTCGTCAGGTACCCTTAATTTCGTTTTGTGTTAATTTATGTATTTTTCTTGGGTTTGTTCATTGTCAATTAATATTTTGTTTAATGTATCATCAACAATGAGTGAACATAGTTTGGTACCACTCACAAATTCACAATCATGGCTATTAGATTGTGAGTTAATAATTTTGAAATGAGGGTAGAACTAAAATTGAACATTGGATACTTGATAGAAACTCCATTTTTCCACTAGACAAAGAAAGGGAAAGATTTATTATGCTGTTCAATGTTATTGCTTTGCTCCTCCAAGCATGGATGGAACGAAACAAGACGACTTTATTTTGAAAATGTTAAGGGGAGGAAGTGGAAGGCCTGGGGGATAGAGTTCGTTTTTAGGCTTATTTGTGGTCTTGAATTTCCTCAGACTGTCAAATTCTAGTTTTGCTCATTTATCTGGGGTCTTGAATTCTTTATTATTTGGACATTGCATGCTGTTTTGGTTAGATATCTTGTATGCATTCCAGACTTCCAGTAAGCAGCTTGTCCACTATGCACTGTGCTTTTGATTTATAGCATATCAATAAGATCTCGGTGTTTCACATCAACAGACAGTTTGATCTCCTTTCTTCCAGTGTTATAGGTTTAAAACGAAAATGTGTTTAATAGATGGAAACATGCACACTCAATATGCCTAATAGAGTCTTTTTATTACAAGGTGTGGACTAATTGTTGTGTAATTGTAACCTCATGCACGCATCCATGCATTTCTTTGCCCTCTCATATTCTCATCCTTGCCCTTGTAGGAAGCTGAACTTGCTAGGGTCAAGAGAGATGGATACAACTTCAATACACAAGCGCTGTCAGTAACCCTGTATGATGACTTGGACAGGTTCATTGATATCACTGATGTGGGGACAACACCAGAAACTAATCCATCTGCTTGTTTGGTAATTTTTCTAACCTCTCTTTGCCTATCAACTATCGTTTTATTGATTTTATATTTTCTTATGCTTGTAGTCTTGTCTATCAACTCCACTTTTCTATATTCAAAACCAAAGTCTGCCTACTTCTATTGCACATGGCACATTGAGATATTGTATACATCATATGAATAAATTGTAACTAAAGAAGAGAGAACCCAGATGCTATGAGTCATTGAGTTGACAATATTCATTTTAAATTTGTTGCCATGATAGCTAACCATTCTATATTTACATATAAAAATGTGTTTTGTTAACTTCAATAAAGAAGTCAATCAGCTTCCTTTTCCTTTTCATTAAATTTTTCTTTAATTTTCTTGGTATCTCAGAGCACTTATAGTCATTTGGTTGAGAATAGCATATACGGTGAAGTATAACTGAAGAATTTGAACGCAATATAGGACAGAGCTTATGGATAGAAATGGTAGCTTTCTGGTATAACAAACTGTTTTCTTTGGCTTCTCATTATTAAAGACCACTTACAACTCAGTCATTTCACTAGAGTCTAAGTGTCCTACATCATGAGCTTGCTGCTCACTTGTGCTATACAGAAGTACATCATGGTGCACTTGCAGATTATGCTTGTACTATGGCACAGCTAATGCGTCTCACAATCCTGTTAAGCTATTGATGAGTGGTGAATGATTAATGGTGATCCTTGAGCTTGCAGGGGCAGCATGAAACTTTAGTAATGATTACTACTTGTAATCTCAACTAGTTTTCATGATTAGTGTCTTGACACTCTGTGGTGTTAAACTGTAATGGAAAAGGCATTTCTTAATGGTGGAACTCACTGCTAGCAGTGTCACATTTAGCAATGCAAACTTATTGCGTAGGTTATTGTTCTTCAGTTTCTTAGAGTCATGACAGTCTCGTACAAGCATTATCATGTTGTGTTTTCAATCTTTAAGGGGTTGGACCATGAAATACTTTATTCGTCTTATTTTCTTTGGCTCTGGCAATCACAAACTGGAACAATAACAAGGCTTTTCCTATGTAGTTAGTAATGTATGTGTTGCATCGTTGGACGCTCATTTTTAGCATGACTTTGGAATGACTGAACAGCATTACAGAATCTGATAGAGAATTTACGTTCACAGTACTATCTTGGTATTTGTTTTTCCTTTTTGTTAAAAAAAAGAAGATTAAATCTATGATGCAGTCCTCAAGGTATTCAGGGCCACCATCCTTACTCAGTCCCTTGAAAGAGGAAGATGAAGTACCTGGAGAAGAACGTCAAGAAGACCAAGGCAGAGAACTGGGACAGCCAAAGGAGCAAGATTTAGGGGAAGTCACTGCATCAATGGGAGTGATGGGTTTTGGAGGGGAATGATAGAATGAAGTATGGAAATGCGCATGAAAATTTAAAGGGATGAAGATTCCAATGAAGAGGAGGGAGACGTGCTGAAATCAATTGAATTTCATGTGCTGTAATTTTGAAGATTAAGTCCGGTCCGGATTTACTTACGAGGGAATATATGGAAATTTTTCATCCCATGTTGCTCAACCAACCTCATACAATTGCTTTCGTCTACCATTTAGTAAAATGTCTTGCCTCCAACGAAATCGCCTGGTTATCATTGGTGTCATGATGAGCCTTTAAAGGTAATCCAAGAAAATCACCCCCAAAGCTCCCTTCTTCTCCAGGCATTGCCTTCTTTTCTCTTTTCTTAACACTCTCTAAGCTTCTCCATTTCAATCTCATTGCTGGTTTTAACAAACCTACTGCAATATAAATTGAGTGAAAAACTAAACATGAGATCAGTAATTTTATCTTTTCTCGTACACGCTTTCAGAAATTTTTCCTTTTCTAGTACGCGTTTGGGAATTGGGGGGCCTCGGTTCTCCAATTCAACAAGATTCAAAAAAGAAGGCCAAAAGGGCAAAAGAGTAAAACAACACATAAAACATTCGAATAGTCCTACTAGGAATAGGAAATAATTCGAGTAATCCTACTTGGAGTGGGAAAACCAAATAAATAAGGTTTCCTCCCTCGGTCTGTCCGTCTATAAAAGCACATCTCACCCGCACATCATTTCCTCAAAATCAAATACCCTAAACTCATCTGAAGATGTCGTGGTGTATGCAACTGGTGAAGCGTGCTAATTACAAGGCTACAGTGGGAGATCCTGGGACTCTTGGGGTTTTAACTATGACGGAGAACAAGTTTGTGTTCAGCCCAAACGTTCACACGTCCACCGCCGCGAAACCGGCGCTCGATGTGGAGTTCAAACAAATTACACGTCTCAAAAACACTAAGGAGGGAGGAGATAGACCACCTTGGCTTCGTCTCAGTGAGAAGGACAAAACTTACATCTTTGAGTTTGCAAGTTTTCGTGATCTTCATGTATGCGGAGAGTTTGCAGCCAATGCACTTGCTAAGCGTGGAGAAGCTGCAATACCTACTTGTTCTTCTGATGAACAAATCTGTACGGCAGAAATAATGCACCGTATGAAGCTATTACAAGAAAGCAGTGAATTGCACAAACTTCATACGCAGTATGTAATGAGTGGTGTCTTAACAGAAGCTGAGTTCTGGGCAGCTAGGAACAAATTTGGTGATGTAGATAGCCGTCCAAAGCCAAAGCAACAGGTTGGTTTCAGAAACTCAATGATAATGGACACCAAACCCGTGACGCAAGGCTGGACGAACAAGGTTACTTTTAGTTTGACTGCAGAGATTAAGTATCAGATTTTTGCCCTGAAACCAGCTGTTCAGCAGGCATTTCTTGCTCTGGTTCCCAGTAAGACTACGGAAAAAAAATTCTGGACAAAGTATTTCCGAGCTGAATACCTCCGAAGCACAGGCAATGCTGCTGCAGCTGAAGCAGAAGCCGCCGATGATGAGGAACTGGCAATGTTTTTGAAGGAGGATGAGGTATTGGCGAGGGAAGCTCGTCGAAAGCTTCGACGGGTTGATCCAACTTTGGACATGGAAGCTGACCAAGGAGACGATTATACGCACCTTCCAGATCATGGGATATTCTTTCGGGATGAGGTGTACAGCAGGAGAAGGACTTTATCACAAGACCTTAACCGGCAAGGTGCTGTTGTTCTCCAAGGCAGAAGCATCGTCGAAGTTGATGAGAGTGGTGTGCAGGAGAGATTTGGTAGGATTGCTCGGACAACTGAGATGGAGGATCTTCAAGAACCTCACCATCTTCATGTTGCTCAATTATTATGCATGAAGGATCCTGGAGACTACTTTGACACGCCACAAGCTAATAATGCAGTTAAAGCTGAGGAAGCATACGGCTCCCTGAGGCAGTCTATATCTAAAATCAAGAGCATTGGATTGGCAAATGCCACAGTTGCACCAGAAATTGCTCTTACGATTTTTAATACAACACCATTTTAGTGTTAATTACCCTGTCCATTCCATTTCTGTCAATAAGGTGTGTTTTCCAACAAAAAAGAAAGAAAAATGCAACTTTCTCTTACCTAGATTCTTGACGGTGTACAGGTCCAAAAACCATGAACACCTCTTAGCTGTACAATCAACATACCACAAAGGGATGATTGGTGTATCCAAAACCAATGACATGTACATCACGTACGATATATTTGCCAAACAGAAAGTAAAAGTAGCATTAACTAGAGGCATTCAAAACTTATAGCAGCATGCACTTCCCGTTTAAGCTCGTGCAAAGGTTGCTGTCTTGCATCCTCTTCCTCCACCTCTTCATCACTCTCATCCACTGATTCACCACAAAATAATTGTCAGACAGTATTTATCACAATTTTCTTAAGAGAAACAGCAGTCTTTATCAATAACATGACGATTTTGACAACACTTTGTGACAACCATGATACCCTGCAATTTCCACAACTTCCAGGTGATGATGGAAACATGTGTTAGCAGCCTCCTTAAAGCTTTGCTTCTGGAAATATGAATTGCATATCTACACCGATGAAGCAAACAATCAGGGGTAGGACCACGAAACAAGAATCAAGCATCACTCAACGAAGCAAACCTAATCCATCTGCTTGTGTGGTAATTTTTTTAACCTCTCTTTGCTATCAACTATCGTTTTATTGATTTTATAATTTTCTTATACTTGTAGTCTTGCCTATCAACTCCACTTTTCTATATGAATATAGCAAGTAACATGTTTCCTAATTATTTATATTAATATTATTCAATACCCAAGTCTGCCTACTTCTATGACATATTGAGATATTGTATACCATATATGAAGAAATTTTAACTAAATTAGAGAAGCCAGATGCTATGAGCGATTGAGTTGCCACGATAGCTAACCATTCTATATTTACATGTAAAAATGCGTTTTTTAAACTTCAATAAAGAAGTCGATCAGCTACCTTTTCCTTTTCATTTCCTAAGTTTTTTTTTTAATTTTCTTGGTATCTGAGAGCATTTACAGTCATTTAGTTGAAAGTAGCATACACAGTGAAGTATAACCGAAGAACTTGAACGCAATATAGGACAGAGTTATGGATATAGATGGTAGCTTTTTGGTATAACAAACTGTTTTCTTTGGCTTCTCATTATTAAGGACCTCTTAAAACTCAGCCATTTCACTAGTCCAAGTTTCCTGACACTCACTGGAGCAATTGCAATTATAGTTGTGCTATGGCACAGAAAATGCGTTTCATGGTCCTGTTATGCTATTGGTGAGTGGTGAATGATTAATGGTGATCCTTGAGCTTGCAGGGGCAGAATACAACTTTAGTAATGATTCCTACTTGTAATCTCAACTAGTTTTCATGATTATAGTGTATTGACACTTTGTGTTAAGCATTTCTCGATGTAAGTTGTGAAGAGTTTAACCATAGATATTCTCTTAACCGTCCCATCGACTAAGTGGAACTCACTGCCAGATGTGTCAAATTTAGCAATACAAACTTATTGTGTAGGTTAGTGTTCTTCAGTTTCTTAATGACTCTGAAGGTCTCATCACAGTCTCATACATTGTCAGCACGACTTTGGAATAACTGAACAGAATTACAGAGTCTGTTAGACATTTATGTTTGCAGTACTATCTTGGAATTCGTTTTGCCTTTTTGTTAAAAAAAGATTACATCTATGCTGCAGTCCTCAAGGTATTCAGGGCCACCATCCTTACACAGCCCCTTGAAAGAGGAAGATGAAGTACCTGGAGAAGAACGCCAAGAAGACCACAGCAAAAGGAGCAAGATTTAGGGGAAGTCACTGCATCAATGGGAGTGATGGGTTTTGGAGGGGAAGGATAGTATGAAGAATAGAAATGTGCATGAAAATTTAAAGGGATGAAGATTCCAATGATGGGAAGGGAGACATGTGCTGAAATCAATTGAATTTCAAGTGCTGTAATTTTGAAGATTAAGTCCAGTCTGGATTTACTTACGATTGAATATACGGACATTTTTCATCCCATGTTGCTCAACCAACCTCATAAAATTGCTTTCAAGCCAGCCATTTATTTATCTATTTATGGCAAAAGTTACCGGTTTAAAGGTGCTGCAATGAAAACACCCATCTGGCAGGCAGAAATGATAGATATAAATAGCACCCTTTATTTGCATTTTTCCAATGTCACAGCATCCAGTTCTTATTCTACAGATAAAACAACCATGAAGTGAAATGACAAGGTTATTGACTGCAGTTCATTATAGTCTTCGTGTCTGCAAGGAAGCAAGAACAGGAAGCAACTCCTAACACAACAGAAAGCTGAGGTTCCATCTTCATAAGCAAGTGCAACATTTGTGGGCAGTTCAGAGTGAGTGTAGAATTACTTGAACTCCATGTTGTGGACGAACTGTAAGAAATTGAGATGGTGAGTGAGTATAAGCTGGGGAAAGAGTGAAGGCATGGCGTTGCAAAATCATCGACAGAGCAATCTTTGCTTCTGTAATTGCAAAGTTTAAGCCCACACAAATCCGAGGTCCCATTCCAAAGGGTAAGAATGCTGCTATATTCTCGTCTGTAGCTTTAACAACCCCTTCAGCAAACCGCTCTGGTTTGAAGAGCTGCACATCTTGTCCCCAGAGTTCAGAATCATAATGAAATGCTACAATTGGGATGAGCAATTCAAGGTTAGCCGGAAGAATGAGCCCTCCCAGTTTAACTTCCCTTTCAACTCTTCTTCTAACGACAGAAGCAACGGGTGGATATAACCTCAGGGACTCATACATGATCATACTCATCTGCATATGCATGGAAATCAAAGTTAGAGAGAGCAAACAAATCAGGAGTTCAAACTTTAATTCAGTTCTTGACTTCCATACAGTTTTTAGTTTCGCAATGCCTTTCGGGTTTGGAGTTTGCTTGCCAAATACTTGTAGGACCTCTTTTCTTGCTTCCTCTTGCCAATCTGTATGTAATGCCAGAAGAAAGACAGTCCATGCAAGAAAAGTAGCAGTGCTTTCATGTCCGGCCAAGTAAAATGTCTTGCATTCGTCGACCAAATCGTCCAACGAAATCCTCTGGTTGTCATTGGTGTCATGATAAGCCTTTAAAAGTAATCCAAGAAAATCACTCCCTAAGCTCTCTTCTTCTCCGGGCATTTCCTTCTTTTCTCTTTTCTCAACAATCTCTAAAATGGTGTCGTGTATTCCTTTCTCAAGCTTCTCCATTTCAATCTCATCGCTGGTTTTAACAAACCTACTGCAATATATATTGAGTGAAAAACTAAACATGAGATCAGAAATTTGAGATTTTGTTAAGAGGAAGTTACCTGAGGCCAGGAAACTTGGGTTTCAAAGCAGTTTTAAATGTTAAGGTGGATATCTTCCATAGCATCTCAAAAATGTCTTTCCCTTCTAAGTAGGTGCTTCCAAATGCTGTCCTGGAAATTACTTCTGAAGTCAACAACCTAAATTCTTCAAACACCTCAATCTCCTTGCCTTCATGATTTTCCCACCTTTCTAGCATCGTCTCAGCACTAGCTATCATTGCATGAATCTGACCCTAGTAAACCAACACCAACACCACTATCATGCAATTAGCAGATTTATGTTCAATTATTTCCCAATCTTCACTAAATGACCGTGTTATTGATTCACACACGCTGACACATCATTTGATGAATAATTTACTTTAGCGCTATAAGAATAACGAGTAATTACTATGAACTTACTTTTAAGCTCTCTCCATGGAAAGCGTGGTTGGCCAGCTTTCGCAATTTCGCCCATTTTTCACCTTCCTTTCGAGTTATAAGACCATTTCCTAATAGCTTCATCAAAAAGCCTCTCGGGTTGGATTTTGGATAAGCTCTATGTGTGTTATTCAGTATCTCCTTGCACAACTCAGGATCCATAATGACCAAAACAGGTTGAGGACCATCCCAGTGAAGAAAAGTCTTCCCTAATATTACAAAAAAGAGGACCAAATTTATCCAGGGTTTAAGATCTAAACCATTGATCAAATCAGTTTTTAGGAGAATGTGTAGTTCATGTTCACAGTTTGACAAAGAGATTGAGTGATACTTTAGATTTAAAAACCATAGGTTAAAAGCTAAATATTTCATTACCATATATCTTTGTCCATGAGTGCAAATGAGGTTGAACCAGAGCAAACACGTCATGTGACAAATTTCTAGGCCTTGCCATGGCTTCTTTTTGCATGTTGGAGATTTCTTTGGTGTTTCCAAGGATAAGTCTGTAAGAAGGGCCTTTGATCCCTTGCAAAGCCATCAGCTTCTGTATTTGAGTTGGCGTCCACCATAGTTTGTGAAATATCTTGAAGAAAGCTGCTAAGACGATGAAAAGACACACAACTGTGGCTACTTGGTCTCCAAACCAACTCATGCTTCTTGTTGCTTTTCTCTTAATTTGGCTCTATCTCTGAGTTCTGAATTCTGATTTGCTCTTAGTTGATCAATTATCGAAAATTCTATTATGCTCTAGAGTATCAATTCATCAAAGCTTTCAACCGTTGGATTTAAAAGTTTTGATCTAATGGCTGAAAATAATTTGTGAAGAAAAATCACTAAAATCACCTGAAAAAACTGGATAACCTGCGGTAGTGGGTTTCTTTACCTCCCACACGTGAAAGCTTGCATACAGAGATGAGCTTTCCTCTTCAACCTGGAGATGGCAAATCTACAGAGATGGGAAAAGATGAATGTGGGATATTGCAAGCTCAGTCGCAAAAACCCACACCAAAAACCATGGCTTCTCTTTCTTAGGTACAGGGGAGGACGAATTAAGGGACAAGATGTTGGTGAGTCCTTACTAAGTTAGGATTTTGGTTCATTATTTCATTAGAATTTTGGTTACTTACCAATTATTATTTAGTCTTATTGTAATAGTAATATACTTCATATTGTAATTTAGATATATTTCCTATTTTATTTAGGGTTAACACATCTTTATACTTGTATAAATACCTCCATATTGGAGAAGAATAATAATATGATCATATATGAGCATAATTGAATATTTACCCTATTTTGTTTGACATGGCATCAGAGCCAACTTTTTTGGTGACCCATGTGTTGTGCTCACCCGTGTTCTAGCCTCATATTTTTTTTCCTATCGGTGCCCTGTGTGCCCTCCTGGGGTTGTGTGTTGTGTCGTTGTGTTCGTGTCATTCCTGTCTTCGTGCATCTACCGTATTTGTGTATTTGCTATGCTCCGCTGTGTTCCCCTGTGATAACCTCTGCCAAATTGAGAGTCATTGGCACTCCTCATTCCTAACCCATCATGGGTCTTCATCTTATGGTCTTTCTTGATGTCTCAGCTTCTCTATCTTTGAAACTTCATAGCAAGTCTCTTTACTTTGTGAGCCTCGTCACCTCTCACCGAGCCGTTGCTTTACTCCGTGAGCCTCGTCAACGCTCGCCGAGCCATATCTGCCGTGATTTCTGCCTCTGTGTTATAGACTTGGTATCACATCCCAAGTCAAGCTTCCAATTAAGTTTCCAGGCCCGTCTGGCATCTGTAATCCCATACCATACCAGTCTAAAACCAATTCATTCAAAGTTATCCCGGCCACACTGCCGTTGTCCCCTTTGCACATCTACTTACTCTCTCTATGTTGCCGGCATTGTCCCGGCTTCTTGTCTTGCCCATACCCCACATGCATTCTGTCTTCCACTTGTTTCACTTTTTATATTCAATATTCTATGTTCTCTCTTTGCCTGCCAACACCCTTTGTGATTAGCTCTATCTCTTGAGCTCTCTCTGTCTTTTCTTCTCTTGCCCATATGCTGGATGTCTTGCCTCTTTTTTTTATCCTTTATTTTATTGACTTGTTTTGCACCATATGTCTCTTCCTTTATCAACACCTCTCGCATTTGTTAACATCACCTACCCTATCTATACAAATTCATCCACCTCCCTACCACCTTCTCCTCTTGCATTTGTTTCTGCCACGAGATTGGCATGTTTGAGTCTCTTTACTATTATTCAATTTCTCTTCTTCCAAATCTCGACCCTTTACCAGTGTCAGATTTGAGGGGGAGTGTTGCAACTTTATTTGGGTGTTACTTTCTCCAAATCTTAACTCTCGTACATCGTCGGATTTGAGGGGGAGTGACACCGCTGCTCATCTATTCCGTTGCAATTTAACCACCTATCTGCCATGGTTGATTCTGCTACATCTCAGTGTTAGTCAGTGCATGTTTCTCAAGTACCATTGATCATATGGCTCCATCGATCCCTTCTCTTCAGGGGGAGAGGGGGAGTGAAGAGAAGTTGTCTCTGCTGTTGCTAGTGCCAATGCCTTGTATTGCTGTTGATGATGCCTGTTATGTCTCTGTCTTGTTGCTCTTATTGGTGCCAGTATTGTTGCTCATGCCTTTGCTGGTGTGTTTCCGCTACAGTCATGCCCGTTGACCTTGCCTTTGCTATTCCCTTTCTTTGCCTTGCCTTACCCTATTTGTTAGGGTTTGGCTTTGCCTTGCCATGCCTTGCCTTACCCTATTTTTAGGGTAAGGCTTTACTTTGTCGTGCCTTACCCTATTTTTAGGGTTTTGTTGCCCTATCTAGGCTTTCTTTGCCATACCTTGCCACCTTGCCTTTGCTTGGCCTTTATTTACCTTACCTTGCCTTACCCTATTTTTAGGGTTTGGTTGCCTTTGCTTTTGCCATGTTCACAGGACTTCTGTGTTCTGCCTTATCTGCTGCCGTGCTCACAGGGTTTCTGTGTTCTGCTATGTGCCCTATATTTTAGGGTTTGCTCTTGTGTTTGCGCTGCGAACTTTGGTTTAGTTTGTCACTTGTTTCACTCGTGGTTGACGAAAAGACCTTCTCTACAATTGGTGCTTCTCAAGTATGGTGTTTTGTGACTTGCTTGTCAAGTTGGGCGTGCAACATATCTTTGCCAAACTTGAGGGGGAGTGTTGGCGAGTCCTTACTTAGTTAGGATTTTGGTTCCTTATTTCATTAGAATTTTGGTTGCTTACCAATTATTATTTAGTCCTATTGTAATAGAGATTTACTTCCTATTGTAATTTAGATATATTTCTTATTTTATTTAGGTTTAACATATCTTTGTACTTGTATAAATACCTCCATATTAGAGAAGAATAATAATATGATCATATATGAGCATATCTGAAAATATTCTACCCATTTTATTTGACACAAGAGGGGTCGCTTGAACCCACGAACTGGCCAGTAAAAAGGCTATGGATAGCTGTGGAGGTTTGAGCAGACCCCATGGCGAGCAGAATGACGACCCCCAAGAGATGCACACAACGTGCTAGACGAAAGGCCACAGAGGTTGTTTTGTTTTTTGTTGTGTAAAACCCTGAATATTACCTTAGATTATTGAGCTCTATCTCAAGATCATGTAGGAGAAAACGGTTCGTCAATCGGAGCCCCACAACCAAAGTTATGAATTTTAGAAGTTTTTAAGAACTTTTAGAATTGAAGTTGCAGAGCTTTGACGAAGAAAAAAGACTCAGCGTGTTTGGGGTTGTAATCTAGCGCTTCTCATTTTTGTGCCTTTTTGAAATGATTCATTAGCAAGGCGCCACATGTCAATTTTTAATTGCACTAACTTCATAAATTCATTAAAAAGTCATATGTGCTCTGAAAAATTCATCAAAAATTACCCCAAACTTGTAATCACGTGTACTTTTATCTCGTGACCTCCAAATCACATGTACTTTTGGTTAGATTAATTGGTTTTATTTTGGTTAGATTAATTGTGTAATTGACATGGATTTTGTATATATTTGATCTACAAAATAATAAACCCAATTCCCTTCTCCCCTTCTCCTCCTACTCAACTTAGCAGCCAAACCCCATCCAAAACCCTTAATTATTCCTCAATTTTTTTAATTGATATTGTCATATTTTTCTTTTTTCTTTCTTTTTTATAATTAAGTGAGTCGAGATGGAAAGCCCTAAAACATGGGTGTGTAGCTCGAGGTGGAAAGCCAGAAAACATGGGTGTTGGGAACAAGGGATGAGATCCCAACATGCTTTCGTTATTCAAGGACGATGTTTGATACTTTCCTTACCATTGAAATCAGGACGTCCTTCAATATGAAAGCAAAAGCAAACTAGAGAGAAAACATAAGCAGAAATCAATAAAAAAAAAATGCAGTTCCCTTCGATTCCTGAAGCCTCAACAGATTTGAAACTATCCCTTGCTCATGGGGTAGGTTGGGGTTGATGGTAATAAAAGGAACATGTATTAAGGTGCACCAAAACTTCTTGGCTCGTGAAGAAGGGAGCCTAGATACCATCTTCCACATACCTCTTAAATAAGCATACAAGGGAGCTTGGATGAAGTAAGCAATGTTCATTATACTGTTACTAATGGCAATCAGATCGTGAGTACATTGTTGGAAGCTATTAAGAGTATTTAGCCTTACATCCGACGTCTTGTGTATGATTTCTCCCTCCCCAATATCTCGTGTCAAAAAAGAAAAAGAAAAAGAAAGCATGCGATGTACATGCGATGTAGTGGGTACGGTATGCCCGCAAGGCTACACCCGGCAGGTATGCAAAAAGTGTTGCATGACTGTTTGAATCTGCATTTTCATCTATTAATTTGAATCTGTTTGTCACACAATCTGCATTTTCCTTTAGTTAATATGCATGAGACATTCCATACTACCCATTTACTCCTGCCTACTCCTTTTCCTATTCTTTGGTACTAAAAATATCTCCTTTTAGTCTATGGTACTAAAACCACCGAGCCAGAAGGCTGACAAAGTATAAGAAAAATATCTCAATGAAATATATGTGGTACAAGCGTTTGGTACATCAAAAAAATTATACAATGTACTTACATAATTATTATTTCAAAAAAAATAAAGTAAAAATTTATATGTAAGCACCCGTTTGGCTGAACCTAATTCACCTCTTAGTTTTAGCTATCTTGGAAGGGAGTGCATAAAAGTACTTGCAAATCTATTATTTGACCATGAAGGAACTTTTACAACTGCACCCACCTACTGCACTTGGATTTGTAGTCACCTGAATGAAAAACCAGGATTGGGTTACTTGTACATAAATCCTTGTATAAAAGATGTGATATTTAAATGACACTTCTCTTGTGGCCTAGAGGCCATTGGCTTTGATAACACTATTTATAGCATCATAAGATAACTACCCAAAGACAAACAAATAATCAATCAGGAAATCGTACAACATGCTACGACGAGGCATCTGACACACTAACTGATAACTGAAAAGAAATGCAAATGACGAATTCCAAATAGCTTCAAACCAAATTATAAGCTCTAGTTCTATTAATTTTCTCCAGGCTGCAAAAGACTGCAGTATTCTAATGTATCAGATTGATTTGTGCCTCAAGTTCTGCAGAAAGTAGACTACTAGAGTGGGACCAGTATTTCTCCCACTCGGTAAAGCCTAGAGAAAACTAATATTTAAAAAATAATAATTTAACTTCATGACACACACTTCTTAGTACCATAGAACGTTCCTGAAGAGCACATCCCATTGAGACATGAACATCTAAAATAAGCAACAGGTCTACTTAGACTACTAAAAGAGTTTTGTTCTACCAAATTTAGATGGAACTCAGCAGATTCGAGATCTTAATTTACATCCCCATTTTGTTTACCAAAAAAAGGCACAAACAACAAATCTAAACAACCCCAGGACACCAGCATTAACCTATTTGTTGCACTGGCAGATGGGCACCATATTGCATTGCATTGCCTATTATCTTTCAATTACTGCAACCTATTTAGGATATAATATAGACAGTGATGCCAAATAAAGGCAAAATTCAGACAATTTCTATGCCAACTATATGACATATGGCACCGTAATGATATGTTTCATGCCCACTAAATTGTTTGATAGCCCATCAAGGGTACCATTATCATATGCTTCTTACATGTAAACCACTGTGCAAAGGTGAGCCAAGACCTACACAAAATCTTTAATATATTTGATATATAGGACACCATTATGATAACTTTTATGTCTAGCAGATGGTTCTTACTTTTCTTAAGCTCCAATACTCACAAATTCTAAAGAAAAACTTTAAAAATAGATCTTTCATTATGAAGAATATCCTTCGTGCTCATTATCCTAGTTCACATATCCCATACAATGAATTTCCATGTAGGGTTCATAGGTATAAGATTCAATGTGCACATGCAGTTCTGCGAAGCATAATACAAGAATAAAGCATGCAAAGGCAACAGAACAAATTGACTTACTTGGAAAGCAGAACGGATCAGCTCCTCAACATAATCAACAGTTGCTCCTTTCACAAAATCATATGAAACATTGTCGACCACCAACTTTACTCCTTCTTTCTCAAATACTCTATTATTGAATGGATCTCCAATTAAACAAGCAACCCAGATAAGCAAAAGTGCATTTAGTCAAGAATTTGAAATATAGAGAATTAAGAGGGGACAAAAACCTGTCATCTGGGTGGGTTTTGTCATCCAGATCAAAAACATATTGGAACCCAGAACATCCACCAGTTTCTACACTCAAGCGAAGCATCTTTCCCTCTGCTTCACTGGCTTGCAGCTGCTTCATTCTCTGTGAGACATTAATTGAGAAGCCAAAGTCAGCACACCAATGTCACCGACTCACAATATAAATAAGGATTACAAACCCAAAGGTCATAAATTACATGGCACTCTCTTTATCTAAAAACTGCCTTTCATGAGCATGATAACCAACATTATCAAAAAAAAAAAGAAAAAAAAAGAAATGCCACTGCTTGGCTTATTTGTCTGAGAGAAAAAAACAGAACTTGTCTTCGTCCATCCACTACACAGTTCTGTAACAATTAGCATAACCCACTTCATTTTTATCTGTGTCTCTATAGCTATATACAGAATCTAGGATAACTAATTTTATCAAGACAAAACTTACATCTTTAGAGTCTCCAATCAAAAGAAAATGGTTCATCACAAATTAGCTAAACAACTGAATCAAAACCAGTTTGTGACATTGTGTTGAGGCTTATGCTTTTTGTTTGTGAAACACAATAAGCAAATAAAAAATTCATTCCTCTTCAATAAATAAATAAATTCTGTCTTCATTTTCTTTGCATACAAATAAAGCAAATTACAAAATTTTTGCATCCCAATGAATTAGAAAAACTTCATAAAAGATCCCAAATTGAGAACAAGGAAAAAGAACCCATAAACAGAAATGGAAAATCCAGGCAAGCCATCAAAAACAAAAATCTTCAAGCACAAACAGAGAAGGGAGGGAGAGAGAGTACTTGAACACATGTATCAGTCATCACAACAGCATCGAGGGACGGAGATGAAGATGAAGATGAAGAAGAGGCTTCTTCCACGGCAGAAGACGAATAGAAAGAAGAACTTAGAAGCCTCTGGTTCTGCCTGATTCGAGCTGCAAAGAAGGGAGTGAGTCGGTGAAGAATCAGAGATCTTGGAGCCATTGTTGTTGTTATTATTATTATGCCTATTATTCTCTCTCTTCTCTCTCAGTACGCCATCGTAAGCAAAACTCGCACTTCTCTCCTTCTGGGACGCCTGGCTGCTTTTGAAACACCAAGTTTCGCTTCTTCAAAATGGGGTGTTAGTAAAACGACGCCGTTTTGAGCCAGACCTTAAAAAAAAAAAAAAAAAGAACTCCCCAAACTCATTTTCGACTCCCCAGCCCCGTAACTCCTAATTCTCAATTCTTCTCTCACCTTCTCATTCTACTCCAGCACCTCTTGTCGCTGCCGTATTTGTGTTGCTGCCGCCGGCGGCCCGCCGACTCACTTGAACAGCCATCGCTTCCATCCATCCATATCCCTAGAAAAACAGACAAACCCAAGCAATGAACTCGGCGGCTCGGAGTGTGTGGAACGTTTTCAAACGGTCGAGTCAGGGCGTCGACTCAGTGAGCCACGGGCACCATCATCGTCAAGAACAATGGAGAGGGATTCGGGTGAAGGTCTTCAACGGGAACCTGGAGTCCGCGCTGACGTTTATGCAGAGGAAGATGCAGTCCAGTGGGATCGAACGGATGATAAAGCGCGAGCAAACCCACCACATCAAGAACTCTGAGAAACGCGTCTTGGCTCGCAAGAACCTCGAGCGTATTATCAAATCTCAGGACCTCGCTCGCAAGCTCAAGGCCATCCTCTCCAAGAAAGTCAGGTATACATACGTACATACCCATTTCACAAAACCCATATCTTATTTTTGGGTTTTTTTTTGTTCATATGGGTTCAGTGAATTGCAATAGCTGGATTGTAGATTATGCATAATGTTTACATTACATGATTAAGAATGTGTATGGTGAAATTGGGTTTTGTGCCAATTGATAGATCCCGGAATGTTTTATTGAATTGAAGGCCTCCTTAGCTTGTTGCTTGTTTGTAGCTAAAGTGTTTGAGGTTATGCCTGTGAAAACCAGTGTATGCTCGAGTGCTTAGTTGTTTTTGTAGTTGTCCTATTGTAAACTACCCGTAAAAGTGACTTGGAAATGTTGCTCAACCATTTGTTTGGTAAACCCTTGTTTGAGAAAGGGGAAAAGATTCTTCAACTTATAGAACAAAACTTAGCCAAACTGTGTTTAGTTTGCTTTATTTTCCCTTTCTATTCTTCATGTAACCAAGCATAAGAAAATATTTAAGGTTTCTGGTCGTTGCTTTTCCCAAAGGTTCTCTAGTTGAAAGTGAACCTCAAGCACAAACCCCTTTCTGTTGAGTTATAAAGTTTATATATACTTGGAGAGCAAGTTATAGTTTTTCACTAGAATTCTAGATTTTGGAGTGTTGACAAGGATGCAAAGCCCAAACCAAACAAGTGCTATCTCTTCCCAAGATTATATTGGGAGTTGGAACTATTCATATTTCATTGTCAATGGATTTTACTTATTGTTGTTTTAATTTCCACACGTCTTTTTTCCCTCTTTTTTTTGTTTGTTTCAATCTTCCTTTTTCAATGTGAATATCTTTATGGATGCCTTTCTTGTTTTTGCTTATAAAATATTTTCGCTATTTACCTTCTTATGTGTATACTGATGTTCTGAATTCATATTTTGCAGAGGCCTGTGAGAATATATGGCTCAAGCAGATGCTTGACGGACATATAAACGATGTATTCTTTCCTTCTGGAGTATCATGGACAATACAGCACTCTCTTTTTGCACTGCCATTGTAGTTTTTTATAGACAAGTTTATTGACTCAGCTTTTTCTTAAGGGAAAAACACTCATGTTTCATTTGAGAAATGTTACTTCAAATGCTTCCATTTTGTCATTAAGTGGTGTATGAGCGGTTCTTAGCAAGCTCAAGTGTAAATTATCCATATCATGCCGCGTAAAATGATTTATAGTTACTCGGTGTATTGGAATTGATCTATGTGTTCTGCAGGAAGCCTTTACTCTATGAGGAATTCAACTACTTCAGTAAATTGAAAATTTAAGTGCAAGCTCAGTTCTCTCTCTGTTGTTTTGTAGAATATATTTAGCATTAATCAAAGGAAGTCTCAAACCAAAAAATACTCAACAAAGGTTCTTGAAGTTGCTGAAGCACATTTGTGCAAGTTTACTTGATGCTCAATTTGTTTTTTTGGGTCTGATTAATCTGGTTATTGTTATATGCTTGTGTGTTGGAGCGTTTTATTTGCACCTATTTTATCTGGTTCACAAAAACTGAACGGCGCGTAAAGCTGAATCACAATTCAAAACGTTTCGGATGGCATACTTGATGATGCTTAGAATGCGATGATGCCACACCACAGTAAAGGGTGATGACCAAAAACCAGTGTCTTTTTTGATAATCCATTATCAAAACCAATGTATAATAGAATGTAAGGTTACAAGGCAAATTCAATGTTTTCACGCTTCTTGCGTTGTGTCCCCCTTTATATTATTCATTCTGCATTAAGCCTAATCTGATGTCTAAGAATCATAACCACAACTAGGTAAGATGTTCTACATTTAACCACTCCGTCCAGCACACACACATCTACAATTAACAGAAAATCTGAAAGTTCACTGTAAATCCTCATTGATATAATAATTCTGTTAGTTTTGGTTTGGAAAGAAGAAAGCTGGAGATTCATTAGGAGCTGCCAAACCCAAGGAACTGGTCTACTAGTTTTGCCACAGACTGGGCTAGGTTATCTGCTGCATCCTGTGAGGATGCCTCCGCATATACACGTATAACATCTTCTGTTCCCGATGGTCGTATAAAACATCGGCCTCTAGGGTGTTTAGCTGCAATATAAATAGGAACAAAAAAATCATCTTCAAAAGTTTGTTTATAAATTGAATACATCTAGTTCTACAATGTGAAACATAGCAGTCATCACTTTGAAAAGTTTCTGCATAATGATGAATACAGAATGCCAATGCATAAGTTTGTCTTCTAAAAGCTGGCCAAGTAATTTAATGGTCCAGACCAATAATCAATACAGATATCGTGCAGAGAAAATATTGAACATCATGTAAGATAAAAGGATAAGATTTCATTTGCTGCTTACCAGTTTCAGCGTTGATGGCTTCTTGAATGCCGGGGGGTGTCACAGCCACGGTTTCTGCATTTGCTGTAACAACAGCACTTCGGTCCACAACTTTTACCTGATAATTAAAAGTGAAAGAATTAGTTTCTGAATAATATTATACTTTACAAAGCTGAAGCTTAAGCATTTACACAACTATTCTTCCGGGCAAGTTGCCTCCAACAAGAAAAATGACGGAAAATCAATTATTTTGTAAAACGAATGACATATGCAAGCCCAAAAAGAAAGCAACTATAAAGAGAAGAAACAGCGTGGAACATAGAAAGATGATCAATGGCACTTGCCTTGAGCTGCCTACTGGGTAGATCCTCATAAATCTCATTCCATCTCTCTATTGACCATCCCATATGTTTCAGAATTGCCTCCACTAAGAACACCCCACTCAATGCATCCCCAGTAGCCTGGTTAATCAATTCGCTTACCGCCAATAGTCTCAAAGCAGCCTTATGCTGTTCTGAACCTGAAAGAAACAACCATATACTTCATTAAAATAGGTAATGGACAATCATGTCAGCACTTATACAACACATAAAGTCTGTCTGATTTAACCTTTAGCTACATCAGAAAGCTCAGTAGTCCTGGCCTTTAACCAGCATAAAAACTGTTCTGAGAACAAGATGGTGCCATGGCCATTTGCCTCAAAGTAAATCCCAATATCATACTCCGCAGCTTTCTCGTGCAGGTATTTTACTCCTGTAGGAGTAAATGTGACTTCTAACCCTAACTGTTTGAGATAATCGGTGGATGCTCCATTTGCATATGCTGTTTGCACAATACCAAGGTGACATTGATAACCATTTTTTGCCTTAACATCTATTACCTTATTCAAAATGCTTAGTTGCTCCGTGATGAATATAGCAAACAAAGACAATATCTTGTCCCCATCAACAAGTTCAATCTTGTTACTACTTGTAGATGGCACAATAAAATACACAAGCCGATCAGCATCACCATCCAAACTAGCACACCTGAAAAGCTAGAACAATGCAAGCAGTTAGTCCTCGCCTCTTATCATTGAATGTAACACTTTGCATCAACAATACAACATTAATAAATTGACAACATAAAAAATTGACCATTTTGAAACCACAAAAACAATGCTTGGATTTTTGCACACTGGCATTCTTTGTAAACAAACCAAACTAGTTTTAGAGAAAAACATCATGAGAAATAAAAAACAAGATTGTTTCTGAGACCCATGGTCATTTATATCAATAATAGGTGTACATATCCCTTGTAAGAACTCCAACTAGTTGTTAAATAAGATCAAAATTCAAGTTTTTTAGAAGCAGTAAACTTACCACTAGTTATGCTATTATGAAAAATATCATGTGTTGCCCAATGAAATGTAATATAGATCACAAAGTTATAATAACAAGTCAATAAGCCACGAAATTTCACAAAGTTTCTCCCATCTATCTCATTGATGTAGTACATGTATTTTGCATCCATATATTGATATCAAAAGAAATTTTCAAGATAATGTGTTTCTAAGGCATTTGCCAGCAGTATCTATTGATGCAGGCATTTCAAGCAAGCTATAAGTAAATGATAATTAAAATTCATTGTATAATCAAAAGATGGCTGACCTTAACCCAACATCCTGTGAACCAAAACTAAAGGGAACAACCTTCTCTTTCTGCACATAATCAGCACCAACTCCTTCATTGAGTACACCTCCTTCTTTTCCAGAGTTCCGAACCTCAATAGCCAAACCATTCAACATTGTCTTCAAGATTTCGAGTTTTTCTCCACCAACGCCATTTGCCCCATCCACAACCAACTTGTCATCCACATTGTTGGCGTGAGTTCCACTAGGACTCAAATCTACCAAGCACCTAACCAACCACAGAAAAGACCTTAAGTGAAGGCATTCAACCAAGATATGATTTTTTTAAGAACAAACTAACTCATAAGCCATAACACAACCTCCATCTTCAACTACCTGAACGAGCTTGAAAGCTGCTTGAAGTAATCAGTTTCTGACACTTTCATACCCACATTTCTAGCACGAACCATCCAATGTAGCTGTGGAGTAGTTAAAATTCCCATGTCAAGGGCAACTGCTCCAATAATCGAACCGATTCCCTTCAATGGAGAAAATCCTAACTAGATCAAGAACCTAAAGAGATTATAAAACCTTCATCCTAAACAATGGTAAAAGAGCAGATACCTGTTTAGCAGCTTCAAGCAAAAATTCTCCGCTGGGCCTTGTATCTCTTGCCAGCAATATCTCCACTGGTTTTGTGCCATCAAGTGTGATGTTTTCTTTTTGAACAAATTCAGCTATCAACTGTTGAAGATTTCAGTCAACCTACAATACATACTGACGAAAAGAAAAGAGAAAAAACACACACACACACATCCAAGGATTATATAGAGAAAGAAAACGGGACCTCAACAAGATGTTGGGGATCATGAGCATTGGCGAGGGTATCAGCGAAGGGCTCCCAATCTTGAGAAAGCATTCCACCAGTCGGGTCAGCAACTTTGACTCCATTATCAGAGACCTTGTTGTGAGAGGCTGTGATCATCAGCCCAATCACAGATTGGGTCTTGAGGGCCCTTAGAGCCGCTAGAATTCCCACCCTGTAAACCGTCGATTGGAGGATGGACGCATCCGCTCTGAACCCAGAAGTTCCATACGATAGCTTCACTCCTGATGCCAGCATTTCAAAATTAAATCAACAGAAAACATAATTTTGTTGAGAGGAAAAATGTGAGATAGAAAACGTGGACCTTGTGGAGGTGGGAAGTGAGAAGAGGAGCTGAGGAAGAGTGAGCGTTGGTCTTCATTCATGGCTGTCAATAAAAAATTTCAACAAAGAACCCTGATTGGAAAAAAAAAATTACATTAACAAAGATACAGGCATAAGGTATTATATGCATATATGAACTATAAAAGCAGCCACTATTCTTTTTATTCTCTCTTTCTCATCTCTCTCTTTCCAGAATCGCATTCTTCATTCTTTCTGGTCAACATGTCAAATTTTCTGCTATTCAAAATGTGAATCATAATCTTATAAACCAAAGCTAACCAAATCAAAGTTTATGAAACATACCCACATCTCAAAAACACACAAAAATTCAACCAAACCCAATTGATTATAAACTCAATCTCACAACTTTACAATCCCAGATTTCATACAACAGTAAAATTACAGAAAATGCATACAAAATGAGAATATGATCAAACACTAAGCGGCAGTATAAACTCTGAAAGTGTGAAGACCCAGACCTCCAAAAACCTCACGAAATCAAAGATTGAAAATTCCACAATTTGGTTCTGTTCAGATTGCTATGGAGCGGAGTGGCGTGAGCAGTTTTGGGTTGGTCTTGACGGATGTATCTTTGCTGTAGTGTTTTTATTAAGCCTGGCCCAATGGCACTCCCGTAAATAGTAGAAACTGCAGCCCCAAATAATAATCATTTGTTCTTAGAAAAACATATGCCCTTATGCGGCAAAATGCAAAGCTACCATCATCCAATCCATTTACCGTCACAACTACCAGGTCAAGAAGACAGTCATGGGTCTGCTCTCATGGTGGAAAGGCAAAGACACCACACCCGAAACCAAGCCCAACCCGGCTCCGAAACCCGTCGAGGCTCCGGGCATGAACGGCGCCGTTGAGGTGCCTCGACCCGTTGAGTTGCCTCGACCCGCCAACATCACGGTCTTTGAATTCGGGTCGGTCGCCGCTTCCGCCGACAAGGTCACTCTCGCCGGATACTGCCCCGTTTCCGAAGACCTCGAGCCCTGCCGCTGGGAGATCCTCCCCGCCAGTGGCTCCGACGCGCCCCAGTTTCGCGTGGTGTTCTGAGCAACTGGGTAAACTTTTGTGAGCTTTTGTAGTTTATTCACTGTAATTTTCATTTCTGAGAAAACCTCTGTTGAGGGTTTTGCTGGTATGTTTTTAGATGCATGGGGTTATAGCAATTTCCGTGAATTTGAAGCTTTTAGCTTAACGATGGGCAATTTAGTATGATACATTGTGTTTTAGAAGAACCGAAATTTTTATTTTGTGATTTTAAGAGCTGATCAGATGTTCTTGTAGGTAACTTTTAAGGTCTTCAAATGCTCTTTCATAATGCATAGTGTTTGTGTTTCTAAGCTACATGGGTTTTTAATGTGAAATAGTGCTTCTTGTTGGACTCTATATTCAAAATGTTGTGCTTTAGAAATTCAAATTCCCTTTTGCAGTCTCTTGAAATCTTTGGGTTGCAAACTTGTAAATTGTCATTCAGTGGAAGAAGTAGAAACTGTGTTAGAGGTTCAGTAACAATAGGTCTCTGCACTCTGCATGAAGCTCCTTTGTAGTGTAAATTAGTGATGGAGTGGAAAGACCAAAGTGTAGTGGGATAATTTCCAATCATATTAGAATGGATTAGGATTTGGAGTTGGAAAATGGGGGAATTCCTAAGGGTCGGCGAATCAAGAGACCTAATTTTTTAGGTTTGAAGCTTGTGATTCCTTTCAAATGCCTTGATCTTTCATTTGAATGTCACTACCTGTTAATCAAATAGTTTTGAGAATAAGCATTGCACAATCACAGCATTTGTTTTAGGAAAAGTTAAGATGGGTATGGGGATGCATGTAATCCAATGTTTCCATTTGCACCTGGAATTTTCCCAGACAGAGCCATTTTCTGGGAAAGTTTGGAGGAACTGTTTGTGCCAGAGGATTTGTGCTTGTGGTCAGTTCTGTTGGCCATTTAGCATTGGTTCTTCAAAACTTTTATGCCAGTATGTTCTGTCAAGCCTGCATATAGGAAGGATCATTACTTGCTGATGGAAACGGAGCAGACATGTAAGAGATGGGCACTCTGCTGAATTGCGTTTTGCATATTGTTGAAGGAGCCCTAATTTGTTTTGTTTTTACCATTTTGTTTTTGTTCAAACCCTAATATTTTTCTGAGGCTGCTAAACACCTCCACTAAATCAGAGGTTGGGTTTCGTTCAAATAAAACCTCTGTTTCCCCAACCAACACAACTGAAAAACTGGATACTTATTTTTCCTTCAGTCAGCCAGTGATGCAAGTTTCGTTCACAGCATAATTTTCAGAAAATAAGAAAGAAAATGGCAAGGCAAATTCTCCAAATCGTTGGAATGGCAGTATTAAGTTGACAACATTACATTCATTTGATTCACTAAAATTAAGGTGAATTGCAGTCCAAGCCCACCATGACAAGTTAGGCCAGTCGGTCAATAAAGTGTGTCCATTGTCCGCCCTCTTGAACTCGATTTTGAGAGGGGCAATAATACACTAAACTTACACACACAATACAGATACTAGGACTCGAATTCAAGACCTTGCTTGGAATAGCAAGTACTCTAAACCACCACACTAATGGGTTCTTTTGCTTCTCTTTGTATATTATGGCTTGTTTGAGAGTGATTCTGGATAGGCCAAAAAGCACTTATATGAAGAATCACTTCTTTATATAATCACTTTAAGTGGTTTTAAGTAATTTTATAGAGAAGCACACAAAATCACTTAAAATCACAAGTGATTATATGGAGGAGCACATGGGAGGTGTTTCTCCCCAGAAATGATTCTGGCCTACCTAGAATCACTTCCAAACGAGACCTTAAAGTAGTTTAAAAAATCGTTTTGTCAAAAAGATAAAAATAAATCAGCCCAGCCCATTTCGGTATCTTAAATTAAATGGGTCAAGCTCATACTTTACCGACCGATTAATAGCTTCAGAGGCCAAAACCAGGAGACCTTTCATTTTCATTTCTCTCGCCTCTCTTCTCATTCCTCTCTTCCATTTTTTTGCCTCACAGTAACCGACACAACACTATTAATTTATCAATGTCTTCAACTTCGAAGAAGCGCCCGAAACCCAAACCAAAACCGAGCCCTGAGTCTTCTCTTTCTTCCATTGCATCAGCATTGGAACCATCCCAGAATTTCTTTCCCTCAAAAAAAGAGTTCTCGAGGCTCACAGCAGTGTTGGCCATCGCAGCCTCGGTCGCTTTGACTCTCAATTTCTTGTCCTCCACTCTCATCAACCGCCACTCCAAGCCCTTCTGTGATAGCTCCCTGGACTCTCTGGACTTCCTCCCTGGTAGGTCTCTCAACTTTATGTTTGTTTTCGAGAAACCCCAACAAGATATTGGATGTTTTGTGACTTGCTTTGTTGTTTTGAGCTGAATTTCCATTGTGGATTGATCGGTGTTATTCATTTTTTGACGGGGAAAATGGGTTCTTTGCGTTTGCGTTTGTTTTATATTGGTTGTGTTCAGTTTAAAAGGTGTTGTGTGGCTCTGTAGCTACAAACTCAGTTTGTGATCAATCTGCTTAGATTTGGATTTAGAAGTGTTTCGGACCTCTGAATAGCAGTTATTCTTAGAATTTATACCTCTGGGATGTGCCAAGTCATTGGAGATTTGTTGTAGGGGTTAATTGGTTAGCTGGGGCTAACTATGCATGTCTGTGGGTATCCCCGAATGGCAGCAGAGCATGGTCACCTTCTGACTTCAGGTTTCAGTCTGTCTCGGGCTTAAAGTTGTCCCTTGTTGGGCTCAAGTTCTGTCTGTTTTGTGTATGCAGACCAGAGTGCGGGTAGGCTCGCAGTAACATAGGCTTGCAGAGCTGATTATGCACCGGGGTACCCTATGCTGCTGGTTTGCCACACATCTTCAAACGAACTCAAGCATTTTCTCTTACCTATTGTTGTGACTTTAAGGGACCTGTGTTCAAGTTGTATTTATGTTGTGAAGTAGACTAGAATTTTGTTGTGTTTTATAACTGAATCATGTTTGTAAAGGCAATATCTCCGTGTAAAGATTCTTTACATCATAAATTGCCACAACTGATGGTTCTATGGTGGTACAAAGGTGATATAAGGGCAGTACATCTATTATCTATATCCAGATGATTGGAAAATTGAATGGAGTATAAAATAGTGGAAATAATAGTTTTACTAATTTTTAATAAATGTGTTGCTACAAGCTTTGCGGGTGATCCATTTATAGCATTTACTGGATTGTTTAGCATTTCTTGTGGGCATTTCTCTGCTCCCTATAGTGTATCTTCTAGTTCCTTTAATTCATTCAACTGCACACTTTTCAACCCTAGCCCATTTGGGCGAGAGGGAGGCTGTGAGTCACCTGGGCTACGGATTTGTGGGTTGATTGATTCTCAAAATCACCTCTTGATGACTCATGAGGAATAGTTTTCAGCAAGATGCATATTTCGGTTGTGATTTTACATTAATCAATGTGGATTATTACAGATTCTTGTGAGCCTTGCCCAAGTAATGGACGATGTTATGAAGGCAAGATGGAATGTCTTCAAGGATTTAAGAAGCGTGGAAAGTTATGTATAGAAGATGGAGATATCAATGAAACAGCTAAGAAACTTGTACGTCCTGAAGTCTCCTCCTTTTTGCTGCACTAATATTCTAGGGATGAAAAATTGCATAAGTTACGTTGGAGTATTATGCACACTGATAGATATACATGCATGATACATTTATGTTTTATTTGGACTTGTACAATACAGGCAGAAAGGGTAGAAATTCGTCTTTGTGAGGCACTTGCTGAATTTTTGTGCTATGGAACTGGAACAATTTGGGTTAGTGACTTTTAAAATCTTATGAAATTTATCAAATTTATTTCTATATGGATATTTTCGGTTGCTGTTAAATACACTTTGACAATGCTTTAGCTTGTCTGGTTCTGACAGGTTGAAGAAAATGATATATGGAATGATTTAGATAAGCACGAGCTGCTGGAACATGTTGGCTCAGATAATGCCATTTATATGTATACAAAAGAAAGGACAATGGAGACTGTCAATAGAATGTTGGATACGAGGACAAGTTCTCGTGGGTATGTCATTATGGAGGGAAGCGTTTCCTCTTTCTGAATGTACCCTAACCTAACCATTGTATTTTGTGTTTACTTTTCTTTGTGTATAGGGTCAAAGAGTTGAAGTGTCCTGACGTGCTAGCTGAACATTACAAACCTTTTTCATGTCGCATTCGTCAATGGATCTCTGAGCATGCGTTACATATTTTGCCAGTTTGTGCATTGGTATTCCATTCTTAAAGGCAGCCTTTAATGATTATGTTTTAGTATCAACATGTTGAAGCTTGTTGACAGTATTGAGATCTCCAGCTTGTGGGATCAGCATTCATACTTTGGAAACTCCGCCGAAGACGGTGTCTATCAACTAGAGTTGATGAGCTTTACCAGCAGGTATGTATGATACCATTTGTTCTGTACTTGGAAAGGGGCATTTACATTTTAGGCCTTTATGTTATTATTTCTGTAAGTCAGACATTATAAGGATTTCACCATCTTCCAGACTAAAATTTGAGGACTTGACCTCATAAATCCCTGAGTTTTGAAAAATTATCTGAAGGTACCTGTGTTTTCTGAATGTACCTGTATTTTCTGAATGGACCTGCATGAGAAAATGTCCAGTCTTTTCCGTGTGACATCTTTAATAAGAAGTGGACATTCCATCTCAATGAGTGGACATTTTGTTAATGTTGATGTCAAGCCGTGTCTTGTCAGATTGGGAAAAGCTTAGACCCATGCACATAATTCAGGACAACTTTGCATTTAGAATGTAAAATGCTCGTAAAATGATTCGATAGTGTTGCTAGTAAAAGTATTCTTTTTTTCCAAATGCTCTTTAAAATATTTGATAGTGTTACTTTGAACAATATATTTCAGATAGATATCTGGGCTGTAAATTAGGCACAAATCGTTGTGAGAAACTGGAAACAAGCTAGTGGCATGGCAGGCAGCCATCAATAGAAGTATTTCTTTATGATTGAATTGGACTGAACCTTTTCTAAGTATTGGAATATTTAACGAGTAAAACCTGAAAAATAGATGAAGAAGAAATAAGAAAAGGGGACAGGAATAACTCCTCATGTCACATTAGAAAACATCTAATATGAGACTCAAAAATCAAAGAAAATTCTGACATAAATTTCCTCAGTGAAACATGCTAGATCTAATGTTATATTACCTTAAATTCATGTAAACTGTTACCTTAATTTATAAGAGCATACTAGACGTGATTGTCAACGATGCACAACTTCAACAAGACTCAATTTTTTAATCCCTTTGGTTTATTTGAATTGTTCAGTTGCTTCTGTTAAAACGATTTCATTTGCCAACTTTGTAGGTTTGTGAAGTGCTCGAGGAGAAGGCCTTCATGTCAAAGAGTGTGAATAGTGAATGTGAACCATGGGTTGTTGCCTCTCGGTTGCGAGATCGTCTTCTTTTTCCAAAGGAGAGGAAGGACCCTGTATTGTGGAAGAAGGTATCTCCATCTTTCTATGGATTTGATTATCACTTCAACCTTGACTTTCTTTTTCAATTGATAATTTATTAATCCATAATTCTTCAGTGGATGTACTTTTGGTATCCATTGTAGTATTCCTTTGTCAACCCAAAAAAAGAATTTAAAGTGGTATGTATTTAACTATGTCATTCGAGTTCAAACTACATTCAAATTAATCTATGATTGTAAATTCTGCTTACTTTTTGGGGATGAGAAGTTGGATCTGTTTATATGTTATTATTGAACTGAACATTTTCAATGGAATTGCCTTTTTAACGTAAGAACCTTTTGAAATGTTTTGATTGATATGGTTTGTTTTGTTTCTATTTATGAATAAAATAATTTCTTCCTTGTTCCTATATTCTATAAAACCTTTAGTTACATGTAACATACATCTACTTTAAGAAATTCTAAACTTATAAAAAACAAACAAAAAGTTAACCTGACTTGACTATCACTGAGCCCGAGCTGATGCCCACTACGTTTGCAGCTGACTCATGTCCAACTAACCTCGGGTTTGGCTTGGTGGGTCAGGTCAGGTCACAATCAACCTTCGATTCATGAGGGCCAATGACGATAATTAGATGTATAAATCTTTGTGCTTTATGATCTCACAAGTTGTGGCTCATATTTAATTCATGTTATTTTTTTTTCCTTTACACTGGGTAGGATTTAAATCATGACCTATTCTAATCCTATGCGCTTTCCCCACTTCATTCTTACCACCTAGGGAATTAGTTCTTACTTGTTTTGCACCAGCATGATTACGGCACCTACATGCCTCCTTTTAGAGATATATTGTTTTCCCATAGTCTCTATTAAACATAACAATGCCTTGCTGTATACTTGTATGTACAAGTCTTTTTTTATTCGATTCATCCAAATTAAGATATAAAAGAATACTTATCTTTAACCCCATTATAATGTTACCATCAAGCTATGAAATATATCATTATATCCATAGTGAGAAACATGAAATTGAAAAGTTCAAGTACATCCACTTTGTATAACTTAAATTAGTTATTTTGTTATATTATTTGTATTGTTACCTAATCTTAGTTGCTGTCAATCCCAAAGGAAAATTTTAGTTTGATTTTATGGGTTCTATTATTCTATATAGTTTGAAAATAGTGGTCATAATATTGTTTATCTTTCTAATAGTAACATCTGTAATACGTGTAGGTAGAAGAGTTGGTTCAGGAGGATTCTCATGTAGATTGTTATCCAAAGCTGGTGAAGGGTGAATCGAAAGTAGTATGGGAATGGCAAGGTATGCAGGCAGACTGTTTTATTTATGTCAATAGTGCATCCTAACATGGCCCAATATCTGGCTTATCATCAGTTATTTATTTGTTTTAATAGCAAAAAATTATTTCCAAACTTGTAAAATTTGTGAAATTGGGAGCTCTATGGAAACAAGGGTAGTTGTGAATTTTTTTTTTGCCTTCAATTCTGTGCAATCAACTTTGGCATGTCGACTCTCATTTTGTGTAGTTGAAGGCTCTTTGAGCTCTTCAAGAAGAATGAGAAGGGGTGAGGATAGCAAGTTGAAGTCCAGCAGAGCCACAGAAAGAAGTTCTGAACACCATCTTCAAGCACTACATGCTGGTGAGTCTCACAAGGTTATATTTTTTATTCAAAATTGTGTATCTGTTTTCTTGAACATTAATTTCCCGCTTCAGAGCGACAGAGCTCTTCTCGTATGCCCATTTTGTTTAGAGATTGTTCAGCAACAATTTAGTGAAATTAATATTTGTTGGACCACTCCTTTCATACAGAGCGTAAGGCGCTGAATTTTGATACGACGATGTTGGAGCAATGACCACTATCACATGGGCCAAGCAGACTTAGAATGTTTGTCTTTGAGAGGTGATTCACAAGGAGATTTCTGAGAGGTTGTACAGGAGATTGATCAAGATGTCTGATAAGGTCTAGCTAACTGCTTTTTGTACGGATACAGAATTTGTATTGCTTTGGTCGGAAAGAAAAGCTTCTCCTTTATTCTCTATTTAGCTCCAGATAGTTGAATGGCTTCTAGGTTTGCGGTTTTCTTCTACTCTGCTTCACTACGCCAGAGCATTAACCGCACAGAGCATATGGTTTTCCTGCTGTAACTTTCTTATGCCCTATATAATTCAGGCCTTACAATGTACGTTAGTTTTGTAACTTGTCATGGATATTGGTCAGACAAATAAACTCGGTAGATGTTCCAAAGCTTTTGTATGTTGCCTATGTCTGAGAGGAACTAGTATTACTTACAGAGTGCCTATTTTGCATTTCCTATACCTGAATTTGTTTCTATAAAAAAATATATATAATAATAAACAAACTTGAACTGTTTTTATAAAATAAAAATAAAAAAATAAAAAAAGAGATGCATGTAATTTGCAGGTGATCTTGGAGGCTCTTCTAGTTGCCTAAGTAAAGTCCTCTGAAGTTGAAAAGTGTTCATTGTTGGTAGCAAGAAACTGATTAATTAGTAGATGTATTTCAGAGAGAAGGGGATGAGGCGAAGAAGATGGATTGGGAGGAAGGAAAAGAACGCGTATCTCTATTTTCTTTTGTTATTTTTTTCAGGTTAGAATAATTAAAAGATTTGTTTGAGTTAAAAAGGTGCATGAGTGAGGGTTAAGACTATTAATTATGTGTGTAATTGGATTAATTCAAGGGCTTTTATTAAAGAGGATATCACAGTCTTCATATTTAGGTCTTTAGGTGAACGAAAATGTTAATAATTCACTCATGTTAATAATATTATGGATATTTCTATTTGGACCGCATTTATTGCAGAAATTCTTAGGTAGTCGTAGGCACTAAGCATAGGGCAATTTCAAATTCTGAAAAGTAAAAGAAAATGAAGTTACGAAGGGGAATGAGAAGAAACTGGCTGTAACAGGTTAGGAACATCTGTAATTGGTTACTTGCACAAGACTAAGGTCATGCAAAGAATTCCACTGGACTCGAGGAGGAGGAAAGCCAAAACAAATTTAAAAGAAACCAAAGAGAAAGTGGGTTGTGGTTCAGTGATTGTGAAAATTGAATCAAGTATGAGAAGCTCAGCTCTTGCTCTATATTTGAAGTGAATGGGTTCACAATGAATTGGCGGCAATACATAATTAATCCAATGTGAATTGTACTATTAGTTTTGACCATTTTTTCATACATTAGAACGTGCAAATTATCCAAATTTTCAACGAAGTAAATATCAAATTGACGATTTGAAAGACAATGCAATGTCAATTGGAGCACATGATGTAGCAATTGCATATTGAACATGCAATTGAGTTTAGTGGCCAATTTAATCTATAATAAATGGTTCAACACTTTTTAGCCCAACTTAGAGATAGGGTGTGATGATGATGGGTGAAGGTGAGGGCCTTCAGCTAGTGTGTGAGGATTTGACAAGCGATAAATATACAGAAGACAAGATATACGTGGTTCACCCTTAATGAATGGGCTACGTCCACGGAGAAGTATATTCTCATTATTATAATAATGTGTATTTACATTTGTACAAGGGGCTGGGCCCAAATATAAAGAGACTAAAGATCAAGCCCATGACTGATTATAAAGCCCAGCCTAAGGGGATCCCTTCCTAAGTGGAGAGTGGTCTCCTTTTATAGATGAGAGGGAGTCTTCACTTCTTGCAATATTTCAATGTGGGACTCTTTGCCTTGCTTAGAATTGCTTCTAGTTGCTTGGTCAAGTATGGTATAAACAAGTGTAGTTGTTCCATTCGAAGGTATGGCCATGGTTTCAACAATAACAATCGATTATGTGCAAATCAAATGCATAACTGAGAGTTTTAGATACCATCCTTAGAAGCTAATTCCAACTCCTTTTTTTTTTTTGGTCTGAAAGATGGAATTTCATAAAAGCAGGCAAACAGCCAAGAGAAGTACAAAGCCCATAAATCAGCAATGTACAGCGTACAACAAGACATAATAAAAACGCAGCTACAGAGAAGGAGGACAACTACGACCTTTTTAAATGTGTAGAGCAATTTGGAAGGCATGACAGAATTTGCACAAAGCATTACCATATGAGCTCCAAAAAAAATTCATGCGCACATATTACACCAACTAAAAATACAAATATTTTTAGGGACTCACATCAATGAACTCTAGTAAAGATGATGAAGAAAAAAAACCTCAGGAGTTCATAAAAATTAGGCTTATTTACTGTAGTGCCCCTTGAAACTTTGGTCAAATCTCACTTTACCCCTTAAAAGTTAAAATGACCCAGAATTCCCCCTTGACCAAGGTTTCGTGGTTCACTTTACCCTCCACTATTAACTCTGTTAAAAATTTTGTTAAAGACGCTAATGTGGCACAAATAGGACTCACTCTTTTGTTGAAATATATGTCACCTAAGTGCCACATGTAAAAAAACAATAAAATATTTTATTTAAAAATTTTAACAAATAGAAAAAATAAATACATTACTTCTCTCTTCTCTCTCCCTCTTTTTCTCTCTAGCTGAGTCCCGACCTCCTCTCTCTATTTGATAGGTTAGTTGTAAAGATTTATTTTGTTTGGTAAAAATTAATGGTAAAGATAAGTAGCAAAGCACATGCCATTAAAGAACTTCTTGTGCTTGAATTTTAATTATTGAAATTCTTTGCTTGAATTTTAAGCAACAAAGCACAGCCCCAAATCAAAAGTCCAGCCCATTCAAACATCATACAAATCAAGAGGGATAATACCCAAAACCATTCAAGAAATCAAAACCAAGAGAGTTGGGGCGCTCCTTTTGTTTATAAATTAAATTTTGTTTTTGTTTTATGGTTTAGAAAATATTTGAAGTTTTTGGGTTCTGTTTGGTAGGCAAGAAAATTTCAATAGGAAGTTGAGATTTTGGAGGTGGGTTTGGTTGGGGAAGGAGTGGTTTTGAGGAATTTTGGGCTGCGAAGCTAGTTAGATGGAAGGGAGGAGCTGGTGGAGAGGGGGTGGGGAGGTGATGGCTACCCCAAGTGGATCCTTGAGCAACGTCGAAACTAGCTTTGAGTTGGAAACTGGTGACCGTGACCGTTGTGGTTCTGCTCTCTTGGTTTTGAAATCCTTGAGCACGATTGAAACAGGGGTTAAGGAAGATGAAAAGTTTTTGGGGTTGACGTCCAAATCTAAAAGGGTGACATTGTCATATTTGTTGAAATTTTAAAGTTGGAAATCACTTACGAGGTAAGTGATATACAGTATTTGTCAATTTTAGTATTGGGCATCAGCATGAGTTACGTTAGTTTGTATGTAGGTTCTTTAATATTTCACCAGAGACTCATTTGCATATCATATGTTAGTTAATATATATTTGAAATAAATTGCAAGAATTGTGAAAAGGAGTGTGAAGGACAAGTGACACCGAAAGTAAGTTCGGTGTTCAAACCAATCTCGCTCACCTCTCTTCGTTCTTCCTCTCAATCACTCTTTCTGTCACCCTCTCTCTCTCTCTCTCTCTCTCTCTCACTCACTCACTCTCACCGACTCTGTTTTAGCCACTCTCACTCTCGTCTCCCTCACCTGGTTTCACTCTCAGTCTCAGTCTCTGTCTCTCTCAGCCATTATCGCTCTCTCTCACCCGCTATTAGAATTTAGGGATTTTTGGTTTGAGGTATTAATATTTTGAAACCCTAATTCAGAATTTAGGGATTTTGGTTGATTTCTGTTAATTATATATATATATATATATATATTATCTGATTAATTCTATTTATATTATCTGACTTTGTATATATATTTTTTCTGGACAGAATTGATTTGAAGGCAAAGCTTTTCCAGATTGACTTGCTGGCTGTGTTTATTTGTGGTATGCAATTCAAACCCTAAGTTTGATTTCGGATTTGGAAAACCATTCAAAATGTCAATTATATGGTTCTCACGGCCCACTTCATTGATGATGATTGGGTGTTGCATAAGAGAATCCTTAATTTTTGTGTCATTTCTAATCATAAGGGGGATACAATTGGTAGGCTTGTGGATACATGTTTGAATGGATGGGGGATAGACAAAGTCTTCACTATATCAGTTGATAATGCTTCCTCCAATGATGGATGTATTAGCTACATGAAGAAGAGGTTAGAAAAGTGGAATTCACTCATAGGTGATGGTAGTTTGTTGCATGTGAGGTGTTGTGCACATATTACTAACTTGATTGTAACTGATGGAATGAAAGAAATTCATCAATCTATTGAGAGTATTCGGAATTGTGCTAAGTACATTAAGGGGTCATCCCAACGATTAGAGAAGTTTAGGGCTTGTTTGGGGATGGAGAAGGTTGATATCAAAACAATGGTTCCTTTAGATGTGTGCACAAGATGGAATTCAACTTACATGATGTTGGAGAGTGCTTTGAAGCTCCAAAAAGGTTTTGAGAGGATGGAGGAGGATGACCCAAACTTTTTGGGGTACTTTGAGGAGTATAAAGCTCATGGTAAGGAAAAGAAAGAAAGAGTGAGGCCTCCAACTTTGTTGGATTGGGATAATATGAAGGTAATTGTCAAATTTTTGAAGAGGTTTTATGATGCTACTTTGAGGTTTAGTGCATCAAAACAAGTGTCTTCTAATGCCCCACTCCATGAGATATGTTCTTTTTTGGAGGAGATAGACACAATGATGAATGTTGATGATGTTGTTATGTGCAAAATAGCAACAATGATGAAGAGAAAGTTTGATAAATATTGGGGAAATGTTAATAACATCAACAAGTTATTCTTTGTGGTGGTTATTCTAGATCCTCGATACAAGATGGAATATGTGGAATTTTGCTTGGGTGACTTGGTGTCCGATGAAAATGGGGTTAATGACATGTTATTGGAGATCAAGACACTTTTACACAATTTGTATGATTATTATAGAAAGCAAAATCCAGCTACTGCCCAAGTATTTCATAGTAATGTGGAGAGTGAAGGATCATTGCATGTGAACAATGATGTTAGTATATCATAAAGGTTACAAAAGTTCTTGAAGTCAAGGAGAGATAAGAATGTTGTTGAGATAAGAAATGAGATTGATAAATACCTGTTGGAACCTTCTGTGAATTTTACCAATGATGGTTCAAATTGCTTGATTGGTGGAAGGAGAATGCTACAAAATTTCCAATACTTTCTAATGTTGCAAAAGATGTATTTGTTGTCTAAGCATCAACTGTGGCTTCGGAATGTTCTTTTAGCACGAGAAAGAGAGTTGAAGATCCCTTTAGGAGTTCGTGAACTCCAAAACCGTGGAGGCATTGATTTGTTGTAGTGATTGGTTAAGAGCGAAGGAGTTTAGTGACTACAAAGAACCCGCATTGGAGGAGTTAGATTTCTACCAAGCTTTGGAAAAAATGGAAAAAGGTTCTCTTTCTTTTTCTACATTAATCAAAATTTGTAGTTTCTTTGTGTTATTAATTCATATATTTACTAACTATTTTTTTTCTTTGTGTAGAGGTGCAAATTTGATTTGAATATGAAACTCATGGAATTGTATGTATATATGTAATGGAAAGTTGGATATGCAAAGTTGGATAAACTGGAAAACCATACAGGAACTCTCAGACTTGAATTTGGTCTGGAAATCTGACCAAAAAAACAAAATGGGCCTGGAAAACTTTTATAAAAAAAACCTTCAATTGTTGCTTTTGTTGGGCCTCGGTAGATACCCGAATCGAACCAACCCGGCCAGCTTAATTCGGGTTTCAAATTAAGTCGAAAATGGGCCAAAAAATAGGTCCACGGTTTACCATTTGGGCTTACTAACATGGCCCGGTTTAGCGAACAATTTGGGCCCAAAACCGGCATGACCCGACCCATTTCCAGCCCTAGGACTCAATGAGATACACAATCATGACATGGCCACAGTTGATAATGTCCATCTATTGGGATCTCACCGTAACTTAACAAAGTCTACAAAGGTTTATAGTGTACATATGAGCAAAGTTAATATCCTATGTATATAAATAGGTAAGCCTTCTTGAGATGTAAGTAGGGGGATTGGAAAATATTGGATTTGTTAAGAGAGATGTCTATAATTATGTAAGGAACGTGGTGGTATTTGATATGACGCTCAACACGAACTGCTATGAGATGGTCTTTGCACCTTCGTTAGGCGTTAATAACCATCGACAAACAGTGTTGTTTGGTTGTGTATTTCTAACTAGTGAAACCCCGGATTCATTTGTATGGTTGTTCGAGGAATTTAAGAAAGCCATGCCAGGTGAGCTACCTATCATCACTAATCAAGATTTAGCCATGTCAAAAGCAATTGTTGTAACTCTCCCAACAACATTCTATAGATATTTCATATGACATATCTTGAATAAGTTTACGGAAAAACCAGGCATTAGAGAATGTTTTTCGGAAATGTGCAAATGCATATGGGGTATGGACATAAAAGAAGAATTTGATGCAAAATGGGATGAAATCATCACAAACAATGGGTTGAAAGACCATCTGTGGCTGAGCTCAATTCATGCTTTGCGGGAGAATAGGGTTCCATCATATGTAAAAAATGTGTTTTCGGCTGGGATGTCAAGTAGTCAATAGGCCGAAAGCTGTCATTCATTTTTCAAACAATATATTAATCAAAAAAACACATTGATGAAATTCATTGTACGTTTTGAAAGAGCTCTTGGTTCACAGAGGCACAAGGAGTTAATTGTTGATTATGTTGATAACAATGAAAAACCTCCACTACAATTTCGAACACCAATGCAATATCAAATGGAACGCATTTACATTCAGGTAATTCTTGAAATGTTTGAGAGGGAAGACTTCCGAAGTCTTTTATGCTTGTTCGAACTTGTAGAGCAAGATGAGACCCACTGAAAGTAAGTGAGCAGGTAAATCATAGGTTACACAAATGAAGGAGCTTGTGCATGATAAAGATGCCGAAAAAGCTTATTGCAACTACAAAGGATTTGAATTTTGGGATATTCCGTGCCAACACATCCTAGCATTTTTAAGAATGAAGCAGGTTGAGCACTTGCCAGACAAGTACATATTGAAACAATAGCTTCAAAGTGCAAAGTGCGCTGTAATATATGACAAAAATGACAAAGAAGTTAAATTTTGCGTTGACGGTTTACTTTTGGTTAAGAGATCGAAACTTTACAAAGTTTCAGGTTATTTGATTGATTCGGCTTTGTTGTGTGATGAAGGTTTGAAGTTACTAGAAAAGTGGAGAGGTTAGAATTAGTTCTCCTCATGTGAGAATGAAAGATCCACATTGAGTCAAAGCAAAAGACCGTGCAAAAAGAGTTAAAGGACAAAAAGAAAAGGCAACGAAATGACATAAACGTTGGTGCACTGAATATAGGAAGATTGATCATGATATACGAAGTTGTCCAAAACTTGCGAGCCTTTAAGTGTATATGTCGTATATTGTGGTTATATCTTTGAATTTTATGTCGTTGTTTATTAACTTTTTTTTTCCAATGTGGCAGCTCTTCATCTTCAGACGTAGAAGTTGGTGCTCCAGTTGTTGAGAATCTGCAGCCTACTCAGAGCATGGAGGACAGTGCACCTACTATGACAGAGTTATTTATGCAAGAATTTGATTTCATTTACAGTCCCGGAGTTTGAATGGTACTATTTATTTGTTGTTACCTATTTGTTATAATGGTACTTATTATTTGTTTTCCAAGCCCCATTAAATCATTAAAATGATGCCTTACACTCATTACTAGTAGATGCGCAAAGCAGGATTACAATGAGGAACAGATAAAGGTTCCTGAAATTTTAAGAAAAGACAACCAACATGCAGAGTACAAAAAAAAAAAAAATAGGAAGAAGCAACAGCTGTTAATCTACACTACAACAAATTACCACAAAGAAGTGCAAAAAAACAAAACAAAAACAAAATTTTGAAAAAAGGAAAAAATATTTAAACCATAGCAAAACTTTAAAGAATAACTACTATGCTTCAACAAATTACTAGAAACTAAAAAACACAACACAAGAAAGCAACTAAAGTCAATTTATATTTTTGCAAACTCAACTACTTCAAAGAAAGAATACTCTTACCCAGAAAATCAAAGCCCTAAAATCCTAAATAAAATTTAAACATTAAGTAAATGCAATATAACATTCAAATCTTAATATGAGAGAGAAAGAGAGAGAGAGGGAATTCGAGAGAAACGTACCAATTTTTGGATTTGTGAAACTGCATCCACAATCGCAGATTGCGGTCGGTATAAGAAACCGCTTATCTTGGTTGGCATTCTTGATACATCGGCTTCTTTGCGGTAATACTCTGGTCGGTTTTAGTGGTTTTGCAGTGTTACGGTACAAAATGTCAGCCATACTTTGGATGGCTGGGAAATAGAAAGACTAGATGAGGGAAGTTACGACAACAGAAGAGGAAGTGAAAGAGAAAGAGTAGACCAGGGAGTTTTTGCGACAAGAGAAGATAAGCGTGATTGTAAGGAAGAACAAAGGCGCGTTTTTTCGAAAGAGACGCGACTTGACACATGGGCTAAGGGGAAACTGCAGCCTACCTGTTTGCACCATAAGCCTGCTTTTTCTCCTAAACCGTTCGGATGCATTTCAACGGTTGCGATTCATTCTCATATAAGGTTCTCACGAAGGAGTTTATACAACAAGAGAAGAGGAATACACAAATTTATGTATTATAGGAGAAATTTTTGGTGTTATGAATACGGTTCATTCATAAATTAATTAAGAAGATAGGAGCGATTGTAAGGAAGAACAAAGGCGTGTTTTTTCAAAAGAGACACGACTTGACACATGGGCTTAGGCGAAACTGCAGCCTATCCGTTTGTATCGTAAGCTTGCTTTTACTCCTAAATCGTTCGGATGCATTTCAACGGCTGCGATTGATTCTCATATAAGGTTCTCATATAGCTGTTCTCACTTAAACTGAGCACTTACTTATATTTTGTTTCGTTTTGTTTGGGTTTTCTTTGAAAATGTGGGATATGCTTCTTTTTAGTGTTGTTGGGGTTTTATTTTTTGTGAAACTTTGGTTTGGGCTTGTTTTAAGAAATGTAGTGGCAGTTTTGTAATTTAAATGATGTTTCAGTCATGTTTGGGTAGGGATGCCAATAGGTCGAATCAGGGGTATGTATGCCATTCCTATCCCCATCCTCGTTAAGCATTTTTCCCCTATCCCCACATTTATAGCAGCAATATTCTAAGTGAGGATTCCCCATCCTCGCCTTTATTGGGAAACAAGTTTCCCTACCACCCCATTATTGAAGAAACACCAATAAAAAAACGACTTTGTTGAACGAGAAAAAAACACTATAAGTGCAAACAAATGTATCAATTCAATTGTTTAATAACTAAAAATCTATACTATATATATAAAAAAATTAATATATATCAAAATTACATGCCCAAGACATGTTCATCATTATAGAGGTAGTCATCACTAGGCCTGGGCACGGTCTGGGTTGGTTCGGTTTTGGGCTCAACCTGAATACCGAACCGAAGGCTTCGGGTTAGCAATTTTGGAAACCGTACATCGAACCATAACCAAAAAAACCAACCATTCTGGTTAACCGGAGTTTGTGGTTTGGTTTCGTTCGGTTTCGGGTTTAGGCCGAAGAAAGAGCAAGAAGAAAGCTAGGAATATTAGATAGAGGGAGAGATTGAGACAGGGGAGAAAGGAAGAAGAAGAAGGAAAAAAAAAAAAGAAGAAGACAGAGATTGCGGGAAGAAGGAGAAGGAGGAGGAGGAGAGAGAGCATGAAAAAAAAATAGAAAAAAGAGAGAGATATGGGAGGAGGAAAAATTTGCAGAGACTGATAGAGGAAGGAGGAGGAAGAAAGTAAAGAGAGAGGAAGAGAAGAAGGAAACAGAAATAAAAAAGAGAGAGAGAGAGAGAGAGAGAGAGAGAGAGAGAGATAGAGAGATGGACAGTGATGTGATGGAAAGAGTAAGAAGAAGATGGGAAAAAAATAAAAAATGAAGGGGTTGGGAAAAGTGAGATATGGGGAGAATAAAAAGAATAAAAAAATACAAAAGAAAGAAAAACAACATTGGTTTCAGCAGATGCAGTGCATGCATCATGTCCACTTGCATTCTCTCACGTTTTTTTTATTATATTTATTATTCTGAGTAACTAATTATATATAATATTTATTGAAAGAATACACAATATAGTTGTTTGCTCCAGTGGAATGCAAGAAGGATTCTTACATGGAGGTGTGGGGTTCGAATCCCTTTGTTGCAAAATATTTTTGTAATATTTGGCTTGCCAACAGTAACGGTTCGGTTTGGGTAAACCGGTTCATTTAAAATCTCAAACTGTAAATCGAATTGGGCTGACCAGTTCGGTCCGATTTGAACCTGATATTAAATAATTAATAAATAAATAATCGGACCAAACCAACCCGATCGGTTTGGTTTGGCTGGTTTTTCGAGTTGGCAGTTTAATTGCCCAGCCCTAGTCATCACACATCTCAATGGCACAAAGTGATGTTTTCAACTTCTTCAGTGTAAGATCCCTAGCACAAATAAAACAAAATATAAATTTTACAATCATGTAGAGTAAGATATTAAACATCATTATCAATTATATAATATAATTCGTATTATATCTCATTCTCAACATCATTATCAGATGTGCAGCCTTGGGACAATGTTGTAGAGTTTGAACCTATTCAGAATAAACATGAATATTTAGAAAATACTAAGTAACAATTTCATTTAATAGTAAATTTATATAACATATTTTCAATATCTTTTATCTCATTCCATCATCAATCTCGAGCACACATCAAGGTCTCCACAGTTTTTGAATGAAGTCGATTACGATGGGGACTTACAATTCTTCCACTAGTACTAAATGTCTCCGCAGCAACTATAGACACAGGAATGACCAAAATATCTCTAGCAATATCATGCAAAGTAGAATATTTGATGCCATTTGTTCTCCACCATGATAGTATATCAAAATCAAGATGTTGGCGTTTCGCAAATCTCATGGCCTGGTGTTCCGGGCCGAGGGGATCTGCGTCAACACAGGTCATCCTTCTTCTGGCGCCGTGTGGTTTGTGCGCGGGCATGCCAGCACGGTTTACCGTGCGTTTGAGAGTGGTGCGGTTGAGTGAGTAGGTGAGTTGCGCCTATTTAAATCTGACTTGTTATCAGAGCGATTGTGGCCGAGAGAGGAATTCATCTCGACCGTTAGGCTCACGGCCTTCGCTACAAGGCCGTTTATGATGGTGTTGATGGTGGTTTTGGGGTGGTGCTCCGGCGCGTCGTTGGGTGGTGACGGTCGTATGATATATGGGGTGAATGAAAGAGTAACAAAGATGGTGCTCCGGCGCCTTGAAAATCAAGGGTTGTATGATATATTGATGAATGGATTTTCCTACAAACTACCACTACTCCTAAGAAAGCAAGTAAAAATATTGAAATTGCATTACAAGAAGGTAAATGACAGGAAAATGTAATCTGCTCCGTGCGAGGCTTGTGTTTGGTGTTGAACCCTTTAAATGTAGTTGGAGCTTGTTATTTATAGGGAAGATCTTGAGGAGACAATGAAGCTGAAAATCTGCATGGTGAGGTCGATCAGAACTAGTGGGCAGTCAAGTTGGCATTTGGGAATGTAAAGCATGGTGGTATGACACCCATAAACCCCGGCCGCCGCCCTAGTGGTGGGCTCTGCATCTCGGGCCTTGGAGGAGCATTTAATGCCTTGGTCTGATGGTTGGTGGCTTGGCCTCAAAAAATCATAGGATTTGCGCACCTAATCCCTGACTTTACTCGCCCTATCTGACTTCAATCACGTCCCCTCTTTCTTGGCTCATTAAATGCTCCTACGTGAATCATGGGCTTTCTGCTGTGATCAGAGGCATTACTTCATTAAATGAAGCGTGGGACCACGACGCCACGTGGCGACGTCGCCTAGCTTCCCCTATCTTGGCCATGTATCAGAGGAGTTTATCCTCGGCTAATATTACCAAGGCCGTGATGATCCAGCCGGGCCAATGTACTTTTATTTCCAAAAGAGAACGAGCAATAACTCGTAACTTTTGGCCGAGGGTAGGTGCTAGGGCCGAGAGAAAGTTCCTTCGGTTAGTCTCCTTCGACCAGTTTCCTTGGCCGAGATTTATTAGGCACAAATACAAGAGTTCTAGGTAAAATAGACTCTTCCAAATAATGGTCCAACTCTGATTTAACGAGCTCAACATTAGTTGAATTAGAAAGAAAAGATTCGAACTTGGGCATATAATTCCCAACTCTAAATTGATATGCCATCAATGAAGAGGTAGAAATTGAAGATTGACAAAATTCATGAGTAGCACTTGAATTAGACTTGGACTAATACTCTTTGACAATATCATAAGCCAATTTGCGTATCCTCTCAATTTTCAAGGAAGACTTCTCTTTATATATAAGAGGAAAATAAAACTCAATCAATTTCATCTTAAACCTTGGATCCAAAATAATTACCAATACCATCATGTCATGCATTGTATCCCAATATTTTTCAAACTTTGTTACCATCACTACAAGAAAATTGGGTATTTACGGCGTGCATTGCGCGCCGTAAATGACAATTCACGGCGTGCGGCTGCGTGCCACGAAAGGCCAAGCCGTAAAAAGCCTTTTCTTTTACGGCGTGCATTCGCTTGCCGCAAGTGTTAATAAGGCGCGCCATGATTGAGTTCTCATATCAGGTTTGGACAACTATTTACGGCGCATTTTGCACGCCTTAATTGGTATACATTACACGGCTCTTTAGGCGCGCCATAAAAGCTTTATCTAATATATATTTACGGCACATTTTTCGCGCCTTAATTGGTGTATATTACACGGCTCCTTAAGCGCGCCATAAAAGCTTTAATTTCATACTTATTAACGGCGCGTTTTGCACGCCGTGTTTGTGTGTGTTTTATTTATTTATTTATAAATATAATCCAATTTCCTGATTATTCCAATTCAATTTGACAATACATTTCTTCATTATCAACCCTGGCATTTGAGTTTAACAAAGAAATACATTATAGAAAAATAAATAAATGAGATATAAAGAAACTAATCATTGAAATCACCATCATAATCAATTCAAAATACGAACTCTTAAGTTAAGAGTACATAAGAAACTCATAAGAGTGCTGCAAAACATTCCCAAACTTTTTCACAGCCTCGAATCCATTCATTAGTGAAGATAACAACAAAAATAAGTCTCTAACATGAACCTATGCTAAAATACTGTCCTGTAGCAGTAGACAATATTCATGAGCATTCTTTGACCCATTGAGAAAAACCTGCAGGATATCAAATATATAATAAAAAAGTCATTTCTTTTTTAAAATCACAACAAAGGTGGATCCCAATTAGTAGAAAACATGACAATTTACAATGATATATATATATATATATATGAGTCTTTGAATTTCAATGACTGAAACAAAGCACTAAACTTATGCTCTTTTAATGTTGATTATGCAGTCATGACTTGATTATTGTACAATGAAAAGTATACCATCTATATGTAAAAGAAGAATGAAGTATTTACCTCAAAGATGAAACGCTAACACAATTTGATGTACTTTATCGGCCATGCAATCGTAGTTCCTAATGCTTCACAAAGAAGAAAGAACTCACGTGTTGGTCGATACAAGGCCATATTATCATCCATTACATCGTTCACCCAAACTTTCCAGCACTCGTGACCAAGAGGCACATGATGGACTAATGAATTGGGATCGGTTGATGCAATTTCCCCAATTCCAACAACTTCACTTGTCCCAATCCAATTTAACAGTTTGCACTTTGCATTCTCAGCTGGATTTTCCTTTTGTTTGCTTTGTGCCATCTCATTAGCAGAATTTTGAACATTATTATTTACCTTTTGTTTGCTTTGTACACTCTCATTAGCAGAATGTTGGACACTTAAGTTTTCCTTCTCCTATAACATTAAGGAAGACATTAATTTAATAAAAAATTAATGACTCAAACATTTGGTATTCGAGTAAGAATATATGTTATATGAAGGACTTACAATGTTAATCTCCCCTGTTGCTATTCGAGTAAGAAGATTTGTCATTTGGTTTTTCAATTGTATAACCTCATTTTCCAATCTATTGAATTGATCACGAACACGAACTTGACCTTCAATCTTTGAAGCGGTTGCCCCAAACCCCATTCCTCTTACTCGTCCTCGTGGATCAATATACATCACAAAACAATGAGGACAGAAAATAAAAAACCACTTAACACATGTCATATAAGTAATTATTAGTCCTAATAATGGTTATGTGGATATATTTCATACAAAGCATCCACCACACGACAAAACTGATCACACAAGACAATATCAACTTAAAGAAAGAAAGAAAATACCAACAAGTATAAGCATATACAAATAATTGAACCAGCACATAGTTGAAAGAAAGAAAATACCAGCAAGTATAAGCTTATTGCACCAAATATGCTACTCCTCCAACACATTCAAAGCAACAATCTGCCTCATGACAATCATCTCATTTTTCTTGCCTGGTTTACATGAAGAAAAAAAAAGATTAACAGCTATATATATTTTTTTTAATAAAAAGAAACGAAATTTTATTTCACAAGAAACATCAAGGCTACAAAACAACAGAGGTGACCAAGAAAGCCAACAAGAACAATTAGAACAAAGCGAATATTAATGTCCCTAAAATCTGACAAATTCAGAGCACAAAGCCACACCCAAAAATGAACCCGGTCCCATAGTTGGCCAATCTCCTCCCCTTTAGAATTCTCAAAGATTCTCCTATTTCTCTCCTCCCAAATCACCCAAAAAAATGCCATCAATGCACAATAACCCAGCACAACACCCCTCTTTTTTCCACCCAAAAATTTCAGAATCTAGCCCATAAAGAAGAATCAGCAGGAAGTGTAATTTCCCTACGCAGTTCCGGCCACCGAAACCAATCTTGCCCACAAAGAAGAATTAGCAGGACATAGCCTTTTTATCATTGTCAGAGCTGCAAACTAATTACATTTCTAAGGGAATTTACACATTTAACTTAGCAGACTATATCATCTTGCTTAGTCATTAGCAAATGGGCAACCCCTAAGTTGTATATGAAATTACGAGATTCCCATATCTTTCAAATTCAAAGAAAGTGTATCTGAAATTATAGGCAAAATCAATAAATTGAAGGAGAGAGAGAGACAGAGAGAGAGAGAGAGAGAGAGGTGTGAGGTACCTCTTCTGGTCGACGACAACAGACGAAGAATCATCGGGCGAGAGAAACCGAGTGCTTACGACGGTAACCAAGACGAAGTGCTTACGACGGTGACAGAGCTTAGAGGCAGATTCAATGAGTATAGGGTTTGGACAGAGAGAATCGATGGGTGTAGAGAGAGATATTTCCAAATAATAATTTCAGTGAAATTGTACGAGGGAAAAGACTTAGTTTCGCGGGCAACTTAAATTGGAGCGAAACAACCAAAAAAATTAAAAAAAACAAAGAATTAGTTTTGTGTTCACGGCGTGCATATTTTGCACGCCATTAATAAGATTAGATTTCACGGCGTGCATATTTTGCACGCCATAAATAGAGTCATCTTTTATGGCTTGCTTTTTTGGCACGCCATTATTGCCTAACAATTACGGCACGCTGTGAAAGCACGCCGTAAAAAAGGAAAAAAAAAATCCATTTAAGGCGCGCATTGAATGCACGCCGTAAAAACAGAACCAAAAAACACATTAACGGCGCGCATATTATGCACGCCGTAAATAGCACGCCGTAAATACTCAATTTTCTTGTAGTGCATTTTTGAGGCAACCAATTTCACTTCATATTGGTTAGACAAGAGACAATCATAAATTGCCAACTTAGTCTCACAAATGTGTGGAAAATAAAGGTTTGTTGTAGGATACTTGGTCCCAGAAAACAATTCAGCCACAGTATAAAAAGTTTGCAATTTTTCAACAATGATACTTGCCTTCGTACAATCTTGCTCACTAAGAATAATTTTATATAGAGACTCACATTGTCTAAAGTGAGGAAAAACATTTTTGTATATCATTGCCGTCTTCAGCATCAAATAAGTAGAATTCCACCTAGTTTTTGTATATCATTGCTTAGTACTCTCAATTTCCAATTGATAGGCTGCCTCAATAAATTTTTATGCTCTCTTTGGACTAGAACGAATTTTCTCAATGCTAGTGTTGATAACATCCAAGCCATCCTTAACAATCAAGTTCAATATATGTGCACAACAACGCATGTGAAACAAATTTCCATCCAACAACAGTGAGCTATAATTTTTTTTCTAACAGTGTTTCAATCATGGAATCATTAGTTGTGCAATTATTTATATTCAAAGTGGATAACTTACGATCAATGTTCCAATCTAGCAAACAATCCATCAAAGCACTAGCAAGAGTCTCAGCTATATGTGGACATTACACATATATAAATCTAGTACCCAAAAAAAAGTACACAAGCTATAATATGCATTTACAAAGAAAAATATGTCAAAAGTTTTATTTCAAAACTAAATAAATTATCTCACAATTTGACTTTGCAAGTTCCAAGATTCATCAATGAAATGAGATGTGACGGCCATAAATCATCTCTTTTGGTTATTTGAGGTCCACATATCAGTTGTAATCGCAATTCTACTTTGATTTGTCTCAAATAACTTCATTGTTCTTTCCCTCTCATACTCAAATACTTTAAATATGTCACTCTTATTTGTGTTTCGAGAAACCATCTTAAATAAGGGTTGCAAAGCCATTGAATATCTTCTAAAACCGACATGTTCAACCATGGACAACGGGTACTCATGCAAAATAATCGTACAAGTACAAGTAAGCTCCTTCCTTGCATTTTGTTGATCAAAATTATACGTCCCAAGCTTGACAACCCCATCATTTGATTTAGTAGGAAGTAACAAAGACTACTTTATATCTCTTTGTTTCCTCAAATGATATATTTTGAAATGACCATGCAATGTGTAGTTCCATTTTTGCTTCCAGCTGATAGCTTTTTCCCACAGTTATTACACGCTGCTTTCCACAAACAATTTAGGTGTGTTTCTAAAGTCTAGATTGGTTTGCTTTTCTTTTTGGTTTTGTTATAATTTGAGCCCCTATATTGGGCTCAAATGTGAAGCTCCATTGTAAAAAACCATAGTAAGCAAAACACACAAGAAAACATAAAGACTATTCAGGATCCAACTTAAAAAATAAAAAATAATTGAATACACCAGCACAACCCAACACAAATAAAACCTATGATTAATTGGAACAAATAGATGTCATTTAAAGAGAGCAGTATTGCAGCAAAACAATATTCATGGTATAATCCTGAGAGTATTATAAAAGGGACCATATATAAAACTAAGAAGATTCCAGAAAACACTAGAGAAAACGGTCCTGACAAACAACCAAATATAAGCACAGACTAATAGAGACTACTACTGTGTTGCCTAGCAAAATAGCATAGGTTATGGTTTCATAAAGGCATGGAAATGATAAAACACACAAGAAAATAGAAAGACTATCTAGGACCCAATGCGAAAAAATAAAATAACTGACAGCTAGTAAACACCATAAGCAAAACCCTTCACAAAGAAATATTTATGATATGTGGAAAGAACAAAGAGATGTGAGTTAAAAAGAACAATTTTGCAACAAAACAATATGTATATTATGATCCTAAGATTACCAGAGAAATATCCAGACATAAAACTAATATGGCTCCACAGAACACCATATAATACGGTCTTGACAAACAACCTAATATATGTACAAACTAATAGAGACTACTACTTTGTTGCCTAGCAAAATATCATAGCCTTTGTTTGCATGCATGCATGTAAATGAAAAAACAAATGAATCCAATATGTAAGGAATTGGACACGGTCAAAATAGAGCCCATACATGCAAAATACAAACCAGGTAGCAAGAATAAAAAGAAAAACCAAAAGTAATAGGAAAGAATAACACAAAGCTGAATATTGTGCATGAAGTATAGAGAAAAGGTAAAAACACAGCAACACAAAAGAAATAGTTGGTACAAACTAAACTAAACCGAATACACGAAGAAAATACTAAGAAAAGAAAAATACTGGTACAACAGGTGAAACATAAAAAGTAGAAGAGACATGCAATGTCTTTGTACATTGGGATAAATTAGTAGATAAAACATAGGCAAATAAATTGTCGAAAATCCACAATTGGCGAACCAGATCTTCACACCCTTCCTCATTGATCCACATCTCTTCAAACTGAAACCGTCGTTGATTTCTGTGGTTAGAAACCTCACTCAATGGATCTTTGAAAAGCTCAAAAAAAAACAAAGGTTTGTGATCAGACCAAGATGAAACCAGGTGATGACAAAGAACATGCTGAAAAGAATCCATGACCAACATATTGACTAAACCACAATCAAGTAGCTCCTCTGTTGAAGAATACACGAGTCTCACTTCGGAAACTTAACAAAATAGAAAGTCCCATATGATAAATGGTTCCACTCCTAATAAAATCGAGGCCTTTTGTATAAAACCCCACACCTACTAAACAAGTGCTTAAGTTAGGGACAATATTGATGCTGTTAGTGATGGGCCAATGGTTTGTCCCTCTGAAATCTTAACATCTTCCACCAAAACTTCTCTTTGTTTGATTTATATTGTATTTTTCTTTTTATACCATTCTTTATATTTTCTCCTTTCTCATTAGAAAAAAAAAATATTTTGTACTAGACAATTTGGCTTTCATCGTTGAGAATATGTTTTTAATTATAGTAAATTGAGCTTAGACCCATAAAATTCATTTTTAATCACCTACAACCCTTTCCTTTATTTTTTTATTTAAAATACTCTATTTTTTCAAATAAAACCCGATGACTAGGATCCAAGTAAGCAAGTTACCTAATCTAGCTTAAAATCTAATTTATTCTATTTTTTGGATTCCAAAACTACCTCTATTTACAAGCCAAATGGTTGTAATGGATGTAGGAATTAATTTAGAAACTTATTTGAAATTAAATATTAAATTCAACATTAACATATTAGTAATCGACATGTGATTAAGGTTTTGGTTTATTTAATAATTTTTTGTTGTTGTTTTCCTTTTATGAATTATACTACTAGTAATCTATTTTATTATAGTTTTATAAATAATAGTGTACATTCTAATTATGTTGAAAAATATTTTGATAATCTATTTATTGTTTGTTTTATGAAAACGTTTTTTTTTTAAATGAACCTTTTTTTTCTCTAAATAATGTACCATTTTTTCTCTGAATAAAGTACCTATTATTTGTTTTACGAAAAACAATTTTTTTATAGATGAACCTATTTTCTATCTCCAAATAATGTACCTATTTTTTTCTCTAATAATGTACCTAGTAAAACAATGTACGTATTTTTCTAAATGAACCTATTTTTCCTCTCCAAATAATGTACCTATACACATTTATAGGTATATTGTAAAATAATTTACCTATGGGTAAATAATGTACCTATATTTAGTGTGAGATTATCTTTGGCTATTACCCAACTTCTATAAATAAAAAAAATGGAAAACGTGATAAAATGAAAGTGAGCTAATGAATACTTAAATTAAGGATTTAAGGTTTTTTTTTTTTTTTTTTTTTGTCAATAAAGATTTAAGTATTTACTGAGCATGTTACCCAAACCTTACCCACTATGCATCTTTTGGCCCAAAAAGCAAGGTTCACTTATGTGCATTTCATCCGTACATATCTATTTGGCAATGGTCCCTAGACTAAGACCAAACTTTACTTTTTGTCCCTCATATTGTTAAATTGTTACGATGGTACTTTAATTATACCTTCACTTTCGCCCTTTTCGTCATCTCAATCAACTTTTCCGTTAAAAATGATGACATGGCAATGACAAGTCTTACTTGGCATGGACAAAAATGTCTTTTAATACAAAATTTTAAAAATAAATCAAATGTCTCTCTCCAGCCCCGATTCTCCCCCCCCCCCCCCCCCCCCAAAAAAAAAAAACCATCATGTAAGACCTGTGAGTTTGACAATGGCATTAAGCAATTGAGACTGAGTGAGAAGTAAAGGGTTGTGTGGAAAATGATTTTGTGTGTTTTTGTTACACATGACTAGAGCAAAGCAGGTTTGTTTAGTCCCCCCTCCCCTCCCTCTCTCTCCAGCCCATTCCCCCCCAAGCATCATGTGAGACCTGTGAGGTGAGAAGATAGCCATTTGTTTGTGTGGAAAATGATTTTGTGTGGTTTGTTTAGACTTGAGCAGAGCAAAGCAGAAATGCCCAACCCCAAATTTCTTTGCTGACAAAAAAGAATGGCCTCTCTATTTTTTCATTAGCCAAGCATGACTTAGCTAGGTACATGAAATTGAAACTTGTATGAGGAGCGATTTTCAATGCAGCCAAAAACCCAAAAGGTGATGGAAAGCGATCCATCCTCCCACTAAGGAGACGAAAAATGCAAGCGGCCCACCTAGATACCCATCAACCCTCTGCTTCTTTGTTTTGACCAGATCTGGGATGGAGGATGGGGGCTGGGGTTCTGGGTTTGTGGGTGCTGGGGTTGCGGGCTATGGCAGAGGGTGGTTGTGGGATAGGTTTGAGGGTTGGAGCTTGCAGGTGGTAGTTATGGGGGAATGGGGAAAGAAGAAATCATTGGGGGAAGAGGGAGAGCGCACAGGAGGGGAGGGGGGAGAGAGAGAGAGAGAGAGAGAGAGAGAGAGAGAGAGAGAGAGAGAGAGAGAGAATGAATTTCCCAATTTGCCCTTAATTTTGATAGAAAACTAAGTTGACGAAAAGACCAATGATGCAACATGAGATCTAATTGAAACACCGCCATAACAATTTAAGAATATGAGGGACGAAAAGTAAAGTTTGGTCTTAGTCCAGGGACCATTGCTACAATTTTGCCTATCTAATTTGATGGGTAGAATGCAAGTAGTATTCAATCTGTTTTTTTCTTTTTTCTTTTAATTTTAATATTATTATAAGGATAGATATTTACCAACTAGTATGTTTAACAAACCTTGAATAGCAAGAGGCTTGTAACTCAAGTGGATAAGAGTATTTATCTTTACACTCGAGGTCTTAGGTTCGATTTGCACCTCCCCCAAGTATATGTATCCCTAGTGAAATATAGCTCAATTGGTTGAGCTCTTCTAGTTGAAGTGTTAGAGTGTCGGATACTTGGACCCGCCTCGAACACGGTATCAAGACACCCTCTAGACACAGGTCAACCAAAAACTGGGGTGAAAACGTAATTATTAAAACTTGTGTGGACAGATTTGAAAATGTTTTAACAGGTGGGTAAAAATTGTAAACATCAACCCTAAACCCGTATCACTTATAGCATCGTATTTGTAAACCCACAACCTCTGGTTCGTTGTATTCTTCTTCTCTCCCTCTACATTATTTTCTTCTCATCTTAATTTCCATTATATTTGCCTCTTGTTGAGTTGCGATTGACAACAATTCTTGCGAACTGTAATCCAGGTAAGGCTTTGTGCACCTTATGATTTTTTTTCTTATCATATGTATTTGTTGAACTCAATCATGTAATACGAGACTATATCTCGGTTTTAGAAGAGTCGGTTGAAGAAAGAAGCATTCCATTTTTTTTGCCGTCAATTTTATTTTTTTATTTTTATTTTTCTTAGCTGATCACTTGACATAAGGCGATTAATAGCAAGCATCTTGTTGAGTAGTTAATTCACTTTCTTTCATTTTATTATGCCTGCTACTATTGATATGTTTGAATTTGGTTTATTAATAGTGATGTTAATCTGAAATTGCGGGGTGATGAGGGAGTGTGAATTTGGTTTATTAATTTAATTGGGTAGGTGTATTAATCTGAAATTTGGTTCATGATGAATGTGTGAGAAGTTCTCAGATTCTCTCACTATGGTAATCAACCTTGGTGGGTGTTAACTTGATTTTGTTTTCTTTTAGTAAACAGGCGAATAAGTAAAGATGATGCAATATAACTTCAAGAAGATGACTGTTGTACCAAATGGGAAGGACCTCATTGACATCATCCTATCTCGCAATCAGAGGCAGACACCAACTGTATTCCACAAGGGTTATGCAATTTCCCGCCTCCGTACCTTGTATATGCGCAAAGTAAAATATACACAACAGAATTTTCATGAGAAGCTCTCTACAATCATTGATGAGTTTCCTAGTCTGGATGACATCCACCCTTTCTATGGCAACCTTCTTCATGTTCTCTACAACAAAGACCATTACAAGCTTGCACTTGGCCAAATCAATACTGCAGGGAACCTTATTGGAAAGATTTCTAAAGATTATTTGAAATTGTTGAAGTATGGTGATTCACTTTACCGATGCAAATGTCTCAAGGTCGCCGCTCTTGACTGCATGTGCACGGTTATAAAGAGGATTGGTCCTAGTTTAGCTTACCTAGAACAAATTAGACAACACATGGCATGGCTACCTTCAGCAGCAGCATCGCATTTGTAAACCCACAGCCTCTGGTTCGTGGTTTTCTTCTTCTCTCCCTCGGCATTATTTTCTTCTCATCTTAAGTTCCATTATATTTGCCCCTTGGTGAGGCTTTGCAGCTTTTGATTTTTTTCTGAAGTTCTGGCAATTTAATTTTTAACTCTCCACTTTGTTTTGTGGTGTTTTGACATCGATTACTGTCTGATGATGAAAGTTATGATTTTGGTTACGAAATTAGTGATGAATTATTTTCAGTAGATTAGGAGTGTATTTAGTTGTTTCTGCTTATAGAATCCATGTTAATAGTGATTCTGTATGCCACCTGCTGGTGGCTGATGCTTTGTGTTGTTATATTATCATTTTTGGGTTGAGAAATTGACTCTCTTGTGCATTAAAAATAAAATACCGTGAATATAAATTAGATGTTTTAAATCATGTGATGTTCTGTGAAGATTAGTTTTTGAATTGAGTGAGCGCTTATAAATAAGAAATTTTCTTCCACATTTAAAATGAAATAAAAATTACGCTTAATTCAATGGGTATTTTTTAAGTTTTCGATAAGGACTGTTGATATTATACTCAAATCAAATTTAATAGACTCAGGAGAATACATGAGGAATAGATTCACTCCGGGAATAAATTCAAATTTGATCCTCTCAACACATTCAAATAGTAAACCCTTCACAAGTTAGTGATTATCAAGTTGTTCTTTTACTACTATCTTTTAAGAAATAAAAAGCACCGCTGATTCATACTTCCTACAGAGTGAAGAACACTTGCAAGGCAGCTTCGAATGTAGAAGCATACATTGCTTGAATTAATATTTAAAAGGTATTTTAGGAATAATGGTGTATGGAAAATAAGATTGTATTTTTTTCAAATTTACATGATTGGTGGGGAATTAAGACAGAGGTAGAAATAGCAGTAATTGTGTTATGATATAGTTTCTACTTTTAGTGTGTCTATGTTGAGCCGATACGTCGAAAAAGTGGGGTATGCGAGTATCAAATATGATACATGTACGATACGTTGAGTTACGTATCAGATACACTTATTGAAGTATTGATAACTTTTATGACATGTTGACCAACCGACACAACAACGATACAGCAGGATACGTGTATATGGTCCGTGACGCTTTGGGTCATTTAAAAAATATCTAGGAATTTTTATGGTTGTTTGACAATTTAGTAAAACGTGGGGTAAAAATATAAATTTAAAAACTTAAACCTGTAAACCCTTCCATCTTCTTCTCTAGCGATCTCAGAGCTAGGGTTTTTTCATTTTGGTTTCAGCGGTAGAAGAAAGAGGAAAAAAGAATAAAGAAGAACAAGAACTCAACCTAACCTTCTTCTCGACAGCATCTGCTCCAAGGAACATAGTGCTAAAACATGAGAAGTTAGAATATGAAAATATAAGAGAATATGAAAATGAGAGAAGATAATTTTCTGGGTTTTCAACTTAATTGATTCTATTACTTACAACATATTTATAGAAGTCCTACAACTACAAACAAGAAAACAAAGTTTCCATGAAACAAGGAAACAATGTTCCCATAAAACATGGAAACAATGTTCCTATAAAACAAGGAAACATAACTTTAGCTAACACTCCCCCTCAAGTTGGTGCATAGATGTCATCAATGACCAACTTGCCAAGAGAGAGACTGTCATTATTAATATTTCCTCATCCAGTTCTTAATAGAATGTCGATCCACTTCAACATGCCCCCTCTCGTGGGATCACCATATAGTGGGCCACATGTGGAGCTAAGGCCACATCGAAGTTAATCATTTCAGTCTGTCGATGGCAACACCAAATCCAAGTGCGGCCGGTTGGTTGGTAGATCACAAAAACCATGGGAACAAGGCAAAGGCAAAGCAAAGAACACAGAAACTTATGAACATGGCAAGGACACAGAAACCCTGTGAACACGGCAAAGGACACAGAAACCCTGTGAACACGACAAAGGACACAGAAACCCTGTGAACACAGTAAGGCATGGTAAGGTAAAGTCAAACCCTAAAAAATAAGGTAAGGCAAGATAAAGGCAAAGGCAACCAAACCCTAAAAAATAGGATAAGGTAATGTAAGGGAAATCATGGTAAGGCATGGCAAGGTAAAGCCAAACCCTAAAAAAATAGGGTAAGGCAAGGCAAAGAAAGTCACGAGCAAATGCAAAGTCAACGGGCGTGACCACAACGGAAACACACCAGTAAAGCCATGAGCAACAATACTGGCACCATAACACGCAGGAGCAACAATATTGGTACCAACAAGAGCAATACAAGGCACTGGCACCAGCAAGACAAGGTAGGGCAAACAACTGTGGCAGCAACAACATCATAGACAACTTCTCTTCACTCCCCCTCTCCCCCTGAAGAGAAGGGGTCGATGGAGCCATATGATCAGTTGTACTTGAGAAACATGCACGGACAATAAGCCATGGCAGATAGGTAGGTGAATTGCAGCGGAATATATGAGAATTGTAACAGCGGTGTCACTCCCCCTCAAATCCGACGATGTGTGAGAGTTGAGATTTGGAGAAAGTAACACCCAAATAAATAGAGAGTAAGAAGACACGGGTGACTCTGAGCAAACACAGGTGAAGAGAAGATAACAAAAAAATAAAAATAAAAATAAGGTGAAACAAATGGAAGACAGAGTGCACGAGGAGATGAGAACAAAGTCTGAGAAAGAAAATTGTGGCCTTCAATAATATAAGGAACATAAAGGATGAACACAATTTGAACAAATAAAAAAGGAAGTGAAACACTTTATCAAATGGGAAAAGGCCATACATGCGTGCACAGAGAGAGAGCATGCGATTAAGCATGAGAGGAAAATAAACAGGAGCATGCGGTTAAGCATATAAGGGAGCCAACATAGAAAAAAAGATGATAAAAGATACCAGTGGAGAAATAGACAGAGAAGGAAAAAAAAAAAAAAACAGGCGTGAGACAAACAGGAAAAGAAGAAGAGCACAAGAGATAGCACTTTGTTGGTGAGAAAAGAAACCATAAAAAAGAATAAGAATAAGAATAAGAAAACGCAAGATGTTGTCGTGAGAGAGAAGTCATATTGAAGAGGAGAAAAGGTAGACAAGGGAAAAAAAAAAAGAAAAAAACACCCTCGGGCCAATAAGTTGGCAAAAGCAAATAAAATCAATAAAGAAAAGAAGATCAAATTGGAAGAAGAGAGGATAAGGAAAAAATAATAATTAAAAGGAGCAACAACACAAATTGGAAGAAGATAGGATAAAAAATAAGTAAAGGGAGCAACCATCGTGGCTAGGTTGTTGAAAAAGAAGATAAAATAAAACAAATGAGAGACCCACCGAAAAAGAAATAGGAGTTGGGTAGTGGAGGAGAGTGAGTAAGACTTTGTTCTGATCACAAAGGAAAGGACTAAGGAGGGACAAGAGGACTGTGCACAGGTTTAGAGGTGCCGATGGAGCTGCCATGGCGGATTGGGACTGAAGAAATGTGAAGGTAGTTGTAAATTGCAGGTGGGAAGAAGGAAGCAGAGGATGAAGAGGACATGAAAAGAGGCCGACTGCATAGCAGTAGAGGAAACCACATCGGAAGATTAAAGAGGAAGAAACTAAAAATATTAAAAAAGTATGGCATGGGAAAGGCATGTGACAAATTTAAAAATTGAAACTAGTGGAAGAAAGGGAGGTGCTAGAACCGAAAAAGGAGAGAATAATGTTGTCATTGAAGGAAAATGACGAAGGGAGAGAAAGGGATGAATGTTGGATAGGTAGGGTAGTAGGTGTTGACAAGTGTTAGTGGTGTTGAAAAAGAAGGCAGATTGTGCAAAACAACACAACGAAAGAAAGCCAAATTTACTGGCATGAAAGAGAAAAAGTAGCAACTTTTTTCATATGTATATTTTTATTGAGAAATAGGTAGACAGAAAACTTTGATACCCACCAAAACATTAGGCACAAATGTGGTGTGCATGAGAACGAAGAGATGAGGAGAAAACACCCTTTATTTGGGTAACACAGAGAAAAGTGAAAGGCAACAAGGGAGAAGAAATCATTTAAGGAAATAAAAGGGAATAAAATAAGAAGTATGGGATGATGGTGAGAAAATAATTTTAAAATATGAAGAGAAGTGAAACCCATTTATCAAGTGGGAAAAAGCCAGAGAGAGAGAGACGTGCACAAGGAGAGAGAAAAGCAAGAAATAAAAGAAGAGTAGAATAAAGGATGTGTAGAGAGAGAAGAGGGAATGAAAGAGGAGGTACGGGGAACCAGAGACAAAAATAAAAATAAACAAAAGATAAGAGGAAAAAGAGAGGAAGTGAAGGTGTGCGTGATTCAGAGAGAGAGAAGTCATTATAGAGAGACTGGCTCACAGAGAAAAAAATGGGGAAAAAGAGCGGAAAAGATGAGCAGTGAGAAGAAACAGATCACGCGGGAAAAAAGACATACTTGGAACAAGAAACAAGTGAAAGAAATTGTGCCAAAAGGAACATCACGTGTGGCAACAGAGGGCAGGCAGGCAGGCGTCCAAAGTGTGCAGCAGAGAAGAGAGCAAGTATTCTGCTCAGAAAAACGGAGAGATACAGAGAGACAGAGATAGGGAAGATATGAGGAGATAGACAGAGAGAGTTGAGCAGAGCTGCATGAGCGATACAGGCAAGCTAAGGAACCAGGACAGTGCCGGCAATACTAAGAGAGAGTCCATGGAAAGAGTCAGCACATGTGCAAGAGAGCAACAACACCAGTTAATGGACCAACGATTGTGCAAGGGGACCAACGACAGAGAAGCACGGCAGGACAGAGACAAAGGCCTGGTTGGAGAAGGCTCGGCGAGCGGTGACGAGGCTCGCGGAGGAAGGCGACGGCTCGGTGAGCGGTGACGAAGCTCACGGAGGAAAGGGATCATGGTGATCAAGGGGCGTACTGCCCAAAGGAAACAGATCAGGCCATCATGGCCCAGGGGCTCATTGCTCATACAAATGAAAGAGAGGAAATTTAGCAGAAACAAGATAGTGACGATTTTTATTTTATTTTAATACTGGAAAGGAAAGAAAATGAAGAAAAATGTAGTGATAAAAGAAGCTGCGAAAAAGGCTAAGGTAGAAAGAAAAATATGTTGATTATAGAGGAGAGGAGGAACAAGAGAATTTACAGTAACATGAAGATACGCCAACGACTCTCAATTTGGCAGAGGATCTTAAGGATTAGCCATAGGCTCTGATACCATGCTAAAACATGAGAAGTTAGAATATGAAAATATAAGAGAATATGAAAATGAGAGAAGATAATTTTCTGGGTTTTCAACTTAATTGATTCTATTACTTACAACATATTTATAGAAGTCCTACAACTACAAACAAGAAAACAAAGTTTCCATGAAACAAGGAAACAATGTTCCCATAAAACATGGAAACAATGTTCCTATAAAACAAGGAAACATAACTTTAGCTAACACATAGTGCGCATCACCAGGTCCAACTCCATCGTCTCTTCTTCTTCTATACTGCTCAACAGGTATTTTTATTTTAAATAAAATGTATATGACTTTATTGTTGTGTAGGTCGTATACGTTGCATGGACACTCCAAATAGTTGAAGTGGCAAAGTGTCTGACAGTCTGATAAGTGGACACACTTTGGACGCACCTCAGACACAATCAAGTCAAGACAATCCCAAGCAAGGTCAAAAATACCGAGAGTTTCGGAAATATCGGTAGTCCAAAAACGCATATATATTGATGGAAATCAATATCGATAAAAATTGAATAAAAATCATGGAAATTGTGAGAAAAATTTGAAATTTTTTATTGAAACTTTAGAGGATGTTTATTTAGTCAATTATCTATTATTTTATCACAAAAAATTGGAATAAAATGCATGGCATGGTAGGTTTGAGTGATTTAAGTTGATTATGTAGCGACCTAACAAACATTGTGTCTTTAAAAAATATGTAGTAATTAGTGAAAGAAAATTAAACACACCATAATTTTTTAGTTATAATAATTTACTACAATATATTACATATATATGATAAGATATATGAGCTTGACAAAAAGACAAAAGTAAAATATATGAGTAACTTAGTACCACATAGAAAGAATTCCTATTAAAGTTAAAACTTAGTATCACATATAATGAACAATATTAAAACTCAATAGTGAATAATAATACAACTCCATAATATATAACCCCAAAATAAAAAAAATACAACTGCATAATAAAATAATAAATAACTTTAAACATATGCCTAAATTTATCATTAGAGAAATTTTTTTTTAATGGAAATTTATCCTTGATAATATTAGCTTGCAGAAATTTTAAAGACCGTATAAATATTACACGTCGTAGCTTTATTAACAAACTCAATCACAGCGTGTTGGATAAAGCCCAGTGGATGGATGAGAAAGAGAGGGTTCGAATCCCCTTATTGGCAAAAGCGTCATTTCTCTACAAATTTCATTTATTTTGCAGTTTCATATCGCATCGATAATATCGCAATATATTTCCCAAATAAAGCATGAAGAAGTAGGAAATTATAGCCTCCGACATTATCGCAATAATATTGACGAAAATATCAATATATTGACGATATTTAAGTGGATATGTGCTAAAATATCGCCCATTAAAAATAACGATATTATCAGCGATATTGTGAAATATCGCTGATAATATCGATATTTAATACCTTGCTCCCAAGATACGGTCAATTCTAAGTTAGGACACAACAGAGATGATTTTACAATTTTAAAAATAAAAAGGGGTCAAAAAATATAATTTCTGAAACTTTTGTGGGCATATTTGAAAATGTTTTAACAATTGGGGTTAAAATTGTAAACAGTAACCCTAAACCCTAAACCCTTATCACTTGCCTTCAGCCGCAGTAGCATCGCATTCTTGTTCGTGGTTTTCTTCTTCTCTCCCTTCACATTCTTTTCTTCTCTTCTTAATTTTCATTATATTTGCCTCTTGTTGAGTTGTGATTGACAACAATTCTTGCGAACTGTTATCCAGGTGAGGCTTTGCTCCTTTTTATTTTTTTTCTCTGTTTTCTTATCATATGTATTTGTTGAACTCCATCATGTAATATGAGATTAGATCTCGGTTTTAGAAGAGTCGAGAAGCAATGGGTTTTGTTTTGCTTAATTTTTAAATTTTTTTTTTCTTAGCTGATCACTTGACATAGGGCGATTAATAGCAAGAAGCATCTTGTTGAGTGGTTACTTCACTTTCTTTCATATTGTTGAGTGATATATGTGAATTTGGTTGATTGATGATAATAATATTAATATGAGATTGCGGGTGGGATGAATTTTTCTGAATTTGGTTTATTAATTTAATTGGGTAGGTGTATTAATCTAAAATTTGGTTCATGATAAATATATGAGAAGTTCTCAGATTCTCACTATGGTAATCAACCTTGGTGTTAACTTGATTTTGTTTTATTTTTGTATACAGGCAAATAAGTAAACATGGTGCAATATAACTTCAAGAAGATGACTGTTGTACCAAATGGGAAGGACTTCATTGACATTATCCTATCTCGCACCCAGAGGCAGACCCCAACTGTAGTCCACAAGGGTTATGCAATTTCCGGCCTTCGTTCTTTCTATATGCGTAAAGTAAAATATACCCAACAGAATTTTCATGAGAAGCTCTCCACAATCATTGATGAGTTTCCTAGGCTGGATGACATCCACCCTTTCTATGGTGACCTCCTTCATGTTCTCTACAACAAAGACCATTACAAGCTTGCACTTGGCCAAATCAATACTGCAAGGAACCTTATTGGAAAGATTTCTAAAGATTATGTGAAATTGTTGAAGTATGGTGATTCACTTTACCGATGCAAATGTCTCAAGGTCGCTGCTCTAGGCCGCATGTGCACAGTTATAAAGAGGATTGGTCCTAGTTTAGCTTACCTAGAACAAATTAGGCAACACATGGCAAGGCTACCTTCAATTGACCCTAATACCAGGACAGTATTGATTTGTGGCTATCCTAACGTTGGAAAGAGCTCATTCATTAACAAGATCACTAGGGCTGATGTGGATGTCCAGCCCTATGCGTTTACTACCAAGTCACTCTTTGTGGGACATACAGATTATAAATACTTGAGGTACCAGGTAATTGATACACCAGGGATTTTGGACCGCCCATTTGAAGACCGTAACATTATTGAGATGTGCAGCATCACAGCTTTGGCTCACTTGAGAGCTGCAGTGTTGTTTTTCTTGGACATCTCGGGGTCTTGTGGGTACAGCATTGCCCAACAGGCAGCTCTTTTTCACAGTATTAAGTCTCTGTTTATGAACAAACCATTGATTATAGTCTGCAACAAGACTGATTTGCAACCATTGGAGGGTATATCTGAGGAAGACAAGAAGTTGGTCACGGAGATGAAAGCTGAAGCTATGAAGACAGTGATTGGTCAAGGTGGTGAGGCTTCCAATGATGAGGGAGTACTCTTGACCATGAGCACTCTGACCGAGGAGGGGGTTATTGCTGTAAAGAATGCAGCTTGTGAGAGATTGTTGAATCAGAGAGTGGAATTGAAGATGAAATCCAAAAAGATAAATGACTGCTTAAATCTTTTTCATGTTGCAATGCCAAAGCCACGTGACAATAAGGAAAGACCCCCATGTATACCTCAGGTAGTTTTAGAAGCAAAGCCTAAGCAAGGAGCAGAGACGGAAAAGAGAAATACAGAAAAGGATTTGGAGAATGACAATGGCGGTGCAGGTGTATACTCTGCCAGTTTGAAGAAAAACTATATCTTAGCTAATGATGAATGGAAAGAGGATGTCATGCCAGAAATTCTTGATGGGCACAACGTATATGACTTTGTTGATCCTGACATTTTGCATAGGCTTGCGGAGTTGGAACGAGAAGAAGGATACCGGCAGGCAGATGCGGGTGATGATAATTTTGAGATGGAGGGATTGGAATTGACTCCAGAAGAGCAAAAGACATTGGCAGAGATAAGGAAAAAGAAAAGCTTGCTCATTCAACAACATAGAATCAAGAAAAGTACAGCAGAGAGTCGACCAACTGTACCAAGGAAATTTGACAAGGACAGGGAGTTCACAACAAAGAGAATGGGGAGGCAGCTATCAAAGTTGGGACTTGATCCTACTAAGGCAATTAACAGAGCTCGAAGCAGATCTGTCTCAACTAGGGGCCGGAAGAGGGAGAGATCACTTGACAAGGATGATACTGATGGTGGTGATGCTATGGATGTGGATACACCCAACAAGAAGCAACGCATGTTATCTAGATCCCGTTCGAGGTCAAGATCAAGGCCTCCAACTGAAGTTGTCCCTGGAGAGGGATTCAAGGACTCTGCTCAAAAGGCTAAGGCACTACAAAAGGCCAATAAATCTAATAAGATCAGAAACAAGAATGCTCGTCGTGGAGAGGCAGATAGGGTCATTCCCACTTTAAAGCCAAAGCACTTGTTCTCTGGAAAACGATCAATTGGAAAAACTCAAAGGCGTTAAAATATTTGAGGTACTCAGACACATTGCATATCCTTTCAATTCAGCTTGTCTTTCTTTTGAGCACTCATTGGAAACAGTTACATATGCTGATTTTCCTATTTCTCTGACCAGCTTTAGGGATGCGTATGCTTTATGCAAATTACATGATTTATGGGACCAATTGCATTCTATTTTGTGTCTATTACATGCATACCTCATCAACCTACGCATCCGTGTATCAGATGCGTACGTGTGAGAATAACATTCTCGTAGCTACCAGATGGAAGTTTTTGGTCCGTTAGGAAATGCTAGTGTCATATTGATCATTAAAATTAATCTCCTGTTCTGGGGTGTTGATTTGACTTTATACTATTGAAGGTATTAAGACTGAAGAAGTATATTTGTCATGTGCTTAATGTTTTTTTATGTTTCTGAAAGCAATCAGTATACTTTTTCTTCTTGCAGGGAGGTAGATTTGTGCTTTGTTTTATGCACCATGGAGTGTACTTGCTGCTGAAAAAGAACTTAGTTCTTTCATCTCTGGTTTGGCAGGATATTGCAGCACCCAGGATCATGCAACCAGAGTTTTCACAGTTTCCTTATTTTTCAGTTGTGTTTTTATTTAGGAAATTTTGGATCCGAGGCATGCCTCCGTTACAATATTTTGAGTGGAGTTTAGTTTACAGACTAATTTTTGTCTTTACCCTTTGCTTTTGTAATGTTGTCGTTTGACAATATGTGAAACTTGGCCAAGTTAAATTACTATTTTGTTTGTTTTATTGAAGTTCAAGTATAGTTTAAGATACTGTAACTTCAATATTCATTCTCTTTCCCTAAAGCATCTTATTTTTCAGATTGTGAATCAGTACTGTTACAAACTTATATAGAGTATGGGTCAGCATAGGAACTCATCACATGATAGATGATCTAAAAACATGCGAATGCTCCAAGTAGAAAAAGAAAAAGAAAAGAATGCCAATGTGTTACGATATTTTCTATTTCCTATTAGAGCTAAAAATAGGAGAAGCAGCTACTTTACAGGTATGGCAATAATGTATTGAGATCATCCTATGGAGAGATGGATGGATCAACCTCTATCCGATTACATCCGGGCAGTTTCTTCAGCCCCATCCGTCTCATTTTGTCACGAACCTTATTAGCATCATCCCATCTATTGTGATTAGTGTACGTATTGGACAATAGGGCATAAGTTCCAGTGCTTAACCTTCTACTATTGAGGAGACCATCCCTGATCCTCTCAAACATCTTATCATTCCCATGAATCCTGCAAGCATTAAGCAGCGCTCGCCAAACAGAGCTATCTGCTTCTGTTGGCATTTCTTTAATGAAACCCTCTGCTTCTTCCAAGAACCCTGCTCGGCCATGCATATCAACCAGACAGGCATATAAACATCTTTCATAGCATCAAAGAATATCAACCCTTGATCAACTAGGCCTGTGTGACTGCATGCTGATAACAAGCCAAGGAAGGTTACATCATCAGGAGGAACCCCGTGGACTAGCGTAAGTGAAAAGAGCTGGTGCTCCACGAAATGATATCCTTACAATCCAGGCCTTTAAACACCGAAATTGCCATACCTACTTCACCACACTTGTCATAGATGTTGAGTAAGGCATTTCCCACATTGCCATTCACCATGAGATCCGCCACGTACTTACATAGGAATGAATCCACTGGCCTAAACTCAGTGCCCCAATCGAAGAACACGCTGACGATATGCTGACAATGGTAGCCTCATTAGGCTCAGCTTTTTGTTGGGTGGGGGAGTTTGTGAGGTATCCCAGTAAAGGGTTTAAGAGTTGTGGTTTTGAGTTTTTGATGAGTAGGGCATGGATTTGGTTTAGTTGTTGTCTCGTTGTAAGAGAGTCAGGTGTAATTTAGGACTCTTTTATGACATGGTATTTTGGGTACCCTGCTATTGATTTATTTTTTTATCTTTTTTATGATGATTTATGTATTTTTCTTAAGTACAAGCGATCGGGGGTTTCGAACCTCTACCCACATGGGTGGAGGTGGAAGAGTTTAACCCACTGAGCTATACGCCACTGGCTACCCTGCTATTGATTTTAACAGGGGATTGTGGGAAATATAGAGGTACTACTCTTTTATCATCTTCCTACTTCTCTATAGTTATTAGGTTATTTACCAAAAGTCTTGCTGATAAAAAAGTCTGATGTGCAGACTGCAAATTTGGCTAGGAGAAAACTAACATACTTTGGAACAATTAATCAAGTTATTGAGACATGTTATTTATTTATAATTGTTAGAATTTAGGAGGCGTGTGATGTGTGTGGCTCTATTTCCGCTATTAGTTTATGGGAGAAGAGGTTTAGGAAATTGTTGGTTTAGTGTTTAGGACAACAGCTTGACTATGAATAGAAAACTTTTGAAAGAGTAACAAAGTAATTTTATTTGAATGAAAGAGAAAAGATACAAAGCTTAGATATAGGACTTAATGGTATATTGACAGCAGCTGTAGTAACCACATGACTGGAGATGAAAGCATCTTCTCCAACATAGACAAGTCCGTAAAATCCCAAGTAAAACTAGGAAATGGAACATTGGTGGAGACAAAAGGAAAAGGTACAATCTCTATCCAAACTAATAAATGAACTAAATATATTAAAGATGTTCTACTAGTACCTAGCCTGGAGCATAATCTATTAAGTGTTGGACAAATGATTGAAAAAGGCTTGCCAAACACATTCTGGGCAAAAGTTGTATATACAGCAGTAATATAAAGCCATCAACAAAGCATCTTAAACTATTTGGATGCATTTGCCATGTGCACATTCCTAAGGAGAAAAGAGACATGCTAGAAGAAAAATATGAAGTTGGTATATTCCTGGGATACGATTCCCAATCTAAAGGCTATCGAGTCTACAATCCCATAACTAAGAAGTTCATGATAAGCCGAGATGTTGAGTTGATGAATCGGCGTCATGGAACTGGGAGGAAGGAAAAGTTGAAAGGAAAAGTGTTCCTATAACACAATTGTGCAGAGAGGAAACGGAAGAAACTCCAAGTACGACTCCACAACCTACAACTCCTCCATGTATACAACATGAAGGCTCTCCAGAACCAGAACAAAGAACTAGATCACTCCAAGATATATATGAAACTAGCAACTTCATAACTATAGATTCAAAAAGTTTTGAAGTTGCAGTAAAAGAAGAAATTTGGAAAAAAGCTCTAGAAGAAGAAATCAAAACAATTGAGAAAAACAAAACAAGGGATCTCGTTGATCGCCCACAAGATAAAGAGATCATTGGGGTTAAATGGGTTTATAAGACCAAATTTAATCTTGATGGGTCAATACGAAAACATAAGGCAAGGCTAGTAGCTATAGGCTACTCGCCACAGCCAAGCATAGACTACAACGAGACCTTCGCACCAGTTGCAAGACTTGACACTATATGAGCACTGATAGCACTAGCAGCTCAAAAGAAATGGAGAATTTATCAGCTAGATGTAAAGTCTACATTTCTAAATGGAGAGCTCGAAGAAGAAATATATATATGTGGAGCAACCACAATGATTTATTGAGCAAGGAGGAGAAGATAAAGCACTTGAGCTAAAGAAAGCCTTGTATGGACTCAAGCAAGCTCCACGAGCATGGAACAGCCGCATAGACAAGTACTTCATCAACGCAAGCTTCAGGAGGAGCAAAAGTGAGCCTACTATCTACACCAAAACTCAAGGTAACTCTGATATCTTGATCATCTCTATATGTGGGTGACCTCATCTACACTGGAAACAATAAAGAAATAATTCAAAAGTTCAAAAAAGATAGGATGAAAACATTTTATATGAGTGAGCTTGGGTTGATGCACTACTTTTTGGGCATTGAAATAAACCAAGAAGGAGATGGAATCTTCATATGCCAGAAAAAGTAAACTGAGAATCTTTAAAAAAAATTCAAGTAAAGCTGATAAATCACCAATGAGAAATTAAGAAAGGAAGATGGATCAAGTAAAGCTGATGAATCAATTTACAGAAGTCTCTTTGGGAGCTTACGATAATTAACAACAACAAGACCTGACATCATGTACGCGACAAGCTTACTGTCAAGATTTATGCAAAATCCAAGCCAAATACACTATGGAACAGCAAAGAGAATATTAAGATATTTTCAAGGCACAATTGACTATGGCATATGGTATAAGTCCACTACATATCAAAGACAAATAGTGATTGGGCTGGATCAGAGGATGACATGAAAAGCACATCAGGCTATGCATTTACAATTAGGCCTGGTATATTTTCTTGGTCATCAAGAAAACAAGATATCGTGGCACAATTATCAGTAGAAGCCGAGTACGTAGTAGCAACCAATTCAGTATGCCAAGCTATTTGGTGCAGAAGAATATTTGAAGACATAGGAGAGTGCCAAACAAAGGCTACTGAAATACTTTGGAACAACAAGTTTGCTATAGCAATGGCAAAGAATTAGTGTTCCATAGCAGGACAAAGCATATCGTCATCAAGCATCACTTCTTACGTAAAGTCTCAACAAACAAAGAAGTTGAGCTCAAGTACTGCAAGACAGAGGAGCAAATCGCAGACATCTTCATTAAGGCACTTCTAAGACCAAGATTTGAAATGCTACGAAACATGCTCGGAATCATACAAACGTGCATTAAGGAGGAGTGTTAAACATGCACATTTGGTAGAGATTTTTACAAGCTAGCAAAATTTTCTAGAATAATTTAGAATGCAAAGTCGGTGGATGTATTCCCTAAACACTAGTCACTAACTTAATTGAAGCTAGTAGAAAGTTCTAGTTCTAGCTACAATATGTGGCTGGAAATGGCTTAGATAAAGTCGATTGCTGTACAAACAGACTTAACTAAGCAAAAGGCCAACTTAGATAGTCGGCTAGGATCTCTATAAATAAGACTACAACCTACTCAAAGTAATCAAGCTAAAAGCTAAAAAAAACTAGCAGCTGTCCTATATTCCACTAAGTCCTATATCTAAGCTTTGCTCCTTTTCTCCTTCATTCAAATAAAATTACTTTGTTACTCTTTCAAAAGTTTTCTAATCATAGTCAAGCTATTGTCCTAAACACTAAACCAACCATTTCCTAAACCTCTTCTCCCATAAACTAACAAAAGATAAAGCACTCAAGCTAAAGAAAGCCTTGTACGGACTCAAGCAAACGACACGAGCATGGAATAGCCGCATAGACAAGTACTTCATCAATGCAGGCTTCAGGAGGAGCAAAAGCGAGCCTACTTTCTTCATCAATGCAGGTCACTCATCTTAAATGTTTTCATCATATCTTTTTTGAACTCTTGAATTATTTCTTCATTGTTTTCAGTGTAGATGAGGTCATCCACATATAGAGAGATGATCAAGATATCGGAGTTACCTTGAGTTTTGGTGTAGAAAGTAGGCTCGCTTTTACTCCTCCTGAAGCATGTGTTGATGAAGTACTTGTCTATGTGGCTGTTCCATGCTCTGATACCACTTGTTAGAATTTAGGAGGTGTGTAATGTGTGTTGCTCTGATACCAGCGTTGGTTTGTGGGAGAAGAGGTTTAGTAAATGGTTGGTTTAGTGTTTAGGACAGTAGCTCGACTATGAATAGAAAACTTTTGAAAGAGTAACAAAGTAATTTTATTTGAATGAAGGAGAAAAGATACAAAGCTTAGATATAGGACTTAGTGGAATATAGAACAGCTGCTAGTTTTTTCAGATTTTAGCTTGATTACTTTGAGTAGGCTGTAATCTTTTTTATAGAGATCCTAGCCGACCATCTAAGTTGGCTTTTTGCTTAGTTAAGTCGGTTTGTACAGTTACCGACTTTATCTAAGCCATTTCCAGCCACATATTGTAGCTAGAACTAGAAATTTCTACTAGCTTCAATTAAGTTAGTGACTAGTGTTTAGGGAATACATCCACCGACTTTGCATTCTAAATTATTCTAGAAAATTCTGCTAGCTTGTAAAAATCTTCACCAAATATGCATTAATGTTTAACAATAACTTACTGCAACATGCTAATGATTTTTGTCTCTCTTTAATCATACTTATTCAGTCAGTTCTCAACTGTTGATCATTTACTTCAAACAATCGACTCTAAGCTTTAATGCAGGTTTGAGGGAGTTATTGCAACAATATCATGGGATCCAAGCATAATTCTTCTGGAAACAGCACGTCATATATATTTGTTGTTATTGCTCTCTGTTGTTTCTTTTGATAAAAGCAATATTGGGGGAGTGGGGTTTTTCTCAAGTACATTGCCACCATGAGATTCGAACATGAGACTACTAGTTTGCAAATCAAGGCCTTTTTCATTAGGCTAGAACCATTAGCACTCTGTGTTGTTTCTTCTACCTTCTTGGAGCACATGGAAAAAGAGTGGTTTTGTAAAAGGAGATAGCATAGCATTTCCAGTAACCGAGCAGAAGACAGATTGCAGTGTGTTTACTGATTTGAACTTCGAACCCTACCACAGCCAAAGAGTTCAAGCCTTGTGATGTTAAGTATGCTGATAATTTTGCATTCCTACACTTGAATTTAGATAACCCATTTGGGGGGTCTTTTTCGTTTCTGTTTCGGTGTATATCTGTGGTTGAGCCATGCTGCTTCCCATGTCTTTTTTTGTCACTTTCATCCTTTATTTTTCATTAATCAATTCACTTGACATTTATAGTCACCCGTGGGCCAAAAGAAAAGACACCTTGAACAAAAGAAGCCCTTTTTACTTAAACAAAACAAGACCAAATAAAAAATAAAAAAATCTAGCAAGGGATGGAAGAATCTCTAATCTGAAAACATCCTACAAGAAATTGAACTTTATTAAGTAGAAAAGTTTGACTCGGTTATAAACGTCAATGAATTAGTTTCTTAATAAATGTTACCCATGTATTCGAGGAACCTTTGTTCGAATCCCCTCTCTTAATTTCTTTTTTATTGAACACAAAAGAAATTAAGTCTAAGTAAATATAAAACCACTGATAACTTTTTCTAACGGATGGATAAAACTTACAAGAAGTTTTGTAAAATCAGGTGGTGGGAAAGTGGCAGCAAGGTGACTGTCGGCAATGGTTTATGATAGGGCGGATGGGCCAACTGCCAACGTTCTAATAATTATTATTCTGTAGAAAAAAGAAAAAGAAAAAATATTATTGTATGGGACTCAATGCCTATCACCATGACTCAAACGGCTTGATCTTGGATTCTTGGTCCTACCTTATTATGGCACATACATATATAGTGAGATTTTACTTTGCTTGAGGTGAAGTCTCCCTTTTTGTTTTCTTTTATCTGAAATTTATTGTAATGGGAGTCTGATTTTATGGTAACAGAAGTGCTTGTATATTTTTTATCCATAATTTGTTGGGATTACTAAGAAATGTTACAATCTAATCTAATGAACTAGTTTTTATATGGTGATATTTCTCTTTCTAATTTGAAAATATATTCTAAATTCAAATCTTCTATACCGACCAAAATGATTTTACAGCCCTAGAAGCCCGAATTATAAACATCAAACTGAAGGTTAGCAATGAGTCACTGCCAACTAGTCTTTGATTTAGTGGTAATTGTTCCCATTTGATTGGAAAGTAGGTCACAAATTCTATTCACAACAATGCAAGAACAATATATATATTTGCGGTGAGTTAAATGCTTAGCTAGTCACTTTGTGGTAGTGTATAGCACAATCTCTTTTTGTTATTGGGTGCGTTATTCGTCAAGCAGAAAATGTTCATTGGAAGATTATAACTAACCATTCATCAAAGGCTTTTTATTCGGTTCCTAATTCAATGAGGTCTACACTATTTTCTTTCATTAATTTTTATCTTAAGTTTATTAATGTTTGACTAACTAGCTTGATTAAGTCCTTAAATTCTTCAAGACATTGGCAAGATTCCTTTAAAAAGTTGTACTTTACATATATATATATTTATGAACAATTGCTAGGCTTTCTCGCATATCTGTATGACACAATCCCACATGCATGCCCAACACTGTGAGTAGAAGAATATATGCACTTCATTCACTTTTGTTCTGAAAAACATATTTGATATGTTCACCCAAATTTAAATGAGCTTAGACAACTAAGGAATTTGTAATCACTTTGTGATTAAGTATTTACATGTTGGATTCCCCACCTTCGGTATAAATTTAGGGACCATTGCGGTTAAAAATTCATTTCAATATTTTTATATTAAATTCTATAGTATGTATGTTAGGAAAAAGAATAAACAAACAATGGTGACGCTTCTTCTTTCTGGTGGATGTAACAAATTTGTTGGCACTAAAAACTTGAACAGATAGAGATGTGTGCAACTTACAAGTGAGATGGGCGATCGAGAGATCGATTGAGTGTTGAATGCAGATTCTTCCTGTCCTTGGATGCCGATCCTGAATAGAAGGAAGCCGAGACTCGTAAGGTCTATGGAACCGGTGTGGAACCAGCCTAAGACCCTCCGATGCTCAAGTAAGTTTGTTTCTAAGAGCTCTTGCTGTTGACCATATAAAAGTATAAAAGTTAAGCTGAAAAGTCTTACCCCTGTACTGTGATGAAGGGGCTTATTTATAAGGGGCATTTTGTGTGCTCTTAGTACTCACTTTCGATGTGGGACTCGTGGGAGGGCCCTATGAGGTTGACACAAGTCTTTTAGATATTTCGGGCGGGTGCTTCGAGGTTGATTCTATAGAATCGGCAGGGCGTGCCGATTCCAGGCAATGTTGGGACCAGTGATTATTTGTGGCTTTGAGATAATGTCATCGGTACCTGATGCCGATTGTTCGAGGCCTTGGGTAATTGGGGAGTTCCTCCGATCCACGTGTCGTTGGATGAGTGGAGGGTCAGATATGGTACAAACAAAATTAAAATTAGGATTTCAACACAAAAAATGCAGTTCAATTATCTGTTGCTTGTTAATTAATTCCATTAAAAAAAACGGGGGGGGGGTTGAAAATTTAAGTACATTTTAGAATAACACGTAATAATGTGTTGAGTTAAATTAGTCTGAATAGTAAGGGCAATCAAATAAATAGATGATCACATTATTTTCGTATAAAAACATTGAAGTAATAATAATGATAATTAGTTGATTAATCGAGTTTCAATTTAACTAATTGTTTCCACGGATGGTCTGCAGTAGTGCTAAGTTAGTTAGTGATGTCAAAACATATATTCAATCATTTATATTTTTAAAGAAACAAAATATGATTTTAATGTATATTTTTAGGGAATGTGGAGAGGTCACATCATAAAATTGGAATACATCTGATTGATTTTTCTTCGACCTATGCGTGTACTAGTTTCTTTTGTTTTGCATATTATTTTTCACATATAATATGTAAGAGAAAAACATTTAAGTAGTAATGGTGTTCATGTTATTTTTCAACGTTCCAGTCAAAATACTATGAGCTCGAATGTAGACGTAAGTATTTTTAGCCACTTGAGCTACAAGTAAGGGTAGAAATCACCCTTAGACTAGAGTGGGCTTCATCCCAATCCAAATAATTAGATAAATAAGAATTTATGGTGTGTTTACTAATCAGGAATTTGAATTCTCATTATGAATTAAATTCCAAATATTGAGGATTTCTGCGTTTATTTCACATCAAGGATTTGAAAATTAAGTGGGATCCACACAAAATCAGAAATTATTCAATTCTTAGGTGGGTGGTGGTATTCTAATTCATGGAGAACTAACCCATTATGAATTCATTTTTTTTATACCCATTATATCCTCACACAATTTTCAAAATTCTAAATATGTCATCTACTTAATCCAACAACGAGGACATTTTAGTAATTAGCACCACTTCTACCTCAATTTCGTATGATTTAGTAAGCAATTTCAATAGGAATCCGGAATCCAACTCCCTTCAATCCATATGGTTTAGTAAATAACTTCATTAGGAATCCGGAAATCTAATTCTCCTGAATCCAACTCATCCTCAATTCAATTCATCTTCAATTCAATTCCTCATAATCCAATTATGGATTAGTAAACATGTCATTAGTGTTACTTTTAGAAAATTTAGTATATTTAGTGAAAATTAGCTCACCTCATTTCAATCCTAGCATCTACTTAAACCGAAAAAGAAACATTTATATCTTACCCGTATGGAAGCTTTTGGTTCCACCCTGACTACTACAAGTCGCATGGTAATTTATATAGATACCTCTTTTATGTAGTTTTATTTTGGGATTAGAATTGTCCTCGCCTCGGAAGGGCTACAGCTCATTGCATGCTCCACAGAGTAGCGCATCATTGCTCTGTCGGCGGATAGCTCAAGTTCAACCAAGTGAGTTTCCAAAGCTGAGTCGAAGACCAAAGTCATCAAATTTCTACATTGCCTCCACCACCTCTCACTCTCTTCTTATATACTCTCTCTCTGCTCTACATAAATTCTCTCCCACTCACTCACTCACTGTGATTTCACTCTCTCTTTCTCTCACTAGTCACTGGCACTGTGGGGGAAGTGCAGGGAGAGAGAACTTCAAATACCATATACCCACTGGAGGGCTCATCTCTCTAAAGCTTTCACACCATTCTCTCCCATTTTCAGGTTAGCTATTTGATCCCGGTTTTCACCTCTTACTATTTCCTCTTTATGCATTGTTCTTCTTTGCTTAATTTTAATGTCATTTTTTGGTTTTTTGTTTTCTTCCCACTGTATAATAGCACAAGATCTGTGCTTGCACTTGCCTTTTCTTTTATGGGCTGTATGGAAAAAGAGTGTGATCTTGTTTTTGTTTTTGGCTTAAAAGGTTTAAGATTTAGTTATAAATTTCATTGTTTGTACATCTTGGCTTCAGATCAAGGGATTGAACATTTTAGGATCCAACTGGGCAGCTTGATATAAGGCAATGGATGATTTATAACTTTCTATTTTGGACTGGAGGTGGTAATTCTTGATCCCCAACTGAGAAAGAAAATGAAAAGAGCTACAGATTAGTAAAAATGTAACGTTTGCCTACCGGTGATGTTAATCCTTAATTTAATCCCATCCCATATTTTGGAATAGCAATGACAATGGATATACCGGAAAGTCTCTAAGTTTAATTTAATCCACTCCTTCATTAGTTCATTTAATCCTGCTGTGATTGTAAACTCACTCTCTCTTCAACAAATCTAGTTGCTGCTTATTTCTTAAAGTCCTTAACCATAAATGTATGCGTAGTTCATAGCCTCTAGAAACTTACCGTATCCGGGAATCCGTCATGTTTCTCATGTCTCAATCTTGAAACGGTGATGCCATCTGGATTTATTTTATTATCTTCCTGGAAATTTTGTGTCAATTAGTTACTTCTCGGTACTGATCTGATGATATTTTACCCTCCGTTTGGATGAAGGAATTGAAAATGACATAGAACTATAAAATGACAGAATTTAGATTTCTATCATTTTAATTTCTGGCAAATGAAGATTTCAGTGTTTGGATTTATGTATGTCGAATTTTATAAATGACACTATGGAAATTGTGAAATGACGCCTATTTTGGTGGAAATTAAACTTGGGAATTTGATGCCCCAATTTCCACGATTTTTTCCGCACGTCATTTAATAAATTCCGCACTTAAGTTGCCAAACAAGGGAATTGTCAATTTCTCCTCTTAAATTCCCGACTTTTAGCTAAATTTAGAGTTATTTTCCCTCATCCAAATGGAGGGCGAATTTGTATTTTCAACATTGGCTGAAAGTAGAATGAGTGCAAAATCCTCTGTAGGTAGGTTATTTACCAAAAGTCGAGCTGATTAAAAGTCTGATGTATATCAGACTGCAAATTTGGCTAGGAGAAATTAACCACACTTTGGAACAATTAATCAAGTTATTGAGGTATGTTATTTATTTATAACAGACTGCAACGTGCTAATGTTTTTTTTTTTCTTTAAGCATACTTATTCTGTCAGTTCTAAACTATTGACCATTTACTTCAAATAATCAACTCTAAGTTTTCTATTATTAGTGCAGGGTTGAGGGAGTTAATTGCAACAATATCATGAAATCTAAGCATAATTCTTCAGGAAACAGAACAAGAAGCACGATATCTATATTCGTTGTTATTGCTCTGTGTTGTTTCTTCTACCTTCTTGGAGCATGGCAAAAGAGTGGTTTTGGAAAAGGAGATAGCATAACATTTCCAGTAACCAAGCAGACAGATTGCAGCAATGTCTTTAGTACTGATTTGAACTTTGAAACACATCACAATATTGAGGAGATAGTTGAACCCTCTGAACCTAAAGCCAAAGAGTTCAAGCCTTGTGATGTTAAGTATGCTGATTATACTCCTTGTCAAGAGCAAGACCGAGCAATGAAATTCCCCAGGGAAAATATGATATACAGGGAAAGGCATTGTCCACCAGAAGAGGAAAAATTGCATTGTCTTATTCCAGCACGGAAAGGATATATGACTCCTTTCCCCTGGCCTAAAGGCCGTGACTATGTCCACTATGCCAACGTCCCTTATAAAAGCCTGACAGTTGAGAAAGCTGTTCAGAACTGGGTGCAGTTTCAGGGAAATGTTTTCAAATTTCCAGGTGGAGGAACAATGTTCCCCCAAGGCGCTGATGCATATATTAACGAACTTGCATCAGTTATTCCGATTTCAGATGGCTCTGTCAGGACAGCATTGGATACTGGTTGTGGTGTATGTTGGTTTTCTTAACTATGTTTGTGTTTTTATTTTTGCATTTGCATGTGTACATTCATTGCTTCACATTGCCATTCTGTCATCTGCATTTAATTTGAGCGTCTTAACTTCCTTTAGTCAATCCAAGACTATGAGTACAACAATGGCTTTTCAGTCTCCAGAGAATGTTAGGTAGATTTGCTTGTGGGTATAGTGAATGCAAATGCACATTCAATGATACTGTGTTATATATATGTGGCTAAATCATGTATGTATGTGAGCAGTGAGCTATCCTAGTATACATGTTCACATAGAGTCAGTTCTTTCGTTCATATGTGGTTCTTTACTAATGAGACCAACCATGATACAGGTTGCAAGTTGGGGTGCATACTTGCTAAAGAGAAATGTATTAGCCATGTCCTTTGCACCACGGGATAATCATGAAGCACAAGTGCAGTTTGCATTGGAGCGAGGTGTACCTGCTGTTATCGGTGTGCTTGGATCAATTCGTCTTCCATACCCATCTAGGGCCTTTGATATGGCTCAGTGCTCTCGGTGTTTAATTCCATGGACTGCAAATGGTAAGATCTCGTTGTAACCAGCATTAAGCTTGAGTAATCACATTTGATTTCCTTAGTTTCTGTATTTTATATTAAAATAGAGTTGAATTAGTGAACTCTTAAGTTGAATACAGATAGTAGAAAAACATATCTATATCTATTTCCATACTCAGATCATATGGTCAAATTAATTGTCACGATCTTGCCTCGACTCTCAAGGTTGACCACTGAAATAAGCTTAGAGTCGTTTGGTAAACATTTATACTTGATTTCCATTGGTATAAATGATTACTGATTTGCACACTTTCATTTTGAAGACTATTTTTCTATGTAACTTCATGTTTTCTATGAGATTTTATGCCAAAAAGTGTAAATAAGTCTTACAAGGGTGATAAATTGTCTGCAAGTCTTACATATCTGGCAATTAATTTAGTTACCAACCCTGCTAAAATTTTATTTTCCCAAGTTTTCTTTTGGTTGATATTGACTTCCTCAATCCATCCTCATCTGTTGAATTCTATATAAAAGAGGGCTTCTGATTGTAGTCCCATCTTTTAACTTTGTTTTCCATGTTTCGACATTCAAGAATAGTTTATTTACTGAATCTCTCTTCCAGTGCTGGAAGTTAAATGATTCACTTGTGAACGGCTGTGTGTAGATGGGATGTACCTAAAAGAAGTTGATCGGGTCCTTAGACCTGGTGGATATTGGATCTTGTCTGGACCTCCAATTAATTGGAAGACATACTACAAAACATGGAAGCGGTCTAAGGAGGATGTCCAGGCAGAGCAAAGACAGATTGAATCACTAGCTGAAAGTCTTTGCTGGGAGAAAAAGTATGAGAAAGGAGATATGGCTATTTGGAAAAAAAAATTTAATACAAAATCCTGCAAAAGCAAGTCTGTCAATGTATGCCAGACAGAGGATGCTGATGATGTCTGGTGAGTTCCAGGAACTGTGCTGAGGAGCCTTGTTTATTGTTCTTAAATATTCACTAATCATTTTTAAAGATAATCTCATGGTCTGGATAAAGTCGCCCTGCCTCTAACTTGAGGTTTGGTAGATTTTCCGGAAGTGAGACATACTCAGTTAGGGGAAAGAAGCGCAGGACTTTGCAGCAGGTGACAGGTCACAGGATAATGCAAGGAAACCCTTTTTGAAAACCTCAAATTATATAATATGAAGTAGCTGTTGCTGGATTTCCCTGTCAATATTTCTCAAAACAAGAAGTAATCAAAGAGAAAAAAAATGTAGTGAATTGGTTACTGACTATGGTTTCAACCAGCAAATCAGTCCACTTATCTAGGAAATTGTTAAACATAACATAAGTTTTACAGACAGACATGGTAGTCGAATTGGCATGTTGCACATATTCCACATTCCCACCCCTCTGTAAACGTGATGTGCTGGTTGCATGCCTCCAGTTTGTGGAAAGTTTTTCAGTTAGTGTCTTTGTACCTCTTGCATCACTCATTACTTTATGTTTGTAGACTGGAATTTTCTTGTGCCCTGTCCTTCTGTAGTTATTATGTTCTAGACAATAATTCTGTTTTATTTGGGAACACAAGGTAATTAAGCCCCTACCTCCCATTGTGTTCTTGCACACACTTTGGTTAGAAGAAAATCTTGTGCTTATGAATTTTATGTTAGTCAATGCTATGGAGTCTTAGAAGATATAAATCTCTCGACACTAGAAGTTGGACGGGTTTTTATTGTTTGAGTTGGTCCCCTAGTTCAGAATTACCTAAAATGCATTGATATAAGTAGAATGATTGTATAACTTTAGATTCCATTTATTAGAGTGAACACTTTCTCTTTTCTACTTCGCTTTTATGTTATTTTCCCTCCTTTGTCATTCTATGATTGTAGTAATTGCAAAGATTAGCTTCATTTCCTACAAGTGTTGTAATTATACAAGGCGGGTTCCCTTAGATCAGTGATGAAGTTTCAGTCTATTTCTATCTTGCTTGCTCAAGTTCATTTGGCCGTCCTTTTTTCTTCTTGTTTTCTCCATACATGCATGTCCTATTCAATTCTGGTAAGGGCATTTTTGAAAGGATGTATTCCAGTTCTAGAGTTAGATTGTTACAGCAATCATAATTCTTAGTTTTATGTGGTATGTTTCAGGTACAAGAAAATGGACACATGCGTAACCCCCTCTCCTGAGGTAACCAAGGCAAATGAAGTAGCAGTTGGGGCGTTGAAGTTTCCTGCGAGGCTTTATGCAGTCCCTCCTCGAATAGCTAATGGTTTAGTTGACGGAGTTACTACTGAATCTTACCAAGAGGATAATAAACTTTGGAAAAAGCATGTAAATACTTACAAAAGAATCAACAACTTGATTGGCACTACCAGATATCGAAATGTCATGGATATGAATGCAGGCCTTGGAGGATTTGCAGCAGCCCTTGAATCACAAAAATCTTGGGTTATGAATGTTGTGCCTACAATTGCAAAGAACACATTAGGTGTTATTTATGAGAGGGGTCTCATTGGCATTTATCATGACTGGTATGCCCCTCTCTCTCTCTCACACACACACACAAATTTGCCTTGTTGGAAGTGTGTCAGTTTCCTCCAGGGCTTGTTAACCTTTATGTTTTTTGATGATTTATTATTATTATTTTTTAACTTGACTTTTCCGTCTTCAACATCTGGAACAAGATTGGAATTTAAATGTTTTACAAAAGGAAAAATAGATTAAAAGGGGTTTGTTTTCCTGCAAAGCAAAGACTGTCAGTTTCTTCTCAATTAAGATTTGCAATAGTAAGATCTAAGTAGGATGCTTGGTAGTTACTAATTCCATGTCATAACCAAAAAGGTAAATCTTCTTTCAGGTGTGAAGGCTTCTCCACGTACCCAAGGTCGTATGACCTTATTCATGCTAGTGGGGTGTTCAGCTTGTACAAGAACGAGTAAGCCTCATCATCTTCTTCCTGTGTACCTGTGTACCATAAATCATGCTTAGTGTTTGGATCTATGATTTAGCAATCAAATCACGTGATACAATATTTTGCCATGAACCTTCATATTTAAGACTTAATTCATATAAATGTATGCAATTTTACTTTTAGCAGGCTAACAGCAAAATGTAAGAATATTTGATTCACTAAACCCAAAAACTCTTATGTAACAATTGTTTTCTCTAGGGCCGATTAAATTGTGGTGGATTTTTAGGGATAAAGTGGAAATTAAAGGTTTTGTTCATGCATAATTCTATCTCTATTGTTAGCATAACAAAGTCACTATTATTTTTCCACTAAAAAATTTTCAAGTCACGATATTCTGCATGATTCTAATAGAACAACTAATTTTGATTAGCTGCAGTTTCCATATAAGGTTCAACATTGTTACATGAAACGTTTAACAACCTCCGGAGTGCTGATTGATTATTTAAATGGATTAAGCAGGTGCAATCTGGAAGGCATCCTTCTGGAGATGGACCGCATCTTGCGGCCTGAAGGTGCCGTCATCTTCAGGGATGAAGTTGATGTCCTGAACAAGGTTAGGAAGATCGTCGGGGGCATGAGATGGGATGCCAAAATTGTGGATCATGAGGACGGCCCCCTTATGCCGGAGAAGATATTGGTTGTCGTTAAACAGTACTGGGTTGCCGGCAGTGGAAACAGCACATCCAATGATCAGTAAACCAGGAGTGATCATTTGGCTGTGAATAAACCGAATATTGCGCCACGGTGATGAAATTGCTCTATAGTTGGGGAACCAAAGTGTTCTGATCCTTGGGGATGATGAGTTGTGTGTAATTTTAATTTATAGAACATTTATTTACTTTCTAATTTGCTTGATTTCACGGGGGAATAGGATTATAGGGATGTTGAATAATTAGTTCAAGAATGTCACAATGCAACAGAATTAATTTATAAAGATATTTCACAGTTCTCTTCCTGACCAAAGTAAACTATGCAGTTTTCTATCTAAAGATCAAAGTTGATGTACTTTGTTTGAAGATCTAGCAAAGTCTAGCCTAGATGAATTTGCTTTGTCATGACACGAGATTCAACCCAATTCAGTCTGAGTTTGACCCGGCTCAACCCATCATCACTTTAATCATGGCGGCACCTTGCAGGTTGTACTCATTATGTTTGTCCATGCACTCAATTTCAAATTTTTTCAATGTAGTTCCGGCATTAGGGTTGCATATGTGACGACTTTGGATCCCCTTTTTCAGCATTTCAATTTGAGGGTATTTTCAAATTCGTTAATTCAAATCCGATAATCCATATATTTGACTTTGGATTGAGGCCAACCTAATTCGAATTCGTTCCTTGAAAGAGATGAAAAAGGCTACAATTGAAGGATCAAACGCACTATGCTCTAGCTTTGAAATAGACTCTCAACTTAACTGTCTCCAAATTTCAGACTCACGAGTCACAACAATGTAGTCAAGATTTCAAGCTAGCCTCTAGAGATCCATTCACAGTCTCTCGAGATCTGTAGGTAGCAGTAGCAGCAGGATCAACCCAAAATGTGATAAAGTTGAAACGGAAACTTATCTTAGTAGTCTAGAAACTGGTTAACATTCTTGGGGCTAATCTACAATAAACAAACTACTGCGATCATTCACGTGATATAACTTTGACCCAGCCATCATCACCACCGCCAGATACGCGGCCCCTGCCACAAGAAGAGCGAGTTCCAAGAGAACCAAGAGAGGAGATCTATAGAGTGTGGATATGGGGGAGCAAGCCACCATGCATCATACTCAAGCGATCTATCAAGTAGTGGTAAAAAATGACCATAGATTTACTGATGCAGGACGCGTAGGACCTAAATTTATTAGTTTCCTAATGTATTTGTTAGTTTCCTAGATTCTATAGTTTTCCAAGTTCTAGTAGGGTTTCTACTTTTCCAGATTTCCAGATTTCTAGTTTTAAGTTTCCTATTTTATTTGGGTTAGGATTTCTGTTTAAGCAAGGGATTTTTATCCAATTATGTCTAGGTTTTAGTTTGCTATAAATACCCCCATGTAGTTCTTTAAAATTCAGATTTGAATGTTGAGTAAACCTTTTCCCAGAACTCTCTGATTTCGTCCCTTCGATCTATATTTCTTCTCCTCGATCTCCGATATTCTTCTTTGTTCTACTGTTTCTGCCCTTTATCTCGTCTTTTCGATCTATATTTCTTCTCCTCGGTCTCTTATATTCTTCTATGTTCTATTGTTTAAGTGCTTAATTTAATACCTACGGGCTGTACTACATCAATTGGTAATCAGAGCCTTCCCTCACTTTTGTTTGCGTTTCTCTCTACCATGGCACCCCAAACTGTAGCCAACCTTGCGGAACAATTTCATGCGTTCCAAGACAAAGGTTCTGACGATATCGCTGGCGTGGAAACCCAACTCTCCAAACTCAGCGCTGACCTCAAAGACGAGTTGGTACAGGCTCACACACATCGTGCGACGACGGACCTTGCCATCACCAAACTCCAAGACTCCGTTCAATTGCTTATCAATCACTTTCGGGCTGGACATGCTGAACCTTCTTCTACCTCAGCGGTGCTCTCGAGTTCGTCTACGCCACCGCCACAAAGTGGCCTTTTGCCCACTCCACCGGTGGATCAGAAATTCAAGGCCATGCCATACGGCATGTTGCATAGCTCAATTGGGCTCTCGCTCAACACGCCCAAGGCTCAATTGGAGCCCCTTTTTCTTTTGGGACTATGCCACCGCTCCATTATACCCAACACACAACGGGCCCTCCTCCAGTGACTACTCCTGCTCCTACCTTGCCACCCATTCGACATGCTCAGTACACTCATCCCCCTAGCCGTTTTGACAACGATGTCATCCGCCACATCAAGCCTAACGCTCCTACTTTTGATGGTCGTGGGGATCCTACGATGTTTCTTGATTGGGTTCAAGCCATGGAAGATTATTTCGCCTGGTACGACTTGACAGATGCTCATAAACTTCGCATTGTTAAGATGACGCTACAGGGAGCCGCTAGACAATATTGGAATTCCGTGGAGGAGCAACTATACCAATTTGGACAGCTGCCTGTGACTCTATGGGACGAGATGAAATTCAAGCTTCGCGAACAATATCTTCCCACCTTTTATCGCCATCAATTGTATGAACAATTATGGACCCTTTCACAAGGCAGTTTGACCGTTATTGAATTCCACGCTGGTTTTATCGAACACAAGATACGTGCGGGAATTCGTGAAGAACCCGACATCACTATGTCTCGCTTTATCCATGGTCTTCGTGACGATATCAAGTGTGAAGTCTGGCGGTTCCGTCCGCATACTTTTGGAAGATGCATATTGTCACGCATTGGAAGCTGAGACATATTTGTCGCCACAACATTCAGGATATTCTGGTCAACTTGCGATCGCCAACCAAACTCTTCCCACTACGGATATGCAGACGAGGTTTTCAGGACCATCTAAACCGCCTGCACCACCACCTAACAAAGGACCGGCTGTTTCTACTAATGCTCGCATTGAATGTTTCCATTGCCATGCCAAAGGACATATTGCCTCTCGTTGTCCGCAGCGAACTTTAACTATCAACACTCCCACTAGTGCGCTTTGTGAGATTGTGGAGCCTCTCGAAGGTGTCTATGATCCGGACATTGATGATTGCTGTGTGAGATCCCACATCGACCAAAGGAGAGTGGGTGATGTGCCTTATATGTACACACCCGCATCCATATAGCACGAGGCCTCCTAGGCCGAGGGATTGCAGGTCTGGCCTGGGCCGCTGCGAAGGCTCGGACCGGAACAAAACCTAACGGGCCGAGGCCCGGGCTGGGACAATATCGTGCTGTGGCAGAATGGGGCCCACCATGTCTTCCCTGTACGAGGCCTTTTGGGAGGAGCTCACTAGCTTCGGAGTTGTAGGAACTCCGAAGTTAAGCGAGTTGGGGGCGAGAGCAATCCAAGGATGGGTGACCCACTGGGAAGTTGGTCGTGATCTCCCAGAAACAAAACCGCGAGGGCCAGAGAGGGGGGGCCCAAAACGGACAATATTGTGCTACGGCAGAGCCGATCCGGGATGTGACAATTTGGTATCAGAGCCACACTGCCGTGTGGTGCGAGTGTGCCCACGAGGACGTCGGGCCCCTAAGTGGGGTAGATTGTAAGATCCCACATCGACCAACGGAGAGGGGGGGTGATGTGCCTTATATGTACATACTCGCATCCATCTAGCACGAGGCCTTTTGGGAGCTCACTGGCTTCGGATTCTTAGGAAAGTTGACAGGACCAGCCCCGAATTCCTCGGAACCCGAGACGAATCCTGTGGAAATTTATCGACATCACACCAATGTCGGGCCAACTTACTAAAATCGAGCCTCTTTACCAAAAAGGCAGGGCCACGAGACTTTCTACCAAAAATTTCGGCAGAGTCTCCCCTGTAAATTGAACATTCCCCAAATTTCAACCTGCACAAAATTCACACAATTTATAATCCAACTGGCAGCATACACAAGTTAACAACATGCAATTTCATAATAGGCATCCGGCCTCAATGGTTCGAAGCAAAACCAGCAAGGTTCTTAAGTCGAAAACTACATAAACACTGAAATTAAAGATCTCAAACAACTTTACAAAAACCACCGAGATCATCAAGCAGGATTCAAATCCGAGAATCACATCAAAGTCCAATCACTCACACAGAAACGATCAAACCTTTCAAACACAATAATATTCCGCAGCTGCACCTAGGTGAGACCCCAGGCTGCCTACGTACCCTTGGACAAGGGATCAAGCCACACGTAGTTCTCATCATCAACAGTCACAACTCCGATAATGAACAATTATTTACAACCGAACCAACTATACATTTCAGATCTATTACAATTCTAAATCCGATAAAAGCACATTGAAACATTATCACTTTCTTCCCAAGGCATCGTATTAAGAAGACATCACAGGCTTGGACTAACTCCGACGGGCCTGGGCAAAATAAGTCATCCGAAGGGCTTGGACAAACTCCGACGGGCCTAGGCAAAATAAATCATCCGAAAGGCTTGGAAAAACTCCGACGGGCCTGGACAAAATAAATACTCCGAAGGGCCTAGACAAACTCCGACGGGCCTGGGAAAAATAAATCTCCGAAAGGCTTGGACAAACTCCGACGGGCCTGGGCAAAATAAATCAATCTCCGAGGGGCCTGGACAAACTCCGACGGGCCTGGGCAAAATAAATATCCAAACATAAAAATTCAAAACCGGGGAGGTACCTAAAGTAGTGCTAACAACACTAAAATTAACATTCTAAGTACCCCACACAAAATCAACAAAGACAACACTTTCTCAATTATATATAAACTCAAGACACTCCAAAATGTCGAAACCCATATATATATATATATATATATATATATATATATATATCACAGATACTTTACAAAAATAGAGAAATCCAACTATTAAAAGTAAACAGAATTTAAATAAACCATTAAATTCAAAAGCATAAGATTTCCATCACAAAACCATAAGAATAATCTCAATGACCCTCAAAATCAACTTAAAACAAAAGACGGTCAAAACTCATCCTAAAGGGTCGTTCTAATACTCCTCGAAGAGTGAAACTACCTCTGAAGACTTACGGTCAACCGGGGGTCTAACCTTCCAATTTGGTTAAACGAGCCCGCCGGCCCCACGACCTCCGTTTTACGATCCAAACATTCCTATGGATTCCTCAAGGTTTAGGAAACATGTCCTACAAGTTTGGTTTAGATCGGACGGTCGGATCACTAACGATCGCACGATCGGACGGTTATCGTAAAACACAAACTTTAAGTTATTGAATCGGAACATCCGGGGCTCCGATTCACGATCCGTCGAATCCAACACGATCCTAGGAATACCTAGATCAACATATATTAATTTGGAAGTGATCCAACGGTTCTAACATATCGAACCCGGATATCACACAACATGTAAAATCCGTTCGGGGTTCAAACGTTATCCGAATAGAGATCCGCGAATTCCTACACGCTCTTGAGAACTAGGAGATCGCATTTGGACAAAATGCCCCTCTGATACATGCCCATGCGCCACCACACGCGCTGGCAGCGTGTGGGTGTCCAAAGCGATATCGCATCACCGGAAAATTTCAGAATCTCGGGCCAAGACCCCTATCCTAGGTAATACACCTAATTTTGAGTCACTTTTGTTCTTGGACAAACCCCAAAAAGTGGCCGGAAGTGGCCGGAATCGGAACCCGAAACCGGCAGATTTTCTATCGCTTAAACAACTACCAAAACGCATAAATTTCTCAAACCTAACCCATCCTGCAGCTAGAACAGCTCGAAAAGTTCAAGATCCATACCTGGATCGCAAGATTTGGTGGCCGAAAGTGGGAGAACGAGCGGCCGAAAGTTCACGAAAAATCTGTCCAAAACCGCCAGTTTCGTGGCTGTTTCCGGCGACCACGACGGCGGATCGGGTCGGCGATGGGCCGGAACTGGAAGAGGGAAGGGTGGTGGTCCTTTTGGGACCGGTGCCGCCCCAAGTGGCGGCGTGTGGTGGTGGCGGTGGAGGAGAGAAGTCGCTGCCATCACAAGGGGGGGTCTGTTTTTGCAGAGAGAGGAAGGGAGAGATCGTGAGAGAGGAGAGAGAAGGAGAATCTGATTTTTAAAATCTGATTTTCCTCAATTACGATTTTACCCCTCGGAGTATTTAGATCGTACTTTCCTCGTTATAACTCCGATCTGAGCCCACTATGTTAGAAATGTGCCCTAAGAGCCAATACATTTGATGTAATCTCCTTAGAATACATTTCATATATGATACATAAAGGGCAAACTTATTTGTTATCTTTTACATCGTCTAAAGAAACAAATGTCCAGGGTATGATAAACCGTCAAACCATTTGTGTAGTTGACACTAATACAAGTATGTGGGTGCTCATTAGTGAATGAGTACACTGAACGCGATCAACCGTAGTTCTCGTATGGAGTATTTATCTATATGTCAAACAAGAACTCATAGTTGCAATAATGCAAATTAGTCCTTAGACCTGAGGCATCATGGTTGTCCTGTGATGCGTTATTCATCTTTGATAGCTCTTAAAGGCAAGCCGTAAAATATTGGTCTTAAGTGTTGTTGGGATCTCTTAATTCATCATAGGGGCATGTGAATGTACAATAAGGAATCTCTACTTTCGATAAAGAAGGAGAATGTTTCAAGATGTGATTCAGTAAATCTTTGGCCAAAGTATTTTGAGCTTGATTTAGAAAGTTGTTCTTAATCATGTTCTTTTGAGTCACATGAGGTTGTAAATCATATTAGGGGTTTGACATAATCAATCCGTACCCTAATAATATGATTTGAAACATTGTATAAGAGAAAGACCGTATTACATTACAATTCCAACTGAATAGGTTCTTTATCTATTCTGGTTAGCTTGGGTAGCCTTGATATATTGCTAGATGTCACTCTTGGCTTGTGGAAGTCCTAGGATTGATTGTGATCGATCCAAATAAAGGAAGAATTAAAAATGGGTTTTAATTCGAGTTGGTTAGAAAGAGTTCTAATATTTTCTCACTGCCTTGCTAATTAGAACCTAATGGATTGCACACCTTAAATGGTTAACTTTGAGTAATACAAATGAGAATGAGGAAATCAATTTGATTGATTTGATGTGGATGATTTACTACGTGTAAAAACATATTTGGGTCTCGATAATAGTTAGAGGGAAGCCCAAATGGTTGGGTATCAAGCCCAAGGGCTTAAGACACCTAAATATTATGGTTTAAGTGTCATAAGGCCCAATTTTGGAAGCCCAATGGGGTTTGGCCGAAAATGGTTAAGTGGATGTGTATGGAAATTGTTTCCATAAGCTCATTTCACACACAAACACAATCCAACATCAACCAAATGGGTTTGGGAAATCAAAGAGAGAAAAAGAGAGTTTTCAAGAGTGAAACACTTTCATCTTTTAATGTGGTTTAGATTGAAACCAATCTTGAGAATCTTGCACTAGCATCCAAGTATTCTCAAGATACTTTTTCTCATCTCAAGGTTCCATTGGTGTGGAGACTTAGAGGCCATATACTTTTGTGGCTCACATGGAGGAGAAAGATTAAGGAGCAAAGATCAAAGATCAAAGAGGAGATCAACAAAGAGGAAATCATCAAGAGAAGACCAAACACAAATTGGTTCATATAATTGCTTCAAGAGTAATTAGATCTTATCCTTTCTCTTGAATTTTCATTTATGAAAAACATATCAATGTTCATGGCTTAAGATACTTGGAAGAAGTTTTGTTTTTGAATTTAAACAACCACCTTAGACTTCCGCTGCGATTAATTTGATTAAATGCATGTTTAATATTCAAATGAACTTTGGAAAAATGTTTCGAAATTTCCTACACACTACATGTCTACGGACTCGTTTCGACGTGCTCTACGCATCGGTACAATCGAAATTCCCAAATTCCTTCCCGAACTTAAAATGACCTTTTTGCCCCCTTTTAAAATTAAGTAAATATTTATTATTTTCAAAACCCTTAATTAATTCAAATCGTTTTATTTTTATTGTTTATTTCAATTTATTTTCTCATTCTAATTTATTTCCTCTTAATTTAATTATTTATTTCTTTTTCAAACCGGAATGTTACAATCTACCCCCCTTATAAAAATTTCGTCCTCGAAATTTACGTACCTGTAATTCGAAGAGATAAGGGTACTTGGCCCGCCTTTGTGTCTCGGCTCCCGAGTGGCTTCTTAACAACTTGACATGACGGGGACTTAACTTCCCTCGTTTCCCAAACTTCAACACAACTACCATGGGGAAAATTTAAAGTATACCCACTTGCCCACTGCAGACTCAAAGCTCTTGATCCGATTGTCCGCTTATCACTTCTATCAGCATTGGTTCATTTTTGGGCTTTACCAAACTCAACCCCTATATATATTTAGACAATAGCTCACCACTCACTCATTCTCATGTAACTTGTCCATCAACTTTCTCTGACAATTTTATCTCATCTCAACAGATTCAATACTTTCAATTTTTCCGCTTCTCTTTTATAGGATATTGAGATATGACAGAAGCTGCTACCATGTTGTGAGCAGAGCCCAATGCTCGAACTAAACAAGCAGGGAATGAAAAGTCTCCCTTTCCAACCCGCACTATCTCTTGTGCCCTACTATGGTATTCGATCCATCTCTCCATACCATGATCCGTTTATGAATCTGATGAAGGATCCCTAGAAGCAAGTTGAGCAACTCCATGTCCTCTGGCCTATAAGAACTCAGCTAACGACTTTATCGTATGAACATCCCACTGTACAGTAGGCACATGTGTTGCCTCAAACGAAACTTCCGGCTCCTACTCACAATCTTCCGGAACCACTGGAACAACCTCTATCAGTGGTAAACCACCGGCTTTACTTCCACCTCAGCGACCTATGCATCTCCCTCTTTCTCTTATTGGTCCCATTTCCTGAAAGATGGGTGGAAGTAACCCAACTCACTGGTCACACTTACAGAGGCCGGAATTTACGAAATCTTAAAGCTAAAATCCACTGTGTAATTTGGAAAATCTGAGTGGATGGTCACTGAGTGATGTACAGGGAAACGATGAGAACATTTAGCAACAAGAGTCACAGCAATTGGAGGTTGGATGAAGCCGGTACCACGCCGAGAAATACCCCTTATAGCGAGCTTAAGTGTGAGAGTGAAGAAGAAGAAGAAAAACCATAATGCTCCACTCCTGTCAATCGCGGCATTAGCGCCTACGCGAGTAAGGTAACACTTCTCTCTAGCCTGTTGCGTAGATATCAGCTGCACCAAAAATGGATTCAGCTGCATCCTCAACTTGTGATACTCGCAAGTGCACGAACCGTAGGTAGTTTAGCGTATGTAAGTGCGAGGTCGATTCCACAGGGATTGGTGATTTAATGATCCAATTCAATTTTCCTACACAAAACAAAAATGAAAACAAAAGAAACAAAATAAGAAGAAAGAATGTACATTACAAGAAAAATAAATTACAACTAAGAAAACATTAAGGAAACTAAGAGAACTTTGAGGAAGAAAGGAAGTGTTTGAGAACTTTGAGGAGGGAGAAGAAAGTGTTTGAGAAGTGTTTGGGAGCTTTAGAGAAGGAAGAAAGGAAATATTTGAGAACTTGGAGAAGAGAAAGGTGTTTGGGAAGTGTTTGAGAACTTAGAGAATTTGGTGAAGGAATGGGAATTGTGTTTGAGAACTTTAGAGAAGGGAGAAGTGTTTGAGAGATTTGGAGACTTTTGGAAGAAAATGTGTTTGAGAGCTTTGAGGATTTTGGAAGAGAAGAGACATGTGTTTGAGGAATTGGAGAATGTATTTAAGAAGTGTTTCAAGAACATGGAGACTTTTGAAGAGAATAGAGAAATGTTTGGGAAGTGTTTGAAGATTTAGTAAAAAGATCATATTACAACAATTGAGAACTACAAAGGGAAACTAAAAGAATTTGAGGGAGATAAGGGAAGGGAGCTCTAGAGAAGTGCTTGAGAGCTCCCCCCCTTGGGGTGTGTTTACAAGCTTAGAGAACTTCCCTATTTATAGGCCTAGGGGAAGTGAAAATTTGAATTATACAATAGAGTTCACCAACCACACTCACTTCACCAACTTACAACACTTAATTCACCTAACGCACTATTGCATTTGAAAACAATTCCTCTTATCTTTAGGCTTAGTGTTGCAGCTCCCACTTCATCATCTTTTGGCTGCTGCAAAATTCCACTCAAAAATAGGTATTGAATATGCTTCACCAAACTTTCCCACAATTAACAACACTTCATCATGTATATGTCATGCATGACAATGCATTGCAGCCAGCTTGTGGGCTCGTTTTGGGCTTGTGGCTTCAATCTGAAAAATCTGGAAAAATATGGATCTTGAAGCTCTTTGTCTTATCTTTCCAAGCATATGCAGGCCAACTCAAGGAAAAATCGGGAAGGCCTTCAAATGTGATTTTTGGCCCAGTAACGCAGATGCTGCCGAATTTGACCTTAAGTTTCCAAAACATGTATAACTTTCTCTAGAAGACTCGGAATCATGAACCGTAAAATTATACAGAAACTAGACTTCCGTATCTTTCCAATGATATATCGCTCATCATCTAGTTCTTCTTGAGAAAGTACAGTCCAATCCGTGAAGTTGACTGATCTGCAGACACCATTTTGAGCTAACTTGTCTCCAAAATGCAATTAGTGAGTCTCAAGCTTATAACACTGAAACAAACACAAAACTTATTAAAAGCACAAGTTTAACTCAAAAACATAACCAAATCATAAGTTAGAAGGGTACAACATGATATGTAAATATGCACCGATCATAGCCCCGTTACTTCTCAAATGGTTTTGCCACAACTCACGATTGACTTTTGCAACCCCGAACCCAAAGTTCACTTGATTTTCTAGGGTTGCGAACTTACGAAATAACTCCAACACAACCCATCTCTCTATCATGATCCCCTCAAGTTCTTGAGTGAATCCCGATACCAATCACACTTACTACCACGACGTTGTCCTTAACTTAAATACACACGGTCTTAGGAATGACTTCTTTATTCGACTTCCACTAATGACACTTACCGCCAAACAGATTCTAAAGACTCAGTTGAGAAACTCAACAGTTTTACTTCCTTCCAACTAAACGCATGCATTCCACAAACCGGTACTCCTTAAAAGGGTTGGTCAACTCTCACTTTCAACCCAACAACCTTACCAATCTAAAGTCAAAGTTCACTAAGGAACAACGGAAACAATCTGCAAGACATACCTAAAACGTCTAATGAAGTCATCCACCACGAGAATGTCTCGCTTCGTGACGAAACACAATACACTACTCACAACTCAAGGATACACACAAGGTGCAGGGTCCACAAGAAATTGAACCTAAAGCTCTGATACCAAGTTGGCAGGACCAGCCCCGAATTCCTTGGAACCCGAGACGAATCCTGTGGAAATTTATCGACATCACACCAATGTCGGGCCAACTTACTAAAATCGAGCCTCTTTACCAAAAAGGCAGGGCCACGAGACTTTCTACCAAAAATTTCGGCAGAGTCTCCCCTGTAAATTGAACATTCCTCAAATTTCAACCTGCACAAAATTCACACAATTTATAATCCAACTGGCAGCGTACACAAGTTAACAACATGCAATTTCATAATAGGCATCCGGCCTCCAAATGGTTCGAAGCAAAACCAGCAAGGTTCTTAAGTCGAAAACTACATAAACACTGAAATTAAAGATCTCAAACAACTTTACAAAAACCACCGAGATCATCAAGCAGGATTCAAATCCGAGGATCCATCAAAGTCCAATCACACACACAGAAACGATCAAACCTTTCAAACACAATAATATTCCGCAGCTGCACCTAGGTGAGACCCCAGGCTGCCTACGTACCCTTGGACAAGGCATCAAGCCACACGTAGTTCTCATCATCAACAGTCACAACTCCGATAATGAACAATTATTTACAACCGAACCAACTATACATTTCAGATCTATTACAATTCTAAATCCGATAAAAACACATTGAAACATTATCACTTTCTTCCCAAGGCATCGTATTAAGAAGACATCACAGGCTTGGACTAAATCCGACGGGCCTGGGCAAAATAAGTCATCCGAAGGGCTTGGACAAACTCCGACTGGCCTTGGCAAAATAAATCATCCGAAAGGCTTGGACAAACTCCGACGGGCCTGGGCAAAATAAATAATCCGAAAGGCCTTGACAAACTCCGACGGGCCTGGGCAAAATAAATACTCTGAAGGGTCTGGACAAATTTCGACGGGCCTGGGCAAAATAAATATCTAAAATAAATCTCCGAAGGGCCTGGGCAAACTCCGACGGGCCTGGGTAAAATAAATCAATCTCCGAGGGGCCTGGACAAACTCCGACGGGCCTGGGCAAAATAAATATCCAAACATAAAAATCCAAAACCGGGGAGGTACCTAAAGTAGTGCTAACAACACTCAAATTAACATTCTAAGTACCCCACACAAAATCAACAAAGACAGCACTTTCTCAATTATATATAAACTCAAGACACTCCAAAATGTCGAAACCCATATATATATATATATATCACAGATACTTTACAAAAATAGAGAAATCCAACTATTAAAAGTAAACATAATTTAAATAAACCATAAACGCATAAATTTCTCAAACCTAACCCAACCAGCAGCTAGAACAGCTCTAGAGGTTCAAGATCCATACCTGGATCGCAAGATTTGGTGGCCGGAAGTGGGAGAACGAAAAATCTGTCCAAAACCGCCAGTTTCGTGGCTGTTTCCGGCGACCACGACGGCGGATCGGGTCAGCGATGGGCCGGAACTGGAAGAGGGAAGGGTGGTGGTCCTTTTGGGACTGGTGCCGCCCCAAGTGGCGGCGTGTGGTGGTGGCGGTGGAGTAGAGAAGTCGCTGCCATCACAAGGGGGGGTCTGTTTTTGCAGAGAGAGGAAGGGAGAGATCGTGAGAGAGGAGAGAGAAGGAGAATCAGATTTTTAAAATCTGATTTTCCTCAATTACGATTTTACCCCTTGGAGTATTTAGATCGTACTTTCCTCGTTATAACTCCGATCTGAGCCCACTACGTGTCTACGGACTCGTTTCGACGTGCTCTACACATCGGTACAATCGAAATTCCCAAATTCCTTCCCGAACTTAAAATGACCTTTTTGCCCCCTTTTTAAAATTAAGTAAATATTTATTATTTTCAAAACCCTTAATTAATTCAAATCATTTTATTTTTATTGTTTATTTAAATTTATTTTCTCATTCTAATTTATTTCCTCTTAATTTAATTATTTATTTCTTTTTCGGACCGGGATGTTACATGCTGACCCTCGTCCCCTATTATTCATACTTGCATTCAGCGTTGTTGTCATTAATTTACCTTTTGTGGTTGTTTACTCGTCAGCGTCGAGTTCTTTTCATCGGAAGAGAATGATGCAGGACGCGTAGGACCTAAATTTATTAGTTTCCTAATGTATTTGTTAGTTTCCTAGATTCTATAGTTTTCCAAGTTATAGTAGGATTTTTACTTTTCCAGATTTCCAGATTTCTAGTTTTAAGTTTCCTATTTTATTTGGGTTAGGATTTCTGTTTAAGCAAGGGATTTTTATCCTATTATGTCTAGGTTTTAGTTTGCTATAAATACCCCCATGTAGTTCTTTAAAATTCAGATTTGAATGTTGAGTAAACCTTTTCCTAGAACTCTCTGATTTCGTCCCTTCGATCTATATTTCTTCTCCTCGATCTCCGATATTCTTCTTTGTTCTACTGTTTCTGCCCTTCATCTCGTCTTTTCAATCTATATTTCTTCTCCTCGGTCGCTTATATTCTTCTATGTTCTATTGTTTAAGTGCTTAATCTAATACCTACGGGCTGTACTACATCATTTACAGAGCTCACAAGTGCAGATCCAAATGTCAGATCTGAGAATGAGTTGTTGGAGTAGAACAGTTGCAGCAATCCAATGGCGAACCAAGTAAATCTGAGGGGTAGAGGACTTTTGGGTTTGATATTTGGTGGGGGGAGAGACACGGGTCGACAGAGGAGTGGAGGGATGAGAGAAAAGAGAGATGAGGGAGATACACGGGCTGTAGAACAAAAGGAATGGAAGTTCATATGGAGAAGTAGAAGATCTCTGGGCCAACATTTGAAAATGCAGAGGAAGGGCTTTTGAAAGGAAACACTGAAAGTAAAGAAGATAAGCCACACAAAAGGAGGCGGAATAGCCACACCAAAGGTGGCGGGAGAGCCGCCAGCTGCTCAGAAGAGGGCGGTGGAGATGAGAGAAATTTTAGAGATAACACTCAATCTATGGGGTTTTTCATGAGAATATAATATGCATAAGGTGCCTTCCCGGAGATCATAATTAAGTAATTAATTAAAACAGAAAACTCATACATCATATTCTGAGTGTAGAAGAACTTTACATGAATTCATACAAGTAGCTAAACATCAAGCCACTGATCACACTCTTTGTTCAACTTTTGTGCTCTAATTCTGAATTTGGTTCCTCTGAAATCGTTGGCCTCTGTATCAAGAACGATCTTGTCACCAACTTTTAGCCCTTTGTAGTTGACGAACTTGAGCCATCCCTCAGACTGAAGAACCGGCTTCCGGTACCGTCCAAAATTCCCAAAAAAACTCGAACCCGTCTGTAACCTGAAAATTGACCTCATGGCGTCCTTGTTCAATTGGAGGCAGCATCCTAATCCAATCAATCGGAAGGGCAAACCTGCTCACTATATCTATTTCTGTAAGGCATTTCTCAAAGCCCATTGCTTTATTGATGAATCTGCGCACTGTAATTCTAGTACGTTTATATAGGAGGACAGGGCCAAGGGTATATAAGGAAATATATGAACTAGCAAATCATATTGCATCTTGTCATGCATTTCTCTGCTTTCTTCTCTGTTTCTTCCTCTGTACGCGTTGACAACAAAAGGCTAAGTCATATTTCAGCGCTTTGGCCCCACACCACGTGAACATGATATATTAATATATATACATACAATTTCCACACAAACTACAAAAGAAAAGTGCGCTTCTAATTATTTTGTTCCCTTATATTCAACCAAAGGTCCTAAGAAAAACCTCTCTTTAGTTTTTTCTTGGGAGATAATTTCATTAATTTTCTCCATTGTTTTCTTGGGAGATAATTTCATTATAAGCTTCACAGCAATGACAACGTAGAAACAGAGAAGAAACAGAGAAGAAACAGAGGAGGAAGCAGAGGAATGCATGACAAGATGCAATATGATTTGCTAGTTCATATATTTCCTTATATACCACTGGCTCTGTCCTCCTATATAAACGTACTAGAATTACAGTGAGCAGAGCTTTGAGAAATGCCTTACAGAAACGGATACAGTAGGCAGATTGTCCCTTCCGATTGATTGGCTTAGGATACTGCCTCCGTTCGAACAAGGAAGCATGAGGTCAAGATTTATGTTTCGGACGGGTTCGGGTTTTATTGGGAGTTTCGATGTTCCACTATCAAGATGGGGCGTTACCGGAAGCCCGTTCTTCAACCTGAGGACTGGCTCAAATTTGCCGATCACAAAGGGCTCAAAGTTGGCGACAAGATCATTCTTGATTCCGAGCCCAATGACTCTATTGGACGCCAATTCAGAATTAGAGCACAAAAGTTGAACCATGAAGATGAGAAATGGGTTGATGTTTAGCTCCTTCTATATGAAATGATGTTAGGGTCTAATAAAGTCGTTGATGGCGTCCAATAAAGGGACCTAACATCAAACCTAATTTATTTTGTGTCATTCTTGTTTAGCTCCTTCTACATTTGTGGTATTCTTAATAAACATTTGTGTCATTCTGAAATCTTCCTTTTAACTCACAATCCCACATAATAAATACTCTCAATATCTATTTCAATTTTTTGGTTCACTTATTATAGTCGAAAAAAATCTCTAACTCAATGAGTCCATTCTAATATGGCCAAGACATATTTAAAGAATTGTGTATTGTGTTTGTTTGACTCAATCTCTAATCAAGTGACTGTTTTAAGAAACCCTTTGCCTATTTCGCACAAAACCCCTAAAATCTCATAGCCCCGTCCCTGCCTCTACATTTAACTAGTATGCATTTTGGTGCATTTAATGAAATCTCAAGGATTAAAATCATCTAATGGTTCTTAGTAGGCCACATCATACCATTGTTATGAAAAACATACACCGAGCATATTGTACGTTTCAATCTCAAATGATTTCATTCTGAAAACGATAGTGATTTTATATACGGACATAAGGTCACTGTTCCAAAATAGTCTGCAGGTGAAGTATTAAGAAGACAAATGGTTTAAGAACCAGCGGGATCTTTGGACACATTGGTTTCTTTCTAGTGCATTTTCTGGGATTATTGTCGTTATTTTTCGGTAATTGAACTATCAAGTAATTAAAAGTGCTACATTTAATTTCTAGGTGAAAAGAATATACTTCATTAGGAGCCAATAGCCATTTCAGAAACTAAAATATAACATCATTGGCACGCATTACATTCGCATACTTCATTGGGAGCAAAATTCAAGTTCAAGCTCGTAAAACAAACGAGAAAAGCTAAAAGTTCTGATTTCACTATAAAGAAAAAAGAAAGATGCGCACAAGAAAATTTGACAGATTATGTACCATGGAAAGAGTTCAGAAGGTCAAGCAATCTCCCTTCAAATCAGATCAAACAAGAACACAAATGATTGATAAAACTCCTTCCTACATCCCATCTCGCATTGTCACGATTGGCCTGTCATTAATACCTCCCCTGCAAAAACCAACCACCATGAGCCATCTAAAATTTCCCAGCAAATTCCTCTCATTTTTTCGTGTCACCTTCAAATTATACTGATACGACCACATAAGTCCAAGTTTCATCTTTATGTCCCAAAAAATAGTCAAAGATTCATCTCAATTACTAAACAGTGGATCTCTTACTTGCTCAATTCCTGTCTGTCCTGTGCGTGCATAGTTGCTTTGTTCACCTTGCACGTTCCTCTGCTCCCCTTGTGAAAACCTCTGACCTCCTCCGTACCCAGGGTAGCTCTGCCCATTACCAGAAGCTGTTACTTGACCAAAGGTTCCAGAGCTCGGTCCTTGGCCAAATGCTCCGGAGCTCGGTCCTTGCCCATAAGCTCCGGATCTCTGTCCTTCTTGCCCATAAGCTCCGGACCTCTGTCCTTCTTGCCCATAAGCTCCGGGGCTTGGTCCTTCTTGTCCATAAGCTCCAGAGTTCGGTCCTTGCCCATAAGCTCCAGAGTTCGGTCCTTGGCTATAAGATCCAGAGCTCGGTCCTTGCCCATAAGCTCCAGAGCTCGGTCCTGCCCATAAGCTCCAGCTGTTCCCTGGCCTTGAAATCCACCCAAACCTTGCCCATGAGTTTCAGTTTGCGGGGGAACATAATTCCTATCATCTTGACTAAATCCCACCGGACCAGGAGGGGCATAATTCCTCTGATCTCCTTGTGGGAAGTTCCTTTGCTATTGGGGATGATAATTTTGCTGCCCCGCTTGGTTATAATTGCCCTGATATGAAGGTACTGGATCTCTCCCTGGCTGATTCGCATCCCTCCCTCCAGGGGTATTCACTGGTAAAGGGCCTCTGTTATCTCCTTGTCTTGGTGAGCCATAAGTTTGTGAAGGTCCATAGTTCCCTCTACCTTGCATAGGCCCCTGTTGATTATAGGAGGGATTCCCTTGCTGATTAGGCGTCGGTCCTTGCCTATCGTATCTTGGTGGGTCAGGATTTCTGTTACGATCATGGTATCTCCCCTGCTGTCTTCCATGATGAACTGGGGGTGGTCTTGGATAGATTGTACCATTAACGTATTTGTCTCCTGATATATATAGAAAACAACGTTAAATTGAACAAAACTGCTAGATATGGATGGACCAGCTCATTGTTTCACAAGTCTTAACACTGTCCAAATACCATAACTGGTTGAATCTGCTGATAAATTGCAACTCAGCATTCTCAAAGAGAACAAGCATTCATGTGGACGAAAACCTTACCTCCATATTCCTTGTTTTGTGGGTCAATGTAAGAATCTGGCAACACAAAAATAACTCCAGGTAAACCTGTTTCAGATAAAATGGAAATGTTAGAAACAGGACTCAGTACTATCATTCTCAATGGTAACGATGCTATCAACATTTACCTTCGAACTTCTGTGACTCTTCCTCAGACATTACGACCTGAAAGCCTTTGTACGTTGAAGTGCTACAAGCATACATCTTCTGTTTTGCCTCTTCCACACTGAATCATAAAATATAAAAAAAAAAAACTTATGATGAGCCAAAATCAATGTATATAAGACTGCTGCAAACATAATGCTAGCCTGAACAAAATGTCCAAGAAACTAGTAGGCATCGACAAAATTGCACCCAGCAAACGGTTGATGATCAATACATATATAGCCAATAATATATGCACCATAAAAGCAATTAGAATTATATTGTACAATTGGTAAAAGTGCTACAACAGAATGAACCACCAAATATATTGTGAGAGGTTCAGAAACAAAATAAACAAAAAAGAAAGATTCAAGAATCCTCAGGTGACCACTACGTTATAATGCGTCCCTCAGAAAATGTTGTCTATCTAATAGAGCAACTCTATTTGATAGTCATGGAGCACTACTTAACATGTACATATTCCTTTCCTCAATCTGTATCATGCAACTGTCCAACACTTACGAAACCAACAAGCTCTGTTTGCTTACATCCCAAAACCGCCCGTCTAAACAAAACAAGAAAAGAAGAAGAAAAAAATATATGCTTTAAAAAAATTCATGCCCAAACCGATCGAAGGACAATTCATTCTGAATATCCAAAAAGTAGCAACATCTGACACAGACATAGTTCCGATTTGAACACATTGTCTCTACATAAAAGGTACAATTCCCTATTCTTATTAGGTACTGAAACGCACAGAGAGAGAGGGAGGCAAAAACACCACCTCATGTTATGATATTGCCAGTTCTTCTCCACTCTTCAATTCTCAGTAAACAATCACAAGGCACAAGGATCCACAACTCAATTAACACTTCAACTCAAAATCTTCTCTTTCCCCCAAATTTTCTTAGCCACCAAACAAATTACCACAGAAAAAACATACATCATAAACATATGCACACGCACACACACACACACACACACACATATATATATATATAGAGAGACAGAGACAGAGACAGAGACAGAGACAGAGAGAGAGAGAGAGACAGAGACAGTGAGAGAGAAAAGGGCCAGGAAAGGAGTGTGACCTGATGTTCAAGCCTTTAGCACAGGTTTCCTCATAAGTTCTGACCATCTCCTCAGCCGGAGGCAGGTTGTCTTTCGGGAAATCCATGACAATGAGCCAGTGGTTGTAATCGCACCCTTCGAACAGTATCGTATTGGGGTCCATCTTGTCGTTTTGGTTGTTGTCGTACGGCGCCGATCGAGCAGAAGAGAGCGAGGACGACCTGAACGTCCGAGAATGGAGGAGGAGGGTCCAGGATTGCGGGTGCGATGCAGGAGATTGTGCTGAGGTGGGGCCATTGAGCAGAGGAGAGGAAGAAGAGTGAGAAAATGACAGTGCAGAGGTTGCAGAGAGAGAGCGATGGAGGGTTGAGAGGGAGCAGAGGGTTCGGCGGAGTCGAAGAGAGCTCAGCGCCATGGCTGGTTCTGCTGGTGTAGGTGGACCACAAATGAGAGACTCTGCTAGGGTTTTGAGAGGTTTGGCCTCGTCGGGGGGTTTTGGAGAAGAGAGAACTCAACTCAATCCTGTATATTCTAGAAGGGCTTTCTCCCCAAAAATAAAAAATAGGGAGTTTCACTAAAACACCCAAAATGAGGGTTGAAATTATAAAAAAACCCAACACCCAAAACACTTTATAAACACACCCAAAACCCATCATTACACACACTCAAAACCCATTTATAAACACACCCAAAAAATATACAATTGTTAATTTTGGGGTTGATTTTGGGTGTGTTTCTATGTTTAAATAGTATTTGGGTTTTTTTATAAATACATGTCTAGGATTGGGTTTATTTATAAATTTCTCTAAAAAATAAAGGCTTAATTTCGGTTTTACCCCTGAACTACCAATAATTCTCAATTTGCATCCTCGATTATTTTTTAGGTAAATTGAGGATACGAATTTGTTAAAAAAAGCCAATTAGGTGCCTACTGTCAAATTTTGAATGATTTTATCCATTTCTCCGTTACCTTTCCCATGTGATTTGCACATGACCCGCTTATGAAAGGCAAAATCACCACTTCACCCTTCCCTCCTTATATTCCTTCCTAATTAGCCTAGGCCCTAAAAGAGAACAACACCATAATGTATGTTAGAGATAGTTATATTAGAAGAATCAAAATAACAACGAACTATCTTTGGTGAGCCAAGGAACATGAAGAATGTTAGAGTGATGAAAAGAATGAGAGTCTAAGGTAAGAGATATGGTACCAGTTTTAGAGATAGAAATAGTATCACCATTACCAAAAGCAACATTTAAGGAACTAAACTCAGGAGTGTGATCTTGTAGGCCATTACTATGACTAGTCATAGGCTCATAGCAAAAGGAAAATATGAAGCAATGAATCGATGATGACACATAGAGGCATTATGACAAGTGGCGTGATAGATAGAACACCAAACAGATGGAGGAGCGCCACCAAGAAGTCCATGAGAAAACGAGGCATAAGGAGCATCATAATGAGGCAGTGGATACGAGAAGGGAAATTGCCAAGGCTGCGATTGAAAGCAACCAACACCACGGTGAGGAAAGTCACGATGACGTATAGGGTTGCGAGCAAGGCCACAACCACGATAAGATGGAGGGAGTTGGGGCAAAAAGAGGAGGAGGAGGAACCAGCAAAAAAAAGTTGTTGAGTGGCGGTTAATGCATAAGCAATAGACGGGGGAAGGTTGAATGGTTTGAGATGTTAGCAGTTGTCATATGTTGAATTAGTCTACTAGCTCATTAATGAATTAGTTTGTTTAGTCATTAATGAGGTTAGTAGAAAGGAATTAGGAGCCTACCTTAATTTATGGTAGAATAGTTTGGTTGCCTAACTTTGTAGGCTTGACCTTGGGAATTCAAAGGTTGCCTAACTTGGGGGGGCTTGACTAATGTCTTAGGAATTTGTATATATATATGGTGATTGTAAGTAATGAAAGTATAAGTGAAAATCAGAAAATATTCTACAACTCTCATTCTCTCTACACTTTCCACTCTCTACTCTCAATATTCTCTATGTTTTGGCATGGTATCAGAGCCTAATGGCTAATCCTTAAGATCCTCTATCAAATTGAGAGTCGTTGGCGTTTTTTCATGTTGCTGTAAATTCTCTTGTTTCCATTAAATTTCCTCTCTTTTATCTGTATGGGCAATAAGTCCCTTGGCCACGATGGCCTAATTTGTTTCCTATGGGCAGTACGTTCCTTGATCACCATGATCTTTTTCCTCCGTGAGTCTCGTCATCGCTCACCGAGCCATTTCCTTTCCTCCGCGAGCCTCGTCACCGCTCGTTGAGCCTTTTCCTACTCGGCCTTGTCTCTGTCATGCCGAGCTACACTACTACCGTTGTTCCCTTTGCATAGCCACTCTGGTGTTTGCATCATCTCTCAAGCTCTAACGAGCTCTCTTATGTTTTTCTTTGACTTGTCTGTTGGTCTCTGTATACCTATGAAACCACTTCTCTTTATTCTTCCTTTTTTGGAGCCACTTCTTTTCTTCTGCTCCTTTTTTCTAAAACTTGCATGCTCCATTTCCCATGTTTTTCTCTCTTTTACTACCTAGCCCACGTGATGGTTGTCCCTCTTTAATTGTTTTTTCTTATCCTCTCCTCTTCCAATTTGCTTTTCTTTTCTTTATTGACTCTATTTGCTTTTGCCAACTTGTTGGCCTAAGGGTGTTTTATTTTCTTGTCTTATTTCTATCTTGTCTACCTTTTTTTTCCTTTCCAATTTGACTATTTCTCTCTCTCACGCCAACATCTTGTGTTTTCTTATTTATGGTTTCTTTTCTCACCACATATCACATACTTCTTACTTTATTCCCCTTTATTTCCTTAAATTATTTCTTCCACTCTATTTCCATCCCATTTTTGTCTGGTATATTTCTTCTCCCTTGTTGCCTTTCACTTTTCTCTGTGTTACCCACGGGTGTTTTCTCATCATCTCTTCGTTCTCATGCACACCACATTTGTGCCTAATGTTTTGGTGGGTATCAAAGTTTTCACACAAAAGGCAGCAGCTGGCACTAGCAAAGGATATAGTTTGCACCATATGGCTCTTCCTTTTCAACACCCCTCACATTTGTCAACATGGGCAACCTTATCTATACAATATTTATCCCTTTCTCTCTATGTGTGCATACACATCATCTACCTTCATTCATTTTTAATCCTTCTTTCTTTTCAGGTTGCAGACTCCTTTCCATCTTTTATTCCTTTTCTCCAGTTGTCGGCTGCCCACCTCCATTCCACATTTCCTTGCATTTGTTTCTGCCACGAGACTGACATGTTTGAGTCTCTTTACTATTATTTCATTTTCTCTTCTTCCAAATCTCGACCCTCTACCAGTGTCAGATTTGAGGGGGAGATAGATGCAACTTTATTTGGGTGCTGCAACTTTATTGTCATTACCGGTGTTGCTTTCTCCAAATCTCGACTCTCATACGTCGTCGGATTTGAGGGGGAGTGACACTGCTGCTTATCTATTCCGCTGCAATTCAATTACCTATCTGCCATGACTGATTCTTCTACATCTGAGCTTCAGTCAGCTTCTGTTTCTCAAGTGCCACTGCTTATGGTTCTGACAACCTCTTCTCTTCAGGGGGAGAGAAGGAGTGAAGAGAAGTTGTGTCTGCAATAATGGAAGTATTTGTGACGCTGCTAGTATTGTTGTTGCTGCCTACTATATCCTTTGCTAGTGCCAGTTGCTGCCTTTTGTGTCTCTTTGCTGTTAACAGTGTTGTTGCTCCTACCTGTTATTACTCTTGCTGGTGCCAGTGTCTTAGATTTCTCTCACTGGTGCCAATGCCACTGATCATATGGCTCCATCGACCCCTTCTCTTTAGGGGGAGAGGGGGAGTGAAGAGAAGTTGCCTCTGCTGTTGCTACTGCCACAGTTGTTTGCCCTGCCTTGTCTTGCTGGTGCCAGTGCCTTATATTGCTCTTGCTGGTGCCAGTGTTGCTCTTGCTGCTGCTAGTGTTGTTGTCTCTTGTTGATGACAGTGTTGTTGCTGCTTACTATATCCTTTGCTGGTGCCATCTCCTGCCTTTTGTGTCCCTTTGCTTTTAACAGTGTTGTTGCTTCTACTGTGTTCTTGCCTTTACCGGTGTGTTTCCGATGTGGTCATGCCCATTAACCTTGCCTTTGCTTTACCTTGCCTTATCCTATTTTTTAGGGTTTGGTTGCCTTTGCCTTTGCTTGGGTTTGGTTTGCCTTGCCTTTTCTTGGGTTTGGTTTGCCTTGCCCTTACCTTTGTCGTGCCTTACCTTATCTTTAGGGTTTTGTTGCCCTATCTGGGCTTTCTTTGCCATGCCTTGCCACCTTGCCTTTGCTTGGCCTTTATTTGCCTTACCTTGCCTTACCCTTTCTTTTTAGGGTTTGGTTTTACCTTGACGTGCCTTTCCCTATTTTAGGGTTTGGTTGTGTCCTTGCCGTGTTCACAGGGTTTCTGTGTCCTTTACCTTACCTTTGCCGTGTTCACAGGGTTTCTGTGTCCTTGCCGTGTTCACAAGGTTTATGTGTTCTTTACCTTACCTTTGCCGTGTTCACAGGGTTTCTGTGTCCTTTACCTTACCTTTGCCGTGTTCACAGGGTTTCTGTGTTCTTTGCTTTGCCTTTGCCTTTGCCTTGTTTGCATGGTTTATGTGATCTACCGACCAACCGGCTGCACTTGGATTTGGTGTTGCCACCGACAGACCGAAATGATTAACTTCGATGTGGCCTTTGCTCCACGTGTGGCCCACCATGTAGTGGTCCCACGTGAGGGGGCATGTTGAAGTGAATCGACATTTTATTAAGAAGAAGCTCGATGCAGACATATTAATGAAGGAAGTCACTTGTTATAGCTTTCCACAACTCTCTTGGCAAGTTGGGCATTGGTGATATCTATGCACCAACTTGAGGAGGAGTGTTAGCAGTTGTCATATGTTGAATTAGTCTACTAGCTCATTAATGAATTAGTTTGTTTAGTCATTAATGAGGTTAGTAGAAAGGAATTAGGAGCCTACCTTAATTTATGGTAGAATAGTTTGGTTGCCTAACTTTGTAGGCTTGACCTTGGGAATTCAAAGGTTGCCTAACTTGGGGGGCTTGACTAATGTCTTAGGAATTTGTATATATATATGGTGATTGTAAGTAATGAAAGTATAAGTGAAAATCAGAAAATATTCTGCAACTCTCATTCTCTCTACACTTTCCACTCTCTACTCTCAATATTCTCTATGTTTTGGCATGAGAATCAAAGGAGATGAGGTAAGCATGAAGATCCTTGAAAAAAGGCATATGAGGAAAATTAAGAATAACCGTAATGAGCTTGGCATAATCAGAGCCAAGCCTAAGGAGCATTGTCATAACAAGATCATTATTGGTGACATGTTGACCAATAGTTGCCAAAGAATCAACTCAAGACTTGACATATTGAAGGTATTCGTATATAGACTTCATGCCATTGGAGATATCCATAAGTTGAAATCAAATATTAGTTATATTAGCAACATAAACTTCAGAAAAATGTTGACAAAGACAGTCCCAGCTAACATGAGAGGAAAGGGGACCAACAATGATCAATAAACAGATTCAGATAAGATAAGGTGGAGGTGGTGAGATGACTCATAACGAGTCGGTCCACCTTAAACCATGCAGTATAAGCCAAATTGGCATAGGCAGGCTGATCACTAAAACCATGAAGGGTTTGAGAAGAAGCCACATAACTCTCATCGACATATCTACATACATAATGACTACTAAGGAACTCTCATACAAGGTAGTTAGCCTCAGAAACTTGAGAAACTGAGCAACATTATTGGAGCTAGAAAGAGAGAAAGTATGAGTGGGTGAAGCATCCGTGAAAGAAGAAAAGAGGTTGTAAAAAGGAAACATATAAGTTACGGCAGAAGAAAATTGGTTAAGAGAAGTTTGTGAGAACCTTTGATACCATATATAATAGTGAAACTCGATAATTTATCCATAGAGAGAAACCATGTATTTATAAACACTATGAATACATGAAACCATGTATCCATAGAGAGAAGCTTATGGCATATAATGAAGAAGCTTCATGAAAAGCTTAAGAGTTATAAACACTATGAATCTTTTTTTGGGTTAATTTTACTTCAGCTTTTACTAATAACTAATTTTTTAATTTGTTTTCAATTTCAATGTTTAATTTTCCTATCTCTGTCCCTTTTATGTGAATTCCAAGCCTATACATTTAGCCACTATACATTTACCCGCATTAGTCAATTTTCAACGTAAGCTACTTTGGAAAGGGAGATAGGATTGGAGGCCCTGGTTTAACTTTTGAAGAAGAAGAACACAGTTTTGCTCTTTTATATTCTTCAATTAGGAATTGAAATTTAGCTAGGATCCCAAACACAATAAATCCTCAACAGAACAAGTTTACCTAATCAAAAGACAAAGATCTGATTCGCCTTCTTCACACAATGATCTTCTTTATACCATAAGATTTCCTAGCTAACCAGACATAATCTGTTCAATGGATACCCATAATTCTTTTTCATGTAACTCGGTCTCAAAATTACAAAGCAATATCTATATCAACGACGCAATCGTGGCCCTAATGCTTTTCGCTTTTGCATTTTTTTTATAAGAAACACAGAGTTTATTAAAAAAATATTAATCATTTCTTACCTTATTGACTTACAAAATTTCCTCATTCAGGACAAATACCAAAGCTCCAACAATGCTGCCTCTAAGCTTTAACTGCATCTTAGAAAGTAATATTAACCTTCAAATAGTGTTTAAGAACAAAAATCACAACTTTTAAGGCGCATAGGCTTAGCTCTTAAGGTTGTGGCATACAAGTCCAAGGGGAAAAGGCAAGAAAAGATTGTAAAAAACCAATCTCCTTTTGTATATGATTGACAAGAGGAGATGCATAACTATCACCATGAACAAAATAAACCGCAAAACTTCACTTTATTTCCCCAGTCTTCATCATAACATCCACATACCAAAAACCAGATGACCATTTTAGGCTTCTGCAACTACACTCTCAGTCTCTATTTTCTCCTCTTTCAGTTTCTTCACAGCTTTTGTAAGACCCCGTGTAATCCCATTGAGATGCAAGCCATTATCCTTCATTTCTTCAAGTAGTTTTTCTGCTGTTTCCCAATCCAAAGGCCTTGAGGCAGAGAGATTGGATCAACTTATTGTGAAGGAACTGAAGGATAATGGCTTGCATCTCAATGGGATTACACGGGGTCTTATAAAAGCTGTGAAGGAACTGAAGGAGGAGAAAATAGAGACTGAGAATATAGTTGCAGAAGCCTAAAATGGTCATCTGATTTTTGGTATGTGGATGTTATGATGAAGACTGGGGAAATGAAGTGAAGCTTTGCGGTTGACACATATCATCAGCACTTATATTTATCGTCTGAGGTTACACATTTCCATGTGGTTGACTGAAAGGACAGAGCTTAGATATATATTTTGATCCAAAATTTAGTCTTATTACTGCATAAAACCGAATTACCTTTTATTTGTACTATTGTGCATTTGGCATTGAATATTGGGAGTTGTCGATTAATTGAAATATATATCCATTTCAGAATGAAAGTACCACCAGCTGACGTCATGGTGCAGTACCATTCTATAATTTCTCCCAGGGAGGAGTCAAAATCTCGCATGGGGGTGATGGTATGTTAAAAGAACTTGGCTTGCAATGTTAGCTAATGCATAAGGTAAATTCTCTCCTAATGCACGAATAAGAAAAGATTTCAGTACTCAAGGCATTTTAGACAACTGGAAAAAATATACAAATAATTGATGCAACAACTATCAACAATGCAACTATGTCTCTTACGCCTCTCATCTTCTCAACGATGTTTCTACTCTTCTCCTCAATGTGGCGCCTCTTTTCTTCCAATTTCTCCCCCATCTTCTTCCCCAGATCAAGCATCCTTGCTTTCATCCCCATTCTCTTTCGCCTTGATTCATCTTCTTCACTGGTATGATTCTCTTTATCCAACAATATAGTAGACCACGAAGGTGATGGTAATGGTGATGGTGATTGACTCTCTGGTGTCTTCTCTAGCTTGTGTTTGAAAGTGTCTTGTGGTTCACCATTCCCCAATAAAGGGGTTCTCAATTCTTGAATAGTCCCGTCAGTACTCCCAGCAGACGGATCATTGGAACTCACTGAAAAGACTAAAGCATCTGAGGATTCACCAAATGGCTGTTCAATAGACACGGCCTTCTTGAGTTTTTTATCCCTGGGTTGTGAATGATCACTGGAGGTTCCCTTGTTAGCTTCTGTCTTGTATTTTCCTTCAGTGGGTTGGCAGATGGGTACTTCACATACAGTGGTGGGATCATTCACGCATTCTTGGTTAAGCCATATGAAAGGAGCAACCGTTCGGGGTAACCAATCATCCTTTTCTGCTAGCATCCATGGTATGCATACACTTTCGAAGTTTGGAAGAACTAGAGTTTCTCGGATTGCTGTCTGTACAAGTAAAATGAAGCTTCAGCGGAAGCACCTAGCAATATTTGTTGCTTCCACATATCACTTACGTTTTTTTAGCGAAAAATCTAAGCATAAGATTGTATGCATGCCATCAAGGACACTAGAAAAATATTTGCAAAAAAGATGCTCAAAGTTTAAGATCAATGGAAGGGAAAATACTTCCCTATCCTGCTTCATCAAATCAAAACATTGGAACGACAGAGAGTAGCTACACAGTAACTTACAGTAACAAAAAAGGATAAAAGATAAAACCATAAATTTATGGTGTAAAGGCATTCTGTTGAGCTGAGCTTAGTAGCCTTTATACACTTATAGATAGATCTTTCCGAAAGCAGCAATAACTTATTTACGAGCTTATATTTGAAAAATAAGAGAGATATTAGAACCATGTTTAAACTAAGGTGACATCAAGTAGTTCAGACAACATAGTAACAATCATGGTGTTGATTGAGTTATTAATAAATTGAGTTTTTTTATTATTTAATTATTATAAATATGTTATTATTCATAGAAGAGAAAAATGAATAAAAAGAAAATAAGATAGACCAAAAAACTTCATGCTTGAGTTCTAGGCATGTTTTGAGATCAAAAAAGTAATAGAAGGAAAATTAGCGAAGATGGAATGTACCTTAAGTCGACTGATCAGAAACAGAGCTATGCGTCCACTAGTAATCTTGTGATCTCCCACTGACGAGTCCAGGCTGAAATCTATATCAGGCATGGATGTGAAGGCAAACCATAACTGGTCTGAAGGAGGTGGCTTGATATGTAACCGCAGTGTTCCTCGAAGGGATGCTATTCTTATTTCCAAAGAGAGAGGCAAACCATAACCGGTCTAAATATAATCAGTCAGTCAGTGAACTGCAGATGCTCTTGTGATAAATAACCCTTTTTTTTATGAATACATACACATATAAATAGAGAGGGAGGGAGGGAGGGAGAGAGAGAGAGAGAGAGAGAGAGAGAGAGTCCAGATGACAAACACATTAACTCAAAGAAACTTATAACCAGTATCTATTCGTGATTATAAATCCCTTTGGGGATGCCCCTCTCTAGAAAATACAAACTCAATTTTCAAATGACTATGCTCAAACTTTTTTTCCAGATACTTGATTACAACTCAACTATCCAACAGTTGGTTTACTCTTCATGGTCTAATCATTTCTCTCTACAGTCATGCCTTATAAGATTATGCCACAGAGAAAAAGGGCCAACTCAAATAAACACACATTATTGCTCAAAACAAAAAACTAACCGCCAGATATCTGTCTCAATGAAGGGGACAGATATCATGGAGATAAGCAATAGCCATGTTTCTCATGGAATCAAGCCATAGAAACAAAAAAGTCTACAGAATAACACATATAGGTCAGATAGCCCATCTACAAACCTGTGAAACTTGTTTGGCAATGGAATTTAGAAGTGACTTCCACCTGGATCCATAATTTGATGAGGACATATTGCTCTTGGAGCTCTTTGATCCATCTGCAACGGAACGTTTCAGGTTGAACTGCCGTTATATAACTTGAAGCTTTTACTGTGGTGTGAAATTGAATTGGAAATAATATTTAGCATTGTCAAATTGGAAATAATTGCATGCTTTAAGTTCCTGTGAATATGCTTGAAGGTTTCTTTCATTCTCTACTACAAGCCTATAGATAGCAGACCTTTTGTAAGAATGATATTCTAAATGAACCTAAAAAGTGCACGATTGGAATTATTGGAACCACATTGCTGGGTGGCCCTCATTAGATCACCTGTCTATGCATATAGAATTTTTTTTGGGTAGTTATGTCCGTATCCGGACATTGTGCCGTTCAAAATGCATCATTTGGCAGGTCAAACAACGCCTCAATTATTGTTATTATTGTAGTTTTAGATTCGGTTTCCCACATGATTGGTTATCTTAAGGTGTGAAATTGCCATTTAGAGTTTTAAGTTTAGGTTTTAACTCTCAAGTTCTGGGCAGTTAAAGGTGGGCACTTCTACAGCAAAATCAAGAGAACTGGCCAAACTGAACCGGTTGAATGGGTCAAAAAATCAATCTTAAAACTCCTCAATCAATGTTATTTCCAACCGAACCAATATGACTATATTTTATTATTCTTATTCAAAACTAACCTTTCCACATGGCTCCTTTCCATTGGCTGGCAAATCTTCACTTCACTATGGTCCTGCCCTATCAGATCCGTACACTAGATTAGATCTTCAAAATCTGGAGCAATAATATTCCTCTATCTTCATCAACCTGCCTCCGCCACACACGCACTCTCTCTCTCTCCCCTCCCCTCCCCCCGCCCCCCCCCCCCCCCCCCCCCCCCCCCCCCAAAATTGCCTGTCACCTCTAGTCAATTGCAGTCTTAGAATCTCCATCTCAGTTCCGCCATGCTACCTTATCGCACTCGCAGTTTCGCAATTCACCTCCACCTTGCAGACCGCTGCTCCACCTCTCACCCAAACCAACCAAACCGGACTGCAATTTCCGTGGACCAATTTGTTCGTGAACACCCATCTTCTGTCGGTGTTGGTCCATCTACAGTGCTCACCGAACTTGTCAATAATACAGTAAGCAGTATGGGCCCAACACCGAACTAAAACCTAACCAACGAACAGGCGCATTTTGCCAATTTTTAAAGCTCCACCAGTGCCATTCAAAGGGTGCATCATTTCGATATGGATAAGAGAATGATCGTACATGTACATAAGTGTTTTTTTAAGGGAAGAAAACATCAACTCTAATATATACAAATAAAATTAAGAGTGCTTCTATTATCATCAGTCAAAATGCTTACCCCACCCCCTTTAAAAGATTTAAGTACAATTTTTTTCCAGCAATAGCATTACCTAAAAGGAAAAGCTTGAATTCTAATGAGGGGGAAAAAAAGACTGGGGCGGGGGGGGGGGGCCGCGGCGCTGATAGAGCAAGATGATTTGAAAGATTTTGACGGATGATAATTGTACACAAGATGTCAAGGTGAGAGGTTTTGGTCACTAAAAATAAGAGATGAGCCTCTTTAATTTGTTATTTGGGAATGCATTTTTCTCAAATGTCGACACTAACACTTAATTTTACGGGGTTTAAATACCATGTCTAAGTCAAGTCTCACAACAACAAATGTCATTCCTTAGGACCTCCCTCCCCAATCTCTATTGTTTGTTTCCTTCACCACCCTTTATTTTCTTCCTACTTATCACACTTAAAAGTTTATATACAAACCATCTATTTACCAACCTAAACCCCAACCTTGTATACTGTCTTTTCTTCTATTTGGTATACAATAAAGGAAAGGTGTACCCTGCGAAGGAACTCCAGTCCCAAGACCACAAATCATCGAGTTGCACCGTTGAAAATGCTAATATAATAGAGAAGAACTGTCTTTTCTGTATACTTTCCTTTGTTCAATCTGCTTAACGGTCCAAGCATAAAAAACGTGGGGAAGGTTGATGCCTCACCCTCCACTTTTCCACTCCTACCAAACAAGGGATTACCTAATTTTCCTACCCTTATACCCTCCACCCTTTTCTGGGAAAGGCTAGGTAAACTATTCCATAGATCATACATTATAATAGTTATAGTTTAGGTATCTATCTTATTCGGATTTTCCTCATTTATGGGTATGTTTGTAATTTACCTGAAAATCCTTCCATTTGACATTTATTCCATCCCTAGTCTTTAGACTACCATTTAAACATTGACGTTTGAAGTCTAAATCCCAAAGTCCCGCTCCCTTGCTCATAGGCAACCCAAAGTCCATGGCTGCTTTAATCATCCAATACTGAATGAACTATGTTTCAAGGTGAGTGGTGTACCTAAAGCAATCAGCATTAAAGGTAACAAGATTATATTTATACCCCATGGGTTAAAGTTCTGAGCTCCACCATTCATTAACTGTTTATTAAGAAAGACCGCTACTATACAATCCTCAATGTATTATGAGCCCAGAGGCTGCATATATGTGAGCAACAATTAGGGGTTTCGAAGGTATATATGGAAAATGCAGAATGTGCAAAAAATTTATTGATCATCTAAGTTTTATCTCACCAGGTTTTGGGTCACATTCTTCCTTATGCTCTAGCACATCAGCTGTCCCTTCAGCAAGATTTAACTGCTTCCCGAAATACTCAAATTCTTCAAGAAGTTCAGTTGACACATCCCTAACAGAGCCTGATTCTGGACTTGAATCCTCACTGCCTTTCTGCAAGTCTAGTTCCCGGACTTCCAATCTTGTCTCAACGTTTAACACCGCACCACCATAATATCCAATGTCAACTTCCAAAGCCCATACATCATTCATGTCCATCGGCAGAACTTTCATACCATGGATATAAGGTGGGAGATTCCCAGTATTAATGTCTGTACAAATCACTTCACCAATGTAACTTGGGGTCCTCATATTGGACAATGTCCTCTGTCATAGGCAAAATCACATAAACAAATAAAATTTACATCTGCATTGACAAACAAATAATAAAAGAGAAATGCGCAATTCCACAAAAGAATGGCCAGAATTTGCACATATACAATTATAATATCCACATCCACTCCAAGCCTTTTTTTATTAAAAAAAAATTACAAATCCTCAAATCATTGCATCATAATTCAGGATGTCCAAATGAGGCCCGGTTACATGAAATGAACACAATAATTGCAGGTCCCTTACAAAATAAATAAGTCCATGTAACCTAAATGTGTGTGCCTGAAATATTGTGTGTGTATGAATTTACATATGTTTTTCATGATGTGTATCTGCCTCAATGCAAATATGAGAAGGTGCATTCATGTACACTAGCAGAATAATAAAATCTTATTGGAATATGGTAAACCTGAATCTGAGCTTTTATGGTTTTTTTCATCTCCACACTGCTTTTGGCATCAAAGAAGAGCCGTGAAATTCACAAATTCCAACAAAGTGTTGCCTCATCAGTACTAAACTTTTCATCAGAGTCTGCATCAGAGAGGACAGATATATGACTCTGGCTATCAGAATGAGTTAAGGTTGATGAAGGCAGAATTGCCAAATTCCCTTCTTTGAAACTCTTAGCCCTCTTCACTGGTGGACTAGCATCTACCAAGCTACTGAGAGAAATAGAATCCTGACATGTACGATTCCTCTCACTTATCTTTCTTTCTTCATGGCCTAAGGATGAAGTCCAGCTCAACTTATTATCTGGACCAACCTTAGCATACTTCTTTGTGATTTTTTTCAAGAACATACGAACCTTTGAGGAAGAACCATCAATCCTATTTTCCCTATCTACGGGTTCAGCAGAAGAGAACCCTCTGGAGTGTTTCATGAGTGAAGGATATCCTGCATTTAACAATGTCAAGTAACAGCGAAATTCTTCATGCAACTTCGCAAACCAATCAAGTTTCTCTTTGTCATTGCTAGATGCCAGACGAAGAGCTTTACACCATGATTCCTTCTCCCATGAAGTTTCAAGATAAATGTAAAAGACTTTACTTCCTTTGTATATTATGGTGGACTTGCTATCCAATTTTATGGGGAACCTTTTGGCCCTAAGAACAGAAAGAAATTTTAAGTTCGTTAACCCCTATTCAAGAATGTAGTGAAATACAGTAAATGGCTAAGAACTCAGACAATTTTAATTTTAATTTTCAAAATAAAAAAAGGAATTATGGCACTTTATGTATTTACAAAATAAATATTGGAACTTTATACTGTCAGAAAACTTTTGGCACTGCACTTTGTAATGGGAAAATTTGGGCAAAATAGTAAAATATTTTCTTAAAATGATAATTAAAGTGAAGACCATCCCCATTTGAGTAAATTTAAAAAGAGAAAAAGAAAAATGATAACCTCTTGTTTTATCTTTTTATATGTCCATACCCTTCTTCTACTTCAGACTGATTAGAGGTAAGACAAAAATGTATAGCAAGGATATAAAGCACGACTGTCCTTTACTAGAACATCTGGATTAAGAAAGAAACCTGTCACCTAAATCTAAGATGCAGAATGGTTAGAAGCTGAAAAGCCCTTGACCCTATCCTCTTCCACAAAATACCCAACCCAATTCTAAAACACACCAGGAATGTTATCAAAAAGATGTGTGGCAAAGGCCAGTTACCATTTTCTTGAAGGTAGACTTGTTGAGGAAACAGCTTCAATGGTGCAGCCCTTTAACTGGATAGCTGTCTGGGAGCCATCTGATTCTGTCAGAATGAGTAGTTGGTTCTGGATTTTTGCATATTTTTTTATAGGAGAAACCTCAAAGAATTCCTTCTTTCTCTTTTGCTTTAGCAGTGTTTTTTCTTGCCAAATTTTTGGGAACTTTTTCTGGTTCTAGAACCCAAACTGCTCCATAAGACACAACAAATAAACTATACAATGAGAGGGAAAGCTTAAAAGACGAAACAATGCATAGCCATGAATAATGTATAAGTAACATAAGCCTAAATGAACAATGAAACAGCTGAAGATTGATTAGCTCCTCAAAAGAGGGAAGTGGGGAGCAAAAGTTGGATAAACATATTCATTTTCTGAAATGGATACATATTTCAATTAATCAACAAGTCCCAATATTCAATGCCAAATGCGCAATAGTACAAATAAAAGGTAATTCGGTTTTATGCAGTAATAAGACTAAATTTTGGATCAAAATATATATCTAAGCTGTCTGTACTTTCAGTCAACCACATGGAAATGTGTAACTCAGACGATAAATATAAGTGCTCATGAAATGTGTCAACCGCAAAGCTTCACTTTATTTAACCAGTCTTCATCATAACATCCACATACCAAAAACCAGATGACCATTTTAGGCTTCTGCAACTACATTCTCAGTCTCTATTTTCTCCTCCTTCAGTTCCTTCACAGCTTTTATAAGACCCCGTGTAATCCCATTGAGATGCAAGCCATTATCCTTCATTTCTTCAAGTAGTTTTTCTGCTGTTTCCCAATCCAAGGCCTTGAGGCAGACAGATTGGATCAACTTATTGTACTCATCAACATTAGGTTGGACCCCAGAATCTTTCATCTCGCGCAACAACTTTAAACCCTTATCAAACTCTTCCAGTTTGCAATACCCTCGAATGAGTGTATGGTAAGTCACAGGACTCAATTTGGGGTGCTTGTTTTTGGCTTCGGATAATATTTTACAAGCCTCCTCCATCTGACCTCCATTTGTATAACCACTCATGATAACAGTGTAAGTATACACATCTGGTTTCAAACCCCTACTCTTCATTAGATTCATCATATTAATTGCCTCTCCCATATCCCCAGCCTTACAATAGCCATTGATTACCATATTGAAAACTGCATTTCCTGGAGGTGGGCCCTTCATTGTCATCTCAAGAAGCAATTTTTTGGCCCCATCAACATCCTTTATCCTACACAAACCTTGAACAACAGCTGAAAAGGGCTTAATCGCATATTTCCGTGCTTCACCAGCAAAATCATCTAACATATCTAGAGCTAATTTAACGGTTTCATCCTCCCTACAGAGTGAACTGATCAAAAGATAAACTGAAGCGGGAGGCAGGTACTGCGGCTTCACATTCGCAGCCGAGGAATAAACCAAATGGGCATCTTTAGCTTTTTTACCCTTGCAAAACCAGGATATGATTCTACCAACTTTCTCACCATCAGGCAAGATTCCCGCATCAAGCATCTTCTCACAAACAGACTCAGCCCAATCAAAAAATGAACGCCTGCAAAGTGCTTCAATTGTAAAGTAATATGTATCTGCATTTGGGACACATCCAAAATCACCAAACTTGTTGAACACCTCCAAAACAGCTTTCCCTTTACCCAATTTTGAGAATGAAGATATCAATTCATTGAGAATTTGCACATGCACCACAGTGTTCTCCTTCTCACCAACCTCCTTAACTAAATCCCACAAAGAATACACATCTCTCTTCCTAACGAGGCCACTACATGTCGCTCGAACAAGTGCATCCAGTATGCGCGTAGTGACACCAAACTCGGGTTTCTCCTTCAACGCCCACTTGAAAAACCTAATCAAATTCTCATCCAAAACAAGTGGGGTTTCAATTACTTTAATCACAAACTCTGGATGTAAAGTCAAATTTAAACCATCAAAACTAGACTCAAGACACCCATCAGCACTGCTCTGAAGAAGAGACAATAAACTCTCCAACTGCTCCAAATCAATCTCATAAACCTCTTCCACTTCCCCAAACTCTACATTAGAGTGGGAAAAAATGTTCATTTGAGTATCACCCTTTTCCTCTCCAACAAGCCCATTCCCCGGGGTAAGATTTTCCCTCTGTGTATCACCATTTTCACCAAAGTCCACAGATAGATGTTGTCCTTTCGCTGAATCAGAATCACTAGGGTTTTCTGAGAGCTGAGAAAGGAACCTACGGGTTTGGCAGAGGGTGGATCTGGTCGGAAAATGAGGAGATTGATCAACTAATGTTAGGGTTTTAGAGGAAAGCACCTGGTTTCGAGTTGCACACAACTTCTGCGCCGCCTGTGTCGAAAGAGAAGCTCTTGCTGTCACAGCAGACCTCCACATCTTTCTCTCGGCTATGGGAAGCTCTCAGTGTGGTATGTGTAACTCAAAGAGTGAGAGTGAAAGATCAAAAATCCTAATTTGGGGCGAAGTGCAGAAATGAAGGTGGCTGGGCGATTGGGTTAGGCGGCAAAGATGGGGATTGGGTTGTTCCCACTGCTTGCGTAACGAAAAAGAGAGGGAGCTTCGGCGGCGCGACGGCTGAAGAAGAACAAGGATGGCTGAAAGAGAGGTTCACGCAGAGGGAAAGATCACGCAGAGGGAAAGAGAGGTTCGGCAGAAAGAAACCTAAGTCGTGTTTTAGTTGTGGTGATCCTCTGTGTGTGTGCGTACGGTAATATTTTAGACAACCAATACAAAACAGCCACATGTTAAACTATATATATATAATATAAAATATAAATATAAATATATATTAATTAATTGTATTGGACCGGTTCCTTGTAGTGAAAAACCGAAACTGGAATCGGTCTGAACCGGTTCGGTTTGGATTTGTCTCAGTTTTTTACTTTTTTGGTCAACACGGGTTTTTTCTGGTTTTTTCGAATTGGTTTGGTTTGATTTTGTGGTTTTGCAGTTCCAATGCCCACTCCTAGTTGTGGGACGTGGTTTCCAAAGGTGTCTTTGGGTTCTTTAACTTTTTAAATAAATAAAAAATTATTATTATAAATAGAAAAAGAATTTTAAATCCAACTGTAAAAAAAAGCTATAATTTGTTTTTAAAAAATGACATATAGCATATTTTGAATAGAAGTACTATTAGCTGACGTGATAGTATAGTATCATTCTATAATTTCTCCCGGCCTTGGGCATTCTTTTAATATGGGGAAAAAAATGCGTTGAAGAGCGAGTTGGGGAGGGTTTGGGCCAACAAGTTAACAAGTCATATTTTTTTAATATCAAATTGAATATTCCTAGCATTTGCCTCAGCCAACCCTAGCTCATGGTGCATAATGCTATTGTTGAACCAGTTGAGTTCGTTTCATAAATGTTTTACCAGATCTTTTGTGACCCCTTGAATCCTCAAAAGATCTGTTATGAGAATTTAAATTAGAGGGTTTAGGGTCCAGGGGTTCCAGGGTTCAAGGTCCCGGGGTCCCGGATCCGAGGTTGGAGGTCCGGGGTTCTGAGGTTCGGGGGCTCGGGGTTTTAGGGTTTAGGACTCAGGGGCTCAAGGGCTCAGGGGTTCAGGGTTTAGAACTCAAAGGAGCAACTATCTGTGCACCATCTTTTAACAGAGTCCACCTTCTATGCTTACAATATATTGACACATCCTTCTAACTCTTTAACTTTGATAGCTACTCATACTAGTAGATTTCTACATAATAACCGAGTTTGCTTCGTATTCAAACAGTAAAAAAAGGAAAGACAGACCATACAACATTTTAATTCTTCCCCTGGTTGTGTGTACGTAGGAAGGCAACAGGGGAAGGGGACATTGCAAATGTTTTGAGGCCTATTCTATTCCTTCAAGAAGCACTCAGAGCCAATCGTTGTAATGTCATGAGTAGAACAATTTTCAATGTAAGCTACTTTGGAAAGGGAGATAGGATTGGAGGCCCTGGTTTAACTTTTGAAGAAGAAGAACACAGTTTTGCTCTTTTATATTCTTCAATTAGGAAATGAAATTTAGCTAGGATCCCAAACACAATAAATCCTCAACAGAACAAGTTTACCTAATCAGAAGACAACGATCTGATTCGCCTTCTTCACACAATGATCTTCTTTATACCATAAGATTTCCTAGCTAACCAGACATAATCTGTTCAATGGATACCCATAATTCTTTTTCATGTAACTCGGTCTCAAAATTACAAAGCAATATCTATATCAACGACGCAATCGTGGCCCTAATGCTTTTCGCTTTTGCATTTTTTTTTTTAAGAAACACGGAGTTTATTAAAAAAAAATATTAATCATTTCTTGTCTTATTGACTTACAAAATTTCCTCATTCAGGACAAATACCAAAGCTCCAACAATGCTGCCTCTATGCTTTAACTGCATCTTAGAAAGTAATATTAACCTTCAAATAGTGTTTAGGAACAAAAATCACATCAAATTCTTATAAAAAGGGGGGGGAACAGGTATAAATTTCATTTTTTTTAAAGGAAGATAAACGCTAAAATATTAAAAACCCACTGATATCAAGACGTAGCAAATGGACACACCCCAAAAGAAAAATAAGGCTTCAAAGTCCTGACTTTTAAGGCGCATACCTCTGGCTTAGCTCTGAAGGTTGTGGCACACAAGTCCAAGGGGAAAGGGCAAGAAAAGATTGAAAAAACCAATCTTCCTTTTGTATATGATTGACAAGAGGAGATGCATAACTATCACCATGAACAAAATAAACCGCAAAGCTTCACTTTATTTCCCCAGTCTTCATCATAACATCCACATACCAAAAACCAGATGACCATTTTAGGCTTCTGCAACTACATTCTCAGTCTCTATTTTCTCCTCCTTCAGTTCCTTCATAGCTTTTATAAGACCCCGTGTAATCCCATTGAGATGCAAGCCATTATCCTTCATTTCTTCAAGTAGTTTTTCTGTTGTTTCCCAATCCAAGGCCTTGAGGCAGACAGATTGGATCAACTTATTGTACTCATCAACATTAGGTTGGACCCCGGAATCTTTCATCTCGCGCAACAACTTTAAACCCTTATCAAACTCTTCAAGTTTGCAATACCCACGGATGAGTGTGTGGTAAGTCACATCACTCAATTTGGGGTGCTTGTTTTGGCTTCGGATTAAATTTTACAAGCGTCTTCCATCTGACCTCCATTTGTATAACCACTCATGATAACAGTGTAAGTATACACATCTGGCTTCAACCCCCACTCTTCATTAGATTCATCATATCAATTGCCTCTCTCATATCCCCAGCCATACAATAGCCATTGATTACCATATTGAAAACTGCATTTCCTGGAGGTGGGCCCTTCATTGTCATCTCAAGAAGCAATTTTTTGGCCCCATCGACATCCTTTATCCTACACAAACCTCGAACAACAACTGAAAAGGGCTTAATTGCATATTTCCGTGCTTCACCAACAAAATTATCCAACATATCTAGAGCTAATTTAACGGTTTCATCCTCCCTGCAGAGTGAACTAATCAAAAGATAAACCGAAGCGGGAGGCAGGTACTGCGGCTTCACATTCACTGTCGAGGAATAAACCAAATGGGCATCTTTAGCTTTTTTACCCTTGCAAAATCAGGATATGATCCTACCAACTTGTTGAACACCTCCAAAACAGCTTTCTGTTTACCCAATTTTGAGAATGAACATATCAATTCATTGAGAATTTGCACATGCACCACAATGTTCTCCTTCTCACCAACCTCTTTAACTAAATCCCACAAAGAATACAAATCTCTCTTCCTAACGAGGCCACTACATGTCGCTCGAACAAGTGCATCCAGTATGCGCGTAGTGACACCAAACTCGGGTTTCTCCTTCAACGCCCACTTGAAAAACCTAATCAAATTCTCATCCAAAACAAGTGGGGTTTCAATTACTTTAATCACAAACTATGGATGTAAAGTCAAATTTAAACCATCAAAACTAGACTCAAGACACCCATCAGCACTGCTCTGAAGAAGAGACAATAAACTCTCCAACTGCTCCAAATCAATCTCATAAACCTCTTTCACTTCCCCAAACTCTACATTAGAGTGGGAAAAAATGTTCATTTGAGTATCACCCTTTTCCTCTCCAATAAGCCCATTCCCCGGGGTAAGATTTTCCCTCTGTGTATCACCATTTTCACCAAAGTCCACTAATAGTTGTTGTCCTTCTGCTGCATCAGAATCACTATGGTTTTCTGAGAGTTGAGAAAGGAACCTACGGGTTTGGCAGTGGTAGGATCTGGTCGAAAAATGAGGAGATTAATCAACTAATGTTAGGGTTTTAGAGGAAAGCACCTGGTTTCGAGTTGCACACAACTTCTGCGCCGCTTGTGTCGAAAGAGAAGCTCTTGCTGTCACAGCAGACCTCCACATCTTTCTCTCGGTTATGGGAAGCTCTCAGTGTGGTTTTATGTGTAACTCAAAGAGTGAGAGTGAGAGATCAAAAACCCTAATTTGAAGCGAAGTGCAGAAATAAAGGTGCGCTGGGCGATTGGGTTAGGCGGCAGTACAAAGATGGGGATTGGGTTATGGCCCACTGCTTGCGTCCCGAAAAAGAGCGGGAGCTTCAGCGGCGCAACGACTAAAGAAGAACAAGGATGGCTGAAAGAGAGGTTCACGGAAAGGAAAAGAGAGGTTCGGCTTCGACGGCTCAGATCAGGCAGAGAGAGAGGAAATGAAATCGAAGAAGGAAGAAAAAAACCTAAGTCATGTTTTAAGGGGGTGTATTCAATTAGGATTTTAAAAGATTTTTTTGAAGATTAAAAGTTTATTGTTATTCAATTATGATTTTTACATAATCAATAAAAATCTGATGGTATTTGTTTGTGCCTAATCAGTCACGGCCATGAATTGGCCGAGGGAACCCTTCTTCTCGGCCCCGTCTCTCTCTCGAGAAGCTAAAGCGCAGCGCTTTGCCAGGATGCTTGGCATTTCAGAGAAGCAAGAGAAAAATTGTTAAGGCACGATTATCTCGGCTTCGATTATAAGCCGAGGCCGAGATCGAGCAAAATCACGGTCAAAAGCTTTAAAGTTAGATCATCACGTGACAGCAGGGCCCCACGCTCCATTTAATGAAGCAAGGCCTCTGTTTATTGCAGTAAACCCACTGGCCAAGAATAAGCATTTAATGCACGAGGGAAGGTGGGAAGTGATTGGAGTCAGGGTTTGGTGACAGGGATCAGAGTGATTAGATGCCAACATTCTCACAAAGCTCTTTGCAGCTTGAGAGATTAGGTGACCAGCCACCAGAGTAATAAATGCGTCTCCACGGCCAGAAGAGCAAAACCCACGATCAGGGCGGCGGCCGAGATTCACCGGGATTCATGGGGTCACACCACCATACTTCACGATCCCAAATGTCGATTTGACTACCCACTTGCGCTAATCAGGCTCCACCATGTAGATTTTCAGCCTCGATTACCCCTCCAGGAACTCTGCCTAAAAATACAAGACTCAGGACCACTTTCAAAGGGTTCAAACACCAAACAAAAGCCTCCCACGGAGCAACTTATATTTTCCTGTAATGCACTTTCAATATCTTTACTTGCTTTTCTAGGAGTAGTGTTAGTTTGTAAGGAAAATCCGTTCATCAATATATCATACGACCCTTGGTTTTCAAGGCGCCGGAGCACCACCTCTGTTATTCGCTCATTCACCCCATATATCATACGACCGCCGCTCATTGAGCAGCGCGCCGGAGCACCGCCCTAAAACCCACCAACACCACCACTCAATGGCCTTGTAGCTCAGGCCGTGAACCTGCCGGCCGAGATTAATTCCTCTCTCGGCCACAATCGTTTGATTAAGAAGTCAAGTCCAAACAGGCGCATCATTTTACCACATCCATCCAAACCACAACTCGACGCACGGTAGACCATGCTGGCACGCCCGCGCACAAACGCACCGCATCCAAAAGCAGGAAGTCGCGTGTCCACGCATATCCCCTCGGCCCGGAACTCCAGGCCGTGAGATTTGCCCGGCAGATAGTATTCAATTAGGATTTTAAAATCATCAATTCAAGTCTGGTGGTATTCGGATTTTCAAAAGATTAGAAGAAGTACGGTGGTATTCAAAAACTTACCGATTTTGAGGTATTTCATAAAATGATGTATTATGTGAAACTTTTCAGTTGGTTTGGTGGTATAAATACCAAACCCCATAAAAAAATCACACCCTATTACATCTGATTCTCACGTTGGTCTGTTTTGGGAGAAGATGAACAGACTTGAGAAGTGAACAAGGTTCTCATCTTTTTTATGCTTTACTCTTCACATGCTTGTTCTCATATATGCTATCATACCATTTTTTTTTGTCTCTATTTGTATTATATGTGTTGCTTTGCTGTGGGCACATGCCTACATACATCTGTGTTGCTTTGCTGTGTGTGCGCGTATGGTAATATTTTAGACATAAGATGGTCAATATTGTGTGTCTAAATAGCATTACTCAATTTAATTGGACCGAATTATGATTTCATTTCTACCCATTTTGTAAATAATAAAGGACCGTTGGATCTTTAAAATTCCCAAAGAGGGAGTTGTGGAGGGATATGCTGCTTCTTCATGTGAGTAGGTTTTTGAAGGGGACCTGCAGCACCATGCAACACCATCACAGCCACACAGAGAAAGAGAGAGAGAGAGAGAGAGAGAGAGAGCGAGAGAGCAGCAATTCCAAAGCAATGGAAGGTGGGTTTGGTTAGAAAATCACAACACTGACAAAAAACTAATCGATAAAAATAATAGAAATAAACTGAGCTCCTATGTTAAAAGAAGAAGATCCTGTAAGACCCTAATTGAGTTTGCATCTATTTAAGGTACACAATCTGTTAAGGAATAAAAGTGGAAAGTTTTTATTTGATTAGCCGGATACTTGGAGGTGAAGAAGGAATAAAATAAAAGGAGATATTTATCCTATTTTGTCATGGATTCCAGAGGTGATTAAGGCATGATTTAGGTAATCTTTTATGGGCAAGAAACCTAGGTCAAATCACCTATAAAAACAAGGTATAGGTCCCCGATCTTATACACATTCAAGCATACAAATTCTACCCCATATTAGGAGGGCATAAGGCGTGTAGAAAGATTGGAAGACCTTTGCTTGCTGCTCAAGATATTTTCTGTCCAGTTCTCATGGCTTCTCAAGGTTAGTACTTATAGCTTGTTTGATCTTAAAGTCTAACATGTGGTATCAGAGCCTAGGTCATGCATCTATAAGTCTAAATCAAGATAAAACATATTCTCCAAACTGTTTTTCCAATTCTGTTTTTGTGTTGTGCTGTGCTGCAATGATTGTTTGCTAAACTCAAGAATTAAAATTTGTATTCTGGGACTGCTGTGCGTGTTTTTTTAATATATTAAAGAAATTTATATTGTTTAGCATATCTATCTGCAGATACACATAGAATCATGACTAAGGTTAAAACCACTTAAGCATGAACATAATGAAATTCCGCATCAAGTAAACATATCAAAGATGTCATGTTTTGATTCAAAATCATTGTCTGATGTTCAGTCCACATATGAACGTGAGGCAATTGTTTTAAATCATCTTAAGGTTTTGATGACAAAATTGCATCACAAGACACATTGGGTGAGGTTTTCTGCTTACAAGTGTGAACCTCATTCGATTATGCCTTATGATGGAACAAGATGGCACATCAACTACTATGAAGATCAAAATCTTTTATGTCCATAGATGGGAAGATCTTGATAACAGCTTATCATAGACAGTTTATGATGTTAGACCTGTGAAAGAAACTCAAGCATATTTGATATTCTGTCCACAGATGTTTATCACATATGTATAAAGTTTTGAGGATAAAAGATTAACCATATTGCATAATTCTGTGTTTTTAGTTATGAACCCTACCTCTATCAATTCGATTGAACCTTTGACTGGTAGCAACTTTAAGAAATGGAAGCGTGATTTAGAGATAGCTCTAGGTCTCTTAGATCATGACATAGCTTTAAGAGAAGAGAAACCAGTGCTCACTGCTGAGAGCATTGCTGAGCAAAGGGTGAAACTTGAGAGATGGGAGAAGGCAAATAGGATCTGTCTGCTCATAATGAAAAAGTCCATGACTAAAGCCATTTATGGAGGCATTCCTGATTCTGAAAATGCTAAGGAGTACTTGGAGGCAGTGGCTGAGAAGTTTAAAGAATCAGATAAGGCTAAAACTAGAAATCTGATGAATAAGCTGGCTACCATGAAGTATGATGGTAAGGAAGACATGAGGGTGTATCTCCTAGGTATGATAAAGACTGCCAGCAAGCTAAAGGCACTTGATGTTCCTATAGCCAATCCTTTTCTTGTTCATCTTGCTTTGAACTCTCTCCCTTCATCATATGGACAACTTAAGGTAATTTACAATGCTCAGAAAGACAAGTGGGATCTCAATGAGCTCATAACTATTTGTGTTCAAGAGAAGGCTCGGATGAAGAAGGAAAAAGAGGTTAACACTGTGCACCTCACCACCAATGCTCCCAAACGTCACTTTTCTAAGCCTGGCTCACATACTTCTGCCAACAAAGAGAACTCTAGGGCTAATCTTCCTCCTAAAAGGTCTAACACTTTAAAAACCAACAAAACTACTGTTTTTAAATGTTACTTCTATGACAAAGCAGGTCACATGAAGAGAGAGTGCACCAAATACAAGCGTTGGGTAGAGAAAAAGGGAAACAAAGGTAAATCTGAAAATGTCCTAGTTTGTTTTGAATCTAACAATGCCATAGTTCCTACTAACTCATGGTGGATTGACACTGGTTCATCAATCCATGTTGCCAATTCCTTGCAGGACTTCGCAAACCAGAGGAAACCAAGTAGAGACCAAGACCATCTATTCGTAGGGAATGGGAAGAGAGTATCAGTCCAAGCAATAGGCTCAGTTAGACTCCAATTAGTTTCAGGCTTTCCTTTAATTTTGAAAGATGTTGCTTTTGTACCTTCCATGAGAAGGAATTTGATTTCAGTTTCTAGATTAACTAAGGAATTTTTCAGTTTTGTTTTCTCTGAAGTTGGATTTGATTTAGTCTTTAATAAAAATTCAGTGGGCAATGGCTCTTTGATTGATGGTTTGTATTGTTTAAATCTTTCTAGTAACAATGTTATTTTCACCACTGAAACCATAGGACAGAAACAATCACTAGAAAATGAGAAGTCTGCAAACTATGGCACAAAAGATTAGGTCATGTGTCTAAGAAAAGAATGCAAAGGCTAATTCAAGAAGGAATTCTTCCTTCCTTGGATTTTGCTGACTTCACTAAGTGTGTTGAGTGCATAAAGGGAAAAATGACTAACTCTAGAAAATTAGGATCCACATGCAGTCAGCAACTCCTAGAGATAATTCACACTGACATTTGTGGTCATTTTCCATTTGAAACTCTAGAAGGACATAGGTACTTCATCACTTTCATTGATGATTTCTCTAGATTCTGCTATCACTACCTAATCCAGACCAAATCTAGTGCCTTTGAAGTTTTTAAAATATTTAAAACTGAGGTTGAAAACCAACTTGAGTTAAAGATTAAAGTGTTAAGATCTGATAGGGGAGGAGAATACTATGGCAAGTATGATGAGCAAGGCAGACATCCATCACCATTGGCTCGATATCTTCAAGATTGTGGGATAGTTGCTCAATACACAAACCCTGGAACTCCTCAAGAGAATGGAGTGTCAGAAAGAAGGAATAGAACCTTGAAGGATATGGTGAGAAGCATGATTTGATTTGCACCACTTACCTTCCAAGGTTTTTATAGGGAGATGCTGTCAAGCCAGCTAATTATATCCTAAATAGGTGTCCAAGTAAATCAGTCCCTAAAACACCTTTTGAGCTATGGAACAAAAGGAAGCCTAGCTTAAACCATCTGCATATCTGGGGTTGTAAAGCTGAGGCCAAAGTTTACAATCCAAACTTGGGAAAACTGGATCCAAAGACTGTGAGCTGCAGGTTTATAGGATATGCAGAGAGATCAAAGGGTTTTCGTTTCTATTGCCCCAACTATACCAATAGAGTTGTTGAGACAGGAAAGGCTAAGTTTCTAGAGTTTGATGAGGATAGTGAAGGGGCAAACAAGAATTTTACTTTTGATGAAGAGGGAGAAATAGGAGCAGAAAATTGCCATGCAAGCAATATTCCAATCATAACCTATGAGTTAACTCAAACTTTGTCACAACCTGAGGCACCAATTAAATTTAGGAATGAAGACCAAAATGTTGGCAAAATACAAGAAGAACTGAATGAAATAGACGTGCCCATAGAACCACAGCCACAACAACAAGAAATTAGAAGATCCACAAGAGAAAGGAGAGCGAATACATTGCCAGATTTTGTTTATTTGAATGAGACATGTTCTAATAATTGTGATTTTGAAGACCCAATGAGTTACAAGGAGGCTATAACTAGTGATCTGAAAAATGGATTAAGGCTATGCAAAGTGAATTGGAATCTATGGAAGCCAATAAAGTGTGGGAGTTAGTTGAATTGCAGCAAGGAATGAAGCCTATAGGGTGTAAATGGGTGTTCAAAACCAAAAGGGACTCAAAGGGCAATATTGAGAGGCATAAGGCTCGACTTGTAGCTAAGGCTTTCACACAACAAGAGGAGATTGATTATACTGAAACTTTCTCTCCAGTTTCAACCAAAGATGCTTTTAGGATCATTATGGCACTTGTGACACACTTTGACATGTTTTTACATCAAATGGATGTAAAAACAGCCTTTCTAAATGGTGAATTGAGTGAGGAAATTGTTATGCAGCAACCAGAAGGATTTGTAGAAGAAGATAGTAAGCAGTTAGTGTGCAAACTGAAGAAATCGATCTATGGTTTGAAACAGGCCTCAAGGCAGTGGTATTTGAAGTTTCATAAGATAATTACATCATATGGTTTTGTTGAGAATAGGTTGGATGAGTGCATATACTTAAAGAACAATGGGAGCGTATTTATCTTTCTTGTTCTCTATGTAGATGATATTCTCCTTGCTAACAGTGATGAGAGCCTCTTATATGAAACAAAGAATTTTTTATCTATGAATTTCGAGATGAAGGATCTTGGAGAAGCTTCTTATGTCCTTGGTATTGAGATTCATAGAGATAGAGCACGATGGCTGTTAGGTTTATCACAGAAAGCTTACATAGAAAAGGTGTTGAAAAGGTTTAATATGCAGCAAAGTAATGGAGCAGAAGTGCCAATTTCAAAAGGAGATAAGCTGAGTCAAGAAGATTGTCCGAAGAATGATTTAGAGAAGGCAGAAATGAGAGACAAGCCATATGCTTCAGTTGTAGGAAGTATCATGTATGCACAAGTGTGTACACGACCAGATTTAGCTTTTTCAATCAGTGTTTTGGGAAGATACCAAGCTAATCCAGGTTTAGTTCATTGGAAGGCTGCCAAGAAGGTTCTCAGATACATGCAAAGGACTAAAGACCACATGTTGGTTTTTAGGAGGACAGATGAATTAAAATTAGTTGGCTATTGTGATGCAGATTTTGCAGGATGTGCAGACACAGCTAGATCAACTTCTAGTTTTGTTTTTATGATGGGAGGTGGAGCTGTTGCTTGGAAGAGTGTGAAGTAGTCAACAATAGCTACATCTACCATGTATGCAGAATTTATAGCTTATTATGAGGCTGCAAACCATGGTAGTTGGCTTAAGAATTTTATACATGATTTGAGGATAGTAAGTTCCATAGAAAGACCAATTCAGTTGTACTGTGATAACAAAGCATCAGTTTTCTTCTGTAGAAATAACAAGCAATCCTCAGGAGTCAAACACATGAAAGTTAAGTACCTATCTGCTAGGGAACAAGTCAGAGATGGTGAAATAAATGTCGATTACATAAGCACTACAGAAATGATAGCTGGTCCATTAAATAAGGCAATGCCTAATTCAGTTTTTCATAGGCATGTCAACAGTATGGGAGTGTTGTCAAGCTTTGAAGATGCCTTATTTTAGTGGGAGGTGTTTTAGACTGTGTTCTTATTTTAAATGTTTTGGTATTGTGTTTTTATGTTATTTGACAATATGAATGAATATTTTGACTCTGATTCTGTTGAATTTTTGCAATATGAGTAAGAACTGTTTATAAATATTAAAGAGCTCTTTATATATATTGAGCATTAAAGTTAAACCACTAAGTGGTTATAAAGTGGACCATTCATATATCAAGAATGATACTTCACAGTTTAGCACTTCTGATATATGCAAACATAACCATGACTTGCTGGTACTCTATGCGGATATTGTTGCTTGTGGTGATTGTAGGTGGATGATACCATATCATTTGGATATCATGTCTGTAATCCTATGAGTTGATGAAATTTGACACAGAGTTTGATATAGATATCCTTATCAAATGAGCTTTCCAAATTGTGCACATAAGGAATCGATTCTGAGGCAGTAAGGAAGTGTTTTAAATAGATGTTGCACTCAAGTGGGAGAACGTAAGACCCTAATTGAGTTTGCATCTATTTTTAGGTACACAATCTGTTAAGGAATAAAAGTGAAAAGTTTTTATTTGATTAGCCGGATACTTGGAGGTGAAGAAGGAATAAAATAAAAGGAGATATCTATCCTATTTTGTCATGGATTCCATAGGTGATTAAGTTATGATTTAGGTAATCTTTTATGGGCAAGAAACCTAGGTCAAATCACCTATAAAAACAAGGTTTAAGTCTCCGATCTTATACACATTCAAGCATACAAATCCTACCCCATATTAGGAGTGCATAAGGCGTGTAGAAAGATTGGAAGACCTTTGCTTGCTGCTTAAGATCTTTTATGTCCCGTTCTCATGGCTTCTCAAGGTTAGTACTTATAGCTTGTTTGATCTTAAAGTCTAACAGATCCTACTGTCATATTAAATTATTGAATTATTGAATTATTCATCAAACCCCCACATCCAACTTCACTTAACATGAATATATTACAGAACAACGTGGTCTAGCTTCATCTTACTATTTCCCACTTCCCCATTTCCTGGATCTTTCCCTTTTTCTTTACTTTTTCCCACTTGGGTTTCATTTTCTTGAGAAAGTTTCCAGCTTTCGAAGTAAGAAAGTTCCCAGCTTTCCAAGTAAGAAAGTTCAAAACTTTGAGAGTGTGAGAGTTGATAGTTTCTTTTGTTGATACGAAGAATGGAGGTGGTGATACAGCAACAAAGGTCCTTGGCCGAGACACCAACTTATTCAGTGGCTTCGGTTGTTACGGTTATGGTGTTTGTGTGCCTTCTGGTTGAAAGGTCAATTTACAGATTTGGAAAGGTAAGCAGGTTGAGTTCTGTTGTTGTTTCCTGTTTGGTTCCTAAGAAAATGTGGGCTTAGGAAGGAATATTAGGTGCTTTTGCGTTTTAGCTTATATATTTGCTAATGTCTAGATTGTTCAGCTAAGTTTGGAGATGTTTGAGAGGAAACAAAAGTTATTTATAGTGCTGCATTTGGTTGCCGAGAAAATGTCAGAACTGAATAGAAACGATTCAAAGAACAGAAAAGAATTTCTGTTTTCCAGCTATGGTTTTTATTTGTCAGGGGCCCATGTTGCTATCTGGCATGGTTTAATTTGGTTTGGAGAGGATTGAAAATAGTTATGCAAGAAATGATGATACTCTGTTTGGTTACAGAGAGTGCAAATTTTTTTAAAGACAAATGCTGATTTATAGATTCTTTAATCTGTGGGAACCAGCTTGCTACGTTCTGGAGGAAGACGTCAGTTGTGTTCATGAACTCTATTTGGTCTATGAGAATTTCTGTAAAAATGAATATAATTTTTTTTTTCTTAATTAAAGCTGCATATCTACCTGCTTAGTCAGTTCACAACTTTCCTCTGGTTGGTTGCTAAGAGTACAGGAAACAAAATAAATCAATTTCAATGTTATTGTTCTGACGGAACACAATTTGGCTTATTTTAGTGAGCTTATCAAGTTCTGGAAGGCATTTATGAATTTTTGGATTTAAGATTTTCAATTTTATTCTATTTGTTTGTTTTTTTTATTGTGTGCAGTGGTTAAAGAAGACTAGGAGGAAAGCTCTATTTGCTTCTCTGGAGAAAATTAAGGAAGGTGAGTTGAGCGTGGGTTTAAACAATAGAAGTTCTTAAAATGTTGAGGGAATCTGACTGCTGATATTGTTTCAGAGATGGGTTTCGGCTTTGAGTTTTGATTTGTTAGTTAGTCATCTCTCTCTTTTAATTGTGGAGTGGTGGACTTCTAAGAGCCCTAGTTATGTGACAATGTGGGTTAATTTTGCTATATTTTTTCTGTTTTAAATTCACATTTTGGTCTTCCTGGCAGAGCTGATGCTGCTTGGGCTAATATCTTTGTTGTTGGCGCAATCAGCGAGGTGGATCTCTGAGATTTGTGTAAATTCTTCTCTTTTCACCAGTCAATTTTATATCTGTTCTGAGAGAGATTACAGCACGAAGGAGAATGCTATGCTAGAAAGTTCTTCTCCTAACAAGACTGAAATTCCAAGAGGATTAAATAGCTTTTCTCATCAATGTGGTGAGGTAAACTGATGTCCAAGGTTGAATTTTGAAAAGATTTGTCGACGCTGCAGGGCCATGAACCATTTGTTTCATATGAGGGACTGGAGCAGCTGCATCGTTTCTTGTTTGTTCTTGGGATCACCCATGTGTTGTATAGTTGTTTGGTTGTTGCCTTGGCTATGAGCACTGACTTAGCAACTTCTGAATTTCAAAATAAAAAGTCTTGTTATGCTGGTAAAAAAAATTTCACTTGGTGATGGTCTAATGTAATAGCCTAATTGATGTCAATCTCAAGGCCATATGACACCACTTTCTATCCATTAATTCTGTTCCGCGTAGTACATGTCATGTTTCTAATTGGAGGAATTGGTCAGTAAAGTTAGATAACCTGATGCCTGCCAACCTGCAACATTTTCAGACTAAGCTAATCAATATTGTGAATGTCTCGTACTTGCTAAACCAAAAAAATTACATTTGTGAATTAATTTAAGCAATAAAGGCTATTCTTCATAAACAAACCGGGCAAGCTGCATGAAGCACTTAACTTCTGTTTGTAGAGGGCTAACTTCTAATAACAAGCAAATTACAAAAACTGTTTTGGAAGATGATGTGCACTTGGCTGATGCAAGTTCATACAGACACTAGTATCTGCTTCTGTATTTGAGTCCTAGAAGATGAGTATTATTCAGAGGTTTTATTTTATGCATTTTTTGTTTCTTTTCAACTGATAACAACTTCTAGTGCATTTTTGAAGCTTTCTTAATTATCCTATTTCTGCATGTCTTTGAAGTACAGATGTCATCTTGGCTATATTAGCCTTCTCATCTTGGTTTTTCCAATAGCAAAGAAAAACAAGGTCATGACGCGGCAATCTACCTTTATATTTCATCACACATCTCATCCATGGAGCAGGAATCGGCTTCTGATTTGGATGGTAACTTTTCATCCTTTTCATAAAAGATTTGAATTAATTGTACCCCCTCCCTTCTAGTCACCATTTTTAAACTAATGCCTTACATAAATTGTGCTCTCATGACAGTCATTATCACAATTTTATTTTGAACTAGACAACTGTTACAACACCTTGTCAGTCAAAACTTCTTTTGCTGTAAACAATAGATGATTCAGATACCTTACTGCTTTTGATCAATTGTCTGCAAGGTAATGTTGATTTGTGTCCTAATACTGCAGGTCTGCTTTCTACGACAATTTAAGAGTTCTATACAGAGATCTGATTACTTGGCTCTGCTTTTGGGCTTCATCAGTGTGAGTATTTCATTATTGATGCCCTTAGTTGTACATGTTTCCTACTGGGCTTATTTTCATTTTGACTTTCTTTCTTTCATATTGCAATAGAAACGTCAAAATATTTTAACAAAGTGCTGCATAGAGTTGCAGATTGTGACACAGTGTGTTCTGTTGACTCTCTTGTTCACCAGAACATCATTTTCTCATTGCTTTATCATTCTATTATTGTACTGATTTGTGTTAATAATATGCAGAAGCACAAACTTCCACTTTCTTATAATTTTCATAAATATATGGTCCGGAGTATGGAAGATGAATTTCAGGGCATTCTGGGTATTAGGTAGGCACTTTTCTGGATTACATAATTTATATCTTTGTTGCTTGATATATTAGTATCTTATTTTGATCTCTTGGGTTAAATTAATTCTATTATTGTTGTTTTATGTACTTGAGTTATCATGCTTTGCCCATGCCCCTAGGAATTAATTGGAATGCTTTTACTTTATGGTTGCAAATCAAGCCTTGTCCTTGAACGTCAATCATAAAAGTAGTCTACATCTTTACTTTAAGATTAATCTTGAAGTAATGGAAATTATATTTATTTATGTTAGATGTAAGGTTCGGATAGTCATTATACAATGCTGAGACCAAAAGTTAACTGACTGGCCTTTTCTCCACATCAGGAAATGTAATACTTGACTGGAAGAGGGTTTTTTCAACACTTTTAATCACAAGTGCCACATTCTTTCGATACTGTTAAGATGAGGTGTTGTAAAAAAAAAAAAACAAGGTTAAAACAGCTTACAGTAATCTAATATTGAACATCAATTTCTTCTATATTTCATCATCCTATAACTCTTAAACATATTTGATTTCGTAAGCACGTCTTAATTATCTTATGGGGAAGAAGCATGGTTGTATCTGAATTAACTACTGATTTTGCAGCTGGCCACTTTGGGGATATGCCATAGTGTGCATTTTCGTAAATATTCATGGTAAATTCTTGTATGTTCAGATGCAAATAAATATACTGAACTTATATATATCTGGAGCCTTATTTCCTTACTCTCTTTTTTCCAATTTCTGCAGGTTTGAATATTTACTTTTGGCTTTCTTTCATCCCTGCCATTGTAAGTATACATACTTGTTATCATTGAATTAAACTAAAATACCCTTAAATCAATTTTCTTTCTCATTTTTCATTCTGATGGATCATTTTCAATCTTCTTGCGTTTCAAAGCTTGTCATGCTGGTTGGAACAAAGCTCCAGCATGTTGTCTCTTCCTTAGCACTTGAAATTGTGGAACAAACAGGGCCAGCTACTGGGACCCAGGTAAAGCCACGTGATGATTTGTTTTGGTTTGGAAAACCAGTGATACTACTGAGGTTGATACAGTTCATCATATTTCAGGTTATGAATATTTGCAGTTTATATATTATTTATGAATATTTGCAATAAATCTTCATGAGATAAATCCTCATTCATTTTCTTGTGTATCCCTGCAGAATGCATTTGAGATGGCAACATTTCTCTGGTCCTTGGTAAGACATTAGTCGCATGAAACAATATATAAATTGGCTGGATGCAATTTCAGAGATTTTTCCTTACATTGTAAGCTTGTAATGGGATGGGAAATACTTTGTTGATCAAGTAACATGCTTCTGAAAGCAAGGAAAACTTTCAAGGAGAGTTTACAGAAAATAAAGAAGTAAAAGTCAGATAATATACATCACATATGGGCTTCTTCTTCACTAAAACCTTTTTTTTTTCTTTTCTCAATTAACCAGAAAAATGTATTATTACTTTAAGATCATTCATATTACAAAAAAGAAAAGCCATTATATATTTCTGTTTTATTTTTCCTGTCTAATATTAAATGAAAATTGGTAGGCGAAGTTGTTATACGGTGCATCTAATTTTCGTATTCACACTAATAGCAGAATTGACTGATTTCTGTACTAGTGAGCCTTTGAAAGATAAATTAACAGATCTGTTCTCCCATCTTACAGTTTTTGAGATTTTTTTTCAGTTGTGTGCTTGCTTTTTCATTCATGGGAATTGTATTGAGTTTTTCTCTTTGTAGTGGGGACTTAAGGAGAGATCATGCTTCATGAAAAACCACTTAATGATAGTTATCCGGTTGACCTCTGGGTAAGTTGCCTTCTCTGTTATGTACTTTATCAAACAACAAATTCCAGTCATTCCACTTCTGTTGCTAATACATATGAACAGTATCCTAATTATGCCAATCAGCCCTAGAGACTACGGATTTGTTCGATCAGTAATATGCATCTTAAAATATTTTTCTTAATTTTTCGGAAATTGCAGTGTTCTTGTTCAGTTCTGGTGCAGCTACAGCACAGTGCCTCTGAACGTAATTGTCACACAGGTTTGCTTAAACTCTTCAACAATTCTGAAATATAAATCATTTGATTTATTGGAACAAGACATAAAGTAAATGTAGCATTCTGCAGAATGACAGATCACTATGCACAATGCACATGGATACACAGCTTTCAGTAATTGTTTCCTTTGTCAAACAAACTAGGGGTTTCTTATTTATAGGAACATAGAGAAGTCAGAGAAGATTGAAATTCGTTCAAGTTGTACGAATGAGGTATTTTGATGTTCATTCTTCGTATTTGATGACAACAGATGGGATCAAGGTGCAAGAAAGCTCTGGTTGCTGAGAGTGTCAGAGATTCACTCCATAGCTGGTGCAAGAGAGTAAAGGAGAGGTCTAGACGTGATTCTGTGCATTCGCATGCTACAAGGTCAGTTTGTTCACTTGATACGACAATTGATGAGAGGGATGAAATAACAGTTGCATCTGGCACTTTGTCTCGGAGCTCTTCCTTGGATTCACTCCATCAAGTAACTGTAGCGTCAGCGGAACAGCCTGAAGCTGTTCTTGAGCCGTCTGAACCACCTCAACATGAATACTCATTTCAAGTGGAAGAGTATTTATCTGAATCAGTAAGAATTAGTGCATCACAACCTCCAACCATCAGTGACGAAGATGATGAAGGCAATGGAATGGAAGAAAAGCTGGATACTCTTTTAGAGTTGTTTCAGAAAACATGAGTTCTTGACTTCTCAAGCAAGAGTTCAAAGTATGGTTTGACAACTTAGCCAGTTGAGGCTTCTTTTTTGGCATGGTTAAATAGAAGTTATCTCTGATAATTAGGTAGATTATAATGCTGCTGAGTTCAATGTACCACTTAAAGTTCATGTTTGGAATAGTGGCTGAACACTGGATGTATATCCTGCTGTTAAGCAATGCTCAAACTCATTTCTTCCGCTATAAGTCTCCCTTGTAAGGCCTACCCTTCACTTTTAAACTCAGAAACCTGAGAGAGAGGATTTAAGAGAAAATTCATATAAGGGTTTACCATCTACAATGATTTCATACTACAAATGAGAGTACAAAAACATTAAGCAACTCATTTAATTTGAAATACCTTATCCTGAAATAAACTAAGCCAATAGACGCAACCACGGTGAAATATAGAGATCACACTTAACCAGTGAGCTCCTCTTCCCTGTGGGTTTCAAGTACAACATCAGATGAGGGATAAGCCGCACAACCGAGGACAAATCCACACTTCAATCTGGTCATCATCAAGGAAGCTCTAATCTTACTGGTCCACACTCCCTTCCACAACTTTGCAAGCACGTGAAGAGCAAGAACCAGCCGTGCAAGAGTAGGGTAGGTCAAGACTGGGCTCCACAGAGAGCTTGTCATGCTGGTTGGAACAAAGCTCCTGCATGTTGTCTCTACCTTAGCACTTGAAATTGTGGAACAAACAGGGCCAGCTACCGGCACTCTAGTAAAGCCACATGATGATTTGTTTTGGTTTGGAAAACGGGTCTTCAATTTGGTATTGCTAAGGTCTTCAATTTCTCCATAACAAAGAACTCAGTGCTTCACAGCATCTATAGAGTTACCTATAAAGAATTGTTGGATGCGCAGCCCAAAAGCTTGGCTCAATTATATTACAATGTTCTACAATAACTCTTTTCAAAGAATTTCCACCAGGTTTTTCGTTCTCGTGCATCATTGTGATGTCTTCCTGCATACAGAAAAAATATAAGAGCTTAAAAATGAAACCTGCATATCAAGGGAAAATAAAGAACTAGGATGTAAAAAACCGTTCGGATAGAAAGTCCTTCGAAGTGGTCTAAAGTGGATCTCAAATTTCATAGATGGTGTGTATGTATGTGTGTTTCTTAATGGCCAAAGGAAAAGATAGTATCTCAGATTAATTGGGAGTGTTGTGTACGTTATCTACTTAAGGCTCCACTAGACCTCCAGGCCATTCCTTTTGTAGCATCCTGGGTGGGTGTTTCACAGACGTGTACTAAACAGAAAAAGGGGAAACCAAGAGAATGAAAAAAACTGCAGAAGAGGATCCACTAATGGCCAACCCCACTTTAGTCAGAATGCTGTGTGTATCTACTCAATAGGACTCCAAAAGAGGTCAACAAACGCAAAAACAATCACTTATCCTTATTTTGTCACCACTTCTAATCTCAGAAAATATAGAAACCTGTTGAAGTTGCATAGAGAATAAAAGATCAATGAACTACACTTTTTCTGAGAAGATAGTGGATATAAAGGGTATGCTCCAAAAGATTTCAGTCATAGAAACCTACTGAAAGAATGACCCGCAGATGCGTTGGGTTACTAATTCCATATCTACTCAACCAAATCAACGTGAGAATATCCCAAGTCCCAACTGAAATATTAGTTACGAGTCAGCAAGGACGGAATTATGCATATTCCATTAATCCACATTTTCCACAGGAAAGTATAAGATGTATCTACTGACACTGGTACTCTGGTCCAAATACTAGCTTAAACTTGGGAAAAAAGGGTTGGTTGCCAAACTAGCATCAATGAGATCTGCTATTAAGCAAGTTGGCCATCTGGCCCATGTGATCTCAATTCAGCAGCCCAGTAAACATTATTTTCCTCAAAGGCCAATCCGAACTAATTAGTCCAAGCTTTCCATATATAAACTAACCTTGTTTTCCTGTCATTTTATTATTTGAGTGAAGTTAAAGATGAACCGGTGGTAGGAGTTGCCGACATCTTATAATAAAAAAATATTGCACTGTGAAATTTTCACATCCAACAGAGATAGAAAGACAACCTTGTCCCAGAAAATGGAGGAACCTTGGCGAAACATGGCTGGTAATTTGTGGTAGTCAATACCAAATTGCTTCAGCAATTTTTCTTTGTCTCCAGTCTGAGTACCCTGTCAATTAATTTTTTTATTTTAAAAGAGGGCTTCCACGAGAATATGAAAATCATGCAAAAATAATATTCAAGGAACACTAAAAAAAATTGGAATGACATACCTACATACAAAAGAAATTTTTATTAAAATTGATAAAAGTGGAGGGTAGACTCCTAGAGAAGAAAGATTGTGTCCAAAATATACTGCACGGACCAAATACCTTTAGAAAATTCTGAGCTTCATTTTTGCTTTTTCCAGACTTAACAAGCTCCCAGAAACAAGTATTGTATTGATTGTTGATATGGCCTGCAAACCCATTAGAAATTTGACTCCACTGAATTTACAACATTATCCATATGAAGTACATAGTTTTGAATGCAAACTTAAACAAACTGAAAAAATGTATTGCTTCTAGCTTTTAGTAATGTCAAAGAGTTAAATCCCATTCTCTTTTTTGAAAATTTATAGCTGAAATACTCACAATCAACTTGTCTCCAGGCTAGATAGTCTCGAAGAATTTCAACTGACGGATAGCACACAGCACGTCCATCAAAATAAGGAGGGTACTTTAACTCTTTTTTATGGAAGAAATCTTTCCATTTCGTTATGCATACGGAAGTGAATAAAGACACAATAGCAGATACTATCTCACTGCAGAGATGAAGTTGTTAGTAATTCTAATACCGGTCAAAAGGACCAATTTGATTTATGGGGAAAAAGTGCTTCAAGTATAAACAATATGAAGGACCTAGCAGAGAAATATAGGAATTTGAGGCCCAAAAGCTCGTTTCTTCAAACAAAAGGTACTTCAAACAGTGTTATAAAAGAGCTTCACTGAGAAGCACCTTCCTGGGTTGAGAGCAAGCATGACCTAAAATAACCTTAGTTTTGTAATTCACTACAGAAATATTAGTTAATCTATGCATATGGAATAAGAATGCATTGTCAACAATTGTAACTATAAATCTAACAATAATCTTATTGAATGAATAAATAAATAAAATCCTAACAATCACCTAAAGTCTGAAATACAAAGTAATTCCTGACCAAGAAAATTCATTATTAATAGTTGACCTTCTCAATCAGCTTAATCTTCTGGTTGTTGTACCATTTATTGACTGCTCATCAAAAGTTCTTACATTATAAATTTCCCGGTTAAGTGAATTTTCTTAGGTGTTTGGTGGCTTGTTCGTCTCCAAAGCCAAATTTAACTATATTCCATATAGGATATCCATTAACAGCATCTAAAGTTTAGAAACTATAAGAAAGATGATGGAAGAAAAACCTTGCTTGCCTTTGATAGAAATGAGAATCCTTCTTCAGAACAAAGCTGCAAAATAACAGGAACAATTAAACTAATGTTATAGATCACAACTTTCTGATATAAAATCTATTTTATACCTGTATTCATCACTGACTCCATAGGAGAAAACTATGTCTGGAAACTCTTTTACAACGGCCACTGCACATGCATTCATAAGGTTGAGGGCTTGCTTATCATTCGGCTTCACAAATTCATGAACATCTGAAAACCTTCGAAAAGCCAAACAGCTAAACACTGAGTATCATTTCTAGAATCTTAGCATGATATCTAACAACAAAATCACATGCATCCATGTAGAAATTAAATAGTCCATGTTGTATACAGTTTGTAGTGTAATGTTGTATACGGTTTGTAGTGTAACAATGACTTAGCACTTTAGTTGTACCCACTTAATGGTCCAACATGGAAAATTCTCAATAAGTGATCTAAACAGAAGAAGTAAATTTTATAACCTATTAAAATTTTAGGATTGGAACCATTTTTAGGACACCTCCCCTTAATAATTAGCAACCCACGAGAAAACATTTAGACCAACAACAACCACAATAAGCTACGTTGTCACGTGAGGAATAGTTTACCTGTGAAAATGGCAACCATCAATTCTAATAACAATCCAAGTTGAGGGCATCAGTATTTTTTTAAACTGGAAGGACCTAACATAATCCGGTTCAACTTTTCCAATGTCATTTGTAAAGCTACCGAGCTCCTTCAGAAGACCAGTGTGATTGTTCCAAAAACATTTTCCAGCTATATTCTTTGAATGGACTATGCTAGACTTTTTTCTAAGTCTCCTGACAGGAGAGCCATTTTCTCTGTGCTTTACAATGTCAATCACCTGAATAATGTACAATGAAGATTTCAGCATGAGAAGTCAGGATGCATCTATAATGTCATGTGAACTAGAACACATTACTAAAGGCATCTATAATTCCTGATAAAACAGAAATGTTAAAATATGCATATGCAAGTGCAGGTTTATTTCTTTCAGCATTTTCCATCATACGGATAAAATTAAGGAAGCAAAAAGCCCAAGAGTTCTACCTTTCCAATAGATTGAAATAAAAACTTCCTTGAAACAAAAGTGGAAAGTTTGATTTCCAAGATCAGTATGATAGAGTTCACTACAGAATTGAAAGATAACCTCAGTTTTCAAAATGCAGGATCCTTGTCGGAACATAGGATTCAATTTCTGGTAGTTAATCTCAAAATTTCCGAAAAGAAGATCATTTTTTTCTTCCTTACTAGTGCCCTGCATATTACACAGATAATCATAGGTGAAAAATAGAATTATAAATATCAACATTCAACAACATTCTGTATTTGAAAATTAAAATTTATTTTTAATGGGTGAAAAACTAGACCATTTTCAATAATAGAAAAGAAAAGATTGAAGCACAAGTATCTCACAACATAACGTTAAAAAGGAAAGGACACAAACAATAAATATAAATTGTAAGGATAACTAGACAAACGCATGGTACAGTTTAACATAACCTCTTCCTCAAATAAGCATGCATCTAAAAAAGTCAATTAATGCAGAAAGTACAATTAAATCTTCTCACCCTTAATAACTCCAATGCTTCACTTTCGGTCTTTCCACATTTAATTAGCTCCCATAGGCAAGTGTTATGTAGGTTATTTGTATGACCTGCAAACACAACATGTAAATAGAAAATTCACTTGAAAGTTTTTCTTGAATCAGATACTTGTCATTTGAAAATGACTATATAGTAACTTCCAGACTCGAAACAGCATTATGAGACTACTTACAATTAGTTTGTCTCCATAGAAGATATGATTGAAGGACTTCTATTGAAGCACAGCTTATAACCTGTGCATGAAATGAAGGGGAGTATCTTAACTCCTTATGAGGAAAGAATTCTCTCCATTTCATCACATATACCGAAGTGAAGAAAGATACAATAATGGACTCTACTTTGCTGCACATACAATTTGCATATAAATTATTTCATCAAAATTGAAATTGAATACAACCAAAGAATCACATGCAAATAAGCACAGTTACAACAATCTTAGATGCATCACAAACAAAGAAAAATGAATTTAAGGTTGAGAATTAAAACCTGGCACGTCTCTGGTAGAACTTGGATGTCTTCTTGAAAACAAAGCTGTAGACAACACAATGAAGCTCTCATACAACTAAGTTAATATAAATGGAACATGAACAGATTACATCGCAGTTGCAGTACCTGTACTCGTCACTGAATCCGTACAAAAACACAACATCAGGAAACTCCTCTGTGACACAAATAGCGCATGAGTTCATCAAATTCAAAGCTACCTCGTCATTTGGCTTCTCAAACTCATGAACTTGAGAAAACCTGAAGGAAAATTAAAGGAGTAAATCATTGTCTTGTCGTCTCAAGTTCACACAAGCAACGAGAGGGAAGGACTAAAAACCTCTTAAAACCACGGCCGTTGATTTGAACAACAATGAAATTGGGCAGAAAAACCTCATCTTCGACTTCATACGACTTGACATACTCGTATTTACTATTTGCCATCTCGACCAGCTCTGCTTATCAGAACAATTATCAAACAGTTGTTAAAAACAGAACTAATGACGACATTGGTCATGAAATTATCATACAACACTTCTTAAAAACAGAAAAAATGAGGAGCATTACAGCAAGCCAACGTATAATGAAGAAGAAAAATGTGAATATCATATAATCTCCAAATGAATAAAGAGATATCTATCGCTAAGTTTAGATGCATGACAGTTTGTATGATTACCTAGAAGGCTATCATCAGTTTGTAGCACATTACAAGTTTGAGCAAACTGTGATTACACTACAAACTAAAACCACCAGAATATTACAAACAACACAAAGGGGCACATAGCTAAAATTGAACCCTGCAGTATTCAATTACAAATTAGAGCTGTAAAACTAATCAAAGGATATGTAACAGAGCTAGGAAGCACGGATACGCAGCACGACCAGCGTATCCCGTGTCTGATACGGTCCAGGATACGATACGCATAAGATACGCGCAGATACGCTCGGGATACGTATCCCAGTCAAAGGATACGGTTTTGGACGAAAGGATACGGTTTTGGACGAAAGGATACGCGTATCTGATAAGACAGATACGAGTATCCCAATTTTTGGACACGTTTTAGGAAAAAATTGCGGGATAAATTAGAATTCGAAACGAATTAGAAGTCTTGAACAACACGGGATCGCCTTACCTCTTTTGAAACTTGGAAGATCTTTTCCTGTAGATCTTCTTCTTCTTCATATAAATAAACAAGCAAAGCCGACAGCCAGCCACCCATCAATTCTTCTTCTTCTTCTTCATCAATTCTTCTTCTTCTTCGTTAAATAACAAAGCCCAGGTTCGAATTCAAGTCTGGTGTGGTCGTGGTGGTGGGATTGTTAGCGAATTTTGGTTCTGTTTCTCAAGTCAAGCTTCTCCCTCTTATCTGCGTTTCTGGTTTGCCGTCGGTATGTTCAAGCTTTTCTCTTTATGCGTTTTGGTCCAGCTTTTTTTTTGTCCTTATCCTTATATTATATGTAAATTAACCAACACATATATATTATTATATTTCATGTCCGATACCTTTTGGCTGCGTTTGGTTCATGGGAAAGGAATCTTGGGGATGGGAAACCAATTGCTTTCCCATGTTTGGTAAGTCCGGCATGGGAAAGCGTTGCCTAGCACATGGGAAAGTAGGAGGGAAAGTGAATCCTTCCTTCCTACTTGGGTTTCACTTTCCCTTCCCATGGGAAAGTAAGACTAACTTTTTTTTGACTAATTTGTCCTTATTAACAATTCATAATTACAGTTTTTATCCAACAATTATTGGTATTTTTTAATTATTTTAATAGGGGTACAATTGGGAAACTAAACAAAATTTGTTTTCCATTCCTACTCAAAACAAACATGGGAAAGGAATCACCATTTCCCATCCCTTGGGAAATGACATGGGAAATGATTTCCCATCAAATTCATTCCGTGAACCAAACGGAGCCTTTATGTAAACTTGTAGCTATCACATGTGAAAAATGTCATGTCAGCTATTACATCATCAAACCCACCCCACCTTACCCCAACCCACGTGAAGAGCAATTTATATTAATTAAAATATGTTTTAAATTATATATATTGTTATTATTATATTTTAATATAAATTTTTAATTGCCGTATTCATGACGTATCGTATCCTAATTTTTGGAGATTTATCGTATCCCCGTGTCGTGTCGTATCGTATCGCCGTATCCGTATCCGTGTCCGTAGAGGAAAACCAAGATTTAATCATCAATGCAATCCGACATATTTCAAATCATTTTATTTGATAATTTGGGGATGAGAGAGAGAGAGAGAGAGAGAGAGAGAGGGAGGGGGAGGGGGAGGGGTGAGTGTGAGACATATTCCTAGACTCTTTAACATCGAAGCAAAGGAATTCCGAATTAAGGTAGATGACCTATCCTTTGGAGGGTCAATTCTAATTACAGAGAAGGCTAGAGCGCGGTTGTTCCATGTTTCTCTTGAACTTAGATGTGTGAAATGGTTGGTCAAAGAGCTGCAGTTGCTGGTGGAAAATAAAGAACAGAGATTTTTCCGACAGTATAAGGGGGATTTTTATCAAGTGTGGGTGGAGAAGCTTAATAATGGGAAGGGCACTCACATGCGACTGACGAAGTGTATTCATGGAGCACTAAGATCTGTGATTGTTCCTCAGGGTCGAGACAACATTGGTTGGGTGTTGATGAAAGAAAATCTAGAGGTCATTTTGACAGGAAGAAGCAACTCAAACAGGGCCAATTCATCGGCAGAAGCTGATTATAACACCTCGTATGGCAGAAGTAGAGAGTTGGGCAAAACATACAAGGAGGCGGTACAAAATGAGAAAGAGCCAGAAAGGAACAACACTATGGCTGGGAAATCGAACTGGAGTTGGGTGGTGGTCTGTGAGAGGCAAGTTCTACATCAAGCTTGGAGTGATATCAGAATGGCCTTATCAAGCTGGTTAGATGAAGAGGTTGAACTATTTCCCTACCAGATTAATAGGGCTTTCTTCGTCTGTGAAAGTAAAACGGAGGCCATGAGAGTTAGTTGCATCGGTAAATTGGTGGTGGAGGGACAAACTGATGTACTTTTGTATAGTTGGGAACGGGGTCTGGAAAATAATATCCCTAAAATTGTTAGCTATGGAGGTTGGCTTGGGGTCTCTGGTCTTCCTATGCATTGGTGGAGAAAAGATTTCTTCGAACGTATAGGGAACGAATGTGGGGGGCTGATTGAAGTGGACCAGAGGACGGAAAACTTCAAGTATCTGTTCGAAGCAAGAATCAAAACAAGGAAAAATCACGTCGGATTTCTCCCCGAGATCGTGATTATTAATGAAGGATCAGAGAGCTATTTTGTGAAGATCAGACCGTTATCTCCGGCGATTATGCCCACCAAGTCTCGGCCTCCTCCGCCTAAAACAGTGGGTGGTCGGAAACCAGTGAAACCAAGTGACGGAGATGGGTTGGCACGGACTGTCAATCCTAGGGATTTTTTGCATCCCCACGTGGGGGTGGAGCGGGGCAATCACATCGGGATGAGGGATTTCGAAGGTACCGAGGGAGAGCACTGTAGTTTGGTGGCTAAACCATTCGAATGCGGAAGCAGGTTAAGCGGGATCGGCAGAGTTTCTGGGCTCCAGGCTTCACAGATGGAGACAAAAGCGGAACTTCGTCAATTTCCAGAAAATCTAGTCAGAAAGTCAACCTTGGTGGCTGTTAAAAAATCTAGTGATTGGGCTATTAAATCTAGTGGTTGGGATATTAAATCGGGCCCAAAATTTGGGCCTGTTCTGGAAACTACTTCTGAACCTAACCCTGAGAAACCTTCCTTATCTATCTTGGGGCCTGGAGGTAATTGTGACCCAATACCAAAACTTCAGGGTAATGGAAGTTGGGCTGGGCCTGCTCAAAATGGAACCAGATTCTATTCTAAGTTTAAATCGTCTAGAGAAAAGAGAATCTTATCAAGAAGACCACATACCAAAAACCAGATGACCATTTTAGGCTTCTGCAACTACATTCTCAGTCTCTATTTTCTCCTCCTTCAGTTCCTTCATAGCTTTTATAAGACCCCGTGTAATCCCATTGAGATGCAAGCCATTATCCTTCATTTCTTCAAGTAGTTTTTCTGTTGTTTCCCAATCCAAGGCCTTGAGGCAGACAGATTGGATCAACTTATTGTACTCATCAACATTAGGTTGGACCCCGGAATCTTTCATCTCACGCAACAACTTTAAACCCTTATCAAACTCTTCAAGTTTGCAATACCCACAGATGAGTGTGTGGTAAGTCACATGACTCAATTTGGGGTGCTTGTTTTGGCTTCGGATTAAATTTTACAAGCGTCTTCCATCTGACCTCCATTTGTATAACCACTCATGATAACAGTGTAAGTATACACATCTGGCTTCAACCCCCTACTCTTCATTAGATTCATCATATCAATTGCCTCTCTCATATCCCCAGCCATACAATAGCCATTGATTACCATATTGAAAACTGCATTTCCTGGAGGTGGGCTCTTCATTGTCATCTCAAGAAGCAATTTTTTGGCCCCATCGACATCCTTTATCCTACACAAACCTCGAACAACAACTGAAAAGGGCTTAATTGCATATTTCCGTGCTTCACCAACAAAATTATCCAACATATCTAGAGCTAATTTAACGGTTTCATCCTCCCTGCAGAGTGAACTGATCAAAAGATAAACCGAAGCGGGAGGCAGGTACTGCGGCTTCACATTCGCTGCCGAGGAATAAACCAAATGGGCATATGTGGATGTTATGATGAAGATTGGTCATGAAATTATCATACAACACTTCTTAAAAACAGAAAAAAGGCTGTGTGATGCTAAAAATGAGAGAGAGAGAGAGAGAGGGGGAGAGAGACAGGGGTTGGGAAACAGAAAGATGGAGAAGGAAACAAAAAGAGGGGAAGGTGAGTACGAGACATGTACCAAGGTTCTTCAACATTGAATCAAAGGCATTCAGAATTAAGGTAGACGATCTATCGTATGGTGGATCAATTTTAATTACAGAGAAGGTCAGAGAACGTCTATTCCATGTTTCCATCGAACTGAGTTGTGTAGAGTGGTTGATCAAAGAGCTGCAGGGACTTCTGGTAAACAAAGATCAGAGTTTCTTCAGAAGGTACAGGGGAGAGTCATACCAAGTGTGGGTAGAGAAGCTCAATAACTGGAAAGGATACTATTTGAGATTGACTAAGTGTGTACACGGAATCGTAAAGTCTGTGGTGATCCCCCGGGGCCGACATGACAGTGGGTGGATTCAGGTAAAAGAGAATTTAGAAGGAATTTTAACAGGGAGAAACAGACCGAGTAGCCACCGAGGCCCAGAAGAAGTCGTTAACACAGCTTTGAGAGTCAGTGGCACAGTATCAGGTAAGACTTACAAGGAGGCGGTACAAACTGAGGAGGCTGCCCAAGAAAAGGAAAAAGGGACCGGAACCTCGGACGATACGTCAAATTGGAGCTGGGTGGTGGTTTGCGAAAGGCAAGTACTGCACCAGTCATGGGATGATATCCGGAAGGCTTTGGAAGGCTGGCTGGAAAAAGATGTAAAATTATTCCCTTACCAAATAAACAGGGCTTTTTTCACATGCGATAGCAAATTAGGGGCGATGACCGTTACCAGTAGTGGAAAACTGGCGATAGAGGGACAGACGGATGTGTTGCTATACAGTTGGGAGCACGGGTTGAAAAACAATGCCCCCAAAATAGTCAGTTATGGGGGATGGCTTGGAATTACAGGGCTTCCCATGCACTGGTGGACCAAGAATTTCTTTCAACGCATTGGCATGGAATGTGGGGGATTCTTAGAAGTGGACCAGCGGACTGAAAATTACAAGTATCTTTTCGAAGCAAAAATAAAAACTAGAAGAAATCTATCTGGTTTTTTACCAGAAATCGTGACTATCACAGAAGGTACAGAAACTTATTTTGTGAAGATCAGGCCAATCTCCCCGGCAATTCGGCCCACCATTTCATGGCAGGCTCCGCCTACGGTTTCCGACAGTCGGGTTGTTCCGGCGGTGGCTGAAGGTGAAGTTCCGACAGGTCAGAGACACCAAAGGACCGACGATCTTCCCAAGGTGAATTGGGATCAAGGCATCATAAATGAGGGCGGTGGTCTCAAGACAGATTTTCGAATTTCGATGGGCGGAACTGTTCAAATTTTCAACGCTCGAGGTAAAGGGAATTCTACACAAGCGGCGGAAAACTCAATTCACCCTCGTGGCAGTTTAAACCTACATGATAAGGACAGAAAAGAAACTGAGGAAATATTGGGCCCAACTAAAGACAAGCCCATTTCGAATTTCACAGCCCAAATTAACCCTTTTAGCGGTTTTTCCAGTGAGCCCAATCCTCCTCTGAAAACTAGATCTTTTAGTGAACCGGGCCCTAATTGTGGGACACAAAAGAATAAGATTTCTGATTCCAAGCCAAACAGTGAGGGCACGTCAGATAAGCTGAAATCAAAAACCAGATTCTTATCCAAATTCGGCAGAGTAAACGGAGAAGGAAACAGGGGCTTTCGAGGGGGATTATCTCACATATATGACCGACTCTCTGGTGCAGATGAACCGATGCAGATCAGTTCCCTTCCCTCAAAGCCCATCGCTGACAGAGAAGATGACGACTCGGTTTCATCGATTTGCCCGGAATCAGTGGATTCAGTGGTTAAAATACCATCGTCAGAATCTGAATTCATTGATGAAATATCTTCGAACGGGGAAAAGGAAAACACAGATGCTTTTGACAACGAAGAAGGAATTCTTCATGAGTTGTTTGACAATCCAGATATAATTAACGGTGCAAATGGGTATGTGGGAGACGACTTTCCTGTCAATACCCAGTCAGATGACCAAAGGGGAGAAGAAGATTATGAAGATGAAACTATTGTCCCAGAGACCATTCCAGAAGTACTGTACTACTCCAGAAAAAGAGGAAAACGAAGAGGCAAAGGATGCAAAGACACCTTACCTAAATCTTTGTTGCACAAAATGGATATATCCTTGATGCCCCTAAAGAAGAATTTGGCTCATAGAAGACATGGCAAACTTTCTGTTTCAAACAGTGATTCGGGTTCGAGGGGCACTGGAAAAGGTAAAGAGAAGACAAGGGACTTACTCCTCATTAATGAAGATAATTAGCTGGAATATCCGAGGTCTGGGAAGTAGAAGGAAAAGATTACTTGTAAAAGAGCATCTACGGAGGTTCAAACCAGATATAGTAATTCTGTTGGAAACTAAAAAGGAGATGGTGGACAGACAACTGGTGGCAAGTGTTTGGGGGTCAAGATTCAAGGGATGGGTCTTCTCTCCTTCCATGGGAAGGTCTGGTGGCATAGCAGTTATGTGGAATTCTCAATCCGTTTCGGTAATTGATTCTCTGATTGGTGAATTCTCGGTTTCCATTAAAATTGTTGAGAGTATTGGGACGGAATGGTGGCTATCTGGGATTTATGGTCCATGCAGACAAAGGGAACGAAACAGTTTCTGGAATGAATTAGCGGATCTCTACGGGTATTGCAGTGTCAACTGGTGTCTCGGAGGTGATTTTAATGTGGTCCGCTTCACAGCTGAAAAGTCGAATGGCGGAAGAGTGACTAAAAGCATGCGAGAATTTAATGACTTTATCCAAGATACAAATCTACGGGATCCAAATCTTCTCAACAGTTCTTTCACTTGGTCTAATCTAAGAGAGAATGCAATCTGCAGAAGACTTGACAGATTTCTGGTGTCGGGCAGCTGGGAAGATTATTTTCCTCATTATCGCCACAAAGCTTTGCCACGAGTCACGTCCGACCACTGCCCTATTGAGCTGGATACTTCTAAGGTGAAATGGGGCCCTTCGCCATTCCGATTCGAAAACATGTGGTTGAATCACCCGGATTTTAAGAGGAATATCAAGTTGTGGTGGGGTGAGGACCAGATTTCGGGATGGGAGGGATACAAGTTCATGACAAGGTTAAAATTGATAAAGTCGAAACTGAAAGAGTGGAGCAAAGTGGAATTTGGGGAGGTAGAGCTACACTTAAGGGAGGCCGAAGCTAGATTATTGGTGCTGGATCAACAAGAAGGGAGAGAAGGATTGGACCATTTTTTGAGGACCGAGAGAGAAAATCTCCTTCTAAAGATCGGAGACTTGACTCATAAGGAGGAAGTCAAGTGGCGACAAAGGGGGAAGGTAAAATGGGCCAGAGAAGGTGATGGAAATACTAAATTCTTTCACAAAGTGGCAAATGGAGTCAGGAAAAGAAACTTCATAGATAAATTAGAAGTGGAGGGATTGGGTGTAATAGAAGACGAAGACAGCATTGAAAAGGAAGTACTTCAATTCTTTAAAAAATTATATAGCAGCAACAGAAATCGAGGCTGGGGAGTAGAAGGTCTAAACTGGTGTCCTATTAGTCAATTGGAGGCTGATTGGCTTGAACGCCCATTCGAATTGGAGGAAGTTCATAAAGCAGTTTTTGATTGTGGTAATGATAAATCCCCGGGACCAGACGGTTATTTTATGAGTTTTTTCCAATCTTGCTGGGAGATGGTCAAGGGCGATCTTATGAAGGTTATGCAAGATTTTTTCCATAGTGGGATTGTGAGCGAGGCTACAAATGAAACCTTCATTTGTCTCATTCCTAAAAAGGTGAATTCTATGAAGGTTACTGACTATAGACCGATTAGTCTTGTTACAAGCTTATATAAAGTAATCTCCAAGGTTTTGGCTTCAAGACTGAGAGAGGTTCTTGGAGATACAATTTCTCAATCTCAGGGAGCTTTTGTCCAAAAGAGACAAATTCTAGATGCAGTATTAGTCGCAAATGAAGTGGTAGAGGAAGTCAGAAAACAGAAGAGAAAAGGGCTGGTGTTCAAAATAGATTTCGAGAAAGCTTATGATCATGTGGAATGGAATTTTTTAAATGATGTACAGGAAAGAAAAGGTTTTGGAGCCAAATGGAGAAGTTGGTTTAAAGGATGCTTGGAATCTGTCAACTTTTCTGTCATGATCAATGGAAAACCAAGAGGAAAATTTAGGGCGTCGAGGGGAATAAGACAAGGGGACCCCCTATCACCATTCCTATTTACCTTGGTTAGTGATGTATTAAGCAGATTAATAGAAAGGGCTGCAGAAAATAACATAGTACATGGTATTGTAACTGGCCATGATCAAGTGGAAGTGTCTCACCTTCAATTTGCGGACGATACCATTTTCCTTTTGGATGGTAAGGAAGAGTATTGGCTAAATCTGCTAGAGCTGTTGAAGTTGTTTTGTGATGTGTCCAGAATGAAGATTAATAAAGCTAAAAGTAGCATCTTTGGGATCAATTTTAATATCGAAGCACTAAATAAAATGGCGGGCAGGTGGGGTTGTGAGGTAGGGTGCTGGCCTATGGTGTATTTGGGTCTTCCTCTTGGAGGAAACCCAAGAACTCTTCATTTCTGGAACCCAGTAACGGACAAGGTGGAGAAAAGACTGCAAAAATGGAAGAGGGCTTGTTTATCCAAAGGAGGAAGGTTAACGCTAATCCAAGCGGTGTTGAGTAGCATTCCTTCTTATTATATGTCATTATTCAAGATGCCTATAGGAGTGGCTGCCAAATTGGAACAACTGATGCGTAATTTTTTATGGGAAGGCATAGAAGAAGGGAAGAATTGCCACTTGGTGAGGTGGGATAGGGTGACTAGATCAAAGGAGGCAGGTGGTCTCGGAATTGGCTCTTTAAGAGAAAGAAATGAAGCCCTCAGAGCTAAGTGGTTGTGGAGATTTCCACTGGAATCCAACTCCTTATGGCATAGGATAATTAAGAGCAAGTATGGAATCGACTCCAACGGGTGGGATACTAAAAGGATAGCTAATGTGTCATGTAGGAATCCTTGGCGAGAAATTTCAAAAGGGTATAATTCTTTCCTTCTTTGCTGTAGATTTTCTGTTGGAAATGGAGAGAAAATCAGATTCTGGGAGGACTTTTGGTTGAAAGAAGGGATACTGAAAAATTTGTTTCCTAGACTCTTTTCCTTGTCTAGGAAAACAAATCATAGCATATCCCGCTTTGTGAACACTCAAGAACTACCTCTTAATTGGGACTTTGATTTCAGAAGAAACTTGTCTGAGGCTGAAATTGCAGAAGTGGTAATACTTTTGGATATTTTGGGAAAGGTGAGATTAAGTAGCTCTAGATTGGATCAAAGATCTTGGGAGATCGAGGAGCGGGGCTTATTTTCGTGCAAGTCTTTCAGATCTTTTCTTCTCTCTACTCCCAGGGATGTCTTTCCCCCCTTCCTCTCAATCTGGAAGGCAAAGACACCTCCGAAAATTCAATTCTTTTTGTGGCTGGCAGCAAATGGTAAGATTAATACTTGCGACATCATTCAAAGGAGACATCCAAAGAAATGTTTATCCCCTTCTTGGTGCGTTCTTTGTAAAATGAATGAAGAAAACATAGATCACCTGTTCATTCATTGTTCGTACTCCCTAAATTTATGGTGGAGGTACTTGGAGCGGAGTGGGTGACTCCTAAGGGGTGTCTTGAGTTCCTTAGTATCAAGCTCGTGGTTTTGGGGAAAGGAAAGAGAGCTAGGATCCTGCGTGACTGTCTTGTTCACGCTATATTCTGGAACATTTGGATGGAGCGCAATCGAAGAATCTTTCAGGGTCACTTAGGAGTAAGGGCTGATGAGTTATGGGATAGAGTTAAATTCTGGGCTTCTCTTTGGGCATCGGGTTCTAGGCAGTTCAAGGATTATCATTACTCTATCATCTTGAGAGACATGGCTGCGGTCTTAAGATGATGTTATCTAAAGTCTTATTTTATCCCTATAGTTTTATCTTCAATCATAGCTGGCTAGATTTTCTTTAGTTGTTCTAGAGTTTTCCTTTTCATTGTTTAATCGAGATTTCTCCCTCTTGATTATCAATATAACGTTTCTATTCAAAAAAAAAAAAAAAAAAAAACAGAAAAAATGAGGAGCATTACAGCAAGCCAACGTATAATGAAGAAGAAAAATGTGAATATCATATAATCTCCAAATGAATAAAGAGATATCTATCGCTAAGTTTAGATGCATGACAGTTTGTATGATTACCTAGAAGGCTATCATCAGTTTGTAGCACATTACAAGTTTGAGCAAACTGTGATTACACTACAAACTAAAACCACCAGAATATTACAAACAACACAAAGGGGCACATAGCTAAAATTGAACCCTGCAGTATTCAATTACAAATTAGAGCTGTAAAACTAATCAAAGGATATGTAACAGAGTAATAGAGGAAAACCAAGATTTAATCATCAATGCAATCCGACATATTTCAAATCATTTTATTTGATAATTTGGGGATGAGAGAGAGAGAGAGAGAGAGGGAGGGGGAGGGGGAGGGGTGAGTGTGAGACATATTCCTAGACTCTTTAACATCGAAGCAAAGGAATTCCGAATTAAGGTAGATGACCTATCCTTTAGAGGGTCAATTCTAATTACAGAGAAGGCTAGAGCGCGGTTGTTCCATGTTTCTCTTGAACTTAGATGTGTGAAATGGTTGGTCAAAGAGCTGCAGTTGCTGGTGGAAAATAAAGAACAGAGATTTTTCCGACAGTATAAGGGGGATTTTTATCAAGTGTGGGTGGAGAAGCTTAATAATGGGAAGGGCACTCACATGCGACTGACGAAGTGTATTCATGGAGCACTAAGATCTGTGATTGTTCCTCAGGGTCGAGACAACATTGGTTGGGTGTTGATGAAAGAAAATCTAGAGGTCATTTTGACAGGAAGAAGCAACTCAAACAGGGCCAATTCATCGGCAGAAGCTGATTATAACACCTCGTATGGCAGAAGTAGAGAGTTGGGCAAAACATACAAGGAGGCGGTACAAAATGAGAAAGAGCCAGAAAGGAACAACACTATGGCTGGGAAATCGAACTGGAGTTGGGTGGTGGTCTGTGAGAGGCAAGTTCTACATCAAGCTTGGAGTGATATCAGAATGGCCTTATCAAGCTGGTTAGATGAAGAGGTTGAACTATTTCCCTACCAGATTAATAGGGCTTTCTTCGTCTGTGAAAGTAAAACGGAGGCCATGAGAGTTAGTTGCATCGGTAAATTGGTGGTGGAGGGACAAACTGATGTACTTTTGTATAGTTGGGAACGGGGTCTGGAAAATAATATCCCTAAAATTGTTAGCTATGGAGGTTGGCTTGGGGTCTCTGGTCTTCCTATGCATTGGTGGAGAAAAGATTTCTTCGAACGTATAGGGAACGAATGTGGGGGGCTGATTGAAGTGGACCAGAGGACGGAAAACTTCAAGTATCTGTTCGAAGCAAGAATCAAAACAAGGAAAAATCACGTCGGATTTCTCCCCGAGATCGTGATTATTAATGAAGGATCAGAGAGCTATTTTGTGAAGATCAGACCGTTATCTCCGGCGATTATGCCCACCAAGTCTCGGCCTCCTCCGCCTAAAACAGTGGGTGGTCGGAAACCAGTGAAACCAAGTGACGGAGATGGGTTGGCACGGACTGTCAATCCTAGGGATTTTTTGCATCCCCACGTGGGGGTGGAGCGGGGCAATCACATCGGGATGAGGGATTTCGAAGGTACCGAGGGAGAGCACTGTAGTTTGGCGGCTAAACCATTCGAATGCGGAAGCAGGTTAAGCGGGATCGGCAGAGTTTCTGGGCTCCAGGCTTCACAGATGGAGACAAAAGCGGAACTTCGTCAATTTCCAGAAAATCTAGTCAGAAAGTCAACCTTGGTGGCTGTTAAAAAATCTAGTGATTGGGCTATTAAATCTAGTGGTTGGGATATTAAATCGGGCCCAAAATTTGGGCCTGTTCTGGAAACTACTTCTGAACCTAACCCTGAGAAACCTTCCTTATCTATCTTGGGGCCTGGAGGTAATTGTGACCCAATACCAAAACTTCAGGGTAATGGAAGTTGGGCTGGGCCTGCTCAAAATGGAACCAGATTCTATTCTAAGTTTAAATCGTCTAGAGAAAAGAGAATCTTATCAAGAAGACCTTGCGCCTCATTCTCTCAGGAAGTGCAACCTGGACACGGAGGGGAGTTTGCTACCATGGCTGAAGCGAATCAGGGGGATGAATCTTGCGATTCTGTGGATGGCAGATCGATCGCTTCAGTTGCGACAGAGGATGATGAACTTCCTTCTGAGGTGGAGGAGTCAATTGATGTAATTGAATGCGACGATGGGTCTGTCGCTGGAATTCTGACTGGGCAGATTGAAGGGATTGCCTTGGAGGGGCAGGGTGGGCTGGGAGAAAAAACTTCCGGTGGAGGCAACGATGGGGACGACGATAGAACGGGTATGGAGGGGGGTGGTGACCACGAAATCGATGGGTATGTGAAGGATCTCAGAAATACGAAAAAAGGGGGGCATACCGATTTTGGTTCGGCGAACCGCGTGGACATTGACGCGGAGAAAAGGAAGACTTTGGAAGGAGAGGACAACGAAAACCAGGTGGGCGATGTTGCACCTTTGATTATACAAGACTCTGAGAGGAAGAAAGATGCGGGGATGATTGGGGAGACGACCAAAGCAACTGAATTAGTAAGTTACAGCAGAAGGAAAAGACTAGGTGAGGGGAAACATTCCCGGATTACGGCCAAACTGAACCTCACGATTGTTCCCATTAGGAAGCAGCTGTCACGTGGGTGTCTCTCGAAATCATGCGGATCAAATGGTGAATCTGGCAGGAAGGGAAGACGGAGTCCGACGAGGGTCGAATTGGAAGTGGATAGTGTGCAATCTACTTTGCTTAAGAGGGAGGCCAAGTTAAATCAATGAAGATCATATCTTGGAATGTGAGAGGTCTAGGGAGCAGAAGGAAAAGGATGGTGGTGAAGGAGCATTTGTTACGTGTAAATCCAGATATTGTTATTCTGCAGGAGACTAAGAAAGAAGTTTTTGACAGAAGGCTTGCAGCCGGTGTTTGGGGGTCTAGATTCAAAGAATGGGTATATGCCCCTTCAAGGGGCAGGTCTGGTGGGATTGTGGTGATGTGGAATTCTCAAACTGTCTCCATTTCTGACTATGAAATTGGGGAATTTTCTGTTTCTATAAGAATTATGGATGGTTCTGGGGGGGACTAGTGGTTATCAGGTATTTATGGCCCTTGTCATCCTAGGGACAGGAGAAGATTTTGGGAGGAACTAGCGGGGTTGTTCGGACTGTGTGGTCATAAATGGTGTATTGGGGGGGATTTCAACGTGGTTAGGTTTGTCTCTGAGAAATCTAACGGAGGAAGGATGACAAGTAGTATGAAGAATTTCAATGAATTCATCGACGACACAAATCTGAGAGACCCATGCCTCTTGAATGCTGCCTTTACTTGGTCTAATTTTAGAGAAAATGCAGTGTGCAGAAGACTTGATAGATTCCTCTTTTCAGAAGCTTGGGAAGATTCTTTCCCCCAGGTTAAACAAATGGCGTTGGCAAGAGTCATCTCTGATCATTGTCCTATTCAGCTGGACACTTCTAATGTGAAATGGGGTCCCGGGCCCTTCCGTTTTGAAAATATGTGGCTTGAACACCCTGAATTTAAGAAGAAATTCAAACTATGGTGGGGGGAAGACCAGATTATCGGGTGGGAGGGCTACAAATTCTCTGGAAGGCTGAAGACTCTAAAACAGAAAATGAAGATTTGGAATAAAGAAGTATTCGGGAATTTGGTCGCTGCAAAGATTAAAGCGGAGGCTAGAATAGCGGCTCTCGATTTGTTGGAAGGGCAGGGTGGGCTAGATAATAATCTGAGAAAAGAAAGGGAAGATTTATACATGATGGTGAGTGATTTAATCCACAAAGAAGAGGTGAAGTGGAGACAAAGGGGGAAAGTTCAGTGGGCAAGAGATGGGGACAGCAACACTAAGTTTTTTCATCGTATAGCAAGCGGCAGAAGGAAAAGGAATTTTATTCAGAAACTGGAAGTAGAGGGACTTGGCGTGGTTGTCAGTAAAAGGGAAATAGAATCGGAGATCATTAAATTCTTCAAAAATCTTTACAGTAGCAACGCAGAGGCGGGGTGATGTTTAGAAGGTTTGAATTGGAATGCAATTAGTGTCGAGGAGGCTGATTGGTTGGAAAGGCCATTTGAAGAGGAGGAAGTTAAAAAGGCTGTTTTTGACTGTGGAACTGATAAATCACCAGGTCCAGATGGATTTTCCATGCTTCTGTTTCAATCTTGCTGGGATATTGTGAAAGAGGATCTTATGAAAGTCATGGTGGACTTCTTCCATAATGGTATAATTAATGCAATCACTAACGAGACATTTATTTGTCTCATTCCCAAAAAGAAGGAATCCATTAAAGTTAGTGATTTCAGGCCTATCAGCTTGGTGACAAGTTTGTACAAAATGGTGTCGAAAGTTTTGGCTTCTAGATTGCGGGAAGTTTTGGGCAGCACTATTTCTACCTATCAAGGTGCTTTTGTGAGGGGTAGGCAGATTTTGGATGCGGCCCTGATTGCCAATGAGGTGGTGGAGGAAAGTCGAAAACTGAACAAAAAAGGAATGGTGCTTAAAATCGACTTTGAGAAAGCCTACGATCATGTGGAATGGAGATTTGTAGAGGAGGTTATGACTAGGAAAGGATTTGGGGATAGGTGGAGAAGATGGATTCGAGGATGCCCCGAGTCGGCTAATTTCTCTGTGATGATTAATGGAAGACCGAGGGGTAAATTTAGGGCCTCAAGGGGTCTGAGACAGGGTGACCCGCTATCCCTATTCCTGTTCACTTTGGTAATAGACGTGTTAAGCAGAATATTGGAGAAAGCTCAAGCTGTTGATCAGTTTCATGGTCTTTCTCCGGGGCAGGAGACGGTGGAGGTCTCCCATCTTCAGTTCGCTGACGATACCATACTTTTCATAGAGGATTATGAAGAATACTGGAATAATCTACTTCAGCTTCTGGATTTGTTTTGTTTCATGTCGGGAATGAAAATCAACAAATCGAAATGTTCTCTAGTTGGCATTAACCTTGACGACGGGCTGGTGAATGGGATGGCAGGGGCTTGGGGATGCGAAGTGGGAACCTGGCCTATGTCGTATTTAGGCCTTCCCCTAGGAGGGAACCCCAGAGCAATCAAATTCTGGGATCCCGTTGTGGAAAAGGGGGAGAATAGATTACAAAAATGGAAGAGAGCCTGCTTATCCAAAGGGGGAAGACTCACAATGATTCAAGCAGTGTTGAGTAGTATTCCGATTTACTACATGTCCCTTTTTAGAATTCCCATTGGAGTAGTCAATAGAATTGAGAAGCTTATGAGGGATTTCTTGTGGGAAGGTTTGGATGGGAAGAAAAACCATGCTGTGAGCTGGGAGGTTGTGGGTAAAGCAAAACTCTTTGGAGGATTAGGGGTGGGCTCATTGAAAGCTAGGGGAGAGGCTCTGCGGGCCAAATGGTTGTGGCGGTTTCCTATCGAAACTCATGCTCTTTGGCATAAAGTAATCAGAAGTATTTATGGAATGGATTCAAATGGGTGGGATGCCAAACCTGTGACTCGAGGATCTAGTCGTAGCCCTTGGAGAGACATTTCTAGTGGCTATGAGTTGTTTCTTCAAGGCTGCGTATTCGTCGTAGGAGGTGGAGTTAGAGTCAGATTTTGGGAAGATGATTGGAGCCAGGGGGGTGTTTTGAAAGACGTGTTTCCAAGACTATTCAACCTGTCCAGGAAGCAAAACCACAATATTTCCTCCTTTACGGACTCGATTGGATCCCCTCTCACTTGGGACTTTGGTTTTCGGAGGAATCTCAATGATTTAGAGATTGTGGAGGTGGCTAGATTGTTGGACTTATTAGAGGGAGTGAGATTGGCCACTTCCAGATTGGATAAGAGAAGATGGAAGCTAGATCCATCCGGTGTTTTCTCCTGTCATTCTCTCTGTACTCATATTCAGAATAGGGGTGAAAGGGAGGTTTTCTCTCCGTACACTCAAATTTGGAAGGCCAAGACTCCTCCGAAAGTTAAGATCTTTGTTTGGCAAGCGGTGTTGGGAAAACTAAATACAGGTGATACACTACAGAGACACTGTCCCTATATGTGCCTTAGTCCGCACTGGTGTGTTTTATGTAATATGGCAGGGGAGAGTGTGGACCACATCCTCCTTCATTGCCCTTTCTCTCTAAAGTTGTGGGAGACGTTATTGAAGGAAGTTAACACAGTGTGGGTATTACCGAAAGGATGCTTTGATCTTTTTTCCATCAGATTTGATGCTTTGGGAAAGGGAAAGAAGGCTAAAATTCTCTGGGGCAGCTTGATGCAGGCAGTGGTCTGGAACCTATGGTTGGAACGTAATAGGAGAATCTTCGAGGATTATAAGGGAGTGGGAGTGGTAGAGTTATGGGAAAGAGTGAAGTTTTGGGCTGCTCTCTGGGCATCAACTTCTAACGCTTTCAAGGATATATCCTATCCTACAATTATGCGAAATCTTTTAGCTGTAGTATCTTAAGGAGTATCTTATGTTTGGCTGGTTTTCTGTGTTGAGAGGCTTTGAGTCTGGTTTTCTGGCGAGTGTTTCTTTTTGGTCTGTGTCCTAAATGTTATCATTTTAACCATTCAATTTTGAATACAAAGTGTTTCTATTAAAAAAAAAAAAAAAAAAAAATTATCAATGCAATCCAACGCCCCCACCCAAAAAATGAAGAAGCGCAGCAGCAATTACTACCAAACATCCAAATCCAAGAGTTAAAAAACAAAGCATATGCATCTGTATCTCATCCAATCCATTCTGGAACTCTCTAACTCAACAAACATTAAACCATTCTCACCCATAAGGATTTACCAAATTAGTAATCACATTTAAAGTACCGGTATTGCTGGAGCTATCTATTACATACACTTTAAATAAGCTCAGTACGTGAGCTTCTAATCCTACTTAGTCCAGTTGCTAAGTAAGCCTTCGTTTAGTTCAAGGTAGGATTGGTGCCACATTCCCTTGAAGTGTTGTCGGCTACATGATCCTTGACTACTAATTTCTCTGAAGAAAAAGTTGAGAATTAATTTTAGAAGAGGCCAGGAGAGGGGATGTGTGTTAAGTGTGATTAGGTGAGGGCAGAGAGAGAGAGAGAGCAGCAAGCAGCAACACAGTGCAGGTAAGCATCAAATAAAAGCATCTAATGATGCAAATTGAATGCGTGGGATATATAAACCAAAATCGATTACACCACTGTAATTGACTATGAAAACTTAGGGCCAGAAGATAACACTATTATTGTTTATAGTGAAGAGCTCTTGGTTGGCCTGCTCATATAAGTACCTAAAAGAAGAAAAAATATATATTGCCCAGATTCATAGAAGAGCAGGATTGTGAAAATTCAAAAGCCAAAACTTCTAGTCATTGCCACATTGTTCAAACAAAAATAACACATATCTACCAACCAACAGCAGCCAGAAATCAAAAGAAGCATACCTCAAGCACAAGAGAAAAAATACCAAGATCAACCCAACTGAAGAGGCAGAGCACTGCAACACCCAGAAGAAATTTATCAGCTTTCCAACTCTATTTTATCGTTGGGGGAATAGGATTGAGAAGGGAATTTGTTGGTGTTTGAATGTGGAAAGGGAGAGAGAAGCGTGAGAGCGAGAGGGGAAATAGAGCGGGAGTGAGAGAGAGAGAGAGAGAGAGAAAGAGAGAGAGAGAGAGAGAGAAGCAACGGACTTGGCCACGTTTTTGGTCGTTTGGTTTCCTCTTCTCAACCAAAAATAACTTTTCTTACTGTTGGGCCAAAACCTAGAAAGAAATTGATTTGGAAATTGTACTAGTATTTTACCGTCATGAATCGGAAAACTTAAAAGAAGAGAATTAAGGAATTGGAATCGTATCAACTATTTTTCTTTTTTTAGTTAACCTAATTCCTAGTTTTGAGGATTATCTGATTACAAATTAATTTCTTAATAACAATTGAACTTGTGATATTAACTTAATGACAAAATAGGGTTACAACTACTCAGCTATTTGTTAATTTACAGCTTCCACCGGGACAAGACAGAAAGTAATCACATAATGAGTTCTATGTTAAGGGGTGAACAAAAAGTTTTGGTGTTGCCTGAGATTTTCATGTTACGTGAATCATTGGGATATTTTTGTTTTTCTAGTAATTGGTGTTAACTTTACATATTTTTACTTGTAATTAGTTTTCTTAACATTTCCATGACATGTTTTCTTACTAAATCATCTTTTTACCCAAACAGGCTGATAATCTTCGGCGGGGGACCTGACAGCAGATGTCATGCATCCTAACAATCCTTTACTCTTGAAAATGGACAGTCTTGTTCCGGAAAAGCTAAATAAGGCATTTTGGTATGTATGGGAGCTCTGACCGCAGACTTCATCAAAGATAGTTTTTACTTATTACAATCAGAGCTTTGAGCTGAGCTCTGGTTAGGTGGGCCATAATATTACGTCTTTTTTTGTCTTTTTCAATAAAGCGATATTCTAGGAGGAGAAGAATTCGAGTTCGATGCAAGGGACGGACATATTTGTTGGAGTTGGCTCGACCAAACGAAGGAAAAAAGGAAGCAGCCCAGCATGCAAGCGCTCGAGCGGAAACTGCAGGCGCTCGAGCGGCAGAGGCATCTTGGCGCAAGCGCTCGAGCGGACCTGCAGGCGCTCGAGCGGATCGCGATTTCCTGTTTCAAAACAGGTCGGTTTTTTTGGCCTAGTTTTGGGAGGTTTTTTAGTTTCCTATTCCTTGTATGATTGTGCTAAAAGCCTATACATATAAATAGGTACTTTATACTAGGGTTTAGAAGAGATTCAAGATACACAAACCTAGGGTGAGAGAAAAAGAGATCTAGAGAGAGAGAGAGAGAGAGAGAGAGAGAGATCAAAGGAAGTTCTTTATTGTAACCAAAGGGATTTTTCTCATACTAGTGAATTTTCTCGGGGATCACCGGAGAGGATGTAGGCACGACGCCAAACCTCTATAAATTCTTGTGTGTGTTTACTTTTGTGGTTTCGTGTGCAATTTATCTTTGCGTAGCTTGTGTTGTGATTGTTGCGTAGTCCATCAACGACAAGGTCTTGGAAGTGTTTTCGCACAACAAGTGGTATCAGAGCCGCGGTTGCGGCGGGCATTGGTTTATGCCCAAGTGCTCTTATAACTTTAAGAGCGGAGGTGTGTTGGAGATGGCAGGCGACAAGGACGAAGAATGTTCCAGTACTAAGTCACAACGGGTATCAAGCACAAAGGTGGAGTTAAAGCCGTTCACCGGTAAGGAGAACTTCACGCTTTGGCAAAGAAGAATGAAGCATGTTCTTAAGCAGCAGGGTCTCAGCAAAGTTTTGGAAGGCAAGAAAAAGAAGCCGGTAACCATGACAGATGCAGAGTGGGATGACCTAGACGAGCTTGCTAGAGGATCCATCAAACAACATCTAACTGATGAGGTGTTGTGTAATGCGATGGAAGACACCGCAAAGCAAACATGGGAAAAGCTAGAAGAGATGTTTGCGTCAAAATCATTATCCAACAAGCTTTTCTTGAAGGAAGAGCTTCACTTTCTTAAGATGAAGGAGGGCGCAAGCATGATGGAGCACGTGAGCGCCTTTAATAGGTGTATTGCTGACTTGCAGAGAATGGATGAGGTTTATAAGTCGGAAGACAAGGCCGTGATGTTGTTGACATCCCTGCCACCGTCTTATAAACACTTTCGCACGACGCTTATGTTCGGGAAGGGAACCTTGAAGTATGAATAGGTCATGCAAGACATCCTGACGCATGACAGAATGGTTCAACGTTCCGATGGAGTCTCTCAAGGTGAAGGTCTTGTGGTCAAGTCCGGAGAGAGAGGTAGATCGAGCAAGCGTGAGGGCAAGAAGAGCAATAAGGGAAGGTCAAAATCCAAGGCGAAAGATGGTTGTTTCGAGTGTGGGTCAAAGGATCATTGGAAGAAGAATTGCCCTACATGGAGAGAGAAGAGAAACAAAGGGAAGAAACCGGATGAAGCCGGGGTCGCAGAAGAGAGCGACAGTGAGCTTTTACTTACTAATAGCATTGTTAATACTGATGCACTTGCTATTACTTCCAGGGTTTCTGCTTCTGATTGGATTTTGGATTCCGGGTGCTCGTATCACATGTGTTCAAACAAGTCTTGGTTTGACACATATGAGACGGACATTGGCGGCGAAGTTATGATGGGGGACGGCTCAGTTTGTAGAGTCGAAGGAATAGGTACAATCAAGGTGAAGATGCATGACAGCGTGGTTAGAACATTGGGTATGGTTAGGTATATACCTAAGCTGAAGAAGAATCTCATCTCCCTGGGTACTTTTGACAAGAATGGTTATTCGTACAAGTGTATGGGAGGAAAGCTCATAGTTTCGAAGGGTTCACTCGCGATTATGAAAGGGGAGATTCAACCTAACTGCCTGTATCGACTATGTGGTACAACAGTGACCGGTGGAGCAGCTATATCTACCAAGAAGAACTCAGAAGATGATACTCAGCTTTGGCATTTGAGGCTAGGGCACATGAGTGAGTGAGCCATGCAAGAGTTGCACAAACGGAAGCTTCTAAAGGGTGTGCACAGTTGAAAACTTGAGTTCTGCAAGTGTTGTACCATGGGGAAGCAGTCGAAAGTGACATTCAAGCTGCAAGACAAGGAAAATAAGAGCACAGGAGTGCTTGACTATATTCACTCGGATGTATGGGGGCCCGCGCCAGTTAAGTCATTGGGTGGAGCTCGGTACTATGTTACTTTCTTGGATGATTTTTCTAGGAAGGTTTGGGTCTATTTCATGAAGGAAAAATCCGAGGTCTTCACAAAATTCAAGGTGTGGAAGGCAGAAGTAGAGAACCTAATGTTAGAAATATGCCCTAAGAGCCAATACATTTGATGTAATCTCCTTAGAATACATTTCGTATATCATACATAAAGGGCAAACTTATTTGTTATCTTTTACATCGTCTAAAGAAACAAATGTCCAGGATATGCTAAATAAGAGATAAAGTAATCTAAACAAGATTAGATTCATGAGACATTTAATCTCTAACTGTAGTATCCCAAAATGTTCCTAATCATAGGTTATCAAATGGGCCTTGATAAATCGTCAAGATTAGCACATATTATGTATGCTCAATTGAGAGGATGGTTAGTCTCAAACCATTTGTGTAGTTGACACTAATACAAGTATGTGGGTGCTCATTAGTGAATGAGTACACTGAACGCGATCAACCATAGTTCTCGTATGGAGTATTTATCCATATGTCAAACGAGAACTCATATTTGCAATAATGCAAATTAGTCCTTAGACCTGAGGCATCATGGTTGTCCTGTGATGCGTTATTGATCTTTGATAGCTCTTAAAGGCAAGCCGTAAGTTGGGATCTCTTAATTTATCATAGGGGCATGTGAATGTACAATAAGGAATCTCTACTTTTGATAAAGAAGGAGAATGTTTCAAGATGTGATTCAGTAAATCTTTGGCCAAAGTATTTTGAACTTGATTTAGAAAGTTGTTCTTAATCATGTTCTTTTGAATCACATGAGGTTGTAAATCATATTAGGGGTTTGACATAATCAATCTGTACCCTAATAATATGATTTGAAACATTGTATAAGAGAAGGACCGTATTGCATTGCAATTCCAACTGAATAGGTTCTTCATCTATTCTGGTTAGCTTGGATAGCCTTGATATATTGATAGATGTCACTCTTGGCTTGTGGAAGTCCTAGGATTGATTGTGATCGATCAAAATAAAGGAAGAATTAAAAAGGGGTTTTAATTCTAGTTGGTTAGAAAGAGTTCTTATATTTTCTCACTGCCTTGCTAATTAGAACCTAATGGATCGCACACCTTAAATGGTTAACTTTGAGTAATACAAATGAGAATGAGGAAATCAATTTGATTGATTTGATGTTGATGATTTACTACGTGTAAAAACGTATTTGGGCCTCGATAATAGTTAATGGGAAGCCCAAATGGTTGGGTATAAAGCCCAAGGGCTTAAGACACCTAAATATTATGGTTTAAGTGTCATAAGGCCCAATTTTGCAAGCCCAATGGGGTTTGGCCGAAAATGCTTAAGTGAATGTGTATGGGAATTGTTTCCATAAGCTCATTAACACACGCAAACACAATCCAACATCAACCAAATGGGTTTGGAAGATCAAAGAGAGATAAAAGAGAGTTTTCAAGAGTGAAACACTTTAATCTTTCAAAGTGGTTTAGATTGAAACCAATCTTGAGAATCTTGCACTAGCATCCAAGTATTCTCAAGATACTTCTTCTCATCTCAAGGTTCCATTGGTGTGGAGACTTAGAGGCCATATACTTTTGTGGCTCACATGGAGGAGAAAGATCAAGGAGCAAATATCAAAGATCAAAGAGGAGATCAACAAAGAGGAAATCATCAAGAGAAGACCAAACACAAATTGGTTCATATAATTGCTTCAAGGGTAATTAGATCTTATCCTTTCTCTTGAATTTTCATTTATGAAAAACATATCAATGTTCATGGCTTAAGATACTTGGAAGAAGTTTTGTTTTTGAATTTAAACAACCACCATAGACTTCCGCTGCGATTAATTTGATTAAATGCATGTTTAATATTCAAATGAACTTTGGAAAAATGTTTTGAAATTCCTACACCTAACAGGAAGGAAGATCAAGGTCTTTAGGAGTGACAATGGGGGGGAATATAAAGATAGCAAATTTCTGGAGTTTTGCAAGAGCGAAGGTATCAAGAGGCATTTTACCGTGAAGAAGACGCCCCAACAGAATGGAGCCGCAGAGAGGATGAACAAAACTCTCATGGAGCGTGAGAGGTGCATGAGGATTCATGCAGGCTTGCCCGAGTCATTTTGGGCAGAGGCGGTTAACCACGCTTCCTATTTGGTTAACCGGTCACCATCAAAGTATCTTGATTTCAAGTGTGCGGAAGAGGTATGGTCTAACAAGTCTATTAAGTATTCTATTTTGAAAGTATTTGGATGCAGTGCCTATGCTCTTATACCTAGTGATGAGAGAACTAAGTTGAAGCCAAAGTCTCTTGAATGCATATTCCTCGGGTTTGAGAGTGGTGTGAAGGGTTTCAAGTTATGGGATCCAGTGAACCGGAAGAAGATACTCAGTAGAGACGTTGTCTTTGACGAGAAGACTATACCTATGATTAAAGTCAAGAAACCAGAGGTGAAGGAGAATGTTGTTGGGACAGAAACAACCGTTACAGAATCATCTAGTAGAGTGTTCGGGGGTACTCCGAGTTTGCAGCCAATTAGAGACATCCATGAAGCAATGGAGTCCGACACTGAGGTGGAGGAATTTGGGCAACAACAACAGACTCAAGATGAAGAAGAAGAAGAGGCTCAAGATCAGGTGGAGCCGCCATCCATAGCAAGGTCCAGGCCCAAGAGAACCATCAAACCTCCTCAACGGTTTGCATGGGAGACGGACGCAGTTCACTATGCTCTAAACATAAGTGAAGGAGACCCAACTACGTTCCAAGAAGCAATTGAGAGTGCGGAGCGGGAAAGTTGGATGAGTGCTATGATGGATGAGATGGAATCTCTACACCGGAACTCCGTTTGGGAGTTGGTCCCTAAACCCAAAGACAGAAAGGTGATTGGCTGCAAGTGGGTGTTTAGGAAGAAGGAAGGAATATGTGAGAAGGAGCCAACTAGATTCAAAGCTTGTCTAGTGGCTAAGGGATACTTACAGAAGGAAGGAATTGATTATGATGAGATCTTTTCCCCGGTTGTAAAGCATACTTCTATACGGTTATTGCTCTCCATAGCGGCACAATGGGACATGGAGGTGGAGCAAATGGATGTGAAGACAGCTTTTCTCCATGGAGACTTAGAGGAAGATATCTACATGAGTCAACCTCAAGGGTTTGTTGAAGCAAATAAGGGAAATCTGGTTTGCAGGTTGAAGAAGTCTTTGTATGGGCTCAAGCAATCTCCAAGACAGTGGTACAAGCGCTTTGACACTTATATGCTGCGGATTGGGTGTAGAAGATGTGAATCGGATTGTTGTGTGTATTCTCATGTGTTCAAGGATGGGAAGATCATTCTGTTACTACTTTATGTGGATGATATGCTGATTGCGTGTCAAGATGTGTCAAAGGTTCAAGAGTTGAAGATCCAACTTGGGAAGGAGTTTGACATGAAGCATCTTGGACCCGCACAAAAGATCCTAGGAATGGAAATAAGGAGAGACCGAGATGAGGGCAAGTTGTGGCTGTCACAAAGCAAGTACATAGCTAAGGTACTTGAAAGATTCAATATGTTGGATTGCAAGCCCGTGTCTACTCCTTTGGGGGAGCACTTCAGGCTAAGTGCCCAAGAGAGTCCTTCTAGTGACAAAGAGAAGGATGAGATGAGTAAGGTTCCGTATGCAAGCGCAGTATGGTGTCTCATGTACGCAATGGTTTGGACACGCCCCGACTTGGCTCAAGTTGTGAGTGTAGTTTCAAGATACATGGCAAATCCGGGCAAACAACACTGGAATGTTGTGAAGTGGATTTTCAGGTATTTGAAGGGCACCAAAAGGTTTGGGATTTTGTTTGAAAGACAACAAAGAAAGGCATGTGTGTTGGGATATGTGGATTCAAATTATGCGGGAGACTTAGACAAGAGAAGGTCTACCACATGGTATGTTTTCGTTTGTGGTGGAGGACCGATTAGCTGGAGAGCGGTGCTACAATCAATCACTGCATTGTCTACTACTGAAGCGGAGTATATGGCACTAACGGAGGCTTCTAAGGAAGCATTATGGTTGCAAAGATTGGCACAAGAGTTCGGGATAGCTCAAGACCTGGTGGTGATTAAGTGTGACAGTCAAAGTGCTATATGTTTGGCCAAGAACCAAGTGTATCATGGAAGATCCAAACATATTCATGTACGGTACCACCGGATAAGGGATTGGGTGAACGATGAGGACATTGCGATAGAGAAGGTTCATACAGATGAGAACGCTTCAGATTGCTTGACCAAGCCAGTTACAGCTGAGAAGTTCAGACATTGTTTGAGCTTGCTCAATCTTGTTACATGCTGAAGATTGAGGTGGAGCTCTTGGGAGTTACTAGAACGATTTCCAAGAGGTTTGAAGATGTTCTAGGGATCAATGGTTTTCACAAAGGTGTTTAGGCTCGCCAAGGTGGAGATTGTTGGAGTTGGCTCGACTAAACGAAGGAAAGACGGAAGCAGCCCAGCATGCAGGCGCTCGAGCGGAAACTGCAGGCGCTCGAGCGTCAGAGGCATCTTGGCGCAGGCGCTCAAGCGGATCGCGATTTCTTGTTTCAAAACAGGTCGGTTTTTTGGCCTAGTTTTGGGAGGTTTTTTAGTTTCCTATTCCTTGTATGATTGTGCTAAAGGCCTATACATATAAATAGGTACTTTAGACTAGGGTTTAGAAGAGATTCAAGATACGCAAACCTAGGGTGAGAGAAAAAGAGATCTAGAGAGAGAGAGAGAGAGAGAGAGAGAGATCAAAGGGAGTTCTTTGTTGTAACCAAAGGGATTTTTCTCATACTAGTGAATTTTCTCGGGGATCACCGGAGAGGATGTAGGCACAACGCCGAACCTCTATAAATTCTTGTGTGTGTTTACTTTTGTGGTTTCGTGTGCAATTTATCTTTGCGTAGCTTGTGTTGTGATTGTTGCGTAGTCCATCAACGACAAGGTCTTGGAAGTGTTTTCGCACAACAATATTACCCACACATATGCATATGATATGATACCTTACTTCTTATCAAAATGTAATAGGAACCATTCCTACCTAGGCAAACTTCTTCGCTGTTCAATTTTGTTAAATTTGCTATGAAGTGTTAACTAGTATGTTAGATGTCAAAATGGTAATGGTTAGATCTATGAGGCACCAGTAATGCATGCGGTATATCCATACCATCTAATAATTTCCCGTCGCGTATCATATTTCGCCCGAACTTTTATTTTGTTTAATGCCACCGGGTATTTTATAATTTTGAGTGCAGTTTCTAATTCGCTTGATTTCACGAGGGAATAGGATTATAGGGATTTTGAATAATTAGTTCAAGAATGTCACAATGCAACAGAATTAATTTATAAAGATATTTCTCAGTTCTCTTCCTGACCAAAGTAAACTATGCAGTTTTCTATCTAAAGATCAAAGTTGATGTACTTTGTTTGAAGATCTAGCAAAGTCTAGCCTAGACGAATTTGCTTTGTCATGACACGAGATTCAACCCAATTCAGTCTGAGTTTGACCCGGCTCAACCCATCATCACTTTAATCATGGCGGCACCTTGCAGGTTGTACTCATTATGTTTGTCCATGCACTCAATTTTAAATTTTTTCAATGTAGTTCCGGCATTAGGGTTGCATATGTGACAACTTTGGATCCTCTTTTTCAGCATTTCAATTTGAGGGTATTTTCAAATTCGTTAATTCAAATCCGATAATCCATATATTTGACTTTGGATTGAGGCCAACCTAATTCGAATTCGTTCCTTGAAAGAGATGAAAAAGGCTACAATTGAAGGATCAAACGCACTATGCTCTAGCTTTGAAATAGACTCTCAACTTAAATGTCTCCAAATTTCAAACTCACGAGTCACAACAATGTAGTCAAGATTTCAAGCTAGCCTCTAGAGATCCATTCACAGTCTCTCGAGATCTGTAGGTAGCAGTAGCAGCAGGATCAACCCAAAACGTGATAAAGTTGAAACGGAAACTTATCTTAGTAGTCTAGAAACTGGTTCTCCCAGTCCAAGGGCACATAATTGATATTATAATTGTTACATAACATAACATTCTTGGGGCTAATCTACAAGAAACAAACTACTACGATCATTCACGTGATATAACTTTGACTACACAAAAGATGGAAAGAAACTTTGATAGTCGGTCTCTGATAGCAAAGGACCTCATTTTCTCTATTTCTGTCTTCCCTTGATGACTCATTCCCATTTAGACATCTAGGGTTAGGTGGGCCATAATATTACGTCTTTTTTTGTCTTTTTCAATAAAGCGATATTCTAGGAGGAGAAGAATTCAAGTTCGATGCAAGGGACGGACATACTACCCACACACATATGCATATGATATGATACCTTACTTCTTACCAAAATGTAATAGGAACCATTCCAACCTAGGCAAACTTCTTCTCTGTTCAATTTTGTTAAACAAAACGTTAACATGGTTGCTTTGCTATTAAGTGTTAACTAGTATGTTAGATATCAAAATGGTTTTGGTTAGATATATGAGGCACCAGTAACGCATGCTGTATATCCATCATATCTAATAATTTCCCGTCGTGTATCATATTTCGCCCGAACTTTTATTTTGTTTAATGCCACCTAGTATTTTATAATTCCGAGTGCAGTTTCTATTTTCTCATGCAGTAACTTCATTCTCCACATGATATCATGTATGAAAGTTTCTGGTAAATTTTTTTTATTTTATTTTTAAAAAAGCTTTTAAAATTGTACAGTTCAAACCATGAACCTATACTGTGGATGACTTGCTATAGTTCTACAACAACCATTCTGATTGATTCCAAGCTCACATCATTCATACACAGGGGACCCCGACTTAGTGTCAGTCGGATTCGAATCATATCCGGTGCCTGAAAGTCCAGACAGTAAAACCGTGGGCTGGAGACAAACGTACATAAACTTGCCAAAAATAAAAAGGTCGCATAGCATTATTGAATTCGAAGAATTATAGCCCCATTAAATTGAACACATTGTGATATACTTGACTACCTCTTTGGGGCCCACCTCCATGGCCCACCTGTGGTCACAACTGGACAATCCTGTACCTTGATGACTAGACACCACATTGGAATTGGCTTCTTCGACATTGAGGTCACTTCAAGCTAGGGTTTCGTCCCATCATGCCACTTATATATATATATATATTGTTGCTTTCATTAGTTAATCCCATCTTAGAACCGGCAGTACTAAGCTAAAGAAAGCATGCATGCATGCATATGCAGCATATACTCCATCTTTCACCTGACCTAACACTAGATTTATAAATATTTTCCGTGAATGAATTGTCATGTACCGATTTTTACCTCGAGCACACATACACATGTGTTATATAACTTTATTAGCATGTTAATACGCGCTCACGTGCGTGCCAATTAAATTTTTGTTACTTGCATAAAAATATTAACAAATACTAATGTTACATTTAAAAAAACTAACTCAACCAACTTCCTCTATTTTTGAAATTTTGAATCAAAATAACTTGTCATTTACTATTTTACGCTTTACGTTAGATTATTTTTCATTTTAACTTTTAAGTTTACTGAGGATATTTCATGGGTTTTTGAATGTATCGCCATTTTGAGCTTCTCTCTTAGTATATAAAGATTACTTTATTTTCCTTTTAATTCATAATTTTAATAATTATATATCGTCTATAGTTGTATAACCTTAATCCTTTACATATTTTTTTTTAATTGAAATTAATGTTTAGTTGGAATTTTTTCCTGAAATAATGCATTAATAGCAAAGGACCTCATTTTCTCCTGCAATAATAATGCCTATCAAAAAAAGTCTAATACAAGCCTAATACGAAACATTAAATTCTTTTAAATCCCTCGGCATTTTGAAAGAAATGTTTTGAATGATGGAGATATGTACCTAATTCTAAGAACCTTCAATCAAAGATTTTTCATTGGATGTGGGGAGCAAATTATAAGGAAAAATCTTATTAATATTACGACCAAATAAAGGGTGTCAACAACAATTGGAGAAAATATTAGAAAAGAATATGCTAACCACTACGTTTCTATATATACTTTTCAACTAGAAAACACACCAGAAATGAAAGAAAATTCAAATTTGGAGTGTGATAATTACTTAGCAATGTGGCTTAGCTAGCAACGAAGTAAAGTGGAAAACGATATTGAACGGTTTGAATAGAGAAAGATGGAGACAAAGATCTACAGAACGATCATGTGGGGCTTCCACTACCTCAAGAGAAAAATGGGGATAAAGGTCCCCTCTATCATCAATATATGACTATTGTTTCTTTCACTATACAATATGGGCTACTAAAATTGCATTATTAGGGTCTCTCTTTCTGTACTTCAAAGATAAAAATGAGTCTACGTTTCATGTCACTTTCATTGTGCACAGTGAACTTCACTATTTCATTGACACTTTGTCAGATCTGGTTTGCATTATAGTTCAATGATCTTAATCAATCAATTTTTCAGTGTAACCGTAACTCCGTCACGTGGTATTACCAATCTACTTAGGTTATAACACGTGTATATTTAATTTTTTGATAGATTATTACCACTAACCCTAAAGATAAATTTGTTTGTTCACCCATGTTATAACACTTGGATTAATAACATCATGTAGCAATGTTATGGTCACACAATTTTATCAGCTAGATCATCAATTTTCTATGTCTCAGTTAAAGGATTAGTAATATCATGTACCCTACAATATTTAATCATTTGAAAGACAAACTCAATGTTGCCCTAGCGCAGGGGGTGAAAGCTCCCTTATAGCTACAACTGTGGAATATTAATTGTCTTAATTGGATGCCCGACCGAAAAACAAAAGTGATAAAATTGAATAGTTCAATTTTGAAAATTTCCCTATAAAATAAAGGGTTAAATACCTTTTTCGTCACTGAGTGTTATATAAAATTTCAATTTAGTCACAGAGAAAAAAATTGGCCAAATTGATCACTATATTACCCATAATTTACAATTTATAGACAGGCTATTAGTTTGCGTCATGTGATTGCGTTAAATACCCTTTTGGTCATTAGATTTTACATGAAATTTTAATTTGATCAATGAGAAAAAAAATTTAGCCAAAAACCATGCAAATGATATGCTCTTGCATAGGCTGACTGTAGGCTAAAAATTTATCGTGGGTGTAGCATTAATTAATGCTAAAAATATGATTTAACTAATTCATGTTAATGAAAGTTTAACAATCCCCCTCAAACAGAACAATAGCAACAAAGAGATTACTAAAAAAAGAAATCATATCGTCTCAAAATAAGTTCATATCTCAACAATAGTTTCACAAAAGGCAAATCCATCTCTTCCAATCTTACCATTACATATTCACAAAAAATCAAATCCATAACCATTTCAGTACATGGATTTGATGAAAAAAAAAGTTCAAAACAAAGTTGCAAGAGCATATTTATTTTTATTTTTATCAATGACCAAATTGTAATTTCGTGCAAAACCCAATGACCAAAATAGTATTTAAACACAATCACTTAACATAAACTAATAGCAATTCTAGAATGTGTAAACTTTGGGTATAATACATTGACAAATTTGGCAAAAAATAATAATTTTAGTGACAAATTGAAATTTGTGTAAAATCAAATACTAAAAAAGGTATTTAACCCTAAAAGAAAACATGCATGCATGAGAAATAAATGATGTTATTTCTTGAAGGGTGTGGTTGAGTTAGCTTTTGCAGCCAATTTGAAGCGAGTTGTCTTGTTGCTATAAATTAGAATAAAAACTAAAACTCATTGCAAAACAATGATAAAAAAAGAGGGGTTCTTAGATCTAGGTCCAAAATGATTAGTTGTCATTGGGTCTAGTCCTCGTGTTTTTGGTTTTAGATGTAGGTCATTTGACATTTATTATTTTTTTGTTGTGTCGATTTTATCCTTTAAGGTAAATAAGGAAAACACATTGAAAATCTAAATTTAATGCATTATTTCCTTGAAATTGAATTCCAAATTTTGAATTTTGAATTTTTTTTCCTTGATAATATTACTAATATATAGATAAAATACAATTTAATCAATAAAAAGTAAAGACTCACATATTATACCAATCGATCAGATAAGCACCCACATTAAATTATGTACCTCACATACAGGTAAATAATGTTAATACATACAGGTATATATGTACCTGCCTTACAGGTAAGTGTTTTTTTTCTTGAGTTTTCTTAAGCAGTTTTTTCTGGAGGTTCATATTTATATACATACGTATATGTCTTCCATGGATTTTTATCACAATTGAGTTTAAAGATCCATACCAAGATATTATATGAGTTCAATTAGTTGGGCTAGAGGGTATAACTACCTAGACTAGAGGTAATTTATGGGTTTAATTACTTGCATACTGCATACGAGGTGTATGCATAGGTACCTTACCTATTGTTAAGGTAAGAAGTTTTTATGAACTCTTATTACAAATTTTGATGTCGGTATACCTTAGGAAAATTTCAGAATTCAATAAATAGATTTGCAATTAAATTCAAATCAAATATGATAATTAATATCCTACAAATAAATAACTTACCAGTTTTAGGAATTCATAATTTACATTATTTATGTTTTAGGTGCAAAACTGGAACAAAAAATAAAAAATAAAAAAAGTAAATATCAATAAATTGAAATAGGCATGTAATCTTATGTGGCGCAAAAGTCAAAAGACTTGAATTAACAACAATTTCTGCATGGATTGCACCCAAAGTCTCTTCTCATAATTGGACTTACGCCAAATTTTCTATAAAAATAATAATAACAACAATAATAATAAATATGCACATAAATCACTGATTTTTTTAGAATTCGCTGATAATAATAATAATAATAAACCATTTTTCTCATTTGGCAAGTCATAAAAAAATGATAAATCTTCAATCATTTTCTAAAAGGAGGAAAGGGGAGACTTTAGCTCGCAGATAAACAAAAAGAAGAGACAAGATCTAATCCTTTGCAGATGATAGCGTTTTGTCTGATTTTATAGGTGGCATGTTATCATGATTGCAAAGCCAATTTTATTTTTTGGGAAATGACTTTTTAGCGAAAGTTGATTCCAAATTAAAATTTAGGTGGGAACTATGCAACCATTGGAATTTCAGAGAGTTTTGAGTATTCTAAGTGCGTTTATGAATTTTTACTGTGCCCTTCACAAACTTCACATAGTTAAAAGATAGATTTTTTCAGAATTTTGAAATTCAATTGATAGAGTTTTGACAAAATTCTAAAGAGTCTTGTAGAATTTAAGAGACTTCATCTAAGACTTCAAATTTGCTAACTCTATCCTTTTATTTAACTTCCAAATTTTGTCCAAGTTTGAGATTGAAGATAGATTAGTCATGACAAAGTCTTATCAATTTCAACCCCCATAAAATGATAGGATATCAATATCAATACACTTATAACTTATTCAGATCCGGCTTGCATTATAGTTCGATAATCTGAATCAATAAATTTTTTAGTGTAACCATAACCCCGTCACGTGGTGTCACCAATCTACTCATGATATAATATACGTGTATATTTTTTCATAGATTATTACCACTAACCCTAAATATAAATTTGTTGTTCACCCATATTATAACACTTGGATTAATAACATCATATAGCAATGTCATGGTCACACAGTTGTATCAGCCAGATCATCAATTTTCTATGTTTCAATTAAAGGATTAGTAATATCATGAACCCTACAATATTTAATCATTTGAAAGACAAACTCAATGTTGCAACTGTGGAAAATAAATTGTCTTAACTGGCTGCCCAATCAAAAACAGAGAAAGGAAAAAAAGTGATAAAATCAAAGAGGTCAATTTTGAAATTTTCTTTATACTTTTTTGGTCATTGGGTTTTACACGAAAATTTAATTTGGTCACTGAGAAATCTTTTTAGCCAAATTGGTCACTGTGTTTTCTAAAGTTTACAATTTATAGACATTCTATTATCTTCCATTAAGTGCACGTTTTATTTGTATTTCTCAACTAGTTATAGTATATTGTGCTATTAGAGTTGAACAAATTGAGGGAAATCTCGGGTTGAAATCAAAATTGTGAGGTATAAGGAAAATAAAAAAAGATAAACCAAATTTGAATGAAATCAACAACTTACCAATATATTTTGTGCTATATCACTTTGATTACGTCTCATTATTGCCATCCGAAGTCGCAATAGGGTTCTCACTTAATCAATTCAGGCTTCAACATAGAGCACCAAAATATAGAAATTTGATTCCACCAAAATATAATAGAGGAACAAGATTGAACGTGCTTTCTTAAAAACTAAAAATAAAACTACATTTAATGAAAAATAATGGAATGTCTATAAATTGCAAACTTTGGGAAACACAGTGACCAATTTGGCTAAAAAAATTTCTCAGTGACCAAATTGAATTTTGGCATAAAATCCAATGACAACAGATTGTTTAAACCCTTCTGGCCACGAGGTTTTATATGAAATTTGAATTTGATCACTAAGAAAAAAAACTTTAGTAAAAAACCATGCAAATGATGTAGTCTTGCATAGGCTGACCGTAGGCCAAACATTTGTTTAGGTGTAGCATTAATTAAGGCTAAAAATATGATTAACTAATTCATATTAATGAGGTTTAACAATCCCCCTCAAACAGTCAGAGTATACGACGTAAAATCAATAGCAAAGAGATTAACAAAAGAAATCATATCCTCTCAAAATAAGTTCATATCTCAACAATTGTTTCACAAAGACAATCATAATCCCAACCATTATGAAAACAAAGTCAGTACATGGATTTGATGAAAAAAATAAGTTCAAAACAAACGTGCACGAGCATACCATTTGTATGGCTTTTGGCTAATGTATTTTTTTTTAATCAATAACCAAATTAAAATTTGGTGTCAAATTCAGTGACCAAAAAGGTGTTGAACACATTCACTTAACATAAACTAGCGGTAAGTACATAGAATAAAAAGTGCATTTAACCAAATTATAAACTTTTGGTAATACAATGATCAATTTGGCTAAATTCTTTTCACAGTGACCAAATTGAAATTTTGTGTAAAACTCAATAATAAAAAAGGTATTTAACCCTAAGAGAAAACATGCATGTATGTGAAAAAAATTATATTACTACTTGAAGGGTGTGGTTGAATTAGGATTTGTAATCAATTTGTGAGCGAGTTGTCTTGTTGCTATAAATTAGAATAAAAACTAAAATTCATTGCAAAACAATAAAATAATAGTAATTATAATAATAAATAATCACTTAAATCGCTGATTTTTTCAGCATTTTGGCAAGTCATAACAAAATGACAACTCTTCAATCAATTTCTAAAAGGAGGAAAGGGGAGACTTTAGCTCACATGTGAAAAAAAAAAGAAAAAAAAAGGAAGAGACAAAAATCTAATCCTTTGCGGATGGTAGCGTTTTGTCTGATTTTGTAGGTGACACGTTATCATGATTGCAAAGCCTTTTTTTTGTGCTTTTTATTTTGGGGGGAAAATGACTTTTTAGCGAAATCTGATTCCAAATTAAACTTTAGGGGTAACTTTGCAAAATGGAAATTTACAGAGTTTTGAGTGTTCTAAGTGATAGACTAGAGTTTATGGATTTTTACCGTGCCTTTCACAAACTTCACGTAGTTAAAGGAATCATTTTTTTTCAGAATTTTAAAATTCAATTGATAGAGTTTTGACAAAATTCTAAAGAGTCTTGTAGAATTTAGGAGACTCTATCTGAGTTTTGACAAATTCAATTGATAGAGTTTTGACAAAATTTTGCTGAGACTTCAAATTTGCTAGCTCTATCCTTTTATTTAACTTCCAAATTTTGTCCAAGTTTGAGATAGAAGATAGATTAGTCATGACAAAGACTTATCAATTTCAACCCCCATAAAATGATAGTATATAAATATCAATACATTTATAACTTATTCATTTGAATCTGCACAAAGTGGAAAAATCCTTCAACTCTACTTTCATTTCTTACTTCATGAACATACCTTAGATCATGTGAGTGATCCAATCCAATCTAAACCTTGCCACCAAACATGACCTTTGGGTAATGAAAACGAAACTTTATTCTTATTTAACATTAATTTATTTTTACCTTTTTTTAAAGCAAAAGACCACGAAGAATGATTTGGAACTATCCAAAAAAATTTAAAAAAATTAAAAAAATTTCCCACATACATGCTCTTACCAATCAAAGTGTGAAAACTCAAAATATTCATTATTGTTGTATAACTAAAAGAGAATTTGTAAGGAGAAATAAGAGGAAGAGAAAGACAATATAATTTGCTCAAACCAACTTGTATTCCATTCATATTTTGTGCCACTATTTATAGTCCTAAATCATTTACCACTCATAATTGGTAGGTTTACAAGTATATAATTATGGGTATTATGATAGGGTAAATGTGGCTATTATGGTGTGCATCCATAACCTATGGATTTATAACACTCTCCTTTGGATGTCCACCATATAATGACATAGTTGCCTCATTAAAACCTTTGCTAAGAAAACCCAATGGGACAAAACCTTAGCGAAGGAAAAAGAGTACCACATTGGTCTAGATCATTGACATCATATTGGATGGGATAAATGTTGCCTCCTTAAAAACCTTGTTAGGAAAAACCACATGGGATAAAAACCTGATCAAAGGAAAAAAGAGTACGTTGCACATACATCCGATGTAGTAAAATTAAGATGCTTCCCTAATTGATATCTCCCCCTGATCTTCAACAGTCTAATTGCTTGTAAAGTCGTCACATCCCGATACCATACACCAACTTCTGAAATATAGACTTTGGAAGCGCTTTGGTAAAGAGGTCTATCAGGTTATCTTGGGAACAAATTTGTTTGACTTCAATCTCTTGACTCTTCTAAAGTTCATGTGTGTAAAAGAACTTTGGTGATATATGTTTGGTTCGTTCACCCTTGATAAAAAGTTCTTTAATTTGAGCTATACACGCAGCATTGTCCTTCATACATGATTGTCAAGAGTTTCAATTAAGTTCATGTCATCGACATACACTGCTACGATTGCGAATCCAAAATTTGATATCTTTATAAAAACACAAGGGTATATGGGATTGTAAACCGGGTGTCCTTCTTGTTGTGCATGTGGTCTTGACTTGGGTCAAGGTTAGGGCGTATCCCTAGTAGTGTGAACAAGTTGTTCCCTAGAGATGACTTGCACACTTTTAGTAACAATCAGAATAGGGGCAGACATGGTTGATCCTAGATGAACCCCCTCCGATGGCAAAGTTAGGAGTGTTTTAAGAATAGAGAGAGGGATGGAGAGTTTCTAGATCAGAATCTTTATTACCTTTGTCCTAATACAGGTGAAGGGTATTTATAAGAGGGAGAAAGATAGATCATCTCTCCTTTGGTCTTCCTAGAGAGGAGATATTTATCTTTCTCTTTTCCCTATGGTGGGACTAAAACACATTAAATGACTCATCTTTATCACCATGTTGTCTATCAGGGATCAAGTGGTAAAAGCGACACTTGACTTTGGATGTGAAGTACATTAACTGATCCCTTTCCATCACCAGGCTGTTTATCTGGGATCAAGTGGCAAGACATAACTTGACTTTGGATGTGAAGCACATTAAATGATCCCTCTCCATCACCAGACTGGCATGAGGCGCATGGAGTGACTGACTCAATAGGGGTTTGGTCGTGTTTAGAATATCAATGCGCGTCTCTAGTCACACGACATCTTAGTGGTTGGGTCAGCGTTCGACTGCCTGACCACGGGTTCACACTATCTCCCGAAAAGTTCGGCTAGGAGGCCTTTTATCGACACTCGGGTTGGTCATTCTAGTCGGGTCGGTACCAGGGCGACTTGGTCTCTTGTGGCCATGTGGTGCTCTCTGATAAGCTTGGCTTACAATGATGATAACAAGGATCATTGATGTAGCCTTCCTTAATCTAATATTCACTAAGACAATTATACCACATTCGTCTGAATTGTTTCAACCCATATAGTGAAAGTCTCAACTTAATGGAGTACATGTTCTGTGATTTCGGGTTTGCTTCTGCCAACTTGAGTCATTCTGGAACTTGCATATAAATATTAGCATCTAACTTCATACAAGTATGCAATAACAACGTCCATAAGATGCATGTCAAGTTTATCTAAAATTGCAAGACTTATTAAATAAAGGAACGTAATTGCATTCATAACATGAGAACATGTTTCTTCATAATCAATCCAAAGCCTTGAGAAAATCCTTGCGCAACGAGTCGTGCCTTATACCTTGCAATCTCATTTTTCTCATTAAGCTTTCTTGTGAACACCCATTTATGCCCCACAGGTTTCACACCTTCTGGTGTTTGAACCACAAGTTTGAATACACCACGTTTTCCCACGAAATTTAACTCAACATGGATTGCGTATTTCTGCTTTGGCCAATGAGGCTTCTGTTTGCATACATCAATAGGTCGTGGTTCAATATTTGCATGACCTCTTATAATTTCAATAGCTATTGTGAAAGAAAAAATATCATCGATAACCATTTCACTACAGTCCCACAATTCATCATTGCATGCGAAATTTATAGAAATTTATGTATTAGGTATCTTTGCCTCTTCAGAGGCTTGTGTCTTTTCAATGACACTTTCATTCTTTAGATGAATTGTAGGTTCAAGGTGAGTCTTTTTCCAAATAATATCTTCATGAGCGTTTTCATTGGGATTTTAATATGCTTTCGATTTTTGCTTTTTGGGAGCCGAGTCCTATGAACCAATGGGTCTACCTTGCTTCAAGCATGTAATAGAGGATTCATTTGCTGAAACATTGGTTAATCCGATCGGGATGTCACTCCTTGTTGGTGTATTTGCTGCATGTATATGCAATTTTGTCACTTTTCCTGTATCAGTGAATGCATCTAGGAGTTGATTAGAAATTTGCTGAAGGTGGACAATCATTCGTACTTCATTTTCATATTGAGTTGTACAAGGGTCAAGATGAGACATAGTGGATATGTGTCATCCCAATTCACGCCATTCTTCGTGAACGGTCTTTTCTTCCCCTAATGGCGGGAAGATTATCTCATCATAGTGACAATTTGCAAAGCATGTGGTAAAAATATCGTCCGTCATAGGTTGAGATATGAAATGATAGTTGGTGATTCAGAACCAACGTCAATTCCCAATCCCAATCAACGTTGAGGACCCGTTTTAGTGTGTTGTGAGGGTGCAATTGGCACATAAACTGCACAACCAAAAACCCTTAAATGAGATATATTAGGTTGTCTCCCAAAGGCGAGTTTCTTAGGATTCATCTTTAGTCCGTGCATTCTATCCATTTGAATGTGCATCGAAGATCTTACACATGCTCGTCCTTAAATGGTGACTTGACCACAACATCATTGATATACACCTCCACAGTATGCAGTGGTAAATCCAAGAATTTTCATTACAGGGGTCGTGTACAAGGTTAAAAAAAATTATATAAAAAATAGACCCATTGAAATGAAACGATAATATTTTCATTCATAGTTAATAGATAAAACCATACAAAAAACTCATGTTCATTATCAAAGAGAACTGCATCAACTTCAAAAAAATAGACACATACTGCAATAAACCATAAATATCTCAAAGGATGTGATAATAAACCAAAAAATTAGTGCAATCCTTATCGCCTCCCAAGGCGTCTCGTCCTATTTGACATAAGAGTTGGCATATATTAGTGCAATCCTGCTCATGTTAGGGCATTTACGTCATTTTTGAGGTCTGTCGTCATTTTGATTTTGGGCTTTATCTGCATTTCTTTTGGGCTCTAGCTCTCAAACTTTGGACCCTTATGAGTACGGTCTTAGAGGCAGCTTATTTAAGCAAATATTTCTTCAATACGTAAGAATTAGGTTATTCTTATACAACTCTTTGTGGATTAAACATCTAGGGCATTTTACTTAGATTGACCTTAGGTCCCTTCATGCATTCATATCATACATGAAAAAATATTTTATGTAAAAATATTGGCTAACTATGAAAAATGTTTTTTTCGAATAATCATTTTCTCAAGATAATTTTTGGCGGCTTTTATTCATTACACATCAAATAAGAAAACTTGATTTTATGGGATTTTAGTATGAAGTATATATTGACTTAATGAGCCATCATTTTTAGCCTAAATCGTATTTTGCACTAAAATTGATTTTTCATATTTTGATTTGGTGGGAATTTGATTTTCTAGTATTTTTATTTGAATTCAAATGGGGGGTACTTCCTTATTTATATTGTTAACTTAAGTAAATGGAGTAATATAAAAATAAATGAAAGTAAAAGAACAAAGACATGTTGAAAATGGAAATACGGTAATCTGTATAACATCGTCATTGCGTGCGCGCCTGCCTGCTGTGGTGGTGTGCTGCGGCCTCTAGAGCATTTCATCAAGCAGTTTATGGGCAATTTGTAGGTGTCAACATCTTCTCCTGCAATTGTGGATTCCAGGCTACAGGGGTCAATTAACCCATCTTGCCCTTATATTGATCCGCCCCTGACGGTATGGCCAATTAGATTGTGAAAAATGAGATTCATGGCTCGTTGGTATGTTGCTCCGAAATTTTTGAGCCTGAATGGCATGACAACCCATTCAAAGGTTATAATTGCACTCGGGCACCTGAACGCCTTTTTGTGAACATCATCCTCAAATATAAAGATTTGATTGTATCTAACATGGCGGACCATGAAGGAAAGAAGCTCATGTCTCGAAGCTCCATCTATCAAAAGGTCAGCCATAGGCATCGAATATTCATCCTTGGGGGTCGCTAGGTTCAAGTTACAATTATCTGTACATACTCTTAAGTCACCAGTTTTCTTCATTACCGTAACAATATTGGCAAGCCATTCTACGTATTGAGCAATACGTATAAAGTTGGATTTAAGAAGCCGTTTAATTTCTTCTTTTACCTTTGCTTGGACCTCGGCAAAAAATCATCGTGCCAGTTGTTGGGAAGGTTTGAACCATTCTTTAATCCTTAACTCATGTTCCACTAGACCTATTTGTAATCCTAGCATCTCGTGGTAACTCCAAGCAAAATAATCCTTATATTCATGAAGTAGATTTACAACTTTGTTCGCTCAACTTAGGACTTAAAAGCACACTAACAAAAAGAGGCTGTGGATCAGCCTTAGTTCCTACATTGATCTCCATTAATGGATCTTGAACCTCGGGACGACTGTCCTCCATCTCGGCGGGGGCTGGGTCAAGGTCTTCGATGTTCAAAACTTCTCCATCTCCCCTTTTTTGTAAGAACTCAATCATGTTCATGGCTGAGTTTGGCTGTGGTGACTCCTAGGTCTAATGCTCCAGCAGTGGCTATGTCAGGTCGGCCCACTTTCCAAGAACTCTTCACGTTTATATAAAGATGGATAGAAATGGGGACTGCCCACTCACCCAAAACAAGCTCTGCAATTTCGAGAATTACATATGGTTATTCCTACTCCTAGAAAGCATTTAAATCTTTGACATGGCAGACAAATGGGGTTTTTGCTCGTTGAGGCTTTTTTAATTAGTGTTTGTAGCCTTCTTCCGTTGATGGGGGTCTTCTATTTATAGGGGAAGTGTTGACTCCTTCAAGGCATGCACTATCATCTTGGGTCGAGCAGATCGTGAGCTGGCCAATGTGGGGTAAAGCACGGCCGAATTTGGGGAAGGTTGCTGCTTGGGTTGCGAGTTCCAAGGCTCAGATATTTTTCTATCATCCTTAAATCTTGGCATGTAGCAAGGTTCCAAGCACGTGGGTTGGGTCTTGGGAAACAGTGATATTGAGCCGTGCGAATTTGACATATGGTGTCTTCTCATTGTCGAAGGGCCATGATTCTGGGCGCAGGGCGTGGTTCCATTTCGGTTTAGGTCGAATTGAAAACTGGGAGACTGGGCAAATGTGGCACAAAGCTGAGTGGGCGGCGCGCCTCGATCACGGAGCCCTAGGCCACTCGCACGGTTTGAGCTACAAAAGGTCAATTTCCACGTGCTTTGCCTGATATTTTCCCAAGTGACGTAGTCATTCCATGAAGCACTGGCGGTGATTAATCAGGACTGCCGATTTTTTGGGTCCCGGGCCTTTACTATCTTGGACTATGTCGTGGGCTGTGAGTTTGGTTTCTTGGCCTTGGGTCGAATTGTTTTGGCCCAAACTTCACTGGGCCTCGGGGTTCCAGCCTGGGCCAAGTCTATTTCCATGGTCATGGGCCTTTAAAGCCGGGTTTGTAATCTATTCAGTTGGGCCAAATTTGTGAAAAAAATGGGCCCATATCATGTCATTAATCCTCATTGGGCCCATATGGAAAATTTCTAGTGTAAATAAAGATATGGATGTGTCGTTGAATTGCAATGAATATCAGACTATAATTAAAAAGTGGCCAAATTGAACATTAAAAAAAAAAAAACAAAACAAAAATCGAATATTCATATCAACTACATAGAATATTTGGCCAAAATTATAAAAATAAAATAAAATAGATAAGGATCATTTGAATAATGATTCAACCCCTTCATTCCAGCATTAATAATTTGGTTGTTGGATGAAATCAGCAAACAGCAGGCTGTATTTGACCTTAAAAAAAGCACCCCCAAAAAAAAACCATGGGCTCTTGTTTTCCCAAGTACTATTATTGTTTTCAGCTTTTTTTGTGCAATTTGTCTCCTTGCTTGTTTCTCTCTTTTCTTTTCCTTTCGTTTTCTTAATATATTTCTTCATTTGTCATGGAAAAAAACCATGTTAGCTTCAGATTGCAAAGTAGTTCTAGGAATGTATCTCATTTTCAATGGAGAAGTTTGAATGGCAAGCAAAAACAACGAGTGTTGTCTTGGAATGTAGAACCAAAAACATGGAATTAATGCCAAGGATAGGAAGTTAGGGCTGGTTTGGTATTCTACTTGGATCTAATTTTATAACTCAAAAATAGTTTTTAAGTCGAAAGCCACAAAAACCCGTTTAGTTGGCTCATTTTGTAAATAAATAAAAATATTTTTCAATTATTTGTATATATGACATAAAAGAATTCGGATTGGGTTATCGGATAATTCAACAAATCTTATATAGATCTAGTTGTTAATGATCCGTTGAATTTTGGATCAGAGTAAGCCGATTTTTTTTTGAAATCAAGTCGAGTAGGATTTCAGGTGCTCCGCTCCATCTCGGACCCGTTTACATGCCTACCCATCCCCATCCCTAATAAGAATTTTTGGGGAATCCTCGTTCTAGTCCTCGTCGGGGGTCAATCTCCCAAACCCATCCCAACTTCCAAATTAAAAAAGAATATATATTTATCATACATTATAATGCTTCAATTTTACTTTAAACTATCATTCATCTTATTTACATTCAACTATAAAATTAAACTCAGATACTGCAAGGACAAAGTTCCCACATAAAGTAGTCCCACATCAAACAATTATAATGAAAAGGAAACAAATAAAGTAATAGAAAAAGAAATGAAACGGAAAACAACCCAAATTTTTTTACATGTTTACTATGCATGTTTTATTATTATTATTATTTTTATAAAAAGAGAGTAAAAAACCAAGTTTTTTGGTTAAGGACCGTACAATAAAGTTGATAAATCCAAACGATTAGTACGAATACTTCCATTACACATTAAGAAAAGTTAAGTGCCTTAAAATATAGGTTTCCATCTTATCCTAGGATAATTGTCAAAGATCCTTGTTTTAATTATCAACATTAACAACCACTCATGGCATTATTAAAATGAAAATTGTATTGTTCTATAGAAACTCACGTGTTTCTTTCTGCATCACTTATTGAGATGTTGCCTGCAGGGGCTTTTATGTTGGGAGGCTAAAAAAGCATGTAAAATTCACATGTGAGTGAAGGGAAATGAAGGATGTCATAATTAATTTTAAAAAAAAGCATGATATCATTTTATTTCCTTTCAAATTAATAATGTGATATTATTATGCGGGTCTATGGCTCTAAACAACAAAGCAAAAGCTAGGCTTTCCAAAAACTTCAAATGGCAAGGAAAAGCAAAATCATAGAACAAAGGACACTTTAATCACTCGCTGTTGAAAAAAGTGTTGTGTGGGATCAATCAAGTGGCTCAAAGAATTTAAATTGAATGTTGGTTGGGTGTCTCTGATTATATCCTAAGCTATTTCCTTATGAACATTAACTTAATTATCAAGGTCAAAACTTTATTAGGACCCAACAATTTTTCTTACAATAATTTTCTTCTGTTGGGTCCAATAATATAAAGCACATAAGAACATTTTCCAATAATATAAAGTTTGGACCTTGAGATCATGAAAAATTTCCTTATGTGAGATTATTATATAATAATATGAGAAAGTGGATTTAATCCTGACTAAAATGTGGAGTCTTTTAATACTAATGATAGAGAATTGGGTACCCTTAAACTTGGGAGAGGAGATTGCCCTTCATCATTTCTTAATTAAAAGAAAAATAACTTTATGAGAGGGAAAAGTGAATTTCTGGGTAGTTTTCTTTTGGGCTATTCACAAAAAAGTAGGTGTATAAAAAAAGGGAAGAAAGGTTATATTGACTGAACGTTTAAAGAGAGAGCCTTTTGCATATTCTGTGGTCCGTAAACAACCGATGGTAATTGTGCAGGTCTCAGACAGACACCCTTCAGAGGACGCACTTAAACCTCTCTCTCTCTCTCTCTCTCTCTCTCTCTCTCTCTCTGTGTTATAAGCAGCTTTCTATCCATATACAGCCAAAGAAGTGGAAGAAAGCCCGAGGAGGGGAGAGAGAGCCTTTTCTTTACATATACTGGAGCTGATAAAGATTTTATCTTTTGGTGTTTTGGTAAACGGTAAGAAAGATTTTATCTTTCGCTGCATTTTCTTGGAGTTAATGATCATGTTGGTCTATGTTTAGTTTGCTTGCTGCAACTTAGTTTTGAGACATTATGTGCTCTGGGTTTTTTTGGGGTGCTTTTGTGCTCAATATGTGCATGCATGCGTTTGTGGGTTGAAGTCTGTCTTTTTAGTCTCACTCTGAAGAAATTTCCGAGTTTTTGTTTCAGACTCTCTGTTGATTTTTCTTCCTTTCCTCTATGACGGTCAATGATGGCCTTTATCTTTTTGTAAGTTTTTTGTTCTTTGGCGGAGATCTCACATGGGTTTTTTGTCTCTTTGTGTTGTTATGCAAAATTAGCACTACCAAATAAGATCTTTACACTTGGGTAAAATCTTTCTTCTTGTTCCAACTGAGAACTTGGGTCATCTGGTTCTCTTTGTTCTTCTTATTACAAAGTTCTGGAAATAAGATCTAACAGTTACATCATGCATAAACATATTCAATTTGCAATGGGGTTTCTCCAATATGTATTTTTTAGTTCTGGGAATCTTTTGAAGTTAACAAAAATATGGTTCTGATGTGTGTTTCATGTGGATCTTGCAGACTTCATTGGATGGTTATAAGCTGTGATCTGACACAGTTTCCTAGGACAGCCTGAGAAACGATGCCAAACCAGCTATGGTTTGCACTGCTAATGATTTGCAAGAGTGGAAAGATTTCCCCAAGGGCCTTAAAGTTCTTCTCCTTGATGAAGACAACAGTTCTGCGGCCGAGATAAAATCAAAGCTTGAGACCATGGATTATATTGGTGAGAAATTTCCATCTTCCCTTTTTGTTTTTATCATTTTTCTTCTCTTAAACAATCTTCTTTCCTGAACTAGAAATATTGGTTTCACCCTTTTCCCATTTCTTCATTAATTTTCCATGAGTATACTGGTCCCTCTTTTTTTCCCATTAAAGCATCTTATAATGATTCTCTATATAGATGGATTCTTGCTTCCGTTTGAATGTGGTTTTGGATTTTAGTCATATGGAGGTTAGAAAGGTACCTGACCATGGAAAAAGAATCAATTTCTTGCTCACTAAAGAAATAAATTAAAATCCCAATTTCATATTAATACTTTTGTGATCCAAATGTTGAAAAGTCCCTTTCAGTTTTTTTTTAAAATTTTTTAAATTTAAAGGTAAACTTATGTTTTTCTCTGCACTAAAATTAGAAGTTGAATGCAGGGAAAAAACCGAAGTTATCTTGTTTAGATCTAACTAGCATAACTTTATATTGTTTTATCAGTATTATTTCCAAGTTTGTTATCTATCTGTTTTGCATTCATGTATACACTCTCTTGGTAACATCATCATGTCTATTGCAGTTACTGCATTTTGCAATGAAACCGAAGCGTTATCAGCATTTTCAAGCAATCCTCAAAGTTTCCAAGTTGCAATTGTTGAGGTACTGAACTTAAATGAAGCTATAACTCAATTTTGTTATTTTCAGAGAAATCTGACATGCTTCTTCGGAGCATTGATTCTTGTTAGCTGGTTTGGAACATCCCAATGAAAAAAGAACCCACTCCGTTCTTTGGTGGAGCATTTTCTAGAAAATGTGTTCCCAGCTAAACCTGTTTCATCTTATTCAGTATTTTAATACCATTGTGATGCTCAGTTCAGCAACTAGAACTTTTTGAACAATTCCGTTGATTCGTATAGTCTCAGAGTGCTTTAGCTGTCATTCCTGTAGCTGGATATATCCTAATAAGACTTATGGTCCCAGGTAAATGCAAGCAATGGCCCTGGGGTTTTCCAATTTCTCGAAACTGCCAAGGACTTGCCTACCATTAGTAAGTTTATAAAGTAAACCCGAACCATTTTAAATTTGACACAATTTCTTTTGCTTATTCATGATTTGTATTTGTTCTTGTTTTTAGTTCCTTTGATGATTTTGTCTGTTAACCATTTTATAAAAATGTTTTGTGTTTGTTTAGTATCTTTCTAAGTTTCGAATAACTTGTTAGATCATTAAGCATAACTAACCATTAACGTCAATGATAACTTTGTTGCTTCTAATATATTACTTAATTTCTAATGTGAAGCTACCAAATCTTCTTTACAGTGACTTCAAACATTCATTGCCTGAGCACCATGATGAAGTGTATAGCGGTAAGATATTTGCTCTAACCTCTTATTTAATTCAAAAGTGCAACAGCAACATGCTCTACTCTGTTTGGATTTCTGGTATATTTCCCCCATAGAGTTCATTTCAATAATAGTCAAACACCATGAACTTCTCCATTTGAAATCTGCTGCCTGATCAAGGAGTGCTAATTTTAGTGATTTCGATTTAGGTCTACCATCTTATTGCTCAAATCATAACTGGAGATTCTACACTGCTTTTCCAGTCAATCATATTTCATTCATATATTTGACAATCTATTTTCAGCTTGGTGCAGTTGAGTTCCTGCGGAAACCACTCTCGGAAGACAAACTTAGGAATATTTGGCAGCATGTTGTTCATAAGGTCTGTCCAGTATGGTAACGTTGTGTCAAGATCTACCACAAAGTTTTATGCAACTGCCGTAAGTAGAAATTTTCTGATTTTGTAAATCCTGAGCAGGCATTCAATGCAGGAGGGAGTGCCATCTCTGAATCACTGAAGCCTGTCAAAGAATCTGTAGTATCCATACTGCAGATCAAACAGGAAACTGAAGAACAGAAATGTAAAATCTCAGTAGAAACAGAAAATGTTTCCAGGGTTCATGAAAGTGACCGTGAGCAGTCAGTAGGAAGTGATAAGTACCCAGCTCCCTCAACCCCACAGCTTAAACAGGGATCACGATTACTCGCTGATGGGGATTGCCAAGATCAAATTAACTGCTTATCAGAGAAAGAGAGTGGGGAGAATGATAGTGAATCTAAATCAGTCGAAACTACATGTGGCAATCCAATCGATGAAGGGACAGTTCAAATGAGTGAACCTCAAATGGCTCGGAAAACAGTGGTTAAAGAGGAAAATGACTCAGTTAATGGGTCTCAGCACCCGCATAATAGAAACAGTGCCAATGATGTTGGTGCTGCTGCTGAAAATCTGAGTAAAGCATCTGCTCCCAATAATTCATGCAAATCTAATCGGAAGAAGATGAAGGTAATTTGGATTTCAGAATCATGACAAATTGTTTGATCTCTTCCAATTGTTCCCCATACTGCTCCCAGCATTTGTTTGCTTCTCAATTTTCCCCAGGCATGCATAAGAAAAGGATGCATGCATGCGTACCCTAATCTTTTTTATATTCATCAAGTAAGGGTGCAAATTTTTACTGGACTCTTCTGATTGTGAATATTCGTAAGTTTAATCTATGATCACGAAATTTGAGCTTGCCATTGACTTGGAAGAACAACTGCTTGATAAAACAACATTGCCTCTTAGTTTGATTTTCAAAAAAATAAGATGTGCTGGTTTTGTCAGCTGTCCTTAAAAATGGAAAAAACTAGTCCACCTAAAAGCATGTTGCAGGTTTAGTAGACTAGTAGTCCTCTCGGAAAATGATGTACTAATTTGTTTTCATCAGAAAGGATTATGAGTGCACATGATTGTTTTGACAATCTTATCGCATTTGGGTTTTTGTCTTTGGTTTCAGGTAGATTGGACGCCTGAACTGCACAAGAAATTTGTGCAGGCAGTGGAACAATTGGGTGTGGATCAAGCCATTCCTTCTCGAATACTAGAGCTGATGAAAACTGAAGGTTTGACAAGGCATAATGTAGCAAGCCATCTCCAGGTGGGCATTTTATTCTTTGATAACAAATCAAGTTGTCGTTTGCTTGATGATGGAACTATACTAAATTTGTTGATTACTGAGACATAAGAAAAGAGAATCAGTAAGAAGCTGTCTTTGTTGCTGTTCTCCTTCGTAAATAGAAGCATGTGTATCCCCATAGTTGCTAATGATCGAAAGTCTTATCCTATACAGTTCGCATAACTGAGATAAAATTTGTTTCCAGAACTTTTTCTACCAAGCATTTTTATTGTTTGAAATCCTATGATCTCAGTTACGTTAATCCTCTTTTCTGAGTGTCCGTCTCTGTATTGATCAGTGCCAACAAGTTTATCATCCCCCATCCCAATTCTGACCTAATGAGGTGATTCACTATTGTTATCATGCAGAAATATCGCATGCATAAGAGACACATCTTACCCAAGGAAGACGACCGGAGATTGCCACATCCTAGAGATCCAATTCAAAGGAGTTATTATCCTCAGAATCAGAAGCCTATCATGGCCTTTCCCCCATATCATTATAATAATTCCTTATCCATGGCACCAGTCTATCCTATGTGGGGACAACCTGGCAGTCAACCAGCTGGTGTCCAGATGTGGGGTTCACCTGGCTATCCCCAGTGGCAACCATCAGAAAGTTGGCATTGGAAGCCTTATCAAGGGGTAAGTTTGTCATCTTTCCCAAGTATATATATGAATGGTGGCATTAGCATTATTCATTGAGGAGATTCTTTTGTATTTGCCCCATTTTAATGTTACAGATGCAAGCTGATGCATGGGGTTGTCCTGTAATGCCACCTCTGCAAGGTGGTTATCCCTCTTATCCTCAAGTGAGTATGCCAATGAAAACTTCTACATTTTGTTTATGCATTGGTCATTTAATCTGTTGATTGTTCTTTCAACCACGCATGCATGTCAGGCATGCATCTTAACCCTATCTTCTTTCACACTCTTTGTTTCTAAATTGCAGAATGCAGCAGGTTTTCACTCCGGTGTAGTTGATAATGGGTGCAGCATGCAATATAATTCGTTTGACCCTCATCCGGTAACACCAGAAACCCTTTATGTACATTGTTCTAAATTTAGACATTGAATTTCATTTTGTTTTGCAATGTGAAAACCTTGAATTTCTAGCTAGTGCCAGTCGTTTTCATTTGAGTCAATACGGTGGCATACGTGGTTAGATTCAATCTTTCACTTGAGCAAATTTCGACATCCAATTAGATTTTCATTAATTGCTTATCCAATTGATTATGGCAAAAGTCATTCATGTATCAATATGATTGAATGACATTGGATAGGATCAATTTGCTACTTGAAGTAGACAAGTCATGAGTGCTATGACTAGGCTTCAAATAATGCACATGAAATTTGATCTCTTTTGCTATCTGTCTTTCGCAGGCAGAAGAGGTAGTTGATAAGGTTGTGAAGGAGGCAATAAGCAAGCCATGGCTACCCCTTCCTTTGGGCCTTAAGCCTCCTTCCACTGAAGGTGTACTAGATGAGCTATCAAGGCAAGGCATCTGCAACATCCTTCCTCACATCAACCGCTCTAACACCCGCTGACGTGGACCGGGTCCCATCACGATCACAAGGCTAGTATGGCGCTCAGGCAATAAAGTCTCCATAATGCATTACCGAAAATATTCTTTTTCGTCAAATATTGCATGTGTTAGACACTTGATTGGTGAGGACCAGCTGTCTGTTGTGGTCTCGGAGCTACCAGATCTTCATGTGCTTGCTGCCCATCATCCCTTCCCAACTCAAAAACCACAAGTCAAGAAACTCTAGTCAGATGTAGGCATATTGAAATAAGCAAACTTTCATCATATCCTACTCTCCACAGTGAAAAAAAAAAGTCAAAAAGTCATTTTCAGACTTTTGACAATTGGATTGGGATGGCCAAGGATTAGCCACGTTTGTGAATCAGCTTCATGTGAAAATTCTGATTGTAAATAGTTCCAAACACAAAAAGTCCTACTTGGGTTTGTAACTTTTTATGTGATTAGAGGGTCTTGTGAAGTTGTGATCCTTTGTGAGGTCCCTTTTGGTGCTGTTGGGTGGGTCCTACTTGTATAGCTGTTTAAATGGAAGGGACAACAATGTCTACACTGACATGATAGCTTAGTGGGAAGCTGACTTGTGGTTTTATCTTTTACATTATTGCGTATGAGTGTTAGGCGAGTCGGCCAACGCAGTGAGCTTGTCCTTTGCACTCAAGTTACAATTCTCTTCTGTGAATTGGATTAATTTAGAGTAATTTAGGCTATCACTTGTATAAATAAAAAATATTATTAAAGAAAATAGAAGAGAGGAGAGAATTAGAAACATTATGGGCAATGCTAGCAACCTTCTTTCTAACCTTCTCCTTTGGACCTTCTTCATTTCTTGCTTGACATGTGTCATTCTCCTTACACTTAAAACAATGTCATTAATATATTATACAAGCTAACTTTTGCTTTCCAAGTTTACCCTTATTAAATGTATTCAATTTATCCAAAAAAATTTCACAACTTTCTTACCATCTTATTAATTTCTTTAACCTCAATTTCTTTTTTTTAAAGAAAATGTCAGCTTTTTTTAAAAAGAGGAAATGTCCTTTTTTTTTTTTAACCCAAAAGGTTTAGATAGGAAAAAAAAAAAAAAAAGTCTAAACTTGATGTTAAAAAGAAGGGACATTTCCTTTTTTTTTTTTTTTTTTTTTTAATTTTATAAAAGCAGACATTTTCTTTTAAAAAAAATTAATAAGATGGTAAGAAAGTTGTGAATTTTTTTTGGATAAATTGAATACATTTAATAAGGGTAAACTTGGAAAGCAAAAGTTAGCTTGTATAATATACTAATGACATTGTTTTAAGTGTAAAGAGAATGACATATGTCAAGCAAGAAAGGGAGAAGGTTCAAAGAAGAAGGTTAGAGAGAAGGTTGCTAGCATTCCTCAAACATTATTAACGATGTGGTTGCAACTTGCAACCTGCAAGTTGGTAGTTCCTTGTCCTGCAACCTGCAAGTATTGTAAAGGAAATTTGAAGGGCAAGGCTGAAAATAAGTGAGAGTGTTTGAAGGATAGAAACTAAACTTTTATTTTGTCAAAATAAAAGGATTATCACCATGAACCATCAAGAGAGAAATGGAAGTGAGAAATGAGAGTGGCCTTCAATTTTTTATCGTAATGGGCTCAGTTCACGTCATTTTCTGTCTGGGCTCAACATGGCTGGACCACAGTGCATATATATTGACAAATAAAAAAGACCTTTTAGGAGCTATGGTCCCTGAACTTTGTATCCACTTGATCTTTAGTCCCCCAACTTTCAAAATGGAACTTTCTATACCTTAATTCACATGTTCTGAATCTAGCATAAAAAACCAAAGGTTTGGCTAGACTTGTGGAAGAGATGAGGGTGAGGATTTGTAACTTTAGGATTATAGTATTTCACATCAAAATGACTCTTAAGCATAATTCGTTGAGCCCACTACTTTTTTTCGATTTAAAAGATTTTTTTTTTATTTTTATTGAAAAATACCTTAACTTATTGATTCAATAACAGGAAAAACACAAGAGAGGTATCCCAAAAAAATAAGAAAATGCACAGGTATACAATTCAAGAGATAATATACTGACAATTGCACTTATCTTTTATATATTGTGTGATGTCAGACACCTTCTTTGGCCACAAATGATTATATCCCCAAATAAGGCTTGGGTTGATTACATTTTGTTTTCCATCAAATTTTACGATTTTCATATTGGTCTTCACGACTTTGTTTGATATATCCCCTACTTGAAACTTGTATACCCTCTAAAATTTAGTACTTTCACTTGACAGAAAAATTTGTGTGAAACGGGAATAGCATTGTTTTACTATCCCCAATCAATCATAATATGCTAAGTGGAAAAGTTATTAAGCATTGCATACTGTGATTGGCTCGGTATAGTAAAACAATGTTATTCTTGTTTTACACAAGTGTTTCTCCTCAACTGAATGGTAGATATCAATAGGGTACTCTCCCAAGGTAGTCATGAGCCATCATGATCTCCAATGTCATCATCATTCATAGTTACCTCGCTATTCGCAGTGGGGGATTTCACATGTGAAGGGAGAGGAGTTCGTGTGTTTAGAAGTTGCTGTGGTGTAAATACTATGGTAGGTAGACATTTACTACATGACATTTTCGGTAATTTTGGTGGGTGTTTTTTATTTTCTTTTTTATAAAGCAAGGAGATGCCTTTCAATAGATTGAAATATAGTTCCCCAAACATGAATCACACAAAAAATTGTAATGTTTATTTTTCTGACATTGAAAAGAAAGAGTAATTCATATAGACTTAAAATTGGTTAACACAATTACAGCACACAAATATTTGAAGGACCAACCAACTGGTTCTTCTAAATGATATCACAAAACATCCCAAGTTGGAATCCACTTCTTTAATAAAACGAAAAAAAAAAGACACCAGTAGTAGCACACAAACGTACACAGAAATTAAACTGACGCTGATTGAGAATCTGAAAGAAACAAAAAAAAACAAAAGACACCAGTAGTATTACACAGACATTAAGCGGCCGATTATTAGGAGCTCAAGGATATCTGTGGCAAGCCCTATTGAGTTGATCCGTGCAATGCTCTTGAATGGGTGTTTTGTTTGGAAAGCCCTTGCAGCTTTCTGGATGATCCGGTCGGTTACAGGCCAGAGGAATCGTTGGATTTAACGCCCCCTTAGAAGGATTAGGTTCTTTTGTCTGGAGTATCCTTATGCCGAATTCCGAGTCCAGCATGAACTCCAAGTCAAAGTCCAACTCAGAGTGTGCAAAACGGCACGCCGTGTTGGTGAGGCCGTTGCACCGGGAGGCAGCGTAGCCGCCGGTGATGACGCTGGTGTTGATGGGGATGCCAATGCCATGGCTTGTGGTGACCAGGGTCATGGCCATCATCACCATCATCAGCTTCATAGCTCCTCCTGAGTGACTCATCTTTCGTTTTTTTTTTTTTTCTTTTTCTACTGCATGCAGTCCTAAAAGCACTGTAGTATATATATAGAAGAAGTACTTGGCTCTTTACTCTTCATACAAAGCAGAGCTAGGCCTCTCCATCAACTTTTCTTTTTGCGCTATTATTGATTAAATAATGTATATGTTTTACAGTTAAGAGAAAATGACTCCTTACAACACAGTTATAACCAGTCTTTATGAGTCTCATTATTTATATAAAAATATATATATACATTATTTATAATAAAAAAATTAAGTAAATTATTAGAAAGATAGGTACATGTATTAAGTGTATATATATATAACCTAATAGCCAAGTTACTTCATAGGCACACGTCTTATTCATAAGTCATAATAAGTACTCTGAAAAAAATGTAGTGGGCTTTAGGGTTTAGGAGTGTCATCCTTCTAGGCATATCACTCATATAAAAATAAGAGGTGTACGTGTTTTCTTCATTTAAATGTAAATACCTCAATTAAAGTATTAAAATCACTAATGAGGTGCTGGTTCGATCGGTCTAGATTTTTGGTGTGCTCTCAAGTGGTCTGGATTCAAGCCCTCATGGTACCAAATAGACTTGAAATTCATAAAAAGGTAATTCATGTAGACTTGAACTTGGTTAATACATATTACAGCACACAACTATTTGAAGAACCAACCAACTCTTTCTTCTAAATAATACAAAATATCCCAAGTTCGAATCTTCCACTCCCTTAATAAAACGAAAAAATTAAAAAGGGAGAATCAAAAGCACACAAACGTACACAGAAATTAAATTGAACCTGATGAGTAGGGCACCAAATACTAAGAAGCAGAAAGAAAGAAACAAAAACAAGGACACCAGTGGTAGTAGCGGCCAAATATTTTATTTAGGGATGTTTCCAGCAAGCCTTATTGGTGGGTGCCTCCTTGTAGTGCTGGGATTTTGGTTTTTGTTACCGTGGCAGGGATCTTGGTTACCAACTCGGTTGCAGGACGCAGCCTTTCCCCGTTGTTTTGATAGAGTAGTGGGATTGGAACCGTCACCCTTGAGGATCCTTATGCTGAATTCTGAGTCCAACATGAAGTCCAAGTTAAAGTCCAACTCAGAGTGTGCAATCCAGCACGCCGTGTCGGTGAGACCGTTGCACCAAGAGGCAGAATAGCCGCGGGTGACGGGGCTGGTGTTAATGTGGATGCCAATGCCATGGCTTGTGGTGAGCAGGGCCATGGCCATCATTACCATCATCAGCTTCATAGCTCCTCCTGGGTGACTCATCTTTTTTTCTTTTTCTGCTGCATGCTCTCGTCAAAGCACTGTATATATATACATATATAGTATAGTATAGAAAAAGTACTTTGGCTCTTTACTCTTCTTAGATACACGTATAAACCACAGCTAGCCCCTCCATAAACTTTTCTTTTTGCACTATTATTGACTCCTTAAAGCATCTTCAGAGAGTCTCCAAATTTTAGCCAAATTTTAGCCAAAATAGCTAGAAAGTCATTATAACAAACTACTTTAAAAGTAGTTTCCTCCAGCAATGTTCTCTACTTTGACTAATCTCTAATATTTTATTATTTCTCTTTCATCCTTTTTAAATTAAAAGTTCATTAAAAAAATCAAAAAGTAAAAGCTGAGAGAGGGTGGTGTGACTAGGCAGAGAGGAGGAAGAAATGGAGAACCCTAAAGTTTTATTTTGTCAAAATAAAAGCATTATCACCATGAACCATCAAGAAAGAAATGGAAGTGAGAAATGAGAGTGGCCTTCAATTTTTTTCTCGTAATGGGCTCAGTTCACGTCACTTCCTACCCGTGTTCAACTTGGCTCTGGACCACAGTGCATATACATATATTGACAAAAAACAAAAACAAAAAACTTTTTAAGAGCTATGGTCCCTGTATCGACTTAGAAATTCCCTCAACTTTCAAAATGGAACTTTCTATACCTTAATTCACATTGTATGAATCTAGCGTCAAAAACCAAAGGTTAGATGGCTAGACTTGTGGAAGAGATAAGAGTAGGGATTTGTAACTTTAGGATTATAGTATTTCATATCAAAATTAATGACTCTTAAGCATAATTTGAGCCCCACTATTTTCGATTTAAAAGATTTGTATTTTATTTTTTGAAAAAAATACCTTAACTTGATTCAATAACAGGAAAAAAATTCAAGAGAGGTATCATAAAAAGTCAGAAAATGCTCAGTTATACAATTCAAGAGATAATATACTGACAATTGCACTTTATCTTTTTTATATTGTGTGATGTCAGACACCTTCTTTGGCTGCAAATGATTATATCCCCAAATAAGGCATGGGTTGATAACATTTTGTTTTCCATCAAATTTTACGATTTTCATATTTTTCTTCACAACTTTGTTTGATATCCCCTACTTGAAACTTGTATACACTGGCGGACTCAGGAATTTTTTAGTTGAGATACAATTTTGAAAGGCTAAAAGCTTTTAAAAAAAATTGACAACCAAATAGCCATATAATTTAAACAATGCCAAATTCATTTATATGGCGAAAACAAAACTAGCGCGATAGTTGATGAAGAAGAAAAAAAAATGCAGCATGTTTCATCTTTTTTTTTTCTTTCTAGAATAACTATGAATTACATTCGAACGAACGTACTTTGGAAGCTTAATCGATACAATATTTTCTTTCTTGGCACAAGACTTGATCGATGAATCCGTTTTTATAAAAGACTTGGAGTTCTCTTCAGAAAGAAAACAACAATAATGATTTTGATATTGGCCAAGGACTGAATAAAAAATTAATTAAAAACTTATCATTTAAAAAAAATTAAAATTAAAATTATTATAAAAAAAAAAGGAGGAAAGGGACCAGACCTGAAATTGCTGAAATTCAAATTTTAAAGCAAAAGCAAGAACTCCAACTCCATTGAAATTCATTTTAGGATTTAGGATGGTGCATCTTGCATGATTAAAAGCAAATTGAGATTTGCTGCATATCAGTGATATCACCTTGCACGGCTTCTTCAAATTGGATTGGGAGGCTTCTGTTTCGTGTCGGCAGTTTGTAGGTTTTTTTTTTCGATTGGTCCAAAACTACGTCGTTTTGGTCAGGACTTTTAAAAAAAAGGAATAACGTTATTTTAGTCCCTAGAGGTTTAGGGTCAGTATCGAAACAGGCCCCAATGTTTCAATTTTATCAATTTCATACTTGACATTTCAAAATATGACCAATTTACACCGGCTTTTACATTGACCGTCAAGTCAGATGTTAAATGCTGACGTGGTAGTTGTGGGACCCACCACAAAACTTATTTCTCTCTCTTCCTCGCGTCTCTCTCTTCCCCTTCGACACAATCACTGTGCAAAGAGTGATTGTTTCGTCTTCCTGGTGACACAATGCCGCCATCCGGCCACCTCCGACTACGAGACCTATCGGAAAATGGCCGGCTACGTCAGGCGACCATGTCTGGGCCAAGGCCCAACCTCCCCAGTTCCTCACGACGCCAAAGCAAGCTCGGGAAGGGAGAGTGAGGATTTCGCCTTCTGATGCCGAATTCGACAGCCGTTGACGTCAATTAAGGTATGGTTTTTCATCGCCTCCACGTGTTCTTGTTCACTACTACAAAAAAGGCAAAAGACGACGGGAATTCACCGTCGTGTATCGGGTTTTCAAACCGTCGTAAAATCGACCGACATCTTTTGCAAAGTCAAACCACGACGCGAAATCACCGTCGTTGTTATAACAAACAACGTCATTAACAAAAAAAACTGACATCTGTATACTGAAAAATGAACCAAAAAATTGTCGTGGAGAAGAATAGACGACCTATTTTATACAAACTCCGCCGTGTAAATAAATACAATACGTCTTTAAATAAATAAATTACGACGTTATTCAAACATACGACGTCCAATATTTTTATATAACTGTCGTGAAATAGTTTTTCCACTTCGTTTTTTTCCATTAATATTGACGTGGAAATAGCGGTTAGGGTAAATCACCGTCGTTGTTACAACAAACAACGTCACTAACAAAACAAACCAACGTCTGTATACTAAAAAATGAGCCAAATAATTGTCAAGGATAAGAATAGACGACCTATTTTATACAAACACAGTCGTATACATAAATATACTACGTCTTTAAATAAATAAAATACGACGTTATTAAGATATACTACGTCGCATATATTTTCATAACCGTCGTGAAATTGGTTTTCCACTTCTTTGTATATAAAATAAACGACGTGGAAAATATAATAGGCTCATGACTTACGACATATTTATTTCTATAAACGTCGTAGTATTTTATATACAACGTTGTGATCATGCAAAAGACAGCCGTGTTTCTCTATTTATACGTCGTCTTTACCAAATTAGTAGTCGTCTAATCCATCTGAGATGGCGAAGGTTTCCAGCCAATCGACGTGGAAAATGTGTTTAACGACAGAAGAATAAAAAAAGAGACGTGGATATTCCATATAACGTTGTTTTTGTAAAAGAACGACGTCCAAATATCTTTTTACGTCGACAAATTCACCTCTGGATATCAAATTACGTCGTGAATTGTTGTTTTTTTACTTCGTTTTTGATATAACAAGCGACGTGGTAAAATTTTAAGACGACGATTTTTGATTTGTTACAGATGAGTTCATGATCTGAGACGTCGTCTTTTGTATCGTACAGGTTTGATATCTATCCTTTTAGACGTCGGTATTATGGTACTGGAGTCGTGTTATTTGTAATTACATGTCGGCTCTTTATGCTTATCTGATGTGATATCATTAATAACTGTTTCACAATACCGTCGTCTTTCTCCCATTTTACTTCGCTTTTAGACGTCGGTAAATTCAATGTCGTCGTTGAATGCTCCGAAACGTCGTTTTTTATTGACAATTTTATGAAAACAGACGTCTGTTTTTCACAGTTTTATGAGGACCGTCGTTTTATAATATTGAACCAGTATTTAATGTACTGATTGTTTTGTGGCCAAAACCTGCATAATGAAAGTGAAGAAAACACATTACAATTTATTACAAAATTAATGTCATACAGTAGTGCTGTTAAGGGCATAAGTAATTTCATAAATTACAAGAGCATCATTCAATCCATATATCTTCACACCCATCTCGAATATTTTGACTCCCAAACTCACCCACTAGTTCATCAAATGTGTCAACATTTGGCATCCCTCAGACACAAAACTGTACCTACTATGGTCATCATCTTCTTCAACATTTCTACTAGCATTAGTAGTTGGTTCCAAAGGTTCTCCATGAAATGTCCAATTCTTATAGCTTTGGTCAACTCCATTAAAGTATAAGTGATCCCTTATAATTCCAACCCCAAACAATTTCGAATTTGCACATTTAACACATGGACAACGGATATGCATTGTAGTTAGAAGATTTTCTACAGAAAATTGAAAAAATGCTTCCACCCCTAACTCATATGCCTTCGATCTTCTATCCGAGTGCATCCATGACTTATCCATCTTGGACACTATATCCTATTATCTATAATAAGGTGAAAACACAAGCAATGACTATCACTATAGCAGATTATATAAGGTTTTAATAGCAAATAATAAAGTATACAGACGATGGTTTTTAAACAACAACAGACGTATTACACATATATAGACGACGAGTTTTAAAAAAACGTCGTCTAATGCTAGCAAGAAACAGACGGCAACGAACTTAAACCACGACGGTAGTTAAAACAAGCGTCGTGGTATATATTTACAGACGACGGTTTGTTAAAAAACCGTCATCGTATGCATAAAAAAAGATATTGAAATCCCAGTTTATTTTCAAAAACCCAAAATATATTCAGAACACAACATATACATTAATTTTTATGTAGGGTATTAAGGCCCCGTTTGGGATAGCTTTTTTTGGCCAAAAACCTGCTTCACTTTAAAGTTAAGCAGTTTAAGGTGTTTGGTAAAAAGAAAATATCCCGATTATTTTAAAAGCAATGACCTTTTGACAGCAGCTTTTAAAAGCAAGCTCTGGGTTGCTTTTCAAAGCTGCTTTCAAAAGAAGCAGAGATGAACATTTAATGAATTTTTTTAATTCCCAAAATACCATCATTCATTTTAAAAAATGACACCACCTCCACTTTCACATCCAACTCCACCACTTGCACCACCACATTCACTACCCCCACAACCACCGCCACAAAATCCTCTTCCTCCTCATCCTCCACCACCACCATCACCACAACCACCACCTCCTCCTTCACCTCCACCTCCACCTCCACAACGACCACCACCACCACCACCACCACCACCACATCCTCTTCCTCTTCCTCCGCCACCACCACCTCATCCACCACCTCCACCTCCTCCACCACCACCTCCTCCAAAACCATCAAATCCACCACCACCTCCACAAACCAACATCACCACCATCACCACCACCACCACCACCACCTCCCCTCCAAAACCTCCAAATCCACCACCACCTCCACAACCAACACCACCACCACCACCATGTTGCCACTGCCACCACCACCACCAACTTCACAACCGTCATCCCAACCACCACCACCAACTCCACCTTCATCACCACCACCACCTCCACAACCGCCATCCCCACCACCACCAACTCCACCTTCATCACCACCACCACCTCCACTCCATCACTACAACTACCACCACATGATTAGTACATAACACTTTTAACATCATATCTATTTTAGTCATTATTCACAGTTACAACAATTTTATATTAAAATTTACCAAACGCTTTTACACTGCTTTTTGTACTAACAGCACTTTAAAAATATTGTTTACCAAACATGGAGCTGCTTTACTTTACAGCTAATTATTTTCAAAGCACAGCAGAAGACATTAAATCCATTCCCGATTCATAATAACAGAGAGTGGTTAAAAGATCCGACAACATTAAATCCATTCCCGATTCATGAAAACATTAAACATTAAATCCATTAACCCATACCGTCGACAACATTAAAAAATCACAAAACCCTTTACCACAGAACTGAATATCATTCAATGAATTTACAAGCATGATATTAGGGTTTGTACTTACAGGTAGGCAGAGCTCACAGATTATGGCCAACTTGGATTCGACGGAGTTGTAAACTTGGCCAACTTGGATTCGATGGAGAGCCCAACTTTGAATTAGAGTTGAAGTGAGAGAGCGGAGCGAAATGTTTTACGTCACAGACTATGTCCAACTTGGTTCAGGGTTACAAGTATAAGAGTTAGAGCGAAATCTGAAAATTTTAGGTCGAGGTGAAATTTTTAGAAAGCGCACTTTTTAAAAACCATCGACGGAAACAAAAAAACAACCGTTGTTAACATGTCTAAAGAAATATGACGCCTATTAAAATAATTGGGTCGTGGTATCTCCATACGTCATAAAAAAAAACAGACGTGTTAGAAAATGAAATAGACAAATATACCCTAAAAAACCCTAAACCCTAATAAAAAAACCTAAATTATATATATATTGTTTTGAAAAATAATTTTTCAAAAGGGATTAGGGTTTTATGGCCTAAAATATCTCGTCCATAAAACCCTAAACCCTAATCAGTTTTCTAAATTTATATAAACCCTAAACCCCTAAACCCTAAACCATTAAAGTATAAGCGATGTTGTGACTCATGAAAACATTTTTCTTTTTGGTGGTAATTTTAAATTTGTATAACTCAAAATTAATTTTTTAAATCTTAAGTGGGAAGAAAATATCGCAATGACTTCATAGGAGTTGATGTTGCATTTTTTGGATTTATTTTAAATTTATTATGAATATTTCGAATTAAATAGAATAAAATATTATTAATAAAACCCACAAACCACGTCGGCGTTAATAAATTAACGACGTTTTAAATTATAATAAAAGACTTAATTTTAAAAAAAAACGTCGTTTAAAGTTCAAACCATGGCCATTTTTACACAGAAAACGACGTACAAACCATTTTCTACGACTTAAACTCTTAACTTCTCGCCGTCTAATATCAAGAAAACAACGTCGTCTATATAACCAATAGCGTCGTTTGAAAAATAATTTACGTCGCTTGTTAAAAAAATAAGACGTTGTTATGTGTGTACAACGTCATTTTAAAGAAAAAATGGTTTAGAAATGCGCTCTTCGTAAATCATCGACGGAAAACAATAAAACTGTCGTTAAATATGACATTTATTACATCTATACCATAAACCCTAAACCCTAAACCATAAAATATAAACCCTAAATTATATATATATTTAAATAATTATAGAAAAGGGTTTATGGTTTTACGGCCTAATATATATTAACCATAAACCCTAAACCCCAAAAATAAACCTTTATCCCCCTTAAACCATTAAAGTATAAGTGATGTTGTGACTCATGAAAACATTTTTCTTTTTGGTGGTAATTTTAAATTTGTATAACTCAAACTTAATTTTCTAAAGCTTAAGTGGGAAGAAAATATCGCAATGACTTCATAGGAGTTGACGTTGCATTTTTTGGATTTATTTTAAATTTATTATGAATATTTCGAATTAAATAGAATAAAATATTATTAATAAAACCCACAAACCACGTCGGCATTAATAAATTAACGAAGTTTTAAATTATAATAAACGACTTAATTTTAAAAAAAAACGTCGTTTAAAGTTCAAACCATGGCAATTTTTACACAGAAAACGACGTACAAACAATTTTTCACGACCTAAACTCTTAACTTCTCGCCGTCTAATATCAAGAAAACAACGTCGTCTATAGAACCAAGAGCGTCGTTTTAACAACCTTTGACGTCGCTTTTTAAAAAACTGTGACGTTGTTATGTGTGTACAACGTCTTTTTGAAGAAACTACGGTTTTTCACAACATGAAAACCTCAACAAATTTGGTTCAGAATGATCTTGGGTTTTTCACAACATGAAAACCTCAACAAATTTACAGGGACGTTGACAGTGCATTTTTTGGTTATATTTTAAATTTATTATGAATATTTTGAATTTTGATAGATATAAAGACGATGGTATTCTATATAATTATGTCATTGCAAGTGTGATTACACGTCGGTCACACAATTTCCGTTATTCAAAAATAATGAAAACCTATTTGAAATTCATAGGGAAAAAAAGAATGTACATTATACATAAAATTTGCACAAAAACTTGTCTAATTCTAACCAATTTTGTACAAAAACTTGTCTAATTCTAACAAAATTTGTACATTTTATAAAAATGTTTAAGTATGCTAAAATTCCTCTACTCCATATGAACACAAACAAACTCTGCCCATTCTTTCCTAACTTCTTCAATGGCAGCTTGGGGGTATGGCAAGATCCTTTCCCTTGGCAAACTGCAGTCCATAAACAAAGATTAATCTCACAGACGACGCTGTTTTTCATTTACCGACGTAGTATATATATTCAACGACGGTATTTTTAATTTACCGTCGTTGATAATATAAAAACCCACATAAAAATAAATCTGAAAATTTTCTTCTTACCATCTTCTCAAATTCCAGGGAAGGATCCAAGATGATGTCTCTCATAAAGCGCATGACATAATACCCTCATTCTACACTGCTTGGTTGCTTTGGAGTGCCGAGCAGAGTTTTCCAAAGAGGTGCTTTACGGCCTACTCTGCCTATGTGTGAATTATACATTTTTAAAGCACTGTTCACTATGTTTTTCCCGTCCTCATCCACCACTCGATTTCCAGGTAGTGGATCCAGAAAATAGACGGTCTCCTTCTTTGCTCCCACAATGATCAAGACCTAATGACGGCTGCACAAAATAAATATAAAGGTTAAATAGTGTTATATGCAGAGCATCATACAAACAAAATCCTGTTTTTTGTTTGGAGACTAACCCTGGATTGTAAGGCATCATGAAAATCTGTTCACCATCTGTTTTTTGAAGACGACTGGCTACGATACGTGATCTTTCAGTTAATGAACCAGCGTCGGCACTAACTAGAGCAGGGTCTATAAAGCCAACCATATTCACCATATTTGCAGCTTTCAAATGATCAAATAGGCACCTAAATATATGAATTGAAACCATGAGTGTTTTTTTTTTCAACATAAAGGAGAGTGTCAAATGAATATTTGATAAGGACAAACCTCATATAGACTGCAACTACAGTAGCCCCAATTTCCTCCATGCCAGCAAATTGGGTAATATCTTCATGCAAGACGAAGGTATTACGTTCTATGCCAAACACCTCCTTCTCAATTGTAAAGGTCATAGCCTTCTCCTGAGGCTTTAGTGTCGATTCCACATAACTACAAAGGGATTGTAAAGAAGATGGCAACTCCAGCTTTGAATAATCTGGTACTTCAGTATCCTGTTTGAAGAAATAAAGCAACATAAAGTGACGTCGTAAATAAATAAATACAACGGTTTAAATAACAAACCGTCGTCTGAAGTTAAGTTACACGACGGGAAAAAAAATACCATCGTAATGAATTTACCTTTTCAATTTGCTTTTCTCCAACACTGAATTGCTGTTTTAATAAATAAAGAGAGATATATATATATATATAAGAAAGCTTGTACAACAATTTAAACATTCAATTAAATAAAAAATGCTGTGGAAATTTAAAACAAACGATGGTTTAAAGAAAATATAGACGTCTGAAAAATGAAAAACAAATGAAAAAGGCAAAGTTATGAGAATTTACCTTTTCATCTTTCTTTTCTTCAATCTTTTCTACATCCCCAGATTTCTGTTATAAGAAATAAAGAAATATATATAAGACATTGTACAAAAAGTAAAAAAAAAGAAAAAATTAAAAAATTAAATTAAACCGTCGTGGTACTGAATAACAAACGACGGTATTTAAGAATTACAGACGTCCATATTTAATTAAACGACGGTAAGTAATAAACGTCGTGGTATTTCATATACTACGACGGTATGTAAGCTTGTACAACAATTTAAACATTCAATTAAATAAAAACTGCTGTGGAAATTTAAAACAAACGACGGTTTAAAGAAAATATAGACGTCTGAAAATTGAAAAACAAATGAAAAAGGCAAAGTTATGAGAATTTACATTTTCATCTTTCTTTTCTTCTATCTTTTCAACTATCTTTTCTACATCCCCTGATTTCTGTTATAAGAAATAAAGAAATATATATGACATTGTACAAAAAGTAAAAAATTAAATTAAACCGTCGTGGTACTAAATAACAGACGACGGTATGTAATAATTACAGACGTGTAAAATTCATTAAATGATGTTAAATAATAAATGTCGTGGTAATTCATTTATTACGACGGTATTGAGAATTGAAAAACAAATGAAAAAGGCAAAGTTATGAGAATTTACCTGTTCAACTATCTCAAGTATCTTTCCTTCTACTCTCTTTTCTACTTCCCCGGATTTCTGTTTTAAGAAATAAAGAAATATATAAATGACATTGTACAAAAATTAAAAACAAATAAATAAACCGTCGTGGTAAACCTTAACAGAAGACGGTATGTAATAATTACAGACGTCTAAATAACATCAAGAAGTGAGAAACTGTTAGAAATTATACATACTGACATATGTGGTCCTTTTCCCACTCAAACACATGATGGTTCTAAGTATTTCATAATCTTCACAAATGACTTCTCAAGATATGGTTATGTACACTTAATATCTGAAAAATCCAATGCATTAGACATGTTTAAAGTTTACAAAGCAGAAGTAGAAAACCAGCTGGATTCGAAAATAAAAGTGGTAAGGTCAGACAGAGTCGGTGAGTTTATGGCAGATTTGATGAGAAAGGAAGAAATCCTAGACCTTTTGCCAAGTTTTTACAAGAAGAAGGAATTGTGGCTCAATATACTAATCCAGGTACACCACAACAAAATGGAGTGGTAGAGAGACGAAATAGAACATTAATCAAAATGATAAGAAGCTTAATGTGTTGTTCTAAGCTTCCAAAATTTCTCTGGGGAGAGGCCTTGAAAACAACAAACTATTTGCTTAATAGAATTCCTACGAAAAGTGTTAACAAAATTCCTTATGAGATATGGTGCAACAGAAAACCAAGTCTCTCACATCTCAAAATTTGGGGAAACGAAGCAAAAGAAAAGTTCTATAATCCATTGGAAAAGAAACTAGATTCCAAGACGGTTACTTGCTACTTCATGGGATATCCATATAGAACAAAAGGGTACAAGTTTTACTATCCCAACAACACCACATGGTTTATGGAAACACAAAGAGCAATTTTCATTGAGGATGAAAGTGAACAAGGCACTGATGAAAATTTTGATTTTGATGTAATTTTGGAAGGTGAGGGATTTACAGGAAAAGAAGATCTGATAAGAGAAACAACATGCTTGCCATTCACTGTTTCGAGTGACAAACAAGTCTCACTAGTTCATGTTGAAAGAAATTTAGAAGAAATCAAATAACTGAAGCTCAACAAACTGCAATATAAAATATGCAGATATATCAACAAGAACAGCAGCCTCACAACTCAGAACTGAGAAGGTCACAAAGAACTAAGAGACCTACTCTATCAAATGATTATTATGTCTACCTGCAAGAGTCAGAACATGATATCAACACCACAGAAGACCTTGTGTCTTTTAAACAAGCTATGCAAAGTGAAAAATGTGAAAAATGGATAGAAGCAATGGAGTCTAAGCTTCAGTCAATGAGTAAAAATGGTGCATGGAAGCTTGTAGCATTGCCTCAAGGATGTAAACCAACAAGATGCAAATGGGTTTATAAGACCAAAAGAAACTCAAAGGGACAAATAGACAGATATAAGGCACATTTGGTAGCAAAGGGATTCACACAACAAGAAGGAGTGGATTACAACGAAACATTCTCACCTGTTTCAACTAAAGATTCTGTAAGGGTGATAATGGCATTAGTGGCACATTTTGATTTGCATCTTCATCAAATGGACGTTAAGATTGCATTTTTGAATGGAAACCTTATTGAAGAAATCTATATGAAACAACCAGATGGTTTCATTCAAAAAGGGGAAGAAGATTTGGTTTGCAGGTTACAGAAATCAATATATGGATTAAAACAAACGTCAAGGCAGTGGTATTTGAAGTTTGATGAAGTTGGTCTAGGTTTCATTGATAATCCGATAGATGAATGCATTTATCTCAAATTTCATGGAAGACATTAGATTTTCATGCTCCTTTATGTTGATGATATTCTCTTAGCAAGCAGCAATTTGTCATTATTACATGACACTAAGAGAATGTTGTCAAACTACTTTGAAATGAGTGATTTAGGTGAAGCAAATTATGTATTAGGGATTGAAATAAGTAGAGACAGAGAAAGGGGATTACTTGGTCTATCACAGAAAGGATATATAGAAAGGATACTCAAAAGATTCAATATGGAAAACTGCACAGGTTGTGATGTTCCATTCTCAAAAGGTGATAAACTAAGTTGTAAACAATCTCCTAAAACTGAGCAAAAGAAGTTGGAAATGCAGGACAAGCCCTATGCCTCACTTGTAGGAAGCTGGATGTATGCACAAGTTTTCTACAAGACTAGACCTTGCTTTTTGCATAAGTGTTCTTGGAAGGTTTCAATCTAATCCAGGCCAAGCACATTAGGTAGCAGGCAAGAAGGTTTTAAGGTATTTGCAGAGAACTAAAGAGTACAAACTAGTTTATTGAAGAGTTGAAGAATTAAAACTGGAAGGATATGCTGATGCAGATTTTGTTGGTTGTCTGGATACTCAGAAGTGTACATCAGATGTTGTATTCTTGTTTGCAAGAGGAGCTGTGACACGGAAAAGTCAAACAACAATATGTATCAACCTCAACTATGCAGGGTGAATTCCCAGCAGTTTATGAAGCTACTTCAATAGCAATGTGGCTTAAGAATTTTATGCCAGTGTTGAGAATTGTGGAATCCATACAGAGACCAATCTAGTTGTGGAATGACAACAGTGCTGCAGTTTATTTTGCAAAGGGAAATAAGAGATCATCAGGTATAAGACATCTGCAGTTAAAGGTTTTGAAGATCTGAGATGGTTATACAACTTTGGATCACGTTGGGACAGATTCCATGATTGCAGACTTCTTGAACAAAGGTTTGCCTAATCATGTTTTTCATAGGTATGTTAGAAGCATGGGTTTGCAGATCAGTTTTGATGTTTAAGTCAGTGGGAGCCAGAGTTAGTTTTGTTTCATTTAACTAGTTTCAATCGAAGTTGTTATTACAGTTTTATTTGATAATGTTATTTGTTGCGTCGATTTAGCTGCACCAAAATGGATTCAGTTGCATTCTCAACTTGTGATACTCGCAAGTGCACGAGCCGTTCGATAGTATAGCATATGTAAGTGTGAGGTCGATTCCACAGGGATTGGTGATTGAATAATCCAATTCAGTTTTCCTACACAAAACAGAAAAACAAGAAAGAAAATAAATAAAACAAGAAAGAAAGAAAATAAAATAACTCAAGCAAATAAGTTCCCAAGTTCAATTAGATTAACGGATTGATTCTAGCTAAAGTATGATTAAGCCATGGTGTTTGGTCCTAACCTTGTATTTCTAATTCCCTAATTTGATCATCTGTTGTCTAACCTAAACTAAGCATTAGGAATCCATTAAGCATAGAAGAACATTTTAAACAACCAAGTATGTATCTAATCCCTGTTGTCGAATGTCCATACATACTCTTCCTATTCATAGTTCAATTCGAATTAAAGCATGGTGTCTACTCTTAATTCAAACCAAGATAGTTAACATGCAAGCCTAAATGGTGATCAATCATTCAAACTAGCATATTAACTTATAAGCATAATGAATAAGAACAAAAACCATAATTGAAACTTGGAAACTAATCAAACTTGAAACTAAAGAAAAGAATTTACATAACAATGAAAAGTAAAGTGGAACTAAGAAAAACTTAAGGAGAATTTCAGCACAAAGATTTCATTACAACAATTGAAAACTAGAAAGAGAAACTAAGAGAATTTGAGAGAGAGAAGGGAGGGGAGCTCTAGAGAAGTGTTCGAGAGCTCCCCCCTTTTGGGGGTGTTTTTTGAAGCTTGAAGACTTCACTATTTATAGGACTAAGAGGGAGGAACATCATGATGAATTCCAACACCACCATTCCACTTTTAATACAATCCATAACTCCCACTTCATCTTGTCTATGTTAGTGTGGTTGGAAAAAATTCCATCTCATACTTCTTTTGCTGCACCTCAAGCTTTCTTCACATGGAATTTCAAAGGTGTTCAATTGTGGCTGCCTTTTTGCTGCCAACCCATGTGGGTTTTCTTTTGGTTGCTGGAAAAAACGATTCTTCTGAACCAGGCTTGGTGTAGGAAGGCCTGAGGTTTCAATATGTATCCAATGGGGCTCAAATGTGGATATGTCATAATAGACACCCATTGGAACAACTTTTAAGAAGAATGTATTCCCATCTGAGCAGTACAATTGTACGTTTTGGGCCTTGCAAGTTGACTGCTGAAAATAGACTAGAATTGACAATGCATTGCAGTCAGCTTGTGGGATTGTTTTGGGCTTGATCTTCCCTCCTAAAAAATCTGGAAAAATCTTGATCTTCAAAACCTTTGAATTATCTTTCCAAGTATATGCAGCCCAACTCAAGAAAAAATCGGAAAGACCTTCAAATGTCATTTTTGGCCCAGTAACGTAGATGCTGCCGAATTTGACCTTAAGCTGCCAAAACTTGCATAACTTCCTCTAGGAGACTCGGAATCATGAACCGTAAAATGCTCCAGAAACTAGACTTCTGCATATTTCCAATGATATAGGGCTCAGTATCTGGTTCATCCTGAGAAAGTACAGTCCAATTCGTGAAGTTGACTGATCTGTAGACACCGTTTTGAGCTAACTTGTCACCAAAATGCATTTAATGAGTCTCAAGCTTATTACACTGAAACAAACACAAAATTTATTAAAAGCACATGTTTAACTCAAAAACATAATCAAATCATAAGTTAGAAGGGTACAAAATGATATATAAGTATGCACCGATCATTATTCAAGTCTTTCTTAAATTCGTGTTTTTCAATTTATAAATGTTTTGGCATATGGATGAAGGAAGAATCTGCAAAAATTGCAAGCACTTGTGTTTTGCATTTTTATATCCATGAAGGAGCCATGATAGTTTTATTAAGACCTTGGTAGTCTTGTAAGGGTGAGCTAAGAACGGTTTTGATCATCAAACACATTCTAAAGCAGATCTCAACAATTCTTTAATCCTAATTCAGTTGGCAGCCTCATGTGTTGTTATAGGCTTGTATGTGTGGTTGTAAAAGACTTGAATGTTATTTATTCAATGTGCTTTGACAATTCCATATGAGTTTATATCAATGACAGTGGCTTGATAAGAAACTGAGAAGTTTTAAAGTCCTAAATTGGCCATTAAGTGATTAATCTTGAGTCATAATGATTATTTGACCAAGTGGGAGAATGTAAGATAGTTTACTATCTTAAACTCGCATACAGTAGTCTTCTAATCATTATCGGATTGCAAGACCTCCAGATTAATCAAGGACTTAAAACGACCTCATCCAGCAGACTTTGTATCAGTGTTTTAATTGGATTACAAGGCTAAAGGGGTTTATAGTTTTGTTAGAATTGTTCTATTGCAATAAGGATACCTCAAGGAGTTTCTTGATGGGCAAGACTCCTTGAGTGATGCGTATAAATAGAAGAGCTCCCTCTAAGAGCTGAGACACACAACTCATCAAGATATTCACCCCATCTAGAATATTGAGCTAAGGCAGTCGGTTATCTTAGAGAAGAACTCTCTCCCTCAAGCGTTCATTCCAATGGCAGAACAAGGTTAGTGTTCAAGTCTAATAGCTTATAAGGTTTACACCTATTGCATTCCATAACAACTCTTTTTATACTAAAGTTGTTGATTACTGAGACATAAGAAAAGAGAATCAGTAAGAAGCTGTCTTTGTTGCTGCTCTCCTTCATAAATAGAAGCATGTGTATCCCCATAGTTGCTAATGATCGAAAGCCTTATCCTATACAGTTCGCATAACTGAGATAAAATTTGTTTCCAGAACTTTTTCTACCAAGCATTTTTATTGTTTGAAATCCTATGATCTCAGTTACGTTAAAACTCTTTTCTGAGTGTCCGTCTCTGTATTGATCAGTGCCAACAAGTTTATCATCCCCCATCCCAATTCTGACCTAATGAGGTGATTGACTATTGTTATCATGCAGAAATATCGCATGCATAAGAGACACATCTTACCCAAGGAAGACGACCGGAGATTTCGTATTCTAGTCAATAACCTTTTCATCTATTGAGCATGTCCCTGGCTATTCTTGTTTGTTTTGCCTGCTAGGCCTTGGCCTCTCTCTTTAAGAAAATCCAATGTTCATTCTTTGTTCAGATTTTATAACCTTATGTAGGCCTAGGAGGAGAATGAAGTGGATAATGTGGAGATTGCCCAATCAGATTATTTCACATACCAAATTGTTGGGTGGATTAAGAAGCTGCAATTAGATTTTTGAGACATAGATGTTGTGCATTCTCCTTGACTAAGTGGAAACATTTAACTACAAATATCAATCACATTCTTTAAACATCTCAAAACCAAAACAAAACTACATATGCTAGCTAGGGCAGCAAGCTAGAGTTTACAATTCTGGACGCAACAAATATGTCATATGTTGGTCATGTGGAGGAAACATGAAGTGGTGAGTTGGACTTGTTCTGGTTAATATGCCCTTGGGTATACTCGTGAAATACCCCCTAAACTTGTACCTAATTTTCAATTAGCCCCCTATTCTTTTTTTTTAGAAAATTAAGGATATGAACTTTTTTTTTCTCCAATTTCCCCCCTGCCGTCTAAATTCCCAACATTTTATCCAATTTTCAGTTAAATCATTTTTAAAAATTATTTTTTAGAAAAAAATTGAAGAAAAAGAAGAAAAATGACCCCCAAAAAAAAAACATTGAAGCAGCAACCCAGGCTGCCTATGTCGAGAGAGGCTAGGTTTTTGGGTATCATTCAGCCAACCAAAACAGAAGAAGAAGAGGAAGGAAGAAGGAAGAAGGAAGAAGGAAGAGAAGAACTCACCTGCCATACCCGCACCCAGCTTCATCGCACCATCGCCGTCGTCACCGCTCAGATTCATTTGGTTGGGGTTTTTCGTACGCAACTCTCAAGGTTTCCTTTTTCTTTCTCCAAATAAGCTGCTGTTGTTATATGGGTTGGGTACGTATATAATTATTTTTAAGTCGTTGTGTGGTTGGAATTGGGTTGATTTGGGTTCTTTTTTCTTTAAATAAGTTGCTGTTGTTATATGGGTATTGGGTTGGGTACTATATGGATGAACTTATTATGGGTTGGGTACTTCACAACTTAATGGCCATAGATGGAAACAGCCACAAAGAAGAAGACAGAGACAGAGGGAAGAAAGAAGAAGAAAAAGAAGAAAAAGAAAAAGAAGAAGAAGAAGAAGAAGAAGAAGAAGAAGAAGGAGAAGAAGGAGAGAGAGAGAGAGTTTTCAGTTTTTATTTTATTTTTCATTTTTTATTTATTTTTCACGTACAAAATGACTATTTTACCCTCACATTTAACGGCAAATTGGATGAAATGTTGTAGATTTAGACGGAGGGGGGAAATTGGCGAAAAAAAAAAGTTCATATCCTTAATTTTCTAAAAAAAAAGAATAGGGGGCTAATTGAAAATTAGGTACAAGTTTAGGGGGTATTTCACGAGTAAACCCATATGCCCTTCTTTCAAAGAGTATGATTGAGCACTGAACTTTATCATCATAAATTAGTAGCATCAAATCACAAATGTCAATATATGTTGCCATTTTGTTCTATAACATGATCCTACCAAAAATCTAGATGTCACTTATAACACTTTTAAGTTGAGCCCTTGAGAAATTATACACAATATTGTTTTGATGATTTTACCAATCAACAGGAGATCCTAGGCCCAGCTATGGAGTTCAAGTTGAAAAATTGGGCACAACAAAGCATTGTGTACCAGCAATGGATCACAATTCGCTCCATCCTATTTATCTATCCATTAGCTTAGTGGGCTTCTATTTCAAATTCATAAAATTTGATCTCTACACCCGAATAACATAAACTATTATGACAATTATCTATCCATTGGCTTTGTACTTTTCAATTTTTGATACGAGAGTGTGGAGATAAAATTTCTGAGTATGGGGACAGAAATTTCAAATTTTCTGGACACAACCCGTTTAATAAATGAGTTATATAGTATTTTGGCGGATTGACTGAAAAATGACCTGAATTTTTATCGTGCAGTTGAACCCGCTAATTTCCCAAGTTATTTATTTATTTTTTAGATTTATGTATTGTGTAGATTAAATTACATTTCATTTAACTTTATTTAATATGATGATGATGTTCATTACTCATCGTAGTGAGTAAAAGTATTACCCAAAAATAAATGGACTTAGAGAAAGAAAAAAATTTGGTCGAGTTCATGTTATAATTGGGGGGGGCTTCTCCAATGCGAACTCTAAGATGCGGATTGGTTGCGAACTTTTGTTTTTAACCGTTGGATGAAGAGCGAAAAGAAAGAAAATAAAGCCACACAAGCCATCCAACGGTTAAAAACAAAAGTTCGCAACCAATCCGCATCTTAAAGTTCGCATTGGAGAAGGCCCCTATAATTGGGATCCACATCTATTGTCCCAATCATTTCTCTCTGTGTAAAAGCCAAAAGGAGAGAGTCTGACTCCAAAACGATAGCGTATCACAGCTCTTCTCATGTCAATTGGGTACGCTTTAATTTTTGCCACTATTATTTTCAAAAACCAAAGTCATGACAGCGAGAAAATACATAAAAGGAGGATGAGGATGACATGAACTAATCTTGCAACTCAAAAGCACCTTGGGCATCCTCAGCCACAAGTCTTGCAAACACCTCAAATAAAAATGATATTACACCTCAAAATCATAAAATAATAATAATAATAATAAATTTGAATTTAAGGATAAACATTCATAACGGCTTGATTGACAAAGCCCTTTGCTTTATGATCTCAGCATCTTCACCATTCAAAAGACAGATCCCACACTTTTTTACCTCCGAAAAGGGCTCATTAAAAATATTCATTAAGCGGAAGCGAACGGAGAACTCATTAACAAGTTTGTAAAACGAAGAGGGGCTTGGAGTTGGAGCTCCCTCTACAACTTTTTCATAGACTTTATTATACCACCACACCAACACCTCATGTGAATCTCTGCATTCAAAGACATCTTTCGGGAGCGGACAATACAAACGATGGTTGACTTTATGGCTTTCACCATTACTAGTTTTGAAGTTGTACTTGCATCCAATCTTCATATCCCGTAGAGCATAGCCTTCTTGGTATGAAACAACAAGAGATATTGCGAAACCCAAGAAATCTGTGCTAAACCAATCATGAGGAAGCTCAATCTTTATTGAACATCCCTCACTTTTATGGCTGAACCAATTTGGAATTTCATTCCCAGGACATCAAATGGCAAAGGAAGATACTTTGCGTAAGGATTCCTGTACCATGGATATGGACATCATAGTTATTAAACTCATGAAGAAAAAAAAAGAGCAACTTCTTCAACATAAGTGAGAGAGAGAGAGAGAGAGAGCACCTCAATTTCGTCTTCTTTAAACTTTGACGACGCAGTTGCCATTTGCATAATTCTGATCTATGCATCAGCCATTATGTTGCTTCGTGCATTCTCATCCAACTTTGGGCAATTAGAACATATATGTTTCTCATGAAGTCCTCGATAAAATATATATTCTTCCCAACCTTGTGTGATTGCAGTGCTTGAACTTGACACTGTCTTCAGTGACGTGCAACCACCTGCTTCAAGACTTTGCAGCAATGGGGGGAGCTCTGGTAAAGATTTAAGGCTCTTGCAACCGGTGAGGAACAAGTGAGACAGCTGAGCAGCTTGTTTGATGCTTGTAGGTATGCTCTTAATTTTGGTCCGACTTAGATTTAACATTTCTAATGAGATTATGCAAAAGAGGTCATCAGGGACAACCTCAAGGTTGTTGCACTGACCGAGCCTTAATTTTCGAAGCACAACTAGATTTCCAATTAATGGGTGTAGCTCTTTAACCGATGTACCTGATAACTTTAGAAACTTTAGATGTTCCATAGCCTCCGAGATTTCTGGGAAGTGTTGAAGTTAGAGGAACCATTGAGATAAAGGCTTTCTAGAGATTTCAACTTCCAAATGTTCGTTGGGAGACTCACTGATGCAGGACGCGTAGGACCTAAATTTATTAGTTTCCTAATGTATTTGTTAGTTTCCTAGATTCTCTAGTTTTCCAAGTTCTAGTAGGATTTCTACTTTTCCAGATTTCCAGTTTTAAGTTTCCTATTTTATTTGGGTTAGTATTTCTGTTTAAGCAAGGGATTTTTATCCTATTATGTCTAGGTTTTAGTTTTCTATAAATACCCCTATGTAGTTCTTTAAAATTCAAATTTGAATGTTGAGTAAACCATTCCCTAGACCTCTCTGATTTCGTCCCTTCGATCTATATTTTTTCTCCTCAATCTCTTATATTCTTCTATGTTATATTGTTTAAGAGCTTAATCTAGGGCTGTACTTCATCACTCACAAGGTTTTTATTACCGAATAGTTCAATTGCAGTTGTATTCTTGGGAACTCCCAAATCTCGCAAAGAGAATTGCAGCCGCGTAGACTAAGAGAAGACGGGAGTTTTAAGCTTACAAGTGTTGCTTGGAAGACTCTTAAGGTGTTGACAATATGTCAATATGTAATATCTATGTAAATTTAAGAATTCAAGATTGCATGGCATCTCGGGAAGATTTTTGAGATTTGTGCACCACCCAAGGTTAAGATAAGTAAGCTTGTCAAGATGTTGAAAATATGAAGGAATTTCAACCAAACTTTCACAAAAAGAAAGATCTATATGCTCAATTTTCCGACTCCGAGAGAGATTTGGGACTTCAGTTAGATGTTTGGAGAAACTAAGATCAATCCATTTTAAGTTCACAGGACTCTGTAACAAATTAAACAAGAATTAATAACTTAGCTTGCAGATTATTACTTTCTAGGCCACATGTTATACAATAACTAAAATAAGCATATATAATAGGGGGTTTCACTAAAACACCCAAAATGGGGGTTGTAATTATAAAAAAACCCAACACCCAAAACACTTTATAAACACACCCAAAATCCATCATTACACACACTCAAAACCCATTTATAAACACACCCAAAAAATATACAATTGTTGATTTTGAGGTTGATTTTGGGTGTGTTTCTATGTTTAAATAGTGGTTGAGTTTTTTTATAAATACATGTCTAGAATTGGATTTATTTATAAATTTCTCTATATAATATACCTGGTCTTCATTCCAAAGTTGCCCCACAAGTCGGCTGCATGACATTTCAAGGGCAATAAGATTTTGAGCAGAAAATTTTGATGGCAAAGATTTCAAAGGATATTTGCACCAGTGAAGATGTCTAAGAGAATTGGGAAGATCAAGAGAACCAATTAACTGGTTCCTCAAAATGTGAGATGAATTGACACGTAGCCATCTTAGTTGATACATCTTTTCGAACTTTGCGTCTTTCAAGTTTAGCTTTTCAATCTGAGGCAAGTCAAATGAGATGGCTTGAACATGTCCATCTCTCTGACAATCAAGAACAAATATAAATGTAAATATAATATACAAAAAATATGTTTAATCAAAATTACATTTGTAGGAATAATCTGACTTGTTTATTGTAAATGTGAATATTATTACATACCTGGTTATTTCTCAATACTTGATAGATATCCTCTGCAATGAACAACCTGCTGCGTTGTTCTCGAGCAATTGCCCTACCCATTTCTTGCACCAAATCATGCATCTCTATCCAACCTTCTTTTGAAATTGATATGAGAGACCTATCAATAAGAACAATGATTCCAGCTTCCCCATGGAAATTACGACTATCTAACATTTTTTTTACATAATTCCTCCCATAGCCTTTATGAAAACATGCTATATCAAGAAATATCTCCTTCTCATTGTCTTCTAATCCATCGTAACTTACTCTCAACACCTTCTGGATTTCTCCGATTGGAACTTGTTTCACTTTTTTCCATTGAACTTCCCACTCATGTTTGCTCTTGCAACAAAGGAATGAGGACCCCATAACTTTAAGAGCTAATGGAATGCCCTTAATATAATCCACCACCTCTCTTGACAACTCAGTGTAATCTGTTGTTGGAGACTTATTTCCAAAAGCATGCGAATGAAAGAGCTGAAGAGCTTCATCAAAACCTAATCCCTCAACATTGTATATCTTCTCATCTTCAACTTTTTGCTCAAGTAGGCCTTTATCTCTAGCAGTTATAATGATTCGACTTCCTTGGCAAAACCGATCATGATCACCAACAAGAACTTCTAGTTGTTTTCGAGCATTCACATCATCAAGAACAATGAGCGCCTTCGTACGCCTGAGCCTATTCTTAATATGAAGTGGTATAGACGGAGTGTCGATACTTACATCTTTATCCTTTAATATCTCACCAAGAAGTTTAGTTCGCAAGTCATTTAGTCCATCCGTTTTTTCTGATTTCTCCCTGACATTTGCGAGAAAACAACAAGCTTCAAATTTATAGGACTGCCTCTGCCTGTGAAATACAGCATCAGCAAGGGTGGTCTTGCCAATACCACCCATGCCCCAAATACCTACACAGCAAACACCTGGTGAATCCAAGCATAATAACGACTCAATTTTCTCAATTTTCTTTTCAATTCCAACCAGATCCTTTAAATCCCCTGACGATTCGCGATTCAATTTTGTCAAAACATCTTGAACAACTTCCTCAACAAAATCGGCCTCTGTCCTCCTGGCAAATATCGTTATGAAAGACAAACAATAGTATGAGTAAGTATGAATCAAATGATATCAAGTAGAAATTGATACAAGCTAGAGATTTAGTATACCCTGTTTTGCTTGAATAATGAAACGCAGACATATTGGCTGCTTCCTCCAAAGCAGCCCTCCAGTTGGCCACCTCATCCCTAGTGCGCTTATGTGGACGATCTTCAAGTGCATAAGTTCCCTGCTGTTTTCGTACATGTGATGGATCTGTGCGATAAAAAATGGGTATAACAATTTGTTTATTTCTTTTCTTGCATCCTAGTATATGCACAAGTTCTTTCAAGCACCATGTGGAAGAAGCATAGTCTTTTGAGAAAATGACTAGTGCAATTTTCGATTTCTCGATTGCTTCTACAAGGGTAGGTCCAATGTCGTCTCCTTTCTCAAGTCTGTTATCTATGTAGGTCTCAATGTTCTTCCGACGTAAAGCCGCGTGAAGATGGCTGGTAAAAGTATCGCGTGTGTCTTCACCTCTGAAACTAAGAAACACATCGTACTTTTCTTGAAGAGGAGCAGGAAAAGGAAGAGAGGAAGAAGAAGAATTCATATCCGTATCCAAAACCTGTAAACTTACAAGTCAAAACACGTATCTGGGCTAGCTCCAAATAGGATGTATATATTCAGAATGAGAAATGAGGGATATAAAAAATCTCCAAATTGGATGTATATATTGATTTGTAGTTTAGAAAGAAAGATAGAAAGCCGGGGTTTCTTAGAAATTGTGCAAAGCTGACTTAACTTGACTTGACATGATAGAAAACAAGGATTTCTTAGGAAAATAATCAGAGATGGAAAACGGGAAGTGAAATATTTAGCCAAGCAGTGTCGGTGGACAAAAATTCAAAGCACAATGGCTCCCCCGCTCTTTACACGTAATGTACGAACTTTTGCTTTTTTGTGTTCTCTCTTTTTCATAATTTTTAGGTTAAAGCCGAAACTGAGGATAATAAAATAAATGTATCCTAGTTTTTTATTTTAAAAAAATGAGATGTGAGCAATGACCATCTTCTTTAGGCAACAACTGTACTAGTTCGGACTTGACTTTATGCATTGACCAAAAGAAAAAAAAAAAAAACAGCCTCGACTTAATGCACTCGAAGTTACAAAACAATCCAGCAAAATCATCAAAGCTTGAAAAAGTAGAGAAGAAATAGCCCAAGCACTTTCCGCGAAGAAACTGTCATGCATCATGCACCATGCATGCATGATGCACGCATTCAAACAAAAGAAGGTGGTATATATAAATTACAATATCCGAGAAGTGAAAGTGATCAACTCAAGAATTCACACACTGGAGAAAAGGAAAGGGCAAAAGAGGGGCCATAAATTAACAGTGCAATACACAGAACCAATTGAAAATGGGAAAAAGAGGGGCCATAAATTGACAGTGAGGTGGACCTGCCAGGCTGCCCCATGGAAGAACTTCTCTCTCTCAACCAAGTCCGTCGTCTCTCACATTGGGCTTAAAACAGCAGTGGTCCTAAGGTTTTGGAGGTCCTAGGCGAACCACCAAAATGTGACATTCTATCTTCTATATGTTTATGTATTTTTTTATGGTAGAAAAAAAAATCATATGAACTCAAAGTTATAATTGTAACATAAAAATAAACAAACAAAATATAATTCACATAACAATTTTATAAAATTCATCAAAACATCACTTAAATGTCACTTGTCTTGCATTTTTTGATGCCAAAGTATCAATTAACTTTACATAATCCACTTTTTCAACCATATCTTTTTCAATAGCAAATATAGGCAATAGTCTTGTGGATTTTACCTTCTTGTTCTTCCTCCGTAGATATTTAATAAACTGCTCTCTTTTTTTGGGTCGAGTAGAGCATGATTTCCTATATGCTGCTATTTTTTTTTTTTTTTCCTAAGGTATATGCTGCTAGGTTAACTTATTAAACTGATTTTTAAAAATAATCATTGGTCCTTTATTGAGTTTCCTTTTTAGTGAGTTAAACAGACAGAGTGTGGGAGTGAGAGAGAGCGTGCTAAAAAGTTAGAGACAGTAAATATTAATTGCCTTAGATCCAATTCAAAGGAGTTATTATCCTCAGAATCAGAAGCCTATCATGGCCTTTCCCCCATATCATTATAATAATTCCTTATCCATGGGGTTCACCTGGCTATCCCCAGTGGCAACCATCAGAAAGTATGGCAAAACAATTTCGACAGCCAATTAGATTCAATCTTTCACTTGAGAAAATTTCGACATCCAATTAGATTTGCATTAATTGCTTATCCAATTGATTATGTATATGAGAAGGCGGAAAGTATGGCAAATCAAACTAAACGGCAATGAAAAGTCGTTCATGTATCAATGTGATTGAATGACATTGGATAGGATCAATTTGCTACCAGCGCTGTCTACTGTGTTCGCGGAGCTACCAGATCTTCATGTGCTTACTGCCCATCATCCCAACCACAAGTCAAGAAACTCTAGTCAGATGTAGGCATATTGAAATAAGTAAAACTTTATTGATCATATCCTACTCTCCACAGTAATAAAAAAAAACAAGTCATTTTCAGACTTTTGACAATTGGATTGGGATGGCCAAGGATTAGCCACGTTTGTGAATCAGCCTCATGTGAAAATTCTGATTGTAAATAGTTCCAAACACAAAAAAGTCCTACTTGGGTTTGTAACTTTTTATCTGATAGAGGGTCTTGTGAAGTTGTGATCCTTTGTGAGGTCCCTTTTGGTGCTGTTGGGTGGGTCCTACTTGTATTGCTGTTTAAATGGAAGGGACAACAATGTCTACACCGACATGAGCTTAGTGGGAAGCTGACTTGTGGTTTATCTATAACATTATTGCGTACGAGTGTTAGGCGAGTCGGCCAATGCCGTGAGCTTGTCCTTTGCACTCAAGTTACAATTCTCCTCCGTAAATTGAATTAATTTAGAGTAATTTAGGCTATCACTTGTATAAATAAAAAACATTATTAAAGAAAAAAGAAGAGAGGAGAGAATTAGAAATGTTTGCTGGTTTAGGCTATAAGGATGTGGTTGCAATTTACAGCCTGCAAGTTGGTAGTTCTTGTCCTGCAACTTGCAAGTATTGCCAAGAAAATTTGAAGGGCAAGGCTGAAATAAGTAAGGAGTTGCCTTTTTTATAAAGTACGTGGTGTAAATAGTATGGTAGGTAGACATTTTTTCTTATTTATTTATTTTTTATTTATAGTACGTGGTTTATTTCTACATTGTCGTACAAGCATCACTCTCAATATGATAGCTTTTGCTTTTTCTTTTGTTGCTGTTGTCTGACAAAGTGAGAAAGAGGAAAAAGATAAATATGCAAAAGTAATGTAGAATCCTAAATCATAGACAAGGAATAAATTATTGGTTATAAGAACAAATGATTGGGGGAATACGCATTTATTCTGGAGTTGCTCTTGTTTAAGCAAGTTAACTAATGAATCGAGAAATCATAGATGGAAAAAAGACTAATCAATATCACTTAATTTCTCGCATTCATTGTTCAGAAGGTGTTTATAGAGAATGTACGGACATTATCATAATATTAATTATCGTTAGATGAGTTTAATTTTTTAAATTCATATAACAAAATGCTCACTATTAATTAATTAAGATGGTGATCCTCCCTCCAAAAAACAAAAGTAAGTTGGTGACCGGAATGCTCTCTTCTAATAATTCTCATGTAATTTCTAGCCCAAACCGGTTTGTACGGTTGTACCAGATACACAAAAATTTATAATGTTTTATTTTTCCGACATTGAAAAGAAAGAGTAAATCATATAGACTTGAAATGAGTTAACACAATTACAGCACACAAATATTTGAATAACCAACCAACTGGTTATTCTAAATGATACAAAACATCCCAAGTTCGAATCCACTTTCTTAATAAAACTAAAAAAACAAAACAAAACAGAGGGAGAATCAAAAGCACACAACCGTACACAGAAATTAAACTGACGCTGATGAGTAGGGCACTAAATATTCAGAAGCAGAAAGAAACAAAAGACACCAGTAGTAGTAGTAGTAGCGGAAGATTATTTGGGGGGAATTTGGTGGCAACTCCTAAGGGTGGGTTCCTTCTTGCAGTGCTCTGGAATGGGCGTGTGGTTTGCGGTGCCAAGGCAGCCATTTGGATTCGCCGGTTGGTTACAGGACTGAGCTTGATATGGATTTAACGCCTTCAGAGAAGTATGTTGATCACCCTGGAGGATCCTTATGCTGAATTCCGAGTCCAGCATGAACTCCAAGTCAAAGTCCAACTCAGAGTGTGCAATCCGGCAGGCCGTGTCGGTGAGGCCGTTGCACCGGGAGGTGGAGTAGCCACCGGTGACGACGCTGGTGTTGATGTGGATGCCAATGCCATGGCTTGTGGTGAGCAGGGCCATGGCCATCATCACCATCACCATCATCAGCTTCATAGCTCCTCCTGAGTGACTCATCTTTTGTTTTTTTTTCCCTTGTTATGCTGCATGCACTCCTCAAAGCACTATATTGATTTAGAAAAAGAACTTGGCTCTTTACTCTTCTCTCACATACAAAGCACAACTAGGCCCCTCCATAAACTTTTCTTTTTGCGCAATCATTGATTAAATAATGCATATGTTTACAGTTAAGAGATAAATACATACATGTATAAAGCACTATCCTTCTAGACGGGATTTGTAATACCCAATGTATTTGATTGCTCTCCAATTTAATTAGTCTCGTCTGAAAATTTAAATATTCACTAAATAACAACTAAGACATTAGTCCAATTTAATCCAGCAACCAAATCACAGCGCTTGGTCTTTAATAAAGTTATATATATATAGAAGAGAATGACTATTTAAAGAGTCGAGTAGCGCTTTTATATAATCCATTTCTATTAAGAGGTCCCATAAATAATTTTTTATATATAAATAAAGCACGAGATTCACGACTCAGTAGCTAGCATCCAAGCACTAGGCTATTGCAATCCCTGCGCATGTGTGTTTTAATTAAAGCTCACTACTTTATTTATGCTTATTCATTTTCTTTTTATCCGTTCACAGTCTTTTTAAAAGAAAATAATTAGTGATCTTGGCGGCAATAACCTTACGTATTATTTGGGGAGTTAATGGGGATTATTCCCAGTCAACTTTGTGAGCTTCATTAATTTGAGTTAGGTGAGAAGGAATGCCAAAGTAACGGGGAAATCCTAGAGAATAGACTATGAAATAATTGGGGTAAAATTTGCATTTGTTCAAATGAATCTTTGATTCATATATTAAACAAGACTAATCATGGCCGAGTATCACTTATTTTCTAGTGTTTATATGATGCCTGTCTGGTAAAGTGTTTTAAAACCATTTTCACAAAAAAAAAAAATTTGATAAAATGAAAACTAAAAAAAACCAAGTTGTACTTTCAAGATTCGAGAATGCGTCAGTCATAGCTTAATTCAGAAACATTTTTCAAGAACAAAACAAGAAAAACATTTTTATCCAATTTCCCCAAAATGTCTATTAAGTGTATGCACCAGGGACACAAGCCGTAATGTTTTCTCTTCTTCGTTTTTTTTTTTTTTTTCTAGCATTTAAAAGTTAAAAAGAGGAGAGTAATCCATACTTAAGTGGTTAATATAACTCCAAAAATCAATATTTAAATAACCAACCAACTCCATCTTCTTAACTGTGGAAGTCGAATCTCTCTTCCTCCATTGATATTTAAATAAATAAAAAACCGAAAAAGAAAATGAGGAACCAAATGCAGAGACGTACCAACACGAACTCTCTACGTACACAGAAATTAAAAAGCAGAAAAAATAACACCACTTATATAACTTAAAAGCTTGCACACGATCCAATGCATGGATCGATCCAGTAGTAATTGGCTTACTAATAGTGGTGGCAATCCTTGTTGGTCTCAGTGTTTGGCTCCTTGCAGTGCGGTGGTTTAGGTGTTTTGTTTTTGTCACCGTGGCACTTGCCAGCTTTTTCTTCTTCTGGGCCGCAGGACGCAACTTTCGCCGGGTTTTGTGCTATATCGGTGTAGAAGTTGGAATCGCCAACCCCGAGGAACCTTATGCTGAATTCTGAGTCCAACATGAACTCCAAGTCAAAGTCCAACTCAGAGTATGCAATACGACATGCCGTGCCGGTGAGACCATTACACCTCGAAGAGGAGGAGTAGCGGCCGCCGCTGACGATGCTACCGTTGATGTTAATGCAATGACTTGTGGTGGTCAGCAGGGCTATGACCATCACCACAATCATCACCTTCATAGCTGACAGAGCTGCTCCTGAGTGACTCATTTTTTTCTTCTTCTTGTGCTGCATGCACTCCTCAAGCACACACACACGTATTTATAGAAAAAGAACATCTCTTTACTCTTCTAACACACAAATTACAGGTTGACACGTGTATAACATTATTTACGTATTGGTGGAAGAAAAATATAAACTCCTGTGCATAAAGAGCCAGAACAGTAATTGTTTTTATAGATCAGCACGAGATTCACGACTAATCAGTATCGATTCAATTCAAGACCAAAAGTGGTGCACTAGCTACCCCTGCGGTCCCTTCGTTTTGTGTTTTTTTAAATAAAAGTTACTAACTTCACTTTTCTTTATGCTTTTTATTAATTTGCTTTTTATTTGTTTACAAACTTTAGGTCTTTCCAAAGGACTTAGAATTATTGCTGATGACGGCAGCAATCTTACGTATTGGGCCACAACAAAACGAAAAGCCACCTAACGAGGAGATATTTTTTTAGCCAAAGTTAGGATAGGATGATGAAGGATGTTTACTCACAAACTGTCACAATGTCATATGACTTCAAATACGAGACTACTAATCTATAAATTAACATTGTTTTTTCACTAGGCCAAACTTATTAACAATTATTTAGGATAAATAGTTTATGTAAAACAAATTACGGAGGGTTCCAAGTAATTTGTAAAGTTCAAATTATCACAAAATTGAGGGTTCCAAAGAAAAAATGGTGGAGTGGCTTTAGGAGGTTTTTTTTTTTTTTTTTTTTTTTTTTGTGTGTTGGTTGGGGTGGGGGGGAGGGGTGTATAGACCGTAATGATTTCTTTGTTGTACTCATTTAGCTAATTTAGTTTGTATATTTTTTATTTAAACGCTTTTTCTTAACATGAGATCATGTTCTGTAAGTCAAGGCCCTTTTTGTTGGGTAGGCCTCATTGAAAGTTTAATCGCTATTATAATTAATTAGAATACTCAATTTGTTTAAAATATGAAATTTATGTTAAACTTAGGGGTTGTGTAGCAAATTAGGATTTTAGAGGATAATCTGTTCTATAAAGCAACAATGTACAAAAACTAGTATAAACAATGTTATGTGTTGATAAGGAAAATTCTTTAACTTCTCTTCGCACTATGATAAAAAGTCTACAAAAACTGGTGTAGGAATTTTACCAAGTATAAATCCTGAACCCAACCTAAACCCTAATAACAAGCAAAACCCGAACACTAATGACAAGAAAATTATCATCAAGAAACAATAAAATCATGGAAAAAGAAAAAAAAAACCCAACAAGCACAATTGATTTGAAGTGAAAAAAAATGAGTACCTTGAAAGATGGAGAAATGTTGTTCGTCTTCTAAAACCTAGAAAAAAAAATTATTGTGTTATGAAATCCTTTTGGGGTGGCTGGACTTTTAGGCAGGGCCCAATGGAGACTCTAATTGGGGCAGAACCACCTTAGGGCTGCAAAGTATAGCAACCCACCTCAAAAACCCATCTCCAATGGAACCAGATTGGGCTCCAAAAGACCAAGCCCGGCCAGAGCAAACAGCTGTAGCTTACTTGCCCGGTAGTGTACGTATTTTAGAGTAGGGGTGGGCATCTCATCCCAATTATCCGCGTACCGACCGTACCGTACCGACGGTTTGGTGAACGGAAACAAAATTCCTAACCCGACGGTATAATTATTCCGATCCGATCCGTACCGAAATGTTTGGTTTGGTTAACGGAAACAAAATTCCTAATCCGACGGAAACCCATGCCGATCCGATATTTATACTTATTTTATTATTTAAATACAAAACAAGAAACCAAAGGTAAATACAATCAGCATTTTGTATCACTCTTTTATCACAACTGTATCACTTCTTTATCACCATTGTGTCACTACTTTATCACCATTGTATCACTGCTTTATCACCATTGTATCACTTATCCGAGTAGTGTAGCACTTTTTGGTCAGAGAGGAATTTATGAACTTCCTATGTTTTCCAGTTTCGACCTTTGTCCTGTTTTTTACCTGTAACTTTCCAACTGTTGATCCAAATTTTATGTTCTTTATATGGTTGGATTCAGCATAAAAAAATAAAGAACCCAGCACGGAACAAATGTCAAAATCATTTACATAAATGTAGAGAATTCAATAAAAAGGACACTCAAAAGTTCAAACAACAAACACAAGTGGCTCCCAATACATCTTGAGTACATATTGAATTAGGTTATTAGATTTTTATATTTTAAAAGGATAATTTGGTGTATTTCTTCAAGAACTTATGTTATGTGAAAGTATTATAAATTATATTTTTATTAGTATGTTTTTATTACGGTAGTACCGGCCTACCGACCCGTTTCGAACCGAATGTTAGGTTAACCGATCCGAAGTCTACTGAAGTCTTTGGTTTGGTTAACGGAAGAGCCCTCTACCGTTCCAAACCGATCCGCGCCCAGGCCTATTTTAGAGCCACACCAGAATTTTTGGAAGTCTTTTAAAATCATCTAAAATCCAAATTGACTTGACTTCAAAAACTCACAAGTAATCTTCCTCATTTATTTTCTTGGCAGATGGAACAAGAAACACTACACAGAATCCCAACCCCAAATCATTGACAAATTATTTGCTCTTCTTCTCAAATCCTTTGTTACACAGAAAAGTAAAAAAAATTGAATTTCCAAATCATAAACATGAACACAAGAGAATCAATACACACTTCCAACAACTTCAATGATACAATGAACACACCATATCAATTGAACCTTTATTCTGTACGTACTACTTACAACCACCAAACCTAGCACACACAAGTTGCACCCAAATTTGGCAGAAGATGAAATTACGTCGTTTGGGTCGTCAATTGTGGTAGCAGTCGCGATTGTTGATGCCGTGAGTTGTGGTCAACAGGGTCAACGCCACCATCGCTAACAGAGCTGCTGATGAACAGTGACCCATTTGTATGTGCCAGTAGCTTTTCTTTTTTGCTCTTTTGAAGGGTGATGTTGCACTCATCAATTAAAAGGATCATGGGGTGTGGGTAGGGGTGGGCACGGTCCGGATTGAATCGGTTTCACGTCAAAACCACGGCCGAACCAATTAAAATATAACGGTTTGGTTTGGTGCGGTTTGGATAAAAGTTATAAGGGAAACTGAACCAATCCAAACCAATTTAAGACGGTTTGGTTCGGTTTGGTTCGGCCGGTTTGGGCCTAAGCCCAATTCTCTTTCTTTTTGTATTTTTTCAACATTATTAGCCCAATTATAACCAACAAATGCACAACTTACTTCTTACATAAATTATCTTCTAGAGTACGAAACCATCCTAAAGCTCAAAAGGTCATAAAACTTCATATTTCACTAACTAATATAGCTCAATTCAAATATTCATATATAGTTATTAACTAATTAGAGTATTACACATATAAAATAAAATAAAATAAATAAATATACACATAAACGGTTCGGTTTAGTTTAAGCCGGTTTACAAAAGCTCAAAACCAAACCAAACCAAATCATATACGGTCCGGTTTGGTTTGGTTTTGACTAAGAAAAAGTCAAACGGTTTGAAAACCAAACCGGTAATTACGGTTTGGTTCGGCCGGTTTCATCGGTTCGGCCGGATTGATGCCCACCCCTAGGTGTGGGTGATTGAGGAGGACCAAGTTGTTATTGGGATGCGGACCCGTTTGATATTTTAGAAGATAATCAAAAGTTTACTACTTGGAGGTTGTATCCACCTCATATATTTTTTTTCCGCACCAGTTTTCTAAATATAGAAGACGTCAACCCTAGCTAAAAAACTTATTGATAACGGGGATAACATTGTTTTGCTAAGGTAGGTTCTTCCATAAACTTTTCTTTTTATGCTATTATTGATTTATAATGTATATGCTTGACGGTTAAGAGAAAATGACCCCTTACATACAAAGCACCCTAAAAACCTTTGCTGACTCTGAAAGTAATAATATGGCTATTGAAAGTGTATTTTTAGTTGGCTATTTCCTAGCAAATATAAAGAGTCTGTAAGTTGGTTATTCCTAGTCTTAGAATTAATTGTAACTTACGACGTTGGAGCTTGCTGTAAAGGAGGAGCATGCTTGACTAGTGTTACACGGCAAAGCTCTTTTCTGGCAAGAATCATTTGCATTCATATATGATTTGTATTCCCAATTAAAGATTGATTTGGTGTAAAGTCTATACAAATCTGCATAGAGTCTTAAATAAGAAAGAGGTTTAAATAAGGCCAATCTCTTTGTTTATTAGGTAAAAGAGTTAACCTAGTATATAAAGCGTTGGGCTGGAAGTTTTTTTAACCTCCTTTTTGCACTCTAATCAAAATCGTGAGATTGTTTTATAAGAACAAGGGAGAGAGATAAAAGGCTGTTAGGTTCTTAGATTTATCTAGGTGATACTCTGAGAGCATAACATGTCATTCATTCATCGTGGAACTTTGTGGAAGCTTTGCTTGTGAGGAAGATCAACTTGCGTGAATTGGTGTTCATCCAAGAGAAAGTGAAGAGGACGTGTTCGTACAAGACAAGAGTATTTGATCAATCTTCTTTTGTGGTGTAAGAAAGTATCAATTGAGTCTTGTATATGTCCTTAAGTTTTTAGTGAAATTGGCTGTGTACCTTGAAGTTTTTCTCTCCTGTGTGGAGGATTTTTTCCTCGTGCGAGATTTCATACAAATACTTTGTCTTCATTTATTTTCTCAGTTTGTTGTGTTTTGATTTTTTTTGCTGTGTAGTACCAAGGATTGAATCACATATCAATCCTGCATATTGCATTTTAACATTGATCTATCAAGGTTTACAATTACAGCTATGCTTTCTGAAAGTAATAATTTATATTTTACATGAATATAGAAATGACAATAATGTTGCAAATGCAGTTCTTGGCGTTTTATTTGTATAAAATTGTACAAGTGTACATATATTGGCAAAGTATAAAGATAGGTTTTGCTTTTTAATCTTTTTGTGCCCAGAGTGAACAAGTTAGGTGAGAAGGAATGCCAAAGTAACGTGGAAATCCTAAAGCATAGACTATGAAATAATTCGGGGAAAATTTGCATTTGTTCAAATGAATCTTTGATTCATATATTAAACAAGACTAATCATCGCCAAGTATCACTTATTTTCTAGTGTTTATAAGATGCCCAAAATTTCTCCAATAATGCTATATAATTCACTCCTTTAAGGGTCCGTCTGGTAAAGTGTTTTAAAATCATTTTCATAAAATATTTTCGAAAAATGAAAACTAATTACAAAACGAATATATACTTCTAAGATCCGAGAATGCGTCAGTTAGTTTAATTCAGAACAGTTCTTGAAAAAATTTCTATTAAGTCAAGATGTGAGTTTCTAACACAAATGATTAATATAACACAAATTTAATATCCATATTTGAAGAAGCAACCAACTCCATCTTCTTAACTGTGGAAGTCGAATCTCTCTTCCTCCATTAATATTTAAAAAGAAAACAAAAAAGAAAATGAAGAACCAAATGCAGAGACGTACCAACACAAACTCTCTACGTACACAGAAAGAAAAAAGAAGACACCACTTATATAACTTATAAGCTTGCACACGATATAACGCATGGATCCATCCATGCAGTAGTAATTGGGTTACTAATTATGGGGTCCTTGCAACCTGGTGGGATATTTTTGTTTTCCCGACTGTGGTAGGGATCGTCCGTACCAAATCGGTTGCAGGATGCAGAGTTTCCCCTTTCTCTTGATGTATCGGTGGGGTGGTAGGAACCGCCATCCGCGAGGAGCCTTATGCTGAATTCTGAGTCCAACATGAACTCCAAGTCAAAGTCCAACTGAGAGAATGCAATACGACATGCCGTGGCAGTGAGACCATTACACCTCGTAGAGGAGGAGTAGCCGCCGCCGCTGACGATGCTACCGTTGATGTTAATGCAATGACTTGTGGTGGTCAGCAGGGCCATGACCATCACCACCATCATCACCTTCATAGCTGCACAGAGCTGCTCCTGAGTGGCTCATTTTTTTCTTCTTCCTGTGGTGCATGCACTCCTCAAGCGCGCGCGCACACGTATATATATAAAAAGAACATCTCTTTCTAACACACAAATTACAGGTTGGCACGTGTATAACATTATTTACGTATTGGTGGAAGAAAAATATAAATTCCTGTGCATGAAGAGCCAAAACAGTAATTATTTGTATAGATCAGTACGAGATTCACGACTAGTCAGTATCGATTCAATACAAGACCAACAGTGGTGCACTAGCTACACCTGCGGTCTCTTCGTTTGTGTTTTTTTAAATAAAAGTTACTAACTTCATTAGCTTTATGTTTTTTTTATTAATTTTCTTTTTATTTGTTTATAAACTTTAGGTCTTTCCAAAGGACTTAGAATTATTGTTGATGACGACGGCAACAATCTTGCATATGGAAAGGTTTTTCTCACACACACACTGCTACAGTGTTATAGGGCCTCGCATATGAGATCACTAATCTATAAATTAATTAGGATAAACATTTTATGTACAACAAATTACGGAGGATTCCAAGTAATTTGTAAAGTTCATTTGAGTGGGGTGTGTATGTAGTTGTAAATTATCACAAAATTGAGGGTTCCAACCAAAAAAATTAGATGGTGGAGTGGCTTTAGCAATTAGATTAGTGTTATAGGACCTCGTATATGAGATCACTTATCTATAAATTAACGCCCTTTTTCATTAAATCAGACCTAGACAAAAAAAAAACCCAACAAGTACAATTGATTTGAAGTGAAAAAAATGAGTGCCTTGAAAGATGGAGGAATGTTGTTCGTCTTCCACCACCGAGAGAAAAAAATTTGTGTTATGATAATGAAATCCTTGGGGGTGGCTGGACTTTTAGGGTGGGGCCCAATGAAGACTCTAATTGTGGCTGAACAACCTTAGGGCTACGAAGTATAGCAACCAAGATCACAATTGTATGGAGTTGGTTGAAGCCAGTGGAACCCAGTGGGCCCCATGCAGAATATACAGCTGTAGCTTACTTGCCCGGTAGTGTATGTATTTTAGAGCCACACCAGAATTTTTAAAGTCTTTCAAAATCATCTAAAATCCTAATTGACTTGACTTCAAAAACTCACAAAGTAACCTATCCCATCTCCTATTACAGTCACCACCCCAACCACCATAGCTGTCCGAGCTGCCACCATGAGCCAATGGAGATCGGCCCACCACCCTCGATTTCCCCTGCTCGTCCCCCTCCTCCGTTCGGTCTTCCTACGGTCGACGTTGCTATGAAGGAAACATTTTTTAATAGTAATTTGATGGAATGGACATAATTTGCTAAGCGAACCAAACAGACAAAACAGAGTTTAGTAATAAAGTCTGGTTAGGATTTCGCTATCCTTGCAAATTGCAATGCATACCCACTAACACACAGACACACACCACAACTGGCCATTTTTTTATAATCTTTCTCATTTATTTTCTTGGCAGATGGAACAAGAAACACTACACAGAATCCCAACCCCAAATCATTGACAAATCATTTGCTCTTCTTCTCAAATCCTTTGTTACACAGAAAAGTAAAAACAATTGAATATCCAAATCATAAACACTTACAACAAGAGATTCAATACACACTTACAACAATTTCAATGATACAATGAACACACCATATCAATTGAACCTTTATTCTATACTTACTACTTACAACCACCAAACCTAGCACACACAGGTTGCACCCAAATTTGGCAGAAGATGAAATTACGTCGTTTGGGTCGTCAATTGTGGTAGCAGTCGCGATTGTACCTTGTCTGATCGCAATGGGGCGGCGGGGGATTTCTGTTGGAGCCGGGATGGCAAGGACCGAAACGCTTCCGATCACACGACACCGCTCTTCTGAAATCCACTGCCGATCTGGCTACACTTGAACCTCCGGCCAAGATCCTTCTGCTGCTTTCCGAGTCCGTCAGGAACTCCATGCCCTCCAAGTCGCTGTTTGCAATGAGGCATGATGGGTCGGTGAGGCCGTCGCACCACGTGGCCCTGCCGCCGCTGCTGTTGTTGATGCCGTGAGTTGTGGTCAACAGGGTCAACGCCACCATCGCTAACAGAGCTGCTGATGAACAGTGACCCATTTGTACGGTGCCAGTAGCTTTTCTGTTTTGCTCTTTTGAAAGACGATGCTGCACTCATCAATTATAAGTATCATGGGTGTGGCTGATTGAGGGGGACCAACTTGTTATTTGGGTGTGGACCCGTTTGATATTTTAGAAGATAGGGTTTTTAACTGTAGAGGTCCTTGAACTTTACTTCGAGTTACAATTGAGTCCTCAAACTTTTTTTTTAAGGCAATTAGGTCATCGAACTCTCTCATCCGTCCCAATTAAGTCATTCCGTCAATTTGGCCGTTAATTTAAGGGCTAAAAATGTCCATCTCAATTAAAATATTTTAAATTTTAAAATTGAAAAAAAATTAAAAAAAAGTGAAAAAATAATATTTAAATAAATAAATAAACTTAAAAATAAAAAATAAAAATCCAAATCCCTCTCTCTCTCGTGCCCTGCCGCCGCTGCTGTTGTTAATGCCGTGAGTTGCGGTCAACAGGGTCAAATTCCATCACTAACAGAGCTGCTGATGAACAGTGACCCATTTTTATGGTGTCAGTAGCTTTTCTTTTTTGCTATTTTGGAAGGTGCTGCCGCACTCATCTATTATAAGGATAATGGCTGTGGGTGATTGAGGAAGACCAACTTGCTGTTGGGGGGTGTGGACCCGTTTGATATTTTAGAAGATAATTAGGATTTGGGATAATCCAAAAGTTTACTACTTGGAAGTTGGATCCACCTCTTTTATTTTATTTTTTTCAGACCCCTTTTCTAAATAGTAGAGGTCAACTCTAGCAAAAAAAACTTACTCGGGGATAACACTATTTTGCTATCCCTGACAAATAACACAATAATATGTGGAAAGGTTATTCTACGTGTCATTGTGTTATTGGCTAGGATAGTAAAATATGTTATCCCTATTGCATGAGAGTTTCTCTCACAAGACATGTCTATATTATATCTTATCGGCCTCTCATGCCATGACACGTGCAAAGAACCCAACACCAAACAGGGCCCAAGAACCCACATTGACTAGCCTAGCCTCACAATCGGTAATGGCCCCTCGACACCAACAAGACACTTGATCTGACTTGGTGTTGTATATGCACCACTAATCATCTTATTTTGTGAATTTGGTGTTGTATATGCACCATTGATCATCTTATTTTGTGAACTTGGTGTTGGATATTTACTATGAATTAAGTAGAACGTTATGTTGTGAAAATTGGCTGGCTATGATGTTGGGATGGTTTGGAGCTTGTCTCACCATGTTTGAAGGAAGAAAGGAAGCATAAAACCAAGTGTATAGGTCATGTGGCTAGTGGTTCAGCAATTGACAAACATATAGTTGGTTTTCGCAAACTGTGATGGCAATTGCATGTTGTGTTTGCAATTACTTAGTGACGGTTTGGCAATTTGTGTTAGGGAAGTTAAGCTTTCACATTTGGGAAATGTTCTCAAAATATAGGCATGTTCCCAAAGTTTTGAAAAATTTAATACTAATTTTTGGACATGGAATTATAGTAAAAATAGTTTCTAATCAAAATATTATATCACCTCAAAGAAAATTTTAAAAAATTTAGTCCCAGTCCAAGCATACGCCAAACACAGGATAGTACTATTTTCGTTATCCAACTTCTTAATCCGACATTACACCAAATGCATGACAAGTTTTATCCAACTTATGTCAGGCCAAGCCAATCCAAGACAATCCCAGTATTTAGTCCAGTCCATGATTGTCCGCCGTACAAAACGAGCCCTTAGATTTTAGCCTAATTCTTGCCCACACTTTAAGAAAAATATTCATCCTAAGCCTTTACAGCGCAGAGTCATAATTCAAGCCCCTATCACACATTGTATTTCAATATTTTGAACTGTCTAGTTTTTGGATATTCTCTTAAAGATCATCTCTGCAAAAAAATCACTTGAATACGAAACCATTTGACCACTCATAGTCTTTTCTTGAAGCACTGGATTCGTCTATTTTGTTAGTCTCAATTAGATGCCTTAATGATTTTCAATTTGCATGATCTTTTGTAATCATGATCTATGAATGAAGATTTGAAAAATATATGGTTTGGATCGTTGAAAAATAAAATCTATTAATAAAAAAATTGAAGTCTTACCATTGCCATGTCAGTATACATAAAGAATTGGGAAATTTGGATAAATACGACCTGAACTTTTGGCTATGTACGCTAATACCACTTGAACTTTGAATTTTTATTTTTAATCACCTAAACTTTGTAAAGTGTTGCAATCCACCATCTATATCTAACTCTGTTAAAATTTCCATTAAATTTAATGACATTTCCATCAATTCACTATAACTAAAAATAATTACAAAAATAAAATTTAGAAAAGAAAAAAAAAAAAACCTAATTGCACCACACCTTCCCTAGCCCTACCCTTTTCCAACGCCAATTCTCCCCAAACCCTCATGGGGAGTTAAACTCATTTTTATATTTTCATACAAAACTTTAGAAAAAAAAAATAAATCAGAAACTCATCCATGATTTGGACCACATGTGATATTGTTTGGATGTGGTCACCAAATTCTTGCCAAGTCAAGTGGTCTCAATCCCAGCCAAGTCAAGTAGTCTCAATTCCAACCAAGTCAAGTGGCTCCAATTCCAGCCAAGTCAAGTGGTTCCAATCTCAAACCAAGTCAAGTGGTCTCCAAAGGGGTCTAGCCAATAAACAAATAGAAATAAATATATAAAATTCAACTAGTTGGGTTTGGAATAAATGATCAGTTAAGTAAATTCAAGATTTGGAGTTGTCTCACCAGCCACTTGTGAAACCTTTTTACCAGCCAACTCCTCACAAAATTCTAGCTAGGTTTCCAACTAACTATTGCAAACGGCTGGGTTTCCAGCCAACTCATGCGATTCGGATCTTCTCCTTGCAACAGCCAACCGGGTTTTCTAGCCAAAGTAAGGCCAGACAGCTGGATGTTTTCCTCCTTGCACAGCCGGGCTGGGTTTCCAGCCAACCTCAAGAAGTGGCAAGGGCGGTCTGTCAGATCTTCACCTTGCAAAGCCAGCTGCCCTCTCCGAAAAAATCCTAGCCAGATCTCCTATCAGGCGGCCAAGATTTTTCCAGGCCGGGCTGCTTCTTCACAAGCTGGCTGGGATCTTCTCTCAGGGATAAGCAGCTGGAGTTCCAGCATTGCTAGAGTTTTGATACGACTGAAGTTTTGGCGTGTCTGGGGTTTTGAGTTGGCTGGAGAATGAAGGTGTTGGCTAAGGTGTTCGAAAACTTGGGTTTGGCATAAGAGTCCATGTGGGCTCACCTTGCTATTTTTAAGTTGGGCAAGAGTTTGGAAGCCAAAATAGTCATTAATGGCCCAAATGTTATTCTTAAATTAATGGCATATATATATATATATATATGTATATTATGAAAGGGGGAAGAATGGGCATTATTGATAGGCATTTTTCATAAGCCTACATATATAATAATCAATTATTATATATGTAGTTTTCCTTATAAGGGTTGATATAATAATCCAAAGACTTTGTGGGCTTCTCAGGAGTTGATCATAAGTCAAGGAAGCTCATGCAACTCATTGGGAACTCATGCTACCCTAACATCGGTGGATTGTTTCCAGCCAAGACTAAAACTTCGGAAGTTGCAATGTCTCACCAGATCTCGAGACAAGTCTTGAAGGTTCAAGCCCAGCCCACGGAAGCAAACCCAACACTTTCGGATGTTTTCATGCACGTGACGAGATCCATCCAAGGAAAGCAATCAAAGAGAGTGATGTCAATCTAGAATATTCCTAAGGAGGAGAGAATCAAGTAATCAGATTTGCAATCTGATGATCTCATTCGAATCAATTCCACAAATTTAGGAAGCCACACAAGGAAATATTTTGAACGAAGTTGACCTTTGGCCATTTAATAGCCAACCCATGGGCTGACGGATGCCCCTATATAAACCTCATCAGACAAAGAGCAAAGGACCTTGACATCAGTCACAAAAACCAACTTTTTGTCTTTCATTTTTTTATCCATAGACTAGGTTTTTATTTTCCAAGCAAGTAGATAGATCAATTCTTTACTTTCGTTAGTGTAAGTTTAATTTCTTCTATTTTCTATTACGTTGTTTTAAGATTCAAGTTTATTCTTTTACTTTTAATTGTTATCAAATTTTCTTTAAGTTTAATTTAATTTCAAATTGCTTTATTTTATTGCATTTATCGTTTATATCGTTCTTATTTTGTTCTTCGTTTATTTTATTTTATTTTATTTATTGCTTTGATTTACTTTATCGCACTTTAATTTTTGTCTTTAAGTTTAATCGCATCTTTTAATTTAATTTGCATCATTATCATTAAATCTCAAAAATACTAAAATACCCATATGAAACCTAACCATCCTCAACTTCGAGGAAGTGAAAGAACCTAGGCTAAGAGAAGGTTCCTTGCTTAGCCGATCAATCAGCTAGTTAGAAGTCAGAAGCACAAACACAACAATCCAACTTTTCCATTCAAGCCAATCAGTGGCGTGGTGGTGGCACGCCTACGCAATCCAAGAGAAAAAGGACCAAAAGTTCCTTTCATAGGCTACCTCGGCCGAAAAGAGGAAAACATATATATACCATTTATATTAGATTTAATTTGAATTTAGGTGCATAGGCATAGCTATAGCCATAGCCATAGAATGCTCATTCATGGTTGGGTCGATGAGAGTAATTAGGTTAACTTTTTATTTTTTTAATAATTATTTTTAGTTACAGTGAATTAAAAAAAATGCCTTAAAATTTAACTGAAGTTTTAACAAAGTTAGACATAAGTAGTGGATTGCAATACTCTACAAAGTTCTTGTGGTTAAAAAGAAAAATTAAAAGTTCAATTACAGGGTACAAAATACGACGTTGGTACTGAAAATAAAATAAAAACAAGTATTTTCTATAAGAAATAAAAAGCAAGTGTAGAGTGGTTGGTACGAACCAAATCGTATAAAAAAACTTGACCAATATTGTTTTGACTTGTAGTTAATGTCTTGAACCACGACGGTTAGATATTATTGTTTAGTTTGTAGCGCATCTCCACAGATTCTTCTACAATTTTTTTAACTTCTAAGTCGGTATGAGTCGAAAGCATCGGAGCCCACAACTTTTTTCGCACACATTACACTTTCGTTGCATAGATTTGAAAAAAATAGCGGGTTCTATTTAGGTATAAAGTGTGATGCAAAATATCGATTATAAAATCACTTTAAATTTCAAGAGGTAATATAAAATTTAATCATAATTTTAAGGGGTACTGAACTGAGGCAATCAAGTTTGTTTGAATTCAACTACAAGAACATGAAAATGCAATTCTGTCCTGGACTATATTTAGCTCGATGACTAGAGATGACCTTAACGAATTACGAGAGAACAGAAGTCGAGATCAAAATTACATAACAAGTCATATTAAACAAACGTATTATTGAAGAAGACTTTAAAATTATCAATTGTAAAATTACACTTTAATATTTGCATTATATATATATTTTTTTTGTTCTGTTGACTTGTAAGTCTAAACTATTTTTCTCTTCTTCTTTTTTTTGGTTCTTTTCCCAAAAGTGAACAGACATGGCAAAGCAGGACAGAGACCGGTTAAACGATGTCGTAGCCGGCACGGCATTTTCTCTCTGAAAACTCATGGCTACTGGATTTGACCAGACTATCCTTAAGCAATAAGCATATTGCAAAGTATACGCATAAATAGAAAAGCATAGACAAGGTCATTAACGTCATTCCAAAATAGTAAACGGTGACAAAGCAAAAACGGGGAGGGGGACAAATAAAAAATGCCAAGCTGGCAATTAGACAAAACGCAAAAAATACAGGTGCTCCTCTCCTCTTCGTCTCTGTTCCTCTTTCTCTGTCTGAATTTAGAATCCGAGAAAGCTCGAAATCCGATTAGCTCTCGTAATCATCCGTGCTAATCTGTAAGCCTAATTCGATTTTTGCTCATCTTCCGATCTATGCTAGATTTTACATAAGATTTTGAATCTTCATCATTTCGATTTTTAATTTTTCAATTTTCTAAAAAATGTCACTAATTAAAAACTATTGGTCATTGGTGTTTGTATAAATCTGATATTGCATTTAGCTTCATCGATTGTATTTTCAGTGTGTGTTGTTTGGAAAATCATAGTTGATTAGGTTAGGAAATTGAGGTAGTTGAGTTTTCTAGGAGACTTGAATGGTTGCTGAGGAAGTTGAGGGGAAATTGAAATATGGGTCTCATTTCAGATTTGCTATTGGTGTTGAAGAATTAGAAGTCAACCAAGCCAAATAAAAGGTTTAAATAAAAAAAATATATAATAATTTTCCTTTGTTTATGACCCTGATCTTAGACTATTATTGATGTCGAATAAAAGGTTTGAGTATACTGTTGGTTTTTTTCTCCGCATTTTCCCAGCAACCAAACAGAGCTTAATACGTAAATTACCAGATTAGTTGCAAACTTCTGAAAGTTAGTAGCCAGAATTGTATGTTTGTGTTATTGATCTTGGGGGCTAAATGTGGGTCTTTTGTTGAAGGTAGTGGGCTAATTGATGAAATAGAAGAGACCCATTTGATTTGAATTTGGCAATTGAAAGGGTCCAAGAACTTTGTTGAAGATGGCCTGCAGAGGGTGCTGGGAGTGCCTATTGAAGCTATTGAACTTTGTTCTGACCCTTGTGGGGCTGGCCATGGTGGGTTATGGGATCTACTTGCTGGTTGAATACCTGAAAGCTGCTGACACAGTTGCCATGTCTTCGCATGTGGGTGACAATCAAGCTTTGATACAGCTCAGCCGACCTATGCTCATAACTGTGTCTCTTTCATCTAATATCTTGGATAATTTGCCAAAAGCTTGGTATGCCTACTACCTAATTGATTAAACTTCTTTTTCAGTTTTTTGAGTTATAGCTAGTTAATCTTTTATTTTATTACAATTGAGGGTATCTGTTGTTTATTTTGATTTTAGATATGGCTTAAACAAGACAACAACGATGATTATGACAGACTTATCTTCTTACAGTTGATATCACATAGTTATTATTTATTTCAAATTAGATATTGTAGACTGTATGTAAGTTTAGAGAAGTAGAAAGATGATATAATATGATTGAAAACCTTAGGAATGAAATCATTTTCCTCCCAATTTTTTTTTAATCCAACTGGAGATTTCTCTTAATTAACTAGTCTATTATCTTAGTTAACAGTTTGGATGTGAAATGAGTCTATAATTTAGAAACTTAGCTTGACTTTGGTTGTTGCGGAAATTTTTGTTTCTCTGTTTTGAGCGATTTATTCAAATGCATATTAAGAATTGTAGATCAAAAGGAAATACAATATGGTTCCACCCAAAGACTTGGACATTTTGAGCCGCCATCCAAGCACAAGTACCTTGGTTTATAAGAATATTTTTGGCGTAGAAAGTCTCAAATTCAGGATCTTCTGCTGCAGGTATTCCTCAGTAACAAATTCATAGGCACGAAGTTCAGTTTTATTGTTTGTTTCTTTGTTTGGTTGAGTAATATTGCCTATCCTAGTGTGTTTATGGACCCACTGGACCAGACGCGTCTCAAACTCAAGCATTTACCTTTTTGGTTAGAGACTAATGTCTTGGGGCTAACGGAAGACCTGCTCAAGGACCTACCTCTTTAGGTAAATATCTAATGCATTGTCTGACCGGGGAAGATTTTGTGGAACTCCTCCGAGGTATCCCTATTTTGCTGGATCCTTATGGCTACAATGGATGTGCCTGTGTGCTCCTTCAAGTGAATTTTTGCTCATATGTCCTGCAAGAAAACCTATATGGTGTGGTGGTGGATCGCGAGGTCTATGAAGTGTACAGGAGAAGTTATCTGTAAATATGTTGTGGGCATAAGAAAGCCTAATAGGCCTTTTCTGTGTTGGAGCCTGCACCCAAAGTCTAGGCACAAGGATGATCATGTGATCCCTGTGCCTAGATATCATGCAGAGCTAGAGCTTCCTACTACAATTTTGCGCCTGGAATCTGATGTAAGATATTTAGGGTACCGTGCAAAGAATCTAGGCACATAAGTCTTCGTGTAGAGGATCTGGAATCCCGATAGGGCTGATCACTATGTGATGAAGAGGTGCCTACTCTAGGCGTCAAGACACATAGTGGATCCCTCCTATCTCATCTCTCATATAACATTTGGTCACACTAAGATCTCATCCTAGTCCAATCCTTACATGTTGAGTATAGCACCATCCAGCTTCACAAATGGGCGCATTTATTTCATTAATATTTTATATTTTCATTTTCCCCTTATTTCTTGTATAGGTTAGGAGTAGGATCACAAGGATTTTCCCATTTCTTGTTTTCTATAAATGAATGTCATTTCTAATCAAGCTCTTGATACGATAACAAAGTTCAATAAGCTATTATGTGTTCACCTATATAATATTAATAGGGACTTTCATATTAGAGAAATTATTTGAAGCCCTAAACTTAATTATACGTCTGATCCACCATTGTATCTCTGTAAATTCTATTGGAAGAAAGTAGAGTGTACTGTCTATCAGCTGTACTTACATCTTTATTATCTTTGAGCCATGGCCTTTTTCACATTGATTACTTAAGCATTTTAGTGATGCCTTTGAAATCATGTTTATATGATTGTTTCGAAGGGATATCAACTCCATTCTCATTATAAAGGATAGATTCTATCTTGAGAAGTTATGTTGTCGGAACCCTTCCCTAGCCAACCAAGATATTGAGGTAATGATCTTGAAAGGACTTACTCAGTGGTCAAATGGGAGTCCATTACTCTCTCACGATTAAGAGACTATTTCTGTAATGAGAGTACTTTAATAGACAGTCTTGCACTAGTTATTGATCAGAAGTCCTGTACTTAATTGGTTGAGATCACTAGTCTATTTTTTCTTTTTCGTCTGAAGAATAGTCTATCATATAGGTCAGTTGTACAGCAATTTTCACAAATAAGGTCTTCACTCTCTTCACTGGCTGTGATTCATTTATAGTGATGAGCATCTGTGGTTCACATCCCCTTTATGTAAAATAAATGAACCTGTAACTTACTCATCCTAGATCTATGCATATTCTTGCATTTTTACTTTTATATAGATATTGAAGAGTCATACCTGTTGAATTCAAGCTACTAATTCTTTATTTTTTCCCTCCATTAAATGTCACATGCTTTTTCAGGTTCATCTACTTGTTTATTGGAATTGGAGCAATTATATTTGTCATCTCTTTGTTTGGTTGCGTGGGTGCCATGACACGGAATGGCTGCTGCTTGAGTTGTGTATCCTAATTACTCAATATTTTGTCTAAATGGTATATCAGATAATAATGTCATGGTCTTTCAGCTATGTGATATGCCTACAACGGTGTCATACTAAAATAACGCTGAATTACACTCATAGAACATGGTAGCTGATAAATATACTTGATGTACAGTGCATTTGAGTTATACTCTTTTATTTTCAAAAATTGGTTTCCCTAAGTCGTCATAGTATTCGGTTTTGCTGATCCTTTTGATATTGGTAGAGCTGGGAGGTGCAGCCTTTATATTCTTTGACAAAAGCTGGGAAGCTGTAAGTTCTATTATTAACTGATGTTTTGAAATTTTAGTTGGTAATGGTATGATTGGCCATCTAATCAGTGTCATAATTTGTTTTCCAGGAAATCCCAACAGATAAAAGTGGAGATTTTGAGATGATATATGCATTTCTGAAAGCTCACTGGGACATTGTTAGATGGGTTGCTCTTGGAGCCGTTGTCTTCGAGGTAACTAAAGTATCCAAAATCTTGTCAGGGTCTCTTCAGTTTCGACATATTTTGGTTTGAGTTTTTGTTCCTTTGGTGGAATTATGACTACATCCTTCAATCAACTAAAGGAAGACTGCTTTGGCATGACCGTCTCTTTTCTGGGAGGGAAAAATGCCCCCCGCCTGCCCCCTTTTATTTGGAATTGTATTTAAATTTTTTTTTATTCCCATATAGAAATATATAAGAAGTATATAAGGGGGTGGGCATCTTTTAGCTAGCAATGCATCACTGAAAGGAAACTGTAAAACATTATCTAACCTGATGCTTCTGTGGAACTTTACCTCTCTGTTGTTTCTCATTGGCTAGAATACTTGAAATGGGTGCTACCATGGCGTTCGTTCTTGCATGGCCTAATGAACATGTAGCATTGGAAGAAACATTTTATGCTTTTGATGTCAGCTTGTACTGGTTTGCTTATAAGTTGAATTTTATTTTGTTGTATGAATCCATATTTTCTAGTTATCTATTTTCTGCAGCTGGATTGATAGTAATCATGATTGATTTTACGATCTTCAAGTGTATTCTCAATTGCATGAACCAGGATCTTGCTGTATTTCTGAATGCATTTTCTTCATGGTCTTATTTTGTGTCTTCATCATAATGAAATGTTTGCATAAGTTTGATTAGTAGTAATTATGATTCATTATATGATTTAAAAGTGTATGTGCAATAGCATGAGCGAGGATCTTATTGTATTTCTAAATACAATTTCTTCGTGATATTGTTCCTGTTGGGGAATTCTTTCATTGCATGAAACTGATATGAATCAATTTTTCAATGGCGTTTGCAGATACTCTAGATAGATCAGTGGATATATAGTTATCTGTTCTGTAACGTTCTTCTTTTCTTATAGTAAAATTATATCTCTTATTGAAAACATTGACAGAACTGTTTTTATAAGAACAAAACCATTGAAATGTTAGTTCTAGAAATGGTGTTATATCAGATATTGCCAGCCAGCTGCTGCTAGAGTCTTCTGGTTGTAGTTAAAATTTCTTCGTAGACTTGTACATCTTTATCTTATATTGGTTAAGATTTCCTTGTGGTCTGAAAAATTTTGTACATTATTTGCTTTTTAGCTGCACAAAATCATTGCTAAGATGAGAGCGTTCTTCTATTGTGATTCTTGAATCCAGTGCAGTGAAAAAAATTGTTTGGTGTTTTCTTGGCCTAAAAGTTTCTTTTATAATGTTTCTTCATGGAATTTCAGGCTCTACTTTTCTTGCTAGCTCTTGTGGTTAGGGCAGCAAACAGACCAGCAGAGTATGACAGTGATGATGAGCTCATTGCTCCAAGGCAACAAATTAGACAGCCATTGATCAATAACAGGCCAGCAGTTCCGGCAACTGGTGTACCTGTTGCTGGGGCTAGTGATCAACGACCGAACAGAAATGATGCTTGGAGTACACGCATGAGGGAAAAGGTGAGGCATTATGGCAAAGAGTTTTCTTAAAGTTAGTATGACATGATGCATAGACGTAGCCATTTTAGTGATAGTGTAGAGTTAAGATCTGCATGTGCTAGTTTGCTTTAGATTTTGCTGATAATTCCATTTCATTTATATTTTTCAGGTCGAAATTTTTTTTATTTATATTTTTATGCTACACTCTCTTCCATAGTTTATGGTTCTAATGCCTGTTATCTTTTTTGTCTGGTGACTATGGTCACACTGCATGTAACCAAAATCAGTATGGGCTTGATACATCTGAGTTTACATACAACCCATCTGAGTCGAACAGGTTCCAGCCGGTACCAGCTCAGCCACAAGAAGAAAGGAGCCGATGCAGTATCATGTGATAAACGATGTGGATTTAACCCAAATTTAAACTTGGGTTTGGTTTCTGAAGACCACTTCTTGGACCGTGTTAGAACTTCAAGCTTTTCAGAGGATCGTCTTTTCCTTTTTGTTGAGTTTGTGTACAACAATTCTTTTCCTTTCCTTTTTTGTTTCAGGAGCTTTACTTATTCCCGGCGGAAAGTGTCTTCTCTTAAAATGTATTATCAGTTGGTGTGTAAATTGTACTGCTAGTTAGGGCTTCTTATGGAGTGCATATTTTTATGAACCGAGTCACTTGAGACCTTCTGGCAGTTGCAATTATCTGTTTGTTCTATTGGTTATAATTTCTTTTACCTAATTGATCAGCAAATTTCTGGTTCTATATGTTTGGACCAAGTGCAATGGTTTTCCAATTTCTTTTTCCTTCCATTTTTACTGTTTTTCTTTGAAGGATAAAAAAAACCCCAAGTTTAAACAGTAAAATATACGTCAAATCGCCTCGCCTGTGAAAACTTTCAATCTTTTGCTCTAGTTCCTAAAGCTTCCCAACCTAGCAGGCCCATGAAATCTGGTGATGCTAGAAATTGGGGTTCTGCTGCAAGGCAACTATGATGAGCTGAGCTGAGATTGACCCTCTCCTTAATCGTCAAGGCCTTCTCCAATCTCCGATACAAAACCAAATTCAAACCCAGAGGTTTGGGATAAAAATCAAATTTAGGGCTTGGGTTTTCTGGTGCATTGGAGAAGCCAAATCTAGGATTTGGGTCTTTGCACTGGAGATGGCCTAAAGATTGGCCAAGCTTGTTTACCGAGTCTTATCATATACGACATGTCGTTCTGCCAGATTACGCATGGTACAATTTACAAACAAGCACCTTCCCTCATACCGAGACAATTTTTTCGTTTAAGAAAAAAAGGACACACAGTTATGATATGAAGTGCGTACTCGTATTGTAGCTTTCCTTGCTTTCTTTGTGGTCCCAAAAATGTGGGAAGTGACAGCAAACTTGACTAGTTCTTCTACTTTCTTCTCTCAATCTGAGACTTTGAGACCGACATTTCATTGGGATTTTGCTTTCTTGTTTTGCGGGGTCTTTTTTGTTTGGGTTTGTTGGTGGATTGGGTTGTGACTTTTTATAGTGCTTTTTGGTGGTAGGGGCTGCCTTTAATCAATCGTCTTGACAATTTTGTAACAAACCTGTCCTATTGAAGACTGTCATAAAATTTTATCCTTTGACTGCTCCACTCGGCTTCCAAAACAATGGCCCAAAGTCAAAGATGAATTTCTATATCAATCATCAAGAAGAAATATGCTAGCATGAGTCACCTGTGGATACATGAAATATTATCAGCCATTGGTTAGTGTGGAACCAACTTGTTGGTGTACCGTGTACCTACTGGTATCTGGGGACGTAGACACACATTGCCGACCTCGTTGAATTTTCTGATCTCATTTACTTTACTTTACTTTTTACTCATATTGTTAATTGGTTTTAGTTTGATAATTCTCATTCTATAATTAATCGATCCAAAAGACAATCAAAGATGGATTTGTATTTCAATTTTATGCTAGCATTAGTCACATTTGTTCACTCGTCAACTATCGATGTGTATGAGACGAACAATGAAACACACATATCATCAACCACGTCACCCTGTGTGCATACACGCGACTGATGGTAGCATAACTCTTTCAAGAATTACAGTTATCCATGTTTTTTGTCTTCATCGCCACTATGATACAAAGAGCTAGTGTCACTTGTATAGGGTAATGCTCCCTAGATCTCCTTTTAATTTTATAAAGTTGGCCGCCAAGAAGAAATATCCGTAGAGTTAGAGACAAGTGGGTGTGGAATGAAATGGAAAATTCCAATCCGATTCCAATTTGAAGTTTTAAATATAAAAAAGAGAAGCCATACGCACGTTGGACAACGAAAGGGAAAGATGTCGAATATTGTCTCCTTTTTTTTGGCCTGAGATGTCGAATATTGTCCAGTCATTCAATTTGTGAAGAAGAAGAGAAGGATAACAAAAACAATACACAAGTAGGAAGGACGAGGAGCACTGCCATTATTCTGAGGTTCCTGTGTGTCGTCATGTGTGTCAAAAAAGTCAATGCTGATTCTCAATTCAATTGGACACTGTTATTTTACAGAGTTAGGGTTCATTAGGTGAGTGAGGCACAGCTGCAGGGCTAGCAACTTTCTGTTTGTATCTATTGACAAACTTCGTTGAAACATTTGTTAACCTTAAGAACCGTTAATGACACGAAAAAACATAAAGGACTCAACCTGATAATTTCGTGAACTTCAAAGATGTTTTGTGATAAAAACCCTAACTTTTATCAATTCCTTTAGGCGGTGTCTGGTTGGTGTTAAATTGAATGAGAAAGAGAAAGAGAATATGAATGGAAAGAGTAATTTATTAGACTTCGTACAAACAAAAAAAATCGAAAAGAAAGAGTATTCTTTAGTTTTTTTTTAAATCAAGGGGCGGTGAGATTCCAACCTGGGAGTTCTTCCAAAGAGATGTTTCCTAGTTCCTACCTTCGATTTCTACGAGAATAAAGAGATAAACAACCAATAAACTAAGGATGTGGTGTTCTGAACATAAATAATTTTTAATTATGCTTTTTTTATTTTAACATGAACTTTAGAAGTTAAAAATTAGAATTGATCTGGCAGAAAGAAACTGCATGCGATCGTCTAATAATATACTTATAATAATGCTAATTAGCACCTCTAAACGCATCTCCCCTTCCTTTTTTAAGGACAGTTGGAAGACTCCATGCATGTGAAACAATGTTTCAAGAATCATTAATTTATCTCATCAAATAAAGTTTATAAATTTTTTTAATGGAGGAAAACTATGACTACGTATTCATCTATCGTCTTTTATATTTTTTTAAAAGTAAACTCTGAATAAGTACAAATAAAATACCTTTTTATTTTTCGGTCGAAACGAGAATATATTTAAACTTAAAAATATATTTAAGCAATGTTTGTTAAAGTTGTGGTTGAAAATCTTACTTGTTGAGAGGAGTGGATTAGATATGTTGCCTTTACCATGCGATATATCCCTTAACTTTATTGATAATTAAACTGTCGCTTTTACCATGTCAAATTCCTGCCTATACATATCTCAGTCTTCAATTTTTTTTGGTTTCTTCTTTGCTTCTTTTCTTCTTTACCCCTATCCATGCGGGTTCCACCAAAAAGGAGGATAAGTAGCCTCCAAAAGGTCAGAATTTCATGTTATTTTAAAAAACCAGGCACATAGGGTGACACCACAATGGAAAAAGTGGGCCAAACTCTCCCCCTCTCTCTCAAGTGCACCCAGGTTCGATTCGTTAGTTCATAGCTCTATTGACTAAAGTTACTAACCATCAAATCCAATTTTAATACATATTATTTGACATCTCCATTGGAGATACGTACTCTTAACCAAGCAAACAAATTAAAGATAAGATGATTATAGGCTTATAGGTTGAGTGGACAATGAGTTATTAGCCTACATTTGGGATGACTACTAATCTTTTATAGATCTAGCCCATGGTATCCTTGTTGCTAGTTCTGCCCATGAGAAAACTCTTGTGTGTTCATATATAATATATACAAATGAATTTTCTAAGTTAGTACGATGCTAATCACAACTTCGTATATAATGTGATCCCATAATATGAACTGTTTTTTCCTTATTGTTCTCATTCAAGATCATCCCTATAAAAAAATATTTAGTCCAATCGAAAATCATTTTGTAATCTAATTGTGATTAAATAAGGCGAACACACTGGTTTTTTGTAACCATTAAAACAAAACAAAAATAGTCGATTTGACAGTTTTTGGCTTGGAGTACACGCATGAGGGAAAAGGTGAGGCATTTTGGCAGAATGTTTTCTTAAAGTTAGTATAACATAGCCATTTCAGTGATTAGCATGTTTGCCTTAGATTTAGCTAATAATTCCATTTTTCATTTATATTCTTCAGGTCGAAAAAATTCAATCCAATTTCTCATCCCCAAATTCTTATATTTTGGTTCAAAAATGATGGGACCTAAGATTTAATAATCTCTTTTTGTTCCAATGCACATTCAAAAGTAGATATGGAATATTCGAAGTTATATTCAAACTTGAGTTCCTGTGTTCAATTCCCCACTTTCTAAACATCGCTTGCATCAAACAAACAAAAAAATCCAGAGGTTTTGAATAAAAATCAAATTTGGGGTTAGGGTTTCTGGTCGACTGGAAAAGCCTATATTGTACTGGAAATCTAGGATTTGGACGTGGCCTAATGAATGGCCAGGCTAGTTTACCTAGTTGTCGTGTGGCGTGATCCGAGGTCGTTCCCAATCATATACGACATGACGTTCTGTCAGATTACACACAAGCACCTTCCCTCACACCGAGACACACAGTTGTTTTAGTGCCTGCTTGTCTGTGGGTTTGTTCTGGTTCAAAAAAAAAATATGGAAAGTGATAGCAAAATTGACTTGTTCTGTTTACTTTCTTTTCAATCTGAGGCCGACATTTCTTTGTGGTTTTGCTTCTTGTTTTCTAGGATCCTTTTTTTTTAAAAAAATTTGGGTTTGGTCGGTGGATCGTGACGAGGCTTTCCCATCATAGTTGCGCGTTTTGGTTGGTGGTAGGTACGGCGTCCTTCGTCCTGCCATAATCAATCGTTTTGACAATTTTCTAACAAATCTGTCATTTTTGTTTTTGTTGTTGAATAAGTGTTGTTGTTGTTGAATAAGTAGAGAGGGGAAAATTATTGAACCTAAAATTCGACGCATGAATAATTATTTTTAACCACTTCAGTTACGAGTCATTTGCATAATGAACGTGCCCTTTGACGACAATCAGAAAAGAATCTTTCCTGCACAGCTGCACTTGGCCTTCCAAACTATAATTTCTCGCATGTACACCACGTCCCCAAGTCAAAGGTGAATTTGCATTTCAAATTTCAAGAAAAAATATGCTAGCATCACATCAATCACTAGAAGTATTGTCAACCGATTGATATGTTGTGAGCCATTGATATGTGTGGGATCAAGCTGTTGGCGTACCATGGGGTCCACCTGTGATGAAGAAATGACTGACAAGGGGCAACCAAATTAGTCATTGTCGTGCCTATATAGAGGGAATTATTTACCATTTCGCATCAAGTCATCTTTCCACTCCAAATAGAGAGAGTGAGAGTGAGTTCAAGCAATAGAGTTCATTAGTGTGTGAGAGATTGATAAGTAAGTTGTGCCCTTTGTTCTTGTATACATCACGTCTTGGGCATTGGCTTTATAAGATCGTTCTTCTGTTTGATATTGATACAGTGGAAGAGTTGATATGGCATAGGCACACATTACTGAATCTCGTTAAATCTTTTGGTCCCTTTATTTTATTTCTTACTTATATTGTTGACCGGTAACAACTGGATTCAGAGTCGCGGTTGACCTAGTGTTACAAAATAGAAGGATATGACAGCACCATGATCGAACTCGACAATTCGAGTGAGACATGAAAACCAAGGATGGAGGACATTTTCTATTTTGAGGATGTACATAAGTACTCGTCGAAAGTATTAAGGCCAAGCCACAAAATATGTCGAATGTTGATTATACCAAGATGAATAATACTCACCAAGTGGATGATAGTGTTTTCCATGATGTCTAATGAGAACAATACTCACCATCTTTGGGTGAAGCTTAAATCTTTATTCGAGAAGAAGACCGCTGCCCAGAAAGCGTTCTTAATCAAAGAGCTTATCAATTAATTTCCAAAACATGATCAATCATTTAGCCATTATATATAAAGATGAATATAGACAATGAGCTGTCAGGCAATCGGGGTACCTTTGTGACGACTATAACTCTGCTTTTAATAGTTCTTACTAGTTGCAATTGTGTGTGGTAGAAAACAAAGGGATGAGCCAGAGTCACCATTGTGGCAAAGAAGCCCATGTGAAGGTGACTTGCCATTCCAATAAAAGCATCAAAACAACCAAACGAAAGATGAAAGCAATTGTGGGAACACATATTTCGCTGACTAATAAGAAGACGACACGTGAAAAAGGATATTTCTGAAGTCAACTAATTACCCTAATTAAATCCGAACGAATTTCCACCAAATCTCTTGAATTAATTCCTATCATCTGTTTTGGAAAAGAATAATCCTAACTAAATAAAGATTATTCTCTCAAAACTCTAGCACACAAGGAGACTATAAATACACGGCTACACAAAACATTCAAGGTAATTCTAAACTCACACTCAAAATCCTAGCCGAATTGACACACTCTCTCTCTGTCACCGCCCCCTCACACTCTCTCACACACGGCTAAGTGCCACCACACACGGCTCCGGCCACCCGGCTCTCCCCATGAGACAAAACTCCATCCACTTTAACTATTGTTGTATCTTTATCAAGATCCAATTGAACTAACTTAGGTATCGAAGGACATTTGGCCAACACCCTCCGAGTGTGGTATATTTACTCATATTTATTTTGCAGGGATCGAGAAAGAAAGAGAAGGAAAACCGAAAATCGAGGAATCAACCCTCGAATATTCCCCGTGCGGAATTTTGCTTAAACAACAATAACATTGCTACTACCTTATCTAATAAGTGGCAGTCCTTTATTTTTTAGCGGAGTGTCTACATGTAAAGAGAGTGGTGTAAGAGTTGAAATACTTTGGTTGTTTCTGTTTAAAGGTTTCTATGTGAAATATTCTTTTGTTTATTATTCTTCACATTTTGGTTATAGTTGGTTAGTTTCTATGTGAAATATTCTTTTGTTTCTGTTTAAGGGTTCCGTTAACCTTCATTTGGCACGTGAAAATGCTCCTTTTACCGGGGGTAATTTGGTCCAGAAAACAGCTTTAGGCCCATATATGGCGCCTCTTTATTGGCATGAGATTATTTGCTCCCACAAACTTGTATTCCAATTTTCAAGAATCAAAATGATCAGTCACACTTATGCGCATGAAAACATTGTTAGCCATCGAGATATATATATTTTCTCTTATGCGGACTTCCGGATGTTATCATCGTGCGAACACTATGTATTTTTTACTCTATACTTTTCTCCATATTTACAATGGCGTCCGCATGTTATTACTATGTGGACGTCCAAATGAGAGAAGACCGTTGATACAAGTGATATTAGCCATCGATATATAAGAGACCAATAATGGGGCTCACACATACCGTTTACTAATAACTCAAGTCCCCTCGGATCAATGGCTAACGATGCTTCGTACGGACACACTCGTGATTTCAAGAACCACGTGGGTAATTTGCATATCCCATTTGTACATAAATTGTAGGGCAAATAAAGTATGAAAGATAGTGCCTTCAAACAATCTTTCATCCTCTCATAATCATTCCCACAGAAGAAAAAAAAAGCCAACAATATTGTTGTCTTAGGGATATAGGCTCACATTGCCGAACCTTGTCATATATCTTGGTTGCCTTTACTTTATTTTATTTTTTGCTTATATTGTTGATTGGTTTAAATTTGATCATTCTCATATATTCTATTATTAATTGATCCTAACACAATCAAATATGAATTTGTATTTCAATTTTTAAGAAATGATGATAATCAAACAAATATTTGTGCACATGAAGTGTTGTTAGTTATTGATATATATATGAGACCAATAATGAGACTCACATATACTATTTACTAACAACTCGGGTCCCATTTATATCAATGGCTAACAATGCTTTGTGCGCCCACACGCACAACAGATAATAGCACAACTGCTTCAAGAATCACGTTAGCTCCCTAGATATTATTTTGTCTTCATCACCAGTAATGATCATATGATTTGTACAGGGTAATGCTCCCTAGATCTCCTTTTAATTTAATAAAGTTAGCCAAGAGTAAAATATATAGTTTTCCAATAAGACATCATATACAATACTAGTGGTGTATGGAATCGAATGGAAAGGAAAATTCCCATTCAATTCTAACTTTAAGTTATAAATATAAAAAGAGAAGCCATACGCAGATTGGACCACGAAACAGAAAGATGTCCAATTTTGTCCAGTCATTCAATTTTGTCGAGAACCAGAGAAGGATAACAAAAACAATACGTACAAGTAGGAGGAACGAAGGAGAGTTATTCAACTGGTGTCGTCATGTGCTCTATGTTCTTATCATTTGTGTGCCAAAAAAGTCAAGGCTGACTCTCTCAATAGGACTGGCTGGCTTGCAGTTCACCAAGTGAGGCACAGCTGCAACGCTAGCGACTGTTCTCTGTCTCTATGCCTGGTGCGCCAAGTTGCCATTGATGCAGAGAGTTTGACCAAATCCTATTCTTTGATGAAGAACTTGTTATTGGGAGGAGGGAATGAAAGCAACACTTCTTTCATACCTCTCCATTAGACATTAATACTTCATTCTTCTTTTTGGTTTTGCAGTGATGGATGATGATAGAAACTGAACTGTTCATTTTTAATTTAAGTTCTTCTTCCAGGATCATTTACTACTGAAGAAAGGTATTACTAAACATTAGCTAATTGGTATAATAATGCTTCCTAGTACCTACCTTTGATTTCTTCGAAACAACCAATAAACTAAGAATGTGGTGTTCTCAATCTCAACACATATAATTGTTATTTATGTTTGCTTTATTTTAACATGAACTTTATATGTTAGAACTGATCTGGCATAAAGTAACTGCATGCGATCGTCAAATAATATTATATATGCTTATGATAATACTAATTAATTAGCACCTCTAAACTAAACCCATCTTAAAGCTGGTTGGCCGACTCTTTTTCACCGTCGCTCTTTTTTAGTGGCGGTGAAAAGGAGTGTTAAAATATTATTATGTTATCTCGTCAAATAAAGTTTTGTTTATTTTTTAATAGAAAAACTCCCACTACTCATTCCTTCATCGGGTGCTAGCTCCTTGGCACATGCGCATGTGTCAATTGATTTTTTCTTTGTGTTATTTTTTTGTCTAAATTTATCTTTAAAAACTGAGTGGTCTTCTCTTTTAATATTTACCAATAATAATTTTTGGAATTTTGAGTATTTCACATTTAAAGTTTTTTTGATTATATAGATAATAACTCTTTAAGGGAGAAAGAAAATACTAGGGAGACTAACTTTAAATACAAACTTATGTACCATCTCTCTAACAAAGACGAGACGAGACGCATTATATTAGTGGGCTCCATCTCTATTAGAGAGATGATATACAAGTTGGTCTGTAACATGACTCTTAAGATAAACTCTGATTAGCACACGTCTATATCATGTAAACAAAGTCTTATCTTCGTAGAGATTTAAATTTAAACTTAAAGTCTAAGTTGTCAACTAATTTTATACTATAATTTTCTACTATTGAACCATCATGGAGGAGAGGAACAAACCATTTTGCTTCCTTTCGTTTTCAATCTACCCTCTTACTTAGTTAATGAACAATGATTGTTAAAGTTGTGGCTGAAATCTTAGTTGCTGAGATACGTGCCTGATACTATACCATGCGATACAATACAACGTCGTTTGAGTATCTTAACTTTATTGCTACTGTTGCTTTTACCGTGTCAGTTTCCTACCCATCTCAATCTTCATTATTTTCCTTTGCTCTGTCCATGTGGTGGGTACCACCAAAAAGGAAGAGAAGTAGCTACCAAAAGGTCAGAATTTATAAAAGAAGAGGATGGAATGGAATGTACGGATCCGAAGTGAGTATCTTATTCTTAACTAGTGTTTGCAAAACTGACTACATGATATACCAATCTACAGGGCACTGCTCCTATTTTTATTTTCCTGTTCCTCCATGCTATTATCATCTAAAAAAACCAATCAGCCAAATTGAAAAAAGTTTAGTAATATAACTGTGATTAAAAAATATATATACGAACACATCATTTTTTTTGTTTATAAACTATTAAAACAAAAATAGTCGATTTGACTGATTATAACGTAATACTTGAGTATATATATGGCTACATGGTATAACTCGTCTACGTGTTATAATATAAGTAGATATTTATTGAAGCAATACCCTAAAAATGAGAAATCTTAACCTTATCATCGTCACATGATCTAAAAAGAAATTTTATACTATTTTGAGTGGGAAAAAGTACACTCTAGATGTGCAGGGCTATAGTGGTTCTAGTTGATGTGTTTTCCTTCCCTTTTTTCGGTCGTTACAACTTACAACTATAAAAAAAAGGATAATGATTTCCCCACTCCTTTTTTATCTACTTACGTACACTCCTTTTTTAGTTATAAAATGGAGTGTAAGTGGATAAAATTGGAGTGAGGAAATCATCACTCTAAAAAAATAATGAACAAAAACATCTTTATTGAAGACATGCATGCCTAGTAGTATGATGTAATAATGATGTCTAATTGGTCATGGTCTCAACACTCCTTGTGGATATTTTGTGGAGAACTTTCTGTTACTTTGAGAAAGCAAGTAACAAAACTAATAAATATATAGAATTTATAGTGCCATGAACTGGCGGATCTATGCCAAGGGCAGGAAAAAAACTTGCCTGCACCGGGGATAGGACTGTAGTCCTATCCCCCTCCAATCGTAGCTCGCCACGTGTTCAACTTTGTCAGAAAATGGACAAGTGGCGCGCTGCGATTGGAGGGGGATAGGACTACAGTCCTATCCCCGGTGCAGGTAAGTCTTTCTCCAAGGGCAGGGTGGGCTGCGCAGCCCAAATTTTTTCAAATAAACAAATAGCTACATATGTTAGCCTACACTCATGCACTGCCCGCTCGAGTCCTAGCGCACACCTTCTCCTGTTCTCCTTTCGGCTGGGCAGAGCTTCTCCTAAGGCAATAAAATAGTATAAAAATTGCTTCTATTTTTTAATGCAGGGAAAGTTTAATAGCAAACCCTCAATAAATAATATAGCTACTCACTCTTTTAGTTTCCATTTTTACCCCTCATCAGGTATTGTTTTCCTTTTTTTTTTTTTTTTTTTTTCCTTCATCAACATGTGATTGTGTTGTTATCTCTTTTTTTTACCCCCTGAGCATTTCTTTTCCTCATTCTTAGTACAAAGAAGAAAAATCTTTACATAAAAATTCTAAAACAAAATACTATTACTTATGAAGACAAAATACAATAGTCTTCTTATAGTGTTCACTTCTTACTCTTTGTGCATTACTACGATTTCTAATTAAATTTTTTTCTTTTCTCTTTCTTAAGATTTTATTTTTTCAATACGAATGATTTGATGGTCATATTATTTTCTGAAAGAACTATAGGAAAAAAACATACCAACAAATGAGAATAAAAAACATAAAACACTAAAGAGATAAAAATAACTCAAAGGGAAATATGATATGTAAATTATAGGCGTGCATAAGTATTGATTGATTTACTACTTATCCAACAAGAATCCTTGGTTATGATTCTTTCATTTATTTTATTATCCCCCTCCATGTGTATTTTTTACATTTATTAATAAATTAGCTTATACCGTCAAATATAATATATAAGTTTCGCCAATCCAACTCTCAAATTTTGAATCTACCAATGGTATCATGTGCTTCCCATAATAAAAAAGTACACCAGAACACATGTTCACATTTCCATAGGACATTGATGCCAAATTCCACTATCTCTCTCAATTTGTTCTTTTTCTTAGTTGACGGCTAAAGTCTATTTCTAAATTTTCAACGCGTATTGTATCGTCATACTCCTCATATGCAGAAAGCATTATTTGCAATTTTTCTTTCTCTTTTAACATATTATGATTTTAATTTCCTAAAAAAATTAATAAAATAATAAAAAAATGGGTAATGGGTAGAAATGAAAGCTCAAGAGTGCATGGCCTTCACATATAGTGCGTCGAGGCCATCGAAATGTGGTCCCTTTAAACATGAATCAATAGGTCGTTTTTACATATCATATTATATACATTCTTTCTTGTTGCTTTTGCAGAAAAGTTGCAGAAATAAATAGCCGATGTCGGCTGTCCTACGCTATATTTTACTCAAGGGTATTTTCTCTTTTAAAAAATATTAATTATATTTTCGGTGAATCTAAACCACACATTCTGATACAAATTATTCGACTTTCATCTAAATACTAACCTTTAAGAATTACTGTAAATATCGTAAACTTGTTATACAATGTTTGCTATTATCTAGTAAATTAAATTTTATAGTCAATTAATTGTCTAACATAATATCATAGCCTTAAGTTACAGGAATTCCGTGATTCGAATCCTCATTTCCCTTCTGCTCTACTGATTTTCAAAGTTGGTTGGGCCTAATTTCTGTCATAGTTGTGTAGTCTTATTCAAGGTTCTGTTTTGGTTGAGGCATCATGACCTGACCATGGTTGATTTATATTTCGAGCAAATATTTAGAGTGGGCATGGCCCATCATAACTGCCCTCACTGGAATTTGGCAGTGAGGTGTGTGATGAGCGCCACCTGTTTGCTTAAATGTTTGATACCCTATTGGTGGAATTGAGTTTTCCTTAGGTGTATTAGCAGCTGCTTGTAAAATGCGTTATTTAATCACTAAAAATTATTATTTTTTATTTGAGGATGGATATTGGTATTATTGATGTTTGTCTTTTACTGTTCTGTTTGCCTTTGTTTATCTTAGCATTTAACTACCTGAAAATAAGAGCTGCAGGACATATCTGTTGGTCAAATGAGTTCAAGTCTGCTATCATGAAAGTGACATCAATTATCTTGTGGAAATCTTTTTGGGAATTTATGAATTTTCAATACTATTTATGCTGTTGTTTTATGAACCAGAAAAATTATGATTTGAGTGGGAGGACCATTGAGTATTTTTCTTTTGCAAGTTGTGATTATGGATGCCTGCTAAATGTGTCCTCATTCACCTTCTCTGTCCTAGCATGAAATTTCTTGTGCTGGCCATCAAAGAAGCTTATTTATAGCCTACCTTTTCTGGTAGTGCTTTGAAAAGCTTTTATTTCAGTATTAATCTCCAAGAATGGTGGCACTAGGATTCAAAGTCTACCTATTTTAAGCCGCTTCCATATTTACAGCTTGTGCCTTCAAAGTCTAAGTATATAAGTACTCACTGTATTCACTAGTAAATTTTTGAGCTCAGCAGTATGAAAAGCAGAAGAGGAAAGCCCTCGGAGGTATTCTTTTTCTGTCAACCACTTTATGAATCTCAAGATTCAGCCCATGGTTTTCAGCACATGGTTTCAGCTATTGATCAGCTCATGTTGCATTTTATTGCAGGCTTTCTGGCCTTCCCTTATGATGAAGAAATGGCTAAACATAAAGCCAAAGGAATATGATTTCAGTGCAGATGAGGTTGATACTGAAACTGAAACTGAAACTGAAACGGAAAGTGAAGATGACGGTATGGTTTCATGGTCTCAGCTTTGTACTCTTCAACATTATGTTTCTCCGGTATCCTGCGCTTAATCAAGTTTTCTGCAATTTTTGTCTTCCAGGTTACTCTCTCAAAGATGCAAGAAAGCACATGCGTGATGATCATGGCCTTAGAGAAAACCAATCCGATTTCCGAAGTCAACTTTCAGGCAATTCTTTTTTCACAGACTAAAATCATTTCTGGACCTTTAGCTTTGATGTCAAGTTTTGATATGAGAGAGTGGAAAGGCAAATGATGAAATTTCTTGAATAGGAAACCATTTCTGGGCATCTTAATCATATAGCTGTTTCTGCTTCATAATTAAATCTAAAGAAGACTTTAACAACTGTTTGATCATTCTCAGATATCTCATAAGTGTTTATATCCATGTTCTCTATTAATATACATGATGTGTTTTTTTAATTTGCCTCAGATCTTCCATCTAAGGGCTACCAGTTAAAACACCGGAGAGGGAAATCAGAAACTGTACGTGCTCAGTACATAAACACAAAGGATGTGAGGTTTGGCTATTATTCTCGTACACTTTCAATGTTAGCCTAGAAGTAGTACCAGTATGGTTCTTACTAGAATGTACCTTGGGGCACATGGTTGTATGTAGGGTGACAGTAGGCAGTTGGAATGTTGGTGGAACACTTCCGTATGAAGATCTTGATATTGACGATTGGCTTTGTACTGAAGAACCAGCAGATGTTTACATTCTTGGGTAAGTTACTCCTCCAGTTGTTGGTCCTATATCATTCTTTCTTCCTTGACATGATCCACCTAGGCACACACTTCCAATGGTTTGTTGCATAAGGGATCTTTCCTCCCTTCACCCCTGCCTCAAAAACTGCATTTGATAACTGGTTAGCCTGGTATATTCTGGTGGCAGGCGCTCACCCGGAAGTATTTTAACAACATCTTATCTAGTTTCCATTTCATTTTCATTTGACTGGTACTAATTATCGTTCAGTTTTCAAGAGGTTGTCCCTTTGAATGCTGGGAATGTACTGGGAGCAGAGGATAACAAATCAATACCAAAATGGGAGGCAATCATTCGAAAAACTCTGAACAAATCCTTGGAACCCGAAAGCAAACACATATGCTACAGTGCTCCACCTTCACCAGTACAAAGGACTTCATCTGTTGCTGATGTACTTGCAGAAACTAATGCTCATCCGTTAGGTTTTCTGGGCAAAGAATATGTTGAAGCTACTAATGGTTGTGACTTGCAACATGGTCAATTGAATAAAGTACTCAGCATTGGGAGAAATTTGCAATGGAGGAGAATTTATGGCATCGATTGCGATAGTAGGCTAGATTGGCCTGAACTTTCATTAGATGCAACCCCTCAAGTTGTCTTCACCAGTTCCAAATTGCGGCGGGTGCTGAGCAGTTCTGCAAGAATGAGCTTTAATACGTCGGATAATCCTTTAATATTCAGTCCTCAAATTTCACAAAAAGATGGTGGATTGAAAAGATCACACCATAGCTCTGGGAACCTGCGGAGATCAATCTCTGTAGAGCAGCAAGAGATGCCTCAAGTTTTTGACACTCTCTCTAATGTGTCTGACAGTTTTTTGGAAGAGGAAGATGATATCTTTGATGAATTACCAAATGAACAACTGAAAAATGAAGTTATCGACGTTGGAGCGAAGTTACCTTCTACATATGTCCGAATTGTCAGCAAGCAAATGGTAGGGATATATATATCCGTATGGGTGCGTAAGAAGTTGAGGAGACACATTAATAATCTGAAAGTATCTCCAGTTGGGGTTGGTCTAATGGGCTTCATGGGAAACAAGGTACTTCCTGTTTTTTTTTTTCATGCTTGAAGTGCATCATCTTATGTGGAAAAGATGTTGGTGTTCCCCAACCTTAAGAAAGTTAAGATAATATGAATTTGGAATTGAAAGGGGTTTTTTTTTTCGCTATCACAATCTACAATCTGGAGTAGGTTACATTGTATTGCATCAAGCTAATGTAGGGTGCTGTGTTTATTTCACAATGATAGTGAGCCATGTTCTATGAGTTCACTTGTTTTGATTTTCAAATGAAATAAAAACAGTGTCCCTCAACATACTGATGCATTAAAATGTGATCAACTGCAGGCTGGAGATTGCATTAATTGTAGAGGAGACAACATGTTATAATGTGCTGATCAATTGTTGAATGTTCTTGCCTTAATGCTATTGACCATTTCGTAATTCATGATTGCTCAAGCAGGGATCAGTTTCCGTTAGTATGTCCCTTTTCCAATCGCGAATGTGCTTTGTTTGTTCTCATCTGTCCTCTGGTCAGAAGGAGGGGGCTGATCAAAGGCGGAACTCAGATGTGTATGAAATTATACGACGTACCTGTTTCTCGTCTGTCTTTGATACAGATCAACCGCTGACAATTCCCTCTCATGAGTAAGCATACAGTTGACATTCTTTTTAATTATATGTGTTTAAGTTGGCTGCTTCATAAGACTATAAGCCATCTATTTTTATTTTTATTTTTGCTATCATCTATTTTTGTTATGACTTAATATTGTTGACGACAGAGAGAAAAATAAATTATGTTTATCTGTAGACAATTAAAATAGGAAACCAACTGCCCAATTTGTCATTTTATGGTTGAACCTCTCTCTTCTTTTTCATATCTATAATATACCAATGTGAACTGTGATTTGATGTGATTGGGGTGCTTCTATGAACAGCCAGATTTTCTGGTTTGGGGATTTAAACTATCGTCTCAATATGGAAGACGCAGATGTAAGGAAGCTCATTGCTCTCAAACGGTGGGATGAACTTATCAGCAATGATCAGGTGAGATCATCGAACTTTTTGCACAACCATTCCAATATATTTAATTTTTATCCTCAGTATGAAACTTTTATGACCCGAATTCACTTTACCAGGCAATGATACAGGAATTCTGCTTCCAAATCTCAATGATACCTTGTGCAGCTAAATATTGGATCTAACTTTTTTTTTTTTTCCTGAAATCCTACAATGTTCTTCATGAATAGTTCAGGAAACAGCATAAATATTTTGTAAACTGAACTGCCGTTTAATGCAATCACTCCATGTGCAGCTAAACAAAGAACTCCGCAGTGGGCATGTGTTCGAAGGATGGAAAGAGGGAGTGATAAACTTTCCACCTACCTATAAATATGAGATAAACTCTGACATATATTTTGGAGAGAACGTAAAAGAAGGAGAGAAGAAGAGATCACCAGCATGGTAAGTACAACTTTTGTGGGACCAGCATGATTGTAATTTTACAACATCAATTTTTTCACCAAGCATAGAATAGTTCATTGCCCTTTTAGTTGGTTAGAAGAAAAGGAAACAGAAAACTCATGAGCGCTGAAGGTCATATTGATATTTTTATGATATTTCTACGTTGTTTTTTAAAATTCTGATTGAATATTTCATCGATGCTTAGAAACTGTACTAAATATGGTTGCTCAAGCTTCTGTGGACTATGTTTCCAATTTGTATTTCAGTGCAACTAGACAGTTGTCAAGAACTTGGACAGTATTAGTTAACTTTCTCATTTATTGTAGAACATCAAAACTAGTCAATTTGAGTCAAGGTAACTTGATAATGTTGAATTGACAGTGTATTTGACTTTAGAAACTGCGCCTTCACTCACAATTGTTTTTCCTTTTGTTGGGTAGGGGGGAGTTCTATAAGAGAGACCACACCATAGAATAATCTTCAGCTTCACGACTATTAGTACTTTTTACAGTCAACATAGGGGTGAAGTTATTACCATGATTCAGTCAATTGATGAGTATTTCCTCTTTATGTACTTGGTATTCCTGTAACAGGTGTGATCGTATACTATGGCTAGGAAAAGGCATCAGACAACTTTCTTACGAGCGGGCAGAAGTAAAGCTTTCAGATCATCGACCAGTTAGTTCAGTCTTCATGGTTGAAGTAGAAGTCCTAGATCATTGGAAGCTGCAACGAGCACTCAATTGCACTAGTGTAGCCGTTCATCCTGAGATCTTCCTGGATGAAGATGAGGATTTAGACTATTAATTAGAAGAGATCAGGTAACAATCATGAGATTTATTTTTTCCTTCTGAAGAGTATTGGAACTCTGTCAATATGACCCCACTGCAATTTAGAGTTATTATTTCTCTAAATAGCATCAGCAACATAGCTATCCTTTTATTCAACACCATGGCAATACCTGAAATCTTTTGTTGTGTAAACCTCTAAAGAAGCTCCCAGCTGTGTGGTACAAATCTAACTTTTAATTCAGTGGTTTTGGAGATGCTGTTAAATGAGCCTTTGCTTGTGTTACCTTTAATACTGTCACTCTACCTGACTGCGTCATTAAACAACCATGAAATTGTTCAAGAGTGTGAATTGTTATGAACCAAAAATAAATATATAAAAACTCATGCCATGTTCCAAGTACTTCTTTACAGTAGGTTCCTGAGAAGAATTTGATATGAAGTTGTATTAGTAATTCTGTGTATGTGGCCTTCCTGTTTATACTTGCTGCTGCTATGTGGTAATTCGCCTATTGCTTCTTTTGCCCTTAAACAACATAATGATGTTTTTGCATACCTATACTAACAAGGACTGATTATCTTTCACACAGGAAATTGCAGGCCATGCTGACAAGCGTTGAACGCTGGTATCGTTTTTGACAGATGGGATTCAAGATGCTGCTCTCAAACACCATAACTGACATACCAGTATGCAAAACAGTAGCTAGGATAACAAGAAGTTTATATATATATTATACAAGTCAAGGTATTAATAGTATACATCAAAGGGGAAAAAAACATCTTTCTTTAACAGATCTTAAACTTAAACAGTTGCGATTTTCGTTTGTATATTGGTTTCTTTGTCTGTGTATTATCTTTTTCTTCTCTCTCTTCTGTAGTTAGAACTTCTGGGTTGTGCTTGTGTCTGTGGGACAGGATAGGAATCATCTGACAATTGAATAGAACATGAAAGTTGCATTGTGTTTCTGACTTTGGATCTTGGCATTGTACGGATGAAGTAAGTAAAAAATAACTAGAAAAAATAAATGGTTTTTTGACTTGGAGAAGAACAAAAAAGAACTAAAAAAACGAAATGGATTTTCCAAAGTCAATGTAACAAATACAAAATACCCAAACACTACCAAATAATGCAGTCTACAAATGCACTATACACTATCTTGCTAAGTGACAGAATTAGGGGGGTAGAAGTATTTTTGTTTAAATAGAGAGAGGGGATTCGAACTTTTGCCGGAGGTGCAGAAGTGATACTCTCTACCACCAGAGCTAATATAAAGCCCCAAGAGAATCGGGCATATTCGATCCGGCACAAAGTGGCTACTTTCTGGTTTTCAACCTGTACCATTTACTAATAACGGGCTTAACCTTAATTTGTGGACCCATGAAATAGTCCTCATGCCCTTGAAACTAAGCAGTTAGCTTTTGAGATAATGCGAAGACAATTAGGTAGGAGTAGTTGCATCAACTTTCAACAAAATATCAAAAAGGAATGCGGTTATGCTAAGTTGGTTTGAAAAACATGGAAGGCAACATTTTTAAGCAAAGTGCAGTAAAAACGTCTCACTAACGCCTATGCAGATCAAACTAGTATAGATGGAGATGTTTCTTCAACATTCCTGTCTCAGAAATTAATCCAATCAACACTATAAATCCACTATTTCATTTTCTACAATGGAGAACATAAGGAGGAGGATGTTCTTGATAGTACTGCTAACAATGGTTTTTCATGGCACTGGAACTTCTGTTGAGGATGATGGACCTCTATTTCTTGACTATTACAAAGACAAGTGCCCTTTGGCAGAAGAGATTGTGAGGCGTAGTGTTGCAATTGCGGTGGCTAAAGATCCTAGAATGGCGGCTTCACTCCTTCGCTTGCATTTTCATGATTGTTTTGTTATGGTTGAGCCTCTCTCTCTCTCTCACCCTCTCCCCCTTCCGCACATGCGCACACACACAAACACACACGGAGCTAAATTTGCTGACTTTGGTTTCGGAAGTTTGTCTTCCCTTGTACCAGTCAGTGCATGCATACTGCAGGGGAGAGACAGAGCAATATCATAAATATGAAAGAACAAGAATCAATACTTTACTTTGATCTTCTTGTTTTGTTGTTAACAGTTTTTGTTTCTTTGGAGTTAGGGGTGCGATGCATCTGTTCTTTTGGACAGCTATGGAGGCATAGTCAGTGAAAAGCAAGCCGGCCCAAACCTAGATTCTTTACGAGGATTTGAGGTTGTCGATGAGATAAAGTATCACCTGGAAGAGGCTTGTCCAACAACAGTTTCATGTGCTGATATTCTAGCCTTGGCTGCTCGCGATGCTGTTGCATTGGTACATCTCTCTCTCTCGATGCTGTCCATAAGAGATGTGATCAGAAATACTGTCCTCAGTAAATTTGATACATGTAGCTTCACTCTTTCAAAAAAAGTAGTTTGTAACATTTTTCGTTTTTCTTCTGTTGGTGAAAAGAGAGGTGGACCAAGCTGGAATGTGTGGCTAGGCAGGAGAGACTCACTGGAAGCAAGCTTCAGTGGTGCCAACCAGTTCATCCCCGCTCCGAATTCCTCTCTAGAAACTCTCATTGTCAATTTCAAACAACAGGGCCTTGATGTAGGAGACTTGGTTGCCTTGTCAGGTAAGTTATTCAAGAATCAATATCATGTGAAAATTATGCCTTTTTTCTTTCTTTCTTTCTTTCTTTCTTCAATGAAATTACTATTAAATGATAGGACTTACAAAGGGTAGATCTGCAGGTAGCCACACATTGGGAAGGGCAAGATGTTTAAGTTTCAGACAGAGGGTGTATGATGTAAACTTCAGAGGAAAATACGAATTATACGATAAATACAAGAGATATACAACCTTTCGAAGAATCCTACGGTCCATATGCCCGAAATCAGGGAGGGACGATGAATTAGCACCGCTTGATTTTCAGACACCAGCCAGATTTGACAACCATTACTACCTTAACATACTCCAAGGGAAAGGTTTATTGGGGTCTGATAATGTGTTGGTCACACAAGATCATGAAGGGGAGATACTAAAGCAGGTGTGGGCTTACGCCTCTGATGAAAAGCTTTTCTTTGCTTCATTTGTAAAATCAATGATCAAGATGGGAAATATCAATACATTGACTGGAAACGAAGGAGAGATCAGGAAGCATTGTAGGTTTGTCAATGCCTAGCCTAGGTAGTGCATGTATGAGGTATGTATGGATATTGAACTCGAAGTTCATTTTATGGGTCTACATTACATGCTTCATAAATTACTGATAGCACTTTAAATAGACTTCACCCGATCTTTTAATGGTTGTTCGAAGCAAGGTCTTAAATATCGGTTGTATCGGAAATATCGGTAGGCCAAAAACACGGAAATTTCGATGGAAATATCGGGATATTATCGATATCGATAAAAATTGAATAAAAACCACGGAAATTGTAAGAAAAACTTGGAAATTTTTATTGAAACTTTGTAAGATGTTTATTTAGGCAATTATCTATTAGTTTATCATAAAAAATTGAAAGGAAATGCATTACATGATGGATTTAACTGATTTAAGTTGATTATATAGCGAGCTGGCAAACACTGTGAGTGTAGAAAATATATAGTAATTAATGAAAAAAGATTAAACACACCATAATCATTTATATATAATGAATTACTACAATATTTTTCACTTTATACATTGCATGGTAAAATACATGGTGATTTGTTTCTTGCAAAAGAAATTCACAACAAAACCATGTATATATATAAATATTTTAGCATATTTTCACAAAAACATAAGTGATATTGTGGTTAAGGTGTTGAATGAGTAAAATGGGAGGGGTTCGAATCCCCTTGGTGTCTTTTTTAATTTAGAAATTTATCTTATATAATAAATATTAGCTTACAGATATTTTAAAGACGTTATAAATATTACATGCTGAAAATATAATCACAAACATGTACGCAGTTGAGTTGGATAATGTAACAACCCAAACCTCAATTATTATTTAATTATAAATTATTAGAGTAAAAAGACAAAAATGCCCTTGAGATATTCTATTTGGTTTTAAGTTGACGTTTTGACCGGGAAGGAACTTTGGAAATCCACCTGTACTGTTGCGTAGAGCGCGACGAAACGAGTCCGTAGACACGTAGTGGACTCGAATCGGACGTGTAACGAAGGAATTACGAGCAAAATACACAAGAAGGGCAAAATTGTAAATTTCAAAAATCTGATTTAAAAATCTGATTCTCTCTCTCTCCTCACTTCCTCTTCTTCTTCGCGAAACTTCCCCCTCCCCTGTTTTTCTTTTTGCTCCAACCAACACCCCAAACCCCCATAACCACCGGCACCGACCACCCCAGCCCACCAGACCAGACCCAACACGCCAGCCGGACCTCGCCGTCGCACCCCCGACCTGCGCCGCCTCCGTCGACAGCTCCAGCCACTGGAAACATATCGCAAGAATATCGATATTATCGATATTCTCGATAATATCGAGACATTAAACCGGTTTTGTGTTCAAGACTGCTCGATAATGTCGAACTCGACATTTTGGCGATAATTTCGTCGAAAGTATCGACATCCGGACGAAATTAATTTGGTTTGCTCCCAGTTTATCGCGACCTGAAAAAAACGAAATTATCGCCGAAATATCGGCGATAATTTCGATTTTTAATACATTGGTTCGAAGCACCCTTTCTCATTGATGAAAAATAAAAACATAAAAGATTTAAAAGATCAATGGTGAATCTTGTTGACACCATGTTGACCTCACCTTCCCTCTTAAGCAAATCCCACCAATTAAGGGATAACCCTTGCTTGTCATATGTAACATCCCACCAAACAAGGAGTAGCTAGCAATTAATCAACCTTGTCTACTCCAACTTGGACTATAAAAAGGAACTCACCACCTCCAAGAAAAAGGGGGATCGGCTGCTACTTCTTCACTTCTCCTAAAGCTGTCCAAAGCTCTCTCAAACTTTCTATTTCTCTTCTACTAGAGCTCTCAAGCCTCTCTCCCCATATATCTCTCATGTACAATGTAATCTCCATATTCAAATACAAATACAAAGCTATAAGCTATAGTGGATGTAGCCCCATTATGGGTGAACCACTCAAACATTTGTGTTATGTGTGTGATTATGTCTTAATCTATTAGGTACAAATTCACCCAAACAAATCTAATTTATTCTTCAAATTCATTTTTTTAACTCTACATTCCTATGTTAAACGATGACCATTTTATTCTTCCTATCATGTCATTTTGACAATTTTAATAATGTAATTTAGTTTTCGTGGCAATATTCAAATCATAAATATTGTCAAACTAATAGATGAAATATGACATGGCAATAGATTATAAATTCATTTTTTTGTCTCTCCGGAATATTTACAATCACCCAAAACAATGTTAATTGTAGGGACTTGATTTTTTTTTTTAATAATGTTAGACTTGTAGGACTTGATTTCTTAACAATGTTAGACTTGTATGTCCAAAAATGTAATTTGACCCTTTAATTTTTATGGTTAAAACTTAAAAGAAAGAAACAATTGCACTTTCAATAACAACAAAAAATGCCGGATGAGCAAATTTAAGAATTTACTCTTGTTTTTGTTTGGGAACATAAACAAGAAGCCAAGCATCGTTGTTTCTTCGAAACATGCTAGGCAATGCATTTGCAGGCCATATGCAGACAAGCTTTCCCTAAACAAATAATTAAGATCCAATGCCGTCCAAAAGGGAACATGCAAATAGATCCATATCTACATTAAACAAAAGAACATCCTTAAGAAAATTAGTAGCACTCCACGTGGCATTGATTAGAGTTGTGTTCACCAAGGTACATATCTATATATAGCAGAATGTCTACAATATATGGCAGAAAGAATTTCAATCCTCAGTGTGAGAATGGAGACTGAGGTACTCAGCAGAAAGGACCTGGGTGGTTCTCTCCCAGTTGAGAATGTTCAAGCTCTTGCTTCCAACAACTTGAAGGAAATCCCGCCACGATACATCCGGCCTGAAATTGAACATGAGGAAGTTTCCACGGAGGACTCGCTTCAAATTCCGGTAGTTGATATGAGCAAGCTAATAGGGGATCCATCAGGCCATGGTGATGAATTGGCAAAGCTTCACTTGGCTTGTAAGGACTGGGGTTTCTTTCAGGTATAAGTTGCTGACTTTTAAATATAAATGTATGGTTGAAAGTTTAAAAGCATTTACTCCTCCATCTGAGGTCCTGTGCCGGATATTATCTGCTAAAAGATTTACATTAATACTTGGATGCCTTGATATGAATTGTGGTGTTGGTGCAGTTGATCAATCATGGGGTATCAGAAGAAGTGATTGAGAAAATGAAGAGTGACACAGAGGAGTTCTTCCAGCTGCCATTAGAAGAAAAGAAGGCTTATGCTCAGCTGCCGAATCATATTGAAGGCTATGGCCAAGCCTTCGTTGTTTCTGAAGAGCAAAAACTTGACTGGGGGGACATGCTCTTCCTTCTCTCGCAACCAGTCTCCCTAAGAAATCTCACATTCTGGCCTACCCTTCCCACTTCTTTCAGGTACTTATGCAGTCCATGATCAATATTCTAAATCAAATCAAACATGCGATTAGCAATAACCACCTCTATAATTCTTTAAGATCCCATCAAGTTCTAAGCCTTGGGTTTTTCTTTCATTGTTTTATTTTTGTCATTCAATTTAGATGTGGCAATTTTTGACATGACAACCCAACTCGAACCTAACATAGCCTAACAACGACATGCTAACTTAAATAATTAACAAGAGTTGTATTAGTGTCAAACACAAGTAACTCGATTTTGACACAACTACTTAAATAATTAACAAGAGTCGGATTAGTGTCAAACACAAGTAACTCGATTTTGACACAACTCATTTAACTCGTTTAACTCGCATTGAACACGAGCCATTAGCATTAGTCACGTTGCTATATTGATGTACTAATTATTGGTCACGTTGCTACCAGGGAGACCCTGGATAAGTACTCAGTGGAACTACAAGAAGTGACAAAGTACCTATGGAAGTTAATATGTGAGAACCTGGGGCTCAATTCAGAGAAGCTAGCAAGCATGTTTGAAGATGGAACTCAAGGTCTAAGAATGAATTATTATCCACCTTGTCCGCAGGCTAGCAGGGTTATGGGTCTCACTCCACACTCCGATGCTGTGGGTTTGACTCTACTAATTCAAGTTAATGATGTTCAAGGGTTACAAATCAAGAACAATGGCAGATGGGTACCTATAAAGCCAGTACCCGGTGCATTAATCGTCAACATCATTGAGGTACCACAATGAATACTAAATAGTATATAAGATTGATAAACCACATTTTTTGACCACATTGTATAGAAGTAATGTGCCTATGAACAATCAATGTGATAATGTATACTCCATACGGTCAAACAAATGTAGTCTCTCCAACAGTACTTGACACTTTCCAACTAATCACTATGTTGTTGCAGATATTGAGTAATGGAGAATATAAGAGCATTGAGCACAGGGCTGTGGTGAACACAGAAAGGGAACGGCTTTCAATTGCAGGATTTCACAGCCCAAATATGATGACCATGATTGGTCCTCTGCCCGAACTTGTCAAGGAGAAGGCAGCAAACTACAAGGCTATAAGCAATGAGGCGTACATTAGACTTGTTGTAACCAGCAAACTTGACGGTAAAAACCTACTCGACCATATGAAATTGAAGCAGTGACAAACTCAAGGCAACAACATTTACAAAAACATTCATCTGCTTATTTGTTTGTCCGAAACATCAACTTTAATTATTGAGCTCAAAAATTTAAACAAAGACAAGAACTAATAATTTGGAAGAAGGTGATGATACCAAATTGGATTTTGTACACCTTTCATATAAAATTAGAGGAATGCTAGCTACCTTCCCCTCCTATCTTACTCAATCTAGCTTTCCCATTCTCGTGCTGTGTATTACTTAAGCACTTAACACTAAAGTCTCCAACTCTTTCAAAACATAAATTTCACTCACCCTTACTCACCCTTATATGATAGTTAGCTAAAGCATTCATTAAGGGTAAGCATGTCAGAAATAATATGTTTTGAAAAAATTAAAGGTTTAGTTTAAGTATTTTCATGATACACAAGACTGCAGGAGAATGAGAAAGGTAAGAAGAATAAGATAGCAAGGGAAGGTATCTAACAATCCTCTTGCCACAATTCAGGATGGACAACAATGCCAAATTTTCACATTGAATGACCTCCCCCAATATGCCATTCACTATTTCAAATAATAGCATTGCCATTTGCTACGAAAAAAATGAAAATAATGCATTTGAATGAACAAATGGCTTGTTGGAATGCCCTAATAACCAACTGTTTTAGCTAAATTTTGGCAACAATTAAATGAACAATACCACAATACCAGCAACTTCTCGCCAAAATAATGATCTCTAACCTCACTCAATCCTTACTTCTGATGTCAACAATACAGGTAAAGCACTCAAAGGGGTTGGTAGGATCAAGGTTAAGCACACCATTGTCTCAAACAAAATACCCACCATTTAAGACCACAATAAATAATGAAAAGTGATTTTGGTAATGAGAGTGGCAGAAAAAAAGTAATTCAAATGGACAGAAACAATCTAGAAACACACAGATATGCCAAGGTGAAAATGGAGAGGAACAAGGGCATCAGTTCTCCAAGATGATAAAACATCAATGAATATTTCAGATGCAAATTACCCATTATATCAATGAGAATCATCAGCTGCCCAAAGCAAAGAAGCATTCCAACCATCCAATGTCAACAAGAATTTAGCACTAAATCCAATTCAGACAAATGTGTGTGAGTAAATAAGTGAGATTATATGTGGAGAAAAGGAAGGAAGTTAGCTAGAAAGCAATCAAAACCTGTCGGGATTCACAGTAACATCACACTGTTGTCAGGGTACTGACATACATGAATTCTTCTCCTTGCAATACACAATTTGAGGGGCATTTGGAGTGTAAAAATAGACCCTCTCGAAATTTGGACTACCATTGAAGATGCTCTTAGAGATGTTCTAAGAGCAACCCCAATGGAGTACAAATTTGAAGATGACCCATTTCTCATCTTCCAAACAATTTAATCCCACTCTAAGATATTCTTTAATGAAGATCACATTACAAAAGAAAAGAAAACATTTTTATTTTCTCTTCCACCCAAACCTCATTCAATCCCTCCTTCTGATGTTAAGAGTACAGGTAAATAGATTTGCAATCCCTACCGGCCAAAGAGCTATACATCAAACCCATTACGCATTATCTCCACAGATATATTTAACCACACTACAACAATAAAAAGATTCATCATATGCTCGGTATGAAAGCAACCAAAGGGGTCGGTAGGATCAAGGCTAAGCACACCATGATCTCAAACAAAAAAAGTAACCATTTAAGAGCAAATTAACAATGAAAAATGGTTTTAGTACTGACAGTGGCAGCAAAAAAGTAATTCAAATGGAAAGCAGCATTCTAGAAACCCACAAACATATGCTAAGGAGAAAATGGAAAAGAACAAGGGCATCAGTTCTCCAAGGTGATAGATAAAACATCAATGAATATTTCAGCCGCAAATTACCCATTAATATCAATAAGAATCATCAGCTGCCCAAACAACAAAAGAGGCACTCCAATCATCCAACAAAAAGAATTTGACCCAATTCAGACAAATGTGTGAGTGAGCGATCAGAACCTGTCGGGATTCACAGTAACATCACAGATTTCCTTTTCTTTTGTGGGCTGAGATCAAGTGCCCCTGGCCCAGCTCCTGGCTAGACTAGAGTAGCAATCAGCCCACAACATGACCGTGCGACCGTACACCAGCAAAGCTTCAGATGTTGGGTTCTAACAGTGGACATCAAACCATTTTCACATCCTCTTACAGAGCCCACTAGTTTGACTCACTGTTTTTTAGTACAAGTGATTGCGGGAGGGGGTATACACAAGTTTTCATTGAATGCCTGGGTGTCTCGAACCTTTACTCACATAGATGGAGGTGGAAGAACTCAACAAACAAGCTATATCCCAATGGCAACTATAAATTCACTAAAATGTAGGGTGGGCAACGTTTAGTTTGGTTCGAGATCTTAGATCATAAATCACATTGACCACACCAATAACTAACCCAATAGAATCAGTTTAGTTCGTTATAAGTTTTTATTTGACACCTATTTTTAAATTATTTTTTATTGCTTTCAATCTCGAGATTAAAGCCAAATTTTGGTTTTTGAATTTGAAATACAATTTTTCGTATTTCTTTTTCAACATAATCCTAGATCAACCTATAAGAGCGTGACATGTACAATAAAAATTATAAATATTTTGTTTTATCAAAGAATATTCTTTTTCATATATGCGTGCCAACTACTAAAATCCAAGCATATATCGATATTTTCCCCACTTTAACCACCTAGATTTAGGACATATAGAAGACATCAATACAATTAGTAGTGGATGGACCACCTATATTTGAACTGTACATTATAGTTGTATTTCTCCGAGGTAGGATTTACATATTATTGCTTGTATATAGCGAACTGTAGGAATACATACTAACGACATATCAACATCACAAAGGATTACAACATAAGACTTATGCAATATTAATAACAGATTCACTATTGATACATACTTGTCGAGGAATACATAGATGAAACAAGAACGATCTTCTACTCTCTGCAAGTCTCAATATGTTCTAGCTATCAATAGGTCAAGCCCAAAATAAAACTTGGCGACTTGTGAGTGCAGGGATCAGGTCCTTTTATATTGATCAAACCTTAACCATATCTCTCCTATTATAGATAGAGTTAGTGTTTAAACAAACTAATAAACTTAAGCAATTGAGTCCTTATCAATATAATATAGCTACCAAGTCTGTCAAAACTAGGAGTCTTAGTACAACTGATAAATACAAACCCTATTATCTTATTCTAATATGATAAACACAACATGTGATTGTGCTAACTCACATAAGTCATCTTACACGAACGACTATCAAAACATTAACAGTATAATTATTCACGTTAAGAATGAGAAGGTGCTCACTAGTTACTACCCGAGCATATTCTTCTTAAATGAAGGTTCTTTCATTTGAATTCATCTGTTTTGTATAGAAAGCGACTTAGTTTAAGCAAGCACGGAGAGAAAACTTAAGAAAGCACATGCGAAGTTGACAATGCTGGTGATTTTTATAAATACAATGCTTTGGTCAAGTTGAGAAATGCTGACTTCGGGCCTCTAATGTTGTTGGGAGGCAACATGCATATGGGTAGCTACCAAGCATTTAATGGACAGTGATGCTTCTTGTTATTTCAACCACTCATTGTGTGGTTGCCGACGGATTGATTTATTATTTTCAAAGGCATGAAAATATATGAGCCATATTTTCATGTAGGTCCCTATTCCGTATGAATTGGGCAAGTTCTCATTTGCCGTAGTTGAAACAGCCACTCTAGCTACAAATATCATCTTAGAAAATATGCATCCTGCACTTCTTTTTGCTTAGAGCCCTCAAAACCTCACTTACAGCTAGTGAAAAAGAAAAAAGATGCCTTCATGTTCGCAAACTGTGGCCGGCATTCCAGTGGTAGATTTCTCGAACGCGGACTGCTTGAAGCCGGGGACAAGCTCTTGGCTCTCAGCACGGAAAGACGTTTGCCGGGCACTCGAAGAGCTCGGCTGTTTCATGGCAATCCTACCGAGCAAAGTTCCTCCGGAACTTCAAAAAACCATATTTGGTGCGTTTGACGAGTTGTTTAATTTCCCCGTCGATACTCCTGAGAAGCCTTTCCGTGCTGGCTACATAACTTCAAGTCCTGCGCAGAAAGGCATTGGAATTATGAATGGCAAAAACCCTAAAGAAACTCAGGAATTCACACATCATTTTTGGCCAGATGGAAACGACCAATTTCGGTATAATTTATTCTACATGTATTTTTGCCTTTCCATTTCCAACTATATAGCTAATTGGCTTGTTTACAATATTAATTAATTTGTTCTTTGTTATTGGACAGTGAGAGTGTTGACTTGTATGCAAGAGTGATGGCAGAAATAGATCAAGCTGTGACAAGAATGGTATTTGAGAACTATGGTGTAGAGAAGTACCATGACGATCATTTTCAGTCGACTTCGCACTCTCTTCGATTTTTAAAATACAAAGAACCCAAGAAATTTGAAGTTGGTGTGGGTTTACGCAGTCATACGGACAAGAACTTTTCCACCATACTCCATCAAAATCATGTCAATGGTCTGGAGATCAATACAGAGAATGATGAGTGGGTTGTTTTTGATCCTCTGCCTTCATCCGTGATATACATAGTAGGTGATGGATTTCAGGTATGCCACCAAATAGTTCATGCTTTATTTATATATGGGTTGTTCCAACGTAGGCCCTTACAACTACTATATCATAGACACATACCCACATTCTTTTAAATCTTTACTTATTCGGTAAAAAAAAAAAAACGTTTTTATGATCCAAAAGTACTTTGTAATCATAACTGATTTTATTTGTCAAAAAACACTTTTAGTCATGTCAGAAGCACTGCGAGACAGACTAAAACAATATTTGCATGCTTTGATTTGCTTAGGTTTGGAGTAACGATCGAATTCGAGCACCTAGGCATAGAGTGACACTGAGAGAAAATGAGGTGAGATGCTCGTTCGAACTACTGTCAGTTAATAAAGGGGTGATACAAGTACCAGATGAGCTCGTGGACAAGGAGCACCCCTTACAGTATAAGCCTTTGAATCATCTAGAATTTCTTGGAGCATATAGAGACGTTGGTGAAACAGAGTATGCTGCACAGGCATATTGTGCCATTTGATCGTTTTCTTTAGTCCACAGATCGCTCCAAGTTGTTGCCTGTTTGGTTTTATTCCTTTCTGTTCCAGCTTCTTCTTTTTCTTTTTCTTTTTTCCTTAATGGTTTTTTTCTTTTCTTAGCCAATAACAATTAAATAAGAGTTTGAAAAGTTACAAAGTAAGAATGACATCGATCTAATAGCAATTTTAGTTTTAAATTTGGCTTTGAATATTGGACCCGTTTGAATTGGACTTTTCATACTGAACTACGCGTGCTTCGACTGACCAAGTCTTGGAATTGTATCATTTTTTTATTATTGAAAAACAGAAAGCCAATGGGTTGCGACCATAGTGGTGGTGGCTTCCTCCTTCCCCCTATGACACCCCAGTTTGAACTCCAGTGGCTAAACCACCAGTGGCAAAACCAGGATATGTAGGGCCCTGTCATAAAATATAAATAATAAAAAATTCGAACTCAAGACATACCAAAACATCAAAAATAATATTGTCTACTCATTATAATCATAATTTTGACTAAACAAAAATCATAACAATTCATAATTGTCCTCGATAAGTTTTCATATTTTGAAATAGTTGCATAACAACCATGTCATCTATACTATTAAAAATGTTTTTCTCAATTTATGCAACCAAGCAATCATTCATTATTCATCTATGAATTAACATAATTTTAAAATGATAATATAATATTGAGTTTGAGAGAAAAACTCACAAACAATGAGAAAGTTTGCTCTAGCCACGAAAATAGAAAAATGAATTAAAATCTCTTTGCTTTTTAGCAATTTGTGTTAAATTGCCCCAGAAGGTGTTTGATGAAATGCCCCAAAGAGGTAGCAGCCACAACCCACATCTTGTCGCGAGCGTGCACAGCGCTCAACACCTCAATTTTGTTTTTCCTGACGTCAAAACGACGTCGTGCCACTTAAGATTTATGTTAGTTTGTATATAGAAAGTTATGGAATGATACATATTTTCTTATTTATTTGTCTTTTTACTTTCATTTATTTTTATATTAATCAATTTACTTAAGTTTACAATGTAAATAAAATATGAAAAATTGGTTTTAGCATAAAATACGATTTAGGCTAAAAATGATGGCTCATTAAGTCAATATATACGTCATACTAAAATCCCATAAAATCAAGTTTTCTTATTTGATGTGTAAGGAATAAAAGCTGCCAAAAGTTATCTTGAGAAAATGATTATTCTGAAAAACCATTTTTCATACTTAGCCAATATTTTTACATAAAACAATTTTTCGGAGCAGAAGATGCCCGTTATAACCGGTTTAATAAAGTGGGTCGAGATGGAAAGCCATAAAACATGGGTATGTAGCTCAAGGTGGAAAGCCAGAAAACATAGAGTGGAAAACACGAAGCGGAAAAACACGGAGCGGAAATCAAGGAGGTGGAAAGCTAGAAATTATAGGTGTGGAGCTCGAGGAACGCAAGAAAAATCAGAATCGAGTGTCATATTAGACGTCTATAAAAGGAAACGAGGGGAGAAAAAAATCATAACTCATAAAAGAAAAAAAAACATAGCTTCGCCAATTTTCTTCTTTCCCATTTCTCTCAATCTAAACCGATCTCCTCAAACTCAGAAATAAAATGGCCTCTTCATTGCCATTTTCTCTCGACCTAAACCTAGCTTCGCCAACAATGGCATGGGGCAAGGGGCTGCACCAATGTGGATGCCCTAATTTGCTTCCTCATGAGGCCAGTTATCGTAAACGACTCTTTACTCATTGACAACGACGTTGTTGTTGGAGTTGCAAGGAGTTTGGTGACTCCCAGGGATGTGCGCCTGCTAGGAACGATGGATGATAACAGGGTGGTGAGTGATGCCATGTCACTGAGCATGCAAAGTGCGACATCTGTCACAAGTGTAGGGCATCGCCTCATTGTGCAATCCCATGAGGTACAGGTGTTAAGAGCCCAATTGGTTGCAGAGTGGAATTTGGTTAAAGATTATCAGCGTATTATAAGGAGTTTGAAGAGGGAGAGGGCAAAGACGGCGGAGACAAATCGACATCAACTTTAAACATTGCAGGAAGAGAATCAAAAGCTATCAAAGATGATAGATTTTTAGTCTCAAGACATGTAAAAGCAGCTGGAGGCCCTGGATCGACTGAGTAAACGCAAGCAATGAGATCACGACACAAGTTATGCTCAAGCTAATGGTGTGATCTTTGGGAGCTCAAGTGATAAGCCCCAAGAAGTTGTGCATGAAAACCCAAGAGAAGAAGTCAAGATGACCAAACTAAAGGCTCCTATTGTGGAATCAGGAAGCGCACCATGATATTGTTTTTTTTTTTAAATTTTAAAAGTTAATGTAGTCCCCTGTTTCCTCCTTTTTTTTTTTTTTTTTAATGTGAAATAAATATTTTTGTTAATTTTTGTCATTATTTTATTTTATTTTTCTTTTAATTTTAACGACACAAATTAATGTGCTAATCACCCAACTATAAATACTCGCAAGTGTATGAATTTACTGGAAACTTCACGAGTTTTGGGATTGAGGAGACTGACATCATTGCGTGTTGTTAGGTGTTGTCGTTCCTTGCGTCACAGGTCCGTTGTCGACCTCCTCTATGGTTGTGTGGAAAATGTTTGGAAAGATTGTTTTGAGTCTTGTTTTAGTTTTAGTTTTGCTTGAGGACTAGGAAAAGATTGACTCCATGAATGAAACACTGGCCCTAAGAGTCACAAATGTTAAATAAGAACAAATTATTTCATCTCCTCTTGCTTGTTCGTTTTGCTAGTCATTCAGATGATGCCAAAGATATATTTTATCCACTGACACTCCTTTTTTAGTTATAAAATGGAGTGTAAATGGATAAAATTGGAGTGGGGAAATCACCACTCTATATATATATATAGAGTCCCGTTCTTTTGGACCCCTATGGTTCAAGAGACTTGTGGTCACCCACCCTTGGATTTAATCTAAGGGCTTAGAAAAGACTACATTTTGTTTTTTTTTTTTGACGGCATGATATATTAATTTAACTTAAACAAAAAACTGAATCAACATGAAACACGTTCTCAGAAGAACGTGTTCTTCCTCTCATTGCTCGCCATCACAGCACCTCTAACTCCCGCGTCACAAACAAAATTCCAGAGCCACCCATCCCCTTGCACTTCAACGGGATTGAACTTCGAGGCTCCGACAACCAAGCTCATTTTCTTGCTATTCTTCCCTTTTGCATTCAATTTTCTGATTTGAAATCCAAAATTTGAGTGGTTCATGAACCCAGGGAAATTTTCAATTTTTATTTTGGGCACTTTTATTCGATTTGAAGGATTTCTGCATTCTATGTTTTGATGAATAACCATAGTTAAAACTTTAAACTTGGTATTCTAATCCAAAACATTCATGAATGGCATGTACAGGCAATCAAGCCATAGCATCTGAATGATCAAATTAAACACTTTTTAGGTTTACATATTAACTCAAAATTCAAAAGCATACAGAAAATCAGAACCAAACACAATCACTAATCCAATGGATCAAATCAAACTAATTCAAAATCAAAACAAATTTTCTCCATGGATAAATAAGAAGTACGGGGATGGGTGTTGTGGCGGCGAGCGGTGGGAGGAAGATGAACACGTTCTTAATTTTTGGGCTTTGGACTGAGAACGTGTTTTACTATGAGTGACTTTTTGGTTTTTGTTTACGTTAATTTAATATGTCGGTGAAAAGTAAAGCAAAATAGATTTTTTAAACTAGTTTTTTTAGCCCTTGGATTAGATCTAAGGGTGAGTGACCATAAGTCTCTTGGACCACTATGGTCCAAGAGAGCGGGACTATATGTATTTTTTTTTCTTGCGAGCAAATTGTATTTCTTTCTACTAAATTAGTAAACTATATTATGGTTTAAAACTAAAGCTCCTAATTTATGAAGCATAAATAAATAACAGCAAAAACAAGAAACCAGCACAGCAATGATAAAACCCGTGAAACCCTTCTTCTTTTACAAAAGGCATGCATGACCACCTTTGGATTTGGCCATGCCAAAAGCAAGAAAAATAGCTTTCTTTTTACATCATCCAAAGTCGCCTAAGTTGATCAGATTCTTGTATTTATAAGTTCATTTGATTTATTTTCGCATCCTTATAATTTCGTGTGACTCAATACCATCATTACACATGTGTAATTTCTTCTTGACCAAATTTAAATGTTAAAAATAATAATATTCTTAAGAGGTTGGTTTTGTCATTGATTTAAGAACTCATGTCCGTCATATAGCTAATTAGAATGGCTCCATTTATATATTTTTAATTATTCTAATAAAATTATATCGCTTGTTATCCAAAACCCAAAAACAAAGAAACAAAAAACAAAAAAGAACCCACATACATATTCTTAAGCCCTTTTTTTCAATCATTAATACAAGGCTTTTAGTCAAGTTGACAATGACAAATGAACGTTGACTTTAAAGCTTACCATTATTTGTTGTTTGCCTTAGCCAACAAATAATGCTTGTTGCCCTCTACCAGGCAAAATGCATATGGCAGCTAACAATGCATTAATAGACTTATTATTTCAACGTCTTATTGTATGGCCAAATGACGGATGGAAGTCCTCACTTTGTTGGAGGAGATTCCAAATTCATCAAGCCATAACCATGTGAACTGGAAATAATGCAGGTCCTATTATAAATGAATTGGGGAATGTTCCCATTTTCCTCAACTGACACTCTAGCTATAAAACGTCATTTTATAAATTGTGCACCAAGCTTGCGCTTCATTATGCTTAGTAGACCTCAAAACCTCATATGCACTAGCTATTGAGAGCATTTCCAGCAATTAGTTTTGGACTTGGGCGGGGGGTTTTGGGCAAAAAAGGGGTTCCAGCAGCTAAGGCTGGGCCGAGTTCCATGTGGGGGCCACGAAGAAGGGGTGGCGCGAAGGTAGGTTCAGCCCCAGATCCAAAATGACGGGGGTTAACATCAGCGATGATGTTAGCAACAAAAAAGATTTAAATAAAAAATAAAAAAATCGAAAAAAAAAACAAAAAATATTCAGATTTTTAAAAAATAAATACTTAGTCATATTTTTCACTTACCACACCAAAAATCTTTTAAAAAATATTGTCCAAATTAATTGCTTAGGTAAACAAATATTTGCAACTGCTGGAAATGCTCTAAGAAACCAAGAAGAAAAAGATGAGTTTAGAAACTGTGGCTAGAATTCCAGTGGTAGCTTTCTCCAAAGAAGACTCCTTTGAAGCCCAGAACAAGCTCGTGGCTCTCGGCACACAATGAGGGAAAGACTTCTTTTCTTCCTCCTTTTATGGCCAGATTTGATGAGGGAAAGAAATGGGTATGCATGCTGGTTCAAAGAGTGATTTCCCTCCAAGCAGTCTGCACACCAAGATCCTTGGGTCTTTTGAGTGTCTTCGCTTGAAACTTGTTCCTTTTCTATGTGTTGAAGCTTTCCAGCAGCTCTGCACATGTGGTCCTCCCCAACCCCCTTCGTGGCTTTGTTCTTCAGTCAGGTGCTGGAGCTTTGCAGTTCTTCTATTGTAATTGTATGGGCCAAGTTGGTTTATTGAGTAAGTGGGCTATCTCTTTCAAGCATTGGGCTTTTTTTGGTTGAGTCAATAAGCTATTTTGGTTAGGATATTTTGATTGGGATATTTTCTCTTTGTGCTCACCTACATGTTTGGGCCTAAGAAATGGACCTGAGTTCCGAGGCTCCCAAGCAACCCCGGGACTTCCATTTCTTGGCCCATCAATGAACCTCATGTCAACTTATTATCATCCATACCACAACTCACTCAAGCAAGCCCCAGGCATCTTGCGTGGCTTGGGCCCACTTAAGCTTGTAGCGTGGCGTGTTGCTTATTTGCTTGGCGTGGCATGTGTGCAAGCGCATATGACGAACTTTCACATGGCCAAATCGGATTTCTTCTCGATAAGGTATTGCATTGGGCCAAGATTTTATTTGGGCTGAACCGTGGAATTTTTGGGCCTCAACACCTGGATGTCTCGAACCTTTACCAACATAGATGGAGGTGGAAGAACTCAACCAACGAGCCATATCCCAATGGCAACTGTAAATTCACTAAAATGTAGGGTGAGCAACATTTAGTTTGGTTCGAGATCTTAGATCTTAAATCAAATTGACCACAGCAATAACTAACCCAATAGAATCAATTTAGGTCGTTATAAGTTTTTATTCGACACCTATTTTTAAATTACTTTTTATAGTAAATTTGTGTTTTCCCCTTTAAATTCATTTTTCCTTACCTACAGCCCATCCTTTTATTTTTCTATAAATTAAACCCAATTTTTATAAGTAAAACCCAATGACTAGGATCCACCTAAGCAAGTTACCTAATCAAGCTCAACATATTAAATGTTATATTTTTTCAATTCCTAATTACCCTAATTGCATTTTAACTTTTTTTTTTCCAACAAATTGTTTGCTATTCAATGTCATAATGGTGTTTAAATTTTGCATAAGTTTTGTGGGTCAGTTTTATTTATTTATAATTAAAACTTGGTGTGTAATTAGTGTCGTATGTTTTTGAAATTGATTGGTTCTAATATACCTATTATGTTTTTTTTAATTACTATGATTGGTTATATTTTGTAAACGAAATATATAATTAAAACTTGGTCTGTTTTTCCAAATCCGACAACCTGATCATATTTTGTTTCAATTTCATATTAATTGGTTAGTTCTTTCCTTTTATTTATACCAAAATTTCAAATTTAATAATTGTTATGGATTTGAAATTAATTTGTTTTAGGAACATTAATTTACCTACAAATATTTTGTATAACTATTTTTTCTTATAAATAATGTACCTATTGTTATGGTTTCAATAATGCACCTATTTTTATCTTATAAATAATGTACCTATATTTTTGTATACTAAATAATGTACCTATTTACGTATATTTGCTTATAATGGACCATATTCAATAATGAACCTATTTTTAATATATAAATAATATACCTATATTTTTGTATATTAAATAATGTACCTATCTACGTATATTGGAAAATTATAATGTACCTAGATATGTTAGATATATTAAGTATACAAAAATTGTTACACAACTATCAAAGAGACCAATATATCATTTATGCTAACAAACTCCCCAATAGAAAAAAGAGAAATAGTCATCCCTAATTAATGCACGGTTCAAATTGTGTCTCCTAGAGGAAATTGATGGATTATAAAAAAATAAAAATCACCTTGAATGCCTAGTTAAAAACATTATTGAAATCCTAACTTTAAGGGGTTGATGGCATGATTTGTAAATATGTCATAATTTATGAACACTTTGGTATCCAATTCAAAATTGGATTTTATTTAAATGTAATAAAATAGGTGGGTTATTGTCTAGAGTATTTTAGTTGTATGGGTATGGGTCTATTTTGCTTTCAATCTCGAAATTAAAGCCAAATTTTGGTTTTTGAATTTGAAATACAATTTTTCGTATTTCTTTTTCAACATAATCCTAGATCGACCTATAACAGCGTGACATGTACAATAAAAATTATAAATATTTTATTTTCTCAAAAAATATTATTTTTCATACATGTGTGCCTACTACTAAAATCCAAGCATATATCGATATTTTCCCCACTTCAACTCCCTAGATTTAAGACATATAGAAGACATCAATGCAATTAGTAGTGGATGGACCACCTATAATTGAATTGTACATTATAGTTGTATTTCTCCAAGGTAGGATTTACATATTATTGCTTGTATAGCGAACAACTATCAAAACATTGACAGTATTATTCACGTTAAGAATGAGAAGGTGCTCACTCACTAGTTACTACCCAAGCATATATTCTTCTTAAATGAAGGTTCTTTCATTTGAATTCATCTGTTTTGTACAGAAAGGGACTTAGTTTAAGCAAGCATGGAGAGAAAACTTAAGAAAGCACATGCGAAGTTGACAATGGTGGTGATTTTTATAAATACAATGTTTTGGTCAAGTGGACAATGCTGGTGATTTTTATATGGATTGATTAAAGGATTGTTTATTGGTTGTCTGCAAAGTTCATTGTTTCACCAAGTCAACGCACATCTAAGGTCCATTTATATTGATTGGAACTTGGGGTAGGTGTGCTGGGTTTGTTATTTTATACTATATAAAAATTAAAAAAATCTACCGCCTGGGCTATAGCCCATGAAGGTTAACCAAAGGGACCGTCCCTGACAACCACTCTAGCTACAAATATCATCTTAGAAAATATGCATCTTGCACTACTTTATGCTTAGAGCCCTCAAAACCTCACTTACAGCTAGTGAAAAAGAAAAAAGATGACTTCATGTTCGCAAACTGTGGCCGGCATTCCAGTGGTAGATTTCTCGAACGCGGACTGCTTGAAGCCGGGGACAAGCTCTTGGCTCTCAGCACGGAAAGACGTTTGCCGGGCACTCGAAGAGCGCGGCTGTTTCATGGCAATCCTACCCAGCAAAGTTCCTCCGGGACTTCAAAATACCATCTTTGGTGCATATGACGAGTTGTTTAATTTCCCCGTCGATACTCCTGAGAAGCCTTTCCGTGCTGGCTACATAACTTCAAGTCCTGGGCAAAAAGGCATTGGAATTATTAATGGCAAAAACCCTAAAGAAACTCAGGAATTCACACTTCATTTTTGGCCAGATGGAAACGATCAATTTCGGTACAATTTATTCTGCATCTATTTTTGCCTTTCTTTCATTTCCAACTATATAGCTAATTGGCTTGTTTACAATATTAATTAATTTGTTCTTTGTTGGACAGTGAGAGTGCTGACTTGTATGCAAGAGTGATGGCAGAAATAGATGAAGCTGTGACAAGAATGGTATTTGAGAACTATGGTGTAGAGAAGTACCATGACGATCATTTTCAGTCGACTTCGCACTCTCTCCGATTTTTAAAATACAAAGAACCCAAGAAATTTGAAGTTGGTGTGGGTTTACGCAATCATACAGACAAGAACTTTTCCACCATACTCCATCAAAATCATGTCAATGGTCTGGAGATCAATACAGAGAATGATGAGTGGGTAGTTTTTGATCCTCTGCCTTCATCCGTGATATACATAGTAGGTGATGGATTTCAGGTATGCCACCAAATAGTTCATGCTTTATTTATATATGGGTTGTTCCAACGTAGGCCCTTACAACTTCTATATCATAGACACATACTCACATTCTTTTAAATCTTTACTTAAAACCCAAATTTAAAATAGGTTGCCATGTAAATATTTAAAAGTAGACGGGTATGTGTCTATAATATAGTAGCTGTAAGGGCCTTTGCTGGAACAACCCTAAAAAGAATTCATATTAAAAATTCAAATGTTTTCTGAAAAACATTTGGAAGTGATTATTCGGTAAAAAAACGTTTTTATGATCCAAAAGTACTTTGTAATCATAACTGATTTTGTTTGTCCAAAAACAGTTTTAGTCATGTCAGAAGCACTGCGAAACAGACTAAAACAATATTTGCATGCTTTGATTTGCCTAGGTTTGGAGCAACGATCGAATTCGAGCACCTAGGCATAGAGTGACACTGAGAGAAAATGAGGTGAGATGCTCCTTCGAACTACTTTCAGTTAATAAAGGGGTGATACAAGTACCAGATGAGCTCGTGGACAAGGAGCACCCCTTACGGTATAAGCCTTTGAATCATCTAGAATTTCTTGGAGCATATAAAGACGTCGGTGAAACAGAGTATGCTGCACAGGCATATTGTGCCATTTGATCGTTTTCTTTAGTCCACAGATCGCTCCAAGTTGTTGCATGTTTGGTTTTATTCCTTTCTCTTCCACGTAGCTTCTTTTTTTTTTTTTTTTTTTTTCCTTAATGGTTTTTTTCTTTTCTTAGCCAATAACAATTAAATAAGAGTTTGAAAAGTTACAAAGTAAGAATGACATCGATCTAATAGCATATTTCAAAATATAGCAATTTTAGTTTTAAATTTGGCTTTGAATATTGGACTTTTCATACTAAACTACGCGTGCTTCGACTGACCAAGTCTTAGAATTCTATCATTTTTTATTATTGAAAAAAGGAAAGCCAATGGGTTGCGACCATAGTGGTGGTGGCTTCCTCCTTCCCACTATGACACTCCAGTTTGAACCCCAAGGTTGAACTCCAGTGGCGAAACCAAGATATGTAGGGGCCTGTTATAAAATATAAACAATAAAAAATTCAAACTCAAGACATACCAAAACATCAAAAATAATATTGTCTAGTCATTATAATCATAATTTTGACTAAACAAAAATCATTACAATTCATAATTGTCCTCGATAAGTTTTCGTATTTTGAAATAGTTGCATAACAACCATGTCATCTATACTATTAAAAATGTTTTTCTCAATATATGCAACCAAGCAATCATTCATCTATGAATTAACCTAATTTTAAAATGATAATATAATATTGAGTTTGAGAGAAAAACTCACAAACAATGAGAAAGTTTGCTCTAGCCACGAAAATAGAAAAATGAATTCAAATCTCTTTGCTTTTTAGCAATTTGTGTTAAATTGTCCCAGAAGGTGTTTGATGAAATGCCCCAAAGAGGTAGCAGCCACAACCCACATCTTGTCACGGGTGTGCACAACGCTCAATGCCTCATTTTTGTTTTTCTTGACGTTAAAACGACGTCGTGCCACTTAAGATTTATGTTAGTTTGTATATAGAAAGTTATGGAATGACACATATTTTCTTATTTATTTGTCTTTTTACTTTCATTTATTTTTATATTACTCAATTTACTTAAGTTTACAATGTAAATAAGATATGAAAAATCGGTTTTAGCATAAAATACGATTTAGGCTAAAAATGATGGCTCATTAAGTCAATATATACGTCATACTAAAATCTCATAAAATCAAGTTTTCTTATTTGATGTGTAAGGAATAAAAGCCGCCAAAAATTATCTTGAGAAAATGATTATTCTGAAAAACCATTTTTCATACTTAGCCAATATTTTTACATAAAACAATTTTTCGGAGCAGAAGATGCCCTTTATAACCAATTTAATAAAGTGGGTCGAGATGGAAAGCCATAAAACATGGGTATGTAGCTCAAGGTGGAAAGCCAGAAAAAATGGAGTGGAAAACACGAAGCGGAAAAACACGGAGCAGAAATCAAGGAGGTGGAAGCTAGAAATTATAGGTGTGGAGGTCGAGGAACACAAGAAAAATCAGAAATGACTGTCATATTGGACGTCTATAAAAGGAAACGAGGGGAGAAAAAAATCATAACTCATAAAAGAAAAAAAAAACATAGCTCTGCCAATTTTCTTCTTTCCCATTTCTCTCAATCTAAACCAATCTCCTCAAACTCAGAAACAAAATGGCCTCTTCATTCCCATTTTCTCTCGACCTAAACCTAGCTTCGCCAACAATGGCATGGGGCAAGGGGCTGCACCAGTGTGGATGCCCTAATTTGCTTCCTCATGAGGCCAGTTATCGTAAATGACTCTTTACTCATTGACAACGATGTTGTTGTTGGAGTTGCAAGGAGTTTGGTGACTCCCAGGGATGTGCGCCTTCTAGGAACGATGGATGATAACAGGGTGGTAAGTGATGCCATGTCATTGAGCATGCAAAGTGCAACATCTGTCACAAGTGTAGGGCATCGCCTCATTGTGCAATCTCATGAGGTACAGGTGTTAAGAGCCCAATTGGTTGCAGAGTGGAATTTGGTTGAAGATTGTCAGCGTATTATACGGAGTTTGAAGAGGGAGAGGGCAAAGACGGCGGAGACAAATCGACATCAACTTGAAATATGGCAGGAAGAGAATCAAAAACTATCAAAGATGGTAGATTTTTAGTCTCAAGACTTGTAAAAGCAGCTGGAGGCCCTGGATCGACCGAGTAAACACAAGCAACGAGATCACGACACAAGTTATGCTCAAGCTAATGGTGTGATCTTTGGGAGCTCAAGTGATAAGCCCCAAGAAGTTGTGCATGAAAACCCAAGAGAAGAAGTCCAGAGGACCAAACTAAAGGCTCCTATTGTGGAATCAGGAAGCGCACCATGATATTGTTTTTTTTTTCTTTAATTTTTTTTAAAGTTAATGTAGTCCCCTGTTTCCTCCTTTTTTTTAAATGTGAAATAAATATTTTTGTCAATTTTTGTCATTATTTTATTTTATTTTATTTTTCTTTTAATTTTAACGACACAAATTAATGTGCTAATCACCCAACTATAAATACTCGCAAGTGTATGAATTTATTGGAAACTTCACGAGTTTTGGGATTGAGGAGACCGACACCGTTGCGTGTTGTTAGGTGTTGTCGTTCCTTGTGTCACAGGTTCGTTGTCGACCTCCTCTATGGTTGTGTGGAAAATGTTCGGAAATTTTTTTTTTATTCTTGTTTTAGTTTTAGTTTTGCTCAAGGACTAGGAAAAGATTGACTCCATGAATGAAACACTGGCCCTAAGAGTCACAAATGTTAAATAAGAACAAATTATTTCATCTCCTCTTGCTTGTTCGTTTTGCTAGTCATTTAGATGATGCCAAAGATATATTTTATCCACTTACACTCCTTTTTTAGTTATAAAATGGAGTGTACATGGATAAAATTGGAGTGGGGAAATCACCACTCTATATATATAAAGAGTCCCATTCTCTTGGACCCCCATGGTTCAAGAGACTTGTGGTCACCCACCCTTGGATTTAATCTAAGGGCTTAGAAAAGACTACATTTTGTTTTATTTTTTTTACGGCATGATATATTAATTTAACTTAAACAAAAAAGTGAATCAACATGAAACACGTTCTCAGAAGAACGTGTTCTTCCTCTCATTGCTCACCATCACAGCACCTCTAACTCCCTCGTCACAAACAAAATTCCAGAGCCACCCATCCCTTTGCACTTCAAGGGGATTGAACTTCGAGGCTCCGACAACCAAGCTCATTTTCTTGCTATTCTTCCCTTTTGCACTCAATTTTCTGATTTGAAATCCAAAATTTGAGTGGTTCATGAACCCAGGGAAATTTTCAAATTTTATTTTGGGCACTTTTATTCGATTTGAAGGATTTCTGCATACAATGTTTTGATGAATAACCACAGTTAAAACTTTAAACTTGGTATTCTAATCCAAAACATTCATGAATGGCATGTACAGGCAATCAAGCCATAGCATCTGAATGATCAAATTAAACACTTTTTAGGTTTACATATTAACTCCAAATTAGAAAGCAAACAGAAAATCAGAACCAAACACAATCATTAATCCAATGGATCAAATCAAACTAAATCAAAATCAAAACAAATTTTCTCCATGGATAAATAAGAAGTACGGGGATGGGTGCTGTGGCGGCGAGCGGTGGGAGGAAGATGAACACGTTCTTAATTTTTGGGCTTTGGATTGAGAATGTGTTTTACTATGAGTGACTTTTTTGTTTGTGTTTAAGGGCTCATTTGGGGGTGCTTTTGGAGTAGCGAAAAGCGCTTCTAAATGGGTGAAAGTGCTTTTGTTTTTTAAAAATGGTGTTTGGCAAAAATTGCAAAAGCGCTTTGGGTGAGATCCAAAAGCACTTGAAGTGGTTTTGGAAGAAGCACTTGAGAGGTGCTTCTTCTTAAAAGCGCTGCAAGACAAAAACACGGAAAGCACTTGGCTCCCTTTAATGAAACTTTTAAAATGCCTAAAATACCCATATTTTATTTTTTTAAATGCCAAAATACCCTTTCTTTCGTTTTTTTTTTCTCTCTTTTTCTCTTAATGATGACCAAAGCAAAGTCATTTCTCTTCCTGTTATATTTCAATTAAATTTATTATTAATCTCTTGTGAATGGTACCTGAACCACGACTGCTTTGGTTTTTGTCTAATGTCCATGGTTGTCACTGTTGCTTTGTCATCAATGATTACGAGTATGATATGATTGGTCTGTGAAGGACGTTTTAGCACTTGTGGACCAGCAATCCATGTTTTGTGCTCTTTTTTTGTCTATTAATCTGTTCTGGGTTTCACTACACAAATTTCAAAACTTCAGATCTCTGGGGCAAGACTACTAGGACATAATTATGTTGTATATGAATCTACTGGGGCATTGCATATGTTTGGCTTTGTTTACGAGTATGTTGGGTTGTTTGACTTGATATTCTCTCAATGAAGATCATGAAGATCACCTCTTCTCGGTGACATATGTAGCTAACTGCAGAACCACATGCTTCTTTTGTCTTCAGGAGCCTTCATAATCGCTACAAGCATAAGCGCTACGGGCATAAGCGCTTCCGAAAGAAGCACTTCCAAACGAGCCCTAAGTTAATTTAATATGTCAGTGAAAAGTAAAGCAAAATAGATTTTTTAAACTAGTTTTTTTAGCCCTTAGATTAGATCTAAGGGTGAGTGACCACAAGTCTCTTGGACTATAGTTGTCCAAGAGAACGGGACTATATGTATTTTTTTCTCTTGCAGGCAAATTCAAAAGTGACTCTACCTTTGGCAAAAGGAAAATCCTAATAACCCTGCCACTTGCCTATATTTGTTCGATGCGAAGTTATGTGCTAGTACGGATATCGTATGTCTTTATCATTCTTGAGAGTTTTACTGCATAATTTGACATGTCTGACTAGTTTTATTGTATAATATGGCTATTTTTCTAAATAAAACTAGCATAATTTAGGAAGCATAAATAAATAACAGCAAAAACAAGAAACCAGCACAGCAATGACAAAACCCGTGAAACCCTTCTTCTTTTACAAAAGGCATGACCACCTTCAGTGGCGGATCTAGGAATTTTTCAGGGAAGGGGCAATGTTAAAAGGCTAAAACATCAGAAAAAATAATAATAATAACCAAATAGCCTTACAATTTAAACAATACTAATGTTATTTATAATTAAAATAAATTAGAGTTTTACGTCTAAGCCTAATCGACTATAGTCTATTTTGTATATAAATTAAATGCACAAAATTCATGTCACACAATTATTTACCAAAATTAATATCAAATATGAACAAAATGCATGTCAATTACACAATTAGTCTATCAAAATTCATATGAAATCATCCATTAATCTAATCAAAATCAATACCAATTAATCTAACCCAAAGTACATGTGATTTGGAGGTCACAAGATAAAAGTAGATGTGATTATGAGTTTGGGATATTTTTCGGTGAATTTTTTGGAGCACATATGAATTTTTAATGAATTTTTAAATTTGGTCTAGTTAAAATTTGACACATGGCGCCTTGATAGTGGACCACATTAAAAAGGAATGCAAGTTGAGAAGCTCAGGATTCTAACTACAAACAGGAGTCATCTTCTTCGACTGGTTGTGTCTGCAACTTAAGTGAAAAAATTTCAAAATCTTCTAAAATCTAAAACTTCGGTTGTGGAGGTCCAATTGACGAACCGTTTTCTCCTACGTGATCGTGAGATCAAGCTCAACAATCTAAGGTAAATATTCAGGGTTTCACACAGCAGCAACAAAACAGCCTCTTTGAGGCTTTTAATCGAACACTTGGTGGGCACAAGCAAAGGGGCAATTCCTGCATCTCCAACACATTTTCCGGTGAGAGGAGGTGCAGGTGCACCTCCTTGCGCCTCTGTGGGTCCGCCACTGACCACCTTTGGATTTGGCCATGCCAAAAGCAAGAAAAATAGCTTTCTTTTAACATCATCCAAAGTCGCCTAAGTTGATCAGATTCTTGTATTTATAAGTTCATTTGATTTATTTTCGCATCCTTATAATTTCGTGTGACTCAATACCATCATTACACATGTGTAATTTCTTCTTGACCAGATTTAAATGTTAAAAATACTAATATTCTTAAGAGGTTGGTTTTGTCATTGATTTAAGAACTCATGTCCGTCATATTGCTAATTAGAATGGCTCCATTTATATATTTTTAATTGTTCTAATAAAATTATATCGCTTGTTATCCAAAACCAAAACAAAAAACAAAAAAGAACGCACATGCATATTCTTAAGCCTTTTTTTCAATCATTAATACAAGGCTTTTAGTCAAGTTGACAATGACAAATGAACGTTGACTTTAAAGCTTACCATTATTTGTTGTTTGCCTTAGGCAACAAATAATGCTTGTTGCCCTCTACCAGGCAACATGCATGTGGCAGCTAATAATGCATTAATAGACTTACTATTTCAACGTCTTATTGTATGGCCAAATGACGGATCGAAGTCCTCACTTTGTTGGAGGAGATTCCAAATTCATCAAGCCATAACCATGTGAACTGGATATAATGCAGGTCCTATTATGAATGAATTGGGGAAGGTTCCCATTTTCTTCAACTGGCACTCTAGCTATAAAATATCATTTTATAAATTGTGCACCTCATATGCACTAGCTATCACTACTACAAAAATTGAAATAGACGACGGGGAAACACCATCGTCTTTTTCTTTTTCAAATTGTCGTTAAATCGACTGTCATTTTTTTGAATGTCAAACTATGACAGTAATTAACCGTCGTCTATTACATGTAAAGACGACGATTTTTAAAATAACTGTTGTCTATAAGATGTAAAGACGACAGTTTTTCTGAAAGAACTGTCGTCTATTAATGTAAAGACGACAATTTTTATGAAAGAACCGTCATCTATTAATTGTAAAGATGATGGTTCTTTCTAAAAAAATCGTCGTCTATTATATGTAAAGACGTCATTTATTAAAAAACGGTCGGCTATTAATTGTAAAGACGACGGTTACTGTCGTCTATTATATGTAAAGACGTCATTTATTAAAAAACCGTCGGCTATTAATTGTAAAGACAACGGTTCCCGTCGTCTATTATATGTAAAGACGTCATTTATTATATCCACAAGCGTCAGGTTTGTTTAAAAAACTGCCATCTATTAAATGTAAAGACGACGGTTTCATGAAATACTGCCGTCTATTAACTCTAAGACAACAGTTATTAACTATAAAACTGACGTAATTCTACATTTTAGTTTTTTTCTTTTCTTGTTTCCAATGGTATCATAAATATATACTCAAATATGGTATTACCCACGCCATACATATTATACTCAAAAATTGTTTCTTTCATAAATAGAATATCAAGAGTACCATAAAACAAAATAAAATCTAAAAAATGAAAGTACTCTAGGGCCGCTAGCTGCTAGCTGCAAGTCTAATTACAATAATACACCAAATTCCTATACCTAATTATCCTTCAAGTCAAGTTCTCCATATGTATACACAGCTACACATTCATCATCACCAATTTTCCTATGCATTTCTTCAACTTTTACCACTAGGAGTAGCTTCGTTAGAACCACTTCCATGGCCTAAGAAACTGCTTAACAAGCCAAAATAATGTAATAGTCAGACATACAATCCAGATAACATTACCAATAATGAAAGGATTATTAATGTAGGGCTACATAATATAATTACTTAACTTGAAACAACGAGAATCATAGATCAATATAATAATGCCAACCTGGAGTAAGAGTATTATATTCTCCATTGGATGCTGACTAAGTCCAAAAGTTGAGATGTAAGTACATAGATTTGGAATATTTCAAGTATCTTGTGACAAAAAATTCATACAAAGGTTGTTGGAGGAAGCCCGTATAAGATGATGGTGCTTGTGCTTCCATAGCACCCAAAGTATCACCATGATAAGATCATTTAAGAGCCAAGACCTGAAATAAACAACTCCTATGTCAACAGAATTGAAGAAAATCTGACCATAACTTCCAAAGAAACCAATCTGCACTACTAAATTTCACAGTTTGCGCGACGAAGACAAATTTGTCGCGCAAAGTACAAAGTAGTCGCTCAAATACTAGCGCGACAAAATCACCATCGCGCAAAATAAGTCGCGCGAAGTCCGTAAAGAAAGCCATTGCGCGACAGAACATGGGTCATTTCGTCGCGCAACAAGCTCGTTGCACAAACCATTCAGGGACGGCTACACTGCGTCGCTCAAAAATTTTGCGCGACGAACCCATAATCGTCGCGAAAAAACAGTGCGACTATTTGCCATCGTCGCACAGACATTTGAGAGGCGGCATAAAAATCGTCGCTCAGCCTTATGCGCGACGAAAATATAATTGTCGCACAAACCTGGTGCGACGATGACCTTTTGTCGTTCAGCTTTATGCGCGACGAAAGAGTAATTGTCGCGCATCCTTATGCGCGTCGAAAATATAATTGTCGCACAAACCTGGTGCGACGATGACCTTTTGTCGCTCAGCTTTATGCGCGACGAAAGAGTAATTGTCGCACGAGGTTTAGGGGACGACAGTTTTCGTCGCGCAAACGTTAATATATTGTTTCTCCATTTAAATTATACGGGTTTGTATTTTCCTGTGGATAATTTTTCGCGACGACATCACGACATATGTTCGTCGCACAAAATACTAATTAAATTATTATTTTTTTTTTTGGGGAAATTTTTGTTTGGTTTTTTTATTTTTATAATTAAATGAAATGACAATAAAAAAATGTAATTAAGAGAAAGTTTTTGTTATAACATAATATAGAGTCAAATACAAGAAAAATGTTTCAAATGTCATGAAGAAAATAGAAAACTAATCAAACATTGTTTGATAATCTACTTGGTCTCCGATCTGGACATTGTGGACAGGGGCAGAGGTTTGATGGCCATGCTCGAGTTAGATGGGCTCAGAGGTGGATGGAGGAACAAAAGACGGTACGGGAATGCCGGACTGGGCGAGGGAGTGTAAGAACGAATCCATCTGGGACATCCGGGCTTCAAGCTCGCCCATATGGGCCACCTTTGCTTCAAGCTCGCCCATCTGGGCCACCTTTGCTTCAAGCTCGGCCATCTGGGCCACCCGGGCTTGAAGCTGGTCCATCTGGGACATCCGGGCTTCAAATTGGGCCATCATTGCTGTCATAGCACTGTTTGACTGGGACGATGAACGGGATCTAGGTTCCCGCCGCCGGGCATTCCCCATCCCTCGACAATATGTCCCTGGCCGCCTCCCGAGAGTCTGATCCAAAGTTTCCGTCAAGATCTGAAACCCCGCATCTGGTGGAGGAGCCACGGACTCGAGCGGCGTATCGGGAGGAAGCTGAGAGGCGGACTCCTGAAAAACCAACTGGCTCTTCTCAATCATGGTCGTCTATTTAACATAACATAAAATATTAATTAAAACATTCATATAATAAAGTTGAAACTTGAACGTGTAAGAGAATAATTATAATTAAAGACAACTTACATGAATGGACTCCGCCAACTCATTCCCAGGTCGAACATAAACGTCGCCAAAGACGTCAATCTCTGGGAATTTGGACCCCTCCTAATTGAACAAGAGAAAAAAAAATGTTAGTACAAAAAAAAAAAATTAATATTAAATACATTAAAAATTAAATAAAAATGATATAATTATTACCTGCCGCCGCGGCTCCATCCTATAGGAGAAGGGCCTGGCACCTGAATGGTGGAGAAGAGTCTTCTTCGCCCTATTGCCCTTATTTGCTTTGGCCATCTTCTGTTATACAACAAATAAAATGTTTTAGTTGAAAATGAAATGAAAACAGAATTTTGAACTTAGTATAAAAAAAATACCACATAATCTTCCCCCTGAAAATGACCACAGAGCCACTCCCAACTATCCTCCCGCCCCTCAAGCTCCTTCGGGCAACCCTCCCGAAGAGCGACCTGCGGATCATCATATGCCTGAAAATGGTGGTGCAGGTCGCTCTTCCACTGCTTGTACCTATCCGCAAACAGTCTATCGATGTACCCGAACAAATCGTCGTTGAGATTCTCTAAATTGTAGTTGATCTGCAATAAATTAATTACATGCATTAAGTACTAGAAATATATAAAATTGGAAGGGAAAACAATTAAAAGGTAGGATACATACCGACAGCTGTCCACGCACCTCCATCTGCACCTCGTTAGGCATGGCCTTCCAAGACTTCCATTTCATCGGACAATGGGTCCGAATGACTGAACCAACATCGTGGGCCAATGAGCTATGTTGGTCCGCGGTAGGTGCAGCCCGATGACGCTCGTCGTATCTGATGTTGATACGAGTGTTGGTCACCCGAGTGAGCTTCGCCGTACTCAACTGGCGACAAGGTCCCCGGGTGTTCTTCTTGGCTGCAAAGATATATAAAATTAACGTTAATTAACAAATTATAAAAAAATAATGGTACAGTTTATCTGTAGGTAAAGGAAATCTGTACCTGGTTGAGAACCCGACGCACCAGCAGCAGAGGTCGAAGGGATGTCGATCAAGTGGGGAGGGCGATGACGCCGCCTGGCGCTAACAGGCTGCGCAACTGAGGACTCTGATGACACCGGTGCATGGGAGACGTTCGGAACAAATGGGATCTCGTTCAACTGTGCTGGAGCAGTGACAGCTGACGTCGCAATCGGGAGAGCCAAACTATGAGGACTCGTCACCGTCTTACGACGTCTGATAAGGTTCGACATCTGCACAACTGATAAGGTCTTAAAATTAAAACATCCTTGCCTAAAATGTTTGTTTATTTTTAAAAAAACAACCTCAACAACTAATCAACAACAAATTCAATATTTAGCATACAAATACACAGAAATATGTATTCTTATAAATAAAAATAATAATAAACAGATGCACATTGTTTTAAAGCAAACAAAACAAAAATAGATATATATTAAAAATAACAGATGCACATTGTTTGCAAACAAAACAAAAACATATATATATAAATAAATAAATAACAGAAACATGTATTCTTTTATAATAATAAAAAAACCAGAAGCACATATTCCTGAATATATCAAATTGCTGGCCAAATTATTAAAGAGTCGGTATGTGACTACAAAAAAGAGTTGAATAGATAAAACTCGTAATGAAAATCATAAAACAGAAGTAAACTATAGCATGGTTTATTAAACAAGCTACCAAAGTTGTTGGCATATACACAATGTAGATAACGAGCACAATACACGGACCACAACAATCAAATATTCATCTCAACAAAGTGAACATCTAATTTGGTTAGTTGCACATATCTTAAATCTGAAAAGCAATCAAAATACAAAAAACAGAAAATTACGAAAAGCAATCAACATACAAAAAACAGAAAACATAAAATTGTGCTCCAATCAAATTTAAAATCTGAAACCAAACCAAATACAAAATCACAAATCCAACACTATTTCAACACTTGCAATAAAATCTGAAATCACAAATGCAAATCCAATACAAAAAGGAAATTGAAACGGAGCAATCCTAACCAACCACCAGACTAAGTAATGTAAACACTTACAAAATAAATATACAAATTCAAACAGCAGATTTCAGAAATTTAATCCTAAAATATATTTTAATCCACAAATTTCAGAAGAAAAAAAAAATCCAAAAACTTGTAATTATAAATCGGGGCTAGAGTCGGGACTTTTACCGTGTGGGTTTCGACGGTGGAGAGCAAGAGAGAGATCGAAGGGCCGTCGTCTGATGGAGGAGCGAGTGACTGAGAACAGACGGAGGAGACAAGGACAGAGAGGGATGAGTGGGGATGGAGGATAGAGGGACTGAGAGGGATGAGTGGAGACGGAGGAGAGAGGGATAAGTTGGCACGGAGGAGAGAGCGGCTGAGAAGGATTAGGGGCGGGGCTGAGAGCTTGCGATAGAGACTGGGTGAGAGATTTGGGGGTGCGAAGGAGAGAGACCGGGTGAGAGATCAATGGGTTCGAAGGAGAGAGAGATAGAGGGGCTGAGAGGTTGAACGCGAGAGAGAGAGTGGCTGAGAGATTTGAGGGTTTGAAGGATTTTAGGGTTCGAGGAGAGAGAGACAGAGGGGCTGAGAGAGGTTGAAGACGAACAGAAATGCGCGTTTTTTTTTTCATAAAAGCTTCGCCGACTTGCGCGACGAAACATATAAAAGGTCGCGCAAAGATAAATATCGCACTTTGCACGACGGATAAAATAATCTGTCGTGCAAAGAATTTTTAATACGCGGGATAAACTCCGCCAAAAATTTGGGCGACTTGCGCGACGACAATTTTCTGATACACTTACATTGCGCGACGGAAATAACTTCATACGTCGCGCTTAGATGTATTGCGCGCCGGGAAATACTTACCTTGTTCGTCGCGCAAGAAAAGCATGGAAATGTTAGTGAGTATATTGTTTTAATGGGGCTACTCATTCTACAATACTAGTTTCACCGATCCAACCGTCAAACTTGTTTGTTTATACTTAGAGATCGTACACGCCAAAAATTGAAAAAAATACACATTCATAGAAGATGTTACCGGACCAAAATTTTCAACGGTTATAAACAAAAAATCACGATTTAACGGTTATTTTAACTCCGATTTTGATGATATTTTACGGATGCACTCCTTTACCGTATATGAATACAGTTACTGAATTTGATCTTCATTTAAAAATATTTACACTAGTGGATACCACAACATCTTATGTTATATTTAACAAAACTACATCAACAACTCTTAATGTTTGTGAATATATAGTTTTGATGACATACGCATTCTACAAAACTATTTTCAATGATCCAACCGTCAAACTTGTTTCTTTAAACGTAGAGATCGTACTTAAAAAAAATTGGAAAAAATATACAGTCCTAGATGACGTAACGGGACCACAATTTTCGACGGATATATATGAAAAATCACGATTTAACGGGTATTTTAACTCCGATGTTCAAGATTTTCTATGGGTGCACCCCTTTACTGTATATGAATACAATTACTGAAGTTGATCCTCATTTAAAATTATTTACACTAATGGATAGTTCGTTTAATTTGTTAACTATCATGCCATACAAAAGAAATAAAATTAAAAAACTTGGTTTGGGCGACGAACAAGACCTGTATTCGTCTCTGAAAGGTTTGCGCGACGTATAATGTTCGTCGAGCAACGGTGATTTATCTATTTCGTACATTTTTTCATCGAACCTATTTTGCTCGACGAACAGATCCGTCCCTTAAAGTATTATTGTGCGATGCCAATTAATTTCGTCGCGCAAAATAAAGACCGGTCGTTTAGTGTAGACGACCGGTCGTTTTTGCACAGATTCTAATTTTTTTTTAACTTCCAACCTTATGTTGCGCGACGAATATATCCGTCCCTCAAAGTATGATTGTGCGACGCCAACAATTTTCATTCGTCGTGCAAAGTTAACGACAGGTCGTTTAGTGTATACGACCGGTCGTTTTTTAACAGATTGTAATTAGCTGATTTCCACTTCCAACATCTGTTCAGTTTTGAATCCATAACTTCTTAACCATATGTCCAAATTTCATGTTATTTATATGGTTGGATTCAGCATAGAAAAACAAAGAACGCAACGTGGACCAAAAGTCAAAAACAGTTACGAAAATGAACATAATTCAATAAAAGAAACGAAGAACGTTGCAAACACGTTACAAAGTTCCCCACATATATTTAAGGTTTGGATATACATTCCACAAATATTTGAACAATATTCAAACAAATATTTAAGGTTTGGATAATCATTTAATATGTTTTACATGGCAAGTCGCAAATAAATTACATTATTCATCATCTGAACTATAATAATCTTCGTTATCGTCGCTATGATCACTTTCGGTCTCCCAATCATCCTCCTCCTCCTCCTCCTCCTCCAGAAGTACATCATCATCGTTGTTCGGGCCCACGGTTGGATCGTATCGCAGAAGATAACCGAGGTCAATTGTAATTGACTGAATCGGTATTTCTCTTGGAGACACTCCTTCAAGCCGAAACGGTTCCTGTACGACAATTGTATCTCGAAGTGTTTGTGCATCATGTTCCATGGAAGATTCGAAATGTTGGTCAGCAACGTCGACGTCGTTGTCAGATGGGTCTAGTTCTGGTATAGCATACACATTCCTCTGATCCATCTGCTGAACAACTTTCCACCCGCTCCTTGCTTTAGGGTCATCAAGATAGACAATCTGTTTTGCCATGGTTGCCAAAATGTAAGGGTCGTCATCATACCAAGTTCTGCTCATGTTCACAGATAGTAACCCATGATCGATTTTAATACTTCCCTGCCTATTTTGGTTTGTATCAAACCATCGACACTTAAACATGATCACTTGGTATCGGTCTTTGTAAAGTAATTGCACGACAGTGGTGAGTTTGCCATAGAAATCAATGTCTGTGCTTTCGCCTCCACCTGGAACATGAACACCGCTGTTTTGCGTACACAACTTGTCATCTCGTGCACTCCCCAAAAATTTGACGCCATTAACATGGCAACCCGAATACAATTCAGCCCGAAGTGGGACGAATGCCAAGTTATATAACTCTTCACTGTAAGTGGGGGAATTCTCTAATTTCAACTTGGTCACCTAATATTATAAAAAAAAAATTCAATAGCATGGAAATGTGAGTTTGACAATTTTAAATACTACAATATATATGTCAATTACAAAATACTTATAACTTACATATTGCAAGAACCATTTTGGAAATAATTCACGGTGTTTCTTGGAATACAAATGTGATGGATGTTCTCGCTTCATCATCTCTTCATGCTCATCTAAGTATGCCATTATCTCATCACAATTGTTCAATACGAACCAATGAGCTACCTCCATATCTTTTCTGGAAAATGACTCCCCTCGTACAAGATCTCCAAAGGGTCGTGAGCTTTGGGAAAACACAGAAAGTTGCTCATTTCTCACACCTCCGTCATTATTGCGCTGACGTCGATTGAAAGCCGTGTCCACATCTTTTAAATACATTCCACAGAAAGTCAGCGCTTCATATTGAACCCAAGCCTCTACAATTGATCCTTCGGGCTTCGCTCTGTTGCGTACGCTTCTTTTCAGCTCTCCTAGAAGCCTGCCAAAATATAATGAAAAGATGTAAATCAGGAAGTAGCAAGAATACGAACCAATGATGCATACAGAAATGATGCCAAGATATATACCTTTCTATAGGATACATCCAGCGATAGTTGACTGGACCAGCAGCTAATGCCTATTCTGGCAAGTGAACCATCACGTGGATCATACTTGTGAAGAAAGCCGGAGGGAATATCATCTCAAACTTGCATAGGACTTGGACAATGTCTTCGCGCAACTGATGAATGTCTGTCTTTCGCAATGTCTTTGCCGTTAGTTGGGAAAAAAATCTGGACAACAATATGATTGGCTTGACTACATCTTCCGGCAACAGGTGTCGAATCCCAACAAGAAGTAGGCGTTGCATAAACACATGGCAGTCATGACTCTTGAGTCCGGTAAATTTTCCCCCGTCAACATTCACGTAACGTGCGATATTAGAAGCATACCCATCAGGAAACTTTACAGACGACACAAACTGTAGAAACTTTTTTTTGTCATTCGGTTTCATGGAAAAAAATGCAAGATCCCTTATAACTTTATCATTGCCCCTTTTCAGCCATAAACCCCTTCGTATGCCCATTCTTTCTAAATCAAGACGAGCTTTTATCGTGTCCTTTGTCTTGTCCTTGATATCTAGAATCGTTCCCATCAATGTGTCAAACACATTTTTCTCAACATGCATAATGTCGAGATTGTGCCTCAATTTTAGTTTCGACCAATATGGGAGCTCAAAAAACATAGACTTGTGCGTCCAGTTCATATGTGTAGCAGGTCTGGTTCGACTAACAGTTTTCCCAAACGGAGCAAAATCCAAACGGTTAAGCTGTTCCAAGATCTGATCACCGGACGATTCTCTAGGTCTTGCACGATGCTCTTTGTTCCCGTCGAACTCTTTATCCTTTTCCCGCCACTCGTGATCCCATGGCAACCATCTTCGATGCCCAAGGCAACACACTTTTCCAGCGTGCCAACCAGAAGTTACATCTTCCTTGCATACAGGGCATGCCATATAACCCTTTGTGCTCCACCCCGACACCATTGCATATGCGGGAAAATCATTCACAGTCCACATAACTGCCGCTCTCAAAGTGAACATCTTCCCAGTGGATTTATCGTACGTGCGCACACCGTTTGTCCATAAATTCTTGAGCTCATCAACCAACGGCCTTAAGTACACATCGATTGACCTGCCAGGATCCTCATTTATCAAAACAGTCATCATCATGTACCCTTTTTTCATGCATTTCCAAGGCGAAAAATTATATGGGAATACGAAAATCGGCCAAGTACTGTGCTGTTGGTTTAGAACCCCGTGCGGATTGAATCCGTCAGTGGCAAGTCCCAGCCTAACATTTCGGGGATCAGCAGCAAACTCGGGGAACGTTCGATCGAACTCTTTCCATGCCTCCCCATCTGCAGGATGCCGCATCACATCATCGTCTACCCGTTTTTCCTTATGCCATCTCATGTCTGTGGTAGTATGCGTCGACATATACAATCGCTGCAATCTTGGTTTCAGGGGCAGATAACGCATGACTTTTTGTGGAACCTTAGTCATTCTATTCTGAGACTTCTGTTTGAACCTCGACTCATTGCATATAGGGCATGTATCCAATGATTCATACTCTTTGTAGAATAACATTCAATTGTTTTTGCAAGCGTGGATTTTTTCATAACCCAATCCAAGACCACTCAATATCTTCTGCGCTTGTCAGTGGTCTTTCGGCAAACAATTATCCGTCGGAAGCATTCTCTTGAAAACCCCCAAAAAGTAATCGAAACTCAGGTTCGACATACGGTACTTTACTTTTCCATGCATTAGCTCCACAATGGCCGTCAGAACGGAAAAGCTCTCGCACCCCGGATATAACTCTTGGTTGGCATTTCTTAACAGTTTTTCATACTGTTCAAACTCTGCACTATCCGTTGGTGTAGGCACATCATCTTCCCATTGCTGATTGATGCTCGTCGATGCAAATGGAAAAGCATCATTTATAATATCCATGACTTGGTCATTAGGATCCACAATAGGTTCAACATTGTCCACTCTTGTGGCCCTTGAAGACGAAGCAATGTCTAATTGTTCCCCGTGATGGTTCCAAGTGCTGTATGTCTCAATCATTCCATTCCTTACTAAATGAAATCGAACAGTTTCAATTATCTCCCACAACATATTGTTACACTTCCTACAAGGACACTGGATTCTAGTTGCACCCGGGTTGTGTGACCGTGCAAAGTGAATAAAGTCCTCGATTCCATCCAAGTATTCGTCTGTGCACCTGTTAGGGTTCTGTATCCACTTTCTGCTCATAATTCCTGGAACCACAATCACAATACAACAATCATGTCGTATTCTTACAAAATCATAACGTCACCTTATGCCTCCGGTAACGTCACCTTATGTCACGTAATTTACAACTACATGAGATTAGATTTCGACGTGGATGAATTTCGACAGCATCTCGGTACAGTTCTTGAGGTGTACCGTAGATAGAAAATACCTACGTACCGAGATGACACCGAAATCTCCACAATCGAAACCTAATCATGTAGCTGTAAACTACGTGACACGACTATGCATTTCCAAACTGTCCAAAGTATGGGACAATTCAAGAATTAATTGGACCGTAGTCGTGGTTTACCTACCCATGCGCGGTCCAACTAACCTCGAACGAGAACTAAGCTTTACAAAAAAAAAAATGTATGAAGTTAATTTCAATTAACTTCGTACATCAACGTGCATAACTGAACAACATAATATAAATATAATTTCACAACACAATTTAAACATAATGTAATTAATTTTATATAATACTTTCTCAATCGTTCTCCACCAATCGCTAATCACATATAATATCCCTATATACAACGAAATTAATGGCGTTAGTATGAATTTACAGTAATATTTTTACACAAACGACAAAAAATACATAATCAATGAACTTACCGGAGGCAGAGATAGTTTAACTCATAAACGAAATGAGATTGATGCGTTTGCTTGGCATATGATGTTCGAGATAGAGGGAGAGAGTGGCTGAGGCAAGTGCAATTTTTTTGCAGTTTGCCTCTGCCATGGTTGAAACTGAATAAGTAATAAACGACGATTTTGCGCGACGGATATAGTGTTTCGTCGCGCAAAATCGTAAGACATTGCGCGACAAATAAACATATTCGTCGCATATTGTTCGACACGCAAACGTATTTATCGTCCCGCAAATTTTTTTTTCCGGCGCACATGGTTGTGCCGACATCCATTTTTGCGCAACGTGCTAAACGTTAATCGTCGCGCATATATCCGTCGCTCAAATGCCCCTCGTCGTCGCGCAAGAATACCATGCATTTGCGCAACGAAGAAATCGTCGCGCAAAGTTCGTTGCGCAATCATTTGGCGCCAAAGCGATAAACCCGCGGTTTTTTTCCCCCATTTTTTGGCGCGCGACGACGAGAATTTTATTGGTCGCGCATTACACCTTAGCGCGACTAAACATTTCGTCGCGCAAATCTGGAACGCTGTTTGTTTTCCCGCTATTTCTTGTGCGCGACGTATTGATTGTTTGGTCGCGCTAAACAACATAAGGCGACGAATACGTCTTCATCGCGCTAATCTTTGTCGCGCAAACATTTTCATTTATTACCGTTGAATATTTTGTCCCATTTCTAGATCTCTGAATATTTGTTATTTGCGATTTTTGGGGATACGATCTCACAGTATATACAAACACGTTTAACGGTTGGATCGTTGAAATTAGTTTTGTAGAGTTGAATGAACACTTTTTAGTTTCAAAACATATGGAGGTTGATAACCCTACAAAAAGATTCGTACGGAAATTGATAACCCTGAAATTTATTCGTATGGAGGTTGATAACCATACAAAAAGATTCTTCTCTACCATTCCCATAATTAAAAGGCTATGAATGATGATCTTCACTAAAATAAATGAAAAACATATGATTTAGATGGCAAAATTAAAATTAAGGCTTAGGATTAATGGTTTTGTCTATCGTACCTTGCGCGATGGATAGATGTTTTGTCGGTCAAAGATTTCATTTGCGACGAGTTTAGTCGTCGCGCAAGAATTAGGCGTGTTTTACGCGACGGTCGTCTTTGCTGTCGCGCGAAGATATTGTGCGCGACGAAATTTCTTCGTCGCTGTAGTTTGCGCTACCCATATAATTTTCTTTCGCACTATGATCTTTGATGCGACGATTTGTCCTTCGTCGCGCAAATAGAAAAACGTAGTAGTGCCCCACTACAAAAAACAGACTCATATTCCTACCCATATAGGAGAGATTTAGAGTGCATAGAGAGAGGAAGACCAAGGCTAGTTTGTGTGTTTTTGTTGCTGTTGTTGTGCTTGCTCTAATGGCTTCCCAAGGTTAGTGCTTATAGATTACATATGAAATTGAACTTACATACATTGCAGCAAGTATGGGCATGATCCAAATTGAATCGATCTTTACCCAAAACAGAAACCGAACCAATTGTAATATAACAATTCGCTTTTATTCGGTTTTAACAAAAGTGATTGAGGAAACCGGACTAGGACAAACCCATGTTGAACAGCTTGATTTATTAAAGCTCAAAATCAGAATTGAACGAAAGCATAACAGTTGACTTTTTATATGGTTAAAACTAAATCAAATCAGCTGCTACATTTTGGTCGGTTCGGCTAGGTTGATGCTCACCCTTAACAACAAGTATAATTTCTTCTTTAAAAATAAAAAAATAAACTATTTATCAAGTGATATTTTCATTGTTTGATTGGTCTAGGTTTGGAGCAACGATCGAGGGAAAATGAGGTAAGATACTCTTTCAGAGTTCTTTCACTATACAAAGGGGTGATACGAGTACCAAATGAGCTGGTGGACAAGGACCACCCTTTACTCTACAAGCCTCTTAGTCATTTGGAATTTCTTAATGCACGGAAAAGTGTGGGCGAAACTGAACATGCCGGCAAGGCATATTGTGCCATTTGATCAATTTTCTTAGTTCCACGGCTCACTCCAAGTCCAAGCTCTTGCCTATTTGGTTCTCTTCTTTTTCTTTCATGTAATATCTTTTTTTTTTTAATTTTTTAATTTTGAAAGAAAATGATGTTGTTTATGGTTTTCTTGAATACATGTTTAGGTCCTTTTGGTATCTTACTCAAATAAAAAAAATTCAAAAATTATGATTCTTTTTAAAAACATGAGTTTTCAAATAATGATTTTAAGATCTAAAAACTTGTTTGGTATTGAACTCAAACTATTTTTAAGATGTAAAAAAATTGAAATTAAAATAAGAAACCCCTAAATTCCCAAATTGAAATTAACAAAAGAAAAGGAGAGAGAGAGAGAACTGATTTTTATGGTTTTCGACTTAAAATTTGTTTTTGAGTTTATAAAATTGGATCCAAGTTGGATAGTACCAAACAAGCCATTAATGCCTTCTTTCTCATACAAATTAAATGCTAATTAAAGCTACAAAATACAATGCCAAAGCAAATCATCAAAAACAACTATATCCACACATTAAAAACTAAATATCCAAATATATAAAATAAGAACCATAAGACCATCTCCAACCATTAGGGTTATGGGTTTGGGGTGGAAACCTAAGTTTTCCGTTTTGAGTCCAAAATTCTTCTCCAACACATGTATTTTGGTGGGTGAAAATTTGAGAAATGTCAAATTTGGGGTGGAATTCCAATCCAAGTTTTGCTTGGACTGGTATTTTATGTGAAGCCCAAACTTTGCTTCTTCTTTTTTTTATTTGACTTGGAAGCCCATGTGAAGAAGAAAACTTGATGGGCCTCGCGTGACAGCTTTGCTATCTGGCCAGCAAAGTTGTGCAAAACAACTATAGCCTTGTGCAAGTTGATTCCAACGGCTAAAAATTCAATAGACGTGCTGTTTTTTATTTTTTATTTTTAATTCCAACGGCTCTATTTTATATCAACGATCATGATTAACTTTAGGCAATCTGAACAGTAAAATTTCACATTTAACGACTCAAATTTAAATCCAACGGTCAAAATAATATTTATAATTAATCTAAATAAGATTCAACCACAAAATTTATTCCAAACTCTATAAATAGACATTCATTTGGTAAATAATCCACCAAAAATCATTTTTTTTCCTTTCTCCCTTTGTTATATTTTTTCATTCTTGTTGAAAATGACCCCAAAACCCCAAAAAGGGGTGAATTGGAAACCAAAAGAAGATGAGGCATTGTGCAAAGGGTGGGTTTCTATCTCTGAAGATGGGGCTATTGGCACCAATCAATCAAATGACTCATTTTGATTGCGTGTGTAATAAAAGTTTTTGGAAAATGATCTGGGCATGAGCAGAGCTAGGGTACGATCACCGCAAGCTATTGCTTCTTGGTTCAAGATCATCAACCAACAATGTTCTTTATGGAAGACATGTATGACAAAGGTCAATGTAAGGCATATGAGTGGCTCCACATCTTCAAGAATGTTAGTTGTCTTGCATTGACCTTTGTCATACATGCCTTCCATAGAGAACATTGTTAGTTGATGATCTTGAACCGAGAAGCAATAGCTTGCGGTGATCGTACCTCGGCTCTGCTCATGCCCAGATCAGTTTTCAAAAACTTTTGTACACACGCAACCAAAATGAGCCCCATCTTCAAAGATAGAAACCCGCCATTTGCACAATGCCTCATCTTCTTGTGGTTTCCAATTCACACTTCTTTGGGATTTTGAGGCCATTCTCAATAAGAATGAAAGTAGAATGAAAAAATATAACAAAGGGAGAGAGGAAAAAAATGATTTTTGGTAAATTATTTACCAAATGATTGGATATTTATATAGTTTGGAATAAGTTTTGGGGTTGGATATGATTTAGATGAATTATAAATCTTATTTTGACCTTTGGATTTAAATTTGAGCTGATGGATGTGAAATTTTACGGTTCAGATTGCCTAAAATTAATTGTAATCGTTGATGTAAAATATAGCCGTTGGAATTATAAAATAAAAAATAAAAAACAATACGGCAAAACTTTTGAAAATATAGTCATTGGAATCAATTTGTACAAGGGCCAGTTGTACCACACAACTTACTGGCCAAACAGCAAGCCTGTCACGCAGGGCTCAGCAATTTTTCGTCTTCACGTGGGCTTCCATGCCAAAAAAATAAAAATAAAGCCAAACTTGTGCTCCACATAAAATACCAGTCCAAATAAAACTTGGACTGGAATTCAACCCCAAATTTGACATTTCTCAAATTTTCACCCCCGAAAAAAACATGGGTTGGAGAAGAATAATGAAAATTTGGATTTCCACCACAATGGTTGGAGATGGTCTAAGAACCAAGTTTCCAAATTCTTCTTCGTCAAATACACCATTTGATGTGCTCTTAGGCCATAACCAAGGGGATGTAAATTTGAGAAATGTTAAATTTTTGGTGAAATTCCAGTCCAATTTTTGCCTGGACTAGTATTTTATGCAAAGCCCAAACTTTGCGCTTTTTTTTTGGACTTGGAAGCCCATGTGAAGACGAAAAATTGTTGGACTCCTCGTGGCAAGTTTGTTATCAGACCAGTAAGTTGTGAAACACAGGTAGCCCTTGTGCAAGTTGATTCCAACAACTATATTTTCAAAAGTTGTGATGTGCTGTTTTTTTTGGACTTGGAAGCCTATGTGAAGACGAAAAATTGTTAGACCCTCGTGACAAATTTGTTATCAGACCAGTAAGTTGTGAAACACAGGTAGCCCTTGTGCAAGTTGATTCCAACAACTATATTTTCAAAAGTTGTGCTGTGCTGTTTTTTATTTTATTCCAACAGCTATATTTTACGTATGGTGTTGTACTGGTTTTTATTTTTAAGTGAAATTTTATTATGCTTTGGAGAAAAAAAAAAATTTGAGTCCTAAAAATACATGAATATTTGTATTTTAGAGGGTGAAAATTGAAGTTTAGCCCCAACATGGGCCATCTCCAACTCATAAGGCCAAACACAAAATATCCCAAATTCTCTCTCAACCCAATAAAAATGAAATTTGAGAAAAACCAAACTTGGAGCCAAATAGCAATCCAACTATTGCCTAGACTCAAAAAAATTTCAATGGAGACAAGGAATCAGAATGAGGACTGCACTGCAGTAGTTGTTGGCATGCCTAGTGTCGTCTTGTAGTGATGTTGCTTTTGGAATCCAATAACAACAATTCAAACTTCATTTTTTCATTTTTTTATTTTTATATTTTAATAATAAATTAAATCAATAATCTATATTAAATCTAAACTATTTTAATGGTAAGAAAAAATCCAATAACTTAAATTTAATATAGATCGTTGATTTAAGTTATTATTAAAACATATATAAAAAACACAGAGATTGAATTATGGTCGTTATTCTAATAACAACATCAACACAAGTACATATAAAAAACACAAAGACTGAATTATTGTCGTTATTCTAATAACAACATCAACACAAGCTAACACTTGGCACACTGCCTGCATCAGGTAGTCAACAACCACGTCAGGTAATCAGCAACCTAATGGGTTCAAGATTTAGAGATGTTCTAAAAATAAACCTAATGGAGATCCAAATTTGAAGATGACCAATTTTTCATCTTTAACAGACTTATATCACTCTAAGCAAATTATTTACTAAAGCTAACTTCTTGCATTGAGCCCAAGAACAAGCCGTAGAACAGCCCAAAAATGCTATTCTGCACTATTCTACCAAATTTTTCGACTATTTGTTTTGTAATTATCGCCCCTTCTATTGTGTGTATCTAAATTTTGTGAAGCTATTCGTATACATGGAGTGGCAAAGTTAAGACACTCTTCATTGTAAGGGTGTTTAGATCATTTGACCTTAAAATAATGATGAAAGTTTTGTTTTATTAATTTAAAAACCAAGTGAATTCCAAAATATCAGACTAAATAGCAATGTAACTTGGCTTAACAAAGAGATGGCACAAAATATGTCTTGCTTCCAACCTCAACAATTTCTTGTGGATGTGAGATGCCTTTCCACTTAGAAAGACAATCTAGCAAGACCACCATTGTCACATTCCAAGCAGTGAGATTAAAAGCAAGGCAATGTCTCACCTCTAATTGGCAAATATACATTGTTAAATAGTGAGGTAATTTGGGTCACTCAATTTTTATAATATTAGCATATCTTCATAGGCAAAACCAAATAATAAAATTCTTTTTAAAAGAAGAAAAAAAATAAGAAAGAACAAGGGCATCAGTTCTCCAAGGTGATAGATAAAACATCAATGAATGTTTCAGATGCAAATTACCCATTAATATCAATGAGGATCATCAACTGCCCAAATAAATAAATAAACCAAATAATGTAGAATTATCAAGAATTTAGCACGACCCAATTCAAAAAAATGTGTGTGAGAGTGAATGAAATTAGAAGTGAGAAAGCGATCAGAACCTGTCGGGATTCACAGTAACATCACACTGTTACAGTCAGTGGATTGACAGACATGAATTTCTATCGTCACCTCGCTTTCTTCTATTCACAACAATTTTTTTGGCTAAAACATGAAAATTACAACAACAAAAGAGGGAAAAAAGAAGGGGCTGGGAGAAGGAGACAGCTCAGAACTTCTTAGAGGGTTGTGACCGTCATAGAAGGCGCTCAAGAGCAGCCGACTCTGGACACAAAGAGTTTCATCAAAGCTATCAATTACAGTGAATTTTGATACAAAACGCAGAAAGACTCCCAAGGGAGGGAGTGGAGGCTGCTTCTGTAGCAAGAGGTGAGAGAGGGGCTTGGAGTTGAGAGGATGTGGATGCAGAAGAGGCAATTTATAGGCACCACGAGAGAAACCCTAGTTTCCTATTGAATATGGGCTCAAACGTCGGCTGGACTGGATAGGGTAACCAGGGTGAAAGTGAAGTGTTTTGAATGGGCTTTGAAAACGGGCTGCTGCTGCATCACAAATATTTACGATATTTTGGAGCAATAATTGCTGAATTTGTAACCCATTTTGGTCATTAAATTACAAAAATGGTTATTGTAGTTCCTCAACTTTTACTCTTTTTTTTTAGCAATGTTTGTCCTAATGCTAGTTCTCCGGGACTATTACTCCTCTTATTATTATATTTAGGGGTTTTTTTTCCACAAATTGTGCCTCATGTTTTCAAATATTTAACTGAAAAATACTGGTCTCTTTCCCCAATAAGTAGAGACTCTTAAATTATTGTTAATAATAGTTTGAATATATCAGTTTTTCTTTTTTGTGTTTTTATGAATTATTTTTTCACTGGTGTTTGGAATTCAATGCTTGCCAAAAAGAATAATTTAAAAAATTTGAGGGCCCTCTGCAAAATTTAAACTGGAGCCCCAAATAATTTAACTCGAAAATATATATATATATATAAATGCAATGACTCAATGCCCTAAAAACAAATTTTTATATTACTTAGATTCATCATCAATTAACATGTAAAACTAATATCCACAAAAGTCTTTCAAGAAAATATGTCTAGTATAGTTGTATGGTATGGTAATATTGTCTAGTTCGTCATGGATTCAATGTTCATTGAGGTTATTTTATGGGGAAATTTTTGTTATTTCAACAAAAGAAGTGAAAAAGAAACCACTAAAACCACAATTGTGTACATATGTTGTGCGCTCACGTATATACACAATGTATATATGCATATATAATACATGTAAAAAAAATTCGGGACCCTCCAAAACTGGGAGTCGTGCACGGTGACACCATTTGCACCATGCCAAGAGCGGCCCTGATATCGGCAATAGTTATTTCTTTGGACGAGTATTCATCATCACTAAAAGAACCATTGTACCCATATCAAGGAACTTCTCCTTGGTTTGAGCCATGAAAAAAGAAAAGTTTTATTGGATTTAATGTTCTCGGACTGTTCATTTTAAACTGTTTAAATGTTATCTAATTATATTTTTTATGTTTTCTCTTAGGATTTGCAGTAACATGTGATAACACAGATAAATCATCCTACGCTTTTGTTATTGACATGTTATGGACTTTACTACAAGTTTTGACCTAATAATAATTTTATTGATTCACCTCTTTTTACACTATTGGCTCTTTATTGGCTAGTGAGAGTGTTGATCTGTATGCAAAAGTGATGGAAGAACTAGATCAAGTTGTGACAAGAATGGTATTTGAAAACTATGGCATGGAGAAGTACCATGACGATCACACTCAATCGACTGTTTCCAATCTTCGATTTACAAAATATAAAGAACCCAAGAAAACTGGAAATGCAGTGGGTCTGGCCGGTCATACAGACAAACTATTACCACCATACTGCATCAAAACCATGTCAATGGTCTGGAGATAAACACAAAGGATAATGAGTGGATAGGTTTTGATCTTTTGCCTTCATCCTGCCTGTTCCTAGCTGGTGGTGGATATCAGGTATGTCACACAATTTCATTGATCTCGCTTTTTCATGGATATACATATACATGATACATGCATACATATCATATATATGTTCATCAGTACTATATTACCAATTCTTTTATAACAGTCCGACAACAAACTCAGCTATCTCATGTTTACTTACATGGAAGGGGTATTGGAATTATTCTCATTCCTGACTTCCCCTTTACTAATATATGAGTATGGAAACCAGTCAAAGTCATGAATTCTCAAGCGTTTATTAACACATTAAAATTTGCAAGTCAATGCTTTAAAAACAACGAATTAAGTTTAAGGAGGGGAGTAGTTGATTTCGTACTCATTTCTTCTCTCCCATGTTCATAACTTTCCCCATTCCAAATAAGTAAATATGTAAATGAGCTTTTATATCTATAAACTCATATCGTTATGACCGGATGAGGCAGAGCGAGTCAAATTAAGTTTTAGGAGTAAAGTGAAACATCAAGTGTAGTTTAAGGAGGGGAGTGAAACATGAGCCTAACTTGAACTTTTGGTAGTTTGATACTTCAATCAATACATACTGGCAAGAATTTTTCAGTGATCAACTATCTATGCTGTATATTGCAAGATGAATAAAGATCTCAGATAGGATGTTTGCATTCTTTGGTTGGCCTAGGTTTGGAGCAATGGCAGAATAAGATCTTGTAAACATAGAGTGACTTTGAGGGAAAATGAGGTCAGATACTCGTTGGGGCTATTTTCTTTCCAGGAAGGGGTGATACAAATACCCAACGAGCTTATCGACAAGGACCACCCAATCCAGAAAAAGCCAGTGAACTTGTTGGAATATGTTCAATATTATCAAGCAAATTACTCCACCATTGGAACTGATTTGATTTTCTTTTTTTAGGGGTCAAAGAATCCAAGCTAGCTCATCCCTCTTTCTTTTGCAATGTACTTTTTGTTTTTGTTTTCCTTAGCAAATGTGTCTTGTTTGTGTTTGTTTTTCTTAGCAAATGTGTTGTGTTGTGTTTGTTTGTTCTTTCAGTATGAGTTTATGTAAGGCTTTGTTTCTTATTTGAGATATCAATTTGTGGTCGAATTGTAAGAGCATCTCCAAGGGAACAGGCACCCAAGTAGGTAACCTGGTGAAGTGGTTGAGTTGGAATGACCAAATCTAGTTGGAGGTCCCATACCATACATTTTATGTTCCCTGTTATGTAACCCAGTGTTGGGGTGTTACGATAAATCTCGAATTTTACATCAAACCTAACTTGTAGAACTTCCACAATCTTTCTCTAATGCCATAAGCTCATTGAACAAGGTTTTTTTTTTCTATTAAAAAAAAGAAGAAGATAAATATATTTTTTATATATTTAAAAAGAAAGCACAAAAATGATCTATAGGGAACCAATAAAAATAGAAGATTGGATGGGGAAATCAATGTGGTATAGATTTTGAAGGAAGCGATTGGCATTGCCTATCATCCTTATCTGGTTTCACTGAAATATGCTACTCACAGAAGAATCATCATGAACACGCCAAATAGTTTCACCCAACAGGTTTGCTACTGAAAGCACAGTCAACTGGGGAAAGTAATTCTTCTCCGCAACAGGAATTGTGTTCGTTACAATCACCTCTTGAAACAGGCCATTTGACAACCTTTCAATTGCAGGAGGGCTGTGAAGAAAAAGCAACAAAAGAAAAGAGTCAAAAAAAGGAAACAGAAAATAAGTCAAAAGATTTGAAGTTCTAGCAGTCTTGTTTGCAGAAGATCTTGTGCATCTAGAGTTGGAACTTTGATCAGTAACTGGCAGCTTAGACTTACAAGAAATTTATCAACTTAGAAAGGGAAACATAAAAATAGTCAATATATTAGAAGTTCTAGCAGTCAAACTAAAAGATGAAGGTTATCTCTGGATAGAAGTAAAAACAGCAAAGAGCCATGACATGTATCTACTCAAATAAACGAAGAAGATCAAATGCTTCAAAGGAAGTTGATACCTAAACACAGCATGAGTACAGCATGCATAGACTTCCCTTGCCCCTTCTTGATGCAACAGAGCTGCACCTTTTGAAATTGTCCCTACAACATGCAACTCATTTAGAAAAGGAATCGAAAACTGGCAGCAAAATGATACATCTCATGCGAGCTGGTTCAAGAGAGGTAAACACACGTCAATCTGACCATGAGAATAATCTCAGGGAAATCATATCACATATCAGTTGCAACATTTAAATCTAACTGGAGACATGGATGGACAAGAGAAGTTCACATATACATGGTCATTCCCCCAAAAGAAACATCATACAAAAACTTCAAAAATGGACCATAAATGTTAGCTGGTATAAAAAGGTAATGACAAAAGAGGATTAAAGGCTTTAGTCATTGAAATTTATTTAACCTAAACAAGGAAAGTAATGAATTATATATAAAAAGCATAAGTTCAATTTGACTTTTTATATCCTTTTATTTGGTTATTTATTTAAATTCAATTTGCTTTGTCTTTTTCTTCCTCTTTCTTTCATTTTTATTTGTTTGAATTTATGTGCAAGGACAAATATACGATGTGAAATTGACATCAAGATCACTACTCACCAGCAGTGTCGATCATATCATCCACCATAACTGCAACTTTTCCTTTTACATCGCCAATCAGGTTCATCACCTACAAAGGTGAAAAATTAGAGATGCAACAATTCCTTGCTCATTGGCAGTTTATTGTCAGTTACATTAATGAGCTACAACATTGACAGCCATGCCATTATGCACCTGTACGTTGTCCTAACATTTTGTAATGTCCCAAAAAAACTAGTTTTAAGAGGATAAATAAAAACTTAGAACGATGACAGAGACATGGGACACATGATGTGATTTATGACCCAAAAAAATTCACGTCAGTTGATGGGATTTAAACATTTCAGCCAGAATGACCACAGTATATTATATCCCTTCATCAAGTATAATGTTGCATGTGAAGCATTATAAGACATACAAAGATTAAAGGAGGCCATTGCTGTAGAAATTACCTCAGCAACATTGTGTCCTTGACGTCTTTTGTCTACAATGGCTAAAGGTGCATCAGATAATTTTTTTGCAAAAGCACGTGCTCTTGCAACTCCCCCAACATCAGGGGACACCACTACCAAATCATCAGAACAAATTGTCTTGCTGGCAAGATAATCAAGGATCACATGCTAAATTGCACATGAGAAATATCGTAAGCTTTAGAGAACACAAAGCTTTTACAAGTCAAGAATATAAAATCAGTGAGCTGATTCACCTCGCAATATACATGATCTACTGGTATATCAAAGTAACCTATTGACTGCCCGGAGTGAATGTCACAAGCAAGAACACGGTCTGCACCTGCTACAGTGATGAGGTTTGCAGCCAGCTTGGCTGCAATGGACTCACGCCCTTGAGTCTGGAGGAAAAAAGAACACATATTCCAGTTCAAATGCCAAAAATGATGTGCTTCAATTAAAATAAAAGTAATAACTATAAAGATGTTGAACTCGTAAAAAACTTAATGGTATGCCCTCCCGCTCCCATTGACAAAGTATGAATGAAACCACCCAGAATGCCATATTTCCTTAGTTTTGTTTGTAATCTTTGATCTCCAGGTACTTTCCACTGATAATATCCTAGAAAAGTTCAACCTAAAACACTATGAAATAAACTTGCCTTTCTATCAGCTCTGGAATATCCGAAATATGGAATTACTGCAGTAATATTTTTGGCCGATGCCCTCCGACAAGCATCAATTACTATCTGTAGCTCCATGAAGTTCTCATTCACAGGAGGGCAAGTTGGCTGCAGTAAGAATACATCACATCCTCTAACACTCTCTCCCAATTGGACATAAACTTCACCATCTGCAAAGCGCTTTATGTTGATCTTCCCAAGCTCCAATCCCATGTACCAAGCAATTTCCTAAGCATAATTTACTGATAGTTAGCAATCACAGGGGCACAAAGCCCCAAGAACTATAAGCGATTTATTGTGTTGAAGAAACAAATATATAAGAAAGATGGTTAAGAAGTTTCTTAAGTAATAAACAATTAGTAAACAGCTAGAAATATACAACTAAAAGCATCCAACATTTTCCACACAGCTTCAAAAACTGAAGACGAAATGCATGTGGCAACCTTATGTTTAAATATATCAGCCAATCTAACAAGTAAATCATCAATATTAAAAAGCAAAACATGCTCTACCAGTTAATGTTAATGTCAAGGAAATGTGAAAATGCCCTTTGAAAGGTGATGTCTAACATATATACGCTAAATCAAAAGCGGATTCTGATTACCTGAGAGAGTGCAGGATTTGCTGTGCCAGAAAACAGTTTGATCCTAGGACTACTTCTGTTAACTGACTTCTCCAAGCGTGCTGATTCCAAGAACTTGGGCAGCGTCCGTTCGTTAACAATAGGAATGATTGGCTTCCCATTTCCGTATTTAATTGGCTCAGCCATATCACATTTCTACAACAATAATGCAAATACAGAAATCAACAAAACTTGAAAATGACATTGTAAATACTTTGGAACATTATCTAGAAAATGAAAACAACAACAAAACTTTATTTAGCTGCACTCAAATACCCACAGCAGAATTTCACCCAACATGTCAAAACTAATAAAAGTTGAAGAAAATTTATGTTGGAAATTGTCAAAGCCAACCCCTTTATTTTTCTCTTTCTGGAATTTTATGTTTTTACAAGGCCATTTAAAGCTCCATCCTCAAAGGAAACTGCTTTTCGTTTCAATTTTGAAAGCTGAAACAACATTGAAAAATTTAATGAAAAATTTCGAGTTCAAACTACAGAACATAAAATGCAAATGTGTCTCGGTGCACTTACAACGCTATTAGGAGCGTAGATTCGAGAGCCGGAGTCCTTGGGGAGCAGAGTTTTATGGCTGACAGAGCAGCGAGAGAAGAGAGACGAAAAAGACGACGCCATTGACGACGACGACGACGAAGAAGACGTCGGCATAATGAGTGAGGCCGCCATACCTTTACCGGTATAAAAATTAGGGTTAGGGTTAGGGTTAGGGTCTTGGACAGAGAAGAGGGAGAGTGCCTTCGTGTGCTTTGGGTAATGCTCTGAGAGAGAAGGGTGGCTCTTTATCTATGGCGGGGGTCTCTGTTTTTTCCACGGCATTTGCATTTTCGTATTTTCTTTTAAAAGTATAAAAAAGGGTGGTGGTGGCGGAGGTGGTAGGTCCAATACGACACCGTCTCGCGTGTTGCACGTTACTTAAGGAAGTGGGGCCAGTCAAATCCATGTGAACCAATTCATCACGTCCCAATTCCTTGTACTTACTAATGCTTTCATATTTTTGTTTCGCTTTCACTCGCCACATGGCCTTTTCATGTTTTTTCCCTTTCTCACTCACTTTCTTCTTTTTTTGGTTGAAAGGGGGGAAGGTCTTGGATTGATTGGCTCGAAATTTGGTGCCAGTTTCCATTCTTGTGGTCAACTTAAATGGAATCTTATTAGGCAAAAGCTAAAGTTGGAATCTTTGAATTTTTTTTTGATTTTATATTCCCTTTTTATCTTCTTTGACAAAGAAAGGTTCTATTTGTATGGTTGATGAAAATCATTCCAAAAATATGGAAAGTAAATCACCTTGCAAGTTTTTTTTTAAAATTTATTTATCATTTTAAGACAAATTATAAAAGAATATTGAAATTTCAAAAGACCAATCAACAACTAGTATTCAATTTCGAAATTTTTTAGACCATACATAAATGAGAGATAATGCATTTAATAGTTGGATTTGTCACAATTTCTATAACCCAACAATTCTTTGAAGTGATTCCAACTTTGAAATATATTGTCCCTCCACTTAACTCCCACATAAATATTTTTGCTCACCATTTTAATCCAATCTATATTATTATCATCATTTTCAACACTTGACAAGTGTCCATGGGTCTAATCATAGTTAACTCTTTACTTTGTATTTGTGAAACTATGGTTATGCTCATGGAAACATATCAAGTATTGAGAAAGGTGACAATGGTACTCCTTAGGTTACAATGGTGAGAAAAAATGCAATCGATAACTTGGTTTGTGTTAAGAGAAGTGCTTGCTCAAAATACTTATATTGGATACAAGTGAGAAACAATGCACTTAATGATTGTATTTGGCACAATTTTTGACGTGTGCTAAATTTTTTATTTTCTTTAAAAGTTGGGATAATAGTTGGTAATACTCGTTATACAAACGACTTACCGTCCATTTTAAAAAGGAAATGAAGAAAATCAATGGATTCGAAAGTCTACATCTAATTATTTCAAATACATTCAAACTAATGTTTTTTAGTTTTTTTTTATAGCAAATTTAGCGTTATTGTCAAATCCAAATCCTTTCTTTTAATTATCTCCTTCCAAATGGAGAGCATCTCCAAAGGAGTACGTAAAGGAGCAGGCAAAGCCTGTTTATCCAGCCACATAACCATTTTCATCCTCTAATGGAATACGCATTCAAGTAGGTAAAATTACATATTCCCACAAAGTAAGCAATGTTGCTTACTTGAAAATCAATAGGTATATTGGATCCCATCTACTTTTTGAGGTAAAATATGATATTTAATGATAAAAAATAGTCATATTACCATTTGTTGAGACCCATACAACTATATCTTGGTGGATTGTCTTGTCCCTTGGAGTGATCAATTTTTTTTAATGAAGCACATGTGTAGGCTCATGTAGATTGATAATGTGCAATTTTTCCTACTTTCTTTTGCATAATCCCATGGAGATGCTTAGGGTTTTTTTGTGTGTGTATATATAAGAAACATTGGAGGGGAGGGAATTGAACCTAGGACCAGAGGTGGAGCTAGAATTTATAATTTGGGGGAGTCAAAACTTCAAGCTCTAATGGGAAAAATATTTTAATGTTCAAAGAACATAACAAGGCATAGATTTTTTTTTTATTTTTTTAAGGACATTTCCTATTGAAAGTCAATAGTATACTAAACTCACACACACTACACACGGATGCTAGAACTCAAACCCATGACCTTTCCTTGGGGGAGCAATTGCTCCAAGTCACTACACTAATCGGTCATTTGCTAACAAGACATAGATTTTAAAACACCAAGAATGATAAAAGGAACAAAAGATAGTTTATTAACCACAACAAACAAAAGATAGTTTACAATGCAGCTTGTCCTTTCCAATTACTGGCGAGGGCACAATCTCTCTCACTCCTACTCTATCCTTGTCTCGTGCGATGCTAGTTCTCAATATCCATTGTAACTTATCATCTGTTGGTCGATTATTTGATCCACTTAATGCTTATGCTACTTTCTATCCTACACATTTCTCTTTTTAGGATCTCAAGACTCATGAGACGATTGGACATGGTAAACGGATATGGGGGTTATATTATTTGACATTGCTTTCTGTACCAGTTCGTGATCGTGTCGTTAATATTGTTCAAAGTTGTAGTGTCAAAGATAAACAACAAATTTGGTTACGGCATCGTCGCTTGGGACACCTGTCGTTTGGCTACCTTAAGTGTCTGTTTCAATCTTTATTCCACTCTTGTGATGAGTCCAGTTTTAAGTGTGAGACATGTATTTTGGCCAAGAGCCATCGCAGTGTGTTTCCTTTGAGTGACAGTAATGCTACAAAGCCTTTTGATTTAGTGCATTCTGATGTGTGGGGTCCAGCTCGCGTTACTTCGAATGGATTTCGTTGGTTCGTCACATTTATTAATGATTGTACCCGGCTCACTTGGGTTTTCTTGCTAAAAAATAAATATGATGTTGCTTCCATCCTTCCAAAGTTTTGTACTATGGTGTCTACTCAGTTTCATGCTCGGGTTAAAGTATTCCGGATTGATAACAAAGGAGAATATGTGAATAATACTTTGGCGTATTTCTTCCATGCTCAAGGTTTTATTCATCAAATGACAACCCTTTTTACCCTTCAACAAAATGGTGTGTCTGAAAGAAAGAATCGACAATTGCTTGAAGTTGCCCGCTCACTCATATTGGATATGTCTGTTCCCTATCATCTTTGGGGGAATGCTATTCTATCTGCTGCCTATTTGATTAATCGTACTCCTACCCGGGTTCTTGATTTCAAGACTCCCTATGATGTGTTCGGTAACCATGTTTCCCATGTCTCCATCTCCAAGTTGTCCCCTAAATTTTTTGGGTGTGTTACCTATGTTCATGTCTACTCTCATTAACGGAGTAAACTTGATCATTGTGTTCTGTGCTGTGTCTTTATTGGTTACTCTTCTACTCAGAAGGGTTATAAGTGCTATTATCCACCTACCCAGAAGGTGCATGTTACGTCTCTCCTTCCTCTCCAATTTAGAGGGAGTGGGGGTGTGAATTGGAGAGTCTTGGATTGGAGGATCTTGGACTTAATGATGTGTGTGAAGATATTGCAAAAATTTCTCTCGAAGAGAAAATGATCGGTCACCCATCTGATAGCGACCGGTCGCCTAGATCTGGAGTGGAAGGTGATGCTCTCAGCTTCAAAATGATCGGTCGCCAAGATGGTCACGACTGGTCGTCTAGCTTTGAACATGAAGATGATGCTTAAGGCTTCAAAATGACCGGTTGCCAAGATGGTCACGACCAATCTTCAGGGTTTGAAAGTGATGATTTTGCTCTCTGTGACAAAACGACCGGTCGACTGGGTTGCCTGGTGCTGTTTCTTATGATTCTTATGAAGACAAGTTTGATATAAGACCCCCCCTCCCCCATATTTGCCCTGCCATTGCTCCAATCAAATCATGATAATTAGTCAAGTGAGGTAATTTCTGATTATCTGTCTGTGTGTACTTATCAATTACCCCCACGAACTACCGTTGGAAACCCAAAGTACAATATTCCCCTGATATACATGCCAAATCTAATTATCTCATTAGCCATTATGTGACAACCCATCGCTTATCTAATTCATATGCATCATATTTGTGTCAATTATCTAGTGTATATGTGCCAACTAAGCTGCATGATGCTTTATCTAACCTCAAATGGATGGATGCCTTGAACAAGAATAAGACATGGGATTAAGTTCCTTTGCCACGAGGGAAAAAAGCAATTAGATGCAGATGAGTGTTTACTTTGAAGCATAAGGTTGATGGTTCCATCAACCGTTACAAGGCTAGATTGGTAGCAAAGGGTTATACTCATACCTATGGAGTGGATTATTTGGAAACCTTTGCTTTAGTGGCAAAGCTCAATACTGTGTGTGTACTCTTATCCTTGGTTGCAAACCACGACTGAACCTTATTGCAGTTTGATGTCAAAAATGCGTTTCTACATGGTGACCTCATGAAGGAGATTTATATGGCTCTCCCTCCTGGTAGTCCTGTAACCTCTAAGGAGAATGTTGTGTGTAAGCTGCAGAAGTCCTTATTTAGATTGAAGCAATCCCCAATAGCGTGGTTTAGGAGATTTGCAGCATATATGAAGAAGTTTGGGTATGTGCAGAGTAACTCAGACCATACTTTGTTCCTAAAAAATCATAAAGGTAAATTGACGGCTTTAATTATTTATATTGATGATATGATTGTGACTGGAGATGATCAGGTATAAATGCAAAGTCTTCAGAAGCATCTGGCTTCCGAGTTTGAGATGAAGTCATTGGGTGATTTGAAGTACTATATTGGGATTGAAATTGCCAGATCTAAACATGGAATCTTTCTATCCCAAAGAAAGTATATTTTGGATTTACTTGCAGAAACTGGAATATTGGATTGTAAACCAATTGATACCCCTAGTGAACATAATCATAAGTTGGGGTTGTATCCTAATCAAGTCCCTATAGATAAAGAGCGTTATCAACAACTTGTGGGCAAATTGATTTATTTAGATCATACATGTCCTGATATTGCATATGCAGTGAGTGTAGTGAGTCAGTTTATATATTCTCCTAGTGAAGATCATATGGGTGCTGTGATGCTCATTTTGAGGTATATGAAAGTAACTCCTAGCAAGGGGTTAATGTTTTGCAAGTATGGTCATACAGATATGGAAGGGTATACGGATGTTGATTGGGCTGGTTCGGTAATAGACGTTCTACGTCTGGGTATTTCACATTTGTTGGTGGTAATCTTATTACTTGGAGGAGTAAAAAACAAAAAGTAATGTCTAGGTCTAGTGTCGAGGCCGAGTATCGTGGGATGGCTCAAGGTGTGTGTGAGTTACTATGGTTGAGAAGATTGTTGAGAGACTTTGGGTTTGGACCCTAGAAACCCATGGATTTGTATTGTGATAAAAAAAGCTACAATTACAATCGCGCATAACCCTGTGCAACATGATCATACAAAGCATGTGGAGGTTGATCGGCATTTTGTTAAAGAGAGGTTGGACGTTGAAATTATTATTTTTTCGTTTATATCATCCAAGTATCAACTGGTAGATGTTCTTACGAAAGCTATGTCTACTACGGTCTTTCTCAACTCGCTTGACAAGTTGGGCATGCGTGACATCTTTGCTCCAACTTGAAGGGGAGTGTTAGCGAGATCCTAGCTTAATTTGGAGATTTATTTCCTAGTATATTAGGACTCTATTTCTTTCCTTTTGTACAGATATTGTGTATTTAGGATTTTATCTTGTTTTCTAGTTTGACCTTACTAGGGTTACATCCTTGTATTATAAATACCTCTTTTTGGAGAATGAAATATAACCTGAAAGTGTTCTACCCGTACTGTTTGACTCGCCCTTCATCACATACCCTTTGCCCAAGTAGCTCAAATTTTGCCTGCAACATCATTATTATTATAAAATTTCATGTGTGCAAAATCGTTTTAATAATTTCATTACGAATTAAGAAAACCCCTTACAAATGTTTTCTTCACTTCCTCATTCACCGGAACTAGATTATTATTTTTGGACTTCTTACTAGCATTGACAATTTTCCAAGACAAAGAACCCCAGAAAGCTGTGCTGATTCGTCGGTTGTCGTAGGTCCGTCAGGTGTTTCTCCTCCTCCTACATTTAAACCAACACATGAATGGATAACGCATAGCATCGCCAAAACACTTAATAAGAAAAATGGAAAATTTCCTACTCACGACTCATGGTAAGGTTCCATTATTTAAAATAATTTGTACTCTCTATAGTTTTTTCTTGCTGTGGACTAAATATGGCACTGACTAGTGTCTTTAAAATTACCATAAGGTCACACAATGCAGTGTGTGGTTGTCTGTCGGTTTGTTTAGAATGTTAGGTGTTTTTTAATTTACGAAGTGTATCAGTTGTTTGATAATATGATGTGTATTAGTTGTTTCTAAAAACTGGACTTTTCTATTTCATCTCCCTAATTTTCTATTTCCCAACTTGTTATGCATAGCGTTAGAAATCAACAATTGATTTAAAAATTCCATATAGACCGCAGACCTCCATTCCCCATCACCATTGATTTCAAATATATTTTAAACTACGAATGGCAGACAACTATATCATTCATTCATTCATAGATAAATTGGGAGTAGTAGGCGATGAGAAGTAGGCCGTTTGGTTCGTGATTGTCATGGCGAGTTTTGTTAGGGTTTTGCGGCTGTTGGCTCGGATGGTTCCAATATTTTGGTAATTGAGCTGGCTGCTATTCGTAGCAGGCTACTTTTGGCAGTTGCTAAAGGTACGGTTCATTTGACTGCTGCTTTTGATTCACAAGAACGCAAATATGATTATTGGCACTGATGGATGGATGAGTAATGTGAGTAATCTAGTTGATGATATTCGGATGCTGTAGGTGCAGTTGGGTAATGTAAAGGTGGTTTATCAACCTTGTGAAGGTAACAGTATGGCTCATGCTATGACTCAATTTGGATTGAAGGAAGGCACTCAATTTTTCTGCGAAGGGGTGGGTCCGATATGAATTCAAACTTTACTAGGAAAGGATAGACAAGGGGTTTAGTTTTCTTATGTATTGCGGTGTTGTGGTACTCGTTTTCCTTGACCGGATTTCTTCCATTGGGGGTTTTTATGGCAAGGTTTTAATGAGGTCACTTTGTAGTAACTAGAGAAATCAGGAACTCTGGTTGTATTAATGTTGCTTCTTTATGAATGAAAGTTCTCATTTCAATAAATAAATAAATAAAAATTGGGAGGAGAAGTTGTTGGAATTTTTAAAAGGTTTTAAAATTTTACCGTTTTGATTTGGTTAATTATTTTGGCTGTTTTATTTTATTTATTGCGGAGTTATATATATATTTTTCATTTTCAAGTTTTATTTCTATATTGAATGCCTTAATTTTCTAGTTTAATGTGGTGGAGGTTACATGTTCTTAGATGCCTATAAAAGGTCACTCCTCTTGCACATTTGGCATACTACCACAATACCACATACCACAATCACCACTACAATCTGATTCTCTCATCTTCTACTTTTCATACTTCCTCTACTTATATTATTATTTTTGGGTAACGGTTCTATGACTTGGAGACCTATATTCGACTGTGAATGTGCTCATAGTAGACCATGAGCCTGTGTATTGGGGTTGTATCTTGGAGTCTTATAGACCGATAATACCTGCATGTACAAAGGCTTTAGGATAACATCTTTGACATAATTCACCATACCAACCTTGCTTTCATAATCTTAATTTATTTTACTTTTATTTACCTATTATTTGTTTATTTAATTTTTAATTTATTTTACTTTTCTCCTTACTTATTTGTGCTTTGTATTGAGAAGTTATCTCATATGGTGATGGATGCAGTGTCTAATAAAAAATGGAGGCATGTGAAATCATCTCAAGCTGGTCTAGTGGCCTCTCACTTGTTCTTCGCAGATGATCTAATTCTATTTGCTGAAGCTAGTCACACGCAAGCCAAGGTTATGAAGCATTGTTTGAATATGTTTTGTCAAGTTTCAGGGTAGGCTATGAATTTTGATAAGTCTGTGATCTTTTGCTCTCCTAACACTGGTAAGGATGTGGCTAGAGAAATTAGCTATATTTGTGGTTCACCTCTCAGAACAAATTTGGGAAGATACTTGGGCATGCCTCTTTTACATTCCAGAATCAGCAGGGATACTTATTATGGTTTGGTGGACAAAGTCCACAAGCGATTGGCTGGCAGGAAAAGCAAGTTATTATCTCTAGCTGGGTGGGCTACTTTGATTCGTGCTGTCACGGCAACTATACCTATTCATGCTATGCAAACAGTCAAGCTTCCTATAAGCATTTGTGATGATCTAGATCGTCTTAACCGTAATTTCTTTTGGAGAGGAAGTGAAAAGAAGCATAAGGTACATCTGTGTCAGTGGAACTTAGCTTGTCGTCCTAAGAGTTATGGGGGCTTGGGGTTTAAGAAAATCTCACATATGAACCAAGCTATGTTGGCTAAAATTGGGTGGAGAATTCATAGGAAAGATAAGGGGCTTTGGGTTCAGATTTTTGAAGACAAGTATTTGAAGGGGCATTCTATATTGGAGGAGTCTTTGCAGGATAGAAAGGTTTGATCATCTACATGGAGAGGTGTTCTACATGGTGTTGGCCTGCTCAGGAAGGGTTTGATGTGGAGAATTGGGAAAGGGGATGTTGTTTAATTTTGGAAGGATAGTTGGGTTTATGATGTTCCTCTCAACCAACATGATGGTGTTTTAAATATGGTTCAGCCTGATTGTACTGTTTCTAAGTTCATGGCTGATGGTTGGTGGGATATTGGCAAGTTGCGTTCTGTTCTCAATGAGGACCTGGTACAGAAGGTTGTTAGTTTTCCGGTTGGTTTCAATAGTGATTTGTAGGATGGGCAGATTTGGAAACAAGCTGCCAATGGAGTTTTTACTGTTAAAACTGCGTATTCGTTACTCTTCAAGGATCAAGGTCGACTTGATCCTTTTTGGGATATGTTGTGGAAACTTAAGTTCCCTCCTAAGCTTAAATTCTTTTGTTGGTTGGTGTATCAAGGGAAAATTCTTTCTAATGAGCAGAGGGTGATAAGTCATTTAGTTGTGGATCCAACTTGTACTCTTTGTGGCTGGAGCTCTGAAACTGTGCTTCATATTTTAAGGGACTGCCCTCGAGCTAGGAGAGTTTGGCAAGATGTGATTCCTATGCCAGGTTCGTCCTTTTTTGCTACTAATTTGCAAAATTGGCTGAATAGTAATCTTCTGTCTAATAGAAAAGGGATCTATGGTCTGCCTTGGAACTTGTTGTTTATATTTACTTGTTGGTATGTCTGGAAATGGAGAAATCAGTATGTCTTCAATGGGGATGATTTGCCTTCCTACTCGCAAACTAGTATCCTGACTGCTGCTAAGGATTGGTTCTTTAATGCGTATGTGTCTAAGGCCAAAACTACTAAGATTCAGGTGTCCCTTTCCTGGGAACCTCCTAGGACATGGGTTTTTAAATTGAATGTTGATGGATCTCGGAAAAATGGCTCTGGGGCTATTGGTGCGAGGGGTGTGATCCGTGATTCCTTTGGTGCTTAGATTGGTGGCTTTGCTGTCAATTTAGGGATTGGACAGGTGTTGGAAGTAGAGCTGTGGGGGTTGTTTTTGGGTCTCAAAGTTGCAGTTGGTAAAGGCCTTTCAAAGATAATTGTGGAAATGGATTATGCTATTGTTGTCCATCTCATTCAGCAGCCTATTTTAGCTACGCTCCATCCGCTTGCTGGTATTGTGGCTAGTTGTGGTAAGCTCATCAACCAGTTTGATGGTTGTGTTGTTAGGCATATCTACAAAGAAAAGAATTGTGTCGCAAACGGACTAGCTAACTGGAGCTATAACATGGGTCTTAGCGTGTGTTATTTTGATTTTGCTCCAAGTTGGATAGGTTCTTTAGTTTTTGACGACTTGATTGGGGAGTCTCGTCCCCATCTTGTTTGTGTTGATTTGTTGTAATTCTGTTGCTTGGGGTCTTTCCCCCCCAGTTCACCAAAAAAAAAAAGACTTTCCAATTTATTTCATATATTATTTATACTAGATTCTCCACACACATTTCCGCGCCTGTGAGAGGCTTTTTTAAAACATTTTTAAATTTATTTTAGAATTAAAAAAGATAATAGATAGTTGTGTTCCATAAAAATAGGATCCATTATATGATTTTTCTTTTAATTTTAATTTTTTAAATATGAAAAAGTGTGAATTTACCATTTAACCTCATTTAATTAATAATTTCAATTCTTAATGTCTGCATTAACCAAGGGTATTTTCTGGTATTTTGAATGTTTCACCATTCTATGCGTTTTGCTTTATATATGTAGATTATAAATGGTTTTGCTTTTGGCTTTTACGGAAAGAAAAAAACTATAATTTTCATAACAATCTAAAGCCTTTGTAGACTCCCTACGTGCAGGAATTGATGGTCTACAAGACTCCAAGATACGATCCCCAATACACAGGCTCAAGATTTGCTATGAGCACGTTCACAGTCGGATATAGGTCTCCAACTCACAAAACCGTTGCCCAAAAATAATATAAAAAAAATATAGAAAGTATAAAGGTAGAGGAAGAGAGAATTAGATTGTGGTTGTATATAGTATTATAGTAGTATTTCAAATGTGAAGAAGGACTGACCTTTTATAAGTATCTAATAACATGTGACCTCTACCACATTTAACTAGAAAATTAAGGCATTCAATATAGAAACAAAACCTGAAAATTAAATATTTATAACCCTCACAATAAAAAATAAAAAAGCCAGAATAATTAAACAAATCAAAACGGTAAAGTTTTTAAAACCTTTTTAAAATTCCAAAAACCCCCACAAGGTTTTCAAAATTTTAACATGACAAAAAATATTTAATTTATATTTATAACAGAAGACAGCTACATCATTCAACCATTTATCAATAAATACAAAATAAATATAGATGTTGATAAGACACTACACTACTATGGATGGCACATCTGTTCTTGGTTGCGCTTCATCAATTTCATCAACCTCCCCATCTGAATTTTGAGGAGCAGAAGTATCGTGTGATGTATGATTTCCTATATAAAAAAGATCTCAAGAAAATGTTTTCACAACAACTTTCCATTCTATGTCTTCTGGATCTTGCACATAAAACAGTTGATGTGCATGTGACCCAAATACAAACGTATCTGGTGGTGGAAGGAGATTATTGAAGTTGACCAATGTAATGCCGTACTCATCAGTTTTCAAACATGAATTCCTTCTTGTTCGTGATTCAATCCAGTGACAGTCAACCAAAACTATATAAGAATATTAGTCATAAAAATATTAGAAAGCACACTTGAATAACATATTTGGAATTGAATACTTCCACCAAAACAGTTCAAATTTTGGATATGTAAAAGCGCTTTTATCCCCTTTGCCCCTGTATTATAAGAAGCAATAAGACAATGCAAAACTCTTATTAAAATCATGAGCCATAAATATTGTTGGATTTGTCCATTTATTTTAAGAACAGAAAACCGTATGATAAACGTGGGATGATTACAAAATCATGAATGTGTCTGCCGCGCAAATCTCACGGCCTGGAGTTCCGGGCCGAGGGGATGTGCGTTAACATGCGGTTTCCTGCTTTTGGACGGGGTGCGTTTGTGCGCGGGCGTGCCAGCACGGTCTACCGTGCGTCGAGGTGTTTGAAGCGGGTGAAAGTGTTTAGATAGTGCGCCTGTCTGAACTCGTCTTCTAATCAAACGATTGTAGCCGAGAGAGGAACAAGTCTCGGCTGTAAGGTTCACGGCCTGAACTACAAGGCCGTTGAGTGGTGGTGTTTGGTGGGTTTTAGGGCGGTGCTCCGGCGCGCTACTCAATGAGCGGCGGTCGTATGATATATGGGGTGAGTGAGCGAATAACAGGGGTGGTGCTCCAGCGCCTTGAGAATCAAGGGTCGTTTGATATATTGATGAATGGACTTTCCTTACAAACTAACACTACTCCTAGAAAAGCAAGTAAAGATATTGAAAGTGCATTACAGGAAAATATAAGTTGCTCCGTGGGAGGCTTTTGTTTGGTGTTTGAACCCTTTGAAAGTAGTCCTGAGTCTTGTATTTATAGGCAGAGCTCCTGGAGGGGTAATCGAGGCTGAAAATCTGCATGGTGGAGCCTGATTATGCCAAGTGGGCAGTCTAATCGACATTTGGGATCGTGAAGTATGGTGGTGTGTCCCCATGAATCCCGGTGAATCTCGGCCGCCGCCTGATCGTGGGTTCTGCGCTTCTGGCCGTGGAGACGCATTTATTGCTCTGATAGCCAATTACCTAATCTCTCAAGCTGCAAAGAGCTTTGTGAGAATGTTGGCGTCTAATCACTCTGATCCCTGTCATCAAATCCTGACTCCAATCACTTCCCACCTTCCCTCGCGCATTAAATGCTCATTCTTGGCCAGTGGGTTTGCTGTAATAAACAGAGACCTTGCTTCATTAAATGGAGCGTGGGACCCTGCTGTCACGTGATGATCTGACTTTAATGTCTTTGGCCGTGACCTTATTTGATCTCGGCCTCGGCCTATAACCTTGGCCGAGATAACCATGCCTTAGTGATTTTTCTTGTTTCTCTGGAAAACCAAACACCCTGACAAAAACCCTGCGTTTCAATCTGAGGTCGAGAAGAGAAGTTCCCTCGGCCAATTCATGGCCGTGATTTATTAGGCACAAACAGAATGAGATTTGGAGACACAACTAAACTAACCAAGTTTTGTTTGCTTCCACCAAAACTTGGTTAGTTTTATTAAGAGAAACAGTTTTTCAGTTTAACTTTAATCTACAAAACTAACGAGTAATAGATGCAAGTTTCCTTAATTAAGTATCACACCTTTGTGGCAAAAGATTACTTATAACTTACAAACAGATAAATAGATTACATGATAGATTCTATTTGGTGAAGAAACGTATCAAGTAATTTAGGTATAATGCAATTTTGGTAATTCTCAGAACAAAAACAAGTTCCTATCTAGCACAAAAAATAACTAGACCAAACACAATCTAAGAGAAAACCCTATAATTGCTATGAATAGTGTTTCTACTGTGAACAGTGTTTCTGTAGTGAACAACATTTTAGGGGTTTTTGGTGTTCGTTTTTGACCTAATATACCTTTCCAAATAGGGAATGATGTAACTAACAAAACGCACTACTTTGTAGTGATGTAATGCCATTTTTAGGGTTTTAAGGTCATCTAGTAGGTCAAAAACGGGTTTAAAGTTTTGAAGATATGAAAAATCAATTGAAACATGCTTTTTCCAAATTCTTTAATATTCATAGTATTTAGAAAACATGTTTAATCTATCATAAATTTTTTTAAACATAACAAAAAAAGTCATGGCATCAACGAAAAGAAAATGCAAAAGGCATGCTTGAAAACGATTTCATTGTGTGTAAGTAACTGTGTTCTCTGATCCATTAGATTTCTATATAGGGCTAACATCATTTTACCCTCTCGAGATTTGGGGCCATTCTCGAAATGGGCCACGCGGTTTAAATTTTTTCAATTTACGCCCTAATGTTTTAAAATTCGACCAATTTACATGTTTCACGAATTTGACTGTTTATTCTTCTGTTAAGTGATGACATGGCAAATGTGGGGTCCTTCTTTTCAGCTTAGGTGTAATAAAATATGCAACAAATAATATTAAAAAAATGCTTTATTTTTAAAGTTAATTTAAAAGATTAAAATCAATTATTTAAATATAAAAAAATAATTAAAAAACCCAACACTCCAACTAAACCCCCCTAGTTGTCACCCACCTTCATTCCCAACACCCATATCTCCTTCAAACACCCATGCTCATCACCACCCTTCAACTTCACTTCCCCAACCCGCCATCTCTTCCTCCCTCTCATTCTCTTTCTCTCTCTCACACACAAATTAGCCAGCCACCCCCAACCCAGCTACAATAGTTACCGCTAAACCCCTGGAATTCCTAGAAATGCAAGTGCCCAAAATCTCATTTACCGCAATGTTACTATTGCGCTTGTTGAACGGTGAGCTTGATAGTGCCGTTCCAGTCATTGGTCGTCTCTATGGCCATGTCTTCTCCGATCTTCTTCGAGGAGAGACCCAAAGGACTGATCTTGGGCTCCAGTGAATTGGCCGCACCAACCTTGCCTCCGATGACGCGAATGTAGACATCGACCACCTGAGATGAATTGAACTTTGGAGGCATGGCTTCTTCGACAACGCTCTAGGTTTTGAGGGGTTAGGGTTTCAGAGGGAGGATGCTGGGGGTAGGGATAGTTTCAAATCTGGGGTGCGATGGGTTGGGGAAGGGGAAAGTGGGTTGTTTGTAGGTGGTGGTTGTGAGGTGGTTTAGGTTGAGAGAGAAGAGAAGATTTGGTGGTGGGGTTGGTGATGGCCTAGGGAGTTTGGTTGGAATGCTGGTTTGTTCTTTTTTTGTTTTAAATAATTTATTTTAATATTTTTAATTAACTTAAAAAGTAAAGAATTTTTTAATATTATTTTTTACATATTTTATTACACCTAAGCTAAAAATGTGGACATGCGTTTGCCACGTCATCACTTAACAGAAGACCAAGCGGTCAAATTGACAGAACGGGTGAATTGATCGAATTTTAAAACGTTAGATGGTAAATTGACAAAATTAAAACTGCGTGGCCCATTTCAATAATGACCCCAAATCTTGAATGGGTAAAATGATGTTAGGCCTTCTATTTAAGTGTTCATGATCTTTCACACCACTTGAAATACATAGAAGACATACTTGGCGCCATCTTCCCGAGTACACGATTTCTGAACTCATTCAATCGCAGCAGCAACAACACTAGCAAAAGACATGAATGGCTCAAGACTTTTGCTCTCTCTCAGACACTATTTCAGCTATCTCAACAGACGAAACCCCACTTGAGGAAGACTTGCTCATGGCAGAAGAAGGTCTCGGCTGCTTTCGCTATGGAGACATATCCCTTGTTCACGAGACTGCGGCTTCATCTTGGGCGGATCTACTGCTAGCCTTCCTCTCATTTGGAAGCTCGGTCGATGACTCATCCTGCTTAGCTGGCAGATCATTTAGGTCCATGCCATGTAGCTTCCATCTTTCAACATCCTCGGTAAGGGGCAGACCACAGACCCCCTCCAGATGTTTGCTCAGCAACTAGCACCATTCACGAAACTGGACAGGGATGTTCAGAGCTTGCTGAACTTTGGTCATGTTCTGGTCGAGATCGAGCTTCTTGTGGATGGCATTCTCTGCAAGTAGACGATGAAAGTTAGTCAGACACACCACAAAGAATTCCATGGTAACTGTAGCAAATCAAAGGGATGCAACTTATCATCACAATAAGTGAGAGGAATGAGCGGACCATCGCCAACCTCCCCTTCCCATCTATCGCTGACTTCCAGCACATCCGTATGCACACATGATCACCTTGGCTCAGACTGTTTCTAGTTCATGGCACAAAAAAGAAGAAGGAATTGAAGCAGTCTGGACCAGCAGAAAGTAAGCCAGCCCAAACTGCCACCCGTTCCAGCAACAGGCCCGCGCCCCTCCAGCCAGTTACAAATGGACTGCCCAAGTCAAAGACCAATTGGCAAGTCAAAGACCTCCTCCACCCATGAGCTAAAGTCATAGAAGGAAGCCCAGTTACAGCTGGACAACCCAACAGTTAATTCACACCTCCTCCATGCCACCATACACCATGCAGAAACTGGGGAGCATTTGTGGAAGTAAAATATCTACAGACCCTAGGTCAAATGATTAAGCCAATCAATTTGGGAATTATTTAGGGTTTAGGGTTGTCGTTAGGTGAGTGTGATTATGGATTGTGTGACAACTCTTTCGTATTCGGTTTAAGTTATGGGGCAACCTACTGGCATGGTTATTCCTACAAGAGGTTTAAGGCAAGGGGATCCACTATCGTCATACCTTTTCTTATTTTGTGCGGAAGGGTTATCAGCACTTTTAACGAAGGCTCAGCTAGATAAACGTATTCACGGGGTCTTGATGGCCCATGAAGCTCCTACTTTGTCTTACCTCTTTTTCGCTGATGATAGTTTATTGTTTTGCAATGCCCATTTATCAAATTGTTCCTAATTGCTAAATATACTGAGAATTTATGAGCAGGCATCAGGTCAGAAATTTTTTTTGAGAAGTCGGCGGCTTGTTTTAGCCCAAAAATTGATCCTATTATGAAGAAACTAATTTCGTCATTGCTAGGAGTAAAGTTGGTAGAGTGCCATGAAAAGTATTTAGGTTTGCCTACTTTAGCAATGCGTAGCAAGATTAATATGTTTCAATTTGTGCGAGATTGTTTGTGGAAAAAGCTCCATGGCTGGAATTCAAAATTATTCTCTACGGCAGGGAAAGAAGTGCTTATCAAAGCAGTTGCACAGACATTTCCTACTTATACCATGGGGGTATTTTTGTTGCTAGCTACTCTTTGTAGTGAATTATCGTCAATGATTGCCTGGTATTGGTGGGGAAAAGCTGGTAAAAAAAGTATACATTGGATGAATTGGAACAAGCTATGTCAGCCAAAATGCTTCGGTGGCCTTGGCTTTAAAACTTTTGAAGCCTTTAATAAAGCGATGGTGGCCAAGCAAGCATGGAGGCTTATTGAAAACCATTCTTCTTTGGTGGTAAGGATTCTACGTGCAAGATATTATCCAGATAGGGATTTTATAATTGCAGAGGTTGGTACAGACCCCTCTCTTCTTTGTGCTCCATTCTCTGGGGAAGACAAGTGATTGATGCAGGGTTGATTTGGCGAATTGGTAATGGGACTTCCGTGCAGGTTTTCTAGGATCGTTGGATCCCAAGGCCCTTAACCTTTAAACACCTTCTTAATTTGGGATTGTCACCACAGGCAAAAGTGGCTGACTTGTTAACATCTTCTTGTGCTTGGAACATGACTCTACTAAGTCAGTGTTTTACTCAAGAGGACTATGAGGCAATTATGAGTATTCCTTTGGGCTTGGTGGTGTGTTTGCATGATTGTAAATATTGGTTCTTTACTAAGGATGGAAAATATTATGTAAAATTTGGTTATCGGGTTGCCTTACGTCAATGCATGAGGGCTGTTGTGGAGGGAGGGAGCTCAGATGCGAGCCCTCAGAAACTTTTTTGGAGGAAGGTGTGGGCTATGAAGGTCCCTAACAAAATCAAGCTTTTAGTGTGGAGGGCTTGTTTGAATGTGCTACCCACTTCTCTCAATCTATATTTTAAGAGGGTACTTCAATCTCCTTTGTGCTCTCGTTGTGGGAAATTAGAAGAAACTGCTCTTCATGCATTATAGAGCTGCATGAGGAGTCGAAAATTTTGGACTCTCACCCCTTTTTTTTTGTCGGCTAGAGGCCTACCATGGGTCTTTTGCAGATTGTTTTGAGACAACCATTCATGTCTTATCGGAGCAGGAATTAAATTTTTTTGCAGGTTGTGTGGCGCTCATGGCTCATTTGGAATGATACTCTGCATGGGAAGGGGTCAAGCATTTTGGGAGAGGCTATTGAGAGGACCTTTGAATTCATACAAAGCTTCCAGCAGGGTAATGCGAGATGTAGGCCAACCTCTCTGCCTCACCATGTTCGCTGGATTAAACCATTACACCAGTCACTAGTTCTTAATTGTGATGGAGCGGTGGTGACTGGGAGCATTGTGCTTGGATTAGGGGGTTTGTTTCACAATCATGATGGTGAGTTTCTTTGCGGTTTTGCTTGTGATGGACCGGCTGGACTTGATATTCTGGGAACTGAACTCGCGGCGATGTGGGAAGGGTTGTTGATGGCTTTATGGAGAGGTTACTGAAATTTTCATATGGCTTCTGATTCTCAAGAGGTTGTGACACTTGTTACGAGTTCTGGCGAATGTTGGAGTAATCTTGGCAATCTAGTTGAGGATGTGAGGAATCTATTGGTGTATTTACAAGTACGAGAAGTGTTTTATCAGCCTCGTAAAGGGAAAACAGCGGCTCACGTTTTGGCTTAGTTTGGCTTATGGCAACAGCAGTTGTTTTGGGATGGCTTAGCTCCACATTGGTTATGGCCTACGCTTGCGGTGAATAGAGAAGAAATTTAGTTTTTGTAGGAGGTGCGTGGTACTCGTTTTCCTTGACCGGATTTTCCACCACTAGGGGTTTTCATTGCAAGGTTTTAATGAGGCCACCCTAGGTGCACCTCCTTTCTCCAGTTTTTCTGGGTGGCCTTTTGTATGTCATATTGACTGTTACTGAAAGTAATGAAGATTTTTCCTTTGATAAAAAAAATTTGGGGAATTATTTGATTCTTACCCTAATTGGGGATTTGATTAAAATCAAATCCCCAATTACATCAATCTCTCCAAATTGGGGAAGAATAATTTCTTTCCATATGTGGAATTATTCTTCCGAAACCCTAGCCTCCGAGGCTCCTATAAATACATGGCTACACCAATGGTTGAGGTACGTCTAAACTTCTGTCCGAAACTCTGCAGAAATTCTCTCTCACAAACCCTAGCCACCACACTCTTTCTCTCTCTCACACAAAGCTTCGGCCACCACACACAGCTCCGGCCACCCAGTTCTCACCCTAGAGAACTCTCCATCCTATTATTAGCTGTTTTCCTACAAACACTCGACCTAATTTCGGCATTGGAAGGCCTTTGGCCAACACCCCCCGCGTGTGGTCTTTTTACTCCGTATTGTTTTGCAGGGAGAAAGAGAAGCGAAGAGAAAGGCAGAATCTTCAGATGAATATTCTTGTAGGATGAATCGCTCACACATTAGGCATACCAAATTCGTTTGGCAAAGTTACATTTATTGAACAAATAGTTAAGTTATGTCTTGACATGAGACAAGTGGGATCCATATTTGTAAATCTAGCTAAATGTTCCCTAGTGTTTATGCAGGAACATCTAAATAAAAAGTTCGGTTTTCGTAGGGAGATGTAATGTCTTAAAGTTTTTTCCTTTGATTCCTTGGGCTGTCATTCTTGACTAAACTTCTTGTAGATTTTACACTAAAATACAACTTGGTGATGAACTCAAACCAAAATTTTCTTCTTGATTACCAATGGGTAAATTTAGTCGATATAGAATTAACGACATTTGTAAGGAATATTTTTTTTAATTTGTCCACATTCCAATAGGCAAATTTAGTCTCAATTTGGCTCAGCTGCCGACCTCTGGCTGAACCAATTGACCAAATCAATGATGAATTAGTAGAAGGTCATCCCTCTAAGACTAGAAACACGAACTTAATCAAATTGCCAACGACATGTGTTATTACATGGATGAACTTTTCATTAAATGCATTCGTAACCCTCGCCAGATGTCATCCATTGGCTGGTCTCCCTTAAAATAAGTACTCCCTCTCATACTAAGTAGCAAGAAGTAGCAACATAGTTTTATTTTCTTTTTGGGTTCTCATAGCAACTTAGTTTGTCACACTTTAATCATAATTTGGTATCATGAACATATTCCACCAAAAGAGAAATGGGTATCCGAAATTTTACCAAATTGGAACATACAGAGGCCCACAAGGGGGACTTCGTCCAAATAAAAAAGAAAAAAAAGGGGCCACACCACAGGGGGGCAAACGTAAATAACATTTCTTCCATTACAAAATTGATATAAATAGAATCTTGGTTCCGAAAAGTAAATATAAATTGAATCTCTTGGTCACGAAACTCCCTGGTCTAGCAGCCACCCCTGAAACTATCAATTCACTTCACTCTCTGCTCTCTCTGACGCATTCTCAGCTTCTCAACAATGGCGGCCATTGCTCCACCCTCCTCTTCCTCCTCAAAACCCTCTCCTTTCCCTGTTTCTTCCAAATCCTCAAACCCCATTTCCAGATTCACCCTCCCCTTCTCTCCTCATCCCCAAAAACCCACTTTCCTCCGCCACCTCCAAATCTCCAACTCTCTCTCCTCCAAGACCGCCACCACCACCATCACCATCACCACCACTAACCCTCCAGACCCAGAAACCAAAATTTCCCGATTTGCCCCTGACGAGCCCAGAAAAGGCGCCGACGTCCTCGTTGAGGCGCTCGAGCGGCAAGGCGTGACCAATGTATTCGCCTACCCTGGCGGCGCGTCCATGGAGATCCACCAAGCCCTCACGCGCTCCCCCACCATCCGCAACGTCCTCCCGCGCCACGAACAAGGCGGCGTGTTTGCGGCAGAGGGCTACGCTCGGGCGTCGGGACGTCCCGGCGTGTGCATTGCAACCTCCGGGCCCGGCGCAACAAACTTGGTCAGCGGCCTCGCCGACGCGCTCATGGACAGCATTCCGGTGGTGGCAATCACCGGCCAAGTCCCCCGAAGAATGATCGGTACGGACGCGTTTCAGGAGACCCCAATTGTTGAGGTAACAAGATCAATCACCAAGCACAATTATCTTGTTCTTGATGTAGAGGACATTCCTAGGGTTGTTAGTGAGGCCTTTTTCTTAGCTACCTCGGGTCGACCCGGCCCCGTGTTGATTGATATACCCAAAGATGTGCAACAACAGCTTGTGGTTCCCAATTGGGATCAACCCATTAGGTTACCTGGGTATATGTCTAGGTTGCCCAAGACCCCCAATGAGGATCATTTGGAGCAGATTGTGAGGTTGGTGTCTGAGTCCAAGAGACCAGTTTTGTATGTTGGTGGCGGGTGTTTGAACTCCAGTGAGGAGTTAAGGCGGTTCGTGGAGCTTACTGGGATCCCGGTTGCCAGTACTTTGATGGGTCTCGGGGCATACCCGTGCAACGACGAAGAATTGTCACTCCAAATGCTTGGAATGCATGGGACTGTTTATGCTAATTATGCTGTGGATAAGTCTGATTTATTGCTTGCATTTGGGGTGAGGTTTGATGACCGTGTTACCGGGAAGTTAGAGGCCTTTGCTAGTCGGGCTAAGATTGTCCACATTGATATTGATTCGGCAGAGATTGGAAAGAATAAGCAGCCGCATGTGTCGGTTTGTGCTGATGTCAAATTGGCGTTGGAAGGATTGAATAGGATATTGGAGGGGAAAGAGAGCAACGTCCAACTTGATTTTTCGGCTTGGAGGGCAGAGCTGAAAGAGCAGAAAGTGAAGTTTCCATTGGGTTTCAAGACTTTTGGAGAATCCATTTCTCCCCAGAATGCCATTCAGGTTCTTGATGAGTTAACTGATGGGAATGCGATTATAAGCACTGGTGTTGGGCAGCACCAAATGTGGGCAGCTCAGTTTTACAAGTATAAGAGGCCTCGCCAATGGTTGACATCTGGGGGATTAGGAGCTATGGGTTTTGGATTGCCTGCTGCTATTGGGGCTGCTGTTGCAAACCCAGATTCTATCGTTGTTGATATCGATGGTGATGGAAGTTTCATTATGAATGTCCAGGAATTGGCCACCATCAGTGTGGAGAAACTTCCCATTAAGATTTTGCTGTTGAATAATCAACATTTGGGTATGGTTGTGCAATGGGAGGATCGCTTCTATAAGGCTAACAGAGCTCACACTTACTTAGGGAACCCATCAAATGAATCTGAGATATTCCCGAATATGCTGCAGTTTGCAGATGCTTGTGGGATACCGGCTGCCCGTGTGATGAAGAAGGCAGATCTTAAAGCAGCAATTCAGAAAATGTTGGACACTCCTGGTCCGTACTTGTTGGATGTAATCGTACCCCATCAAGAGCATGTCCTGCCTATGATTCCAAGCGGCGGTGCTTTCAAAGACGTGATAACTGAGGGTGATGGGAGATCAAGTTATTGATTTCTTGGCCAGCATCCGTTTTTCATGCGTAAGAGTGTAAGTTAGAGGTGTACTTAAAAAAAAAAAAAAATCTTTAGTTTTTGTACTAGTATTAGTTTGAACAAGTTCTACTTTGAGTAATTATGAAGTATGTTTAAAGTTCCTTAGCTTAAAGTCATGTGTTGTGTCTGCTATCTCGCTTTTCACTTATGTCAATTCTATTTTATAAAAGTATTGTTCTCTTTGTTCATGTGTTTATTTTGTTTGGCCTGTGGAATTGACAGAAACCACAAACAAAAGATGACATACCATGGTTGTTAAGGTCTCCTTTAAAGCATTTTATTTATTTATTTTTCGAATGACATAAGAGTTTTGGATGCTTGGCCAAAATCTTATTTGGCGGAGCTAGGAATTCTATCAAGGAAACTTTAAATAGCTTTATAATTACAATGAAGTTAGTTTTTATAGGAAAATATATATAAGAATTCATTATAATAATTAAATTTCAATATCACAAATTTAATATCTTAGTAAGTGTAACCCAAATTCTAGCAACCTAAAAATAATGAAAGAGTATCAAAAGTTGATTCATTTTAGATAGAATGAGAAAATCAAATAAAATCCATGACACACACATATAAATGACATATGAAGACATGAAAACAAATATAGATCATATTCACGTTCATTGTAGACAATTTACATTTGTGAGAAAAATATTAAGTATAGCTATAAAACAATTTGGATAACATAGAGAAAAATATTTTCAAAATGTACGCCTGAAGTGGTTCCACAAATATGAAAATTCATTATGATTACAAATAAAGTATTCACCCTCATTATTATTATTTGTATTATTTTTATGAAACCTTGATGCTGACGCTGACACATCTCCAGCAACGAGTTGATTCTGGCTCGAAGGGGTAGTTGTTTCATGCTGGAACATTGTGGTTATATCTTCAGTTACACTACCCTCATTATTATTCTGCTCGTACACAACCTGGATTCCAAATTCCTTCATCAACATCTCGAATTCATCTCTAACCGAAACACGTATTTCATCCCCACCCTCCAATTCATCGTTTGCGAATCGCCAATGACTAAGCCATAACATATGTTCCTTCTCTTTTGGAAACCCCGTTGTGACTGGCACATAGGTCCACTTAAGACCCTTGGTCTCATTACTGATGTGAAGAATGGGAACGCAAGGGTAAAATACCAATCTATCATCACCAACCTTATCCTGTGCATACACAACACATGCATTTAGGCCTCGGATCTTCAAATTACGATGTGGAGGTATAGTTATAGACAGCTCAGAGTTACCCATGCTCGACTTGTAGCAGAACCAATCTGGAACCTCGCTCCCAGGAAGGAATATGCTAAATATACCACATTCATCCAGTCCCTGTTTCATGCATGCATGGACAGATTTATATATGTTCAAATATTACAGGCCACATAAAATAATCATCATAAAAAACTATACAATACATGAGAAAGAGAGAGAGAGAACCTGGAGAGGACCCTTCCTTGTTGTATATGTCAACTGGTTGTGCATTTCAACTTCAATGCTTCCTATGGATTCCAAATTGAACAGACCGATATCTTTGATCATTTCTATGTCGACACTTCTCAACGGTCTCGTTTTGAACACGTTTTGAATTTCAACTAAATTCTCGCATGCTAAAACCCCTTCTCTAATTGTTTTTAACATGTTGGGTAAGTTTAGTAGTGCTCTTTTCAATGAAGTACAACTCCATGCGCTCAAATCCTCTACACTTGGTGGGAGCTCGGGAATCATTTCGAGGTTTGTGCAACCATTCAACAAAAGAGTGTGGAGCTTACTGAGACCATTCATGTTTACTGATAGGCTCAAAAATGGGTTTCCACTTAGATCCAAACACTCCAATGAGGATAGGCTACTAAGATCATTGGGAATTTCTGACAGATTGCAGTATGCCATATCTAAGCTTTTTAAAAATTGCGGCAAACTTGCGCTGGTAAGTTGGAGATTTTTTCTTGGCAATAACCATGATTGGATTGATTGCCACGATTTAACTTGTACTGCAGATAACATACTGAGTTTCTTCATGTCACTAGGTGTAGAGTATGACTGATTTTTAACGATCATACTGGCAGGCAGCACAAGATTTGAGCAACCAGAGAGAATAAGTTTCTGGAGAGATCGCAGCATACTAATTCTTATTGGGAGCTTCATGAGATTTTTGCAATCTTTTAGATTCAAGAAAACAAGTTTCTCCAAATCTCCAATGGATTCATCCACCTCTTTCAAATTTATGCAATCTTTAAGAATTAATCTCTCGAGGTTAGGGAATCCTGACAAGTCAGGGGTTGTCACAAGGCCATGTGAATGACTGAGATTTAAGATTTTCAGTCTTGGAAGAAACTGTTTTAAAAAAGAAGTAATTAGTTTCTATAAATATATAATCATCTTTAAATTTGTCTGTGTGTGTGAGAGAGAGAGAGAGAGAGAGAGAGAGAGAGAGAGAGAGAGAGAGAGAGAGAGAGAGAGAGCTAGAGAGATATTAGTAGCATACCCTAGTTCCCTTCCAAACATGTTGGAGGCTGCTGTTCCGCAAGTCAAGAGCAATTAGATTTTCCAAGTAAAAATTGGTTGGTATTGACTTTAAAGCGAATCCTCGCCAAGACAACCATATTAAATTTTTTGGGAAATCTTCATAGCCTCCACTGATTTTTACATTATCAAGCAGCAGGAGTTCAAGATTGTGCATCATTCTAAATGCCTCTGTTTTGAAACCTATCTCATTTGATACAGGAAATGAGTTTGTTGAAGAAGAACTAATTGACTGCCAAGAGAAGAAACCAAGCCAACTTCGGCTACTTGAACAGTTTCCATCATAATCTTCAACGTGGAATTTTTTTCTGTTACTTCCACTGGATATTATCTTAGAAGACTCATCTTTTATTAACATAGGAATGTTGAGCATGAGGCCCTTAATAGTTTCTGTACCCTGGTAACAAATGAGAACATTGGGTAAGTAACTTGTCACATGCACAAAACAATTACAAAGACATAAAAGAAGATATTTCTTACAGTTAATTTTCTCAAAACATTAGAGGCATCTTTATTCCACACTCTAGTACGTTTTCCAGGATCCTCTGGCAATTCTTCACGAATAATTCCCCTTCCCATGTCTTGAAGTAATTGGTGCATGGTTAACTTGTTGAATACATCAATTATCAGCAGACATCTATCAACCAGATTTTGAATTCCAATGTTTGTGGCAAACTCACATTCATCAAGGACTGTAGTTGAAAAATCCTTGTCTTTTCCTATGAAGAAACAGGCTATATGGAGGAACAGACGTTTGTCATGATCTTGCAGAGAATCGAAGCTTATTCTGAGAATCTTTTGAATTTTTCCTTCAGTAATCACATCCAAGTTCTGTAATGCATTTTTCCATACATCTGCAGCTTTTCCAAAGAGAGAAGATCCTAGAACTTGAAGAGCTAATGGAACCCCTCCACAGTGTTGCACTACAGGTCTTGAAAGATCCATGTAACCTTCGCCAGGATGGGGTTTTCTAAAGGCATGCCAACTGAAAAGCTCAAGTGATTCATCCTCATGCAACCCTTCCACCTTAAATATTGCACAATTCTCATGAGCCTTTAACAAATGTTCATGTCTAGTTGTTATGATTATTTTACTTCCTGGATGAAGCCATTCTCGCATTCCAAGAATTGCATTGAATTGTTCCAAGTTGTCCACATCATCAAGAGCAATAAGAACTCTTTTGCAACGTATCGCCCGTTCGATCTTTGTTATTCCTTCATCCAAGCTGTGTATTTTCTTTGCTTTCCCATATTGGAGATTAGAAAGAAGGTTCCTTTGCAAGTGAACCAAACCATTGGGAAGTTTTGAAGTTGCTCTAATATCTGCAAGAAAGCTGCTACCTTGAAATTTATTGAAATTCTGGTTATAAGCAGTCTTGGCAATGGTGGTCTTGCCAATTCCACCCATCCCACAGACTACAGCTACTCCAACATCACTTGATCCATCTTCTAACCACATGTTTAGGCCTTTCACACGATCATCTATTCCAACTAGATAGCGATCGACTCTTAATCTCCTATTCCATGTGTGATCCAGTTTATTTCCAATAACTTCAACTATTTGTTGGATAAACTGCGACTCGGACCTATAAATTATTGATATCAAAATACACAAGGCACAATAAGTTATTTCTTTTCAACAAAAAGAAACTTATTTCTTTATTATTTTTATTTTGATTTTATAGAAGAGAATTGATATTTATATCATAGGTTGAAATGAATGATATTAAGTAAATGAACTTTCAAAACAGAAGTGCTGCCATCTAACAACTCCATGAGATTAAAGAAAAAGCATAATCTTGGGAATGAAAAGTACCGATCTCCTAAAACCATCCCTCCCAAATCTGCAACATCTCTGAGAGCTTTTCTCCACTTCTCCACCTTGTCCATCTCCTTGTTGAAGCGCTGTTGGTGTCTGGCAAATGCTTCTTCAAAAATTCCTGTCTGGTTCCTGACATGGGATGGATCCACATCATAGAAAATCGGCATAACCATGTGCTCATTAGTTTCTCTACGATCCATGATCGTCACTAGTTCATCCAGGCACCATCTCGAGGAAGCGTAGTCCTTGGAGAAGACAATGATGGATACTCGAGACTCTTGTATTGCTTTTTGAAGCTCTGCTGAAATATTTGCTCCTCTCTCGATTTCGTCATCATCTCTAAAAGTGTGGATCCCTGCCTCCTCCAAAGCCCTGTAGAGGTGATCAGTAAATCCCTTGCGTGTATCTGTGCCCCTGAAGCTCAAGAATGCATCATAAGTGCACCGGTGGTTTGGGGATTTTGGGTTTGACATTTGGAAGAAAAAAAAGAGCTAAAACTGATTTGGGGGAGGGGAGGTATCGGGCTGTCTGTTTAAACAGAGTCTGCGCCCTTTTTTGGTCCAGGTTTTTTTCATAAAATAACATCTAGGGGTGGGCACGGTATGGTATGGTATGGTATTGATTCAGAGGTCACTTGGTACAATTTTTTGTTTATTTATTTACTTTTGGACTTGAAATTATTTAAAGAAGACTTGAATTTTCAATTGATTCGAGATAGGGGCATAAGAGCTGAATCCTTGGTTTATAATACTCAAACGTTATGGCTTCTTTCTTTTATGCATGACGACCACACGAGATAGGGGCAGGTGACATTATCCAATTTATTTTTATGTTTTAGTCCTACTTACTTACTATACCTACCATGTAACATCAGTTCTTGGTCGTCATCAAAGACTATGCTAATGTTATATTAGTATTAAGTTGAGATGGGATCTGGTTTAGATGATGCCTGCCCTGCGCCATGTTGCCAACTTGCCATCAACTAATTAAGTTCCATTTTACAATTGACGTCAACTAATACAGCCATTTATTTAACCCAAAAACAAGGGCTAATACTGAAAGAGAGGATAAATTTTAGTCATCAACCTATTATGAATAATCCTCCATCCAAGTTAGAGGGCAATATACATATTATGCATTGATTGCACATAAAATATAGTCACTTTGCTAGTCTAGTCTAGTCTAACTCTAATCCTCCCTAACAAATGAGATAATTTCTTGTCAGTTCAGTTGATATCTTGCATCACTTTGAGGGTAACAAATCCAAAACTCTGTAGATTAATATCCACGTCGAGACAGAAGTTTACAATTCCTAGCATGAAGCCAACCAATTAATCTACAAGAACAAATACAACCAATTTTGGCTAATCAGGTGGTCATCTTCATCTAACTGAGCTGATTGATACAAATTGTTTCAAGACATAATTCCTAACGTTGGTTGGATTTTATGTACAGGCAGATGTCCCAAGAACAGCTTATTGCAAATCCAGTGAGTTTCACTCTTCTTCATCTTCAGCATCAGAGCTCCCATATACAACAGAAAAATACAATCCGAGGGTCCTGGATGTGAGGCCTTGAAACCTGTGAGAGCCTCCTGGTCGCATATCAATCTTAACCAATGGCCATCGCATTGCTTGCGCAGCTTCACACTCCTCCCATCCATTCCCAATTACGCAGAAGCGGACATTTGGGTGGTTAAAACGCACCTTGATCTGCTGAAAACATTGTAGTTTTCCCACTTCCCAGGAACTATAGACTGAAGAAATTATAAAGATTTGTCAGCACACATCCTAACAACTTATGAATAAGTTGTTAAAAGCCCCACTAATGCATAAAACAAGGTCTATATGTCGATCACCAGAATCCATGAAACAAATAGAATAAAATAAATTTATGTGATGCATCAGGACTCCACTTCTTGCATATGCACTACTTCAAATCAAGTTTTCCAATAATTTTAAACTGCATTAGGGGACATTAATTCTGATTCTTAACACTAACTACAGTGTCGTCAAAGACAAAATAATCTAGAAAGAAAAATAACAATCTTCGCAAACATTAAAGGGATAAGGATTACTAACCATTTTCGTCTGTTATCACGTTGTCGAGTCAAAAGAGCAAGCATTTTACAAGACTGGGGATCAATGATCCAGATGTCACTAAAAGATTAACATGCTGATATTTTGAAGCAGAAGATTTGATCCCATCAGCAGCCACAAGAGACGTCTTTTTGTGCCCAGCAGAACACTCTTCCAAGAAGATGCGAGCTACATTAATACAGGAGGAACATGATTCTTGAGCAACTATGGAAGAATGTTTAATAATGGAAGAGAACAAAGTCGAGGCATAATGCATTTCTGACACTACACAGAGCAAACTGCTCCTTAGGATTACCAGAAGGTGTTGACAGGTGCATCCCAAACATCATAAAGGTGAAGAGAAGCAAGGTAACATAATTTTATTTGTGATGGCAGAGTATCTATTGTAGGAGGTGATGTCTCCGAAAGACGGAAGATGGAGGGGTGTGGCAATTATTTTCTAGCATTGCATGGGTTTGTTACAGTTTAAAAGATGATGATGGTAGACAATTCCTAAAGGTAGAAAATTTTTTTTCTGACAGTGTTCAAAACAGGCACTAGCTCCATCTTCCGTATCCTTAACCAATCATCAAAAACTTTCGTTTTTGTGCTCATAAACCTAAATAGCAACTAGAAAGTTTATCAATCAATTACTGTCTAAAAGGCATAGGATGGGTTATTAAAAGTGCTATTTCCCTACCAAACAGGTGACATCATCCTCTTGACTTTCCTAGACCCTCCAAGTATCGACATTCTTCTTCTCCAAGTATCCTAGACCCTTTTATTCTTCTTTGATAAAAGGGCAGAATATATGAAGCATGTTTTAGTTCCTTTCTTCAGGCCTTTGGCGATATCCATTAACGTAACTTGCTGAAATAAAATGGGGTAGCTGAGGGAAAGTATTGTCGTCTTTTAGAGATTTCAAGATCTCTCAGTTAATACTTGGGGTGTTTTACTCTCTGCACATAACTGATCAGCGTGATGCCCTATGGGTTTCTTGCATTCAAATGTCTAGACTAGTTAATATCTTGTCCATATCTCGGCACAGTTTCAGTTGTCCTGGCCACTGGACATTACTAGCAAATACAACCATAAAGATCATGCAAACTCAAGCAAAACTCAGAACAGCCCTAGTTCTATTGGATCCTGGACATTTGGTAGCAAATACAATCATGAAGATCATGCAAACTAAAGCAGAACTTGGAGCAGCCCCCCAGTTCTACCGCCCAGAGAACCGGTTGGTTCTTGAAGATGGGAGATACAAGGTGCCTGCTAATTTGATTAACATGCATAAGCACAATCAACACAGCCCATCAAATTCAGCATTTCGTTATCGTTTTGGCCATTACTCTTTGTTGGTTAAACAGTGCCATGAAAAGTTGGTAGACCAAATCCAGGGCATCAAAATTTAAATTGAAAGAAAAAAGATGAGGTCTCAATTATGGAAAACTAGAAAGTGCACGTATCATGGTTTTACAAAAATAAAGCAAACGTATCTCAAAAGGAACCAAATGAGAACTAAAAGCTACTGCTTTCTTAGTGAATTCAAGTTGCAGCACCTATCATCATTCTAACTTCAGCACATGACCTGCAATTATATAAAAAAGAAAAATCAGTCAACAATCCACATCTTACTCTACAACCAAAGATAAGAACTAGTTATTAAAACACTACTATCTAAAAAACTGTATTAAAATGACACTAATATCAATAGACATTAATAAATCCACAAAACATTTAACTAACGAAAATCGTTCACGTCGGATGGTTATTGGACAAGTTTGGTTGCACAAGTAATCAATGCTTGAGTTAACTGCCCTGGGTTAGATATCCAACTCTATGATATACACATGAGGCAGTAGAATACACCACAACATGGTAAAACCAGAACTCAAAACTTCTCGATCATGCCACAAGAAGAAAATCTTCCTATTACAACATCCCCTCATCTACATAGGCAAAACCAATGGCCAATTATCCCAAACCCTAGAATTACTGGTAATGCGGTGAAACACTCAAAAGTTCAAACCCATGCACCAAAAAGCTAAACCAAAACTTGATAAGAATGTCAATATTAGAGAGCCTTTGAAACATATTATATATGTCAGCTCCATATTTTGGATTCGTTCATAAAATTGAACAAAAAACACAATTTGACATTCAATTTTGCAAGAACTTGCCCAAGACAAATTGATCTGAATCCTAATATTCAAAGACTCGTATTTTACAAAATAAACATGATTCAAATGAAATTCTTGGTAAAATTACGGACAAAAAATCAAGCAGAGATCAAATGCATGCAAATTAATCTCAATAATTCAATCAATCAATTTTATCAGACGAAGATTCAGATATAATTCCACACCTAAACAGATCCAACAATGATGTTGTTGATGGGGATGAAGATCAGCTTGACGAAGAACCCAACGAATCCCATCACTACGAACCCGATCGCTGTACGGAGCGCGACCTTCGTGAACTCTGCACCACAATTGACCATCAAATCCATCAATTACAGATAACAGAACCAAAAACCCTAATTTCTATAAAACCCGATCTGGAATAACACAGATCTGAATATTTATACGTATAAAGTTACCTTTGCGATCAGGCTTGTGGCACCGCTTGACGAGTCGAATGCTGTCCTTGGAGAACTCTCTGAGCGGATCCACTACTGAATCTATGGCGTCCATTTTCTCTGAGCAAATTGGGTGAGAGAAAGAGAGAGAGATATGTAGGAAACGGAGACGTAGTCGAAGACAAAGTTAAGACGCGTTTAGGACAGTGGTCAAAAATGGAGGATTTTAATTTGTTTTCAAAGGTTCATTTTGTTTCTTCTTTTAGGCCGATGAAAATTCAAAGGGGCCCAATTTGGAAAGAAATTCGTCCGAAGTCAGCCCAAATACATAGAGTAGGTAGAGGCCTAAGGCAAAAATTGCATAAGCCCAAACAGAGAAAATCTTGAAGCCGCTCGAACACAACGTAGACGACAAGTGATATTCGGTTACCATGAATGAGAGACGAGGGAGTACTTGTAAAAAAATACTCCAATTTTACAAGCAAAATTTTAAGATGAAATTTATTCTTAACGTTAGGACGCGTACAGTTGATCAATCTATGTTGAGCAATCTATTACTTGAGCAAGTTTCTCTTCTGGTCTTTAAATCATTGCTATCAAGCTTTTGAGATGCAATACCAGTCCTTTATGTGCAACAAAATTGTACCCTTTGTTGCATTTGAACTGTTGAAGAGCCATCACAATGCAAGTGTCGTGCCATCGACCTGCTCATTTGCTAAGCATTTTGCTTGTTTGTATCATATCTAACCGAACTCTCTCATCAAGACACATGGCATCAGACAAAGGCCCATGAGGCTTAGACTAGTCGCTAAAGCCCACAAACTTCCATTGGCGAAGTAAATCTTTGGTAACCTAGTTGCCAAAGTGGATTGCCAAAGACGACTCATAAGCTATCCCATACATGGACACGAGTTAGCATCTCAGGCAATGTCCACAGTCTCACATCAAAATACAACTCAAGGTGCATCACCCCCCCCCCTCCCAAAGGGTCTATAAATAAGGCTCTTGCCCCAAGACAACACCAGGTAATAGACACTTGGCACAAGTATCCTTACTCTGTCCAATTACTTATCTCCCTTCTCATTCGGCTTACTTAAGTATCGGAGGGCCTTCAGCAGGTACCATACAGGCAGTGATAGACCCGGGATCCGAACCCCGTAGGGTCATAGTGTAAATGTTCCAAAGAAAATTTAAGAATGGGTTATTTTTCTTATCTATTTTTTCTTTTCCAAATTTTATTCCTTTCTTGGAAAAATATACTTTGAATTATTTCAATTTGTCATTTTTTTATGTATGTTTTTGAGTGATTTCAATTCGTAAAATTTCAAACCAAACTTATGCCAATCAACCAAAAAATGAAAAAACCACAACCACTTAATCAACAAAAATAAGCAAAAACTTCATCCAACAAATCAAACCAATACATATAAATTATAAATTTGATTTCCATTAAATTAACACCAATATACATCATCCTTATTTTGATATTAAGATTTAGAACTTACTTGAAATAAGAAATATCACAACAACAGTGGTGCCACAACATGTAGTGGACGGCGGCAGTGGAAATACATCGGCGACACTACAGTAGGTGGGGATTGGGGAGCTTGGGGTTAGGGTTTGAGAAAAGAATAATAGAAATTGGGAGATGAGTTTTAAGGGTTTTTTTTGCAACTTGCAAAGATATGCTGCTAAGTTTGTTAGTATAGTGAAATGTTGTACTTGGTAAACAAGTGGAGAACTCATTACTTTGTTTAGACTTTTTTGTAATATTGGTTTTAGCACTGTTGGAAAAAAAAAGGCCAAAATTTTATTGGGTCAGATATTTTGCCTGCACATCTGGTTCCAATATGTTGGTTACTGCATTTTGTTCTAAATATGTTGGTTACTGCATTTTGTTCTAATTACAATGAAGAAAAACAAGTTTTTTTTAATTTTTTTGTGTGGGGAAATTCTTAAGTGTTAAAATAGTGGTGATAAAACCATGTTGTGGTCATCCTTAGATAAAATTACAAGTAAAGCTCATCATTCATGGATTCTAATTTCTAAGCCAGTCATTGGAATTTGGGAGGAAGAAATAATAATAAATGGAACAAAGTTGACTGGCTGATTCCAACAACAAAACAAGTTAAAAAGATTAAAAAGAAAACATGCCAGATAGGTTTCGAACCTACGCCTTTCTGTTTAGGAAACAAACAAGGGAGAATGGAGGGATACGAAAGGGTTTTTTATTTTAAAAATTTTCCTGGGCCAAAACGACGTCGTTTTGCCCAGGGTATTTTAAGAAAAACAGAAGTGCGTTGCGCTGCTTCTTCTTCCTCCTGCATGCAGCTTTTTCCCTCTTCCTCTCAGGCAAAACATCAAGCACTTGGAGGGCAATCCAAGGGGTCACACAGCCAGCTCAAGTGGACCTCCAAGCCTATTTCCATGGCTTCCATGCGGTCATTTGACCCCAGTGACCCCACTGCGGGTCTGTCCCTGGTGCCTAAGGTCTTACCGTGCTCTTTCCTCTTTTTTTGCATGTTTGGTGACTAGTATTGGATTGGATTGAAAAAAGTCAATAAATCTAAGGTATAGTGAAGGAGGAAATGAAGGTAGGGGTGAATGACTTTCTATGTTAGGGGGATTAGGAAGGATCCTACCATTTTGGCGGGATTAGATGGGATAAATTTTCTTCTTGAGTAATCCATATTCTACCTTCAACTTAGTGAAAAAAAAAATTCATTCTTCCTTAAACATGCTTTAAAGATGGGGAGTATCCAATCCAATCCAATACTACTCACCAAACATGGTCTCTAAGTCATGGGTTTGGATTGGAATATGCTACTTCGTGCTTTGCTCGCTCATTGCCCTCAACCCACAACTTGTTGCCAACCATTTTGTTTGCTTCAAGAAAGTTAGTAGTGAAACAGAAAAGTAAAGAAAAGAAGATAGCAGGGCGAGGACAAATATTGGAGAAGAAAGAGAGAGACACATAGATTGCACAGCGACGAAGAGGAGTAAAACATCAATGGAATATGTTTCATACACTTTTCTCTCTATCTTTCTCATTACATGATGAGTCACATGATAAGAGATATAGAAAGATGTATGAAACATGGAATATGCGATTTATGGTATATGAAACATGAGACATGCAAGTTTTTTTGGGGCAAAGAAGGTGAAGGGAGAAGAAAAAGTGAAACGGAAAAAAATGAGAGAATTAATAAACAAAAATAATTAATGAGAGAGGAAAGAAGATAAAAATCTTAATTAAAATGCTTTTAGAATTTTGGTCAGAATGCATAAATATTTAAATAAATAAAACTTAATTTGAGAAATCTAGTTCATCTCAATGCTTGAAAGTTATAAATTTCATAGACCAGAAGTTGTGTAATAACTTGTGCACTCTTGCTTTTGTTTTATGTTCTCCCCTTCCCTTTTCTTGCAGGATGGCGTATTCTCTCCCGATTTTTGACGTTATTTTTGTCTAATATTTTTTAGTGAAGCGTGTGATTCTAATGATTTCATGTGAATTAATTTGGAAATAGGAATTAATAATTGTTGGTGTGATCGGTCCTAAGAATGGTTGTTTTACAACCATTTGAAAGTGTGAAAGAGCCAACTGTAGGAATCTCACTTCAAGCAGCAGCTGTTGTATGTGTGTGGTTGTATTCCACATAAAACTATTGTTTAGTAAAAAAGATAAGAGCGAAGAGCTGTTGCCTATGCATATATCATGATTAGGATCAAATATTGTCTTTTTATTTTTTATTTTTAACACATTATAACAAGATTTACCGTCAATAGGTTGACGGAATCATGGAGGGAGGGACCCTTGAAAACATGAATATTCATTTTGTTTGTTCGTTGATGTATGCATATATATGTTGTATTCAAATATGACGTTATGTACCGGACTTGGATACGATTCTTTTATGTTGTTGTTGTTTTTTTTTGGGATCAATTGTGTATTAAGTTTCTTGCAGAAATCAAAATTTTGGCAATAAGATTGTTTTCTTTATTTCAAATTAGTGGGAGGAAAAGGATAGCGGGATAGGTACTCTACCAGATGGGTGTAGAGAAACCTCAATTTTCCAATTAAGATTAAATATCATATTTATAAGGCATAAAAAAGTCACTTATGGTCAATGGCGGATCCAGGAATTTTCATTCTGGGGTCAACGTGTAAAATGTTAGCTTAAAATTTAATGATGATTTTTTTTGGTACTTATAATTTCTATAGTCTTTCTAGAAATAAAAGTAAACATTAAATCATATAAACCATGCTAGTTCATAGCTCCATAGACTAATTTTCATTAAGTTTTAACATAAACCAAATAGGGTTTAACACCATAGTGGATTGAACATTGAAGGCTTTTTACCTAGATTGACCTTAGGTTCCTTCATGCATTCATATCATACATGAAAAATTGTTTTATGTAAAAATATTGACTAAGTATGAAAAATGGGTTTTCGGAATAATCATTTTCTCAAGATAATTTTTGGCGGCTTTTATTCCTCACACATCAAATAAGAAAACTTGATTTTATGAGATTTTAGTATGAAGTATATATTGACTTAATGAGCCATCATTTTTAGCCTAAATTGTGTTTTGCACTAAAACTGATTTTTCATAATTTGATTTGGTGGGAATTTGATTTTCTAGTATTTTTATTTGAATCCAAATGGGGGGTACTTCCTTATTTACATTGTAAACTTAAGTAAATGTTTTTGTGATTTATTTTTATATTACTCCATTTACTTAAATGTTGAAAATGGAAATAAGGTAATCTGTACACCGCCACTAACTAGGCTTATATTGAAAATAAGTTAAATATATAGGTTTTATATTTTTTTTCTTAAAAAACCACACTGGACTACAGCCTACTATAGCCCTTGGTGTGGTTCCGCCCTTGTAACTTAAACAGATGATTACAAATAAAGTATTCACCCTCATTATTATTATTTTTATTATTTTTATGAAACTTTGATGCTGACGCTGACACATCTCCAGCAACGAGTTGATTCTAGCTCGAAGGGGTAGTTGTTTCATGCTGGAACATTGTGGTTATATCTTCAGTTACACTACCCTCATTATTATTCTGCTCAAACACAACTTGGATTCCAAATTCCTTCGTCAAAATATTTTCAAAATGTTGGTCAAGTGAACCTTTTGTACAAATAAAGTATTCACCCACCTTATCTGTATAATTACAAATAAGGTGAAAATTGATTATGATTACAAAAAAAGTATTCACCCACCTTATCTGTATAACATAGAGATGTTGACACTAACAGGCTCGAAGGGGTAGTTGTTTCATGCTGGAACATTGTGGTTATATCTTCAGTTACACTACCCTCATTATTATTCTGCTCGTACACAACCTGGATTCCAAATTCCTTCCACAACATTTCGAATTCATCTCTAACCTTAACACGTATTTCATCCCCACCCTCCAATTCATCGTTTGCGAATCGCCAATGACTAAGCCATAACATATGTTCCTTCTCTTTTGGAACCCCTCTTGTGACTGGCACATAGGTCCACTTAAGACCCTTGGTCTTATTACTGATGTGAAGAATGGGAACAGCCGGGTTGAATACCCATCCCTCATCTTGTGCATACACAACACATGCATTTAGGCCTCGGATCTTCAAATTATGATGTGGAGGTATAGTTATAGACAGCTCAGAGTTACCCATGCTCGACTTGTAGCAGAACCAATCTGGAACCTCGCTCCCAGGAAGGAATATGCTAAATATACCACATTCATCCAGTCCCTATTTCATGCATGTATGGAGAGATTCATATATGTTCAAATATTACAGGCCACAGAAAATAATCATCATAAAAAACTATACAATACATGAGAGAGAGAGAGAGAGAGAGATAGAGAGAGAGAGAGAGAGAACCTGGAGAGGACCCTTCCTTCTTGTACGTGTCAAGTGGTTGAACATTTCAACTTCAGTGCTTCCTATGGATTCCAAATTGAACAGACCGATATCTTTGATCATTTCTATGTCGACGCTTCTCAACGGTTTGGTTTTGAACACGTTCTGAATTTCAACTAAATTCTCGCATGCATAAACCGCAGGTCTAATTGTTTTTAACATGTCGGGTAAGTTTAGTAGTACTCTTTTCAATGAAGTACAATTCCATGCGTGCAATGTCCCTACACTTGGTGGGAGCTCGGGAATCATTTCGAGGTTTGTGCAATTAAACAACCAAAGAGTCTGGAGCTTAATAAGACCATTCATGTTTACTGATAGGCTCAAAAATGGGTTTCCACTTAGATCCAAATACTCCAATGAGGATAGGCTACTAAGATCATTGGGAATTTCTGACAGATTGCAGTACGCCATATTTAAGCTTTTTAAAAATTGTGGCAAACTTGCCCTGGTAAGTTGGAGATTTTTTATTGGCAATACCCATGATCGGATTGATTGCCACGATTTAACTGCAGATAACAGACTGAGTTTCTTCATGTCACTAGGTGTAGAGTCTGACTGATTTTTAACGATCATACTGGCAGGCAGCACAAGATTTGAGCAACCAGAGAGAATAAGTTCCTGGAGAGATCGCAGCATACTAATTCTTATTGGAAGCTTCATGAGATTTTTGCAATCTTTTAGATTCAAGAAAACAAGTTTCTCCAAATCTCCAATGGATTCATCCACCTCTTTCAAATTTATGCAATCTTTAAGAATTAATCTCTCGAGGTTAGGGAATCCTGACAAGTCAGGGGTTGTCACAAGGCCATGTGAATGACTGAGATTTAAGATTTTCAGTCTTGGAAGAAACTGTTTTAAAAAAGAAGTAATTAGTTTCTATAAATATATAATCATCTTTAAATTTGTCTGTGTGTGTGTGTGTGTGTGAGAGAGAGAGAGAGAGAGAGAGAGAGAGAGAGAGAGAGAGCGCTTGCGAGAGATTAGTAGCATACCCTAGTTCCCTTCCAAACATGTTGGAGGCTGCTGTTCCGCAAGTCCAGAGCAATTAGATTTTCCAAGTAAAAATTGGTTGGTATTGACTTTAAAGCGAAGCCTCGCCAAGACAACCATATTAAATTTTTTGGGAAATCTTCGTAGTCTCCACTGATTTTTACATTATCAAGCACCAGGAGTTCAAGATTGTGCATCCTTCTAAATGCCTCTGTTTTGAAACCTATCTCATTTGATACAGGAAATGAGTTTGTTGAAGAAGAACTAATTAACTGCCAAGAGAAGAAACCAAGCCGACGTCGGCTCCTTGAACAGTTTCCATCATAATCTTCAACGTGGAATCTTTTTCTGTTACTTCCACTGGATATTATCTTAGAAGACTCATCTTTTATTAACATAGGAATGTTGAGCATGAGGCCCTTAATAGTTTCTGTACCCTGGTAACAAATAAGAACATTGGGTAATTGCACAACACAATTATGAATACATAGACATAAAAGAAGATATTTCTTACAGTTGATTTTCTCAAAACATTAGAGGCATCTTTATTCCACACTCTAGTACGTTTTCCAGGATCCTCAGGCGATTCTTCACGAATAATTCCCCTTCCCATGTCTTGAACTAATTGGTGCATGGTTAACTTGTTGAATACATTAATTATCAGCAGACATCTATCAACCAGATTTTGAATTCCAATGTTTGTGGCAAACTCACATTCATCAAGGATTGTAGTTGAAAAATCCTTGTCTTTTCCTATGAAGAAACAGGCTATATGGAGGAACAGACGTTTGTCATGATCTTGCAGAGAATCGAAGCTTATTCTGAGAATCTTTTGAATTTCTCCTTCAGTAATCACATCCAAGTTCTGTAATGCATTTTTCCATACATTTGCAGCTTTTCCAAAGAGAGAAGATCCTAGAACTTTAAGAGCTAATGGAACCCCTCCACATTGTTGCACTACAGGTCTTGAAAGATCCATGTAACCTTCGCCAGGATGGGGTTGTCTAAAGGCATGGCAACTGAAAAGCTCAAGTGATTCATACTCATTCAACCCTATCACCTTAAATATTGCACAATTCTCATGAGCCTTTAACAAATGTTCACGTCTAGTTGTTATGATTATTTTACTTCCTGGATGAAGCCATTCTCGCATTCCAAGAATTGCATTGAATTGTTCCAAGTTGTCCACATCATCAAGAACAATAAGAACTCTTTTGCAATGGATCGCCCGTTTGATCTCTGTTATTCCTCCATCCAAGCTGTATATTTCCTTTGCTTTCCCCTTTTGGAGATCTGAAAGAAGGTTCCTTTGCAAGTAAACCAAACCATGACGTTCTGAAGTTTCTCTAATATCTGCAAGAAAGCTGCTACCTTGAAATTTATTGAAATTCTGGTTATAAGCAGTCTTGGCAATGGTGGTCTTGCCAATTCCACCCATCCCACAGACTACAGCTACTCCAACATCACTTGATCCATCTTCTAACCACGTGTTTAGGCCTTTCACACGGTCATCTATTCCAACTAGATAAGAATCGACTCTTAATCCCCTATTCCATGTGTGATCCAGTTTATTTTCAATTTTTTCAACTATTTCTTGGATAAACTGCGACTCGGACCTATAAATTATTGATATCAAAATACATAAGGCACAATAAGTTATTTCTTTTCAACAAAAAGAAACTTATTTCTTTATTATTTTTATTTTTATTTTATAGAAGAGAAATGATATTTATATCATAGGTTGAAATGAATGATATTAAGTAAATGAACTTTCAAAACAGAAGTGCTGCCATCTAACAACTCCATGAGATTAAAGAAAAAGCTTCACTATAATCTACTTTAAAAAGCATCCAAGATAGAGTGAAAACCACCATTTTGGGAATGAAAAAGTACCGATCTCCTAAAACCATCCCTCCCAAATCTGCAACATCTCTGAGAGATTTTCTCCACTTCTCCACCTTGTCCATCTCTTTGTTGAAGCGCTGTTGGTGTCTGGCAAATGCTTCTTCAAAAGTTCCTGTCTGCTTCCTGACATGGGATGGATCCACATCATAGAAAATCGGCATAACCATGTGCTCATTAGTTTCTCTACGATCCATGATCGTCACTAGTTCATCCAGGCACCATCTCGAGGAAGCGTAGTCCTTGGAGAAGACAATGATGGATACTCGAGACTCTTGTATTGCTTTTTGAAGCTCTGCTGAAATATTTGCTCCTCTCTCGATTTCGTCATCATCTCTAAAAGTGTGGATCCCTGCCACCTCCAAAGCCCTGTAGAGGTGATCAGTAAATCCCTTGCGTGTATCTGTGCCCCTGAAGCTCAAGAATGCATCATAAGTGCACCGGTGGTTTGGGATAGGGTTTGACATTTGTAAAAAAATATGAGCTAAAACTGATTTGGGGGAGGGGAGGTATCGGGCTGTCTGTTTAAACAGAGTATGCGCCCTGTTTTTAATATAAAACTGGAGCAATAGTCTGCACCCCTTTGGGGACTTTCATCAAACACTTTGCAGGGGGCAATTTTCTCCCCTTCAATGGCAGATTTCAGAGGTTGCAGGGTCACTTTTTTTTATTTTCTGAACCATTTGACACCAATATTCAATTTCCACGAAATTTCATACCTACCAACTAAGATTTGACCCATCGTCTTCCTATGTGCTGAAAAACTCTCATCTTAAAGACTCATCGGACCAGTGAAGGTTCTACTCTATAGTCCCTTTCAACCAGGGCTTCAAGGAACCTTCATACCGTGAACTTCAACCATATCAAAAGAAAATATATATATTTAAAAATATTATTAGACTCTTCAAACTCTGAACTTATTATTCTATTACTCTGAGGCAGAGACGTTATGTAATCTGCCTTATAATAATGCTTTCGGAAACTGAAATATAGGTCAGTGTACGGCAGCTCATCTTTTCTTAAGATTTTCCCACCAAATTCTTCCAATCTAGCAACAACTCAATCAGAGTGACGGCATACATGTAGTTGTTTTTTTTTAATGCCAATTTGTATAAATAAATAAGACTAAATTGTGACTTTGTCCATTTGTAAGCTTTTAAACAAGGGATCTCCATGCGGCTTCTCTGTATAAACCTCTCTGTCTTTTGAAACATTGGTTACAATTACAATATATTTGAGCAGAGAAAGATTTGTTTTTGGTTTCTTCTGCAATTGGATCCAATTTGAGTTGTGCCCAATTGAGCCAATATAACATTTATTTTGCCAAAAGAATGTCTAAGAATGTTAATGTTTGGGGTTATTGAAAATAACAACCAAATTTGAAGCTTGCGAAGAGGTTGCGGCTGAAATCTTGGAGTTTTCGTGGCCGGGCTGCACTGGAAGTTGCGGTTGGGTTTTTATTCTAATGAGGCAAAAGTCACGGTTGGGTGTTGTGACTTGGAGTTCCAAGATGGAGCGAATGGGGTTTTTGTTTAGGGTGGGGCAGATTTGCTGGGTCATGCTTGAATGTGGCTGAAGGCTTCCAAGTATGATATAATATGATATATATATATAATAGGTAGATGAATGAACAAAGTATATGGCTGGAACCTTTTAATTATTTGCTAATTCGGTTGAAAATGTAGTGGCTGGAGAAAATTAGGCTGAAGATTTTTGAGTCCACTTATCTTATTATATATATATATATATATATATATATATATATATATATATATATATATAAGGGGAGTAGGACTTATAGTCTAGAAGAACTAGATTAAAAAGGATTTTTAACTAGTTATAGGTGGAAAGCTTGACTTTTGTTGGCTTGTGTATTTAATAATTTGAAGACTTGGAAGAGGAAGGGATTAGTTAGTTACGAAAGAGGATAAAGAGTATGACTAAGTAATTGACTTGGAAGATGACTTGAGCAATTAAAAAATAAAAAATAGAGAAATAATGAATAAAATAAATTATTGAATAAACATGAATTGAAATTAAAAGATTAATCATAAGTTTAAAAGAAAATGGACGTATGAGAATAAATTGCATAAATAAAAAACTATGAGATGGCTAAATTGAATTAAATTGAAAATACAAATTATTGAAAATAATTGAAGACTCATAAATTTGAATGTGAAGGACTATGATAAAATAACTCAGAAAATAATATTAATTGGAAATATTATTAACTGAGGAAGCTTTGACAAACAAAGTAAAACTTACAGAAATCTTAGTTCAGTTAAAGCAAGCAATGCCACGCAGGACACTCACACTCCACTCTCACTCACAACTATTGTAGTTGCCTCAGGTCTATAACTCTGAGAGAACTTTGAAGACTGAAAGAAAATACAATGTTCACTAAACAAAGCTTGGAGATACAAATGACTCGAGGCTTCTATTTAAAGACTTGGCATACAAAAGAGGAAAAAATAACTTTTGAATTAACTTTTACTTTATCTTGGGTGAAAAACATTTAACTTGGGCTTTGTCAGGGCATCTTTTGACTCTTGAGTCAACTTTTACTTTAACTCTTGCTTTCGGCTACTTTAACTTTGGCAAGGGCATCTTTGATTAAAAGAAAGGCTTTTGCTTTAACTCTGGGTGAAAGAATTTTTAATTCTGTTTTCGGCTACTTTAACTTTGGCAGAGGCATCTTTGACTGGGAGGCTTAGTCTTCATTCAGATCATAGGGGTCTTGACTATCGGGGACGTAGTCTGACCATCTGGGCTTAGGTTTCTGACTAGGCATTTGATTGGAGGAGGATTCTGACTTTGGACTGGCATCGTCATCATCTTCATCATTCATTCGAGAAACTTGGGCAAAGAGCTGCTGTGCTAACTCTTCCTGAGAATATTAATGAGACGTTGATTGCTTTGGTGCCTAAAGTTGAGAGACCTGTTTCCATGACTCAACTTCGCCCCATTAGTCTTTGCAACACCCTCTATAAAGTTATTTCTAAGATTCTTGTTGCCAGGCTTCGGCCCTGTATGGCTAGTTTGGTCAGTCCTAATCAAGTGAGCTTTGTCCCAGGGAGACAAATTGTTGATAATATTGTTGTAGCTCAAGAAATGCTGCACAAGTTTAAAATTTCTAAGGGGAGGAAGGGTTTTATTGCTTGGAAAGTTGATTTATCCAAAGCTTATGATCGGTTAAGTTGGGATTTCATTAGAGAAGTGCTTTGGGAGGTTGGGATTTGTGGTAGAATTCTTGAGCTTTTAATTCAGTGTATTAACTCTGTGCGATATAAGGTGATTCTCAATGGTGAATTAACTGATACTTTCTCTCCTAAGTGTGGCATTCGACAAGGGGACCCTTTTTCCCCCTATCTCTTTGTTTTGTGTATGGAGAAGCTTTCACATATTATTCAGCAGTCTGTTCAGGACAAGGCTTGGAAGCCTGTGCAGATATGCCAAAGCGGCCCTTTTATCTCTCATCTCTTTTTTGCTGATGATTTGATTCTCTTTGGAAAAGCGTCAATCAGGCTATTGTTATGAAGAATTGTTTAGATGGTTTTTGTAGGCTCTCTGGTCAGAAGGTGAGTTTTGAGAAATCTATGATCTATGTTTCTCCAAATACCTCTTCTGAGTTGGCTCATTCTATTGCAACTATATGTGGTTCCCCTCTCACCACTTGTCTTGGTAAGTATCTTGGTGTTCCTCTTATTCATACACGAGTCACTAAAGCTACGTATCAAGAGATTATTGATAAAGTTCAAAGGAGGTTATCTTCTTGGAAAAGCCATACTCTCTCTATGGCTAGTCGTTTGACCCTTTTGCAGTCTGTCACTTCTGCTATCCCTATTTATTCCATGCAATCTGCTAAATTGCCTGGTTCTGTCTGTAATAAACTTGATCAGTTAAATAGAAATTTTTTATGGGGGCATACCACTGATCAAGCGAAGGTTCACTTGGTTAATTGGGACACTGCTTGTAAGCCTAAATTTGCTGGTGGTTTGGGTATTAAGAATTCTGCTTGGATGAATCAAGCTCTTCTTGCCAAAACTAGTTGGCGTTTACTGCAACGTGAGCAAGGTCTTTGGGCTCAAGTGTTTAATGCTAAGTATCTAAGGCATTGTGATATCCTTGCTGCTAAAGATCTTCAGTTCCAGAGTTGCTATAATGTTTGGAGGGGTATTTTATATGGTGCTCAAGTTCTTTCTGCAGGGATTATATGATATCTTGTTCTGGACTGATAGATGGCTTAGTTGTGGTCCTTAGCAGCAATTTGCTCTAATTGATTTATCTGAGGACATGCTTCATTTAAATGCTAGTGACTTTTTGGAGGATGGGGTTTGGGATTTCAATTGCTTAGTGGAATGCCTGCCTATGAATATTGTCAACTTGATTCTTAGTACTCATGCTGGGTACAATGGGAGTGGGGAGAATAAATGCATATGGCAATCCACCCCTAATGGCCAATTTTCTGTTAAAACTGCATATAGTACCTTTTATCTGGATGAGGGTAATGCTAATTGGAAGTGGGATTTTATTTGGAAGCTTCATGTTCCGCCGAAGGTTAAGACCTTCCTTTGGGTTCTTTGTCGTAAAAAGTTACTTACGAATGCTCAAAGATTGAAGAGAAAGCTCACTAATGCTGCTGTTTGCCCTAGATGTGATTGTCCTTTGGAATCTTGTGCGCATCTCTTTAAGGATTGTACTGCCACTCTTGCTATTTGGAATAAACTTGGATTTGGGAGAGTGGAATTTGGTCAATTGATGGATGATTATGACGACTGGCTTTTGAACAACTTGAAATCGAAGAGGTTTGTTATCCATGGCCTGCCCTTGTATTTGGTTTTTGCTACCTTTCTTTGGTTTATTTGGAAATGGAGATGTAAAGTGGTCTTTGATCTGAATTTCCTTTTGCCTGCTGAACCTCATCTGTTGATTTATCAATTTGCTTTGGAGTAGTTTTCAGCTTGTAATCCAATGGCTTTTCTCCCTGAACGTAGTGTTGTTCATCTCCATTGGATGGCCCCTCTTCCTGGTGTTTGCAAAATCAACTCTGATGGTAGCAGAATTAATTCCTCTGGTCTTATTGGGGCTAGGGGTTTGTTAAGAGATTCTTGTGGGAGTTGGATCAAGGGTTTCTCTGTGAATCTAGGCTATGGTTCCATCATTGAGGCTGAGTTATGGGGGCTATTTTGGGGGCTTAATATGGCTTGGGATGCTGGTTTTCGCAGGGTGGAGATTGAATGTGATGCTACTGCTGCTGTGGCTTTGTTAAAAAGCCCTACTGTGTCAACACACCCTCTCTTTAGTATTATCAATTGTTGCAAAATGAAGATTCGTGAGGATTGGTGCTGTTCTGTGAAGCATATTTTCCGTGAACAAAACTATGCCGCGGATGCCTTGGCTGCGAAGAGTTATGATTTTGGTCCGGGCCTCCATGTGTTTTTGGAGGCTCCGACCTTTCTTAGTACCATGTTAGCTGCTGATGTTCGAGGTTTTTCTAGACCTCGTCTTGTTTTGGTTTGGGGCTTTAGCCCCCCTCTGTACCAAAAAAATAAAATAAATAACAACCAAATTTGAAGCTTGCGAAGAGGTTGCGGCTGAAATCTTGGAGTCTTCGTGGCCGGGCTGCACTGGAAGTTGCGGTTGGGTTTTTATTCTAATGAGGCAAAAGTCACGGCTGGGTGTTGTGACTTGGAGTTCCAAGATGGAGCGAATGGGGTTTTTGTTTAGGGTGGGGCAGATTTGCTGGGTCATGCTTGAATGTGGCTGAAGGCTTCCAAGTATGATATAATATGATATATATATATATATATATATATATATATATATATATATATATATATATATATATAATAGGTAGATGAATGAACAAAGTATATGGCTGGAACCTTTTAATTATTTGCTAATTCGGTTGAAAATGTAGTGGCTGGAGAAAATTAGGCTGAAGGTTTTTGAGTCCACTTATCTTATTATATATATATATATATATATATAAGGGGACTAGGACCTATAATCTAGAAGAACTAGATTAAAAAAGATTTTTAACTAGTTATAGGTGGAAAGCTTGACTTTTGTTGGCTTGTGTATTTAATAATTTGAAGACTTGGAAGAGGAAGAGATTAGTTAGTTACGGAAGAGGATAAAGAGTATGACTAAGTAATTGACTTGGAAGATGACTTGAGCAATTAAAAAATAAAAAATAGAGAAATAATGAATAAAATAAATTATTGAATAAACATGAATTGAAATTAAAAGATTAATCATAAGTTTAAAAGAAAATGGACGTATGAGAATAAATTGCATAAATAAAAAACTATGAGATGGCTAAATTGAATTAAATTGAAAATACAAATTATTGAAAATAATTGAAGACTCATAAATTTGAATGTGAAGGACTATGATAAAATAACTCAGAAAATAATATTAATTGGAAATATTATTAACTGAGGAAGCTTTGACAAACAAAGTAAAACTTACAGAAATCTTAGTTCAGTAAAAGCAAGCAATGCCACGCAGGACACTCACACTCCACTCTCACTCACAACTATTGTAGTTGCCTCAGGTCTATAACTCTGAGAGAACTTTGAAGACTGAAAGAAAATACAATGTTCACTAAACAAAGCTTGGAGATACAAATGACTCGGGGCTTCTATTTAAAGACTTGGCATACAAAAGAGGAAAAAATAACTTTTGAATTAACTTCTACTTTATCTTGGGTGAAAAACATTTAACTTGGGCTTTGTCAGGGCATCTTTTGACTCTTGAGTCAACTTTTACTTTAACTCTTGCTTTCGACTACTTTAACTTTGGCAGGGGCATCTTTGACTAAAAGAAAGGCATCTGCTTTAACTCTGGGTGAAAGAATTTTTAATTCTGCTTTCGGCTACTTTAGCTTTGGCAGAGGCATCTTTGACTGGGAGGCTTAGTCTTCATTCAGATCATAGGGGTCTTGACTATCGGGGACGTAGTCTGACCATCTGGGCTTAGGTTTCTGACTGAAAGGCTGACTAGGCATTTGACTGGAGGAGGATTCTGACTTTGGACTGGCATCGTCATCGTCTGCATCATTCATTTGAGAAACTTGGGCAAGGAGCTGCTGTGCTAACTCTGTTAACTCTTTTTTAGATTTCCCTTTGAGGGAAGCATTGGAACTACTCGTGGAGGCCTCTTGTACTGGATTCACTGGCATTTGAAGAGGTGGAAAACTGGAATGAACTTGATGAATAATATTTTCTATGTTGACTTTGTCCCACCATTTAACTACAAAGTGACGGCTTAGAATTCTAGTGTCCCAATTAATTTGGTAACTCCATTTCAATATATAGGGCACTTTGTACTTTGCAGCAAAATGAAGGAGATGAGGAAAGAACTTTTCTGGCTTGGTTAATTGGTGCTTTTGACTGAAATATTGAACTGTGGGTTGGAGATTAGTGGGGATGATTTCCCAAATGGGGCCATGGATGTTCCACCATTGGAGAAACCAGCATGGACACTGGGCTTTGAATTTGGCATCAAAATTAATAAACCAAGAATAACTAAAATCAGGGTGCTGATGAAAGAAAATTGTATACCAGGCATCAATGTAATCACCGTAATTATAAGTAAGGCCTGATTGAAGTGGTAACTGGTCATAGGCATTTTTACTCCATTCATCTGGCTTAACAATTTTGCGTATGTATAAGGAATGAAAAATTGTGGCATCTGTTTGCTTGTCTTTGATTGGCTTGATTTCTATGGACTGTGTTTCATAGAGGATATCCCTGTAAAATCTGATCGACTTTGAGGGATGACTTTGGAAGTAATGGGTATTAGGGGGATAGAACTTTGCGGCTATTTTAGCTGGTTCAGATAAATGGTCAAGGTAAGGTTCAACTACAAAAAGGTGACTATGGCTTCTGGGATAATATTTGGATCTATTAACTAGGCTTTGACTTGGAGAAGGCATAGGAGAATGGACTATGAAAGGATCATACTGAGAGGTTAAAACTGACTGATAATTAGGGCGCAAAAAAGGCTGGATTAAAGGATTAAATCTATTATTGACTGGGATTGGGGTACAACCTGGAAAAGGCATAAGTTGAGAAGAGGACTCTTGCTTAATTGGCATAGGCATCAGGGTAGCTGGAAGGATTCTGGGTTGACTGGAGCCTGGGCTTGGTTGGCTCTGTTGATTGTACTGCATTTTTTGTTTATCTTTTTCTTTGCTGGACATGGCTCTGCTTGTTTGTCCAGCAGGAACTCTCTTGTAAGAAAATCTGGAATACTGTTTTCACTGCCTCTCAAATATTCTAGCTCAAAATAAAAAACACTCAGAATGGCTTGCCATCTTGCAAAAATTTGCTTACTAGCTATATTTTTAACATCTTTTTCTAAAACAAGCTTTGCTAATTTGCAATCTACTCTAACTAAAAACTTTTGATTTAATAAATCATCTTGAAATTTGCTTATGCATAATACAATAGATAAAATCTCTTTTTTAATAGTACTATAATTAACTTGAGTCTGACTCCAAACTCCGGAATGAAAATGAACAATTTGCTCCGGAGACTCAGGATTAACTCTTTGCTTTAGAATACCACCATAACCTATTTCAGAGGCATCAGTTTCAACAATTTTAAAAGCATTAACTGAAGGAATACCAAGGCATGGGAGTGACTTGACATGGACTTTGATTTGCTTAACTATTTTTGTATGACTTGGTGTCCAGGCAGGAGGATTGCTCTGGAGACGATCAAACAGGGGCTTGCATAGCTTTCTTAAATTTTGATAAAAATTAAAAACATAATTTAAAGATCCTAAAAACCTTTGTAGTTGACTTTTTTCAAGAATTTGATCTGGAAACTTATCAGCAAACTGGATAACTCGATTGATGGGGCTTATTTGACTTCTGCTTATGTTGAAACCTAAGAATCTAACATTAACTTGAAATAACTTAATCTTTTTGGCTGAAATAACTAAACCATTGGTTTTAACTATCTGTAAAAACTTATGTAAATGCTTCTAATGTTGCTCAATTGACTCAGAGAAGATAAGTACATCATCTATATAAACTATGGAAAAATGACTGTAATCATTAAAAATTTCATTCATTATATTCTGGAACTCACTAGGCGCATTTTTTAATCCAAAAGGCATAACATTCCATTCATAATGACCGAAAGGGGTAACAAAAGCTGTTTTATATCTATCTGACTCTTTAATTTGAATTTGCCAAAAACCACTCTTCATATCAAATTTACTAAAGATAACTGCATTTTCTAATCTGTTAACTAGATCTCTTTTATTAGGAATTGGGTATCTAATCCATTCTAACTCAGCATTTTTCTGAACATAAAAGGCTGGACAAGACTAGGGTGATTTACTCTTTCTGACTATTCCTTTGTTGACTAGATCCGTGACTTCGGCTTTGCATAATTCCATTAAATCTTGGCTCATTTGTATTGGACGGGCTTTGGTTGGAATATTCTTTTCACTAAATGACCTGACCTAAGGTAAGGAAACGACATGCTGCTTTCGGTGCCAAAAAGCATTGGGCATGTCAGAACAAACTTCATTTTTTAACTTTTCTTCAAATTTACTAATTTGTGACTGGAGTAATTTATTATATAACTGTTGTTCTACTCGTTTAAACTTGATTTCTTCTTTGAGGAAATTAACTTGCTTTGTTTTATTCTGAATTAATTTAACTGACTTAGACACTGCCGACTTTTGGAGTAACTTAAGACTGTGTAATTCCGGTTTAGTTAAAAACTCAAATTTGACCTTTTCTCCTAATTGACTTGAAGTGACTCCATCATATTCTACCTGGAAAGGATAAATTAGTGAAATAAAAGGTAATCCTAAAATTACTTCATCCGTGATATTCTGGATTAGGACAAAAGATGTCTTAAAGCATATTTTATTCTGGCAAACATGGGCTTTGGGTAATTCATATTTTAACTTTAAGGCTTTACTAGATGCTGTTCCTAGAACTTCTTTTGACTTCTTGTAATATTGGGTTGGAATTAAACCTTCCTGTATACAGTTTAAATCGGCTCCTGAGTCAAATAAGGCAATTGTATTTAACTCAAATTCATTAATAAAAATATTAACTCTGGAATACCATTTCCTAAAATTAACTTGCTTAATTAAATTAATAACTTTTTATTCTTTATCGGACGACTCAGGCTCGGACTCAGAACTAGACTTTCCAAAGGGATTACTAGACTCTGCTTTTGATTCCATTATTTTAATTAGGTCCTGCTTAATTTCATAATTCTCAGTTTGTAACTTTTGACTAATCTGTTTTAACTCTAAAATTTCTCTTTTAACTAATTTAACTTCTAATTGGAGATCCTGGAGGGTAACTTCTTTCTTTTTATTAAATCTTTCTAAAGTGACATTAAGACTTATCTTAGGGGGCGTAGTAGAACTAGACTCTTTCTGGCTTATGACCTTTCTAAGCTTTTTAAGGTATTTGGATTTTAACTCGGGATCTTGAACTTTACTGATTAATTCTATTAACAACTCTTCCTGTTCTTCTTGTTTAGTTAAAACACAAATTGATTTATTCAAAATTTTGCAACATTTATCTTTACAACCTAATTGAACTTTTGGTTCACTAGACTGGGAACTATCTGAACTGTAGCCATGTGAACTAGATGAGGACATAGGGTCTGACTTAGTATTGGCTAACTCAAGGACTTTAATTAACTTGTCTTCGTCTTCAGAAACTAATTTTAATTGCTTAACTGTGTCTTTAACTTTACATTCATTAGCATAATGACCTTGCTTTTTGCATTTGTAACATCTAATTTTGCTCTTATCTGTCTTTTTCTGACCTTGTTTACTCTGTCGGTAACCTTTTGAATAGCCTTTTGACCATTTACTTTTTCTAGGGGTAAACTTTATTTTACTATAAAACTCATCATTATTTCTGAAAGAATTTCTTTTTCGGGAATAATGCCGACTTTTACTAAAGCGTTTATCATGGCTTCTTTTGACTTGTCTAGATGGCGGGATTGGTGCTAGACCATACTGTTCACAGAAATTACCTAACTCATACTTAGCATTTTTTCTATCGGCTAGGATTGATTTTCCTATTTTTAGATCTACACACATTTTCATACCGACTTGATTAATTGTACTAATTATATTACCGTAGGTTAACTCATCGTAATTAATTTGTCCTGATTCATTGCTTAAGACCATTCTAATTCTATGGGCAAACAGATTAGGGAGACCGTTAATAAACATTTCTTTCCAAAAGGCTTGATTACTATCATCTCTTAGCATAACTCTGGAAATGAAAACATCTTTATACCATCTAAAATCACTTAGCTTAGGGTAAACAAAGGCTGACCTAAGCTTAGGCTGGAGTGGGCTCCAGCCTAGGGGAACATTTATAAAATATTAAATATGGTCTTATTATTATAGGTTTATTTTTAACCAAATAAATATTAGCCCATTGCACTAAATAAATATAACCCATACATGCATTGTTTTTTTATTTATTAATAAATTAATAATAGCCCAATCTAAGTAAGGAAATAATAAACGTCAATCCAATCCAATCCTATATAAATTTGATTAGAAGCAGAATTCACGCTAAGGCTCTACCAACTTGAGCTATTTTAATCGTACAGATATTAGGCTACACCCACATAGAGAAAACATAAAAAAAATTCTTCTAGCCACCCAAAACGCCATATTTGAACCTTGAGAGCCTAGAGGAAATAGCTCTCCTCCTCTAAAGATTTGTACCAACCTATCTTGAGTGGGTTCTTCAATCTTGGTAAGTTTTTCTCTTTTTTTTAAATTATATATATATATATATATATATATTCAATTTCTAATTTTAATTGTTGTTGTTAAGTTTTTATGATTTAGGGTTTGAGTGAAAACTTTTGGAGATTGTTGATATATGTTTTATTCTTGCAACTTGAATTATTAATTAGCATATTTGATTTTTGGTGTCTAGTATTTTTGGGGAATCAACTTATTGTATTCTTGTTGATGAAGCAAAAGATGCCTCTAATAGAGAGCAAATGACCATTGTTTTAAGCTTTGTTGATAAGGATGGTTTTGTACAAGAACATTTTTGAGATTGTTTGGTATTTATTTATATTTTGTATTTCTTTGTGTTATATTTGCTTGAAATATGGCTTTGTTAGATTTGTAAAGTTTTATTTACATTTTTGTTCAAGAAAAAAGAGGCTTATAATATATCTCCTCTATAAAAAATATATATAAAAAAAACAAAACTTAGCCTACCCTTATATAAATTCCTGGGTCCGCCATTGGTCACGGGTGAACAATTGCTCACATGCAATTCATCCCTAGCTGCAATTCAAGCGAAGTTGACTGTCGAACAATTAGAACAATTCAAGACATCATGCTTTGGCCATCTTCTGAATATAGATAAGATTCAGTTTAGTGAGCAGATTATGCATGGGGTTGTGTTGCGTTGAGTCGCGGGGCAGAGTGTGAAAGACTTGGATGGACTGAGTTTCTTAATAAGGTGCGATGTTGCTCAGTTCACTCGTCAGGATTTCTATTTGATCACAGGGCTTTGTTTTGGGGAAGTGCCTGAAGTTTCCAGTGGAGAAAGTGTTGAAATTAGACACTACTACAAAAAGTGAAAAAGATGACCAGAAAAAGACGACGGTAGAAGAAAAAACTGTCGTTGTGTTTAAAAAGACGACGGTAACAAAAAACCGTAGTGGATAAGTGACTTAAACAACTAAAAAACGGAGGTACTATTGAATATTTTTTTATAACGACGCACACAAATAAAAAAGCGTCGTCTTATTAAAAAGGTTTTCTTCAGAGTTAAAATCTGACCAAAAAACAACGACAGCAGGTATAACAAGCGTCGTCTTTTAAAAATCAAATGTCCTTTTTTTGGTAAAGACATGGTTGTTTTGTGTCACGACCCGATTTGAAAATAAGGAATATTCCCGAATCATGGTGTGAGTCATACCATAGTCATAAGAATAAAATCCTACAACCATGATATGATGAGAAATAGAGCCACAAAATATTACAAATTTACTTAACATTACAAAATCAGAGTCGCAGTAACTTTTAGTTATCTACACACTAGGTGCTTTAACAATCAGTTGACTACTTACAAATATTAATTACACAAAACAACAATAAAAGCCTAGCAGCTTAGTTGAACCCGCTTCCTCAAACTTCTTCTTTAATCCTGCACAATCTATTAGGGTATGAGCATTCTAATGCCCAGTAGAGTACCTTCAAACCCCTCAAAGTCAGCTATCACAGTTAATCAAAGTGTCATGCATCAAACAACACAAGATATACAAATTATGCAATCATACCAGATAAATAAATTTGCATATGCGGTGATGCCATGAACTCACTCCCTTCTAATCCCACTAATTCATATCCTAGGGCAACAAGCCTGCATGTCCCATACCATGCGTTTTACCACTGTGGCTCCGAATACCCTAAAATATGAACTAGCGCCCATCCGTCCCTTAACCCAGTTTTCTTTTGTTTACGAATTTCTCAACTTTCACTTTTCATTAGAGGCCCTGCTCCCGTCACCCCAATATATTCAAGCTCTGCTCCCGTCACTTGAATATACTCCACATTTTATTCAGATATATCTAAAGCCTTCTCCCACCCCTTAGATATATCTCAAACGACACACACACACACACACACTCCAAACACCACTGTATTTATGATGCATATGTAATGCAACACAAACATCATTTATCTCTGCAGAATAATAATATAGATAATAACAATAATATTCCATGCTTAATCACATGCATAATAACATTCACTCAACGTCAAATAATATCCACGGAGAAACATCAACAATAATATTCACATAACATCAAATAGTATTCACCGAGCAACACAACAATAATATTTATAATACTATATATAAGCACCAAGATTAAAAGTGACATAGCCCAATCATTGGGAAATCAGGAAACCCTACCTCAAGTCCAGCTAGCTTAACCTTGTGCAGTTTCATCCTCGAAAGTACGTAGAGTAGAACACCTAGTTGAGATAATTTACTGATTAAAATCCACTAGAAATAAGGAAACAAGTTTGAGTGTCCTAGTAGCTCACGCAAACCTAAAGCCCCACAAAACACTTGACAAGTTGTTTGACCCGATTGTTACTCCCTTAACCTCCCATCCAAGCAAGCATAGAACCAAGCGTTAAGGAAAAATTAATCTATTCCCCTCCTATAATAGTTCTACTCTTTGGGATGTTTAAAATCAGGTGGTTCGGCTTTAGACTCATAAAGAAAATTTAAAACATCAATTTAAAACTAAAATTTCAGTTTTGCTAAATATTTGGGTTGGAACACGTTAACTTTGAAAATTCACTAAATATTGAGTTTAAATCAAATTAATGTAAAACTTTCCATATCACAACTAGACATAGAAACGTTAAAGATGTCAAAATTTGATAAAAATTAGGGTTAAGGAAGCATGTCAAAATAGAAACCAAAACAGACTAGGCTGCATAACATTCTTTTTTTTCAGGTTTGTACACTTTATTTTGAAAAATCACCAAAATTACAATTTACAACCAAACTGGATAAAACTTTCCAGATCTGAAGAAAATACGAGAAAGTAAAACATACTGAAATTTCATGAAAATCCAAGTTTAGGAAGTTTTCAAACACTTACTTCAAAACAGTGTATGCAGCAGAATCAAAACAATTCCAGCAGGATAGTCTCTACTTTGAAATTTTACAAAAAAATCAATTTAAATTCAAATGGCACAAAACCAACTTTGGAATAACCCTTGAGATATTCATTTTGATGTAACAAAATCCCAAAATGAAATTGGAACAAAAATCACATTGAAATAATCTAGAACTTCACTAAAACACACTTTGAAAGATATATAAATACTTGAGGCATTCCAACCAAAACTTAGTTTAAAACTAGTACTCGAAGAGACAATAAAAAGAAGAGCTTCAAGCCTTCAAAGAACCATTTACTTGAGATGATAGTGACTAATTTGAGCAATTGAATGATAAGCCATTTGAGAGAAAGTACATATCTATAACAAGAAATTCAACATAATAACAAGTTTTGTTTACACCAATTTTTATAGAGTTATAATGATTGCGTTTGGATGATCTTTGGGTATGTTATAAATAGGAAAATTTGGAGTAACCATCATGAAGAAACCATAGTGTTTTGAGCTTTTGATATGAGTGTTTTGGACTGAAAACGAGGGAAGTACCTAAGGTTGAAAACTATAAACAAGTTCCACTCTAAACAATCCCAAGGTGGCTATAGAAGTCCGATCAATCTGAAATTTTGACATGTTATAATAGACAGCATTTCAAACAACTTTGATGAAGGAACCAAAGTCATTTGAGTACATGAAATCACAGAAACAAACTGAAACCGAGCATACTGCTGTGAAATCAGGAAATGGTAAACTTATTGTGATCATACCAACGTTTCAGAGCCTATACTAATCGGATTGAGCTGAAATTTGAGTATGTTATAGGAATAATGGAAATGAACAACTTTTATGAAGGAAGTTTTCTCATTTGAGCTTCCGAAATATGAGTTCTCAGCAGCTTCAAGAAAGTGACGAATTTTGGATTTTGAAGAGGAACAAAAGAAAAATGAGGATGAAGATAAGTGAATGAGGAAGAAAGGATGATACAATGAATGATGAGGATAAGAGTGAATTTATGATTGAAGGGCCTTAATTAGAATAGGTGAGTCATCCATTTAGAAGATGGTGCTAATACAATGAATGGGAAGAAGAGGATGAGAAGGAATCTTAGGCTAGACTAAGTGACTCACCCCCATAGGTTTACAACTCATCCAAAATCAGATTTTTTTTGAAGACAAAGTAAGTGGGAAAGGGGGAAGAATGAAGGAGGGAAGAAATGCTTGGCTTACACGTTGCCTCCTTCTTTTTTTTTTTTCTTCGCCTACAAGGGTATTTTGGTAATCTCTCACACATAGGGGTGTTTTGGTCATGTTTGTCCAACTTGAAATTAAACCCCATTTAATTTAATAATCTCAATCCAAAATCTCTGGATAAAATATCCACAATCATTCTCCACAATTATATTATTTTTCACAAAAATATGAGAATCCACCTTAAATTTTTTCGGGGTGTTACATTTTGAAAGAACTGTCGTCTATTATATGTAAAGATGACGTTTTTTTTTGTAAAAAAGGGTCGTCTATTATATGTAAAAATGACGGTTTTTTGTGAAAAAAGGTCATCTATTGTGAAGTAAAGATGACGGTTTTTTTTAAAAAAGGGTCGTCTATTATATGTAAAGATGACGTTTTTTTGTAAAAAAAGGTCGTCTATTGTGAAGTAAAGATGACGGTTTTTTTTTTAAAAAAGGGTCGTCTATTATATGTAAAGATGACCGTTTTTTTTAAAAAGCGTCGTCTTTTAAAACACGCTAAAAAATGGCTGCTTAAGTGAATTCACGCTCAACAAATTTTCAAATTTTCACCCGTCTTTGAAAACCTTATCTCTCATTAACAAGCGTCGTCTTTTAAAACACGCTAAAAAAAGGCTACTTAAGTGAATTCGAGCTCGACAAATTTTCAGATTTTCCCCCGTCTTTGAAAACCTTATCCCTCCCTCCTTGAAACCCTCCTGCACTCTCTAAAACACCCTCATGAAACTCTCTACAAAATCATCAAAAAAATTGATATTAATGAATGAGTTGAGAGATTTTCGCAGATCCATAAGATGTAGAGGGAGGTTCTGTATTTGAGAATCAAAGCTGGTTGAAAGGTTTGATTTGAAAGTCACCTAATCTCTCAATACCCTTCTATATCTTGCTAGTGAATTCTGGATTAGTCTCTTTGCGTTTCTGGTATGTTCTTTGTCTCCCTGATTTCAGATTTTCTTTCTCTCTTGATTTGTCTGGTTTGTTTACATATTTTTTTATATTTCTGGTTTCTTTTTAGATTTTTAGATTTGGTTATCAGGAGATGAGGAGGAAGCTTGCAGATTTACAACCTTTTCTTTTGCAGGTTTTCTATGTGAGTCGTATGTTTTTTTTGTTGTTGAAAATTTGTTACCTTCTCTTTTCACTATCATTTTATTTATATATTTTTCCTTTTGCAGGTTCTCGATGGTCTTTTTTATGCTCATTTTACAAGTTTTCTATGGAAATATGGTCCAATGGTAAAATTTCTTTTCCACCTAATTTTTTATGTTTATAATCTTAGCTTTTTTTTTTTTTTTTTTTTTTCTCTCTTTGTCATTTTGATTTATTTATAGGGATGATGGAGGAGACTTCAGTTGTGCACCAGTTGTATGTTTGGATGAGGAAGGCTTGGATTAGGAGTACGTAGGTCTTGTTGTAGAATAAAGATTGGTTAACTATGTAATAACTATTGAATCTTCAAGTTTTATGAAAGAAACTATTTTTTAGTGCATATATTCATTAATAAAGCATTATGGTTTGTTTTCTAGTTAAAATTGTTGTATAGCATCATAGGAAATCAAAAAGAACTAAAATGGGGCAGTTTGGGAACTTATTAGACGACGGTTTTTATAATAAATCATGGTCTTTACAGATAATTAACGACGGTTTTTATAAAAAAGGTCATCTATTATAGGTAAAGATGACGTTTTTTTAAAAAAGGGTCGTCTATTATATGTAAAGATGACGGTTTTTTTTAAAAAGGGTCGTGTATTGTGAAGTAAAGATGACGGTTTTTTTTTAAAAAAAGGGTAGTCGATTGTATGTAAAGATGACAGTTTTCATAAAAAACCGTCATCTTTACATACAATACACGACGGTTTTTAAAACCGTCGTCTTTCATCCTATAATTAACGATCTTTACCTCTAAACAACGGCGATTTTCTTTAAAAACCGTCGTCTTTATAGATAAACAACGACGGTGAAAAGCCGTCGTAGTTTGACACCCAAATAGATGGCGGTCGATTTAACGACGGTTTTCAAAGCATTACAACGACGGTGGATCCCCATCATCTATTTCATTTTTTGTAGTAGTGAGACTTCAGAAAAGATATTTTATAGACGAAGGAATTACATGTTCTGCTTTAGATGAAGCATTTATGAGGTGCACAGAGGAAAATGACATCTACAAGCTAGCTCTTGTTTACTTTGCTGAGTTAGTGGTTTTGGGAGGGGACAAGCATTTGAACATCAATGTAAATTACCTGACCCTTGTAGAGGACTTGGATGCATTCAACAGGTATCTGTGGGGTTCGGTGTCCTTTGACAAAACCCAAGACAGTCTATTGTCTGCACAAACAAAGTATACGAAAAGCTTTGAAAATGAAGATGGAAGAGGGAAGGGGAAAAGTAAGGTAATGGGAACAAGCTGGAGAAATGAGAAGGGCAATAAGGATAAGCATGTTGAAGTGCAAAGGCGTGGCTGGAGTTTTAAAGGTTTCATGTATGCTTTCCAGGTACGTTGTAATAATGTTCATGTTAGTTATGCTTTGTGGACTTTAAAACTTAAATAATGACATTTGTCATGTGAATTGTGTAGATTTGGGTATATGAATTAATTCCTAGATTGGCGGACCTGAATTACTGCAAGGTTGTTGATCCAACAGTTGTCCCGTGTATTTTGCGATGGAGAACTACTACGTCTGTTCCCAAGATGAGAAAGTTGAACAATTATTTTTTCCAGAGCAAAGAGGTTCGGTTTGCAACCCTTGAAACTGTTTATAAGATTCAATGAAATTATTAAGTAGAATAATTGAATATGAATCTTGTCTGTTTTCTGAAACAGTCAGTTCAGTTGCGGGCGCTACGTCGAGTGAAGAGGAGATGAGACAACCATATTGGAGTTGGCCATAGGATTGCCCTGCTTTTGTCTCGTCAGAGTCACTTATTCATGTGATGACCTTGATGAGTTGAACAAGGTCGTAAGCTTGTTGAGGTCTGAGTTGTTTCAAGTAAAGCGGGAAAAGGACGCCTTTGAGTTAAAGGTCATATGGATGGAAAAACTTTTGGACCGTTGTTTAGGTCCTCAGTTTGAGAAGGAAGTAAGGAGGGACCTAGCTTTACTGAAAGATCGGACGAATCATTGTGTCATTTCACATCTATTTAAGGGATGTGATGAAGAGGATGACATTGAATGGGATGAAGGGCCAAGTAACAAAAATGAGGGAGAGGAAAAGGAAGAGGAGGGGATTGAAGGGGGTGAAGTGCAAAGAAAACCAAGTAAGGAAAAGGAAGCACAAAGAAACAGAAGTGAGGGAGAGGAAGTGAAAATAAAAAGCAGCAAGGGAGAGGAACCACAAAGAAAAAGCAGTGAGGGAGAGGATCCGCAAAGAAAAAGAAGGGAGGGCAAGGAAGAGAAAAGAAAAAGAAGTGAGGAAAAGGAAGTGCAAAGAAAGGAATGTGAGGAAAAGGATGATGAAGTTGTTTTGCTTGGTGATGACATTGGCGAGAGCACGGCGGGGACAAGTGTTGAGTTTACTCTCGAGGACATTGATTTGGATCAACCTATAGCTGTGCTATCTCAATTGAACGTTTGGTTGAATGATGAAGGTAAAGCCGTGGAACAAGGGGTCCAATTACGGAAGAGGAAGAGGATTATGTCTATTTGGAAGATCACTGAAACTAGTGAATTGGTGAAAAAAACTGTGCCAGAGACAACCCGACTTCGGATGTTAGACCCAATGAAGGCGATTCCGCATGATGATATGGTGAAATTGCTCAAATTTTGTTGGGAATAGCGCCATAACCCAAAGTAAGTCCCTTGTTTTTTGAGATAGAAGACATGAGTGTATATATTTTTTTATTGTTGTGATCTAAAACTTTTTTATATTCGTAGTTTAGTGGTGCAATTTGGCCACGTGGAAGTTGAGATTGAATTCTTCGCTTCCCTCGTCAAAGCTAATGGTTGACTGAAAGGAAATGTAAGTTTAATTGATTATGCATTTGTTTTAAGGTACATAGATTATGAGATTGACAAGTAAAACATGTGTAGCACATTGATTTGGGATTGTATCTCATCTGGAAGCGACAACAAGATTTGGAGGTTGTAGAAATAGCGGACTGGACAACGACCGATGTATTTTTCATGGTATGTCATAGGCCTTTATTAAGTGCAGTTAATAATTACATATTATCCATACTTGGTTTCTGGAGGTGTTTAACCATTGATTGTTTTCTATTTCACAAAATCACATCCAGACTTGCTTTGCGGATAATAAAAGAAAAAAAGAGCAGGTTCATTGGAAAATTAGAAACAGTTTACTGAACGTTGTAAATGGCAAGGTTCCGGAGTGTGGGATGAGTTGGGACGCCACGTATAAGGTGTATGCCCCTTGTCTGTTGACGAAGCATAAGCATTGGGTGGCTCTAATGATTGATCTGGTTAAGTGTGAAATCAAAGTGTACGATTCAATGGTTTCATTGATTCCAGATGAGATGTTAAAGGAAGAACTCGCCCCGCTTTCAATTACGATTCCAAATCTTCTCAACACCATGGACTTTTATGAAGAAGGTGTTTACGCAAACGATTGCAGTCGAGATTGGTGGTGTCTATGGCCAATAGGACGTGTAGATGTTCCACAACAGTCTAATCAGTGAGCACAACTTGTTAATTTAATTTAATTACTTTAAATTGTCAATTATGCTAGAATGTTATTATTTGATTCATCGAGTTCTTGTTTTGCTTCAGAGGCGATTGTGCCATGTTCGTGTTGAAGTACATTGAGCTTTTGAGCGCTGAGATTCCTTTAACTACTTGCACCTCGCAGAACATGCCCTTTTTCCGGTTGAAGTTGGCTGTGGAGATATTACGGGGAGATGCTTACATGCCATGATATTGGTTGAAATTGGTTCAGGTACATGATGATTAATTGGTTGTGGGAATCACCAATTTGAAACTCATATAAATACACAATACAGACCCATGGGTCCTTTTCCAATTCTACCTCTGCTCCTCAATTCTTCTTCGCCTTTCTCAATCTTAGTGTATTTTTGTACATAATTTAAGGTTTAAGTTATTGGACAATAACAATTACAACCAAAATAGCGGCAAATATTATAGCAGATGCATGCTTTCATTTCTATTAGTGTGATACGACGTTTCTTAAAGCATCTCATATTGGGCTAAATGTATATGGTAGCTGGATGCAGAGCATAGACAGAAAAATGAAGCGCAGAGAAAGAAAAAAGAAGAATCTGAAATGGAGATGTAGAGGCTTGGTGAGGAGCAAAGTAAATGGATCTGTAAATTTGTCGCACGTGGGCAATCTAAATGGATCGGCAAATGCGTTTTTAAAGTTAGGCACATACATAGGCATTATAGAATGTGCATCTGCAGTGTAAAGTTTTTGGATGTAATGAAACAAACATCTGTGTAATATTGGCCTAACTCCTTCACGAAATTTACATAGCCTTAATCAAACTGCATTCAATTGGGATTTGAAGACTGCGTATGTGAATGGGGACTGATGGCTTTTTAAGTGTATTACATAATTGCAAAGTGATATGTCATGATTTATCCAACTCACCATTCCAAATATCATATCCCAATCTTGAAGCCATTAAATATGCCTTGGCTTAATTGAAATGGCTTGCATCTTAATAAGGTAATTCTTTAAGGCCCCGTTTGGTTCACGGAAATTATTTCCCATGTCATTTCCTAAGGGATGGGAAATGGTGATTCCTTTCCCATGTTTGGTAATGCCAGGAAAGTAACCCGGAAATATTACTTTATTTCCTTTCGCATGTTTGTTTTGAGTATGAATGGATAACTAATTTTGTTTAGTTTTCCAATCTTACCCATATTAAAAATATGTTATGAATTAAAAAATAAAAAAGGAATAACAATAGTTGTTGGATAACATTATAAATTAGTAACGACAAATTAGTTAAAAAAATGTGCATTTAATGCTAGCCTTACTTTCCCATGAGAAGGGAAAGTAAAACCCAAGGAGGGAGGATGACTTCACTTTCCCCCCTACTTTTCCATGTGCCAGGCAACGATTTCCCATGCCTGACTTACCAAACATGGGAAAACAATTGATTTCCCATCCCCAAGTTTCCTTTACCATGAACCAAACGGGGCCTAAGGGTAATAGGAGGCTATGCCCTCGGCTCCAATGTTTTATTCAACAATGCCCTCTTTTATGAAACACATTAAAAAATGTCCCCAACTGCAATGCTACAAAAACTCCCTATTGGCCGCATACCGGCCCTCGGGTTCGAATCCCTCTCTCCTTTATAATCGGTTAATAAATTCATTGATTTTCTTTATTTTATTGCTTATGGATAGCTCACTAGCATAAAAGTAATGTATATTGCTTGTTTGTTGTGTGTATATTGCTTGTCTGTTGGGTGTATATCGCACACGTTTATTGCCTGTGTATTGATTGTTTATTGCTTACGAACGAAATAAACAACAATACAAGCGAATATTGCTTTCGAAGGAAATAAACAATTCACACGCAACATGCATGCAATATACACGCAACAGACAAACAATATACACGCAACAGACAATCAATATACATCAGTCCCCAATTACAACATCCATAAAGAAGTCGTATTGAATAGGAAATTCTACTTAACAATTGTTCTTCCTACTAAAAGAAAGAATAAGGACTATTTCTCCCCTTAATCCCCCTCGGGGGAAGATCTAACTCCTTAAATCTTACTTGAGTAGTGCTTTTGCCCCCAATAAACTTTCAATATCCGAGCAATAACATGCGATATACATGCAATAATATGCGATATACAAGCAGTAAACAATCAATAAACCTTCAGTATAAGCAAATAAACAATCTATATACACCCAATAATTATGCAATTTTAAAAAAAATTACTGTCTTATTATTGCGTCGTATTGGCCTTGTATTGTGATTTTATCGTCTTCGTATGACTTTATTTTTTTAAAGTCAGTCTTGGAAAGTTTTTGCCTAATTTCAGACAAATAAATGCTTTTGTTTCAAACAATAATTTAAACTCAATGCCAATCCACCTTTTTCAAGAGCAAAAATTACAAATTTGGTTTGAAAACTCATTGGTGGTGTGTGCAACATGTCTTTTTGGGGAGAACTTTTACAATCCTTCAAACTGTGCACTTAATTGGTCATTAAAAGAACAAATAATATGAAAATTGATACAAGTAATAAAACTAATACTATGTCCTTAATGGGCTTCAGCATATTCAGCACCATAGCATTGTACGTGTCATCTTGGTGTTCTGCTTGAGTGGAGGTTACATCAACCCATTCGAATCCATTGCAACTACTGGCTCCCTAATTGCAATCATCATATATGCAAAATAATTCTGTCAGAGTTAGACCTAGGGTTTTTTCACCCACAAACATGTTCTGGAAATTAAAACTTACATAGGAGGTTAGGCACTTCCAAAATGGCTTCCCTTGATTTTTATCTGATTTTGAAACCCGAAGCACCATTGCAGCTCCACAATACTGACACCTCTTTGTTTGACCGGCAGATGAAGACGAAGACATGTTGAATCTTCTCAGTTGTACCTCGTCTCGTCTCACTCAAATCTTCTCACTGAAACCTCTTCTGACTCATACCTTCTCACTAATACCTCCTCAGTCATACCTCTGCTCACTCATAGTTCTCAGTCATACCCCTTCACTCATAACCCTAAACTTCCCAGTCAAGTCTCTCTCATCTCTGCCCAAATTTTCTGTGGGTAGGTGGGTGGGTCACGATTTGGACACCTGTATCGTCAAGATTGTGGCACCTTTTACCCGAAAAACCAATATAATATTTCACTATCAAATATTAATCTGAAAATTGAGGGGACACTGCTTTAAATATATTATTTTAATTATATTTCATTAAAGTAACTAGTTGGATAAGAAATCCACCATCATTGGTTCCATTTTAATAACCTTACTAGGGTTAGTTTGGTGTGGGAAAATGAAAAAGTATCTGATGGGACATTCTGTGACTAGTCAGTAATTCGTCAAATTTGTATCAATGAATGTGATGGTGGGATCCAAATTAGGCTATGCAAATAGGTTATTAATTGACTTTTGTACTGTCCGACTCTCTTTGCATTTCAATGACGACTTCCCTTCTCTTCTTTTTAGTTTTACGGTGTTGGGTTCAGTTTCTTTAAAAAGGGTCACTACAAACAGAGGCTAAAACAAAACCAAAACCCTTTATATTTTCATTTCTCCCTTGTTCAACTCCTCAAATCGTTCCATTCCAAAAACATTTCAATGAATTTGAAACATTTCACTATTCTAGGAGGAAAGAGAAGGAAGCATCTCCATTTGGATATGCCCCAAGCCTTCATCCCGAAGTTAGCTTGGTTTAAAGTGATGTTATATGTGGCAACTCAATCATCGGAAGATCTCTTCCGTATGGAATTTGTGTGCCCATTATTCCAGACGTTGTCAAACACTCCACAAGTGCGGAACATCATTTCAATGGCAAAGTACCCAGACCATCCTAGCTGGTACCATGCCAATCCTGCGGTCCAGCTTTTCTTGCAACAATGCAGGGCTTGCGAGAACCCTGAGTGGATATTTAGAGAAGTGTTCGAAGTATTTTTCATGCAGGGTAACGTGGAAGGGTTGTATGGGATGCACATTGCAGCCACGACAGGCCATATGGAAGCGGCATATCTAGTTGGACTACTTGGCATGTCCGGAATTGGTCAGTCAAAAGAGGATGCATTACAATTTTTGTGTTCTTTCAATCAACGTAACAACATTGATATGAAAGGAACTAGGGATGCTTTGAGACGAAGATTAAGCCGAGTTTTGTCTGTTTCAAGAGATATCGTAGATATGTTTTACTAGGGGAAGATTAAGTTCAATCACTGCAGCGCTTGTAACAACAACGAATGGTGTTTTGTTATTGAAGGCTGGCCTACTGAAGCAAAGATAAATCCTGCCTTCTGGACTTGTTGCAATCGATGCAAATGGCACCATGAGAGTGTTTTTTGGTTCAAGGTGATGCGTGTGTATGTTATGCTAGGGAATCCATACCCTTATAATTAGTTGTAGTATGTTTTTATGGTTTTTATGCATTGTGGACTTGCTTCTCTTGAGTTTTAGGTTGGCTACTACGTTGGCCAAATGTTGGGTATTAATCTATTTTGTTTGGTGTTTGTGCTATCATAAACCGTTTTATGTATAAATGTATGTATATATATTTGTATAGTCGAATGATTACTGACATCATAGAGGGTAAGTATGACATTTTACTGACACAGATATTCTGCACAACTGCAATCTTAATATTTGGTGAACGAAAAGGCGTGCATGGAGTGAGCTGTCTTTTCACCGGTGCTTAGGAAAAACATTTTCCCACTTATCATATCCCAAACGATTTGGTTACACGTTTTTTAAGCAAAACTTGGACATTAAGTGTTGTTGAATAATTTTTTTTCTAATGTTATACCACGATTAGCATGTATTTTTTTCATTTAATTTTTCAAAACACCCCTTAACCCTAATAAAAATGAGAAATTAACAAATTTAAGAAGAGAGAAACTAATTAGCACCTGAACATGGTGTTGGACGCGCAAATCTCACGGCCTGGTGCTCCGGGCCGAGGGGACGTGCGTTAACACGTGGCGTCTTTCTTTTGGGTGCGATGCGGTTGTGAGCGGGCGTGCCAGCACGGTCTACCTTGCGTCGAGATGTCGATGTGGGTGAACTGTTTAAGTGGTGCGCCTGTTTGAATTCGACTTCTGATCAAACGATTGTGGCCGAAAGAGGAACTGATATCGGCCGTCATGTTCACGGCCTGAGCTACAAGGCCGTTTAATGGTGGCGTTGGTGGTGGGTTTTGGGCAATGCTCCGACGTGTTGCTCAGGGAGCGACGATCGTATGATATATGGGGTGAGTGAGAGAGTGATATATGGCGTAAGTGAGAGAGTAACAGAGATGGTGCTCCGGCGCCTTGAAAATTAAGGGTCGTATGATATATTGATGAATGGATTTTCCTTACAATCTAACACTACTCCTAGGAAAGCAAGTAAAGATATTGAAAGTGCATTACAGGAAAATATAATTTGCTCCGTGGGAGGCTTTTGGTTTGGTGTTTGAACCCTTTGAATGTAGCTTGAGTCTGGTATTTATAGGAAGAGCTCTTGGATGAGTAATCGAGGCTGAAAATCTGCATGGTGGAGCCTGATCAGAGCAAGTGGGTAGTCCAATCGACATTTGGGATCGTGAAGCATGGTGGTGTGACCTCATGAATCCTGGTAAATCTCGACCGCTGCCCTGATCGTGGGTTCTGCGCTTCTGGCCGTGGGGACGCATTTAATACTTTGATAGCTAGTGACCTAATCCCTCAAGCTGTAAGAATTCTTGTAAGATTGTTTGCGCCTAACCACCCTAACGCTAGTCACTTCCCTTCTTCCCTCGTGCATTAAATGCTTCCTTATAGCCAGCCAGTGGGTTTGCTAGTCAGAGGCGTTACTTCATTAAATGAAGTGTGGGCCCTGGCTATCACGAATGGGTGCTAAGGCCGAGGGAGGTCCCTTCGGCCAGCTTTATGGCCGTGATTTATTAGGCACAAACATTGCCCCCACATCCCCGGATTCTTCGGTCTCGGCATGGATAGGGGCCGAATGGATTTCAGGGGATGGACCCTTTGCATTCCTTTCGAAGTGACTGACAACTGGTGCATTAAATGCGCAGGCCAGTCGGCGCATTTAATGCCTAAGCTCGTCGTGCAGGCCATCATTGCCTAAAATTACGCAAGGCGTCACTTCATTTTGTCAGAGGAAATGATGGCCTCTGGGCTTCCGACACGCCATCAAGCTTTTTGAGCACGCTGTCAGATCGTTACGTGTCTCGAGAGAGCCATGCCCTTACGTTTCAAATTCTAGCGCCAATATAAAAACCCAAACTTCTTCGTTTCTTCCTTACGCTCTCAGAATTCTCAGACGCTGTTTGTGCCTAATAAATCACGACCATGAATCGGCCGAAGGAGCCCCTTTTCTCGGCCCTGGCCCTTGCTCGAAGGACTAAAACGCTGCGTTTCGCCAAGATATTTGGCCCTCCTGAAGACGAAAGAAAAATTGCTAAGGCACAATCATCTCGGCCTAGATGATAGGCCGAGGCCGAGGCCGAACAAAATTACGGCCAAAAGCATTAAAGTCAAATCATCACGTGATAGCAGGGTCCCATGCTTCATTTAATGAAGTAATGCCCTTGTTTATTGCAGCAAACCCACTGACCACAAATAAGCATTAAATGCACGAGGAAATGTGGGAAGTGATTGAAGTCAGGATTTGGTGGCAGGAATCAGAGTGATTAGACGCAGACATTCTTACAAGAATTCTTACAGCTTGAGAGATTGGGTGACTAACTATCAGAGCAATAAATGCGTCCCCACGGCCAGTTGTGCAGAAACCACGATTAGGGCGGCGGCCGAGATTTACCAGGATTTATGGGGTCACACCACCATACTTCACGATCCCAAATGTCGATTGGACCACCCACTTGCTCTGATCAGGCTCCACCATGTAGATTTTCAGCCTCCATTACTCCTCTAGGAACTCTTCCTATAAATACAAGGCTCAAGACTACGTTCAAAGGGTTCAAACACCAAACCAAAGCTTCCCACGGAGCAACTTATATTTTCCTGTAATGCACTTTCAATATTTTACTTGCTTTCCTAAGAGTAGTGTTAGTTTGTAAGGAAAATCCGTTCATTAGTATATCATACGACCCTTGATTTTCAAGGCGCCGGAGCACCATCCCTGTTATTCGCTCATTTCCCCATATATCATACAACCGTCGCTCACTGAGCAACGCGCCGGAGCACCGCCTGAAACCCACCATCAACACGATCACTAAACGGCCTTGTAGCTCAGGCCATGGACCTAACGGCCGAGATTAGTTCCTCTCTCGGCCACAATCGTTTGATCAGAAGTCAAGTCCACACAGGCGCACCACTTAAACCATTTCCATCCAAACCACATCTCGACGCACGATAGACCGTGCTGGCACGCCCGCGCACAACCGCACCGCATCCAAAAGCAGGAAGCCGCGTGTCAACGCATATCCCCAGGCCGTGAAATTTGCGCAGTAGACAGATGCCCAAGCTTTGCCAAACATTCTCTCTCTCAATCCTTCAATCTTTCCAAGCTCTCGAGTCTTCCAAGTTTACCCGTGAATCTTGCTCGTAACCATGACTCTCTTTCACTCCTGAGTTTCGACTTTCCAAGAACCCACAAATTCTTAGCCTCTTCGACTTTCCTTCAGTGTTCTTCGCGTTCATTGCCTTTTTCTTTGCACTTTTCTCTCAAACACTCAACCTCGATCTGTTTCAATGGCCTCCAGCACCCCTACATCTGTTGAAGCTCGGTCACAAGCCTTTCAAACTGAGTTTGAAGATATTTGCCAAGAAATCCAGGGCTCCGTTCTGCCTAACATCATCATGCCCTGGGCTGATGATGACGATACTGCCACCGATTCCTGCATCCTCGATCCCTCTGTTGATGGCGGAATGCCAGAGAGGCTTGTGGCTCATCTGAAAAACAATCTGGTGGACCTCTCGGCCTTTGACGGGGGGGACTTCCAAGATTGGAATGTTGCCAGACCACAGCCCCAATGGCCAACCTCGACCCCGGATTGGGAAAAATGGTTGCCGAGGATGGAGCACTTCTTCGGCCAGCAATGGAAGGATAAGGGTATCTACCACCTGATCAAGCTGTTCGATCGGCCGCTCGTCATGGATCGGTCGCAGCCTTATGCTTCTGGTCGTCGGCCACAAATACCATGAACTTTCGGTTTGGCATGATGACGCTGACTGTTCTAAACATGGCCGCCCTATTTGGCCTCTCTCCTCTCGGCGTAGAAGTGAATGCCGCACTTGTTGCTCCTGAGGCAGAAGGGAGTTTAAAAGCCGCATGGCCCACCCTCATGAGACTCGCTGAGAGCAAGGCGAAGAACATGCTCAACTATTCCAATTTTTATAGCAACTTCGGTGTAGAGGATAGCGCCGAGGACGACACCATCGCCCCCCTCGGTGAAGTTGAGCATGCCGCATTCTTGCTGTACTAGTTGTGCAAGTTTGTGTTTTGCACCCAGGCGAACAAGGTCACCATAGAGTTTGCCCACTTGGCTGATTATCTCGCGCAGGGCGGCCGGCTAGCGCTCGGTCCATTCCCGCTCGGCCACATCTACCGCACGCTTCACGATATCGTCACTGATGGGATGAAGCCGATGGATGGTGGTCCACTATGGGCCTTCCAGTTCTGGCTGCAAGCTTACTTCCTAGAGCTGAGGGGGGCAGTCAGTATTGCCGACATCGAGTCGCTGGCCAACGCATTCGCCCGAGCCCCCAAGAAGCATAACGCCACGGCCTTCTACTACAAATTCTTCTATGGCTTGACCGAGAGGACTGGTACGCAGTTCCGAGTCTGCCTTGCTCGGCCGTTCCCTCTGTTCCTGGCACATGACCTCTCTGTTATTCCCGATGGTGAGACGGAGAACGACCTGAAGGAGATCTGGGCCCCTTCCTAGTTACGCGCGACCTTCACTGCGGCTTGTCCAAGGCCGGGGCCGAGGTTTATCTGCCAAACGGCCTAATCCAAACGGCCCCACTTCCCCCCTTGTCTTGGAAGGCCAATGTCACCCAGTAGCACGATGTAGTTGGCGTTTCCCTCCAGCTCCAAAAGGGGATGACCTTCCTTATTCTGACGCCTTGGCTGCGTCATAATGCGTATGACGAGGATAGAAGGGTCTGGTACGAGGAGTGCATTTCAGCCTGTTGAAGAGGCCGCGAGGGTGGCCCTGAAGAACGCTGATTGGGACCCCCTCCCCACCAAGGGTGGCAAAGGGAAGAAGGCCTCAATCGTGCCTCCCCGACCGACTATCCCGGTCGTGGCCGTACCTAGGGTGACGGCCCCTCCCTTGGTTGGAGCAACGGTCGTGGCCTCAACCGCGGCCCCAATTTCCAGGGCGACGGCTGTGGTGGGGGCGCGAAAGACGCTGGCGCACAAGACCGTACCGTCCTCTCCTCCCGTTCGGCCGAGCGCTGCTGCTGGTAAGCACTCCCCCCTTTTTTTATTATGTTATTTTCTTCGACCTCCTTATGCCACCTTTGCCCTCGTTTATCTTACCCCTTACTTCTTTTGCCTCTTTCTCTTCGTATACGCAACCCCGGGCCGCAAGAGGGGTCGAGAGGCTCCAAGCACTGAGGCCGCTCTGGTTGAGGCCACACCGGCCGGAAGTGTTGCGGTCGAGATGGCGACGCTAGGGCGGCTGAGAAAAATGACCCTTCTTGTTCTCTCGGAGGGCAAGGATGAGGAGGAAGCCCCTCCTGTGACAGTGAGTATCTCTCCTTGATTCCTTTCTTTTTTTCTTTATTCTCTAGGTCACCCCCCTCCTTCTCTATATATTTTGGTAATCTGGTTCTTTTATCAGGACGAGGTACTGGTTGAGGAGGAAGCTACCACCGAAGCGCCGAGGAAGCGGCCGCTGCCGAGATGGTGGTCGAGGAGGTGGGCGCCGCGGAGGCGGTGGTTGAGGGAGCGACTACTACCGAGGTGGTAGAAACGCTGGATGCTGAGGCAATAGCCGCAGAGGTGCCAGCCACTGCGGAGGCCGCTGCGAACACATCAGATAACGAGGTTATTGCCGTGGAACTGCGGACCGCCCCAGTGGAAGTCCTTTCAGCTGCTTCTGGCGTGCCCTCCTTGGCAGTTACTGCGTCTGCAGAGCCGTCCGCTCCTAGCTGTCTAAGTGGTATTGTGTTCCGCTCGGTAAGCATTTACTTTTATCATACTCAGCTTCATTTTTAGAATTGCGCTACATGTTTTTGATCGAATTTCTTGCTTCCAGCCCCCCCCAGTCATCGACGCCGCTGTCCATGGTTGCTGCGACCATGCCCCCAGCACCGTTGTCCCAAGACTTAACGATTGTGACCGAGCTGGCGATAGCCGCGGCCACGGTCGTGAGTGTGCCGAGCCCTCTGCGGGCTACTTCGACGGTCCTGACCGAGCTTTCGGTCGCAGAAGCTCCTGCTGCACCGCTTACCATTGCTGTGAGTATTTGGCCCTTTTTCTTTATCTTGTCACTCCTTATGTCCCAGCTGGTTGTTTCTCACCAAAACCTCTTTTTCCATTTTTTCTTTAGGAGACCACCTCCTCCGATGATCTCAAGGAGTTGTACGCCAGCCTCCATGAGGAAGGAGGTAGCTCGACCTCGGCTCCCCTAGATGAGGATTCCAGGGTCGTTGTTGAGCGGCTCCGGGAGTTCCTTTTCTTTGCAATTTACCATATGACCACCGCTGAGGTGTTTATGGAGTTTAGGTCCTGCCTGGACACGGCTATGGCGCTCGGTTTGCTAAACTTGGCTCAGCTGGATGAGTTACAGGCTCGCTTGGCCGAAGGCGAGGAAATGATCGGCCGGTACGTTGAAGCTACTATGAGGATGGCCGAAGGAAGCTCGCTCGAGCAAGAACTGGTGGAGATAAAGGAACAAGTCCAACGGGAAAGAAAATGACCTCGTTGTCCAACGGGAAAATGAAGAACTTGCACAGGTTGAGGCTCAGATTGCCGAGCTCCAGGCCCGTCGAGATCTCATACTTCAGTGTCGAGATGGTGCGGTTGCGGTCGGGACCGAGCTGAAGTCTTCGGCCAAGCAAATCCTTGAAGCAGCGACTGAGACGAAGATGGCAGGCGAACATAGACGGCGGGGATATCGCTTGGAGAAGGATCACTTGCCTGATCTGGGGAATGTTCAGCGAAGGGGTCTAGGCGAGTGGCCGTTTTTTTTTTTTTAAAATTTTAAAATTTTGAGATGTAATAATAAGCTACATATATACATTTTATTCACATATATATTTTTCTCTGACGGCCATGGCTGGCCGTTCACTCTTTTGTAAAGAACTTTTAATCTAAATATATGGCAAGGGTTAAATGTATGCCTTTTGCTTTACATTGGCCGCACCGTTCGTCTAGCTCCTTCACTTATTTCTCCCTCTTTTTCTTTTTGGCTTTCTTGTCGTAGGTCCTCGGTGCCATTTTTTCTTGAGCTTACACCGAATTGTAAGCGTCGAGTCTTGACTTTTCTAAACTTCCAAAACTCCGGGGCATGGTTTGCATGTAGTTCTTTACCTTCTGCCTAAGTCGCTTGAAAACTCGAAGAAATCGAACCTTTAGCTCCATTGGTTTATCAGTGTCATGGCCGTAGGTCAAGACATAAGGAAATGTGCCCACGGCCGATTGTTTTGCTGTGCGGCGTGCCCAAAAAGCCTTAGGGAGCAAGTCGCGCCAAGCCCTGGGTTTCCTTGATGAACACGGCTCAGTATACACCCAAAGGGCCATATGCACCCTATTGGCGTCTCCGGCCGCCTTTGAGCTAAGCCGTCCTCGGTCATACACCGAATATCTTTGAACTGAAACCCTCAAGGGGACATCTCCTGTTGGTCCGCGACTAGCCGTGGGACCTGTCACACATCGTCTTGTGGTATTACCGACAGGGCCTGTTGAACAAGAGGCTCGACCGTTACGACCGAGCCGGGTGGCATTAGATGAGTACCGTGGATTTCACTAGGGTGCATACGGCCCTTTGGCCATAGTGATATGGTATTATTCTGGTGATGGCAACCCAGGTGCATCTGTGTTGCCGTCGGAATGGCCGAACCGTAGTGAAGGTGAGAGCCTAGAGGAAATAACGGAGCCTGCAATGATGGTGCAGCAGTCAAATTGCTCTGACCGTGCTGTTGTGACGAAGCGATAGTCACGTTGCTCAGGCCAGGATAAGTTTGGACGGCCACGGTGTGAACTGGGTCGAGTTGTTGGACCATGGAATGCGTGGGACTGGTTTGTCCCAAGAATAGGGCCAAAGCGTGGAGTAAGCTGTGCACTGTCTCTGCCGGATAGGTTGGTTCGGGATTCGCCCATGTGGGCAGGGACTGGCCCCAGCTATTCGTCGGCGGCAGCAAATGCTGATCGTAACCTGACGCTTGGGTGCAGCCAGAGGCGCCGAGGCTGCTGCTTTCGCCATAAGGCTCAATCCTCTCGCGCTCTTGGCTCCTCTGTCTGATCCTAGAAGGTGTTGCGGGCGAGGTTGCCGGCATCCTTTCCTGAAAAAGTATCCGCAGTTCTAAGGAGAATCTGTCCATCGCGATCATAAAGGATGTTTCTATCTTGTAGGCCTGCTTGGACATCAGATCCTCCACCACTACTTGTTCTTGCATAGACTCGGCCGTGCGATCCATCGTTACTGAAACGCTGGCCGAGGTTTTGACCTCATGTTCGGTCTCAGTGATAGTGATTGGGTTTAGGGGATCCCATCGGTCTCAATGAGGTGGACTCAGGAGTCTCAGAAGTCATTTTGACTATTTTGTTTTTTAGCTTTGCCTGTGCCCTAGTTTCCACCATGAGTTTTTGACAAGAATCCCATCGGGCGTGCCAAAAGTGTTGGCTGCGCAAATCTCACGGTCTGGTGCTCCGGGCCAAGGGGACATGCGTTAACACGTGGCGTCCTTCTTTTGGGTGCGGTGCAGTTGTGTGCGGGCGTGCCAGCACGGTCTACCGTGCATCGAGATGTCGATGTGGGTGAAGTGTTTAAGTGGTGCGCCTGTTTGAATTCGACTCCTAATCAAACAATTGTGGCCGAGAGAGGAACTGTTCTCAGCCGTCAGGTTCACGACCTGAGTTACAAGGCCGTTTAATGGTGGCGTTGGTGGTGGGTTTTGGGCGGTGCTCCAGCGTGTTGCTCAGGGAGCGACGGACGTATGATATATGAGGTGAGTGAGAGAGTGATATATGGGGTGAGTGAGAGAGTAACAGAGATGGTGCTCCGGCGCCTTGAAAATCAAGGGTCGTATGATATATTGATTAATGAATTTTCCTTACAATCTAACACTACTCCTAGGAAAGCAAGTAAAGATATTGAAAGTGCATTACAGGAAAATATAATTTGCTCCGTGGGAGGCTTTTAGTTTGGTGTTTGAACCCTTTGAATGAAGCTTGAGTCTGGTTTTTATAGGAAGAGTTGTTGGATGAGTAATCGAGGCTGAAAATCTGCATGGTAGAGCCTGATCAGAGCAAGTGGGTAGTCCAATCGACATTTGGGATCGTGAAGCATGGTGGTGTGACCCTATGAATCCTGGTAAATCTCGACCGCCGCCCTGATCGTGGGTTCTGTGCTTCTGGCCATGGGGACGCATTTAATGCTCTGATAGCTACTGACCTAATCCCTCAAGCTGTAAGAATTCTTGTAAGAATGTTTGCGCCTAACCACTCTGATTTCTATTGCCAAATCCTGACGTTAGTCACTTCCCTTTTTCCCTCGTGCATTAAATGCTTCCTTGTAGCCAGTGGGTTTGCTAGTCAGAGGCGTTACTTCATTAAATGAAGTGTGGGCCCTGGCTATCACGTGGTGATCTGACTCTAATATCCTCGGCTTCATCCTTCGGTCTCGGCCGCATGATACCGTGGTTGTAAGGCCGAGATGACTATGCCTTCACATTTTCGCTTTGTTTTGAGGCAGACAAAATGCTGCGTTTTTGTTCATGAATGGGTGCTAAGGCCGAGAGAGGTCCCTTCGGCCAGTTTTATGGCCATGATTTATTAGGCACAAACACATGGTCTTTTCACACAGCAAAATTACCACCAAAAAAAAAATTTAGGGTAAACAAAATTAATAAATATAGAGGGTAAAAAGTAATATAATAATAATTTATGGTAAATAATAATATAATAATAATTTAGCGTAACCACGAAATAGGGAATTCAGTAAGGAAGATGAAGTGTCAATGAGCTCGTAGCATTTTTCAGAACATTTTAATCATTTTTGTGTATTTAGTTATGAATTTTGTAAGACAAAATAATAAAATAATAATTTAGGGTAAAAAGCAAGGGTGTGGCCATGTTTATTGACGTACACTTGTGCAAGTGGTGAAAGGTATGCACTGAGATCGTGCCATGTGTCATCTTGCGATTATTTTGGCTTTTTTAGTGCAAAAAACTTGAAAAAATTGTAATAAATAGTAGGAAAATCGTAAAAATTCCCCGAAAATTACTTCGACCTCCTTGTGAAGTTATAAAACTGGGGAAAGCTACAAATCATTAGTTTCATAATGAAAATTTTGAATGGCTTTAGATAACTTACTTTCCTCTTAACCCTAGCTATATATGTTGTTAACTTCAACCTAAATAACCTACATCAAGAAGCATCTCCCCGTGAATGTTCGAAATTATTTTTTTAAATGAGTAACCATGAAATGGGGAATTCAGTAAGGAAGACGAAGTGTCAATGAGTTCGTAGCATTTTTCGGAACATTTTTATCATTTTTGTGTATTTAGTTATGAATTTTGTAAGACAAAACAATAAAATAATAATTTAGGGTAAAAAGTAAGGATGTTGCCATGTTTACTGATGTACACTTGTGCAATTGGTGAAAGGTATGCACTGAGATCGCGCCATGTGTCATCTTGCGATTATTTTGATTTTTTTAGTGCAAAAAACTTGAAAAAATTGTAATAAATAGGAGGAAAATCGTAAAATTGCCCCGAAAATTACTCCAGCCTCCTTATGAAGTTATAAAACTGGGGGAAGCTACAAATAATCAGTTTCATAATGAAAATTTTGAATGGCTTTAGATAACTCACTTTCCTCTTAACCCTAGCTATATATGTTGTTAACTTCAACCTAAATAACCTACATCAAGAAGCATCTCCCGTGAATGTTCGAAATTATTTTTTAAAATGAGTAACCATGAAACGGGGAATTCAGTAAGGAAGATGAAGTGTCAATGAGTTCGTAGCATTTTTCGGAACATTTTTATCTTTTCTGTGTATTTAGTTATGAATTTTGTAAGATAAAACAATAAAATAATAATTTAGGGTAAAAAGCAAGGATGTGGCCATGTTTACTGACGTACACTTGTGCAAGTGGTGAAAGGTATGCACTGAGATCGCGCCATGTGTCATCTTGCGATTATTTTGGCTTTTTTAGTGCAAAAAACTTGAAAAAATTGTAATAAATAGTAGGAAAATCGTAAAAATGCCTCGAAAATTACTCCGGCCTCCTTATGACGTTATAAAATTAGGGGAACCTATAAATCATCCATTTCGCAATGACAAAATCGAAATTGTTTTAGATAACTCACTTTCCTCTTAACCCTAAGTATATATGTTTGTTCACTTTAACAAGTATATTTCCTTAATATTCGTTATGTAATTTGTAATAAGACAAGAATTAGTTTCCTTTCATATATAAGGATGTAAAATTATCTGTTTTGTTATAATAATGTACATATATAATAATTGCACCACTGCTTTGAAGCCATCATTGCAACTGCGCCTAGAGCTTTGAACATGTCAGAGGTATTCAATAAGTTTTCCATATGCAACTGCACCTAGAGTTTTGAACACGTCAGAGGTATTCAATAAGTTGTCAATCGGGAATCAGTACAATATTTCTATCATGTCCAATCACATAAAATAATGCCATACTTTTTCTAAAAAACCTCACACCAGTCAAGCAATTTTAAAATATTAATGAATATTTGTCCTAGTCTATATGAGTGATTATATATTAACTCTGCATTTTTTTCACAGTATATGTTAACTTTGAGGAAATCCACAAACATATAATATAAAGAAAGAAAGCAATAGTAGGAGATGAACCAGTACAAAAAACAATATATAATTGGTACAAAATAATGCCATAACCTTGTCACAAACACAGTCACAAATGCTTTTCCATAAACCTTGCCCTAACATATAATAAATAAAGTCAACATTGCATACGATGCAACCATGTCCAAATCTGATACGTGATCACAAAAAAATGGACATGGCAGCAACATACGACTGAAGTAGATGGGCACTTTGCATCTCCTGTTATCATAATTAAAGACATCAAAATATTAAGGTTGAAATCTTCCACAGTAGTAAGCATCAAAATAAGTTTGAAGCAGAGTTTAATGAAAATTCCAATTCCACTGATTTGCCTCTGCTCACACAGAATAACCAAAATGGTTACATCCGTTGCTGAGTATATTTCTTAACGTCGGAAACAATAATAGATGACCAATCAAACCCAGGTACGACGAGTTTTGCATAGGACCGGAAGTAGTTGAATCCAGCTTGCATCACACGCTTCTTTGACTCCACTATATTAGATGAGTTCTTGTATTTTTTAATAGCTACACTCCGAAGTCGTTTGTGTCTACGCTTCATGCACTGCAACTTCTCCTTATCCAGATTGGCCTGCCTTTTGTCATATTCAATTTGGCCTTCAACAAATTCCAAACGTGCCCTTGCCCTTTGGATTTCATCACCAAGTTGAAGATGCCTCTCCTTCCAGAATCCAAGAACTCTTTCAGACTCAAAACTTCCAACAAAATGGTCATTCTGTCTAGGAATGTGACACTGCTTGTCTGGTGACTCACTTGCGTTTCAAAGGCAGTCTTTGTTTGGAGGGGTGTTAATTATGCTGACATCAAACTTGGTTAGTAAATCCATTCTATGGAAGGAGAGGTTTCTGTGGAGGAGAGAGTTTCAGTAGATGGAGAGAGATTCGGTGGAGGAGTCAGTTTTTTGTGGAGGGAGAGTTTCTATGAAGGGGGTGATAGTAATACCAATAAAAAGGTTCCCGCCAAAAAAATTTGGTTGACAATGTATAAATTAATTTTTGGTCTTATACAATCTAAGTTTAATCCTAACTAGTTTGGTTAGTTTGGTTGGGTTCACTAACTAGATGTCACTTCCATTGAGTTTCTTTCAACCACTGATAGTGGTGTAAAGAGAGTATGAGGTTGACATGCTTGAAAAGCAAAACCTGACACCTCTTTTTAAAAATTGAAATAAAGTACAAATGTTACTACACGCAAGCTTTGGTATGTTGGTCTATAAAGCTATTTCCCCTTTCACAAACGAAATCGCATATGCATCCTCATCCTCTAAAAACAAATATGATTATTCAAGCTTGTCATCCTCTTTAGGCGCCAACAACACAGTCGAAGATGAAAAATTGGAGTCGCAGGTTCCATTTCCGCGTTGTACTCGCCGACCCCTTCCATTTTCAACATCATTTGGGAGTGAGGGGGACTCTGATGATCCATTAGAGGCAATACATGTAGTTAGTAGCAAGCTAGATTATAATTCCAGACTGATCAATTCATGGCATAAGAAATGTGTTGAAGATGAGGCCATTTTGGCTGATCTTAACATTAGAGTTAACAAAGCGTTCTCCCAAAAGAACAAGTACTTGAAGTTGAGTCATAAAAGGAAGCTGAAAGCTGAGGAGTTGGATACAGTAATGAATGATGAAATTAAAGGTTGTTTGATGAACCATATGCGATGCGAAGAGCACCACAGTGAACTGGACTTGGCATTCAACGAAGGATTCGAAAAAAACCGAGAATTTGCGGCAACTACTTATACAAGTTATAATTGGGACTATGTTTCCACTGATGCTGTGAGAGAGATACTAGACGATGGTGGTGACATGGGTGAGCATAAGCACGTCAAAGTTGCTCAGAAGAAGTCGACCGATACGACTAAGTGATTGCGGCTATCGTTGTTTAGTTGGTTGAGGGTGATCGTGGTATTGCACAAATTAGAAGTATATTCCCTTAATGTCATTATCTAATTTAAAAATAACACAAATATCAGTTTCATTTGCTTCATATATAATTATTGGGACTACGTATTGAAAGTCATCATGTGTTCCTTCTGTCTAACATTATATTTTGCAAATATCGAAATATTATTCAATAAGCATTCAATATCACAGCACGTTGGGAATCAGTAAAGTCCCATTATCATGGACGTTCACATTAAAGAGCTGGCGTACTTTTTCTCAAAAAACTGACACGTGCGCCATAAGTAACATACCATGTGCTATACATTGTTTAGTTAACGATTTATGGTTTATTTATATACAATAAAATTCCAAATATTGCAGAATATTCATTTCGTCTATATCAGTAGGGACATGAGTGACCATAAGCACGTCAGAACTGCTAAGAAGAAGCTGACCAATACGACCGAGTGATTGTGGCTACCATTATTCTGTTGGTTGGGGAGATCGTGGTATTGCTAAAAGGGAGCACATAAAATGCTTTGCAATCAAATTTTCTTTTGTGCGTGGAATTATGAGTAGTTCAAATGTTAGTGTACCCTTTAATATTCTCCAAGCATTCGAAATGTGATTAGCTGCAATGTACTTTTTTACACGCTGATTTCTAATCATTCTATTCCAACAAAGTGCTTCAAGTATCCTGACGTACACGAATGTTTACAAAATCGTGCACCTAATAACCAGTCGAGCTCATATCTTAATAACCAGTAAAACACTAGAACATAACATTCGAAAAAATTCGGTGCTGCTGGAAATGATGAGTGTTGCTGCAAATCATTACTGCTAATGGAAACAACAGCTGGCTGCTGGAAATGCTGCATTAGCCTGTGATATAATCAATGAATCTCTGTTAAAACATAATTCACCATAAACTACCCATTTTACATGGTAAAAGTCATTGCTTCTTCACATAACTCAAAATTTGATACTTTATCAAATGTCTATGAAAATTTCTAAATAGGGAGAATACGTAAAATTAACATGTTTCCAAATTTCATGCAAGAATCAAACCAACCAAATTTTCATTTCAATTAGCAATGGACATAGTAAGAGCTCATCGGTGGACATGAACAAAAAATAATGTTAAAAAAACTGCATCTACAAAACTTCACCTGATCATTAGTCTTCATAACAACCGGGCTTTGTATAATAGAAACATAAATCATTCACTTGGTCCATACATCCTGTCAAATTCGTCCAATAATGGGTCACTAAGATCAATTGGAGTTGATTCGTCATTGTTCGATGGTGATGTCCTGCATAAACACCAAACACAAGCACATAAAAAATTTACCTGTTCAAATTTTAGGTGTTATTATAAATAGTTTTAACATCTTACGGTGTGTTCAAATTTCTTGGGCATTGTCTTATATCATGACCAATGTGTCCACACTCCCGACAGTGTGGAATCCCTCGCTTCATTGCCTTTTCCTTTGCTCCCGTTACTCGTTTCAATCTTCATTTGCACCTTACTCTCTTAGGGTCTTTCATATATTGTGTTTGAGAGCTGGACCCTCCAACTTCGTTATTACTTGCTCCATCTTTCAATAACTTCAACTTCACCTGCAAACTTTTTAGAATCTCTGACAGTAGCTCACATCCTTCTTTAAACATTAATGCATCCTCAACCACATCTGAAGCAAGTCGGGACATTATACACCAATTATTAAAAGACCAGGGTCTGCACAATCTTTAATCTCGTTGCTGATGAGCACAAAATTAATACAAGTTTTACCCTTAAATTTATATTTGTTAGTATTTTCTTTTGTTTTATGTAAATCTATTAGAGTATTTTTATTGTTTCATTCCAAATCTTGTTTTTATATTTAATGAGTGGTTATTTGTAGATATTAAGTGTCTTCCACCAATGGCATGAGAAGGTAGAAGAAAGATGAAAATGTGTGCAGCCATAGTCAAGGGAATATGCTCAAGACAACTTGTGGTTCAATGCCAAAACCAAAGAAGAAGCAATCAATTGCATTAATATGCTCTAGGACATGCATGCAAGCTTCCATCATTGAAGAAATAAAGAGAGAATGAATAAACAATGAAGGAGAAGTTCAAATTGACTACTTGCAACCAATGAAACAAAAAGATGAAGAATTTGGAGAAGGAGTCATCATCACAATGAATTAAGTACAGGAAGCAAATTGGCAATTGGTTTGATGGCAAGTGGAAAACATATTAAATTCATGAATAGAGGGATTTGATGAATATAGAATTGCTCCCATCCTCCTATAAATAGGGTGAGCTACGGCATTGTAAAAAACACACCAAGCTCCACAATTCTTGAGTTTTTTCTCTCTTCCCTTCATCTTTCTAAGTTTTAAATTCTGTTTTTAGTTTTATTTTATTATGGGGAACTAACTCCCTAGCTAAGGCTAGGGAGAAAGCTTTTAATATAAGTGTGTAATTTTTATTAGTTTGATCCAAACTTAAGCTTTAATGTGAATTTGTAGTTTTTGTTCAAATGGAATTTGTAGTTTTCTTTTTAATTAATTGATGAATGTTTGATAATCTATTTCATGGGTTCAATCATGTTTTTCCCATTGTGTAGTAAAAACTTTCATGCTTTTAAAAGAGAAGAGAATTACCAAAGATTAATAGAATTTTGATGAAGATTATTTTTTGATAGTTTGTTGCCAATGGTACAAGTTATGCTTAGAATACTTCTAAAGGAAATTAAAAAGAGCTTTAATTATTTTGAACAACTACAATGGAAAATATTTTGTGGATCAAATTATTAAGAGTTGCATGCTTATGTTAAAAATGGAAACCCAATGCCTTAGTATTTCAATCAATTGAATTTTCTTAAAATCAAATCTTGCATAAATCTACTTTTCAATTTTAATTGTTCTTTTTCAACTCTGTTATCTTTACACCGCTCTCTGTGGATACGACACTCGGACTTCCGAGATACACTACTATACGACATCTCCCTAGAGTTTTGCGAAAGTGGTGCGAACAATTGCCATTTGCATCTGACACCAATCCAGATTTCGCAGTTTTCTTCCACCTGTTCAAAATATATTTATCGGGCGTATATTCAATCTGGTCCCTTCTGAACAATGCTAGGATGTGCTTGCAAATAATTCCAACAAATTCAAATCTTTTGCAACTACACGACGCGTGGTCAGAATCTTTGACATATACGACTTCTACCACTCTTGTTTCCCAATTTTTCCTTTCGCTTGCATTAAAGACTACTTTAGAAGCATCCTCTATTTTGAGCTCTAGGAAACATGTTGTACTTTGGATTAGTTCTTGCTCAAACTTTTGAAACATTGCCCTTGTGTACAAGGTAGCCATTTGTTTCTTCATTGGCATCGGTAGAATACATTGAGCCACTTCAAATGCATCTACGTGATCAGCAACTAACTGTTTTTGACGTTGATGGGAAAGTGCTCGCTCAAATCGTATTATGAAATCCATCAACGAATTTCTCCTTGATATGTATTGCTTGAAGAAAGCACGAGAATCTTCCGCTCTTTGGCTGCTTGACATTCTAGCGGCAAAAACGTGTTGTACGTAGGCTGGAACCAAAGATTGCCTTAAATCAAACATTGAACTTAGCCATATAAGGTCAGTCAAACCAGCCTTTGTAACCACAATATTCCACTTTGCATCAAACTCATCCTTATTGTCAGTATCCCATATGATTTTCTGAAATTCACGCCAATACTCTTTATAAGCAGAATGTGGTAACTTAACAGAGAACTTTGATGTGATGTGCCATATGCAAAGTTGATGAAAGGTAGTCAGGAAGGCTATTTAAATTGCTCTGGCCATTGCCGCATCTTGATCTGTAATGATCATTTTAGGTTCGCCACCTGGCATGGCTTTCTTAAACTCCTCAAACATCCAAATAAACGACTCAGTCGTTTCCTTGCTCAAAAATGCGCATGCTAAGACAATTTTCTGACTATGGTTATTAACTCCCAACATTGGTGCAAATGTCAAGTCATATCGATTCGTGATGAATGTGGTATCGAATACAACAACATCTCTATAAAACCCGTATGCCCGTCTAGAGGTTGCATCTGCCCAAAAACATCGACTAAACCTGTCATCGCCGTCTCCCTCAATCTTGAAATAAAATACTCAGTCACTAGTTCAACATCATGGTTCCTCAACTTCCCATTCACACTACATTCAAGATTGTAAATATCCTTTTTGATAAAACCAATTTTCTCCATTCCTCCAGATTGCACCTTGAAAATACTTACCTTCTGATGAATGGAGATATTAACTGAACCCAACTATTTTGTGAGTACTTTTGTAGAATCTGAAATATGACGGTGTGATCTCAATAAATGCACTCTTTCTGAGGGTGTCATCGTATGATTGTGTCCCTCTGCAAAAAGGGAGATGGTATACTTCTTCCTCCCATTTGTCTTCACAACCACAATCTCAGCTTTGCAATCGCATCTACTTATTCCCTGCTGTCTTTTTCTCTCCCGAGTTTCATCTTTCCTATATGCACCTTGTTTGCAACATACAAATTCTTTCCTCAGAATATCTTTCTTACTTTTTCCCCAAAAGGTGGAATGAAGTCGAATACCAAAGCCAGCCAAGAATGCATATCTATTATAGAAATTATAAACGAGGTCAAGCGAGTCGAACTCCATCCTAACTGCTGGTGTATCCTCATTTCTTACTTCAGGAATGTAAACCGTCCCATTAGCTGTTACACAGTCATCACTCTCTAAGCCCCCAGACATTTTACCCACATATATTATTGAACTACTTCTATATTACTGCATAGCAAATATTAATTCATTAATCAATCATTACTGCATTACAACATATCAGTGCATTCCAATTACACAAAACATTGCCCAAATTGACAGAAAAGACGCAGAGCCTAGCTTGTTGGATTCCGATTACACAAAACGCAAGCAAAATCTAATAATAGTTACATCCTCTCTTGTGAAATAATCTGGAAAAAATAACAACTTAGAACTAACATGTTCAACTAAGAACACAAATGTAATTCAAACCAGCAACTACAGAACTTCACCTAATATCCTCTCCAAATGCTTACTCCTAATGCCATTAGGCCTAAGTTTAGGATCTTTTACCTACATTTCATAATTTCCCACCCCCCCCCCCCCCCCCCAAAAAAAACAATCAACTAAATATTTTGAATATTCATAAGGAAATGACGCATTATTGATAGAAGAAATGACGAATTTTCCACCCTCACAAAAAACAAACCAAACTCAATAAAATCAATCCAGCAAGAGTGAACTTACCTCTCAAAGTCAATTGGGAGCTTCGAAGTCAGTCAGCTTGAGAGAATGTGATGAACATTAGAGAAGACTCTTTGGTAGTGGAGACTCCATCTCCACCACAATCAAGGAACAACTGCTGCTACGGCGTCTAGCTACAAAAAGACATATGCTACTTTCCTTTCATCTGGAATCTCGTCTACTGAATGAAAAAGAGAAGGGGTTTTCACTTGAGCCATAGAATCAAAACAGGGCAATAGCTTGGTAAGAGCCATTAATCGTCATACCGAGTATACCATAGATCGCAAGCCTCCCAAGGAGCTGATGACAATGGAGCGACTATAGGGTTTAGGAGCTTTGGATCTTTCTAATTGTGGGTTTGCGTTAGATTCAAAAAAAGACGACAAGACTTTCCCTCAGCTACCCCATTTTATTTCCGCAAGTTAGGTTAATGGATATTGCCAAAGGCCTGAAGAAAGGAACTAAAACGTGCTTCATATATTCTGCCCTTTAACTTATGTTGGAGATTTGGATTCTAGAATTCAACTGGGTGAGGACCGGACATGTTATGAGAGCTTTGAAAGAGTCAAACTCACTTTAGTTTTTAAGAAAATAAATTAAAATCATTTCAGAAAAGCCATCGAAAGATGTGACTCATTTAGCAGAAATTCTGTGGTGAAAAGTCGTATTTTGTATCTCTATTGTCGATAATGGATTGATAACATGTCAAGTACATTTTGTTATTGACATGTTATGATAATGAATTGATAACAGGTACATTCTGTTATTGACAATGATAATACAATATCAACAATCTATCCGTTAAAGAAAAAAACTGAGTCAATTAGATCCATATAAATAGCTTCATTTGCATCACCATCTTAGCTTCCTCTCTTCAGCAAAAGGTCACCAAGAAATCAGTTTCCCTGTGTTAAGAACCTGAAGGATAGAGTGGGATTGATGGTTTGAGGATTTGGCATACAAGTAAAAGCCAGAACGAGAAATACTTGTGTTCCCGGATATCACTGTTTTGTTATTCCAGCCAATCACGCTATGCCACGCGTGACAACTTTTCTCACTTGGCATAACGTGATTGGCCTAATTCATCATGCTTTAATAGCAACCCTTTGAATATACTTTTAAAAGTACTGGTCTTATTTTATTCTTTCCTTTCCAGGGACGGATCTACAGAGGAGCAAGGGTGGTCAAGTGACCCCTGCAACCTCTGAAATCTGCCATTGAAGGGGAGAAAATTGACCCCTGCAAAGTGTTTGATGAAAATCCCCAAAGGCAGTGGCAGATCCAGGATTCTCGGGTCATAGGGTCATAGTGTAAAAAGTGTCGAAGTTTTTTGGGCTAAACTGTTGAGGTATTTTTAGGACAAATGAGTCATTTTCTATCCAGTTATTTAAAAATAAATAAATTATTTATTTATTTCACATTATAAAAATAAAAAATAAAAAAAGGAAACATGGGACTACATTAATTTTAAAAAATTTTAAAAAACCAACAATTTTAAAGCTTAAAAGATTAATTTTCCTAATGTTTTTGTAGATGAATTTCCTCTTGATAATTTCCATGAATTTTTCAGTAGAGGGACAATTTTAAAAGGCTAAAGACTTGAAAAACAAATTTAGACAACTAAATACCCTTGAAATTTAAATAATATTAATGTCATTCATAATTAAAACAAATAAAAGTACATGTGATTTGGAGCTCACAAGATAAAAATACATGTGATTACAAGTTTGGGGTAATTTTTGATGAATTTTTCAGAGCACATATGACTTTTTGTTGAATTTATGAAGTTAGTCCAATTAAAAATAGACATGTGGCGCCTTGCTAATGAATCATTTCAAAAAGGAATTAAAATGAGAAGTGCTAGATTATAACCCCAAACACGCTGAGTCTTTCTTCTTTGTCCCTTCGTCAAACTTGCTCTGCAACTTCAATTCTAAAAGTTGTTAAAAACTTCTAAAATTCATAACTTTGGTTGTGGGGCTCCGATTGACGAACTGTTTTCTTCATGAGATCAAGCCCAACAATCTAAAGTAATATTCAGGGTCTCACACAGCAGCAAACAAAACAACCTCTGTGGCCTTTCGTCGAGCACCTTGCGTGTATCTCTTGGGGTCGTCGTTTTGCTTGCCATATGGGGTCTGCTCAAGCCTCCACAGGCTGTCCATAGCCATTTTTCTGGGCAGTTCGTGGGGTCAAGCGACCCCTCTTGTCCCTTAATCCGCCCGCCCTTGCCCAAAGGGGTGCAGACTATTGCTCCAATTTTATATTAAAAAAAAGGGCGCAGACTCTGTTTAAACAGACAGCCCGATACCTCCACTCCCCCAAATCAGTTTAAGCTCATATTTTTTTCCAAATGTCAAACCCTAAATCCCCAAACCACCGATGCACTTATGATGCATTCTTGAGCTTCAGGGGCACAGATACACGCAAGGGATTTACTGATCACCTCTACAGGGCTTTGAAGGAGGAAGGGATCCACACTTTTAGAGATGAGGACGAAATCGAGAGAGGAGCAAATATTTCAGCAGAGCTTCAAAAAGCAATACAAGAGTCTCAAGTATCCATCATTGTCTTCTCCAAGGACTACACTTCCTCGAGCAGCCAAAGTTGGTTTGGTTTCTTCTCCTGGTAGTCAATTAGTTCTTCTTCAACAAACTCATTTCCTGTATCAAATGAGATAGGTTTCAAAACAGAGGCATTTAGAAGGATGCACAATCTTGAACTCCTGGTGCTTGATAATGTAAAAATCAATGGAGGCTATGAAGATTTCCCAAAAAATTTAATATGGTTGTCTTGGCGAGGATTTGCTTTAAAGTCAATACCAACCAATTTTTACTTGGAAAATCTAATTGCTCTTGACTTGCGGAACAACAGCCTCCAACATATTTGGAAGGGAACTAGGGTATGCTACTAATCTCTCTCTCTCTCTCTCTCTCTCTCTCTCTCTCTCTCTCTCTCTCTCTCTCATGTATTGTATAGTTTTTTATGATTATTATTTTGTGGCCTATAATATTTGAACACATATAAATCTCTCCATGCATGCATGAAACAGGGACTGGATGAATGTGGTATATTTAGCATATTCCTTCATGGGAGCAAGGTTCCAGATTGGTTCTGCCACAAGTCGAGCATGGGTGACTCTGAGTTGTCTATAACTATACCTCCACATCGTAATTTGAAGATCCGAGGCCTAAATGCATGTGTTGTATATGCATGAGGTAAGGTTCGTGATGAGGGATGGCAATTGTACTCGGCCGTTCCCATTCTTCACATCAACAATGAGACAAAGGGTCTTAAGTGGACCTATGCGCCAGTCACAATAGGATTTCCAAAAGAGAAGGAACATATGTTATGGCTTAGTCATTGGCGATTCGCAAACGATGAATTGGAGGGTGGGGATGAAATACGTGTTTCGGTTAGAGGTCAAGTACGTGTTTTGGTTGGAGAAGAATTCGATATGTTGGCAAAGGAATTTGGAATCCAGCTTGTGTACGAGCAGAACAATAATGAGGGTAGTGTAACTGAAGATATAACCACAATGTTCCAGCATGAAACAACTACCCCTTCGAGCCAGAATCAACTCGTTGCTGGAGATGTGTCAGAGTCAGCATCAAGGTTTCATAAAAATAATACAAATAAGGTGGGTGAATATTTTATTTGTAATCATCGATGGTAGTTCCACAAAGGAACAAGGGGGGTCAATTGACCCCTGCAAACCCAGAAATCCACCATAGGGTTTTTTCTATTAAAAGAATTAGTTTTTTTTTTAATTAGATTGTATTTTTTTAGTTTGTATGCTATTGTATCTTGGTAAATTGGATTAATTTTTGTGTTTATATATATAAAAATATTTTTTTTTTTTCTTGATTGGTTGTTGTTGAGATTTTATTTTGGTTAGTTTGAATAAATTAGGGTTTTGTTAGCTTGTATGATTTTTTATTAGATTGTCTTTGTTAGTTTGTATGGTTTTATCTATTAACTATGAATTATAATATTATAGTTTCATTTTGATGGGTCTATTTTGTATAGAATTTCTTTTAACATTTTACACGTTGACCCCCAGAATGAAAATTCCTGGGTCCGCCACTGACCATAAGTGACTTTTTTATGCCTTATAAATCTGTTCTTTAATCTTAATAGGAAAATTGAGGTTTCTCTACATCCATCTGGTAGAGTACCTATCCCGCTATCTTTTTCCTCCCACTAATTTGAAATAAAGAACAATCTTATTGCCAAAATTTTGATTTCTGCAAGAAACTTAATACACAATTGAGCCACAAAAAAAAAAAACAACATAAAAGAATCGTATCCAAGTCCTGTACATAACGTCATATTTGAATACAACATGCTTTCAAGGGTCCCTCCCTCCATGACTCCATCAACCTATTGACGGTAAATCTTGTTATAATATGTTAAAAACAGAAAATAAAAAGACAATATTTGATCCCTAATCATGATATATGCATAGGCAACAGCTCTTCGCTCTTATCTTTTTTACTAAAGAATACGATATCTCTACTATTATAAAGTTAGGCTAAAATCATTAGAGTCACACGCTTCACAAAAAAAAATTAGACCAAAATAATGTCAAAAATCGGGAGAGAATGCGCCATCCTGCAAGAAAGGGAAGGGGAGAGCAAAAAACAAAAGCAAGAGTGCACAAGTTATTACACAACTTTTGGTCTATGAAATTTATAACTTTCAAGCATTGAGATGAACTAGATTTCTCAAATTAAGTTTTATTTATTTAAATATTTATGCATTCAGACCAAAATTTTAAAAGCATTTTATTTTTTTAATTAGTTTTAATTAATTCTCTCATTTTCCCCATTTCACTTTTTCTTCTCCCTTCACCTTCTTCGTTCCAAAAAAACTGGCATGTCCCATGTTTCATACACCATAACTTGCCTATTCCATGTCTCATACACCTTTCCATGTCTCTCATCATGTGATGAGAGAGATACAGAGAAAGGTGTACGAAACATATTTCATTGATGTTTTACTCCTCTTCGTCCCTGTGCATCTATATATGTCTCTCTCTTTCTTCTCCAATATTTGTCCTCGCCCTGCTATCGTCTTTTCTTTACTTTTCTGTTTCGCTACTAACTTTCTTGAAGCAAACAAAATGGTTGGGAACAAGTTGTGGGTTGAGGGTAATGAGCAAAGCATGAAGTAGCATATTCCAATTCAAACCCATGACTTAGAGATCATGTTTGGTGAATAGTATTGATTGAATTGGATACTCCTCATCTTTAAAGCATGTTTAAGGAAGAATGAATATATATATATATATATATATATATATATATATATATATATATATATATATTTTTTTTTACCAAGTTGAAGGTAGAATATGGATTACTCAAGAAGAAAATTTATCCCATCTAATCCCGCCAAAATGGTAGGATAACAATACCTTTAGTGGCGGAGCCAGGAATTTATGTGTTGGGCCAATATATAAACCAAACAAGACATTAAAGAATTTCAATTTTTCAACCTTAACAATGTTTGGAAAAATTAAAGGCAGAAAATATTTGTTTATTCAATTAGGTATCAAAATAACACTGGTCGTTCTTTCATATCTCAAAAACCATCTATAATTGAGTCAATGCTAAACTTTTCTGCAATTTCCCTTTCGATGTACATAATCAAAGAGTCTGTGAGAAATTCGTCTTCCATCTTGTTACGAAGCCTAGTTTTTACTATACGCATAGCATAAAATGATCGCTCTGCAGTTGCTGTAGAAACAGGAAGAGTAAGCACAAGCACAACCACTCTATAACCAAGTGGATATGTCGTTGATCTTCTAGTCGTTACCATCCATTGAGATAGATCAAAAATTATTGACAAGTTTTTGAACTTTGGAAGTTTAACGACATCACTCTCAAAATGTTGAAGTTGTCTTCTCAAGCCTATCTTCTCGTGATTTTCAAAGTCTTGCGATAGAACTTATCTACCAATTGACAGATATCATCAATTCTAAAAGATTTATTCACTTCACGAGGATCCAAAGCCGACCCCAGAATAAGCAACTTTGTTGTTTGATCACTAAATCTGCTATTTAATTCTTGACGTTGAGAATCTATTGTAGCATAAAAAATATCTATCATGTAATAATGCTTAATGGTAAAATCATCTTGTTGATGGCGAGCTCGACCTCATCTTGCAACATAACGAGCATTCATATCTAGGATATCTATGTTCTGTGCTTCACAAGAAGAATTCACCTTCGTAAGCAAAGAATCTCATCCATCATCTCTTAATTCTTGGATGAGTGCTTTAGTGGAAGAAACAAGATTCATGGCATTTATGATGTCTTGGGATTGACATTGCAAAGCTTGACAAAGATCATTAGTGATCTCCATAAGTTCTTTCATAAGAATTAAGATAAAGACAAATTCATATGAAGTCATTGCCTCATAAGCTGCATCAGCATCTCCTCGTTGAGAATAAGTAGTTTCATTATCAATTATATTAATTAGAACTGTGCATGTTGCACTAAACATATTTACCAAGCTTGTAATTGATTTCAAATGAGAACCCCAACAAGTATCACCAACATGTTGTAAGGTGCCAATTTGATTCATTCCTTTCCCAGTCTCAAGCTCATCAATTGTAATCATGTGCTCAATTTCAGCAACTTGAACATTTGTCAGTTCATCATTACGCTTGCATGAAGCACCAACAATATTGACAATAGAAGTCAATTTAGTGAAAAAATGGTGAACATATGAATAACTTCTCTTGATGATGCAATTAATGCCAATTGTAATCGATGTGCTAAACAATGAACATAGTAAGCATATGAGCAATCATTCAAAATCAAAGCTTGTAACCCATTCCATTCACCTCGCATGTTACTTGCACCATCGTATCCTTGTCCTCTAATATTTTGAATATTTAGTGAATTATGAGACAATATAGAATATATACCTTTTTTCAGAGTTAATGCCTCAGTGTCTGACACATGAACAAGCCTAAAAAAAAAGGCTCCTGAATAACACCTTCTTTGTCAACAAATCGCAACACTATAGCCATTTGCTCTCTCTTGAATTCATCACGCGCTTCATCAACAATTATACAAGACTTTGATTCCCCAATTTCTTCACAGATTGCTTTCTTCACTTTTGTAAGTTTACTGAAATCCCCACTCTAGAAACACAAAAAACTGAAACAAGATGAGGCTGCGGAGTTGGGGATGAGAAAGGTTGAGATTGAGAAACAAACAAAACCCATATAGTAAAAGCTCTTAAATTCATACCTTTTATGGTTTGTAATTGAAAACCCCTCTCTAAAACCCACAAGCCTGAAACAAGCTGAGCTCTGTGGGTTTGGGGGATGAAAGCTTGAGACGCAAGAGTGAACTTTTAACCACTTTGAGTCTTCTGACCGCTAACGATGTGTTGCTTAACTGTTTCCCTCTTTTCGGCCGGTTAGGCTAATTGAAGGAGTTTTTGGTCCTCTTTCTCTTAAGATGCGTAGGCATGCCACCACCAAACCACTTGATGGCTTGGATGGAAAGATCGTGTGAGTGTGTTTGCGCTTCTGAATCCTAAGCAAACGATTGATCGATCAAGCAAGGATCCTCCTCTTGGCCTAGGTTCTTTTTCTTCCTCGAGGTCAAGGATGATCGAGCTTTGTTATGGGCATATTTTATATTATATATTTGACCCTATTCTTAGTATATTTTGGTTGATATTTTGGAAGAATTTTGATACTTTGAATTATATTTCCAATATAGGACTTTCGACTTCCTCTAGAGCAAAACATAATCAAATGGACGAATTTTGGAGTAATTCTAGTTGGAGGACGTTCGTGAGTCACTTAGCTTGATTGTATCAAAATTTCAGATGTTTCTACCAATCGGTTATTTTCTGGTGATAAAATAAAGGAGTAGTGTGCTGTGCTGGAATAGTGACGTTTTGGCCCTTTATTGCGTTTTTGGAGCCCAAGATGACCTCGGATGGGTTCGTGGCCTTCTGAAGAAGTGTTCAGAACGTTTTTATCTTTAAAACAAACTATCTTGGGTCGGATTTGGAGGAGATTTGAGGCCAAAACGTGGCTGGGCAGATTGTGGACAGATTCTCCTAATCTAATTTGAATTTTATATCCTAGTATTATTTTATTTTACCTAGTTTCCTTTTGGGGATTAGGAGCTAGGTTTTAGGAGGTATTTAAGTTATGTTTCAGAGAATTTTAGGATCTCTCTTTTGGCTTGTGGAACGCGACTTTTGCTAGGATTTTTGAAGAACTTCTACTTCAAGGTGTTTTTATTCTTATTCATGGGAATGATATTTTCTTGGGTTTTAGTTATGATTATGCGTAACTAACTCTCTTTGCTAGGGTGAAGCCTTGAACCTTAGCATGAATATGTGATTTTTATTTAATTGATTATGATTGATTGCATGCATACTTTGAATTGTTAATCACTATTTTAAACTATCTAATTGTCTTAATGCTTGATCACCATTAGGATCTTTAGAAAAGTAATTGGATGCAATTTTGGTCGGAAGGTTCCCTGGAATTGACGCTGGCTTCTTGTGGTTAATATTTGTAATTTCACTTAAGATGAACACCACGTCTTAAGGGTTGCATGGTTTTTCAAAGGGTTTTCACAAAACTTAATGAGTCTTTCATGTTCATATTTGATCCGAACGTCCGGACGGGTTGCATGTTAGATATACGTTCTATGTTGGAGGTTCCAAGTAGAATATAAATTAGGAAAATCTAACTTTCAAAGTGGCATGTGCAAGTCATAAGTAATTGGTAAAAATTCATAGGATTGTTAGGTGACGGTGAAACCCTAATGCTTTTATAAATTGGTTCTTAAAACTTGCTTTTCTTCAATTTCCCAACTTTCCGATTTCTTTTATTGTTAATTTAATCTTTTCAAATTTATAAATTTCAAATCTTTGATAAAATCTATCTTAATTATTAACTAAGAATTAGTTTAATTACAAATTAGTCAAACAATCTTTGGGGACAACGACCTTGCATGAGCATCTATACTACAATATCCTTGTATTCTTGCAAGTATTTTAAGTGATTCTAACCCTGTTTGCGCAGGTACTAAAAATCCTATCATTTTGTATGACTATTTTTAGGATTTTTGTGATAAGTGCAGTGAGTGTAAATGCAGTAAACGAAATGACAAGAATGTAAATGAGATAAAATAGATGACATAAATGTAAATGCGATAAATTAGATTAAAGCGATAAAGACTTGAATTAAACTTGAATGTAAAGACAATTGAAATTAAATTGCAAGAAAGTAAGCTTACACTAGGAAAACGAAGAACTTGGATAATCTGAAGAGCTTGAAAGATAAAATCCTAGACTATGAATTGAAATGTACATGATAAAAAGATAGATTTTGTGTGTTCAGTCGGAGGTCATTTTCTCTTCTTCTGACGACCAATTTATAGAGCTTCCTTCAACTCACAAGATTTGGCCATTAAATGTCCACAACTAATTCTGGCTTGAAAATCCTTCCAATATTAATGTCTTCCAGAGCTCTAGGCATGAACTGCCCAAGATGTCATTGGGATTGTGAAAACTCTCCCCTTGATATAAGGTGCAATGAATCTTGGTAGGCTACAAGTCTTCCCATCTTTGAATTCCACCACTTGCAAGGAGGCTTCGACTTGGTTAAGACTCCCACCAACGTTAAGTGGTATGTGAACTCCAAATATTTGGATATCGGCCGCATGATTGATAGCTGCATATTCCAATAATTGTTGGTTGATCCTCATCTGAGCCATGTGCTGGCCGCTAGTCCACAAAGGCCTTAGCTTTGCCTTTGAATTTTATATGTATATATATTTGTTTACTTCCAACTGTGTCTACCGCATGGGCTCCCCACTCAACCAGACCTCTTAGCCTTTTATTTGATATCGCATGAAGCCATCTTGGTATGTTGGTCTGGCGTTGGCAGCATATGGCATTAGGCTTTGATTAATTTTATATATATATATATATTAAGACATAGAGCTTTTCAGCCCATTTTTGCATGTCACCAAGACTTAGGCCGCACAATTGCATTTGCTTTCTTATATATATATATATATATATATATATATATGCAATTAGATTCTCGACTCGCAAACTCTTCAGTTAATTTGTAGATCCCCAAAGCCTGCAGCCACATATTTGCAAACCCTTCAGTCGCATATATATATATATATATATATATATATATATATACAATGGCGGACCCAGGAATTTATATAGGGGTAGGCTAAGTTTTTTTTTATTTATATTTTTTTATAGAGGAGATATATTATAAGCCTCTTTTTTCTTGAACAAAAATGTAAATAAAATTTTACAAATCTAACAAAGCCATATTACAAGCAAATATAACACAAAGAAGTACAAAATATAAATAAATACCAAACAATCTCAAAAATGTTCTTGTACAAAACCATCCTTATCAACAAAGCTTAAAATAATGGTCATTTGCTCTCTATTAGAGGCATCTTTTGCTTCATCAACAAGAATACAATAAGTTGATTCCCCAAAAATACTAGACACCAAAAATCATATATGCTAATTAATAATTCAAGTTGCAAAAATAAAACATATATCAACAATCTCCAAAAGTTTTCACTCAAACCCTAAATCATAAAAACTTAACAACAACAATTAACAACAACAATATATATATATATATATATATATATATATATATATATAAAATATTTAAAAAAAAAGAAAAACTTACCAAGATTGAAGAACCCACTCAAGATAGGTTGGTACAAATTTTTAGAGGAGGAGAGCTATTTCCTCTAGGCTCTCAAGGTTCAAATATGGCGTTTTGGGTGGCTAGAAGAATTTTTTTTATGTTTTCTCTATGTGGGTGTAGCCCAATATCAGTATGATTAAAAAAGCTCAAGTTGATAGAGCCTTAGCGTGAATTCTGCTTCTAATCAAATTTATATAGGATTGGATTGGATTGACGTTTATTATTTCCTTACTTAGATTGGGCTATTATTTACTTTACTTAGATTGGGCTATTATTAATTTATTAATAAATAAAAAAACAATGCATGTATGGGTTATATTTATTTAGTGCAATGGGCTAATATTTATTTGGTTAAAAATAAACCTATAATAATAAGACCATATTTAATATTTTATAAATGTTCCCCTAGGCTGGAGCCCACTCCAGCCTAGGCTTAGGTTCGCCTTTGCCCGTAATGCATATGCCTCTGACTCTGGCCATACTAGCTGCACATTGGATCCAATTTCCTAAAATACAAGATGAAATAACGTAAACACATATACTACCACGTATTTGCACAATCATATTGGTTTTTACACAACTAGTCAACCAGGCACATTACAAAATTTACGAAGTACATGCGCATAGGGATTACTGATCATAGGCTTTAACATCATCAAACCAATATGACAAATTTTGTGCAAATACCTGTTAATGCAATGATTTTGTGAATTACAAGAAATAGCATGTGTTTTATTTATGGATCCAAACTCCAATCAATGGTTGATGCATGAGTGAGTGTGAGTGCAATCTGGGCAAGTTCTGCACTTCACACACATGACAATTATTGTCATCTCATACACAATACTAAATAAATAAATAAATAAGAAAGATGGTGGAAGGAAGCAAAGCAAAGCATTTGCTCTGCTATCTGCTTGCTACGCCATTGCCACATCCTTCTTTCTTTCTAGCTTTTTCTTCAATCAGTCACTATGGTCATGGACCAACCTTTATTTCAAATGCTTTGCACTTTTATTCATGAGTTTATTATTATATGTTCTCATTTTTCACAAGAAAATTTACTAACAAAGGAAATAATATTTATTTAAAAATATATATATATTCTAGCGCTAGAGAGATAATCTGCCCTCTGCACTGCTTCAAATGTGGAAGGTTTTGAGGGCCTCCTCCAATTCAACACCATTATCTTATTCATATCATTATTGACATGTTATTGACTTGATTTTCATTCGATTTTTTTTACATATACCCAATCAAAAATTAACATGCAAGTGAAGCACAAACAAGAGATGCCAAATCCAACAACATTGACGGTACAAATTGGGGAAAACCGTTACTCTAACCCTAAACTCAAATTCCATAAATTATTCACCAAATGATGGATATTGAATAGTCGCAGGGTGTCTGGGTCTTTGTGCGGCTTTGCTCCACAAATGGAACCTATTACTTCCAACGAATATGGCTTTGCTCCTTCCCCTTCCACTGCTTCGCCCCTTCACTGTTTCGGAATCCATGCCTTTGCCCCTTCCACTCAAAGTAAATACTTTTTCAGGGTTTAGAGAACGGAGCTGTATTCAACCGTTGCCTTCAACTATCGTTAAGAGTGGCCTTCAACCGTCGTTTGTTCAGAGCTACGGGTTTCTCAAAGCTTAGTGGTTTCTCAGAGCTATGAGTTTCAGTTATTAGAGCTATGGGTTTTTTCTGTTCAAACTTCAAACTTGCTTTTTTTTTTTTACCAACTTCAATGCTGGGTATTAAATTCTGATTTGGGTTCCTCTCCTACCCGATTGTAAAACTTTATCTCAATTCTCCCTAACCCTTGGATTGATCTGATGGCCATAAAGCGAGCCCCTTATAACTCACCCCTTATAAGTTGCCCCTCATTATAGTCTCAGCGTATAACTTGCTTCCTTAACCTTTACTAGTTGTAATGGCCCGTCAGCCCATCATCATTGCAACGGGCCTCTTTCGAGTCCAATTTCCCCTTTTCTAAGCTCCGTCAGTGTATTGTTGGCCAATTCCCTGATATTTTAAACATCTAGGGCTAGTGATTGACTAGCACGGTACTGGCTGGCACTTGTTTGTAAGATTTCTGAGTTTATTCTTGATGAGATCTCGTTCTCTAGTTTTTTATTGGTTTCAAAGTGCATGGTGTGATTGCACTTATACGTTTGTTTCTCTGTTTCTCTCGTGTTCATGTTTTGTCTCCCTTTAAATGGTAAGGCTATAATTTTAGTCCACATTATTAAACAACATAATGTATAATTGATATCTCATGTGTGTACATATATATGGGAGACGAGCACATGTGGGACTCATCTTAGCAAAATCTGTATGGCATATATTTGGGCCAAGGCCCAAGCCGTCTGTTTTGTCCCGAAAAGGCGGGTACCAATTGAAAGCTCTAATCCGCGTTTTGTTGCAAAACGGGTCTGGTTTGCCTGCACCCTCGTCTCCCTTATCTTCCACCTTGAAATGCCGTTCTTTCACCTGTAAGTTGGCTCTTCTCTGTCTCTCTGTCTCTTTCTTTCTAGAAGATTAACGCATTTCTTGAAAGCGGGTTCCTCCACATTATGTTTCTCTTCTTGCCCATTTTCTCAATCACCTCCAAAAATTGAGACTTAAAAATAAATTAGAGGAAAAGCAAAGATTGTGAATGCTTCAGTCTAGTTTTATAATTTTCCTGTTTTGTATTCTTAATTGATTTTTCCCTTATAAAAATGAAAAATGAAAGCAAAGAAAAAAGGGGGAGGGGGGTTATATCTTCAGTAAGTGGCAGTTTCATGAATCAAAATTTGTACTTTATCTGACCTCAGTGCAGATTTGGTGTGTGCTATATAATTGGATATATATGCAAATGTCAGAAATACGCATCAGAAATGAGGTTTCCTAAGTGATATTAGTGGTGACATATGCAATACTGATAATTGAAAAGAGTTGTCAATGTTCAAAGGATTGTTCTACTGCTAGCATGAAGATTTGAGTTCAAATCCCTAGTGCGGCTGGTTCTATTTAGCAATTTGCATACTTGCTGAGTAGCTGACAATGCTTAGGGTGGGGAATTGTCGCACAGTTGTTGTTTTTACATGTCATCAAACTGAGTTGTTACCAGTACAGTTACTCTATGAGTAAAGTTGCTGCTCAGGTTTCTGTTCCTCATTTCGACAACACTTCTACGATGGAAATGTAATAAAATACCAACCATGTTGGCATTCTGGTGAAGTTCTTGGACAAATGGTCTCGCATGTAGTTAGCATATGTCCCTTGTATGCATGATAATTTGCTTGGACGATTTAAAAGTCCATGCATATGGAGGGTTTGCATCATATTGTGGTAGAGTTATTTCTCTCCTGCATGTATGGGGCATTTATTATTAAGTGATTTATATAAACATATGTATGTTGGCATTGATATATAGGTTGATAATTTTAATAAATGAAATCGGCTTCAGATTGATCTGGAATTTGTATAACCGCCGTCCTGATATCACATTTTTGAGTTTCTGTCAGGAGATTGACTGCTCCACACTCAACTCTCCATCATGTTCCGCTGTTTGGTTATGTGGTGGAACCCACTCACTTCCCACAGAACACACATCATTTGAATTATCATTTACCTGTTTTGAAGAATTGGCCTCCCTTGTATGCTTTTGTTCATTCATTCCCTAGATTTCATTCTTTGGGAGGCATGCACATCAGTGCTGACATGGCTGAGAAATTTGATATTCTCAACGTCTGCCATTCTATACTTGGCATGAATTCATATGAGAAGCAAAGCTCGATCAGGGAGGTTCAATCAATGCATCATACTGACTCTCCAGACAGTATTAGCAAGGAAGAGAAGGAAAGGCAGAGACGAAAAAAAATAGGACTAGCCAACAAAGGGAGAGTACCATGGAACAAAGGCAGGAAACATAGTTCGGGTAACTAGAGATAGTGTAATTTTTTTTTATTGGATTTTAAATCTCATACATTTGGTTGAATCTAAAGTTGTGATCTTCCACGTAATGCAGAGACTTGTGAGCGAATCAAACAGAGAACAATAGAAGCCTTAAAAGACCCCAAGGTGAAGTCATGTAAGATTCAATAAGTTTTATGATATTTTCTTCATGATATGGGTGTTTTTGAATTAGAATGTAAGTGTTTATATCAAAAGGTGCAATAACAGAATTGTTTTGAAAATGGTTGGAAGTTTGTCAATTATATTTTTGGATTTCCCTTTTCAGTTAAAAGCACTACACAACTCATGTAAGGAGAAAAGAAAAAGGCTCTCATTTTTCAATCAACTGTTTTTTTTAATTAAAAACCAGCTCTTCGTTCACCCTCAATTGGTTTCAGGTTAGAAAGAAGATGTCTGAGCATCCCCGGCCTCATAGGTACACTCACATTCTTTGTCAGATATAATTAATTAGCTGTGAAACATAAGAACTTTGTTTTTCTGTGACAGAAACAAAAGAACTTTATAAATTAATTAGCTGGGTTGTCATTTTCAAATACCAAGAGATAGGTTTATGCTTTGACTGAGTGGAAAGTAAATTGTAGTTTACAACCCAATGTCAAGTTAGTTATATGCACAGAGATGGAAAGAAAGACAAATGCTGTGATTGATGCCTATTTGATGACTCTCAAAATGATTACATGTACGGAAGTCGGGAACTTAATGCTGTAAACTTGTCTGGAGGCACCTTTAAGATTGAACGAGTTCTAACAGTCGCTTCTTGTTAAAATGGTTATTAGCCCTGTATGGGCCATTGAATAATGTTTGCGTAATCGTAAGAAGTTCGGTGATATAATGTAAAGGAAATCGAGCGCCCTAAACTATATGTTTATTTCTTTCTCGAATTCTCCCGTGAGAATAGTTTGGCAAGTTAATCAATCATTCATCAAAGGAAGAGGGGAATAAATAAACTTGTGAAACCCCTTAAATGGGCCTCAGATTGTATTATGAACTTTGGATATCTATTTGTAAGCTTTATCTTCCTTGCCTTTTTTGGGAGGGAGGGAGAGAGATAACTTAGTTTAAGGTTTTTTAGGCCTGCTGAACAAGTAAACGTGATTTTTTTGATTTCATGAACATAATGTGACCAGTAGAAGACAATAGTTGAAGGTTGCTGCGCATCTTTGATGAAAGATACATTTTCTATTTTAGTCTCTTTTTTTTTCTTTGTTTAATGTTATTTCCTGCTCTGAGTGACTGAGTCCAAGGCAAAAAATTTGACAAAAAAATGGACTGTTATGTAGTGCCGAGTCCAAGGCAAAAATGTGTTCTTCACTTAGACGTGTTTGGGGACAGCGTTTAAAATGGAAACAGTTAAGGGAGAAATTATTTCTGTCATGGGTTGAAAGCATAGCAGAGGTGGCTAAGAAAGGTGGTAGCAGACAGCAAGAGCTCTGTTGGGATAGCTATGAGAAGATAAAGCAAAAATTACATCTCCAAGAGCTTCGGCTGGCTGCTGAAAAGGAAAAGGAAAAGGCGAAGGAGAGGGCAAAGAAAAGGGCAATGACAGCAGAACAAGTTAAAGAAAAAAATATGGCAAGGATTGCTCGTGAGAGGAGAAAAGATGGAGAAGTCTATGAAGATACTGAAGAGTTGACAGTTCTTCAAGGGCGGAATTGTAAGCAGAGATTAATGACGGTAATTGCTCAGTAGCCAAGACAATACTAAATTATAGCTAGAAGCAATTATGTAGTTCACCATATATAAATTAGAAATACATGACATATCATATCACTCACAAACTTAGCATAAATAAATAGTATCGCTAAGCATACAATGTTAAGTTCATGAGTAGGTCACAGAGAAGTGAGTTTTGGAGGGGGAGGAGGACTATTCAAATTACAGATGAAATCTGTTTAACATTGCACCATAATGGTTTGATATATGTAAAGAAACTGACGGTGGATAGAAAAAAAGGGTAATTATTGCTTTTCATATTTGAGACAGGGCTAAGGTTAAAATCTTGTATATTGCAAAATTATTTTCCTGATTCATAAACCAGCTTGCAAAATCTCTTCTTCTTGAGGCCAATTTGAAATCCGCACTATCTCACCCTCTGTTCTTGATCTCTTGGCTTTAAACATTTAGGGAACCTTGCTAGATCAGCATATTAATTATTTTCCTTCATATTTTCTAATCTGTTGTTTTTAAATGGCATCACCTTTTCCAATGTTGTTTGTTTGAGTGTGTTACTGAATTCTCTTTCTTCTAAATAGTTTGAAAGAAAAACTTCAACAAATGGACAAGCTGCTGCTCGAGGGGGCATAGTTATGTCGCATATCTCAGCTTTTGAGAAACTGGATCTAGAGCTTATAAAGAGAGAAAAAATGCAGAAAGAATTTTCATTCGCAGACCAGATCAGAGCTGCCAAAAACAAAAGAATGGAATTAACTATGGAAGCCTCATCCTCTGTTCATGCAGCCAACAAGAAACCAGGGAAGTATGCTTAAATTTCCACATTCCTAGCAGCAGTTGAAATAGAGGTAAGAGGTGTATGGAGGGCAACTTTTTTTCTTCTTTAAAGAGGGACAATTTGCTTGTTTTTCTGTAGCTTAGTGTTCATTTGTTGATGGTTTGTAGGAAGAGAAACTGTCACTCTTGGACGCATTTTTCCAACTAGTTGCAAGTGTCCAGTCATTTGTTTTCAGGGCTTCATTCCAATGTTATATGGAAGAGGTCCATCTGGTTACAGTGCAGCGTTTTTATGTGAAAAATTTGTTAGGTGAATTTGTCATGACCGGAAATTATATCATCCGCTTTCAAGCACAGGAAATATCTGATTTGCCTTGCCAATATCCATGCTGGTTGTGATATTGATTTTAGACAGTCGAGTTAAATTGCAAATGTCTTACAACTTGTTTATTGCAGAGTTGTTATAAGCTGTATAGGATGTGTCATGATTTTTTTAACAGTAGTAAAAAACCTCACGGATTTGGTTCTTCTCTTTTAGTTTGTAAACAATTTTATTGTTCTGCAGGGGTTGTGTGATGGATTCAAACTCCACACCATAGAGCCCCATGGTTTTGTAAGTTAGACATGGAAGAAAGAAAACCATAAGTTGTGAGATTCGTAGTTTGTTTTCTCCGAAATAAATTGGACAGCAGCATCATATATTTTCTTTTCTTTTCTTCAAATCTATCAGAAACAGTTACTGAGGAGTTCATAACGATGTTGTAGATTTTTTCCTGCAGCTGAACTGGGTTATGGTATTGTATTTTCACTTGTCTGCATGTTTAGGGTTTCTTTTACCCCATAACTTTATGAACCGAATAACATATATCCTTTAAATTTGAGTCGGGCTACTTTGAAAGGAAGAAAGACCGAACAACATATATCCTTTAAATTTGAGTCCGGCTACTTTGAAAGGAAGAAAGAAAAAAAAGGGAAAAGCAAACTGAAAATGCAAAATAAAAAATTACAATATTAATAATATATATCTAGTCTCTAAGCCTTCTTTTCATCGTGTTGATGCAGATTGTTATGATCACATAGAGCCTATCTTGTAGATTGTCTATGAATTGAAACTACGCATATCTCCATGTGTTGTTAATAACTAAAGAACCACAGACTACCCAAAATCCTACTATGAACCCCAACACAGCAAAAATATATAACCATGGAAGTTGATGATGCCCATTGCCCTCGTCTTTGTTGTTCTTGTTATCTGCATCCATGTCCTTATTTGGTATGCACTCATTTAGAAGTGGGGCACCACAAAGTTTTAGATTCCCCTCAAAGGCAGAAGCGTCGAAGCTGTGGAGCTGGGTGCCTGTTGGTATTGGACCTTCAAGATTATTGTAGGAGACATTAAATTCTCTCAAGAAATTAAGGTTCACCAATGATGATGGGATTATTCCAAACAAGTGATTCATGAAGAGGTTCAAAACCTCTAAAATTTTTTAGGTTAGATATTTGGTCTGGAATGACCCCAGAGAAGTTGTTAGAGTGAAGATCCAACTTCTGGAGAAGCTGCAATTGGCCAATCTCAGCAGGTATATAACCACTAATGTTATTGTTAGATACGTCTATCATTGCTGGAAAAGAAGACAATTTTTTTGGTAGAAAAGGTTGATTTGCACCATTTAATTTGCTGAAGACAGGCAATTCAAATTCATACTGGTCTTCTGCTTGAGATGCAATATTAGGTTCATAAATCAACCTTGGTAGTCTACAAAGTTGCTTTGGAAATTCACCTGAAATTTGGTTGTTTGACAAGCCTATATAAAACAGTCTAGGAAGAGTCCCCAACCAACTTGGAATTGGCCCTGTGATTTGATTACTACCCATAAGCAATATCTCTAAATTCTTGAGCTTTGATAACCATGCAGGTATTTGACCAATGAGGCCACAATGACCCAAACTGAAGAGTTGAAGATTTTGGAATCCGTCAAAATCAACCATGTCATCATCAAATGGCATTCCCCCATCTTCAAAGGCACCAGTAAGCTTGAGTGCGTGAAGACTTTTGCAACTCATCAATATCTTCATTGCCCCTGTGAGGTTGGTGAATCGGTTGTAACCAAGCGAGAGGAAGGACAAGGATTTCAATGAAAGAATCTCAGCTTCTATTTGTCCCTCTAGATGATTTCTACCCAATGCAATGGCTTTTAGGGACTTACATGAGTAAAGGCTTGCTGGAACCGTACCAGTGAAGTTATTGTTCCTTAGATCCAGTTTAGTAAGTTGACTAAGTTTGGAGAAATCAAGAATGGAGATATCACCTTCCAAGTTGTTGGATCCCAAACGTAGTTCCACAAGGTTTGTGCAATTCATCAATGATGGGGGCAAAGCACCTTCTAAATTGTTCAAATCAAGGGTCACGAATTTCAACTTGGAGAGCTTCCCCAAATTGGGAGGAAGCTCCCCGCCAAAATGATTAAAGTAGAGGTCAAGGATTGCAAGGTTGGTGAGGTTGGCAATTCTATCACTAATGGCTCCATGTAGTGAATTGAGAGGTAATGAAATTTCTTCAAGTTTGGTAGCATTATAGATATCTTCTGGAAGTAATCCAGAGAGGTTGTTATGACTGGCACGAAAAACCTGCAATTTGGAACACTTTCCTAGCCCAGGAGCAAGGTTGCCACTGAATAGATTGGAAGAAAAATCCAATAGCCTAAGGGAGGGAGAAGAATGGAGACAAATAGAGGACGGAACATACCCGGTGAAGGTATTGTTGCTGACATTGAAACTTTTCAAGTTGCTAGCTTGTTGGAAGAATGAAGATGGAATTGCACCAAAGAAGCGATTACTGGACAAATCGAATATCCGGATATTGCTGGATGGTAGAGAAAGTGGTAGCTCTCCAGAAAGACGGTTATAGCTCAAATCAAGGATCTCAAGTCGATTCAAAGACAAGAAGAACTGAGTTTCAAGTGAACCATATAGTGAATTGTGGGAAAGGTTCAAGTGGGTGAGATGTGTGAGATTTCTAAGTGAAGAGGGAGGGATACCTCCTTTGAGCCCTTTGGAAGGCAAGAGCAAACGGGTGACCGAACCATCTTGATCACAAGTGATGCCCTTCCAGTGACAACAATCAAGGGATGTCCAATTTAAAGGAGGAGAAGATAGAGTGGAGGCAAAGGACAGGAGGGAGCTGCGTTCAGTTGGTTTGTAGGCATGTATATTTGTAGATATCATGTAAGGGAACAAGAGGAAGAGAAGGAAGGCATGAGCCATTAGGCTATAAGGCTGCACTAGCATGTTGCTTTGTGTATGTGGTTGCTCACTGCAGGTATTTATATATCCATGCTTGAAAACGATGCAAATTTAAAGTCCACAACTCCTTCAAAGTACTCAAAGTTGTTGCCTGACATATGGTGATAATTCTTCATGGAATTTGGAAGACATATTGTGTTATTTTTCTTGCCAGACAGTGCCAGTCAAGCCTGATCCAACATTATACATTGACGTCCTATCCATTTTCAAAGTTGTTTTCAAAAAATCTCACAGATGTAGTTAATGCGTTTTCAGATTTGGATGGAAACCTCACAAAGTACTCAAAGTTGTTGCTGTGTTATATGTGATAAACAGAGTCCTTGTTGAATTCAAACTGGAATATGTTTTGACTATTTCCTTTTATTTTTAAGGCGGCTGATAACTGATACCAACTCATCTTCCATGTTACTCACTCAAAGTCCAAGTTCAAAGTTGTTTTTCTTGTTGATGATTCTTCTAAGAAAATTCAAAATTGGAGGATAGTCATTCTTTCCAAGTTGTTTGCCCCACAAGAAGGCAACTACTATAATAAAATATTGATAGCAATAATGTTCAAGTTGACAACTACTTGCTAAATATATTGATAGCAATAAAATGAGTCGTGGAGAATGACTATAGGAGACGGGCGTTTGGACACAAGCACTGAGAGAGAAAATGATACATATAATTGCTTTTTGGGTTTTGTCTAGATTGTTTAATTGATTGAGGGAGGACCAATCGATGAAAACGTTTGGGAGGGGGGGCGGGCGGGGAGAGAGAGAGAGAGAGAGATATATATAATATTTGACTCCAATTACTTTGAAAAACCACCAGAATTTAACATATAGGCTGCTTCATGATGGGCTTTGCCCTGTTTTTCAATGAAATGGGAGTAAAAAGAGCGGATACTTGATTTGGTACTGACATGCCCCTAGAGTTTTTCAAATGCATCTATTTTTCTAACTTAACAATGTGGCTCAAGTACGACCTCTTCATAAATTGCCAAAGACAGAAAGGCTACTAATAACTCTTGAATTTTCTTTCTTATCTTGAGTGGTGCAGTGGCTGCTTCATCCGATCATTCACAACTGGAGCAATTTCCCTTCCCTTTGGGCAGTGATTAGTTTTACAGATACTTCATATTGGTAACATATGTTATCTTAGAGATACTAATTAATGTATTAACAGACAAGTGAGAGAGTAGTTCTTATCATTTTTGTGCGGGATATAACTCATGCTCCCATACACAAATATGTCCCTAGCATGAGCTCCTCCACTCCAAAATGAAATTCTGAATGTCTTCATTGGCTTAAAAGCCCACCTACATATGTATGTGTTTCTTCCTCATGTGTATAGACAAATTCCACACATTTTTGTCAGCGTATGAAATGCATGATCAGTTAGGATATCAAATATTTTGATGATAAATGATTCAAGGCATGAGGGCGCTTACCATACGCTCCTTAATATCAACAAGCAATGAACCAAGTTAAAAAGACATGAAAGCAAATGGCGACCTCAATATTCAAACATAATTAACCTTTGAGCCCCACTTGCCAAAGCACAGAGCAAGGGAATTCCAATCCAAAACATAGACATAGACATCAATCCTTCACAATTGACAACCGTATTACATGAATATGCATCAGTTTTCATATCTTTGGACTGAGTATGCAAAATAAAAAGTACAATATTAATAATATATATCTAGCCTCTAAGCCTTTTTTTTCATCGTGTTGATGCGCACTGTTACCATCATATAGACCCTATCTTGTAGATTGTGTATGAATCGAAAATATGCGTATCTCCATGTCTTGTTAATAATTAAAGAACCACATACTCTCCAAAATCCCACTATGAACCCCAACGCAATGAAAATATAAAACCATGGAAGTTGATGAAGCCCATTGTGCACGTCCTTGTTGTTCTTGTTATCTGCATCAATGCCCTTATTTGATTCGCACTTTGGAAGTGGCGCACCACAAAGTTTTGGGTTCCCCTCAAACGCAGAAGCTTCGAAGCTTTGGAGCTGGGTGCCTGTTGGTATCGATCCTTCGAGGTTATTATATGAGACATTAAATTCTTTTAAGAAATTAAGGCTCGCCAATGATGATGGGATGTGAAGGGAAAAGAAAAGGTGAAATGGGAAAAATGAGAGAATTAATTAAAAATAATTAAAAAAATAAAATGCTTTTAAAATTTTGGTCTGAATGCATAAATATTTAAATAAATAAAACTTAATTTGAGAAATCTAGTTCATCTCAATGCTTGAAAGTTATAAATTTCATAGACCAAAAGTTGTGTAATAACTTGTGCACTCTTGCTTTTGTTTTATGTTTTCCCCTTCCCTTTTCTTGCAGGATGGTGCATTCTCTCCCGATTTTTGACTTTATTTTCGTCTTATTTTTTTTAGTGAAACGTGTGACTCCAAAGATTTTAGCCTAACTTTATAATGTTGGTCCTTTTTCCCACAAACACTCCTTTTGGTGATTTCGGAGAATCAAATTGCTCTGCGTAGTGAGGAGGTCGCTAGATCAACACCAATGCCCCGATTGGATCTTCTTGGCTCGCGAGGAGGATTCTCTCAACTTCTGAACAAAATTGAAAGTTAAATCAGGTTGATAGGAGCGGGCGTGCCTGGGCCAAGCCCTGTCGGTTTGCTCCTATTCTGTCTTGATTCAGGGAATCGCGTAGGCGTGCCACTATTGGTTATGAGACCAGCCCAATAGACCTAGTGTGAGTAGTGTAGTGTGTTGATTTGTTGCATTTGCTCTTGTTCTGGACCTCTGCTCAAGCCATTGTGCTCCAAGGGGGGTGCTAGCCTGGATGAGTTCTTTTCTATGCCTCAACTAAGAGGACTTCAATATTCTTTCATTCGTGTGTATCAGTTTGACAGATATAAGCAATGCCTAATCAAACAAGGAGGAAACCAAGATCGTGGTTACTGTACCCTGTTCGGGTTTAGAAACCTAGTTCAAATTCAAACAGCCCTCAGACAGGGTCAATATTCCAATCAATTTATGCCTAATAAGGTAATTCGGGCATGAATCAACCTTCTATTTTTGGACTAACATAGCCTTATTCGGGCCTAGACCTTTATTTTAGGTCCGAATGACGAATTTAAAATAGCGCGAGAGCGAGAAATTAAATTAATCTACCGAAACATTTATAATATATAAAAGCGATTAAATGACAAATGTTTAAACAATCAAAATAAATTCCATAATCTCTTTATCTAATTTTAACTTGACAACAAAAGGAAGATGAGAGTTATGAATTTATCCATTTAACTAATTCTAAATATAAATTACAAAGCAAGGAAGGACTGGAGATTTCTTTATCCAGTTGTCAACTGGTTATCTAGAAATTAAGCAGGCTGGTTTGAAAGATCTTGAGTTTTTTCAAGTGTTTTTGAGACGTTGTGTCTAGTTTGGAGAGAGAGTCCCCTTCTTCTGTGGCGGATGCTCTTTATTTATAAGCAAGGAGCAAGCTTCAATGATGAAAGCTGAAAGATGATATTTGGTTGCTATCCAAAGTCAACTGCTGATCTATTGATCTGGACCGGTTCATAGGCGGGACGATGGGAGGTTTTTGACAAAACTGCTGGTCCTTTGCGATAGTCCCCTAACTTGAGTCCTTTGTACCCAGAAGTTTGGTTGGCAATTCGGCTCCTTCTGGTTCCGATGGCTTTTGTCCAACTTGCTTCCTTGTTGGGCAAGAAGAAAGTCAAGTCGTCATTAATGGTGACAATCTTCTTCAGACCCTCACGTGGGTCAATGTGTTACGGTTACTGATCTTTTTAACTTTAGTGCGACTCAAAGGCTTGGGCTTCTTATCTTTGCGGGTTTTTATTAACTGCTTTTATCTATTGATGGCCCACTAAGCAAAAGGGTTCCTTTAGCTTTTAAAGAAAAGAAAAAGATATTGGGCATGGGCCTCAAAATACCTTCTTTTGAGAGATAGACCATTTTTGGTCCATTTACAAAATATGGTACAAACAAATTTTTTTGGGACGAAGTAGGTGAAGGGAGAAGAAAAAGTGAAACGGGAAAAAGGAGAGAATTAATTAAAAATAATTAATGAGAGAGGAAAGAAGATAATAATCTTAATTAAAATGCTTTAGAATTTTGGTCTGAATGCATAAACATTTAGATCAATAAAACTTTATTTGAGAAATCTAGTACATCCTCAATGCTTGAAAGTTATAAATTTCATAGACCAGAAGTTGTGTAATAACTCGTGCACTCTGGCTTTTGTTTATGTTCTCCCCTTCCCTTTTCTTGTAGGATGGCGCATTCTCTCCCGATTTTTGACGTTATTTTTGTCTAATTTTTTTTAGTGAAGCGTGTGACTCTAATGATTTAGCCTAACTTTATAATAGTAGAGATATCGTATATCATACGAATTAATTCGGAAATAGGAATTATGAATTGTTGGTGTGATCGGTCCTTACTAAGAATGATTGTATTACAACCATTTGAAAGTGAAAGAGCCAACTGTAGTCTGTAGGAGTAGGAATCTCACTTCAAGCAGCTTGCTGTTGTATGTGTGTGGTTGTATTCCGCATAAAACTATTGTTTAGTAAAAAAGATAAGAGCGAAGAGCTGTTGCCTATGCATTTATCATGATTAGGGATCAAATATTGTCTTTTTATTTTCTATTTTTAACACATTATAACAAGATTTACCGTCAATAGGTTGATGGAATCATGGAGGGAGGGACCCTTGAAAACATGAATATTCATTTTGTTTGTTCATTGATGTATGCATATGTATGTTGTATTCAAATATGACGTTATGTACAGGACTTGGATACGATTCTTTTATGTTTTTTTTTTTTTTTTTTGCTCAATTGTGTATTAAGTTTCTTGCAGAAATCAAAATTTTGGCAATAAGATTGTTGTCTTTATTTCAAATTAGTGGGAGGAAAAGGATAGCGGCATAGGTACTCTACCAGATGGATGTAGAGAAGCCTCAATTTTCCTATTAAGATTAAAGATCATATTTATAAGGCATAAAAAAGTCACTTATGGTCATGCAGTTTGCCGGATTTTTTCCTTTTCTCCATATGATTTTAATTCTGGTGATTTGGCTCATGTGGTTTGATATCCATCGTAATTTAGGGACTCGTCCAAATTTTCATCCTATTTCTTGATAGAACAAGCAATTTTGGATGGAATTGAACGGAAATTTGGACGTGTTCTTGAATTATAATGGATATCAAACTACATTGATCAAATTACCATAACTGAAATCACAAAGTGAAAAATTCAGCAAACTACATGGACCACAAGTGACATTTTCCTTATTTAGAACACATCATTTTTTGGACAAAAAATAGAGTGTATATCCACCAATTTTTTTTTGGTCAAAAGTGTGTATTCATATTCAGAACCCATAATTTTCTAGACAAAAAATAATAGAATTACCTATATGTAGCACATTGCAAAAAAATAAAAAATAAAAAGAAAAGGCAAATTGACTCCTTTTTTTTGGCATGTGAAAAATTACAATATTTGTGCGCTTATGTTCATTATTCTTGTAGTGGAAGTAGTACTTCTTGCTAGTAAAAAAGCTATCCCAAACTGAAAATCCATAACCCAAATACCATTGGCATGTCATGTTTCAAAGGCTTCACTTAATTCTGTATTTTTTTTCTTTAAGAAGGACAAACACCATTTGCATGAAGTCTGTTTGGGAGTGCATTTGAAATATCTAAAAGCGCTTTCAAACAATTAAAAATGCTTATGATTGTTTTTGGCATAAAAATTAAAAGTACTTATGAGTTATAAAATCGCATTATGAAGAAACAAAACAAAACTCTTAACAAAAATTTCGACACCCTTCTAATAAAAATACATCTAACAAAAATACTTATAAGCACAAAATACTTCCTACAGAAATAGTCCCAAACGACCTTTTATCGACTTCAACTTGTGTTGTCCTTGACTAGTAAGCGCTCCATAACTTTTTTTATTTTCTGAACCATTTGACACCAATATTCAATTTCCACGAAATTTCATACCTACCAAGTAAGATTTGACCCATCATCTTCCTATGTGCTGAAAAATTCTCATCTTAAAGACTCATCGGACCATTGAAGGTTCTACTCCCTAGTCCCTTTCAACCAGCGCTTCAAGGAACCTTCATACCGTGAACTTCAACCATATCAAAAGAAAAAAAAAATATTTAAAAATATTATTAGACTCTTCAAACTCTTAACTCATTATTCTATTACTCTTTGAGGCAGAGACGTTATGTAATCTGTCTTATAATAATGCATTCTGAAACTGAAATATAGGTCAGTGTACGGCAGCTCATCTTTTCTTAAGATTTTCCCACCAAATTCTTCCAATCTAGCAACAACTCAATCCGAGTGAAGGCATACATGTAGTTGTTTTTTTTAATGCCAATTTGTATAAATAAATAAGACTAAATTGTGACTTTGTCCATTTGTAAGCTTTTAAACAAGGGATCTCCATGCGGCATCTCTGTATAAACCTCTCTGTCTTTTGAGTTGTGCCCAGTTGAGCCAATATAACATTTATTTTGCCAAAAGAATGTCTAAGAATGTTGAGCAACACATTGTCAGCGGTCAGAAGACTCAGAGTGGTTAAAAAGTGTCACTCTTGCATCTCAAGCTTTCTCATCCCCTAGACCCACAGAGCTCAGCTTGTTTCAGTCTTGTGGGTTTTAGAGAGGGGTTTTCAATTACAAGCCGTAAAGGCCTCGTTTGGTTCACGGGAAAGGAAACTTGAGGATAAGAAATCAATTGCTTTCCCATGTTTGGTAAGTCAAGCATGGGAAATCGTTGTCTTGGACATGGGAAAGTAGGGGGGAAAGTGAAGCCATCCTCCCTCCTTGGGTTTTACTTTCCCTTCTCATGGGAAAGTAAGGCTAGCATTAAATACACCTTTTTATGACTAATTTGTCCTTACTAATAATTTATAATTATAGTTTTATCCAACAACTATTGGTATTCCTTTTTTATTTTGTAATTCATAACATATTTTTAATATGGGTAAAATTGGGAAACTAAACAAAATTAATTTTCCATTCCTACTCAAAACAAACATGGGAAAGGAAATAAATTAATATTCCCGGGTTACTTTCCTGGCATTACCAAACATGGGAAAGGAATCACCATTTCTTATCCCTTGGGAAATGACATGGGAAATGATTTCCCATCAAATTCATTTCATGAATCAAACGGGGCCAAAAGGCATAAAAAAATCACTTATGGTCAGTGGCAGATCCAAAAAATTTCATTCCGGGAGTCAACGTGTAAAATGTTGTAGGGGCTTTTTCGTTCCAGCAGCTTGACGAATGGGCCTGGGCTGCTGTAAAGAGCAAATGGCTGGAATCGCCCCTTGTGTCTGAGTTCAAGAATCAAACCCCAAGTGTGCTTCGAAAGGGCAGCGGAGCCTTAGGAAACACCCTGGTTATCTTCACCAACAAAAAGACAATTGCTTGCAGATAAATATTTAGGCTTGGCATGATAAGCTTGTGGCATGGGAGCTGAGCATTCGTGAGTTTAGCATGAGAGAGAGAAAGAGCTGTGATTTCCTATGAGAAACAGAGTTTTTAAGGCAAGGGAAGAGAGGATCTGACGAGGGCTTGGTCGAAAAGAGGGAGAAGGAGATAAGGAGAGGGCAATGGGTGGCTTAAGTGATTTTCCAACAGCTTGACGAAAGCTCTGTCAAGCACTGGAACAATTCTGCCAGGAGGGAAAATGGGGAAGAAGGAAGAATAGTGCACAAAATTGCTAGTTTTTGAAGATGAGAGGGAAGCTTGCTCTCTGGATGTGTGTTATGAGAGAGAGAGAGAGAGAGAGAGAGAGAGAGAGAGAGAGAGAGAGAGAGAGAGAGAGAGAGAGAGAGAGAGAGAGAGAGAGAGAGAGAGAGAGAGAGAGAGAGAGAGAGGGAGAGAGGGGAAGAAGATGGAAGAACAAAGCATGAAATTGAAGGATTCCAAAGGGGATGCTTGCCTTCGATTGATTCTCATGGTTGCTGGGAAGCTTGCAGCAACCAAGGTGAGTTGTCGTGCTGGGTAGAAAGTGCATCCTTTTATAGGCGCTGGAACACTCAATTTTATCAAGAAACCCTCTCCCCTTTTCCTTCACTTTCTTCCATTCCATCTTATTTGGTGAAACCTTCCAAGCCTGAGCATGTAGGCATGAAACTTTTTGGAGTTCCAAGACCTTCACACAACTGGACCTCTCCATGTGGGTGAGGAGCCACTCACTTTTTCTTCTTGTTTTCTCACCAAAGCTTGAAGAGGAAAGAATGGGTAAGGGTGCTGGTCAAAAGGTGATTCCATCAGCACATGGTTTTGCTTGGTTTTGGTGGTTTGGCTTCGATCTGGTTTTAAGAAAGGTGCTGGATATTTCCACGATGTGGGATATAAGACGCTGGGCTATTTTGTTTCTAGCAGCTGGAAGTTTTGGCTAATGTGGGATTTTTCAAGTGTTGTGGGCTATTAGGTTTTCTTAAGGTGATGGGCTACTAGGTTTTTCTCTCATGCTTACCCATATGTTTGGGCTCAAGGAATGGGCTTGAGTTTTGGTGCTCCCAAGTAGCCCAAAACTTCCACTCCTTGGACCATCAATGGGTCTCATGAATACTCATAACCATCCATACCACAACCCGCTCAGCAAGCCCCAGGCATTCGTGTGGCTTGGGCCCACTTAAGCTTGTAGCGTGGCGTGTTGCTTATTTGCTTGGCGTGGCATGTGTGCAAGCGCATATGACGAACTTTCGCGTGCCCAAATCTAGTTTCTTCTTGGTAAGGTATTGCATTGGGCCGAGAATTTATTTGGGCTGAACCGTGGAATTTTTGGGCCTCAACAAATGTTAAAAGAAATTCTATACAAAATAGACCCATCAAAATGAAACTATAATATTATAATTCATAGTTAATAGATAAAACCATACAAACTAACAAATACAATCTAATAAAAATCATACACAAAACCCTAATTTATTCAAACTAACCAAAATAAAATCCAACAACAACCAATCAAGAAAAAGAATATATATATATATATATATATATATATATATATATATATATATATATATATATAAACACAAAAATTAATCCAATTTACCAAGATACAATAGCATACAAACTAAAAAATACAATCTAATAAGAAAAACTAATTATTTTAATAGAAAAACCCTATGGTGGATTTCTGGGTTTGCAGGGGTCAATTGACCCCCTTGTTCCTATGTGGACCTACCACCGATGATTACAAATAAAGTATTCACCCTCATTATTATTATTTGTATTATTTTTATGAAACCTTGATGCTCACGCTGACACATCTCCAGTAGCAACGACTTGATTCTGGCTCGAAGGGGTAGTTGTTTCATGCTGGAACATTGTGGTTATATCTTCAATTACAGTACCCTCATTATTATTCTGCTCGTACAAAAGCTTGATTCCAAATTCCTTCGTCAACATTTCGAATTCATCTCTAACCGAAACACGTATTTCATCCCCACCCTCCAATTCATCGTTTGCGAATCGCCAATGACTAAGCCATAACATCTGTTCCTTCTCTTTTGGCAACCCTATTGTGACTGGCATATAGGTCCACTTAAGACCCTTGGTCTCATTACTGATGTGAAGAATGGGAATCCCCGAGTAAAATGTCAATCTCACATCACGAACCTTAACTTGTGCATACACAACACATGCATTTAGGCCTCGGATCTTCAAATTACGATGCGGAGGTATAGTTATAGACAGCTCAGAGTTACCCATGCTCGACTTGTAGCAGAACCAATCTGGAACCTCGCTCCCAAGAAGGAATATGCTAAATATACCACATTCATCGAGTCCCTGTTTCATGCATGTATGGAGAGATTTATATATGTTCAAATATTACAAGCCACAAAAAATAATCATCATTAAAAACTATACAATACATGAGAAAGAGAGAGAGAGAGAACCTGGAGAGGACCCTTCTTTCTTGTCAATGTCAAGCTATTGCGCATTTCAACTACTTCAGTGCTTCCTATGGATTCCAAATTGAACAGACCGATATCTTTGATCATTTCTATGTCGACGTTTTTGAACGGTCTCGTTTTGTACACGTTTTGAATTTCAACTAAATTCTCGCATCTGAAAACCCCATATCTAATTGTTTCTAACATGTTGGGTAAGTTTAGTAGTACTCTTTTCAATGAAGTACATCGAAATGCGCTCAAAACCTCTACACTTGGTGGGAGCTCGGGAATCATTTCGAGGTTTGTGCAATACTCCAACAAAAGTCTCTTGAGCTTACTAAGACCTTTCATGTTTACTGATAGGCTCAAAAATGGGTTTCCACTTAGATTCAAATACTCCAATGAGGATAGGCCACTAAGATCATTGGGAATTTCTAACAGATTGCAGTATGACATATTTAAGCTTTTTAAAAATTGTGGCAAACTTGCATTGGTAAGTTGGAGATTTTTTCTTGGCAATACCCATGATCGGATTGATTGCCACGATTTAACTGCAGATAGCAGACTGAGTTTCTTCATGTCACTAGGTGTAGAGTCTGACTGATTTTTAACGATCATACTGGCCGGCAGCACAAGATTTGAGCAACCAGAGAGAATAAGTTCCTGGAGAGATCGCAGCATACTAATTCTTATTGGAAGCTTCATGAGATTTTTGCAATCTTTTAGATTCAAGAAAACAAGTTTCTCCAAATCTCCAATGGATTCATCCACCTCTTTCAAATTTATGCAATCTTCAAGAATTAATCTCTCAAGGTTAGGGAATCCTGACAAGTCAGGGGTTGTCACAAGGCCATGTGAATGACTGAGATTTAAGATTTTCAATCTTGGAAGAAACTGTTTTAAAAAAGAAGTAATTAGTTTCTATAAATATATAGTCATCTTTAAATTTGTCTGTGTGTGTGTGAGAGAGAGAGAGACTGAGCGAGAGAGCTAGAGAGAGATTAGTAGCATACCCTAGTTCCCTTCCAACCATGTTGGAGGCTGCTGTTCCGCAAGTCCAGAGCAATTAGATTTTCCAAGTAAAAATTGGTTGGTATGGACTTTAAAGCGAATCCTCGCCAAGACAACCATATTAAATGTTTTGGCAAATCTTCATAGCCTCCACTGATTTTTACATTATCAAGCAGCAGGATTTCAAGATTATGCATCCTTCTAAATGCCTCTGTTTTGAAACCTATCTCATTTGATACAGGAAATGAATTTGTTGAAGAAGAACTAATTGACTGCCAGGAGAAGAAACCAAGCTGACGTCGGCTGCTTGAACAGTTTCCATCATAATCTTCAACATGGAATCTTTTTCTGTTACTTCCACTGGATATTATCTTAGAAGACTCATCTTTTATTAACATAGGAATGTTGAGCATGAGGCCCTTAATAGTTTCTGTACCCTGGTAACAAATAAGAACATTAGGTAAGTAACTTGTCACATGCACAACACAATTACGAATACATAGACATAAAACAAGATATTTCTTACAGTTAATTTTCTCAAAACATTAGAGGCATCTTTATTCTACACTCTAGTACGTTTTCCAGGATCCTTAGGCGATTCTTCGCGAATAATTCCCCTTCCCATGTCTTGAAGTAATTGGTGCATGGTTAACTTGTTGAATCCATCAATTATTAGCAGACATCTATCAACCAGATTTTGAATTACAATGTTTGCGGCAAACTCACATTCATCAAGGACTGTAGTTGAAAAATCCTTGTCTTTTCCTATGAAGAAACAAGCTATATGGAGGAACAGACGTTTGTCATGATCTTGCAGAGAATCGAAGCTTATTCTAAGAATCTTTTGAATTTCTCCTTCAGTAATCACATCCAAGTTCTGTAATGCATTTTTCCATACATCTGCAGCTTTTCCAAAGAGAGAAGATCCTAGAACTTTAAGAGCTAATGGAACCCTCCACAGTGTTGCACTACAGGTCTTGAAAGATTCATGTAACCTTTGCCAGGATGGGGTTGTCTAAAGGCATGCCAACTAAAAAGCTCAAGTGATTCATACTCATGCAACCCTTCCACCTTAAATATTGCACAATTCTCATGAGCCTTTAACAAATGTTCATGTCTAGTTGTTATGATTATTTTACTTCCTCGATGAAGCCATTCTCGCATTCCAAGAATTGCATTGAATTGTTCCAAGTTGTCCACATCATCAAGAGCAATAAGAACTCTTTTGCAACATATCGCCCGTTTGATCTTTGTTATTCCTTCATCCAAGCTGTATATTTTCTTTGCTTTCCCCTTTTGGAGATCTGAAAGAAGGTTCCTTTGCAAGTGAACCAAACCATTCGGAAGTTTTGAAGTTGCTCTAATATCTGCAAGAAAGCTGCTACCTTGAAATTTATTGAAATTTTGGTTATAAGCAGTCTTGGCAATGGTGGTCTTGCCAATTCCACCCATCCCACAGACTACAGCTACTCCAACATCAGTTGATCCATCTTCTAACCACATGTTTAGGCCTTTCACACGATCATCTATTCCAACTACATGGGGATCGACTCTTAATCTCCTATTCCATGTGTGATCCAGTTTATGTCCAATAACTTCAACTATTTCTTGGATAAACTGCAATTCGGACCTAGAAATTATTGATATCAAAATACACAAGGCACAATAAGTTATTTATTTTCAACAAAAATGAACTTATTTTTTATTATTTTTATTTTTATTTTATAGAAGAGAATTGATATTTATATCATAGGTTAAAATGAATGATATTAAGTAAATGAACTTTCAAAACAAAAGTGCTGCCCTCTAACAACTCCATGAGATTAAAGAAAAAGATTCACTATAATCTACTTTAAAAAGCATCCACGATAGAGTGCAAACCACCATTTTGGGAATGAAAAAGTACCGATCTCCTAAAACCATCCCTCCCAAATCTGCAACATCTCTGAGAGCTTTTCTCCACTTCTCCACCTCGTCCATCTCCTTGTTGAAGCGTTGTTGGTGTCTGGCAAATGCTTCTTCAAAAATTCCAGTCTGGTTCCTTACATGGGATGGATCCACATCATAGAAAATCGGCATAACCATGTGCTCATTAGTTTCTCTACGATCCATGATCGTCACTAGTTCATCCAGGCACCATCTCGAGGAAGCGTAGTCCTTGGAGAAGACAATGATGGATACTCGAGACTCTTGTATTGCTTTTTGAAGCTCTGCTGAAATATTTGCTCCTCTCTCGATTTCGTCATCATCTCTAAAAGTGTGGATCCCTGCCACCTCCAAAGCCCTGTAGAGGTGATCAGTAAATCCCTTGCGTGTATCTGTGCCCCTGAAGCTCAAGAATGCATCATAAGTGCACCGGTGGTTTGGGGATTTAGGGTTTGACATTTGGGAAAAAAAAATGCGCTAAAACAGATTTGGGGAAGGGGAGGTATCGGGCTGTCTGTTTAAACAGAGTCTGCGCCCTTTTTTTAATATAAAACCGGAGCAATAGTCTGCACCCCTTTGGGGACTTTCATCAAACACTTTGCAGGGGTCAATTTTCTACCCTTCTTCAATGGCAGATTTCAGAGGTTGCAGGGGTCACTTGACCACCCTTGCTTCATACCGTAAACTTCAACCATATCAAAAGAAAAAAAAAAATTATTTAAAAAAATTATTAGACTCTTCATACTCTTAACTCATTATTCTATTACTCTTTGAGGCAGAGACGTTATGCAATCTGCCTTATAATAATGCATTCGGAAACTGAAATATACGTCAGTATACGGCAGCTAATCTTTTCTTAAGATTTTCCCACCAAATTCTTCCAATCAGAGTGACGGCAACAACTCAATCAGAGTGACGGCATACATGTAGTTGTGTTTTTTTAATGCCAATTTGTATAAATAAATAAGACTAAATTGTGACTTTGTCCATTTGTAAGCTTTTAAACAAGGATCTCTATGCGGCATCTGTGTATAAACCTCTCTGTCTTTTGTAACGTTGGTTACAATTACAACAGATTTTAGCAGAAAAAGATTTCTTTTTGGTTTCTTCTGCAATTAGATCCAATTTGAGTTGTGCCCAATTGAGCCAATACAACATTTATTTTGCCAAAAGAATGTCTAAGAATGTTGAGCAACACATTGTCAGCGGTCAGAAGACTCAGAGTGGTTAAAAGTTCACTCTTGCGTCTCAAGCTTTCTCATCCCCCAGACCCACAGAGCTCAACTTGTTTCAGGCTTGTGGGTTTTAGAGAGGGGTTTTCAATTACAAACCATAAAAGGTATGAATTTAAGAGCTTTTACTATCTGGGTTTTGTTTGTTTCTCAATCTCAACCTTTCTCATCCCCAACTCCGCAGCCTCAGCTTGTTTCAGTTTTGTGTGTTTCTAGAGTGGGGATTTCAGTAAACTTACTAAAGTGAAGAAAGCAATCTGTGAAGAAATTGGGGAATCAAAGTTTTGTATAATTGTTGATGAAGCGCGTGATGAATTTAAGAGAGAGCAAATGGCTATAGTGTTGCGATTTGTTGACAAAGAAGGTTTTAATCAGGAGCCTCTTTTTGGGCTTGTTCATGTGTCAAACATTGAGGCATTAACTCTGAAAAAAGGTATATATTCTATATTGTCTCATAATTCTCTAAATATTCAAAATATTAGAGGACAAGGATACGTTGGTGCAAGTAACATGCGAGGTGAATGGAATGGGTTATAAGCTTTGATTTTGAATTATTGCTCATATGCTTACTATGTTCATTGTTTAGCACATCAATTACAATTGGCATTAATTGCATCATCAAGAGAAGTTATTCATATGTTCACCACTTTTTCACTAAATTGACTTCTATTATCAATATTTTTGGTGCTTCATGCAAGCGTAATGATGAACTGACAAATGTTCAAGTCGTTGAAATTGGGTACATGATTGCAATTGATGAGCTTGAGACTGGGAAAGGAATGAACCAAATTGGCACCTTACAACGTGTTGGTGATATTCGTTGGGGTTCTCATTTGAAATCAATTACAAGCTTGGTAAATATGTTTAGTGCAACATGCACAGTTCTAATTAATATAATTGATAACGGAACTACTTATTCTCAACGAGGAGATGCTGATGCAGCTTATGAGGCAATGACTTCATATGAATTTGTCTTTATCTTACATCTTATGAAAGAACTTAGAGCATTTCTAGCAATTGCCCCTTGCCAGGGCAGAGGGGGGGGCGCGGCTAGGGCAGCCACTATTCACGTGAATAATGGCTGCCCTTGCAAAAAGCAATGTTGGTTTCCAGCAGTTGCCCGGGCAAAGGGCAGACACTATTCATTTTTTTGGTTTTTTCACAAATTTGTTTACCTAAATAATTAATTTGGACAATATTTTAGGATAAGATTTTTGGGTTCCTACGTGCACTGGCGGACCCATAAATTTTTTAGCCGAGGTGCAATATTGACAAAGTATGAAAAATGATTTTTCGGAATAATCATTTTCTCAAGATAATTTTTGGCGGCTTTTGTTCCTTACACATCAAATAACAAAACTTGATTTTATGGGATTTTAGTATGAAGTATATATTGACTTAATGAGCCTTCATTTTTTGCCTAAATCGTATTTTGCACTAAAACCGATTTTTCATATTTTGATTTGGTGGGAATTTGATTTTCTAGTATTTTTATTTGAATCCAAATGGCGGGTACTTCCTTATTTACATTGTAAATTTAAGTAAATAGAGTAATATAAAAATAAATAAAAGTAAAAGGACAAAGACATTTACTTGAATGTTGAAAATGAAAATAAGGTGTTGAAAGTGAAGAGTTTTGGTAGGTATTTATAGAAAAAAAAAATTCAAAATTTTTGGGTATTTTTTAAAAAAAATTTTGATTTTTTTTGATTTTTTTTTTTGCACAAAAATTGGATGCCGTTGGATTGGAGGAAAAAATCATATCGGAGAGCCCAGGCACCGACACGTGGAAGCTAGCCGTTGGGGTACTGTAGCAGGCGCGTCAAACACGCTGACATCAGTCTTGCTCTCGGGCCAGCCCAGGTTGGTGGGTCCCACACTCTGCCCGGGCAACTTTTTGTTGCTAGAAACGGATTTTGGCCCAACACCACCCCCTTCCCCCTAGCCCTCCTTGCTGGAAGTGCTCCTATGAAGATCATTAATGATCTTTGTCAAGCTTTGCAATGTCAATCTCAAGACATCATAAATGCCATGAATCTTGTTTCTTCCACTAAAGCACTAATCCAAGAATTAAGAGATGATGGATTCTTTGCTTACTAGGGTGAATTCTTTTTGTGAAGCACGGAACATAGATATCCTAGTGAGCAGAAAAATGGGTTTCCACCCATCCCATAGACTACAACTACTCCAACATCACTTGATCCATCTTCTAACCACATGTTTAGGCCTTTCACACGATAATCTATTCCAACTACATAGGGATCGACTCTTAATCTCCTATTCCATGTGTGATCTAGTTTATTTCCAATAACTTCAACGATTTCTTGGATAAACTGCGACTCGGACCTAGAAATTATTGATATCAAAATACACAAGGCACAATAAGTTATTTCTTTTCAACAAAAAGAAACTTATTTCTTCAAGATGATTTTACCATTAAGCATTATTACATGATAAATATTTTTTATGCTGCAATAGATTCTCAACTTCAAGAATTAAATAGCAGATTTAGTGATCAAACAACATAGTTGCTTATTCTGGGGTCGGCTTTGGATCCTCGTGAAGTGAATAAATCTTTTAGAATTGATGATATCTGTCAATTGGTAGATAAGTTCTATCGCAAGACTTTGAAGATCATGAGGAGATAGGTTTGAGAAGATAACTTCAACATTTTGAGAGTGACGTCGTTAGACTTCCAGAGTTCAAAAACTTGTCAACAATTTCTAATCTATCTCAATGGATGATAATGACTAGAAGATCAACGACATATCCACTTGTTTATAGAGTGGTTGTGCTTGTGCTTACTCTTCCTATTTCTACAGCAACTGCAGAGCGATCATTTTCTGCTATGCGTATAGTAAAAACTAGGCTTCGTAACAAGATGGAAGATGAATTTCTCATAGACTCTTTGATTATGTACATCGAAAGGGAAATTGCAGAAAAGTTTAGCATTGACTCAATCAAGATGGTTTTCAAGATATGAAAGAACGACGAGTGTTATTTTGATACCTAATTGAATAAACAATTATTTTCTGCCTTTAATTTTTCCAAACATTGTTAAGGTTAAAAAATTGAAAATTTTTAATATCTTGTTTGGTTTATATGTTGGCCCCCCAACACATAAATTTCTGGCTCCGCCACTGAAGGTATTGTTATCCTACCATTTTGGCGGGATTAGATGGGATAAATTTTCTTCTTGAGTAATCCATATTCTACCTTCAACTTGGTTTTTTTTTTAAAAAAAATCATTCTTCCTTAAACATGCTTTAAAGATGAGGAGTATCCAATTCAATCCAATACTAGTCACCAAACATGGTCTCTAAGTCATGGGTTTGAATTGGAATATGCTACTTCATGCTTTGCTCATTACCCTCAACCCACAACTTGTTCCCAACCATTTGTTTGCTTCAAGAAAGTTAGTAGCGAAACAGAAAAGTAAAGAAAAGAAGATAGCAGGGCGAGGACAAATATTGGAGAAGAAAGAGAGAGACACATATATAGATGCACAGGGACGAAGAGGAGTAAAACGTCAATGAAATATATTCCATATACCTTTCTTTCTATCTTTCTCATCACATGATGAGACACATGGAAAGGTGTATGAAACATGAAATAGGCAAATTATGGTGTATAAAACATGGGACATGTAAGTTTTTTTGGGACGAAGAAAGTGAAGGGAGAAGAAAAAGTGAAATGGGAAAAATGAGAGAATTAATTAAAAATAATTAAAAAAATAAAATGCTTTTAAAATTTTGGTCTGAATGCATAAATATTTAAATAAATAAAACTTAATTTGAGAAATCTAGTTCATCTCAATGCTTGAAAGTTATAAATTTCATAGACCAAAAGTTGTGTAATAACTTGTGCACTTTTGCTTTTGTTTTTTGTTCTCCCCTTCCCTTTTCTTGCAGGATGGCGCATTCTCTCCCGATTTTTGACGTTATTTTTGTCTAATTTTTTTTAGTGAAGCGTGTGACTCTAATGATTTTTGCCTAACTTTATAATAGTAGAGATATTGTATATCATACAAATTAATTCGGAAATAGGAATTATGAACTGTTGGTGTCATCGGTCCTTACTAAGAATGATTGTATTACAACCATTTGAAAGTGAAAGAGCCAACTGTAGTCTGTAGGAGTAGGAATCTCACTTCAAGCAGCTGCTGTTGTATGTGTGTGCTTGTATTCCGCATAAAACTATTGTTTAGTAAAAAAGATAAGAGCGAAGAGCTGTTGCCTATGCATATATCATGATTAGTGATCAAATATTGTCTTTTTATTTTTTATTTTTAACACATTATAACAAGATTTACCGTCAATAAGTTGATGGAATCATGGAGGGAGGGACCCTTGAAAACAAGAATATTCATTTTGTTTGTTCGTTGATGTATGCATATGTATGTTGTATTCAAATATGACTTGGATACGATTCTTTTATGTTTTTTTTTGTTTTTTTGGCTCAATTGTGTATTAAGTTTCTTGCAGAAATCAAAATTTTGGCAATAAGATTGTTTTTTTAATTTCAAATTAGTGGGAGGAAAAGGATAGCGGGATAGGTACTCTACCAGATGGATGTAGAGAAACCTCAATTTTCCTACTAAGATTAAAGATCATATTTATAAGGCATAAAAAAGTCACTTATGGTCATGTAGTTTGCCGGATTTTTCACTTTTCTCCATATGATTTTAATTCCGGCAATTTGGCCCATGTAGTTTGATATCCATCGTAATTTAGGGACAAGTCCAAATTTTTGTCAAATTTCTTGATGGAATAAGCAATTTTGGACGGAATACAATGGAAATTTGGACGTGTTCTTGAATTACAATGGATATCAAACTACATTGATCAAATTATCATAACTGAAATCACAAAGTGAAAAATTTGGCAAACTACATGGACCAAAAGTGACATTTTCCTTATTTAGAACACATAATTTTTTGGACAAAAAATAGTGTATATCCACCTTTTTTTTTTTTTTTGGGTCAAAAGTGTGTATTCAAATTCAGAACCCATAATTTTCTAGACAAAAAATAATAGAATTACCTATATGTAGCACATTGCAAAAAAGAAAAAGAAAAAAAAAAAGAAAAGGCAAATTGACTCCTTTTTTTGGCATGTGAAAAATTACAATATTTGTGCGCTTATGTTCATTATTCTTGTAGTGGAAGTAGTACTTCTTACTAGTAAAAAAGCTATCGCAAACTGAAAATCCATAACCCAAATACCATTGGCATGTCATCTTTCAACGGCTTTACTGAATTCTGTATTTCTTTTTTTCTTTAATAAGGACAAACACCATCTGCATGAAGTCTGTTTGGGAGTGCATTTGAAATATCTAAAAGCACTTTCTGACAATTAAAAATGCTTATGATTGTTTTTGGCATAAAAATTAAAAGTACTTATGAGTTATAAAATCGCACTATGAAGAAACAAACAAAACTCTTAACAAAAATTTCGACACTCTTCTAATAAAAATACATCTAAGAAAAATACTCATAAGCACAAATACTTCCTACAGAAATAGTCCCAATCGACCTTTTATCGAGTTCAACTTGTGTTAGTTTCCGAACTAGCCCAGTCCTTGACTAGTAAGCGCTCCTTAACTTTTTTTATTTTCTGAACCATTTGACACCAATATTTAATTTCCACGAAATTTCATACCTACCAACTAAGATTTGACCCATCATCTTCCTATGTGCTGAAAAATTCTCATCTTAAAGACTCATCGGACCATTGAAGGTTCTACTCTCTAGTCCCTTTCAACCAGCGCTTCAAGGAACCTTCATACCGTAAACTTCAACCATATCAAAAGGAAAAAAAAGTATTTAAAAATATTATTAGACTCTTCAAACTCTTAACTCATTATTCTATTACTCTTTGAGGCAGAGACGTTATGTAATCTGCCTTATAATAATGCATTCTGAAACTGAAATATAGTTCAGTGTACGGCAGCTCATCTTTTCTTAAGATTTTCCCACCAAATTCTTCCAATCAAGCAACAACTCAATCAGAATGAAGGCATACATGTAGTTGTTTTTTTAATGCCAATTTGTATAAATAAATAAGACTAAATTGTGACTTTGTCCATATGTAAGCATTTAAACAAGGGATCTCCATGCGGCATCTCTGTATAAACCTCTCTGTCTTTTGAAGCATTGGTTACAATTACAATAGATTTGAGCAGAAAAAGATTTCTTTTTGGTTTCTTCTGCAATTGGATCCGATTTGAGTTGTGCCCAGTTGAGCCAATATAACATTTATTTAGCCAAAAGAATGTCTAAGAATGTTGAGCAACACATTGTCAGCGGTCAGAAGACTCAGAGTGGTTAAAAGTTCACTCTTGCATCTCAAGCTTTCTCATCCCCCAGACCCACGGAGCTCAGCTTGTTTCAGTCTTGTGGGTTTTAGAGGGGTTTTCAATTACAAACCATAAAAGGTATGAATTTAAGACCTTTTCCTATCTGGGTTTTGTTTGTTTGTTTTTCAATCTCAACCTTTCTCATCCCCCAAGGCCACAGCCTCAGCTTGTTCCAGTTTTTTGTGTTTTAAAGTGGGGTTTTTCAGTAAACTGGTATAGCTAGCTAGAGTATGAATTAATGACATGTTTACTAATTCGTAATCGTAATTAAAATAAAGAGTTTAATTCTGATTACGGAATACTCTTCACCGGATTAATAAACATGTCATAAGGCTTTTACCATCTGGGTTTTGTGTTGTTTAGAGTGGGTTCAAATATTAACTCATTTCTCTATTATTTTGCACCATTATTGCAATGGATCTATGGTTTCACACTTTAACTTAAATGAATTAAATCATGGGTACTATGGTTTTAGATTTATGGGTATTTTAGATGTGATCTGCACCGTTAAAATGGATATATGTCTTGGGATTCGTGTCATGATTTTTGGGCCTTACACATGTCTTCATGCCTGAATCTGTTTTATTTTCAGTTTCCTCTACTTGTCCATTTCCTAGTGGTTTTTTTTTTTTTTTCTAGTTTCTTAGTACCCAATGAACTAAATAGTTTTGAATCTTGATCTTCTTTCTTCCATTGTCGTTGGCATAGTTTCTTTCATTTCTGAAATCTTTCTGCTCAAATCCGCTTTGTAAGCAATAAAGATTTTAGTGGTGTTTCGGCCACAGCCTTTTACATAACAAAAAAAAAACTGTTTTTTGCTCCTAATCTTATGATCAAAAGTTGGATACTTGTTTGAAAAGCACTTAATAACAAATCTTCTCTGTCTCTATGAGCAGTGGTGAGAATTGGAATTGATACTATGGGGAGGAACACTGGTGAAATTGTTTCACATGCAGGCTCTGAGGTAAGTGCTGATAAATCAAGATCATTTTCTTCATTTACTGCAAGTATGAATATTATGAGCAAACAATTTGTAACAATCTTAATGGTAATATGAAAAACAAATTTGTAAAAAAATAGGCCATGACAAAAGGAGAAGGTCAATTGAAAAAATCCCTTTTTGCTTCTATTCACAAACCACCAATAGATGATGGGAGACCAAGAAGCATGGTTATTAAGGTAAAACTTGAACTTTCTCGAAACATCTTTTCTCATATTTGACTTCAGATATCTCAAATAAATCTGTATCTGATTTGAGTTTGCTTGCTTTGCTTGGTTAAACTTGGAACTACAAAACAGAAAGCACACAATATGATTCCTCCTCACATTGTAGCTGAAGCCATATCAACACTCCATGGTGATGGTGTGGAGCTCAGATTTTCAGGCCCTATTACACCAACAGAAAGGGAATATGTTGAGCAGTATGTGTTGGCAAAGTACCCACAATATGCTGCGCTTGTTGAAGGAGAACAGTTTGATCTTTCTAGTATTTGCATCATTGAAGAATCTACTGAGACCATGCCTGATGATAAGAGGAAATCACCGAGGGGTAGTTTGAAGTCACCTAGGGAGTCCGCAACACAATTCGCCGGGAGCAACCTGCCTGACTTGGACAGGACTCAGTTGGAGCCGTCGAGGTTGCTTGACATCCTCACCAAGAAATCCTCCTTCCCCGGAAGCTTCATCTCAATCCCCGAGATACAAGCTCAAAACAAGGTCTTGAAGCACTGTGGATTGACTGATGATGAGTACCTTGTTCTCTTCACCCCAACCTACAGGGATGCCATGGTGTTAGTAGCAGAGAGCTACCCTTTCTTCAAGGGAAACTATTACTTGACCATTCTTGGGGAACAAGACTGCATAAAGGAGTTTGCCGGTTACAAGGAATCCAAAGTGATTTTGGCACCAGAGACTTGGTTGGATTTGAGGATCAAAGGTTCACAATTAAGCCAGTATTTCAGGAAGAAGAGTAAGCTCAAGGTCAAAGGGTTGTTCTCTTATCCAGTTTTTGCAAATGGGGTTCATCACTCACTACATTGGGTTTCCGAAGCTCACCGGAGCTCGTGGCATGTTCTTCTTGATGCAACCGAACTGGTTTTTGGAAAGGATCACTTGAATCTCAGGCTTCACAGGCCTGACCTTGTTCTGTGTAGCATTGACAATTCTCATGGCCAGACTTCAAAGATCACTTGCCTCTTGGTCAGGAAGAAATCCTTTGACACTTCAATGCCTTAGTCTCAAGTCAATGAATGAGGGCTATTTGTGTGTTTATGTGCAATATGTTAAACGGTTCTAAGACACACCAGTAAGCAGTAACATTTTTTTTAACTGTGGAAAAGGGAAGATGAACACGAACATGAGCGGGTATAATCACTAAATTGAAATTTTAATTGATCGAAGTACAATAAAACTTATGAATGTTGTGAGTTTCTGAATATATATATATATATATATACATATGATGCACTTGAGTTCTCATCTCTGCAACTATTTTTTGTTCAGATTGGGATTTCATTCTTAGTAAACATTTTTGGCTAATGTATTTAATTTATGCAACTTTCCTTTCCTGCATCTTTGTTGTACAAGCTTTTGGGGCGAGTAATTGTCAGATAACATTTGCATTGGATGCTTCTTTAACCATTTCAAAAAACCGAAATTGGAACCGTGTTGAGGTTGCCGGTAAAATGAGCTAAACTAATCCTGGCCATTTATGTTAAAAAGAAACTTAAAGACACATGGAATGAGGTTCTAACTTGGTATATTAAAGCAGAGGAATGCTTATGCAGGTTACATAACATAATTATGCACATTATGTACCTCACATAGGAAAATATGTTATGGGAAATGAAACTTGCCAAGGATAAGAACATTACCCCGCTTGTCTGCTTCTCAAATAACTCACAAAAGAGTGCCAGAAGCACCAAATGCAGGACAATAGAATAGGAACAAGCCAGGGCCCCTGAAAGTATAAATTAGTTCCTCCAAGGCGCACGCAAATGTGGCATCTTGTCGGATGCAGTCATCAAAATGAAATTCAAGAGATTCAGGAGATCACATTAAGTTGGTCAAGCAGCATGGTTTCTTTCCACTTTATGTTAAGAAAAAGAAAGAGAACAACTTCATACTGAGTCTACTGGTACTATCCCTTAGTGTGTTTATGTACACTGAGATCACATATAATTACTCTAACCAGTCTCAACAAGAACTCCAAAGGTTCATTTTGACAACCATTATGTTACATCCGCCAATATACAACAAAATGGGTACATATTTTGGATAGTTAGCCCACCTTTGGAGGTTGATTTTCCACCTCATATTCCTGAGAGGGGAAAAAAAGGAATATAAAATAAGGAAATGCCAATGAAAGCTAAAGACTTCTAGGGAACAAATTGCAGCAGAAAGATTTTTGCTAACCAAGAAATAATATCTTATGCATTGAGCATTCAAAAAACAAAGGATCACAAACGCATACACACACAGAGCGAGAGGGAGATCTTAACCTCTTGAAGGACTTTAGCTTGAGAGAGAGAACTAAGTTGGCAGCTTTCCATGTTTTCGAGTAATTGGATTACAGTTTGCAGATGAGGAACACTGAAAAATTTATAAATGTTATTAGTAACAGAATCATATGAGCTTATATTTCTTAGAGGAGATATAACAACAAAAACATATGATGACACATCACAACTGTTAATTAAAAATATTTCTGATCTCATGAAAAAGAGTTGCTGCAGGCAAGGTTCTGATCTATGTAACTGTATGCCACAAAAGTTTTGCGAAAACGAAGCCTTCATGACTACAACCTTTGTAACCCACTTTCCATATGTGCATCCAGAGATGAAACTACTCGAGGCATCTGCTCCAACAACTGCATAAAAAAGGAAAGGAATACAAGATGGGAAAATGAAATTTACACGGAATGTTAATAGTCAAGATCATCTCGGTGAAAAGAAACATACTTGTCCGGTATGCTTGATTGTAGATGTTTTGACCAAAAGGTTCTTTGGAAGCTTTATCAGTTGGGCCTGCATAAGAGACGAGATCAGAAATATAATAGGCCAGTGAGGCAAGGTCAATTTACGCTATTACACACATACTGCAAAGTGTCTAATTACCTCATGTACCCAAATAATAAGATAAAAATTAAGGGTGAGAGTGAGTAATTCACATTGCATTGGGACATATAGATATAGTTATGTTACATGCCAGGAAAGTAGCAACAAGATTTTTCACGAGAGTAATCTAATTGATAACTAAGGATATTCAAATATTATGATAACGGTGAAACATAAATCATACCAATAGCATGGATTTAGAAGAGTTACAGTGTCAGGCGGCATACAAAAGTATAAGCAAGCCTACCATATATAGAGACACAGTTTTACTGACCTTAGTAGTTACTTACCTTCTCATTTCTTCTTCCTTTTGAAAAATATTTCCACCTCTAACAACTCTATGCAGATTTTGACAAAATTTAGAATGAAGGCTATCTCCAAGATTACACAGCTTGCAGCTTCCTAATAAGAACTAATGCACCTCCACTCCCATCGGCCATCCCAGTGTGTTTATTATATCATCACAGTTTCAACGCCAAGTCATGGTAGGCCACACACCCTCACCACAAACTAGAAGATAATTAACAAATTTTCAAAAGCAAGGAAATTCTGATTCCCTATTAAACAAAACCTGCTTATATCTACCCCATTCCTGTTTCACCAGAAATGTCCTAATAACACAGCCTCCAGAAACTCTTGCATCTCCTGCACATTCTAAATAAGCATTTCAGTCTTCCATTCATCCATCTACTATTTGCATCAGTTTTACAATCCTTCACCAGGAAGAATGTGTCTGATAATTTGGACATCATTTTCTAGTATTTCAGTTCTTTAGTGTCCAGATACATGTCCATGACCACATTCCTTTTCTTCACATTTTTTATAACATTTCTGTCTCAAAATATTGTACTATCTTTTAAGTAAAATACCCGAGCCACATAGGAATCTCCTTCAAATTTTATGTTTTTAATATATTTCCCCTATTTTTTTCCTCATTAATCTTAATTTTACCAATCAAATCAGCCTCCACACCTGGGATAACAAAAATAATTCTCTCTGTAATACAATCGCCCTCCCCAAATTTAACCAAAACCCATTTCCCAAATTGATTTTATATTGAAATTTTTTATTAAAAAAAACAAAGGACAAAGAAGACCCATTAAATCCCTATTATCTTCTCCGACATGCATATTCTGATAGAAAATCTGAAAAAATAAAAGGTGAGAAACAGAGAGTAGGAGGATGCCTGGGAAGGAGAGGATTGTTGCATGAGGTGGAGGAGGTTGGAAGTGGACAGTATGGCCTGAGAGATCTGATCAGACACCATGGCTTTTGCCGTATTCCCTCTGTTGCTTCCACCTGCGGTTGAGCTCGCCATTCTTCTCACTGTTCCTAGCTCTCGGAAGCGTTTTTTATTTTTATTTTTGAGAATTTAGCTAAAATAGCCCAACTTCGCAACTTTTGTTACAAAATAGCCACAATTGCATTACATAGGCACTATGACCTTTATATTTTTAGGTAATGGCGATAGCTCGAAAGCGTAGTACAAATATAATTTTTTTTTAAATACGAACAATCCTCCAAATTAATCTAATGCTAGAAGGGGGATTCGAACTTATGTGAAGGGGCCGAGCTCACCGCCTGACCAACTAGTTATTGGCCTAACTTATGTTTACAAAATAGTTGCACTTTTACTCAACTACGTCATCCACTCATAATGAGTTTGGCCACAACTAATTATCAAACTTATCATCATCCATGTGAGCGAAATTTGAGACCGTGTCAAAAGAAAGGAGGAGAACGTCTCACTTACTGTAGTGCAAAGCAAACTTGAAATTTCTGTCGGAATTTTAAAAGGTTTTAAAAATTTAAGCCTAGCACGTAAACAACACATATTGGATAACGTGAAGCACGTGTGGCCTTTGGGCTTTCACACGTGGGCTAATCCGCTTTAATACTTATGAATGAAGTTGAGGTTCCACCCAAAAACCAATTGGCAATGAGGGGAGTAGCCCAACTCCTTTATAAGGCCCCGTTTGGGATTGTTTTTTTTCGCAAAAAACCTGATTCACTTTAAAGTTAAGCAATGACCTTTTGACAGTAGCTTTTAAAAGTAGGTTCTGGGTTGCTTTTCAAAGTTGCTTTCAAAAGAAGCAGAGATGAACATTTAATGAATTTTTTTAATTCCCAAAATACCATCATTCATTTTAAAAAATGACACCACCTCCACTTCCACATCCAACTCCACCACTTGCACCACCACATTCACTACCTCCACAACCACCGCCGCCACCACCACCACCACATTCTCCTCCTCCTCATCCTCCGCCACCACCACCACCACAACCACCACCTCTTCCACCTCCTCCACCACCTCCGCCACCACCTCCTCCTCCACCTCCACCTCCACCTCCACAACCACCACCACCACCACCACCACCACAACCACCACCTCCTCCAAAACCTCCAAATCCACCACCACCTCCACAACCAACATCATCACCACCACCACCACCACCACCACATCCACCACCTCCTCCACCACCTCCACCACCACCTCCTCCAAAACCTCCAAATCCACCACCACCTCCACCACCATGCTGCCACTGCCACCACCACCACCACCTCCACAATCGCCACCTCCACAACCACCATCCCCACCACCACCACTACCACAACCACCAACTCCACCTTCATCACCACCACCACCTCCACTCCATCACTACCACTACCATCGCATGATTAGTACATAATACTTTTAACATCATATCTATTTTAGTCATTATTCACAGTTATAACAATTTTATATTAAAATTTACCAAACGTTTTTTACACAGCTTTTTCTACTAACAGCACTTTAAAAATATTGTTTACCAAACATGGAGCTGCTTTATTTTACAGCTAATTATTTTCAAAGCACAGCAGAAGAATTTTTTTTTAAAAGTGACAGCAATCCCAAACTGGGCCTGAGTCCTTGCTAGGTTTCTCAACTTTCCAATGTGAGATTTTTTACCTTCACACAAATCTATGTAGTATAATATTACTTTGATTTTAAATTCTTGAAAGGAAAAAAAAAAGGTGCAAACAGTTCTTTTGTAATTTAATTTTGAATTCAAATTCTAATATTACGTCAATTTTAGTTTTGGCCTATTCGTGTATTCAATTGTTATATTAATTCTTTATTTTCATTTATAGCTATTAATTTTCCGAAAACGGGCAGAGAGTTTATGTGATATATTGCAAGTTTTATTGAGCTTAATTATTCTTTATTTTGCTAGCTGTCATTGCTTTGAATTTGGGAGAAAAAGGGACAGTTTATTTTTTTGGGTAGTATAAATGCAGCTACATGCAGCTTTAGTTTCAAAACTTTAATGTCAATTTCATGACATTTAAAGCTTTTATTTTTGACAATAAAGTTGTTGATATTGTTAGGTGATTATTGCCTTTAATGTTCTAAACATTTATGCAATTTAATTACATTTTTGTTTTAATGTCTTGGTTTCATTTTAATGTTTTGTCTCTAATGTTTTGACCATTTTGATTTATTTAATTAGAGTGCTGCTATTTCCATCCAACTGTCCTATTTTCCCATTTTCCTTATTTATTTATTTATTGTGTGGGGTTATACATATTAAATTTTTAGGTTTTATTTCTATATTGAATGCCTTAATTTTCTAGTTTAATGTGATGAATGTTACATATTATTGGATGCCTATAAAAGGCCACTCCTCCTTCACATTTGAACAACCACAATACACCATCAGAATATCACATACCACAATCACCACCACAATTTGATTTTCTCCTCTTCTACTTTTTATATTTTCTCTACTTATATTATTATTTTGGGCAATGGTTTTGTGACTTGGATAACTATATTCGTTTATGAATGTGCTCATAGCGGATCTTGAGTTTGTATACAAGGGGTCATATCTTGGAGTCTTGCAGACCGTCAGTACCTGCACGTAGATAGGCTACAAAAGCTTTAGAATAGCGTCTTTGATGTGCTTCACCGTACCAAGCTCACCTTCTTACTTATAATTTATTTTGCTTTTACTTACCTATCAATTTGTTTTTCTTCAGTTTCATTATACCTTAAAAGCTTTCCGATTTATTTATATGTTATTTATAATATAAATGTTTTTGTATTTGGCTTTATGGAAAAGGAAAACTATATTTTTTTATAACAATTTCAGTCACATCGACACAAGGTGACAATAATAAAAAGAGAACGAACCATGGAGAAAGCCCCATCTAAGATTGCTCTGAACTTGCTCCTCTTCTTCTTGGTTGTTGCATCTTGTGAGTTTTTCTTACATTATTCATTTGTTAATAATTAATTTCCATTCCTCTATGAATGTTGTAGCAGTTACATAATTCATTTGTTTTTATACACGAGTTTTATTTTGGTCATCCGACTCGTTTTTAGGTCATTTTAGTCCTTAAACTGTCACATGTTTTCCAATTCAATCATTTTGGAACATTTTCGGTTGATTTTTAAAGAATAATTGTATAAAAATTGACGGTTTTGCAGGTGTATCATTATTCTCAATGTTGCCAAGAGGAGCAGAAGCCGTACTTGTTAAAAGATGTTCTACCAACGATGACTGCAAAGCGTTTCCATGTACTACAAGCTTCGCCTTTTGTGTCAACCACCTCTGCACATGCCAAGTGGCCAATATTATTGATGACTCAGTTGGGATCATACACCAAAATGAAAATGGGAAATGTTCGAGTGTAGCTGACTGCAAAGGAATTAAATGTGAGGATTCGACACTCGAATGCGTCGATGGGGTATGTAAATGCGTCCGCTCGCTTTGATTAAACCCTCTTTTGTTCTCCTAGTCCATAATATTCTTGGGGCCTTTCGTATTGATGGAAAATGCAAATAAATAGACTTAATTAGAATGACAAGTTTTGTGATAACTATCGATGCATGTGAATTTCACATCCAAAAAATCAGTCACGTAAGTTTCTACAGCTTACGAAAAAAGAAAAAAGAAATTAAACCGAATGTTTTTAGTGACAATCATCCGAATGTTGCCACTTCATGTATTGATCCATCGTAGTCATGATAAGTGTTCCTTCACCAGCATCATTATCTCACAATTGAAATTAGCTAAATAAATAACATGAAGCTAGCAAATGAAGGACTTTCCAAATTCCAAGTACGCTTGCAGACGACCAATATTGTGTTGGAAATTTAGAAACTGCGCAAGGAAAAGACAAACTCCATGGCTGGCAATAGTTTATCAAAATCTTGGTCTTTTTCCTCCTTGCAGTTTCATATGAGAGTTTCTTGATCTCCTAAGATGATCACAATGTGAATTTATGTTTGTAATTGGCCAACCTTACAAAATGTTCTACAACCAACACCATATATATATCTAGTGAGTTTCTATTGAGGGATTCTCTTATTTGAGGAACACTCTTGTAGGGTCCACTCTGCATTGTATTTCACTAATCCAAACTATCTATTTTGTAGATATTCATTCAAAGACCATCTCTACAAAAAAAATACTTGAATCCGATTTCATTTGACTATTCAATTAAATTATTGAAATGTAAATACTTTTTTGAAACACCGTGTTCATAGATTTTGTTGGTCTTAATTAGATGTCTTAATGATTTTCAATTTATCTGATTTTTTGCAAAGATGATCTATGAGTGAAGACTTGAAAAATAGACGGCTTGGATCCAAACTGCCGCGATGAGATTTTTGCATCATATGGAAAAATCAAAGACCATATTCACATAGGTGCCAAGCGCTGCCAAGCCACCCTTGAAACCACTCAGGTGCGCGGTCCAGATCATTGGGGGCCGAAATTATGATCCCTACTTTGCTGCTGGAGTCGCTAAAATTTTTGCAGAAACAAGAATAGTTCCTTCACAACTTACCATGTTCATATAACTATGAACTCTGCCAATATCGGTACAATTTTAGGTCAAGACTAGGCTGGCTGCATGCGGACATTTATTCTAGTCTACTAACACATGCTAAACGACTTTATCTTCAGTAATCAAATAAATTGGACTGATATATACACTTTTTCAACATGGAGAATCAATCGTTGTACAAACCCAAGAAGGATGCAGAATATACAATAAGTTTTAGGTACAGTTCTTTTCAGGGGTTTTGTAAAGGTTAATATTTCAGAAGAGATATGTTGTAACTTGTTTGGTTGCTGTGAAATGATAGCAACAGAGAAAGAACAAAGCTGCTTGTTTTTCTTTTCTATTATCCAATACATTACAAATCTTTTACCAGAGTAACGTGAGCATGCACATTGACTAGTTGTGTGCATTTCATGCATGAGGCTTCTCTGGTAGTTCAGACAATAGATATTCACTAATTTTTCTTACAACTACAGAGAAAGGAAACAAGATATCTGAAAATTTAAGATTTCTATAATAAATTTTTTTACATACAGCAGTGCTTTTCAAAAGAACCAACAAATTTGAACCATTGAAGCATGAAGGGTCAGGACCACTGACAATTATTCTTTGTAGGTTTTCCCCTATTATGACTGATACTGATACAAAATATGAATATCATATAATTCCGTGCCGATTACATTATTATTTCAGGCATTTTTGCTAATAAAATCTTCCACTTAGCCTGCTCATTTCCAGCCATGAATTTAACAAATGACATGACAGATAAAAGAAAAAAAACTCATACTCAAAGGTGTGCCTTGGAAAATTCAAAATCTTTGCCACTCTAGACATCTCTGCACCTAGGAATACCATTAAATCAAGTAATCAATGACAGACCAGAACTTGTATTTCAAAATTTACAACTTAGAGGATACGCACAATTGAGAGAGAGAGAGAGAGAGACTCTGTTAAAGGCCGTTCAGGTATGTTTAAGTATAAAATGGTTCTCTGTTCTGCTTGTTCAACTATTTTATAATTTTTAGTTTTATTATCATACCCTAACAATAAAGGAAAACCCTTAAATTTATGAAACACAACTGAGTTGAAATTCAAGCAAATGCCAACACAACAATTTACTTTTAAAGCAAAGTTTAATTCATCAGTATGTTTTTAAGCAACTCGGCATTACAAAACCCATAGTTACCTTGCCTTCCAAATTTTAGAAAGGTGCATTGACATTAGCAAACAATCAATGATTATTGACTTGTAAACCTTAACACAACTCTAAGAAAAAAATTAATCATGGCAATCAACTCAAGACTTGAAATAAAACATAAATTCCCTTCTCTTCATAAGAGATAAACTCCATTGATGCGATACTTACAAGTTCCAACAGATTTCCAATGTTTAGTGATTAAGTTTAAACTACCCTGAAAAACTAATCAAGGCAATCAACCCTGAAGACAGCAGAGATATAATTTACCTATACATTTCAAAGCAAAGCAATAATTCTGCATTACATATATCTCGAACCTTGCTAAATGGTAGCAGCCTTGATAGCTCTCTGCAATTCAGATTCCAAATCACTAGCGGAATTGGTGGACATTTTCGCCTCTGTTCTCGCATTCTCTTCTCTGACTTTCTTTTTGTTTCTCCACTGTTCGAACCCGCCAGAAGTCTCATCCAAAGGAGGTGAAACTCTCTTCCCAACAGAATCACTCTCCCCTCTAAAATGCTTCCTAGAAACTCCCGACTTCATCTCCTCCAACCTGTGCTTCATCTCCTTATTTTCCTTCTCCATGACCTCCAAATCCCTTCTCATCCAAAAGCACATCCCCTTCAACAATTCCAAATCACCCACATTACTACTATCAGTACCCTTCTCCTCCTCTGCCTTTACCTCCTCAACTCTCTCAATACCAATTTTATTAAGTGTTAAATACGGCATTGCTTTGCCAAACTTTGGTGGAAGATTCACACCCCATCGCATATTCACCACCACACTTTTTGTCACTGGCAACACAGTCCTTGCCATCACAGCAATTCCAGAAAAAAGCCCATCTTTCCCACCATTTTTCCAAGCCAATGGCTTCTCTGCCACAGACCCACCATTCAAATGAGCTCCACAATTATCCCTAAATTCACTGTTCACAGCCCCATTTTTGCCGCAAGGCTCCAACCTAAGCTCCTGCCAAACAGATGACCCTTCAGAGACAAACCCATTATCAAAATCACCATTTGAAACGAACCCAGAATCCAAATGGGCACCAACATTGGAGGCAGACCCAGAAATCTGTTTAAAATTAGGGTCTGAAAATGCGTTTTGTTTTAGGGAAAAGTTGCCAAATTGGGGCTTGATGTGGAGAGAGAAACTGGGATTTGTGTGGGAGAGAGAGAAATGGGCTTTGAAAACAAGAGGGGAGTTTTTTGGGGAGCCAAAGAGGCCAAGACCAGACTTGAGGGAGAGAGAGAGAGGAGAGGGTGCGGTGGAGGTGTGAGAGTAAGAAAGTTTGACAGAAGGCCCGGAAGAGAAATTGGATGAGAGAGAAAACGAGAGGTGAGAAGAAGAGTTGGTGGGCATGGAGGTGGATGTGGTGATGGAGGGGACGGTGGCAATAGAAGAAGTAAAAGGTTGGTTGAAGATGGTTAGAGGTACCTTTGCCTTTATCAGTGGGTTTCGCTGGTTTTGGAACTCTGGTTGGTCTTCTGGAAACCCGAGGGAGATCTTCATCTTTGTGTGTCTGTGATCAAGAGAAATTTCTTTTCTGCCTCTAAGGAGGGAGAGGAGCCAAGCAGCGCAGCAGATTCTTGATTGCGTTAGAGTTCCTCAATTTCGGGGCAGCTGGAAAACAGTGCTTCTGGGCTTTAAACTTCCAATGTTAACCCTCGTGCTTGCTATTTTGTTGAGGCTCGCTTATTTTTCCACCAAATATACACGTCGAGATTTTTATGCAAAATTCACTAGTTTTTTTGGATAAGTCGTGCTAGGTGCTTCTCCGGATATCACTTTTACAACCTAAAAGTAAGTTAAGCATAAAGCGTTTTTAGGGAAATACCGTAAAATATCATCACGGCAAACTTACTTCTCCAAATACCATCCTTGGCTGGACATTTTTGGAATACCAAGTATAAATACATACCTTATCACTTTTTCTTTTCCCTCTCAGCTCTCTCTTCGTTCTCTCTCTCAATACCCTCTTCGCTCTCTCTCTCTCTCTCTTTCCATCCTCTCCGCAACCAACAACACTCTCTCTCCATCATTGCTCTGCGACCACCACCACTCTATGTCTGAGCTCTCTCTCGAGAAACCCATCTCATCCTCTCATCTCTCTCTTCTGAATCGCAAAACCCACCATCGACCCCATCTTCTAGATCTCTCTTCCGAATTGCCTAAGCGAGCAACTAGTTTGAACCTCGAAGCTCAACTCCATCGCCGACCTCCAATAGGTTGTCTTCTTGTATTCTTTTTGTGTTTTCTAAATCTGTGTGGGTTTCTATCAAATGGTCTTTGTTTTGATTGCTCTGGTTTCCTCCGTTTAGTCTTGACGGTCATTTTCTTCATCTCTGTGGGTTTCTCTCAAATTGGTTTTATTTTGATTGCTCTGGGTTATCTATTTTTAATGTTCATGCTCCTTTTCTTCATCCATCTGGGTTTTTCTTAAATTGATTTAATATCCATCTGGGTTTTTATGAAGTACAATTGTGATGTAACACCTTCAAAACTAGCTCCCTTACTAGTGAGTATAGAATGTAGTTGATAGTATACTGATGCACATGACAATAGATAGTAGTCGGATAGGTCATTCTTCAGTTGTCATTGTTGAAAGCAATGAGGTAACTCGGAATAATACAAATGTTGCTGATGTGGGAAGTGATGTTGGGACATATTTTATGGACATGATTGATTTTATTAGTGAGGTGGAGGGAGATGCATGGTGGTCATAATGATACTGAAACAAATGAAGTGCTAGTGTACCCTGCCCCTCCTATTTTTGGCCTTTTGCACACATCAGCCCAACTACCAATAATATGTTTATAAGCAGCATTTGAACCTACTATACAACATAATTTGAGTCCTTCTCATAGCCTTCTTAATTTTTTTTCAGACTCCTTCTCATATTTCAAACACTCCTTCAGCATCTCTTCCAAGTCGCGTACTCTCTTCCTAATCGCTCGATTTGAAATATCTACCTTTGTCAACTTATCCTTTGTGCTTTGTAGCTCACGTTTCAAACTGCGCAAGTCAGTTGAAGAGAGTTTACTATGGCTCTGCATACAGTAATAATGAAATTGTTAGAAAGCTTGGAAAATATAACATGAATTTCGTGACTTTATTGCTATCGTGGGTATTACTTGCGACGTCCCAAGGCTCGCTCTTGTAGATGTTGATCTCAAAGATCGCGTTGAATTTGAAGGGTTCTCGGCATACCTTGCGCTTGAGGTAGCAAATGACGAGTTCTTTGTCTGTTGGATGGAATCTGAAGCTTGGAGTCGAAACGTGTTCGATGTCACAGTTGGTGGTGATCTCATAGCTAAGACAGAGATTGGCAGTGGTCGCGGAGTATTGAGAGATAGAGTGGTGGTGGTCGCAGAGAACTGAGAGAGATGATGGTGGTGATACGGGAGAGAGAGAACCAAATTTGGGGCTGAGAGAGTGAGTTATGTTTTCTTTCAGTATGACACAGGAGAGAAGAGAAAAAGAACCCAAGAAGAGAGAGAGCGACAGTGAATTCAAAAGTGTGCAAAATGGGATATGTAGCCAATAGGTATGTATTTATACTTGGTATTCCAAGATTGTACAGCCAAGAATGGTATTTGGAGAAGTAAGTTTGGCCTTGTATTTTACAGTATTTCCGTCTCTTTTTTCGGTAATCTTTTATTATTATTATCATTGTATTTGTTAGTTTATTTTTCCGACTTTAATCCACCTACATAAATTGTTGTTAATGAAAATGTTGAAATATAAAATATTTCATTAAATAGGAGGTCATATTTATAATCCAATGGAGTTAATAAATTCCTATTTCTATTTACAATAGAAAATTAGGATTTAAAGTAAATCAAATACGATTAATATCAGAATCCTTGGTGTTGGTCCACAATTCACGCTAACAATATGTGCATCACCACAATCCCTATTGTTAGAAAGCTCAATAGCATGTCTCCTGATGATGATCTGCTCTCACTCCATTGTCTAGCACAGCTAGAAGGAATGGAGACTAGGCCTGTAAAATGGGACAAGATGTGCCAACCCGGTCCTAGGAGGCCCTAGGAGGTGTGAGCTCAGTCCCTACTATTGACGAGTTTTTAAAGCCCTAGGAAGTGATTGGGCCTGGCGAGCTGAGCCAGCCCTATACGAAATATGCTAAGCCCAAGCCCTACCCACGGGCTATACTATTTCGGGCTTTTAGTTCGGGCTTACTCGGCCCATGTAATTTTCAAACTAATATTTAGAGATTTTAAACACCAATTTAGGAATCTAAAAAATCTCAACTAAACATTTTGTAGAAAGCCCAACTTGGCTTTTCGCACAGGCTTATATGGCAAAAACCCCAAGGAAAGAAGTCCAAATCGAGTAGACATTCCGGGCCCAAGCGCCTGACAGGACGGCCTTCAAGTGTGGGTAAAACACTGATGGGGTGGGTGAAGATATTTATAAAGCTCAAAATAACTAAAGTGGTTGTTATGTGAGACTGCCACCACTCTCATAAAACAGAGTCAAATATATCACTTTTCCTGCACCCCCAAGAATTGTTTTCTTTCAATTAATCTTATTGTCCACCCTCTTCCTCTTCTTCTTTGGACCCAAATCACCATAAATGCCAACCCATCAACAAATACTTCCTCACCCTAAATCCCTTTGCCTAACAACCAACATCCCCAACCCACATAGTTGCTTTCATACTTGATGGTTATTGAATAATGCTTATTGAAACTAACGTTATATACCCTTAATATGAAACTAACGCTAATTGAGTAGTATTGCATTCAGAAGTTGTTCACCCAAAAAAAAAACCCAAAACTCCTTCTTCTGATATGGGCAAATTTTAATTGGGCTGGCGTGTGGAATTTAGGCCCAAACAGAAGCCTTCTGATCTAATTAAAGTGTGAAACCACACAAATACACAATCAAAACCTTTAATATGTACCTTCCAATTGTGAGCCTTTGAATTTGAGGCAAGTGAACAAAACAAAAGGACTAAGTTGCTAGAATTTTCGTCCTTGGTCAACATTGATGTCTAAAGCAATGAAAACATCAACGAGATTTAAGCTATTCTCAAGATTAACCTTCTCAAAACCACCTTCAACAACCTCAAGTACTTAGCAAACTCAGTATCTCCAACAGAGGCCTCATGTTGGACTGCTACTAGTAGTCCCACATTGGTTTCTTAAGAAAACCTAGCCTTTTTGATCTTTTATAAATAGGTGGTCCATACGTTCACTCTCATGCCTTAATTGTGTTAGTTGTATTATGTTAAATGTTGAGTTTGAGTTTTTCAATAGAGCATTAGTAATAATTGTTTTTATTTGTTTTGAGTGTTAATTATTATTACCAAGGACAATGAGCCTGACAAAGAGAAATTTTCAAAATATGACATAAATACTAAGGAGAACTTGAAAAAAGAGAGTTCATATGGACTCATAATTGAACTTACAATCATAGTTGGCCCATCTAATCCGTTGAGAGCTAATCATACGCGATTATCTTATCTTTTAGAACAAGATTTGCAATTGAAGAAACAAAAAAAACGTCATAATTAAAATAGTACATTTATGATTGACATACACGGTTTTCAAAAGCAAATTGTGATCATCAATATTTATCAGTACAAAAATAACTACAAAATGCTCAGAAAGTCATTGCATTGTGCATCACCGGGTAGACCATAAAATACATTAGTTAGCATAAACCCAAGCATAAATAAGCATCTGAACAAATAAACACACTGAAAAAAATTGAAGAGGATTCATCCAACCAAATATGAGCAAACTTTTTTCCACAAAAATTTAATAACCAGCCTAAATTTAGGGACTAACCTCCTAAAATTGTCACCCCTCCCTGAGCCTTTTGAAAACCAATACACCACATAGTAGTAGCTACCTATAACAATACAATGACCCATTGCACTTATGTCATACAATTTGCAATAATGATATGTCTAATGCAATAACTTTAAATAAGAACTTGTATAGATGGAGATGGAGGAACAACTTACACTATGTATAAGGGACTGTTTCAACACCATTGATGCACCGTCGGCAAAGTTTAGACTAACTGCAGGAAAAATCTCAGCCAAACTGAAACATAAAATGTCATTCAGGTCTTCATAATTTATCTTCAGAGGGAAACTTAAAAAAATATTTAGAGATAGAACCAACCTAGTGGTTACAAGATAATACTGGTTTCCATATGAAATCAAGGGAGTCACAGATCGTGAAACAGCTGAAATTATCTATACATCCCAACACAAAATCAGCTTTTAGTAAGGAGAAGATATCTTATTTTAATAATATACTCAATTTTCAAACCAAACACCACAACCATTATGTTCCTCCCAATGCTGCAATTTATTTACTAAAAGAAAGTCTGAATTCAAATAGACAGAAATTAGAACGAGAAATGCATTAAATGGAGAAGAAAGAAAAGGAAATTCCAGCGGAAGTGAGCTTTATTTTGTGCCTTAATAAGTGGAGCTAGCTTATGTTCATGAAATTTCATCACAAATCAATCCATAAATAAGACCAAGTGAATAAACTTATAGCAGTAACAAAACGAACATAAGCTTCTTCAACAAGGTATGCCAATGTTGTTCCTGAGTCGATAATAGTTCTTCCGTCATGTGATGTGAAAACTGCTGGATCAATTGGCAAGATTTGCCCATTTACAGCAATACTTTGCAGATTTAAATAATAATGGTGCCTGAAAATAATAGTGAAGGACTTTATATGAAACACTCAAAAATAAAGTGACAACATCTAACTAAACCTTGGTGTATAAATTGATTTCACATAACACACACTAGAAGAATTTTGGCAATAATCACTATTTTTAAAACCAATTATCATATAAATTGTATTATCCTTTAACTTAGGCAAATTTTAATGTTTGTCTAACATCCCTATCCCATTACACTTACCAACCCAAGCAACCACACCCCCCAATGCAAGTAAGTCTATTCTTATGCTTGTGAATTACTGAGAGTAGTCCTTATTTCCTTATCTCATTCCCTTTCTCACTTGGCGTCTTTGATCCTCTTGGTATGAATATTATTCTAAGTATTTAGCCCCTTAACCAACCAAAATTCACAGTTTGATAGTAAAGATTACAAGCAGAAAGAAATAAGAGAAAGGCTTCCAAGAGACATACCGTGGCGGAACAAGGGGACTATAAACAATACTTGGCTCCAAAATCTCACCAAGAACCAAGTATACCCCTTCAATTGTCATATCCCTTCAAACAATGAGAGAAAACTTTGGGAGTTAACCCTCGAGATGACAACTGTGATATAACAGATAGAGCCTATTGAAACACCTCTAAATCAATATTCACTCCATGGGTAAGTCAAATTCGTTTCCTCTCACCTCGTTTACAGGCCGGGCCGGGTTAGGCTTTCCAGAAAATTCAAAGCCAAAGCCCGCCCAATGGGCTTTGCTTCTCACATTAGCGAGTGCAAGTACAAGTATCAATATGCAGGTTGAAGTGGGACAACTGGTTATTACATATCAGATGCACTATATTTTGACAGGATTCAAGGGTAGTCTTATATTTCTAACTCTTCAGCATTCATTATTTTTGGGTGAGATGTTTTAAAGGCACTCAACCATTGATGGTGGCAGAGCTATGAAGTTATATAGTTTGTTACATTGATTTTGGTATTTGTTAAGTATTTAGATAAGGCTGTAATCAGAAATTTTTATAAGTGTAGGCATATGGTTAGTCATTAGGCCGGGTCGGGCTTTACAAGCTTTTTTTTATTTTTCAGGCTGACCGAGGTTTCAAAGGGCTTGGCCCGGGCCCGTAATGGGCCTAAATGGGCTGGGCTTTTAAATCTTTTTGTTACACATTTTTTTTGTCAAAAATGATGGATAAAGAGTCATCTCTTAAATAATAGTATAGAATGAGTAGCACCTTGATCTTTGCCACTAAATTTTCCCTCTTAGGAAACTCAAAAACACATCGTTTCGCAAAAATGCGGGTCTTGAAAGCTTCGATCTTGGCCTCAGTCGCCATGCTACTATCTCTCTCTGTTGTCTACTATAGCTTGCTGGCCACCTTTCTTTCCCTAGAACGGGCCTTTCCGTCGAGTCATCGAGTACAACTTCACCAACCCCGAGCTCGGGGCCGAGTCAAGCATGCCCAGTTCTTGCAAAATGAGGCGGGCGGCGTTGTCGAATTCCCAGTCGAAGGCTCCTCCGATCCCTACCTTAAATAAGTAGAGCAGAATCAAAGGCAAGCAGCAAACACATTGTGCAGTACAAATTCAGTTAATTTCTTTACGAACATAACTTCAATCTAAGAATTAGCCCAACCCCAGCAAATCCCTTTATGATTTGAGTGAAGTCCTAGGGCATAGGAAGGAGCCAACCCACTAAGCTTATAGCCATTAGTGCATTTTCATTAACACTAGCTGTTAAATACATGCAGAAGCTGGATTTTGAAAAAAATAAATACAGCTTATAGGGTTAAAGATTGGCACTTTACTCCAACCAAGTGCGTGAAGAAATAGATTGAATATGAACAGAGTCTTAGAAGGGCACCTCAATGAGATTGGAACCACGTAGAGAAACCACTTGCATTATAGAGTGACCATTGTGGGAACCAAATTAAACCAGAACCCTAATTCCTTCCATTTGGGGATTATCTGACCTAATTGGAAGTTACTCAATTTAATTGGGGATTATCCAATTAAATTGAGAAACGCCTAATTAAGTTAAACACTTATTTTATTCCTACCACATTTCCTAATTCAATGAGGAATTACCTAATCATGTTGGAGATTAACCTACCTACCATCATTAGGGATTTGATTAATTCCCTAATTAATCAAATTCCTAAATACACCAACCCCACTAATCTCACCAACCACAATTAGGGATTTGATTAATTCCCTAATGAATCAAATCCCTAAATGTACCAACCTCACCTATCTCACCAACCACACCAACCTCACCAACCTCGTCAAGGCCCCCTATAAATACTTGGCCACGTACAAGGATGAGGTACGTCAGAATTTCTACTACAACTCTAGAGAGCTCTTCCCTTCACAAATCTTAGCCACCTCCTCTCTCTCTCCCTTTTACATAAGACTCCAGTCGCCCGGTTTACACCTTACACATATATATCTCCGTACCCTATTTAGCTATTGATTTTTCTCTAAATCAATTGAACTAACTTAGGCATCGGAGGGCCTTTGGCCAACACCCCCCGGGTGTGGTCCTCTTATCCAATTTATTTTGCAGGGAGAAAGAGGCGGCGAAGAAGAAAGGGGAATCTTTCAACGGAATATTCTCGTGGGAGGAAATTTGCTCCCACAACCATCTTTGAGGGTCAAGCTCTCTTCCTCCACTGCCCTCTTCAGATTCTTCCTTCCACCTTTCATCGAGATTGAAATTAAAACCCTAAAATGATCACGTCCTGCTCAGTCTTCAAGCTCAGTCTTCAAGCTTTGGTTTTTGGGAATGTTGCATCCACACAGGAGCAAGGGCTGCTGCAGCTGCAGGGGGTGGTCGGCGCCGGCGGAGTGGTGGATGGGGTTAGAGCTTAGGGTTTAAGAGGGAGTGTTAAACTAATTTGGGAATTAAGGGTTTGGAGGATGCCTGGCTCAGGTCATTAAACTTTATATTTTCATTGATTTTCTTTTCATCTTTTGGATAAAATGAGATGGGAACCTGTTGAGGATAAATGTGAACCTCCCAACACAATTTCACCACCACTAATTAAATAATGGGGTTTTATTATTTTAGGTTCGACCCATTCGAGACGCTAGTCTCTTAATTACAATCCCTTGCTTCAAGGGAAAAACCCTTTGATTCCATCATAAAGAAACAGAACGTGTGTGTTGGGTTTTGCGGCTGCTCCCAAGTCCAACCTCAAGGTGCCTACGTATCCCTCGCGGGAATCAAGCCACTCGTAGTTCAAGGAACTGCAATGAATGAATGACTCATTGCAAAAGGAAAAAATTGTATGAATTTGATTGAGAAAGTGTTTGAGTGAATTTAGCTGAATAAACCAGGGATTCGATTTTGATGTGTGTTTGGGATGAATTTGGTTAAGAATAACCAGGGATTCTGTTTGGATTTGAGATTTGGGCGGTTGCATCTAGATTGAATCTCTAAATTGCCTACGTACCCTTTTGAAGGGATCAAACCAACGTAGTTCGGAAAATATTGTTTAATTTGCGTGGTTTTGTACCACTTGGGATTTTGGCGTGGTTTTGTACCACTTGGGATTTGGTGTGGTTTTGTACCACTTGGGATTTTGGCGTGGTTTTGTACCACTTGGGATTTTGGCGTGGTTTTGTACCACTTGGGATTTAGTGTGGTTTTGTACCACTTGGGATTTGATGTGGATGCGGTTGGGTCTATTGGTATGTTAGACTGCCTACGTACCCTTGATGGGATCAAACCGGCGTAGTTCCAAAATATTGAGTGGAGATAGATGTTTGATTTGTGGGAATTTGGTTGCGGTTGCGTCTATTGGTATACTAGACTGCCTACGTACCCTTGATGGGATCAAACCAGCGTAGTTCCAAAATATTGGAAATTAATGGGTAAGTGTGGCCCAATAATTTAGAATTTGTGTCTTTGAGACAATTTGAAGATTTTCATAGGTAGATGACCTATGAGAAAAATTGGAAATTAATGGGTAAGTGTGGCCCACTAATTGAGAGTTTCTGTTTGAGAGATTTGAATTTAATCTCACTGGAATTTTCATGGGTAGATGACCCATGGGGAAAATTGGATGGTTTTGTACCATTTTTCTTATTGTCAATATTCGAGAAAAATAATGAGTAATTTTAATTATCCCATTGATTTTTCCATAAAATTGACATTTCTCCTTGGAAAAGTGTTTTGGTGAATTTGGTTAGAATAAACCAGGGATTCAAATTTGGTTGCGGTTGCGTCTAGTGGGATGCTAGACTGCCTACGTACCCTTGACGGGATCAAACCGACGTAGTTCCAAAATTTGGAAATTAATGGGTAAGTGTGGCCCACTAATTAAGAATTTGTGTCTTTAAGACAATTTGAAGATTTCCACAGGTAGATGACCCATGGGGAAAATTGAAAATTAATGGGTAAGTGTGGCCCACTAATTGAGAATTTCTGTTTGAGAGATTTGAATTTAATCTCATTTGGAATTTTCATGGGTAGATGACCCATGGGGAAAATTGGATGGTTTTGTACCATTTTTCTTATTGTCAATATCCAAGAAAAATAATGAGTAATTTTAATTATCTCATTGACTTTTCATAAAATTGACATTTGCACTTGGAAAAGTGTTTTGGTGAATTTGGTTAGAATAAACCAGGGATTCAAATTTGGTTGCGGTTGCGTCTAGTGGGATGCTAGACTGCCTACGTACCCTTGACGGGATCAAACCGACGTAGTTCCAAAATTTGGAAATTAATGGGTAAGTGTGGCCCACTAATTAAGAATTTGTGTCTTTGAGACAATTTGAAGATTTTCATAGGTAGATGACCTATGGGGAAAATTGGAAATTAATGGGTAAGTGTGGCCCACTAATTGAGAATTGGATTCAAGATTTGCATGGATAGATGACCCATGAGAAAAATTGGAAATTAATGGGTAAGTGTGGCCCATTAATTGAGAATTTGTGTTCGAGAGATTTGAATTTAATCTCATTGAAATTTGCACGGGTAGATGACCCATGAGAAAAAATTGGAAATTAATGGGTAAGTGTGGCCCATTAACTGAGAATTTGTGTTTGAGAGATTTGAATTTAATCTCATTGAAATTTGCATGGGTAGATGACCCATGGGAAAAGTTGGATGGTTTTGTACCCTTTTTTTATTGTCAATGCCCAAGAAAAATAATGAGCAATTTCGATTAACCCACTAATTTTCTAAAATTGACACTTGCACTTAGACCCCAAATATGGCTATGAGGATTTTTAAAATTGATCCATAAACCATATAATAAGAAATCTAGGCATCGTAAATTTCATGGATAATTATTTGGCCACCCATTAAATATATTGGCCATATAATCCAATAATTTGACTAATGGGCCCTTCATTTTGTTTGTTTGCTAAGAAACCAACAGATAAGAAACCAACACATGGGAACTCAATGCATGGGCTGCCCCAACGTGGCCCTTCCCAATTTCTGCTTATTTTCCTTTTCTTTCATATCCAGCAAACCAAGTAGGTGGCGTACAGCCACCCTTTTTCTTTTCTTTTTTTTGATTTGAAGTGTTTTGACTTTTCTTCACTTCAAGCAAAGTGGCGACAACAGTGGCTGTAAGTCCATCTTTCCTTCCTTCCTTTTTTGGTTTTTGGTTTGCTGCACAGCAAGAAGTTGCCCACAGAAACGTGGCTTCCCTTTTTCCTTTTTTTGAAAACCTCCATCCTTTGTCTTGATTGTTTGCCAACAACCCCCAGATGAGAAATTCAAGGAATGGGCTGCACTACGCGGTCCCCCTTTTCGAGCTTTGTTTCCTTCTTCCTTTTTTTGTGCACACTGCTGATTTTTAGTTGCTGTGAGATTAAACCCCTTCACGGTTTTGTTTATGGGTTTTGTACCCAGATTGGATCGGTCACAGAGTGTTTGATTGAGGGTTACACACCCATGATGGATTTTGTATCCAAGATTTGTTTTGTGGGTTTCATACCCAAGCTAAAAGACTTCCAGGGAGGAACTTTGTTGACGATGCACAACCTTAGCTGTTTGTCTGTGGGTTTGGATGCTCAAGGCATCTGTGAGAGAAATCTCACTGTCTTGCTGCCTTTGATTCTTTCAGTTTGATTTATTTTCTTTATTTGTTGTCCATCTCATGACGAACATCATTGAACGAGCTTTGGCTTTTGTAGCGCCACAATAAGAGAAACCTAGAGAACTCTAGGATTTCCTCTACGCCCCTTTCAAGAGAGTTGTGCACATCTTTGAAAGCATTTGATCAGAGCTGCCTGTTGGAATAGAATATATGATGATTAAAATCATCTTGGCTGTCAATCCATAGCTGGCTGTCCTGGAGGTACTTGAGAAGAGGTACGCCTTAGAGTAGTTTCTTGACTTAATATGTGATGATTTCAATCATCATAGCCAAGAACCCCCATGGGTTAATCGTACTGGATGTTGAATGCTTCCTTGGAAGTGTTTGAGCAGAGCCTTGTCATAGAGAGATTCCTAACTTTTTTTATGATGATAGAAGTCACCATAGCCAGGAATCCTCTTATGTGCTTGCTCTTCCTCTTTGCTCCTGCGGCTGTCTCCTTTTTTTTTTCAGCACTATCATGCGTTCTTTGCAGCCTGCGGCAGGCTTCCCCCCCAACATGGATTTCATATCCAAGAAAAAGATTTGAGGGTTGCCACCCATGGATTTATCATCCGAGAAAAAGATTTGAGGGTTGCCACCCATCTTGGATTAATCATCCAAGAAAAATGATTTTGAGGGTTCACCCAATATGGAGGATCTCAAGAGAGAAGCTTCATGGCCTTGTAGACGTTTTTTCCTTGAAGCCTCCCTTTCTCTACAGCCTGCCGGCTATCCCTTTTTTTTCTTCAGCACTATCGTGCATTCTCTCCAGCCTGCCGGCTACCTTCCCCCCTCTTTTTTTCCAGGCCTCTTAACTCCCTTTTATAGGCCCTTGATTTTCAGGAGTTTGAGATTAAATGAATAATCACTCCTTGGCCTCAGTGTTTGACACAAACACTTCAACTGAAAAAACATGTAGGCAAAGAATTGTAATTCCATTTGAACACGTGCTCCATAGCTGGAATATTGGTGTTATCCTCTTTTATAGGAATTTCAATGTGTGCAGCCATCCTTTTTTTTTTTTTAATTAATTTTTTTTCGTTTCAACAGATGCCCCCTCAAGCATTGTGCGTGAAACCACTCTTCGTGTGCAAGGCTTGATAGCTTTTCTAGAGGAGAATTGGCTTTTCTTTTGCTTTTTTGCTTCCACCATTCACAGTTTATACTCGTGTGGGTTTGGAGTTCTTGTGTAGCAGTTTAACCACGTGCTCACCATTTGGTGGATAAAAAAAAAAAATGGATTTTGATATTTTACGGCTGCATCGAGCTTTTAGGCTAGATTGCCTACGTACCTTGTAGAAGGATCAAGCCGAACGTAGTTCACCTTGGGTCGCCCTTTCGGGTTTTTAGCCCACAAAGCGTTTTTTTTTTTTTTTTGTGCTCTAGTTTTTGCTTGGACCGCCCTTTCAGGTTTTCAGCCCAACGAGCATTTTTCTTTTTAGCTCTAACTTTTGCTTGAACTGCCCTTTTGGGTTTTCAGTCCAATAAGCTTTTCTTTTTTTTTTTTTTCTTTTTTTTTTTTCTCTTTTTTTGTTTCACAGTTTATACTCATGTGATATTGGAGTTCTTGTAGCATACAGCAGTTTAACCACGTGCTAAAACCATTGGTGGCAAATTTATGGCTAGAGCTAGCTTTTGAGCTTGCTTGCTTACGCCTCTTTTATTTGAGGTAAAGCAAGAGACATTTGAGATTTGCGACTGCATCTAGCTTTTATGACTAGATTGCCTACGTACCCTTTTTGAGGGATCAAGTCAACCGTAGTTCTTTCGCTTGGGCAGCCTGTTTGGGTTTTTGGCCCAAGAAACATTTTTTCATCCTGCTTCTGGGCTTCCAATGCAATGGACCGTTAGACATAATTTTTAACGAACTTCGCATTGACACAAGGCGAAACGTGTTTCCCTTTAGAGTTCGAGAACTCGTGAGCCCATCAGCAAAAACCTTAGTAAAGACGTGAGTCCCTGCTGGTTGAACAATGTCAATGGAATTCCTCTGCAAACGGATGGCTGACATCTTGCTCTATCTTCTCCTTGGCGGAGATGTAATTGACTTGAGCTATGTCGTTGTTCCCTTTTAACCATTTTGAGCCCTTTTGAAAACTTGCCTTTCATTGAACCTTGATCTTCCATTTTTGTTTTGCTTATGTGAACCTTCCCTTGTTGATGATTGGCAAGATCCTCCAAACATTGAAAGACTAAGTTGCATGGTGGCTTTTTGCCCCCTGGGCCTTTGAATACCAAGATGTGAAGCAGCTCCGTACTCACTTCATCTCCTCTAAACATTGATTGCTCAAGGATAGTGAGAAGTGTAGGCTCAGAAATGTTTGAGTTTGGCTTTGGGAGCGTTGCTTTGAGTATGTCATTCACTTGTTGAATTGTGAGGTTGACATTGCTTTTCTTCCCCTTTTGCCTTTTTTTTTTTTTTTTTTTTTTTTTTTTTTATAACCATACTGCCCCTTGAATTGGGCTGACTGATCTTTCGAAGAGCCCAAGTGTAGCACGTCATAAACGACTGAATTGTATGTCTCAACAAACTGGACTCTCCTTGGTCCCTTATCGAGAACATGAAAACTTTCTTTAGCTTAGTCTTCACAATTCATTCACCTCTTGAGGATGACCTAATACAAGGTGCATGGTTTGCTCAAATGGTTTTGTCGGACTCAAGTGCCTTTGCCTTTGGGGTTTTTTTTTTTTTTTTTTTTTTTTTTTTTTTTTTTTTTTTTCGCTTTCTCACTCCAATCTAGCTTTTTAGCTTTTGAAGGTTGAGCTAAGGTAAGGCCAGGCGGTCCATAAAACTTTGCATTTGAGTAATTTTTTACTTCCCCTATAAGCATATCAGAGTTGGCTAAAACCCTCATTTACTCCACAAATATTTGAAGCATTGGTGGAGCGTAGCATAGATGGCATCATATGCGTACAGTCATGCATGACTTAATAGGACGTTGTTGCATAGATGAAGGCGTTCATAGAGAATTTCACATTTCCATTTGCAATATGATAGAGAGCACGTGGCTTTTTGCCCAAGTTGATTGAACCCATGTATGGTTGGGGATGGCATTTGTCGTTGATAGACCTTTATGACATGTAGCGTCTCCACGGCGAAACTGCAATCCAACAAGATTCGGTTAACCATTGTGCCAACCTTGCCAGTGACATAAAATGAAGTGCCATTTAGGTTCACTTGTCTTATGGAGGGATTGGAACTTCCATTGTCACATCATTTCATAAAGGAGACTCGGTTGAGTTTCCCATGCTCAAATCTTAGGAAAGCTCAACTTCCTTCAACAGATATTATGTGCTTGATCGGAACGTAAAGTGACCTTATCAACCTCAGTATTAAAGTTGTAGTCTTTTCCACAGGCCATGGTGCACTGTAACACTTGTTCTTTAGTCTCATATTGACTTGTGAAGAACTGTGCTCAAAACAACTGTGTGAGGGCAGCAGGAAAGATTGCAGGCTGTTCATGTTCATCCTTTTTGTAGGACGAGAACTTTCTTTTATGTCTCCTTGTTCCCTTTTTTTTAAGCTTGTCTTGGCTATCCTTGGAGGCGAACTAAACCATTAGTCACGTTATTTGAGCATTTTGTTTGGCTATTTTCATCCGCAATAGTAACCAAGACTAGCATGGCTTCAAACTTTGTGTCTTCTTTTATCTTCTAGCCTCGAGCTTGGATTGTTAGTTTTGAAATATTCTCTTCTTGGTTAGGAGATTTGGAACTTGTTTCCTCATCGCCTTTAAGGCTAAACAGTATCCTTTGGGAATGATGTGACATCGCCCACTGCTTTGGAGTAGCAGTAAGACCCATTGAATGTCTTGGCTTCCCCTTGGGTATTTGAAGATGCCCCATGTGACGTATGAGTTCCATGTTTTGGATTGACTTTGAACTGAGAGGATCACTCCTTGTGACATCAGTTGTCTTGACTTGACTTTGAGCTAAGGGGATTGCCCCCTGTCATATATCAGCTTAATGTCTTGATTTCACTTCCATGTGTTCACTTGAGTTGCAACTTGAGGGCTGCCCCCTGTGACATATTAGCTTCATGTCTTGGCTTGACTTTGAACTGATAGGATTACTCCTTGTGACATCAGTTTCATGTCTTGACTTGAGTTGCAACTCGGGGACTGCCCCCTGTGGCATACCAGTTTCATGTCTTGATTTGACTTTGAGCTGAGGGGATTGCCCCTTGTGACATATCAGCTTCCTATCTTGGCTTGACTTTGAACTGATAGGATTACTCCTTGTGACATCAGTTTCATTTCTTGACCTGACTTTGAACTGATAGGATTACTCCTTGTGACATCAGTTTCATGTCTTGACTTAACTTCCAAGTGGAGGGGAACTGCCCCCTGTGGTGCTCGACCTTTCGTCACTTGATTAGTAGAGCTTTACTTTGCTCTATTTGTGTTTGTGAATTTGTTGGACTCATTCAACCTTGATGATTTAGCCACTTGGAGTGTTCTTAAGCAGAAATCACCAACATAGGTTTTGTGATGCTCAAGTTAACATCGTTTTGTGATGCTCAAGTTAACATCGGTTGGTCCTTTGTGGCCTTAGCAACCATTTATGTTGAAGCTGGAAAGACCGAGTTGATAAAGATGCAACCAACCATGACTAAGTGCTTCTAAAGGCTTTGATAGCCTTAGAGCCTTCGTCGCTTTGAAGAGTTAGCCTTTGTGGCATTTGTTGCAGCAACTTCAAAATCTTTGATTGGGACAACTTTACAGTTAACTTTCTTCCTTGGAGCTCTAACAACCCTTTTTCTTGCATTTTGGGGTTGCCTTCTTAGATGGAGTTCTTGTGGCTTGGGCATTAATGACCTTTACAATCGCCTGCTAGCCGTAACTCTGAAGGAGCTCTTGGAAGTAGAGCATATCTTGTGGTGCCTCTGTTTTGGTTTTTCATAAACCTGTGGCAAACACAAAGCAAATATAATTAGCTTATTCATGAATGGAGATGAAAAGGAAAATGGATCCCACTGGGCGTGCCAAAAATTATGTTGAGGATAAATGTGAACCTCCCAACACAATTTCACCACCACTAATTAAATAATGGGGTTTTATTATTTTAGGTTCGACCCATTCGAGACGCTAGTCTCTTAATTACAATCCCTTGCTTCAAGGGAAAAACCCTTTGATTCCATCATAAAGAAACAGAACGTGTGTGTTGGGTTTTGCGGCTGCTCCCAAGTCCAACCTCAAGGTGCCTACGTATCCCTCGCGGGAATCAAGCCACTCGTAGTTCAAGGAACTGCAATGAATGAATGACTCATTGCAAAAGGAAAAAATTGTATGAATTTGATTGAGAAAGTGTTTGAGTGAATTTAGCTGAATAAACCAGGGATTCGATTTTGATGTGTGTTTGGGATGAATTTGGTTAAGAATAACCAGGGATTCTGTTTGGATTTGAGATTTGGGCGGTTGCATCTAGATTGAATCTCTAAATTGCCTACGTACCCTTTTGAAGGGATCAAACCAACGTAGTTCGGAAAATATTGTTTAATTTGCGTGGTTTTGTACCACTTGGGATTTTGGCGTGGTTTTGTACCACTTGGGATTTGGTGTGGTTTTGTACCACTTGGGATTTTGGCGTGGTTTTGTACCACTTGGGATTTTGGCGTGGTTTTGTACCACTTGGGATTTAGTGTGGTTTTGTACCACTTGGGATTTGATGTGGATGCGGTTGGGTCTATTGGTATGTTAGACTGCCTACGTACCCTTGATGGGATCAAACCGGCGTAGTTCCAAAATATTGAGTGGAGATAGATGTTTGATTTGTGGGAATTTGGTTGCGGTTGCGTCTATTGGTATACTAGACTGCCTACGTACCCTTGATGGGATCAAACCAGCGTAGTTCCAAAATATTGGAAATTAATGGGTAAGTGTGGCCCAATAATTTAGAATTTGTGTCTTTGAGACAATTTGAAGATTTTCATAGGTAGATGACCTATGAGAAAAATTGGAAATTAATGGGTAAGTGTGGCCCACTAATTGAGAGTTTCTGTTTGAGAGATTTGAATTTAATCTCACTGGAATTTTCATGGGTAGATGACCCATGGGGAAAATTGGATGGTTTTGTACCATTTTTCTTATTGTCAATATTCGAGAAAAATAATGAGTAATTTTAATTATCCCATTGATTTTTCCATAAAATTGACATTTCTCCTTGGAAAAGTGTTTTGGTGAATTTGGTTAGAATAAACCAGGGATTCAAATTTGGTTGCGGTTGCGTCTAGTGGGATGCTAGACTGCCTACGTACCCTTGACGGGATCAAACCGACGTAGTTCCAAAATTTGGAAATTAATGGGTAAGTGTGGCCCACTAATTAAGAATTTGTGTCTTTAAGACAATTTGAAGATTTCCACAGGTAGATGACCCATGGGGAAAATTGAAAATTAATGGGTAAGTGTGGCCCACTAATTGAGAATTTCTGTTTGAGAGATTTGAATTTAATCTCATTTGGAATTTTCATAGGTAGATGACCCATGGGGAAAATTGGATGGTTTTGTACCATTTTTCTTATTGTCAATATCCAAGAAAAATAATGAGTAATTTTAATTATCTCATTGACTTTTCATAAAATTGACATTTGCACTTGGAAAAGTGTTTTGGTGAATTTGGTTAGAATAAACCAGGGATTCAAATTTGGTTGCGGTTGCGTCTAGTGGGATGCTAGACTGCCTACGTACCCTTGACGGGATCAAACCGACGTAGTTCCAAAATTTGGAAATTAATGGGTAAGTGTGGCCCACTAATTAAGAATTTGTGTCTTTGAGACAATTTGAAGATTTTCATAGGTAGATGACCTATGGGGAAAATTGGAAATTAATGGGTAAGTGTGGCCCACTAATTGAGAATTGGATTCAAGATTTGCATGGATAGATGACCCATGAGAAAAATTGGAAATTAATGGGTAAGTGTGGCCCATTAATTGAGAATTTGTGTTCGAGAGATTTGAATTTAATCTCATTGAAATTTGCACGGGTAGATGACCCATGAGAAAAAATTGGAAATTAATGGGTAAGTGTGGCCCATTAACTGAGAATTTGTGTTTGAGAGATTTGAATTTAATCTCATTGAAATTTGCATGGGTAGATGACCCATGGGAAAAGTTGGATGGTTTTGTACCCTTTTTTTATTGTCAATGCCCAAGAAAAATAATGAGCAATTTCGATTAACCCACTAATTTTCTAAAATTGACACTTGCACTTAGACCCCAAATATGGCTATGAGGATTTTTAAAATTGATCCATAAACCATATAATAGGAAATCTAGGCATCGTAAATTTCATGGATAATTATTTGGCCACCCATTAAATATATTGGCCATATAATCCAATAATTTGACTAATGGGCCCTTCATTTTGTTTGTTTGCTAAGAAACCAACAGATAAGAAACCAACACATGGGAACTCAATGCATGGGCTGCCCCAACGTGGCCCTTCCCAATTTCTGCTTATTTTCCTTTTCTTTCATATCCAGCAAACCAAGTAGGTGGCGTACAGCCACCCTTTTTCTTTTCTTTTTTTTGATTTGAAGTGTTTTGACTTTTCTTCACTTCAAGCAAAGTGGCGACAACAGTGGCTGTAAGTCCATCTTTCCTTCCTTCCTTTTTTGGTTTTTGGTTTGCTGCACAGCAAGAAGTTGCCCACAGAAACGTGGCTTCCCTTTTTCCTTTTTTTGAAAACCTCCATCCTTTGTCTTGATTGTTTGCCAACAACCCCCAGATGAGAAATTCAAGGAATGGGCTGCACTACGCGGTCCCCCTTTTCGAGCTTTGTTTCCTTCTTCCTTTTTTTGTGCACACTGCTGATTTTTAGTTGCTGTGAGATTAAACCCCTTCACGGTTTTGTTTATGGGTTTTGTACCCAGATTGGATCGGTCACAGAGTGTTTGATTGAGGGTTACACACCCATGATGGATTTTGTATCCAAGATTTGTTTTGTGGGTTTCATACCCAAGCTAAAAGACTTCCAGGGAGGAACTTTGTTGACGATGCACAACCTTAGCTGTTTGTCTGTGGGTTTGGATGCTCAAGGCATCTGTGAGAGAAATCTCACTGTCTTGCTGCCTTTGATTCTTTCAGTTTGATTTATTTTCTTTATTTGTTGTCCATCTCATGACGAACATCATTGAACGAGCTTTGGCTTTTGTAGCGCCACAATAAGAGAAACCTAGAGAACTCTAGGATTTCCTCTACGCCCCTTTCAAGAGAGTTGTGCACATCTTTGAAAGCATTTGATCAGAGCTGCCTGTTGGAATAGAATATATGATGATTAAAATCATCTTGGCTGTCAATCCATAGCTGGCTGTCCTGGAGGTACTTGAGAAGAGGTACGCCTTAGAGTAGTTTCTTGACTTAATATGTGATGATTTCAATCATCATAGCCAAGAACCCCCATGGGTTAATCGTACTGGATGTTGAATGCTTCCTTGGAAGTGTTTGAGCAGAGCCTTGTCATAGAGAGATTCCTAACTTTTTTTATGATGATAGAAGTCACCATAGCCAGGAATCCTCTTATGTGCTTGCTCTTCCTCTTTGCTCCTGCGGCTGTCTCCTTTTTTTTTTCAGCACTATCATGCGTTCTTTGCAGCCTGCGGCAGGCTTCCCCCCCAACATGGATTTCATATCCAAGAAAAAGATTTGAGGGTTGCCACCCATGGATTTATCATCCGAGAAAAAGATTTGAGGGTTGCCACCCATCTTGGATTAATCATCCAAGAAAAATGATTTTGAGGGTTCACCCAATATGGAGGATCTCAAGAGAGAAGCTTCATGGCCTTGCAGACGTTTTTTCCTTGAAGCCTCCCTTTCTCTACAGCCTGCCGGCTATCCCTTTTTTTTCTTCAGCACTATCGTGCATTCTCTCCAGCCTGCCGGCTGCCTTCCCCCCTCTTTTTTTCCAGGCCTCTTAACTCCCTTTTATAGGCCCTTGATTTTCAGGAGTTTGAGATTAAATGAATAATCACTCCTTGGCCTCAGTGTTTGACACAAACACTTCAACTGAAAAAACATGTAGGCAAAGAATTGTAATTCCATTTGAACACGTGCTCCATAGCTGGAATATTGGTGTTATCCTATTTTATAGGAATTTCAATGTGTGCAGCCATCCTTTTTTTTTTTTTAATTAATTTTTTTTCGTTTCAACAGAACCATATCACGGTTTTTTTTCTTCAGGTTTTTTGGTTTTGTTTTCTTCCCTCTTTTGTGTGGGTGTCAGGGTGTGTGTCATAGAATATGCTTATGAACCAGAATTTTCCGGGAACCTTCTATAATATTAACAGGAATAGATGTCTCCGTGTGGCGTTTGTCCATCGACCTCATGGTTATAATTTCATCATATCCGCTGTACATTCTTATGGTGTTTAATAAAGTATCCTTTTCAACATTTAAAAAAAGCCCTGGAAAACTACATGACTTTGATTGGCCTACGTCGTTTGCTATTTTAGGGTTAAACGCCAAAATGTCAGTAATTCTGGACTGCTTAGTATCAGAGTCACAATATATATCTATATATAGTCCCATTTTATTGAGGAATTCTTTAAATAATTTTATTTGAGAGAAGCCTTTTAGGATACCCTATGAAATTTTTTTCCAACAATCTAAACCATCTATTTTTTAAGTTTTAAGTTTTCATTCATAGATCATTCTTGCAAAAAATTAGACAAATTGGAAACCGTTCAGACATTTAAAATGTGCAGAGATGATCAAATGATATCTAAAATCCAAACCATTTAGACATCTAAAATCCAAACCTACAAAACGTGCTTCTACTAAAATTTTAATAATTTAATTGAATGGTCAGATAATATCGGATTCAAGTGATTTTTTGTTAAGATGATCTTCAAATGAATATTTACAAAATAGAAGATTTTGATTAATAAAATGCAATGTATGGTGGGTCCTATAAGGATGTCCTTCAAATAATCTTATTTGAGGGATCTCATTATATATATTCTTGTGTTATAATATAATATATACTGTCCCCTTTTATTGAGGGATTCCTTAATAATTTTATTTGAGGGACACACTTTAAAGTACCCTACGAATTTTTTTTCCAACGATCCAAACCATATATTATTAAGTCTACATTCATAGATCATCCTTGCAAAAAATTAGACAAATCGGAAAACATTTCGACATCCAATTGTATCCTACAAAATCAATGAACACGGTGCTTCAAGAAAGTACTAAAATTTCAATAATACAATTAAGTGGTCAAACGATATCGAATTCAAATGATTTTTTGTAGAGATAATCCTTGAATGATTATCTAAAACATAGACGATTTGGATTAGTGAAATATAATATAAAATGGGCCTTACAAAAGTGTCGCTCAAATAAGTTAATTGAGAGATCCTTCGATAGAAGCTCTCTGATAATATATAATATATATATATATATATATATATATATATTCTTATGTTGTAATATAAATAAATATTTATTCATACTAGGCTATTGACACACATGTTATTTTATACTTTTTATTTTTAATTTTATAATCTCCAATATTATTATTTACAAGAAAAAAAAGAAAAGGGAAACATGTAAGAAATGAAAATATAAATAAGAGGAGTAGAAATAAACGGTCAAACTGTCTGAATCCTGGACAGACTCTCTTCCTTTCCTTTTGCTCCAACGAGACTCTCTCTCGTCCTCGGCTTTCCCTCTCTCATCCCATTTCACCATAGCTCGTAGGGCCATTACCAATTTGGCCATAGCTTCCTTTCTCTATCTTTCGTCAGTAACAATTAACAAAACACTCTCACTTCTCCAAGCTTTTCTTCAATGGCGACCCTTAATGTTCCCGCAAGAATGTCTTTTTTGAAACCTGAAAGGTCTAGAGCCACTGATCGATTGGCTTCCTCCAAAAGCCTGTGTGATTCTACTGCGTTTCACTGTAGACCCAGAAGAAAGTATGCTCAGAAGAAGCAAAGCTTTACTGTTAAATCAACTGGGATCTTTCAGGACAGCAGCAGAGGCCATTCTAACTCACACAACGGTCCTGTGGAGAGCGTTGTAAGTTTGCTTTTTCTTGTTTCCATTTGTTATGCTTTCTCTGTTTTTCCTATTGGGGGAGCTTTGCTTTTGTCCTTTTTATAACATGGGTTGTCAATAGTTCTTGAATTTATGTGGCTTTTGTGCGTGTTCTAATTTGGTTTTGTATTGTTCCGTCTCTCAGAGTGTGGAAAACTTTGAATATTTCGAAATTTTAGATAATTGGTATTTCAATTGGTAGGCACATGGGGCTGAAGTTTCTTCCTTTACTTAAAAAACACCTATAATCTTTAGTTTCTCGTGATATTGCTCTGTTTGGTTGCTGAGAAAGTTTAGGATAAACGAACAAAATAGGATACCAGTCGTCACATTTGCATTGTGAGGAGCTGGGGACTGCAATACCCTTCTCCTTTTAAAAGGCTGAATTACAGATTCTTGGATTAGTTAAGTTGCTTTCTAGCATAAAACTTAGAAATACAATAAATGCATGGTAAATTTATTGCCTGCTTTATTCTTTTTCTAGCTTTGCTATGTTTTATGTATTGAAGACAGGTGCTTCATTAGAATGCAGTTAATAGTATCACTTGTGCGTGTTCTAAATCTATAACCTTGAAATGTTGTTGTCTTGTTTTAGGACAAGGCTGACTCAACTTTTGAACTTCAGTCTGGTAATGATTACCTTATGGCCCAGCCAAAGGTATATTCAGATGGTGTAAGGCAAACTAAGATAGTATGTACAATTGGTCCTTCAACAAGCTCACGCGAAATGATATGGAAACTGGCTGAAACAGGAATGAATGTTGCACGTTTGAATATGTCACATGGGGACCATGAGTCACACCAGAAAACCATTGAACTTGTCAAAGAATACAACTCTCAATTTGAAGACAAGGTTGTAGCCATAATGCTGGACACCAAGGTATGTTGATTGCTTTTTCACTCTCATTCTTTGCCTGCTCATATCCTATTTAACTTATGGTTAGGAGCACAGGTTTCTGCATCAAGAATTGCTGCATTGGCGGGTACATTTGTTTCACCTGCTGTGGATCAAAAGTAGGACGAAATTCAGGAATCAAAAGTTTTTTTATTTTTGGTTTAACATATGATTTTGTTTTTTCTTCACTCTGCTTATTTTCGTGAAGAAATTTTACATTTATTATGTAAACTGTGATTTTCATTTTTACTGTTGTAGACTACAAATTGTGTATCATAAAATAAGACTGGACTTTTGAAAAATGCAGAACATTGCCCCTTCTAGATTAAAAGTTTCGTTTACATTTAGCATGTGTTAGTTTAGATTTTCATTCTCAATATTTAGTGTACTACTCTCAAGTGAATGCTCGTATTTATCACATTGTAAATAATTGTTATAGCATAAAGGCTTTGAATATCTCATCCTGATTCCTTCTAATCACCGTTGAGGTCATGGTTGATATATGATTTTTCTTTCTTCATGCAGGGTCCTGAGGTTAGAAGTGGAGATGTACCACAACCAATTCTTCTTAAAGAGGGACAAGAGTTTAACTTTACAATCAAAAGAGGAGTTAGCACAGTGGACACAGTTAGTGTAAACTATGACGACTTTGTGAATGATGTGGATGTTGGTGACATTATTCTAGTTGATGGTAAGCATAATATTTTGCGGGTGCTGAATTTGTGGACGAGTCAATTTGTTTTTGTTTTTCATCCTATGTGATATGATATTTCTTTTAGCATGTCTTTCTATGGTTTTAGAAGTATGGCAAATCAAATCATGACTCTTTTGAGTAAATTCATTAAAGAGACTGAAGGAACTTGTTTGTGCACGCAATTCCACTAAGTTTTGGAACTCTGTAACTAGTGAGAGTGACCTACAGATTATTGTCATAGCTGTTGTGCATTATGAGTTGTTGCTTTGGTCAACTTTAATGGCAACTGTAATATTATAGAACTAGACTAGTTTTGTAGTGAGCTGGTGTTTGTTAACCTCAAGTTGGTGGGATAGGAGTTATCAAGGAAGAACTTAGCCACACTAATGTTGACTGTTTTCAGATGTATTGGAAGTAATGTCCGACTGCATCTTGCCATTTACTGAATCAAACTGGCCACCCTGATGTCAAGAGTCAACTCAGTAGTCTTTTGGTATAAATAGGCATAGGGTGATGTTCTTTTCCCAAGTCTCTGGCTGGTTATGTTGCCAGACTCTCAACATGAACAATAAAAATATACTCTATTAGCTTCTTTAAGATAAAAAGAAGATAAAAAGAAGAGAATCTCCCTAATTAAGAATCCAAGCTGACATGCCACTGTGTGGCAAGAGAACATTTCCGTTCATACACACACGGGGGAAATGGATTAGGTGTGAAATTGTCTGCATGCAGACTGGTGAGAATAACAAAGGCTGTTCAAATAACTGTGTATGGCCGTTTGAATGGCCTTTGTTTTTTTTTTTTTTTGAGTTGAGTCCATAGTGTGGAATGTGTTCCTCGTCATTAATATGTTTGCTCGTGGTAATTGTGGCCTCTCAGGTGAATCACATCGGCTACAGTACGGGCCTCATATATTTTCTACAGGGAAAACTTGTGAAGATGGTGCCTCTGTTAAGGAATTACATGTGGGCCCACCCCTCAACATGATATGATAATCTGAACTGTCTACTTTCCTCATTGAAGGATCTCTTTACAAAGAATAGTTCAATTGGAAACCATTTGGCGATCTAACTATGACCAAGTACATAGACACAATGTTTCGGATAAACACTGAGATGATAATGAGGATAATCAAATGGCTGAACGAGTCTTTGTTAGCCATTTTTTTGTAGGAATGATTCTTAAATGGTGACGTAAAAAGTGAATGGTTCAAATCATTGGACCAACATTGCAGGGTGGGCCCATAAATGCTGTCTATCTTTTTTCTTGCAAAGAGGGATCTCTCTTAAAAAGGAAGGGGACTATATGTATCTTAATCTGTTTGATTTAACAAGTTCAAGTAGTTGTAATTGTACTTTATCATCCCAGTGGTTAGACTGTCTTGAATTGGTTCTTTTCTTACAGCTCATAAGTTGTAACCAAGGGAGGTGGAATATCATTCATTCCCCCCCACCTTCTTTTCTATTTATCTACTCACATGGTTAAGAGACCTGATGATATATCATGTCTTTCTGCTAGGTGGAATGATGTCATTAGCTGTGAAGTCAAAGACAAAAGATTTGGTTAAATGTGTGGTAGTTGATGGCGGAGAACTAAAATCAAGGCGCCATTTAAATGTGCGTGGAAAAAGTGCAACTCTGCCTTCAATAACAGGTAATCTTCACCAATGTTTTTGGTGTTTATATGAACATCAGTCCATTTGATTTTCAAAAATTCGAAGAGGCACACAATATTCAATTTGTTGGTCTGCTTTATTGTTCTCTTCTACAGAAAAGGACTGGGAAGATATCAAGTTTGGAGTGGACAATGGAGTTGACTTCTATGCTGTCTCATTTGTAAAAAATGCTGAGGTGGTCCATGAGTTGAAAGATTATCTCAAAGGCAAACTTCTTCAATCTCTTATCAGTTTATTCAGTTAACATTTCTTCTTTGTGGATCTTTATAGTATTGTCTCCTAAACTTAATTTGCGCCTCTTCTGTAGGTTGCAATGCAGATATTCATGTTATTGTAAAAATAGAAAGTGCGGACTCTATACCGAATCTTCATTCGATAATTATTGCATCTGACGGGGTTCGTCTTTATTTGTAACTTTTTTTTTCTTGCATGCAACAAAAGCCCTGCCATCCTTATTCCTTGATATGTTGGTACTACCATAAGCAATGACTTATTATCCAGTTTCTTGTTTTGCTGTCTGCTTTAAAGGCAATGATTGCTCGTGGAGACCTTGGAGCTGAGCTTCCAATTGAGGAAGTTCCTTTATTGCAGGTAATTTGATCGTAGTTGTATCTTTACCATTTCTTGTGTATCTTAGCTAAAGAGTTGGGTTGTGAATTAGATGAGTGGCCTTTGAGTTACCTTATGTCTTATCTTGGGTGGTACTCTATATTATTATCTATGTGCCTTAACCCCGATTCCTCTCGAAGGCAGCCTTTTTGTGCACCCTTCTTTTTGTTTTTTACTTTTTCTATCGGTGCCGAGTAATATGCGTACTTTCTATTTGTCCATTTTTTCATGTGCCAATTAAGGGAGCTAAGATCTTAGGAAAGCGATGAGTGATTTCCATGGAAGAGGAGTGGAGAGGAAACAAATGGCTGCGAACTTGTGCAAAAACCAAGGGAGAAGGGCGGTTTCGGAATCTAGAGGAGAGAAATAGTGGATTTTCTTGATAAGTGTTTGTGGAGGTTGCCTCTTGAGCAAATGAAGAGTCCATGCAGATGGATGGAATTCTCAGATTGTTGTGAGGAGTTTGTTCCAAAGACCTTGGAAATACTTTTCTCAAGGTTACCTTTCTTTGTCCCCTCTGATGAAGCTTCTTGTGGGTAATGGGAAGAGAGTCAGATTTTGGGAAGATATTTGGGTGGGAGATTCGGCTTTCTGACAATGATATTTGTTACTGATAGGAGTACTAAAGACTGATACAATCAGAGATCTCAAGACTACTTTCAAAACCGGACAGTAGTTCAATAATCAATAGTACCTTTGCTAATGAATATCTGGGGCTTAGAGACGGTAAATAATAGGATGTTTCAGAGTCACAATATTTGCTGCTTATATAACATAGCTTGTGATGGTTGACTATAATCTGCATCTCAAAGCAATAATGCGCTCTCTATGTCTGTGTATAGCCTTATCATTTTCAAATGATAAAGTTGAATTTTAACCTTTATGGTTGATTTTGAAGCTAATTTTATTATGTAACTGAATCCTGTGTTATCTTAAAAGGAGGACATCATTAGAAGGTGTCACAGTATGAAGAAACCAGTGATTGTAGCAACCAATATGCTGGAGAGCATGATTGATCATCCTACGCCAACCAGGGCAGAAGTTTCTGACATTGCAATTGCAGTAAAAGAAGGTGCTGATGCAATTATGCTTTCTGGAGAAACTGCCCATGGCAAGTAAGTCAACTGGTTGACATTTGGCAGTCACAGTACTTATTTCTGGTCTCTATCTTGATAGAAATTGTAATCTATTTATTTGTAGATATTGCGTCACTTTTAATATGTGAAAATTTCTTTCTATTATGTTGGTTTTTAATATGGGGATTGCATTTCTCATTAGTGATTGGTTTTCGTCACTTTTATCAACCTTTGCAGACATGTGTAAAATACCAATGCATCCAGTTAATAATTTATTAATTGTTTTTTTCGACATATTTGATGGGCTAGTTTAGGTTGACCTGCTTGAATACCTTTTCATATTTTCACTGCCAGTAAGTTTTTTATTAATCCTCATTTAAAAACTTTACTGTTGACACCCATCCATTCAATTTTTATGCTGGTCCTGGTTCTAGTTTGGGCTATGTCATGTATCAGTTCGCTGTTAAAATTGTTTCTGGATTTTATTTATTTTTATGCCACTAGAGTCTATTGCATAACAACACCTTTGATTGCGAGCTAGTCATCCCATGACATACAAGATTAATTAGAGTGTTCCCCATTTTGGAGTAAACTCTGACTTTGTTACCATGTGACCAAGTAATTATTTATTTTATAAGTTTCTCTGTAATAGCGAGAGAGCTAGAGAATCCTATATTTGTGTTAATTTTTACTTGCCTAATACATTGATACATACTCGGGAAACCATGGTTGTTCTCTTTCTTCTGGATTCCCTCATTCATGGCCAATGACATTTGTCGGTTATATATATAGTATATTATTTTATTTTATATTTTGTGAAAAGTTTCATACTTTTTTAATGCTGACAATATGTGGAACAACTGTCATATTTTTATATATTCTGCTATTCTAAATCTAGGCATCCATTGAAAGCTGTTAAAGTAATGCATACTGTGGCTTTAAGAACTGAGTCAAGCCTACCAATTAGCACTTTTCCTCCAATTCAATTGAGGGCCAATAAGGTACGCAATGATTGCATCTGAGGAATTATGGTACTTTTTCAGATGTATAAGTTATTTTGGAAATATGATTTTTTTCGTTTCGTTTTGGTCTGATATTTTTCGGTTGTATATGCTTTTTATTTTTAGGACTTCTTGGTGCTGGGTTGCTTGAGGTTAAAATTTTAGCATGTTCTGCAGTTGATTTGAGATCTACCCATTGAATCTGATTACTTTGTGGATACTTTTCAGAGTCATATGGGGGAAATGTTTGCTTTCCACTCCACAACTATAGCAAACAGTCTTCAAACACCCATCATTGTTTTCACGAGGACAGGATCCATGGCTGTTCTTTTAAGTCATTATCGGCCTTGCTCAACAATCTTTGCCTTCACAAATGAGTAAGTCCAGTATTCTAATTTTTTAAGGTCACATGTTGACTTGTCATGTGATCTATATCTTGGAAAACAATTTCTGAAACAATTTCTACTTTAGAATGATTGACATGCTGCAGCTTGCTGCATTTATTGTCGGTCAGTCCTGCTTATATATTGGATGAAATACATATACATATATATATGTATATTAGCTCTCTGCAGTTGATTCTTAGTTATCTTTTGTTTGCATCATTTGCCTTATAGTGAACATGTATGCGGTTCAAATATAGATTTTACACGGAAAACCATGTCAACTTTATAGAAGTGGCATTATACATTTACCTGTAACTAAGGGCCTAAAAAATTGTTTAACCTTCTGAGAAAAGGTGATACAATGTTCTCTGCTCTAAGCATTGCTCTTTGACCTCCTACTCAACAGTTATAGATAGAAACGATCAGTCAGGAAGATTACCAGCTCCTTGTTATAGCCCTTAACTTACCATAGCTTTGTTGATAGAGGGCAGCTAGTTTTCCATCTCTGTTTTTGTTGTATACTTTTATTTATAGAAGTTTTCATGCAACAATTGTTTGCATTAGGGTTGTTGAAGCTTTTGACTGCAGAAGCTAAAAGCATTTCTGATGGAGGCTGTTGGGTACTTGTACAGCATTTCTACAGATATTGCTATAAAAAAACAATTCAATTAAACTTACGTTAAACTGCCATGTTGAAGACTGCATATTCTTCAGATTTGCTGTGCCATTAAAAAAATTTCATTCACATTCCCTTTGGTTTTTGCTTCACAGGGTTATTGCAAATGCAATCGATATTCTTTTTCTATGTAGGGGATTTTGAGCAATTTAAACTTCTTTTCACTATTTGTTCTTAAATTTGTGACATAATTTCTTGTTAGCAGAGAAAGGATTAAGCGGAGGTTAGTGCTTTATCATGGCGTCGTCCCCATATATATGCAGTTCTCAAATGATTCGGAGGAGACTTTCTCAAGAGCAATAAAGCTATTAGTGGTTAGTGATTACTTATTTCTCAATTGTGTGTCTCCTTCTATCTGATTTACATTATACTCTTATGTGTTCTGAATTTTGCCATTATTCCTTGCACAGGCTAAAGGTCCTTTAAAAGAGGGGCAGTTTGTTACTCTTGTACAAAGTGGTGCGCAACCAATCTGGCGTCGAGAATCTTCTCACCATATCCAAGTTCGTAAAGTTGAAAGTTGATTTTGAACCTCTGAGGAGTTTTCTTTCACTTTTAGTTTCTGTTATTCAAATTGAAGTTTCAGTTTAAGTAGTTGACATCTTGTGAACACTTGTTCCAAGTTCCAATGAAAGGGTAGATCAAATGAACTTCGTAAACGATAATGTAAAGGAGTTATGTCGTTACGAATTTTAGATGTTTCAATAGTGCCCTGTAAAATTTTGGAATTATTTGTTTGTGTTTCTAGGTATATGTGTACACAGAAATCTATGGATCCAGATCTGTAAATCTATGCCATTTCGAGCCATAACCTCTCTTTCTGAATGCAATTTTCCTTTTTGTATTTTTGGTCCTTTTCTTTAACATTGCCCTTGCCGATATCCGCCCTAGTTGTCTTCTGTGTGTATGATGAAATCTATCTTTCTCTGGCTTGTCGCCAGCTGGTAAAGAATTGTTTCGTTATGTGATAGTTGTAGATTGCAGCTAGTTTATGGAGCTTTGGCTTGTTGCTAGTTTATGGTGCTTCCCCAAACATAATCCTTGCCAAGTTTCACCCCGAGGAACTTAACATTCTGCCTGGAAGATAAACTGCAATTTTCATCCTTCTCAGATAAAAACTTATCATAATCTTTGGTTACTCTGACATTTTTCTTTGTTGCTTAGGAAAATCGTCTTCTGGAAAACTTAGACAGATCATAGGAAGATGCCTTTTTCTCAGTTGCCCTTTTTTCTAGTCAATCCTTTACGAACATGGTTCATCCATAAATGTGTTTCATATATGTGAAGCCAAATTAGGTTTTGGTAGGTTATGTCTGTTGAAGAAACATGCAAACTAAGTCTGAGAGAAGAGGTGCTTTCATTAAGGTTGGAGAGAGAGATTAGTTCTCTTACATAGTTATGTGCTACAGCTTCACAGAGTGCCCAATCATATTACAATAGATTTCTCTACCAGCACATGTTAATTCTATGGCTAGCAATAAAACAAACAAATGAGAATGAGGAAAGATCTGAGACCTAAACCAAAAGTTACCCGCCTCTTTAAACACACTTCCTGGGTAGAAAAAGTACAGTGTTGGTGCTGCTGAGATACGGAGAGAAACGGGGCTAGGAGTGGTGAGAAAAGCGTTTCTTTTACTCCTGCTGACTTTGTTGCCAACCTCATTCTTCTTATTTAATATAAGTTGCTAGCATAGGTCTTAACATGTCTGCTTAGTTTTATACATCAGACTTTGAAGTTTCCTTGCTCATCATCAGTTGCTTCAAATCTTCCCTCCAACTTGATACTCTTGTACCACTTGGCGCTTGCAATGTAGACAATCAAATCTATCGATGTCAGGACAGCTAAGAGGAAGTAAAACCTATCTAGGTGACCCTTGTTGAGGTTTCCGGGGATCCATCCGGGCATGTCATCTGCCGTTGAGATCTTCATGACCACACTCACAAGAAAGCTGCTAAAGTAGTTACCCAGTGAGATTGATGTCATGCACAAGGCGCTCCCAAAGCTCTTCAGCCCGTCTGGTGTTTGTGCATTGAAGAACTCCAGTTGACCGACATACATGAACACTTCAGAAGCTCCTATGCATGCATACTGAGGTATTTGCCAGAAGATGCTTAAGGAGCTCGACCCTTCACAATGCGGACATTCTTTATCAGCATACTTAAGCCTATAGCACTCCACAATTCCTGCTGAAAGCATTGCTAAGACTGCAATAACAAGGCCAATGCCCATTCGTTGGAGCTCAGTAAGACCTTTAACATCTGATTTCCTTATTCTAGCTACAACTGGGTCAAGAATACGTCGGTAAAAGAAAATGAAAACTGCAACACTGAGGATGTCGAAGCTAGACATGCTAGCTGGTGGTATTTTAAAGTTTGAAACAGTAGTTTTCATGGCAGCTCCCTGCTCTACAAAGAGAGAAGCCATTTGTGTAAAAACCACCGAGTAGAGAATGGTGCAGAGCCAAATTGGGAGTAATCTTAAAATGCATTTAACTTCTTCCACTTGTGAGATCGGGCAGAGACGCCATGGGCTGCGAATGCCCTGCTTCTGGTGATCTAAATCTCTTGATGAGATATATGCAGCCCTGTCCAAGAACCTGCAGTTTATGCAGATGAAAATGAGTTAGCTCTGTATTTCAATAGTCATAGAAACTGACTGTAACTAAGCCTGTCAGGCTTTGGTTTCCTATCAGTTGGTTGGGTTGGCAATAGCATTTATCATCAGAGCTTAAAATGGGAAAATCTATTTGTAGTTCAAGATGCCCAAATTCAGCAGGATTGCTTTATTGAGCCTATGGAAGATAATTGTCTCAAATAGAAAAACCATAGACAGAGTTATGAATTTAAGCTGCACTCTTACTTGAATCCATGGGTGTAGAGGATCTTTCGGTTGCTATTGGAAGACTCTTTTTTAGCCTCGTCATACAAGTCGTCTCCACCTTGTGGCATCTTCGCCCTGCATTTCTTCATCGCAGCAACTAAGACTTGGCAAAACCTCGAAAGCGGGTTGCCATTTGGCTTGAAATGCCTGTACCTAGCAGTCCCACCAAGAAACAAGACCAAAGCTGCAAATGCAGATGCAGTGGATGCCCAGAACCCAATGGCCCAAACTCCTTCATCCTCAAAGTATCCCAATATGGTGTTGGAGAAAAGGGAACCAAGGTTCATAGCCAGGTAGAAGTAGCTAAAAAAGGCCACCTTTGAATGCCCCTCCTTGTTGTCCTCTTCATCAAACTGATCAGCTCCAAATGTTGCAATGTTTGGTTGGTACCCTCCATTTCCTAGGGCAATGAGGTAGATGGAGAGGTAGAATAACCAAACATGTAACTTTGAGTGTGTTCCACATGGATCTTCTTGGCTCCCACAACCTTCTGGCTTCAGCAAGAAGAGTTGGGATGATAGTGACAATGATATCAGACCCTGTTGTCAAATGCACACAGCACAAGTCTCATAAACAATGCATTGAAAACAATACTAACTCATGCTCGCTCCAATTTCAAGAGCATATAAGATTAAAAAAAATCAAGCTAATCATACTTACTGTGACAAAGATTAGTTGAAAGATAGCACAGGTTTTGAATCGCCCCCAATACGAATCACTGAGGAAAGCACCAACAAGGGAGAAGATGTAGACCGTTCCAGTCCATTTGCTCACGTTGTTAGCAGCAGTCGCATTGTCTTGTTGCAACACCCTTGTTAGGTATAAGACCAGGTTCACTCCGACTCCGAAGAATGCTAGGGTAGCCAGACCTTGGTTCACTGGTTTTTCATCGAACGATCCAATAAGACAAGTGTCAGAATGGAGTTTCAAGCAAGTACATGTTGTACATAATAAATCTTGCTAAGATTCAAAAACTAAAACATCCCAAGGGTAATGAAGTTTCATATGCATCAATTTTAGGCGGCTTTCCGGGTGATCAGAGAAATCGTTTTCAGAGTTGCTTCCACGAAAAGTCCTAAGCATTAATTAAGAATGGAAAAGAGAAGTTCCCAAAACTTCTTTGAAAACAAAATCAACGCACACATATGGCTAGAATTCATCAAAGCCCATTAACAAATGGTCCATCGTCTGTTTCAATCATAGCTAACTGAAATCAGACTCCTCCATACCAGATCACCGGCCAGAAATTAATAAGCATCAATCATCATGCATGTGCACTCAGGCTATATATTTAGCAAGTTGACAAGCACCACAAGAAAACGTGATAAAAGCATGCACATATAATTAGGTTGCTCTGCCACAGTAAAATTAATGGAATTGTGGCGTGTAAACCATTTCACTATGAAATAGTCTTGGTAGAAAGAAAGGTTCCTTTTGGAAAATTTTAAAAAAAATGGTCACCTTGCGACAAGGGCCATCCATGCAAATGCTTTCAATTTTATTTTTAAATTAAATATGCAATATTTTAATAAAATTCTATGAAATTTTTATAACTTTTTTGTCTTTTTAACATCGAAATTGACTCAAACTCGTGCGGTGATTGTGTCTGTTTCGTATGGTATGCTCCCTTTTTGTCTTTTAATAAAAGGCAAAAAAGAAGAAAAGCTTTAGGGTGTGACAAAGTTATTTGATTTTACAGTCATGCTTTAAATTATTTAATTGCCTAATTTTACAAAATCATATTGGAAAGTAGGACATTTTCATAAACCCAGCAATACTAATCTAAAAAAAAAAACAGAGACTAGTTTTTGCGGTTACAAATAACTGAACGAAGACATTAAATTTGGGGGTGGTGGGGGGTGCCAAGTGGTTCCATAAAATTTGTTTAGCCTAAATATTGAAGAAAGACACGTGGCAGAAACCCACGTCACGGAAGATCAAGGGACTGATTACGTGTCCGGCACGTATTACTCTGAATGCATGCTTTCCTCACCTTCACTCCCTTTTCTCAAGTCTCTTGTCATGTCGTTTAGTTGAAACTAAAGTAGTAACTCAAGCCTTTAAGGCTTCTCTCTCTCTCTCTCTCTCTCTCTCTCTCTCTCTCTTCAAGCTATGATGTCTATTTTTCATTCTCTAAAAACATGGTGATGATGAGCTGGCTTAAAACCCGGCATGCAACAAACAAACTCTCTGCAACACTTGGTTTGGTTTTCAGTGCCAAATGTTACCTCTCCCTTTCACTTATCTTGTCTTTTCCCCCTTCCACTTATTATGACTTGTATTTGACAGATCACATACATCCCCAACCCCCCACATCCCCCCAACCTCCCCCCCCCCCCCCAAAAAAAAAAAAAAAAAACTCTTCTTCCAACTGCTTATCCATAAACAAGTTTTCATTTCAGATAAACTCTGTTTTCTAGTTTGTTTGGATGGACTGGAATGTTCCTGAACTTACTGTATATATAAGCTGAGTGAGAATCAAGCTATAAAGCAACAAGGACATCAAGGACCTTGGAAAGTGACCAAATTTTTGTTTTTGAAAATGACCAATTCAATGATCACCACAGAAAAAATGAAAAGAAAAGTGTGCATTAACTTCAAGGAATTCAAGATTAACACAAACTATCAAAGAAACCCAATAAACTAAGAAATTTTGTGTGTGTTCTGTTTTCTTGTGGAGCTTACCAAGAATGATGATCCCAGCAACCCATCTTCCAGATTTTGCTCTGATTGCAGGCTGGCCATGCATATCAACTGTACCATCCAGAGTGCACGCATCTTCATCTTCTTTGAACTTGCCCTGAAAGTTGTTGAGAAAAATGGAAAAAATATTTCTTAAATAACTATAGCAGCAATCTTTATATGCTCAAAGAATGCATGTTGTCCAATATTTCTTGAGGAGAAATAAAAAAAACAGAAAAAAAAGAAAGGAAGTCATGTACATGGTGCACAAGATGATGGTTCCTTGGAGAATTTAACATATAAGAAAAGAAAAACTGAGCAAATTGGAGCTCAAGGAGGGTAGAGAGAGGGGGAGAGAGGACAGAGAGAGAGAGAAGGGCATTGTAATTTGAAACATTTTCTCACCTCCTTGTAGACCTCTAAGCAAGCCATTGGGTTTTCTTGAAGAGCTAGAGAAGTTTGAAATGGAGTGGAGAAGATGGTGAGACAGAGGAAGGTGGTGAGAGTGCCAAATTGCCAAATAAGAGAAAGAACTTAGACAAACAATGAAAGGGGTGGGGGGTTATTATATAAAGGAAGGGGGAGGGAGAATAGACGGTGGAGATTTGACAGATGAAAGTGGGTCCACCAACGTGACCAAAATCATCCAATTTTTGTGTAGGAGCAACTTGTTTGGACGGAGTAGCACCAACCCAAAAAAAAAAAAAAAAGGTTGTTTGGACTGGTGTAGTGGCAAGTGTGTTTCAACTTCTAGAACTCAAATATTTTAACTTGGTGCACATAAAACTGAAAGATGAATAAAAATTGGGCAGGTTTTTCAATTTTTTTTTCAAAAAGGAGGGAGTGGAGATAAATGCTTTATACAATATTGCTGAAAACAAGGGTCCTTTACCCACACACCGAAAAAAAAAAAAATCATAAGCTGTCTCTAAATGGTTTTCCAGAATACAGAGTATTTTGAACAATATATTGACTCTTTATTTTGTAACGTATTCGCGATTTGATGCTACCTATGCTGCTGATTATCTCCATTTTTCATGGAAAATTTTCATATTTCAAGTGATTATCTTCCTACGCTACCACACTTTTCTTTTAGTTGCTGGCATATACTGCAAGGACCATAACCTATGTCGAATTTTCGTTATGAACATGTCATAATTGAAACTGTTTATTTTCTAAATCGCCATTTAAAAGTCATTTATGCAAAAATCGATGTTGGAAATTGTTTAATCATTCATATATATCAACTAAAATCGTTGATTTGTTCAATAAATATGAATTGCTAAACAGCTTTCAATTTGATTGATTTTTCTCAGAGATGACCTTTAGATGATGATTTAAAAAAATAAACGATTCTGATATGACATGTGTGTGATGAAGATTCGTTAATCACAACGGGATGGACAATGAAGTGCGCCTTAAGGATTGTCTATATTGTCACGTGTTGGCTTGACATTATTCCAATATTTCAATGAGTTGGAATCAATATACTCTTCTCTGCGCAGTGAACGTAACTTAGCTTGTCATTTAGCTCGGGAAAGTCTTCTAGTTAAAGCATATGTATTATCATTTAGTATAGGAATTAGTACTCCAAAACAGTTATATTCATACACATATATATATCAGTTATTCTCTCACCCGGATGTCCACACATTATTATTGTGCAGACGCCATTATAAACAAGGAGGAAAGCAAGGAATGGTAATACAAAATACACAGCGTCCGGATGTCAACATAGGAATTAGTACTCCAAAACAGTTATATGCATATACATACAATATATATATCATAGATTTGCATAAAACATCTTTACTTTGCTGTGCTCAATTATTACAGAGGATAAGATTCCTTAATTATATATGCACATTCATTAATCACACAAGATGAGTTCATATTCTTCTTCAGGGGAACTGGTCGCGTATTTGATATATCTGTCTTTTAAGTGGGAGTTTGATTATTATCTGCAACTAATAATACCCAATTGTTTACACTTTATGCCGCAAGTTGCTAAGACATTCTCTTACACATGATAATATTCTGTTTTATAATTTTCATCAGTAAGGGGAATTTTGCAAAAGATATTCTATCAAGAATGAGTGATTTGTGATGACTAATTCAATATGAACAGAATTGTACTTATGTCAGCTAATATATGCCTCCATTTATATCACATTTGGGTTTCGAGGGAAAAGATTCTTAAATTCTTCTGTACTTAGCTCTTGTAAATCATACAAATTTTCTTCAAAGAATAGTATTTATGGTCTGGCCTGGCCAATGTTTCTCCATGCATATTGAAAACAAGACAAGACAATCTCTGCTGTATTGATGTTTTGTGCTTTTATTTACTTGAACTGGTGTATAGGGACAAGAAACTTTCCTAAAATCTAATTAAAATGGTAGACATGGCTTAACTAAGTTGGTTAGAGCGGATGTGCTCCCAACTCTGCACCCGGGTTTGAATCTCCCTTCCGTAGTTTAGTAAAGTAGAATATCATTAGATGTGGCTAATGTGAAGAAGTAGGACATGTAGAATCAATGAGAGACTTTAATAATGCAAATAATTAGACAACTGAGATTTGTAAAGAATATGGATCTCCCAATAGTTAAGCATGACCTTAATTATTGCGAATTATGTTGGCTTTATTTCCTATGAAACATTAGATAAGAATAGCATTTTAGAATTTGGTTATTCTTAATCTTATTATTTCCATGCATCTTTATAATTCTTTGAATTTTGTGACGATGCTTCTCCCACTTTTAAAAAATAATAATAAATAAATACAAATATATATATATATATATATATATATATATATATATATATATATATATATATATATAAGTCCCCTTCTATTGAGGGATCCCTCAAATCATTTTATTTGAGGGACGCCCTTTAGGGTACCCTACAAATTTTTTTTCCAATAATTTAAACCATATATTTTTTAAGTCTATATTCATAGATTATCTTGGCAAAAAATTAGACAAATCGGAAACCGTTTCGACATCCAATTGTGTCCTACAAAATCAATGAACACGGTGCTTCAAGAGAGTACCAAAATTTCAATAACACAATTGAGTGGTCAAACGATTTCGGATTCAAATCATTTTTTGTAGAGATGATCTTTGAATGATTATCTAAAACATAAATGGTTTGGATTAGTGAAATAAAATGTGGATTGAGCCCTATAAAGGTGTCCCTAAAATAAGCTTATTTGAGAGATCCCTCAAAGAAAGCTCTATATATATATATATATATATATATATATATAATTTCATTCATCACTGATGGCCATATGCTTACGGCAATTTATAATCTACTCGGGGAAGAAAATAATCAACTTGTTGGGCGACCGTAATCGGATGGCCCGAAACTCCATTTTATGCTGAACATTATATATATAGGTGAAATTTCACCGGTGATGTTGGTTATGCTACAAATGAAAAAAATGTCCTACAAATTTTTGGGAAAAATTATACTTTAGTGATATATATATATATTGTGGGAGCAAATATTTTTGTCTCCAATCAAAGCACGCCACGTGGAAAGAAGATTATCCTGTAAATTGATTAATTAAACCAATTTATTTGGTTAATTAATTAATTGGGATAATATCTTAATTACAGGGTATTATCTTATAATTAATAAAGATAATACCATTAAAATCAGATATTATCTTTATTTAAATGAGATAATATCATTAATTCGGATATTATCACAATAAGGGGATATTATCTGAATAATTAATTATCAGATATTATCATAATAAAGAGATGTAATCGAGTCCGACTCAATTTCTACGAAACCCTAGCCCCGAGGCTACGAAACCCTAGCCCCGAGGCTACGAAACCCTAGCCCCGAGGCTCCTATAAATAGATGGGTTTATTCATTATTCAAGGTACTTCAAAAAACCCTACATCTAAACCTACTCCTGATACCCGAGAAAATACCCGAAGCTCTCTTCTCTCTCCCTCTCCACTCTCCACTCTCCATATTTTCTCCACATGGCTCCGGCCACCACACACGGCTCCGGCCACCCGGTTTACACCATACAAACTCCGTACCCTTTGCTAAGCTATTGTTTTCCTACAAACACTTGAACTAACTTAGGCATCGGAGGGCCTTTGGCCAACACCCCCCGGGTGTGGTCTATTTACTCCAATCTATTTTACAGGAAGTGAGGAAGAGAGAGAAGGAAGATCGAAGGTTCAAGGATCTAGAAGCGAATATTCTCCCGTGAGATTATTTGCACAAACATATATAGTAAGGTATATCATTTAATGCTAACATATAAACGGGGCGAAGCCACGTATAGAACTGAAGGAGTGTTTTTGGCTCTTCGAAGTCCAAGCAGTCCTTTTGAACTTAATAGAAAAAAATTGCAAATGTTTAGCAATGGTTTGCAAATTTTTTTTGGTCGAGAAAGTACTCTTTCTATAACATGTGGATGGCTTGCAAAATAGTGAAAAGAGATGTTGAAGACTTTGAAAACCTTCTTAGACTCTGTTTGGGCATGTAACTAATACATAAAATTAATTACCTTGTCTTTATGTATATACATTATGAAATAAAGGAAGAATGTGATATAGGACTCCCAAAACAATTTGTGATATAGGTCAAGTTGAAAAACTTAAATAAAATAAAGCGGCTCAAGGTTCGTGGGAAAGTGCTTAAAGATAGAGAATCTCATTTATGCACCAATTAATTACCTAAGTAACTTTCAAGTATAATTGGTTTTTGGCGAGATTTATATTTAAATTTTTTTTAGAAAAAGAATTCATTTATGGCTTATTTATGTACATGCCCTTGTGCTTTCAAAGTTGTCTCAGATTTTCACCTGTGCTTTGAAATGTCTTAAAATACCACCTACACTTTTAAAAACTATCTCACGTTACCTATTACGTTAGTATTAAGAGACGTTCCGTTACCTGGTGTGGGTCCCACTTCTTTTCAATCGCTTAACAATGGAGAGTAAGGGTTATTCAGTTTCAGAAAAGGGGTATTTGGATGAGAAGGGGAAATTGGGAGAAGAAAGCTAGGGTTTTTGTGCCATAGACGCTAGTGGCAAGCAAGACGTGGTTTCCGGCCTTTCTCAGCAACATTTCAGCGATGGTTGCCCTCTCGGGCGGTGAAGGCTTTCTTTGTGGCATTTTAGCGAACACGTCATTGGCATATTGTTTGAGCTCCATTGCCCCAGGTATAGATCTCGTACCTCCCATATTCAAGACCACTGCTTATTCTCATATTGCTATTGGGAAGAATCATGTATGTGCCATTAGAGGGTCATATTACTATGATCATGAGTTTGGTACAGTGGATTGTTGGGAAATTTTTGAAACTTGGAACAAAAGTTTGAGTTCCAAACAAAGCACTCTGTTTTCTGACCAGTCTATTAGCAATCTTGTGTTCAAAAAGGTTGTTTTTGGTGAAGGATTTAGTTGTGGTGGGGTTAGAGATGGAGGGATTATTTGCTGGGGACCCAATTCTTCTAATCTAGGGGTTTCAGGTCCAGTAGATAATTGCACAGTTTTAGCTTTAGGGAGGGCCTCACTTTGTGGGATTCCAAATTTTGGTGAGTTAAAATTTTGGGGTGATATTGATTTGTTAGCTGGTCATCCAAATGGAACCTAGTATGTGTTCTTGGCAGCTGGTGAGCACCATTTTTGTGGGATTCGAGAAGAAAATCATGGAATTGAGTACCTAGAGCCTTCTTCTCCCAATTTCCCCTTCTCACCCAAATACCACATTTTCTGAATAACCCTTATTCTCCATTGTAATGCGATTGAAAAGAAGTAGGGCCCACACCACATAACGAAACGTCTCTTAATACTGACGGAATAGGTAACGTGTGACAATTTTTAAAAGTGTAGGTGGTATTTTGAAACGTTTCAAAGCACAAGTGGTAATCTAAGACAACTTTGAAAGCACAGGGGGCATGTACATAAATAAGCCTTCATTTATAGAACCAAAGACGTACAAAGAACGACATGATATAGTGACCTCGTTAAAACCTTCCTAGGACAACCTCATAGGACAAACCCTAAGGGAGGAAAGAGTACCATACATGTCATGGACTAACAAGAGAGTTCGATTTAGGTCACTTTGGACCATTACAATAAAAGAACAAATAAAAAATAAAAACTAACACATAGACCTCCAACGAGAATCGCAACTATAGACCAACACAGTAGACCCACATGAGAGGACCGCAGAACATCCCAACTGTCAAAAGAAGCATTCTATGAGCAAAATCATAGTCCTTTGACACCCACACAAATTGCAAGACATACCATAGCAGAAACAAGGAGAGAACATGTAGGAGGAACACATAAACAACAGTAAAAGGACCCCTGAGAAGCACTCTACTTCAACTCAGAACCGGACAAAGAAAACCTCCTATGACCAAGAATAGTTCTTTGGTCAGCACAGAGTAGAGAAGAGCACCACATCCCAACAAACTACCACCAGCGTCACTGCTACCGCCACCATTAAAATAGAGACAAAACATCAGCCACCAGGTATCACAACTCTCCTGAGGAGAGACACAATCCAGCGTCACCACATAAACAACAATAAAAGGACCCCTGAGAAGCACTCCACTTCGACTCAGAACCGGGCAAAGAAAACCTCTTATGACCAAGCATAGTTCTTTGGTCAACGCAGAGTAGAGAGGAGGACCACATCCCAACAACTAGCACAAACTGCTGCCGCCGTTGAAACATAGACAAAATATCAGCCACGAGGTATCACAACTCTCCTGAGGAGAGACACAATCCAGCGTCACTACTGTCGCTGCCGTCTAGACAAAGACAACACCAGCCACCTAGAACACTGCAAAAACAATCAAACAAAACAAACAGACAAACATATCTAGATTATCTGGGGAGGGGAAGGGGAGGAGAAAAAGGGATAAGAGGAAGGGAAAAGATGGGAGAAAAAGATGGGGAGATGAGGAGAGGAAGAGGAAGATGGGTGGAGGGGAGGAGGGGCAGTAGCCACCTCCCCCCTTAACTTCCTTGCGGTTGGTTGTTGGCAAGGAGAAAAGGGGCTAGAGTGCAGCTCGGTTTTTTTTATTTTTATGAAAGTAATGGTCTATTGCTTTGATAATTTATTTCTAGAATAAAAGGTCTAGTAGGATATTATTTCTTGATATGATTTTAATAGGGATGACAATGAGTGAGTATGGGCCGGCTGTGTCATTCACATCCCCATCTCATTAAGTTGTTTGCCCCATCCCGACTCCATACCTGTAACATTCAAATTATTTCTGCAAGTGGCAGAGGGATAGAGGCGCAAGGAGGTAGAGTTGCACCTCTTCTAGCTGAAAAATCCTTTGGAGAGGCTGAAATTTGCCCATCTGCTGGTGCCCACCATGTGTTTGACTAAATGCCTTAACTCAAAGAGGCTTTGATGTTTTGTTTGTTTGTAAATGTTTTTTTTTCCATGAATTATGAATGACATTATTATTGTTTAAATTCTAAGAATATTTGATTGTCTAAATTTTTGTGTGGAGCTTATTGCCCCTCCTTCGAAAAATTCATGACTCTACCAATAATCCCTACCTTTGTTTCAAGCCACACCCGCTATCGTCTCCTCCTTCTACCGACCATTATTTGAAACTGAGAGATAGAGCTTTTTACTTTGTAGCTAGAGTTTCAAAAGAAAATTGTTTTAAATTGGTTAACAGCTTTGGCCTTGTCTGGTTTTTCCTAACTTCTCAATTAAATAACTAAAGCCATGTTTCACATGAGCCCAAAGGTGACATAAATTGTAGTCGCAAGTGTGCAAAATGCTAAATATATTTAAAGTGCGAACTCTGATAAATGGAGCATAATAATGTCATGGGCCCTAATGTCATTATAATTTACACTTCGGTAATAAAACACATAAAGTTCACATCCACTTTAGAAACGAGAATTATTTAAAATGAAAAACAGTAAATATTCCTGATAAGAGAGTGATGCATATATCAACATAAAGGGGAGTCTTGTTCGAAAACAATTGTCATCCTCTCAGTTACTAATCAACCAAGAGAAGTAGTAACAAATTTAAAAATGATGGAATTTAATAAAATCATGTTTTAAGTTTAGAGATGGTAAACTTTCGTAGTTGGGGAACATATGTTAATTTACAGTTTATCTTTATGGAGCTATCAATCCATAGATGAACGGTGATGGTGGTAGTAATGGTGGTGATGATAGTGGGGGATGGTGGGGGGAGGTAAATCAGCTAGTGGGGTGAAGTGGTGGCGGAGTGAGATCGGTGATGTTAATGGGTGATGTAGGAGGTAGGCGATCACTGGCAGACCTATGAATTTTTTAGTATAAGTGCAATTTTGAAATACTAAAAGCTTTATAAAAATAAAAAAATAAAAAAACAAAGACATATTATGAATCAATTTGAATTACATTCGAACTTACTTTGAAAGCTTGATTGATACAAAATTTTCTTCTTGGCACAAGACTTGATTGATGAATTAATTTTTATAAAAGACTTGGAGTTCTCTCAAAATAAAAATTAAAAAAGAAGGAAAAGCACAAACATGGTGATGAGGATGTAAAAAAAGTTATGAATTTTCTAATCTTTTATAGGAATTGGTGGTTGTGACGTAAGGAACTCTTTCTTCAAAATAAATAAAAAAACAAAGTCTCTTCGTTTGACCAAAAAATAAGCAAAATATCCCTATTGCTGAAGGAATTTCTTTTCCGTCTACAATACGATTAATTATTATTATTTTTTTCCCCTAGTTTAAAATGACATCATTTTGACGAGGGATTTAAAAAAAATATATACAAGCTCGCGTTGCGCACAACGAACAGCATATAGCAGCGCAGCAAATGAGGGTTCAAAGAGGACTTTTGTTGAACAAGTGGCGTGTGCAGCTGCCTGAACCAAGGGGCAACATTTCGGCACTTGCAACTCCTGCTCCGGCGAGGAAGGTGCAGTTGCACCTCCTTGCGCTTCTGTAAGTATGCCTTTGTAGGCGATGACAGTAGGGGGTGTTAGTGGTGATGATGATTGTAGTTTCTTTCTCTTAAAATATCACTTTGTTGAGTTTAAAATCTAAAATTCCAAATTGTATTTTTTTTTTTGTTTTTTCATGTACAATTTATGAATTGCTTTGTTTATGAACCAAAAAAGGAAATTAGTAAATAGTACATTAAATAATGACTAAGGAAAAAGCTTTGGCTCCGTAAAATTGAGGAGGAGTTCCTCTTTACAACCAATGTAATTTTGACATGTGTCATCCTTACGTACAATATTTTTGAAGTAATAATATTGACTTTTTCTGTTCTTTATAAGAATTAGTTGCGATTCTTTGTTATTTTGGTTGTTGTCAAATGAAATTATTCTTTCCACTTTATATATGCTTTACTCAAATCGAATATATATATATATATATATATATATATATTTTTTTTTATTTTTTTTTTGAGAATCAAGATTTTATTTAAAAAACTTAAGAAGAGGGTACATCTGCAGAAAGAGATGGGATCAGCAGCCAAGTGGGTGCTTCCTCAATCCAAGAAACAAAATCATTACAACTTATTGCAAATTGAGCCAAGATGTGTGCCACCTTATTACAACTCCTTGGGGACCATTGACGGAAAGCCACTCCAAATCCAAATTGGCTTAATAGGCATTTTGCTTTTTCAAGTAAAAGACCATCTGTTCCATTGCATTCCTCCGCCAAAAGAATACTAGTTATGCGTTCTTTTGCGTCCATCTCTAAAATGGCACAACTATATCCCTTGTCAAGAGCAAAACCAAGTATGATCCCTTTTTCTAAAGAGGCAAATTAAATCAACCTACGAGTGTTATGGTTTTTCAGTCTACACCTCATTTTCACATAAGTTATTTTTTTTCTTCGTACAAGCGATAGTCTAAATTACTTTAAAATTAATCAAATTTATGTGGGCATTCGAACTTGAGTGCAAGGGGACGAGCTTACTGCCCTAATCAACTAACCTAACCCGCATCTACTTCACACTAGTCAATTCAAGCCACACGACCTTGTCAAGGCATCCTTCATAATCCTGAATTATTTGTGTTGATTCTACATGCCCATGGTAACAGACAAATAAAACACTCTCTCATTTATCTTTCAACATATTTAAATTGCTAATTAATTTCTTTAAACTTCATTAGGTCTTATATTAACTTATAGCTCTTCAGCCAAATGACATTCTATTTCACCATATTTAATTTTTCTTGCTAACTTTTCTCTTAAAAATAAATCAATAGGTTTTGTATGGACTTATAGCTTTAGCAATAAAATATTCACCCCGCGCACATACCAACGGTCAGAATTCGACTTTTGCTTTCTCTCGAGCAAAATAAAGAAAATCCATCTCGTTAGGTCTTAGTCGTTAAAGCTAGTGATGAAGGATTACAACTATTAAGCATGACATAACGTGCATCTAACAGAACAAATTAAAAGGAAGAAAGCAAGACCACTCATACAATTTGTGTGGGATACCGCTGGCAATATATTGCATGGAGGGAATGACAGGAGCAGAATTGCAATTTCCAGGCATGGCAAAGCCACTTTGTCTCAAAATCTGCCGTGCCATTTTGGCAATTTAACTATTTATGGTATTTGCAGCCCAAAACCAGCTACATTCATGCATGCACAGAAATATAAAAAAGCAAAGCTATACAGTATTACTAGTAGTAGGTGTGAAACTTCAAGTTATCAAAAGATTTACTGCTGATTGTCCAATGGATTGTCGCGTATGATAATAATACCTAAGTTTTGAGTGTGAAACGCAATGGCTCGTATTCTGTCCATGCACTGACTTATCAACCACAAAGCCAAGATCCTGAATTACAATTTTGGATTTTTTCTTACGCATGCAAACACTACAAGAAAAGCATATTATATAGTGATTTTAAGATAGAGACTTTGGCTTATCATTTGTGGCCATGTTTCCAATTGCTACATTTCTTGTGATTTGTTTAATTTATGGTCTGCTTTGGCTAGTCAGATCCCACTTTGTCTCTCGTAAGAAAAACGTCAGCTTCGTTACCAAATTAAATCGAATATCCATTCTGATGCAACAGCTTAAGCTTTCATGGTGTATGCACCTCATCAACCAGAAGAAATTTTTTGCATATGACAAATCAATCATGTTTCATCACGCGTGATATATCTAATTGGTTGAGAACTTGAGAATAACGAAATAATGCTATTTCCGTGACATACAAGTTCTTCTCCACCAGCTAAACTAGCTAGCTTTATCTGCCATAAGATTACGATGGGGTCATACTATTGCCGTGACATATACATTCTTCTCCACTAGCTATAGACTAGCTCATCTGCCATTAGATTATAATGGGGCAGAGACAATGACCTTTTTTTTTTCAGTCATGTCCAAGTTTACAAGCACAATGCTTGAAACTCATTCGTGGAGCCTCTGGTCTGCCCCATCAAAGGGGGCAATTTTTCTTCTGCCTCAATGGATTTTTTCAATCATAGTCTTCCTTGTCCCTGTTTTCACCACTGCTGACAGTAAAGTTTTTGTGTAGTCTGCTTTGCTTGTACTGTCTCAATCTTTGAATTCACTTATCAATCAAATTGAATATGTGTTTTTGACAAGAACCCAATTGTCCAAATCCACCAACACATCCATCAGATTTCATGTTTCTTGTGATTGGTTTGGTAACATTGATGAGATCATAAAGGGGGTTTCATCATTAAGATTCTGACCTTGTTTGGAAAATTAGTGATGGTATGGATAGCCACTTGGAAGTTGGAAGCCTGACCTAATAAATCCATCTTGTTTTCGTTAATTTGTATCCACAAATGTTATGAGGTTTTAGCTAGCTAGCTTGATCTGTTGGCTGGATTTATTATTATTCTAAACACTACGATTTAATTGCTAGTTGCTACACAGGATCTGTTGAAAAAATAAAGCTTTGTAACCGTGCTCTTCCACGTGTATCAACCTCAACTTGGGTAATTTGTTCATGGATTTTGGTGCGCTATATTTGCGCATGCTCTTGGACTTCATCATTTGGAAATCTGTCTTTATGATTATTTTTTGTTTGTAAATTCTATTTATTGAGAAATACTTAGGAAATCTATATATTGATAGAGCTACTGCTTAATGCCGAATTTAAAACTAGAGGAGAAAAGTTTTCTCGGCCGCTAAACAATAGCACTATCAATAAATTTCCCCTATAATTTGCTATTTGTTCAGTGCCAGAGCCACTTCTAGGCTTGGAGTGGCCCTGGGCCCCCTAGATTTTGATATCTTCTATATTATATTATATATAACATATAGAATTTGTAATAAACAACTTATAATTTAAGTTAAAATTCCCTTTAAAATAAATTAGACATGACTAAATTAGAAATATTTAGCTCTAAACATGTAACTATTGAATACATAGGTGTTTTAGATAATCTTATTTTTTACTTCGGCCCCCCAAATTTACAATTCTAGCTCTGCTCGTGTATTTGTCCATCTTCATTCTTCCAAAAAGAAAACAAAAACACACTAATATATGTAGAAATTTGGAAAGTTTTTATAAACTACATAATATATATTGGCACATCAGAGATAAGTAGATAAATCCCTCACTGTAATTACCTGTGGGGATTACAAAAAAGAAAAACTCCACTTGCGTATCGTTTAATTATCTTGCGCATTCATGCTCTTAGGCTTTATCATTATCTCATTATCTAGTATTTTTTTCTTTTCTTTTTAAAAAAAAAACATCTTTTTTTTTTTTAGGACAAACATCTAGTTTTTTAAATCCATGATGATAAGAAAATCTAGTTTTTCTTAGAGTACTACTTGGTGCCTCTTTCCTTTTATTAGTTGTAAATTACAAACACGTAGTAAATAAAAGAAGGAAAGAAATTGAATCAGGACAGAGGTAAAGTATAAATGGATTGATAATGATAAACCATAAATGATCAGGACAGAGGTAAAGTATAAATTGGATCAAATCAGGACAAACTCTTCTACAAACTCCTCTACAAACTCCTCTACTTGGAGAGAGGTAAAGTTGTTTTCTTTCTCTAGAAAGTATTAAATTTTGGGTTTGGGGTTCCATTTGTTTGTGTTTTTTTATGCTGGGAACAAAGAAAATTGTGGGGTTTAAATAAAAAATCTCTTTTATTTCTTATTTTTTCAGTTTGGGGTGTATTTAAGGATAGTTTGGGAAGATAGTGGGGTTTTCTTAGAAATTGTGAAAATTTAAATTAAAAGATGGGGTAAACTTAGAATATGAGGTGAACTAAGAGAAGTGCTAATCTCTCGTAGTGTCGAGGTTCTCTTTAAAAAAAAATTTCGTGTATACATGTTTTGCTTTAAACCATAAATGGATTGAAAGCTAGACTTGCACTTTTTTCTGTAAATGAGTGACCTACGCATGAGATAGAATATAGGAAACGCACGTATCGCCGCCACCAGCACTGCCAGACATATCCCAAATGAGAGCAATCTTTTAGGTCTTGAACAGCCGCCACCAGCACCGCTTATAATATTTTTGCTTAATTTAAATACTTTTTATTTAAATAATTTGTGATGACTGATTGCTGATCACGACAGAATTAAATACTTTTATTTAATTAATTTGTGTGTAGCAAGAACATTAAATATAGCTCCTAGTGGAAGACAAAGACCTATCTAAAGTCTAACCAGAGGGAGAGAGGGTGGCGTAAGTAAGGGCACTATAACTAGCCTTTCATGAGCAATCATTTCAGTTAGGTCATCCCACAAGGCAGAGCAAAACATGTTTGTGTTCCTCAATATATCTGCCTTCTGCTTTTGTTGCCACAGTAGTTGACATAAATGCCAAAAAGACCAGCAAGGTAAGGTGCCTGTATTTGATCCATTTCCAGATACAAAGGCCTCAAATTATTAAGCATAAGATATTGAATTTTTCCATGATGTTAGCTCGATGACCTAATTCGTACGTGTAAAGATGCTCGTCTAATCTTTTTAATTTTTGTATTGTTACGTTCACATAATTAATGGTCCCTCCAAAGTAATCTTATTTTTGATTGATTGATGAGATTGACAAATCATACATGTACTATAGTTGGTCCAAATTATTTTCGGATTAAGATAGTTCAAACGAAATTTAATATGATCAGTTGGATGGCTGGGCACGAGACAGTTGAATCCAAATTGGACCAACAATTAATTGACTGTCAATGCAACACGTAGCAGTTTGTAGTTGTAGCTGCCAATGCTCCTAAGTAAGTCCATCTTTTTTCCTGGGAGGGAAGCCATTAAAGGATATCATTGGCGGCTTGGTTTTAGAACGAGTTTGTTTTGTTTTCAATGGATATCATTGGCGGGTGCGTCTGTTTCAGTCATTTGGTTAGAAGAGAAAAAATGATGGCAACCTAATTAGTGAACGTGAAGAAGACAGACTGAAATGCAATCCAAGAAATTAATATCATAACACTGATGAGCTGGAGGCACAGAATAAAATTTGAAAATTAGTGCCCCAAATGTTTGTATTTGTTAGAGAGAGAGACTCATTAATTTCATCGTATTGCAAATCCGTGCGAAATTCAATTTGGATGAAACTCTTTTCTGTTGTTTTTTCGTTTTTGTTCAAAGTTTGGAAGGGGTAGGGGAGGTGCTATTTGCAGATAAATGCTCTTATCACTGAACTATGAACCCGTACATTGACTCTTTTTTATTATGCTTAGATATGTCTTTGTTTTATACATAAAAAAAGAAAAATCCAACCAAGCAACAAACTCACCCATGAGAAACATTAATGAACCGCATTTGATTTTTAAACTGCGAGACTATAGTTGAAAGGTATTTGGTCACTTTCCAGCCCCATGCATATATAGCACCTCATTATAGACATTCCGATTACATGGATAACGTTGACAACATTGACATGTAATGAATATTATTAGGAAGGATTCGATTCGGAGAAACTTTTGTATATTCCCGGTACACTAGCTAACTGGTGTAAGACAATTTCCACTAAATAATAATGAACTTCCTAAAATTTCAACTTGGCACTTTCCTATTTATTCATGTTCTTAGTGAGATTGCACCTCTTCTTTCATATTTTGGAAATTCTCTAATTAACTATCCCCATTTTATTGTAATTGAGATGCAAGCTGTCATGGAGATTAGGAAACCACAAAACTCTACTAAAAACAAAGATGAAAAAAGGTTTAGGCCAACCCTGAGAATGGAAAAGTAACGACCTTGCCTTAACATGTGGGACAATATATGTCAAAATTGATGACTATATTACCACCATATGAGATCCTATTGCCAAATCAATAACCCTTTGGTTAGTGGGCAAGCCTCGTATTATATATTTAAGTTTTTTTTTTTTATATTTATTTTTAAAATGAACTTAAGACTTCATGAAAGAAAAAACAAATAAAAACCCACTCAGAAGCTATCACATATATACCTAACTAATACCATACAAAAGAGAACTTCTAGCCCTTTCATTTTTTCTCCTTCTTCGCCGCCAGTAGCTTTCACCTTTGCAAGATTATGCATGTTATCTTTGATGATTAGGAAGTCACAAAGCGGATTCCGATAAAAGCATATGTATTTTTGGCTAATCAAAAAGCTGGAAAACAAAGTGATCATCAGTAAAAGTTTTTAAATCTTTTGAGATGTTAATGGATTACAGTCCTTTAGTTACTCATGAGTAGAAAAGAAACTGTACTTTGTTAGTCTTTGTTCTTAATTTTAAATCTACTAAAAGATCTTTGTCTTTTGTTTTTGTCTTGAAGACATTAAAAAACAGAAGAGCTATGGGGCATTTTATTATCTTCAATGTTTTCCGGGAGAATTGCGTTGGGCTAGGAAGTTAGGGAAATCGAAAACAGAAAGAAAAAAGAAAAAGAAATTGTGTGGATCAAAATGAAATATTCTATATCGAACAATTATAAAACTTTACATTTGAACATACTGAAAATGGTTAATTAAGTTGAAGACAATACTGATGTAATATGTAAAGTCGAACGAGGTATGTCTTCAATAGTGAGTATCAGGAGTCAATAGTTTTTGGATATATTAATATCTTGTTTATAATAAATCATAGTCTTCTTCTGCAACAATTGAGTATCAGAGATTATGCTTATTGGTCTAAGATTTACTTGAGTATTCATTTTTATTTTATTTTAAAAAGAAACAAGTAAAATTGGGCTAGTGATTCTTTAAAAGCCCTCCTGCACTCTTCTTGAGTACCCTTTCACCTTTGCGGGATTATGTGCCTGGTACAAATTGGATTCGGCTTAGCTGGAAGCACAAAACCAGGCCAATCGAAGAAGATGCTCAAGTTCTGTAAAATAAGAGTATTCCATATGCACCCTAAGATTTGCTCAATTCACCTAAAGCCAATATTATGGTTAGCCTCCACAGAAGCTTTTGTGGAAGCCAATCAAAGGAGTGAGGCTCCCCATTCCCAGCCATGCCTCGATTTGTCCTTTTGTTTTGTTGTTTTAAAAAAAAATATAATTTATATATATGTATATTTTTTAAACCATGAAAGTTAAATTTTTATAGGTTTGTTTTGAAATATTCAAAATTTGGGCTGGGCACATATGTAGCTCCACATAAATCAAGCCAACCCTAACTTATAAAATCAGATTGTAAATTGGGCTTGGACGTATAGAGCAAAACCCCACAAGAGGAATGGATTTTGTTCTTTATTTTCCTGGACTCACAGGAACCAAAACTTTAAATAAACCAATGAGACGAATATGGAAGTGCAAAGCATCTCTTAAGTGATGAGGCAAATGAGTAGGCAAACCTCATTTGCCTTTGACACATCATCATTTTTATGCTCTAAGGGAAAATGCAAATAGGTAGGCAAAATATATATACTCTCCCCAACAAAGCAATATTGCCTTTTTTTTTTTAAAAAAAAAAAGAAGTATATTGGGCTCCACTTGCTTTTTATAATAAAATATCATCGCCAAAGAGAACAAAAGTCATGTCCAATACTATATATGTTATGCCAAATGTCACAAATTGGAACTGCAGTACATTGAAAACATTCAATTAAGATTCTAGAGAGTTTAAAAAGATTTTAAAAATCCGATGTATTCAATTTGGATTTATAAGAACTTTAAAAGAAGTTGGGTTTAGGCCCTTTTGGGAGTTATTAGCCTTAAAGCTCAAATCACACACACTTTTGGTATATATGACGGGTCCAAGCCCAACAAATGTACCTGGTTCTTATAAAATAATAAATAAATAAAAACTGTGTGTCTTGTCTAACTTAAAAGATTATAATGCTTGAAGTGTTGAAGAGAATATAATTTTTATTTATTTATGAATTTTGCTTTTTGTAAGAATATCATTCATCATTACTATGTTTGACCAAACTATCTTGTCAGAAATCATTAGGGAAGAGAGTTTATGTATTTGAAGTCTTCAGTAACCACAAGAAAGAAAGACAAAAAAAGAAAGATACAAAGTTTCTTCCGAAATCATATAGCTCTTGCACCATACTTTTTATATAGAGTGCCAAATGAGAGAGCAATAAAAAACAAATGTCCTAAAGAAACAGAGCACAACTTATTGCTCGACGGAAAGCAAACATCTCTCATTGGTTTTTTGATTGTCTTGTCTGGGTAAGGATGCCAAAGTTAATTAGCATTCATCTAAAGAAATATATTAAAGAAAATATGGAAGTCTGGAATAAAAACCATATAAATCTTATAATAAAATTATATAGAACTCTTCCTAAGTCTATGTGAAATCTAAAAGTTCCATAGAGTTCCCTGAAATTTGGCACTTAAAAAAATTCTTTTAAAATGCTCTAAAAATCCTAATTGAATACAACCCCTAAGAAAATACTTTTTTTAGAAAACAGATTGATGAAAGAAATTCTAACGAGGCATATATATCTTAAAAGTATACATGTTTACCATGAATATTGCTCACCCACAAAAGAATACAATGAAATCTCTAAGGGTAATGCTAGGCTTACCACATCTCTAATAGAGGTAGAGCCCACCAATACAATGGGGCCCACCTCTATTAGAGAGGTGGTACACAATGTGGTATAAAAATGTGGTAAGCCTAGCATTTTCCAATCTTAATATAGGAGGAGGTGGGAATATTTAAATTCACTTGTTGACTTAAGAGCACTTTCTTTAGATTTCTATCGTCTCCACATTCCTTTTATAACCATGATTTATTGTTCTATTAACGGGCCATATATCTCTCATAGAATTTCCAAATTATGGCTTCATATTCTTTGTTCCAAATTATGGCTTATATTAATTACTTGATTTCATGAGGATTTTTTTTGGACAATTTAGGATTGCTTGGTGTACAATTTGTTCTAATTACAAGTTTTAAGCCGAGCGTTTTTAGACAATTTCGGATTGCTTGGCTTGGCAGCAGAGTAATCTTGTTCCACAAGTAAAAGATCTTGTAGAGAAGGCCGAGGGTTTTGTTTTTAAGGCTGTATAAAAGCCCCCTTCTCGTTCCACCTCCATTCACAACCACCATTACAACAACATCAAAACTCTAAGCACAGAGCCTCTGTGGTTCCGGCGACAATGGACCTCAAAGAATCAGTACGCAACCAAACTGATGTGGGCCTAAGAATGACGAGGCATCTGTTTCTGGCTGAAGCCATGGGGCAGAACATGGTGTGCTCGCCGCTGTCCATCCATGTTGTGTTGAGCATGATAGCAGCTAGCACAAAGGGTCCAACACAAGACGAGTTGCTCTCTGCCCTAAAGTCCACGTCCACTGGAGAACTCAACTCCCTCGCCTCCAATCTCCTACCTCTGGTGTTTGCCGACGGCTCCCCGAGCGGCGGTCCTTGCCTGTCCTTCGCGAATGGCGTTTGGGTCGACAGGTCTCTCGCTCTCAAGCCCTCTTTCAAAGAGGTGGTGGATACTTTTTACAAGGCGGCTCAAAAGCATGTCGATTTCCAGAATAAGGCTGAAGAAGCAAGAGCTGAAGTCAACTCATGGGCTGAAAAGGAGACTAAGGGCGTTATTAGAGAGGTTCTTCCTCCTCTGGCAGTTAACAGCTCAACAAGGGTCATCTTTGCAAATTCATTATACTTCAAAGGAACTTGGGATGATGACCCGTTTCTGTACTCAAAAACAAAGGACTATGTCTTCCACCTTCTCAATGGGAGATCAAAAGTAGAGGCACCCTTCATGACTATCTACAAGAGGCAGTTTATAAGTGCCTTTGACGGCTTCAAAGTCTTAAAACTTCCATACAAACAAGCATACGATGAGAAGAGGCGTTTTTGCATGTGCTTGTTTCTTCCAGATGAAAAAGATGGTCTGCCAGCTCTGGTTGAGAGAGTTTGTTCTGAGCCAGGCTTCTTAGATCGCCATATTCCATATTTCAGAGATGAAGTGGGTATCGTCAAAATCCCAAAGTTTAAGATTACTTCTTGGTTTGAAGTTTGGGGCATTCTCGAGCAGTTAGGTTTGAAGCTTCCTTTCAACATGACAGAGATGGTGGAAGCGCCTCCGGGTCAGGACCTTTCTGTTTCCAAAATGCTCCAGAAAGCCGTCATCGAAGTTAATGAAGAGGGAACGGAAGCTGCCGCTGTTACAGTCACCAGTGCAAGCTTCTCATTCGCAGCATGGGAGCCTCGGAAGAAGATAGACTTTGTGGCAGATCACCCATTCCTGTTTTTGATCAGAGAGGAAATGACTGGAGCGGTGTTGTTCATTGGGCAGCTGCTCAATCCTCTTCAAGGCTGATTATACTAGACTAGTATTAATAAATATGTCCTCTTTTTGTTTATTTTTCTTTGTATTAAAAATCTGATTCATTCAGTTAGGACTTTTATATATTTAATTATCTGTGTCAGCCAGTTGTTTACATCCCTCTTCAATTTGAGGTGGTTTCAAGGGAGTCTTAAGTTTTGGCGGAGATTATCAATTACAAACAAGCTAGAAACGTTTATGAAAGTTTTTAACTTTCATCGTTGATATACATGGTTTAATTCTTTTTCTTATCAAAACCCCGTTTGCCCTAGTTTGTGTGAAGAACTTCATAAAGGAGGTGCGTAGATTTTGTCACATTCAGTCTAGCTAGTTGGATGCTTTTCTTAGTTTTTACATACAGGTGATCATAAACTATATATATATATATATATATATATATAGGGACGAAATTATATGGACATCCATTTATGTGGCTGATCATCCAAGATTTGTGGCTGATCATCCATTTATGTTCTTGATCAGAGACGAAGTTACTAGAACAGTGTTGTTCGTTGGGTATGTGCTCAATCCTCTTGTAAGCTAATTATTGTATGATATTAATTGACCCCGTTATACTGGAGAAGGATTGAAGAAAGTGTGCAGATGAAACCAAACAAGCATATATGCATGTCTTTGGTGTTAAAAAAACAAAAAAAGCATGTTGATGTGGTATTTATATTTAGCTATTGCCTAAACAAATACATGCTTGCAATCTTGCACCTTTTCACCACCAGAAAAACCATTAGATTGCGTAATTAGGCAAGCTTGTTTTGACATAGAATCTCTTTGTAAATAGCATTTTAGTCTATAATAATCTCAACCGTAATAATCTATCCACTTAAAACATGGCATGTCATCGAACTTTGAGTTATATCGTTTCTTACTTCTGTTAACATTGAAGCCATCAGTTTAATTATAGATTGCTTGTTTTTTACCTTTGCCCCGGATTTTTTCTGGGAATGAAAGAGAATGAGAGAAGCTCTCTCGTCAATTTTCTTATTTACTTCTATAAATCCAAATCTCTCCCCCTCACTCTCACGTATTTGAAGAGGGTCTTCTGTCTCAACGAAATTCAAACATGGAGAAGCCTACATGTATATTTGCTCTGATCATCCCTCTGAACCTTGAACATAATTCTCGAACTTGAAATAATTATGACTACCAATTTTGGGGTTTCTTCAAAATGAAGCTCAGATGATCAAGTAGGACAATAAGTGTAGGGAACTAAAAATTACCCGAATGTAGAGATCGGAGATGAGCAACTCCATCTCACGACGAGCCAATGGTGCGCGCCTGTTGGTGGCGTGTGACGTCGAGACTTCAACTGACAGAAACCCAGAGACGAGAGGAGGCAGCGAGGGCGGTGCTCAGATGCCCAGTCTTAATAGTTACTGATGAGAGAGAGGGACGAAGAGAGAGATGGAGAGAGAGCTTCAAGCTTCTGCTATGGAGGCTTCAAGCTTGAGCTCGACCAGAAGAAGATCAGAGCAAGCGTCACTCGAGCGATGAGACGAGTAGAAAAAAAATTCAAAAAATACAGACTTTTTCTATTTTCTAATTTGTTGGTGTTTTTTAGTTTATTTTGGATTTGAGTTTTTAAAAATATGCCAACCAAAGGGTTTTTCTGTCTTTTAACTTAAAATATATTTTTGAGTTTATAAAATTGGATTCAAATCCAATACCAAACAGCCCTTGAGCTTCTTAAATAAGCCCATGTTTGGTTTATGAGGGTTACCCTCCGAATTTAGATTTCCATCATTTAAATTTTGGGCAATTAATAATTTCATTATTTGGATTTATATTTGTCTTCAACATGCTCAATTGGAATTGGGTAATGATGACTCTTTTGACAAAAATTAAACTCGGGAATCCCATCCCCAAGTTCCACAACTAGGGTGGTATTTGCAAAATTCGTGGGGAGAGTTGGTATTTTCACTTAAAACTAAAAAACTGGTGGCATTTATAGTTATTACCCTACCATTTTTAATACCATGGCAAGTTGTTGGTTTGGTATTTATGAGTGAGAAGATAGAGAGATTATAGAATATTACGGTAGTACGGCCAGGTGGTATATCTTGTACACGTGTTATAATATAAGTGGATATTTATATATACTATTCTCCAAGATGTACCACATAATCGTACTACCGTAGTATTCAATAATCTCTTGAGAAGAGAGTGCGATGGAGGTTATAAATGAAATACGCCAATTTCTTTGCCTAAATTAAAGGGATTTAATATATACTGTTGATAGAAAGCAATTCCTTAATTTTAGGGATTTAATATGTACATAATTATTTGGATACATGCATAAGCATAATAGAGGGATGATGATTGTGATATTTAAAAGGAGTTTGTTATAAAATAAAATGATCAGAGTATGGGAATTACCACTGAATATTGGGAGTGGAATTATTTTCTCTTTGTGGTGTTTACACTAATATAGTTTCTCCTCAGATAGGCTTCACTCTCTCTTTTCTTCTCTTGCTCTTACTCTATTTTCTTCTCATTCGTATGTTTACAAGCAGATGTAATGCCTATTTATAGGCAAAGCAAAAGGCTCCCAAGGGAGACATAATGATTTCTCTCCAACATCATAATTTTATCTTTTGACTAATACCCCATAGCTTTATTTATGTGGACTTCACCTTTTACTTTATAACACTCCCCCTTGAAGGCCACATGTCCCTAGATTGGTTGCCTCATTAAAACCTTGCTTGGAAAAACCCAGTGGGAAAAAAAACCTAAGCGAAGGAAAAAGAGTACAACGACATTTGGGACATTGGGGTAATGTGAGGTGCGCTCATGTTGCCTCGTTAAAACCTTACTAGGAAAAACCCAGTGGGAAAAACCCTAGTCGAAGGAAAAAGAGTACAACGCGCTTATGTCCTGTGTTAGAGGACTCTTGAATGCTCCCCCTGATTTTGCATGCTCCAATTTGATTGCTTGCAGAGTTGTCGCAATCCGATGCCATGCACTAGCTTCTGGAATGTGCACTTGGGTAAAGACTTGGTGAAGAGATCTGCCAAGTTATCACTTGAACGGATTTCTCTGACTTTGATTTCTTGATTCTTTTGAAGCTCATGCGTGTAGAAAAACTTGGGTGATATGTGCTTGGTCCGGTCACCCTTGATGTATCCTCCTGTGATTTGAGCAATACAAGCTGCATTGTCCTCATTCAGGATGGTTGGAGTTTCTGTTGCTGAGGGCAAGGCACATGTGCTTCGGATGTGATGAATCATCGACCTTAACCAAACGCATTCACGACTGGCTTTATGGAGGGCAAGTATTTCTGAGTGATTGGAAGATGTGGCTACCAACGTTTGCTTTGTTGAGCGCCATGAGATTGCAGTTCCTCCACATGTAAACACATACCCAGTTTGTGAGCGTCCTTGATGTGGATCAGAGAGATATCCTGCATCAGCATATCCAACAATACTTGGAGCATTGGTCGATTCACTGGAATAGAATAAGCCCATGTCTGTCGTTCCACGAAGATATCGTAGAATATGTTTAACGCCGGTCCAATGTCGGCTTGTTGGAGCAGAGCTGTATCTTGCTAACAAATTTACTGAAAATGCTATGTCAGGTCTGGTACATTGTGCTAAGTACATTAAAGCACCTATTGCACTAAGATATGGTACTTCTGGACCAAGGACCATTTCATCGTCCCCTTTTGGACGATATGGATCTTTCTTAGTGTCAAGCGACCGGACGACCATTGGAGTGCTAAGTGGATGAGCTTTATCCATGCCAAACTGTTTTAATACCTTTTCAATATAATTTGATTGATGCACCAAAATTCCATCAGCACTGTGCTCAATTTGTAAGCCAAGACAATATTTTGTCTTTCCAAGGTCTTTCATCTCAAACTCACGTTTGAGATAATCAGCGGTCTTTTGGAGCTCTTCAGGAGTCCCCATTAAATTCATGTCATCGACATATACCGCTACTATCGCAAATCCAGACTCTGATTTCTTAATAAACACACATGGGCAAATAGGATCATTTGTATATCCTTCCTTTAGTAAATATTTGCTGAGACGATTATATCACATTCGCCCAGATTGCTTTAACCCATATAATGATCTTCTCAATTTGATTGAGAACATGGCCCGTGGTTTATTCCTAGTTGCTTCAGGCAGCTTAAGTCCTTCTGGGACTTTCATGTATATATCTGTATCCAACTCTCCATACAGATATGCGGTAATGACATCCATAAGTCTCATTTCAAGTTTTTCTGAAACCGCTAAACTTATCAAGTAACGGAACGTAATTGCGTCCATTACTGGAGAGTATGTTTCCACATAATCAACTCCAGGCCTTTGTGAAAAACCTTGCGCAACAAGTCGTGCTTTATACCTCGCGATCTCATTTTTCTCATTGCGCTTTCTTGTAAATACCCACTTGTAACCTACAGGGTTCACATTGGGTGGAGTTGGAACAATTGGTCCAAAAACACTCCTTTTTTCCAAAGAGTCTAATTCTGCCTGGATTGCATCTTTCCACTTAGCCCAATCCTGTCTCTGTGTGCATTCATCAATGGAGCAAGGCTCAATATCATCATCTTTTATGATCTCAGTAGCCACTGAGAATGCAAATATATTATCGATGATTATCTCATCTCTGTTCCATAATTCATTAGTGGATGTACAATTTATGGAGATTTCTCGACTTTCAGGTACAGCTGCCATTTCAGGAGCTCGTGTCTCATCAAGGACATTTTCCTTTTCAGGAAGTACCTGTCCCTCTTGAGAGGGATTTGAACCATGAATTGTGGGCTCTCCATTTATTTCATTTGGATTCATTTTGGCTATCAACCTCCTCTTTCGAGGAACTGAGTCCTTTGAGCCTAGTGGTCTGCCACGCTTCAGGCGTGCAACAGACGAGCCATTTGCTGGCGCATTGCTTTGTCCATTGTGAATATCAATCCTTGTAGGTGCATTTGCAGCTGGGATATGTGATTTTGTCACCTTTGTTGCATCATTAAATGCATCTGGCATCTGATTTGCAATACTTTGGAGGTGAATGATCCTTCTCACTTCGTTTTCGCATTGAGTGGTACGAGGATCGAGATGAGACAAAGTGGGTACATCCCATGATAATTCACGTCGTTCTTCAGGAACGACTTTGCTTTGTTCTTTAGAAACAGATTTTTCTCCCCCTAATGGTGGGAAAATTGTCTCATCAAAATGACAATCCGCAAATCGTGCCCTAAAGATATCACCCGTCAGGGGTTCCAGATATCTGATGATAGATGGTGAATCAAAGCCAACATATATTCCCAATCTACGTTGAGGGCCCATCTTAGTACGTTGCGGTGGTGCAATAGGCACATATACTGCACAACCAAAAACTCTTAAATGTGAAATATTTGGTTGATTACCCAACACAAGTTGTATTGGAGAATATTGATTGTTGGCGACGGGCCTCAACCGCACCAGAGATGCTGCATGTAAAATGGCATATCCCCAAGCAAAGACTGGCAACTCTGTTTTCATTAGCAATGTGCGTGTTATTAATTGAAGACGCTTAATTAAAGCTTCTGCCAAGCCATTTTGAGTATGAACATGGGGAACAGGATGTTCAATGTCAATGCCTAGCGACATGCAGTAATCATCAAACGTTTGAGATGTAAATTCACCAGCATTATCGAGTCTAATAGATTTAATGGGATAATCTGGGAATTGGGCTCGCAATTTAATTATCTGAGCCAAGAGCCTAGCAAATGCCATATTCCGAGTGGACAAAAGGCAAACATGTGACCATCGGGTAGATGCATCCACCAAGACCATAAAGTACCTAAATGGTCCACAGGGAGGATGAATAGGACCACAAATGTCCCCTTGGATTCTCTGCAAAAATGATGGGGACTCAACATCAACTTTCGGTTGTGATGGTCTGATCACCAACTTCCCTTGTGAACAAGCTTGGCAAAAGCTGTCACTTGATACCATAATGTGTTTTGTTAATAAGGGATGTCCTTTAGAGTTGGTGATGATCCTACGCATCATGGTGGATCCAGGATGACCCAACCGGTCATGCCAAAGTTTAAAAGTATTTGAGTCAATGGACTTCTGGTCCATGACACTATGTGCCTCAATTGTCCGTATGGTTGTATAGTACAATCCTGATGAGAGCGCACGAAGCTTCTCTAGTATACGCTTCGGGGTATCACTGGAAGTAATGCAAAGATATTCCATGTTTTCCTCATTCTTTGTTTCAACATGGTAGCCATTCAAACGTATATCTTTGAAACTCAACAGATTCCTTCTGGAGTTGGATGAATACAAGGCATCTTGAATGGACAGTATTGTTCCATTTGGTAACATAACTTGGGCTATTCCTGAGCCTTCAATCAGATCTGCAGGACCTGATATGGTTGTTACCTTTGCTTTTGTAAGCATCAAGTTTGAGAAATACTTTCGATCTCGAAGGATTGTATGAGTAGTCGCACTGTCTGCAAGACAAGTATCTTTGCTAGAGCTCGTGTTTTGGGGGCATCCATAATTTATATCAATGCCTTCAAATAAAATAAGTTGAATCAATAAACAATCATTCAAACATTGCCACATTTTATTGGATTGAAATGAAGACAGGAAAAAAAAAAACAGTGCTTCAAATAATACAAATGTTACATGAAGGAATCTAGTCCAATTCGGACCCATAAACTTCATTCCCCCTTTCGGCTACAAAATCGGAAATATCTAGATGCGTCTTGTCTAACTGATGTGATATTTCCGATGAGCCGTCTATGGCTGGCGGATCTGATTCAACATAATTTGTCTCCACTTTCTTGGTTTTAAGTGAAGCTTGATAAAGATCCGCCAAGTGCTTCGGCGTACGGCATGTACGCGACCAATGTCCCTTTGCACCACATCTGTAACAAGTGCTTTCATTATTTCTGGGCACATGGCTTGTCTGTGCTCTTCCCTTATTTCTGAATGCATTTTTTCCATTTGTGGATGGATTGTTTCTTGGCCCCAAGCCATATGGATGAGCACCACGATCTTTTCTACTCCCTTGCCTTTGGCCACGCTTGCCTCCTCGCCCACGTTTGTGGATACTGCCACGAGATGAGGTGGCATTCACTTCCCGAGATATAGCATTTGTTTCAGGAAGTGGTGCTAAGCCTGTTGGGCGAGATTGGTGATTCTTCAATAAAAGCTCGTTGTTCTGCTCAGCTAACAAGAGGCAAGATACAAGTTCTGAGTATTTCGTGAAACCACTATGCCTATATTGCTACTGCAGGAGCACATTTGAGGCATGGAATGTACTCAGAGTTTTCTCGAGCATATCTTCCTCAGAGATATTCTCACCACATAATTTCATAAGGGAGGTGATCTTGTGCATGGCTGAGTTGTATTCAGACACCGTCTTGAAATCCTGAAATCTCAAGTGTGTCCATTCGTATCTAGCTCTTGGGAGAGTCACCGTTTTCTGATGATTATATCTCTCACATAAAGCTTTCCACAGGACCAATGGTTCATCAACCACCACATATTCGCTTTTCAGCGCTTCATGAATGTGGCGGCGAAGGAAAATCATGGCCTTCGCATTTTCCTCAGGTGATGCATCACTTCCATCTTCAATTGCTTTTCCGAGGCCATTAGCACGCAGATGGATCTTGGCATCCAGGACCCATGATAGGTAGTTGTCCCCAGAAATGTCTAGGGCAGCGAATTCCAATTTTGCCAGATTTACCATCTTCAAAAGGAAAATGAGATGCATTAGAATTCGCAATAATCTTTAGGCTTAATATATTTTTGGACTTCAGGCCAAAGATATCATGTATATTTTATCCAAAATTTCAGGTTTGGGATCTGGGACATTAAGCCATTTATTAGGAACTTCAGGCCCTGTGATTGTTTGAGGAACTCCAGGCCCTCATTTTGATTGATTATAAAAATAAAGTGCTATAAATTTGCTAGTATGGACGATAAACCCGCACCATATTTTAAATGAATACTGCTGTATGGGTAATAAATCTACACCATATGGTAAATAAAATAAGTGTGGGGATAAAACCACCACTAAAAATATAGGAGGTGAAAACCGTCCATAGTAAATGTGAGGATAAAACCACCACATAAAAATATAGGAGGTGAAAAACCATCCATGTAAATGTGGGGATAAAACCACCACATAAAAATATAGGAGGTGAAAACCATCCATAGTAAATGTGGGGATAAAACCACCACATAAAAATATAGGAGGTGAAAACCATCCATAGTAAATGTAGGGATAAAACCACCACATAGAAATATTATATTTTGTGGGTAATATAACTGCACCACTGTTCAAGATACAATAGATGGGTTTTAAGATCACACCATCATTTTATTATAATAGCTTGTGTTACAACGCGATGGGTAATAAAAATTACACCACCATAAAATAACAGAATGGGGTATAAAACCGCGCCATTCCAAATTATATTACAAAGAAATAAATTAAACAAACATGGATGAAACAACACAAAAATTGTGAGAGCACAAAAAAGAAGGTTTGCATGTCGTCGTAGTAGTATAGTGAGAGGAGACATATGACGGAGAGGAGAAAGAGAAATGACCACATAGTGCTGAGAAGATTTAAAGGTGGAGAGACTATCGTGCTGATAACGTGTTATAAAATAAAATGATCAGAGTATGGGAATTACCACTGAATATTGGGAGTGGAATTATTTTCTCTTTGTGGTGTTTACACTAATATAGTTTCTCCTCAGATAGGCTTCACTCTCTCTTTTCTTCTCTTGCTCTTACTCTATTTTCTTCTCATTCGTATGTTTACAAGCAGATGTAATGCCTATTTATAGGCAAAGCAAAAGGCTCCCAAGGGAGACATAATGATTTCTCTCCAACATCATAATTTTATCTTTTGACTAATACCTCATAGCTTTATTTATGTGGACTTCACCTTTTACTTTATAACAGAGTTTATATTTTAAAAGAGTTTTTCCATATTTTATTATCGTAAGTCTGGCTTTTCCATATTTAAAAAATAATAATAATGATAAATACTATATATACTTTTTTTGTCAAATAAAAATAAATACTATACTTTGGTGCTCATATTTTGGCTATAATCTACATTGGAGGAGGAGGAGAGACGACTTGGTGTGCAAGTTGCGAATAAACTCCAAACGCTTGGAAGGCTTGCCCACGCATTTACTATTCAATTAATATTATTTTCACCAAATTATAGAAAAAATACAAATAAACAAAAAACAAAGTGTCGGTCGGTTGGCCATGCTTATTATGCCATATATACCCTACCCACCATTACTTCTTACTTTTTTTTCTTTTTTTGTTGTTGGACCCTACGCACCATTACAACCAAAAAATAAAATAAGAAGTAAAAAAATAAATAAAAAGAAGATTGTGATGTAAGGATTTGGTTGGCTTTTCTTAATTTTGGAAGTGTCAGTTTAGTCATTCTAATTAGTGGGGAAAAGGTGGTTAAGAGGAGCCTAAAAGGAAACACCACGGTCGGTCAGCAATGGCTAATTTAATTTCCTTGATTATATAAATATGAAGAAACAAATTATTCTAGGTTTTTATAAAGGTTTCAATTTTAGCTAGCACTTAATTTTCTGAATATTAATGCTACCAATATCCGCTGACTCCGTATTTGGTAAACCTCATAGGCCATAAAAATCACACATCGTTAGCTTAGAGCATCTCCAAAGAATATGTTAAATACAAAATATTAAATTTAAATTTAATGGCTGATCTCGCAATTTGACATCTTGTATAATTTTACACCCCATTCGATATGTCAAATTAAAATATTATTTTATTATATTAGTGTTCATTTATTTATTACTTTCTTAAATGAATGTATTTTTATATTTTACTATTAAGAGTAATTCATTAATCAAGTTAAAATATTATAAATTAATTATACAATGTAACATAAATATAATTAAACAAAACAACAACAACAACAAAATATCATCCATCTCCACGTTGGTTGGTTGATGAAAAGAACATAAAAAAGATCAACATAAATTTTCAACCGTAAAAAAATCAATAATATTGTAGTGTCAAGTGACGATAAAAAAGGAAAGATTTTAAAAGAAAAATAATAATGACAGCATATACATGAAACAATAACAACAAGAAAAAATTATAGATAAGTATTAAATGAAAGGATAAAGCTACAACCAGATGGGCAAAGAAATAATAAAATAATCAGAAGACGTCTCTAGGACTTGAGTACAATTTTGACATGCGATTCCATGTAGACTATAGCAGTTCGGTTAGAATAAATTTCATACGTTATTTTTATCCGTTAAAAGTGCCACATAGGACTTGACATCTTCTTTGAACATGCTCCTATCCGTGAATAAAATGCTCACAATTACAAAGGTGCATTAAGACATTTGACTCTTCTTCTCGAAAGAGTGAACATCTTCAATTAATATGTTAAATTGTCATGCACATAAATATAAAATAATAAAAATTAAAGGATAAAATGGTTTCAACCAAGAAAGTTAATCTCAAAGCCATTAAATGGTTAAAAGGTTAATGAGGAATTTTACTTTGTCTTCAACATATATAAATATTAAAAAGGGTAAACAAAGTGGTAACATAAAATGCCCTAAGATGTACTAAATACTAAGGAAGTTAGAAGAAAAATATATATATACTCAATTTCCAGAGAATTTTTTCAAAGATGTACTACTAAAAAATTGGGCTAAAAGCACGATTTCCATTCGTGCTCTTTATGTTAAATAACACGGATATTTGTGCTCTATAAAGCTGGCCACACTGCAGCCACTTTAAAGTTATCAATGCTCTTTATAGGAGTTTCCATTGATTATAGAGCACAAATTTATTACTTCATGGCAAATATTTTAGAGCACAAAATAAAGCATTTGTGCTTATAGAGTATATGGCCCCACCAAAACTGCACCTCTTGTCTTGACAGTAGCTCTTTGAGAAAACAAAAATAATACTTTTTTATTCAATATGGACACAAATTTCTCTAAACGTGGCTAAAAGGCAAACTTTTATAATAAAAAAAAATTAAAAAATTAAAAAAAAACTCAGATACCAAAAACAAATAAATTTTGTTACAATAATTATTTTGTACAACTCTGAGTATCTCCGTATTTTATTGATTTGCAATACAGCTCACATAATTTGCAACAAGGTCCCTCATGAGTCCTGACAATATCATCGTCCAATATCCAGATTTGCTTTCTTCCTCCAATTTCTCTAACATCTTCATCTTCCCATTTCAAAAATGCATACAATTAGATTCAGTGAACAAAAACAAAGATGCTAAAAAATTACCCGAAATCAAATCAAAGCAAATTTAATTAATATCAAAATATTGGGCATAACAAAATTCTCAAAGAAATAGAACTCAAGATTCATTCATAAACTCACCCATAAATAACAACTTTCATGCCCAAAATCGAAGAAAGAAATTAAATAAGATAACCTAGATTCTCATATCAGCACCCAAAAAGAGAAAAACAAAAAACTAGAAAGAAAATGAGTGTTGCTATTTCCACCCATCTGTCCTATTTTCCCACCCACCTTATCTTCCCACCCATCATATAAATTTTAAAAAACACAATCCTATTTTTCCACCCACCAATATTCCTAAAATACCCTTTTAATTATTACCTCATTTCCTCTCTCCTTTTATCCTCTTTGCTCATGTCTTCTCTCTTTCTCTCTGATGGCCCACACATCTCTCTCATTTTTGCTGTATCTTATTTTCCGTCTCTCACGCTCCGTCTCTCTCTGCCTCAATGGAAACCACACCATCTCTCGAATCAAACTTCCCCTGGTACCGCAAGACCATGTTCTTCTTCAAATATTCCACCATGTATTTCACACTCTTCATCACATCTTCATGCAAAATATCCCCCACCAACCAAATCGTAGAATTGTTGATTCATCCCCACGTTTTCAAAATTTTAATTTGTCTAAGAAAAAAAATCAGTCCAAGAAATACTCATCTCTCAATGCTTTAAGTAATCGTAAAGATCTAAGAAATTCTGCTCAAATAGAATTTCCTTACCTTTTTGCCAAAATCGTTCTCGTCAGTCATTTTACAATAGGGTTAAATTTGTCTTTAAAAGTTTAAAGATAATGTGGGTGGGAAAATAGGACAGGTGGGTGGAAATAATAGCACTCAAGAAAATTTACTTGAGAGAAATCATCGGATATGGAGCGGATCTACCTATATCCGATAATCCGATCCGAATTTCATAAATTTTCAAATTAACAAAGCTAACACAGAATATATTAAAAAACAATCCATAAAAGAATATGGTAATTGCATCCAAAATATTCAATTACACTTCAACATGAACAAAAATCTTACAGCTCCACCAAAATACTTTCATCTAAGTCTTGCATTTCTTGTGTATTTCAGAGAGAGAGAGAGAGAGAGAGAGAGAGAGAGAATATGAGGTCTGCTTTACCCCGAAAAATAGATGAGGTCTGAGAGAAGGTGAGAGGAAGAAGATGATGAGTAATGGAGAAGAGAGAGTAGATCGAGAAAAATGTGCGACGACTGCATTTGAGAGTAAGGGAGCAGTGTGTTAAGAATAGGTTAATGTGAGGTAAGAGAGGGAAATAAAATAAATAGAGTAAGGAGGGAGCCGTGTGTTGTAGTCCAACTTATTATTATTTTTAAATACTTTTTTTGCAACATTTGAGACACAATTTATAAAGAGAGTAAGGAGGGAAACAAAATTATAAAAAATAAAAAAAGACAAGAAGATAGAGGCGCCTCTTAGGGCCAGTTTGGCATTGCTGTGCTGTGAAAATAATCGCTGTCAGATTTGCTGTGAGAGAAATCAGCTGTGAGAGAAAGCAGTTTGGCGTTTGGTAAACTTTTTGTTAAGAGTGTTGTTGGTACTAATTCCCGCGTAATCAGAAAATGATTCCCGCATAATCATTAAATCTAGTGCCTCTTCGAAACTAATTCCCTCATAATCAGAAAATGAAAGCACCTCATTAGCTGCTTTCACTTATAGCTTTCTCTCACAGCAATTTTTAACAATAAGTGATTTTCTCATAATTTACCAAACGGGCTAGGCTTCCCAAAATTTTTTAAAAATCACTTATTACCCCAAATAAGCAATGCCAAACTGGCACTTAGAGAAATCATTACTTTTTACTTTGTTTACAGTATTTGGACACAAATTAAAGCATTCGTGCTCTATAGCCATTTAAAAGAACACAATTTCAATATCCGTGCTCTATCTATATAGAGTATAGACTATCATACTTTGATTATGAACCAAAAAAAAGAATATCATACTTTGAAATGTGTGCGGTACAATGCCACAAAATTCAATATCCGTGCCCAATACTAAGACATAATAGTGTAAAGTAACAAGAAACATGCTTTTTATTGTTATAAGGCACACATAATGTTTTATGGTTAGAATTTTTTATTAGTACAAATATAAGAAAAATGCACAAAAGTATATTTTTCATGGTTAAAAAAGCTTCAACTATTCAAAAAGTGTGGTGACAAACTCTATGCTATGATATTTGGCCACAAAATTTGTGCTTAAACCACTTAGGCACAATTATTTGCTTTTTCTGTTGTCATTGGTCACAAAACTATTGTGTCTTCTTTACATATCACACAAATACTACATATTTGTGTAAAATGTAATTCAAAAAGACATGAATTTTGTTTTTGTGATCTTTGGGTTGTGCCTTTAGCCCACTTTTAAGTAGTGATGAAACATTAACTCTCCATTTAAATGGAGGAAAATAACTCGGGATTTAGCTAAAAGTTGAGAATTGAAGATAAAAACTTGATATTTCTATTGTTTAGACTCATAAAAGGTATTAGAGCAATATAAAGCAGTTGGCTATGTACACATGACGTGACATGTAGCTATTGATTTCCAATTTTTACAAAGCTAATATATTTCCTAATTTTTTTTTTTTGGTCTAAATATATTTTCTATTTCGTTTTTTTATTGGTCAAAATATATTTCCTAGTTCGTTGATAGTTGGCAAAAGGTAAGGAGATTGTGTGGAAATCTTGATTTGATTGGGAAATCTCAAACTCTGCGTGATGGACAAGCAATAAAAGCCCTTAAGCACTTGTATAAATATCTCGCCCATGCAAATTAAATAACTCACAAAAACAATTATATGCTTAAGGACTGCCATTGCTTGTCCATCACGGGTTTGAGATTTCCCAATCAAATCAAGATTTCCACACAATCTCCTTAGCTTTTGTCAACTTTCAACGTACAAAGAAAAGAAAAAAGCAAAGCGATTAGACAAACACTCACAGGCGCACTCACAGTCGAAGAGGGAGAGATTTCTTTAATTTGTAAGTGTCTTTAATTCTCATGGTCTTGACTTGTTCTAGGGTTTCAAAAATCCCCAATTGTTCTTTGTTCTCTCGGCTTTACTTGCTATGTATGTTTCTCCAACTCTTTGCCTTTTTTTTTTTTTTTGGTTTGAAGCAAACGGCATGGCAGATGACAATCAGAATAAGATGAAGGACGAGGTGGTATCAGATGTAAGTTTCAGGTTTTGGTAATTGCACCTCATCCGAATGATCACGTGAATAAAGATGAGGCGCAATAACACTCAATTACCCACTCCCCTCCCTCCCCATGTTGGTGTTGCAATATATATCTAATTTCTTCTACTTTAATCTTTGTTCTTTTCTCTTTGCTAGAGCTAATTATTGTGGTTTATTCATCCTTTTTTGCAGATTGCCCCTTTTGATCCTACGAAAAAGAAGAAAAAAAAAGAAGGTTGTATTTCAGGATACTACTGAAGATTCTATGGACAAGTTGGTTGAGAAAAAAGAAAACCTAGCAGGTTGTTCAATTTAAACCAGTATCTTGAATGAAGACAGTGGTGATGCAGTGGAAGATTTAAATAGTAAGTGTTCTGACTGATAAAATTTGTTTGGCCTTCTAAAATGCCTCTAAAAAACTTGTCTGAGATTTTATATTTTTGGCCTTATAGAGCACGCTGGTGATGAGGAAGGGGGAGGAATTGTTCTAGAGGCTCCATCCTATCCTTGGGAGGGGAGCGATCGTGATTATTACACATATGAGGAGGTGTGTAAATTATTTAATCTCCATTACAGATCTTTCACAGTGATGGTTCCTTTTACTTATTTTTTCTATGCAATTTCTGCAGCTTCTTGATCGGGTGTTTAACATTTGGCGCGAAAATAACCTGGACCTGGCTGGAGATAGGTGTAGGACAGTTTTTGTTGAGAATTAAGCTGCATACTAAGCTTAAATCAACCTGCAGATGACAATCCTGCAGATTGGAAGTGAAGAGAATGAAGAAATTGAAGAGATGAAGAATTTGCCTTTTTAGAAATAGCCGTTAGTTTAAATGTGTGACAGCTGGTTTTATTTCTGTTTTTAGAAACCTACACAGCTGTTATTCTTATCCCATTTAGATTGTACTGTGTCATCCGATCTTTCTCCAAGTGGAAAGATCGTAGCCTCCTATGGTCTGTATGGCTGGAGATGAGTCCTTGCTCCCTAAAAAAATAGGATCTAAATTTTGACTGAGAAGAGGAATATAGTCATGTAATTCCTCTGTGTTTTTTGATAATGAAAATATACTGAACATTCTCATTCTCTCTGAGTTCTTTCTCCTCTGCATACGTTTTCTTACAAAAAAAGGTTTTGTTTTGTTTTGTTAATCAATCAAAACTATAAAAGTTTTATACCAATTCAACAGTTTTGAGGCCTCCACAAGTACTTCGTGAGGGCACAAAGAAAACTATTCTTGTGAATTTCATGGATGAGTGCAAGCAGTATGTTTCAGTTCCCTTGTCTGAAAAACCAAAACCATCGTTTTTATCCTTTTATTTAAAAGAAGGGCCTAACAGTAGCAAAATAAAAGGATTATTTGTCATGTTCCTCGATTTATTTCCTGAATCTACTGTTTGTTTCTATCCACTTAGTTACAAAGATTAAAATGCTTATTCAATCTAAAACCTTTCTACCTTAAAATTACAGGTTGCATAGGCAGCCCGATCACCTTATGGCGTTCTTGCTGGCTGAACTGGGGACAAGTGGATCACTTGATGGGCAACAGAGGTTGGTCGTCAAGGGAAGATTTGCACCGAAGAATTTCGAAGCAATACTGCGGGGATATGTCAGTAAGTACCTAGTTCTATGGTTTGATTTATTTATTTTTATTACAGCTTTTAATCTGGCATAGTTCAATTGATAGTGTTCGATTGACTACGTACGCATGCTTGGCAGTTATATCTTTCCTTTTCTATGTGCTATCTTGTTTTTCACACTTGTTACTACTGTTTAATTTTTGCTTATGTAACCTTTTTTTTTCCCTTTCCAGATCAATATGTCCAATGTGATGGGTGCAAAAGTCCATACACTATACTTTCAAAAGAGAATCGTCTAATCCTCATAGTTCACTAGTTGTTAATGGATTTTTGAGTTGCGTTTTTGGCATCTACAACAATAACATTTTTACTGTGACATTTGGATATTGAGAAAGATTTTCTCTTGTATATCGTTGTTTCACAGTTGCATTGGCTTAGTGATTACAGACCTTCCTATATATACTTTTGCTTTTGCTAGTGCTGCCCAATTGTTTTAAGTTTAGTGATAACTCTGAGACGTTTGAATGTGCTTTCCTCTGCATGTTTCTCTTGCAAGTTAGATCGTCACCCCTTGAGATGATGGGATTGGATCCGATTCTTATATCACAATCTTTTAGGCACTGCTGGTTAGTTTACATTTGACGTGAAGTCAATGAGGAGTTGAATTGCACGATGACTGGTACTCATGACGTTGCATGGTCACTTTCATAATCCTTATGGAACAGGAGATCATTCATCAAGCTTTACCATTTGTTGCAGAATAATGCATGCTTTGTTGAAGTTTGGAAATTCTCATCATGTTCTTATTCTTTGGGTAATTAAATTCATTGATAGAATGAATAGCACTAGAAATTGGTTTAGCGGGTTCCAGTCATGATCATGAAGAAACAAGGGAGGATCAGAATTTGGATTCATGTACAATTTAGTAACGTTAGTGACATCAATTTTTGGATTGATGCGACAATGTCACATTTGCTATGAATATAAGTTCATGAATTTGGATTATTTTACAGTCCAGCTGCTATCAAAATCATCCTTTTGCAACTTCTGGGCTTAAGGACTGATAGGCCAGCCTGCCCCCTTTGTGAGTTCGGCCTGACCATTGCTTGGGCCTTTTCTATGGGCATCGAAGAATTGCTTGCGTACAACTCAAAATTCTTTTTAAAATTTTACTAATTTGACCTCAATTAATTACTTCTATATTTTTTCTGATTAGTGAATTAATTTTTGGTTGCGTAATTACACGTTTTTTCATGCAGCTATTATTCTGCAACACCAAGCATGTCACATTCGTGCTCACATAAACTCAAAACGCGTTTTATGAATTCATTATGTGTTTTTTTTCTTCCTAAACACATACTTTATAAGTGAACAAACTCTCAGTTCCCTAAATTGATAATTTTCAGCTATAAACGCGTTTGGCCATATGCATGATTTTGGTCTTTGCCTCTTTGAGAGTGAAACATATTTGCCGCAGCCAGGGGCAGAGCCACCTTTAGGCTAGAGGTGGCCCTGGCCCCTCCAATATTTTCTAAGTTTTCACCAATTAAGGCAATGTATTGTAAAATATTAAAGGGATTTTGCATGTTTGAAGTTAATGGCCACCCTAATAAATTCATTTTGAGTAATAATGTGAAGTTATATTGGCTTTTCTTTGCTGATTTTTATATCTTTCTCTTTTGGGTTTTAGTAGATACTTATTTCTTTAGTATAAAAATTAAAAATAAATAGCTATACTTGGATAGATTTAGTTGGAAAATCTTAATTTTAATCATAACTAACCAAATAGGTTAAAATACTTGATTAAAAAAATAATTAAAATGGCTACAGAGCTTAACGTATTTCAAAATAAGTTTAATACATGTTAATTTTTCTTCTGCAATCTATTTTTTTTTTCTTCTTGTTCTAGATGTTTGGTACAAGTTAATTTTTTGGCCCCCCGAAAGTTTGAATCCTGGCTCCGTCCCTGGCCGCAGCTACATGGTTTCCCCCACAGAAGCTTGCCAGCTACGCATGCCACCAAATTTATGTGAGCACGAATGTAAAGTTTTTTAGGATTCAAAGGTCAAACCACATGACAAGGTTAGGAGAAAAAAGGATTCTTTGAGCTCGGAGATCGTTTATGTATGATATTAAAACATAGATAGATATTAAAAAGAGATATTTAGTCATATACCCATTCTTAGCACTAAAATTCTAAATAAACCATACACCATTTAATTTCTATAAACACACCCAAAAAAACCCAAAAAATGATAGCTGACTCTATTGAATTTAATTTTGATTATTAAATTACTTTGATGCCCTATTGAGCGTTTTGGGCTTTTTTATGAGGTTTTGGGATTGGGTTTGTTTTAAGAAATTAATGGCAGTTTTGTAATTTAAAAGAAGTTAAAAGCCTTTTTGCTATGTTGTAAATGGGCTTTGGGTGTGTTTCTAAAATTCATTTCATATAGGGTTTTTTTTTTTAATAATTTGGACTCCTATATTTGGTATAATAGTGAATCTCCCTATTAAAATATGGATGCTAAAATGGTATGCCTAAGATCAGCTGGGGTGCACGCACAACTAATCCTAGCAGCATTTTAATATCTAATATGTTGGACATTGTCAAATAAAGTGGGTAGAATATTTTCAGATATATTTCATTCTCCGAAATGAGGTATTTATAATATAAGGTTACAAACCCTAGCAGGATTATACTAGGAAATAAGCTAAAGTCCTAATTACATAATATCTATATAAAAAAAAGGAAATAAATAAAATCATAATATACTAGGAAGTAAATCTCCTAATTACACTAGGATCTCGCTAACACTCCCCCTTAAGTTGGAGCAAAGATGTCGCACATGCCTAACTTGTCAAGCGAGTTGAGAAAGATACTGGAAGAGACAGCTTTTGTATGGACATCGGCTAACTGATACTCAGAGTTGATGAACGAGAAGGAAACAATCTTCGCATCCAACTTCTCTTTAATGAAATTTCGATCAACCTCCATATGCTTTGTACGATCATGTTGCATCGGGTTATGTGCAATTGCAATTGCAACCTTATTGTCACAATATAAATCCATGAGCTTATGTGGCCCAAAACCAAAATCTCTCAACAATCTCCTCAACCATAGTAACTCACATACGCCGTGAGCCATCCCATGATACTCAGCCTTGGCACTAGATCGAGACACCACTTTTTGTTTCTTACTTCTCTAAGTAACAAGGTTATCACCAACAAACATGAAATACCCAGACGTAAAACGCCTATCTGTAGCTGAACCAGCCCAATCAGCATCAGTATACCCTTCCACATCTGTATGACCATACTTGGAAAACAATAATCCCTTGCTAGGAGTTACTTTCAGATACCTTAAAATACGAGTCACAGCCCCCATATGATCTACACTAGGAGAGTGTATAAACTGACTCACCATACTTACAACATATGCAATGTCCGGACGGGTATGAGCTAAATAAATCAACTTCCCCACAAGTCGTTGATAACGTTCTTTATCAGTCGGAACTTGATCAGAATATAACCCCAACTTATGATTCTGTTCACTAGGGGTATCAATCGGTTTATAATCCAACATCCCAGTCTCTGCAAGTAAATCCAAAACATACTTTCTTTGGGATAGAAAAATACCATGTTTAGACATGGCAACTTCAATCCTAAGAAAGTACTTTAAATCACCCAATGACTTCATCTCGAACTCAGAAGCCAGATACTTCTGAAGACTCTGTATTTCTACATGATCATCTCCAGTCACAATCATATCATCAACATAAATAATTAAGGTCGTCAATTTACCTTTATGACGCTTCAGAAACAAAGTATGATCAGAGTTACTTTGCACATACCCAAACTTTTTCATGGATGCAACAAATCATCCATACCACGCTCTTGGAGACTGCTTTAATCCATACAATGACTTCCGCAGCCAACATACAACACCCTCCTTAGAGGTCACAGGAATACCGGGAGGAAGATCCATATAAATTTAGCCTTGTAATGATCAATAGAACCATCAGCCTTATGCTTCAAAGTAAACACCCATCTGCATCTAACTACTTTCTTCCCTTGTGGCAAAGGAACTAAATCCCACGTCTTATTCTAGTTCAAGGCATCCATTTCCACATTCATGGCATCCATCCATTTGGGGTTAGATAGAGCATCTTGCAGCTTAGTTGACACACATACACTAGATAATTGACACAAATATGATGCATATGACTTAGATAAACGATGAGTTGTCACATAATGGCTAATGAGATACTTAGATTTGGCATGTATATTAGGAGAATATTGTGCTTTGGGTTTCCCACGAGTAGTTCGTGGGGGTAATTGATAAGTAGACACAGACAGATCATCAGACATTACCTCACTTGACTCAGTATCATGATTTGACTGGGGCAATGGCAGGGCAGATGGGGGTCTTGTATCGATCTCATCTACACAAGAGTCACTAGTATCACTGTCACGTTTTTCTGGGGTAAAGCAAAAATCCTCCAAAAAATCAACCTACTACCAGTCTTGACCTTCTGTGCGACCGGTTGCTTCCAAGCAGTCATTATTGTCAGTCATCTAGGCATGCGACCAGTCGTGACCTTTTGCGCGACCGGTTGTTTCCATTTCATGAGAAATTTCTTCACATGCATCTTCACGTCCAGGATCTTCCACTCCAACAGTCTTCAATTCACTCCCCTTCTCCCCCTGAATTGAAGAGGAGGGAGAAACATAATACGGTACTTCTTCATGAAAAATGACATCCAAAGTAACATGTACCTTTTGAGTAGGAGGGTGATAACACTTATAACCCTTCTGAATATTACAATAGCCAATGAAGACACATCGGAGAGCACAAGGATCAAGTTTACTCCGTTGATGGGAGTAGACATGAACATAAGCAACACACCCAAACACCTTCGGAGGTAACTTAGAGACCGAAACCGGAGAAGTATGGGCACACAACACATCAAGCGGAGTCTTAAAATCAAGAACCCAACTAGGAGTACAATTAATCAAATAGGCCACAGCTAAAACACCATGGCCCCAAAGGTGATTGGGAACAGATATGTCCAATAGAAGGGAGCGAGCAACTTTAAGTAACTGACGATTCTTGCGTTCAGACACACCATTTTGCTGAGGAGTGAATGGAGTAGTAGTTTGGTGGATAATTCCTTGATCACGGAAGAAATGGGCCAAGGTATTATTCACGAACACGGAAGAGTACACAGCAGAGCACAGCAAACACACAAATAAGGCAAATGCACGAAGACAGCGACACAACACACAAACCCAGGAGGGCACACAGGGCACAGGTAGGAAAAAAATATGAGGCTAGAACACGGATGAGCACAACCCACAGGTCACCAGAAAAGTTGGCTTACCATGTCAAACAAAGTGGGTAGAATATTTTTAGATATATTTCATTTTCTGAAAGGAGGTATTTATAATACAAGGTTACAAACCCTAGCAGGGTTATACTAGGAAATAAGCTAAAGTCCTAATTACATAATATCTATATAAAAAAAGGAAATAAATAAAATCATAGTATACTAGGAAGTAAATCTCCTAATTACACTAGGATATCGCTAACACAACAAGGTATGGAGTTGGCACAACATGATTCATCGGCACATATATAAAGGAAGGGCAAAGTTTTCTTGGCTAAGAAACTGAAAGGGTTTATGCCAGCTGAAGTTCTGATACTAAACATTGAAACAATGGGTTATTAATTCGACCAAAGAAAAGAACAAAAATAACTATAGATGATTGCAAATAATATCCAAATAGAAAGGCAAATTATACATGTTCAGTTAATTATGAAAGTGTATAGGTTCAGTTGTACTCTATGACAAAAGATAGTATAGGCCCCCAACCTTAACAACATATCACCCTATTTCATCAATAAAATTTCCTAGGCCCTGAACCTTCACATATCACCCTATTTCATCAAACAAACAGTATAGGCCCTCAACCTTCATATAGCACCCTATTTCATCAAACAAACAATATAGGCCTATTTCATCAAAAAAACAGTATAGGCCCATAACCTTAACATATCACCCTATGTACTATTATGACAAAAAATTACTATATATCATAAGCATGAAAAGCTTCTGCACGTCCTCCTACTTGGAACTGTGCTTGTCCTTAATGTGTGACTGAAGTGCGGCATCAGAATAAAATGTACTGCAAACAGCAAGATAATACACATAAAAACCAGCAACATAATACCCTCACTATAAGAAACATAGAAAAACTAAATGTTCTGGCCTAACGTACTTGCCGCATAGCTCGCAAGGTTGCTTGCAACCATACTTTGCTGTTTTTGGCTTGGGCTGGTAACCCATAGCCTGCTCATGAAACAACTGAATTCTCATGCGAGCTATGCGGCAAACTATGAAAACCACAAAATGAAATTTACCTTCCTAGTAAGGGTCTCCTCAGCATCCTCATCATCAGTTAACCAAATAGTTGGGCCAGTATCATCATCATCAGTAGAGTCAACAGCAGCCCCCCACTCCTCTATTGAGCCCTCCACTGTTGACACGTTGGTAACATGTGGTTAGTCTGTCATGATGAAAACATCATGATAGAAGCAACATGCTGCCATATGTAAAAGGAGATGCTGCCAGATGTATAAGGAGAAGACATCACGTGAAGACTGCTATGCTGCCAGACTGTTGTGCTGTAATATTCTTTTTTTTTTTGTAAACTGATACATTGTACAACTATTACTTTAATAGCTATTTATGTAACTCCAAAACTAATGTGAAGAATATAATACACGAAGAAAACCATTTGGAAAAAGTTGTGCTGTAATATTCTTCTCTCAAATGTGTGTTTGTCGGTTATTCTGTCTCACAAAAAGGGTACAAATGTTACCATCCCCCATCTGGAAAAAATTTCATTTTTATGGATGTTACCTTCTGTGAAGAAGAGGCCTATTTTTCGGTCACTCCTTGTCAGGGGTAGATTGATGGAGAAGAAGAGCAGTTCCCTGATATTGGATATGTACCATCACCTGATAATGATACACATGATACACATGAAAAAGAGTTGCAAGTGTACCAAAGAAAGAAGAGAAATGAGGTAGTAACAGATCCTCCACTTCCTGACCATGTTCCAAATCAACATATTGCTTTGCATGAAGATCACTCTGAGGTAATTCCACAATCCCCCTCATCTTCCATACATACTGATAATGTTGTTAACCATGATATTTCATCTAGGGATAATTTAGATGACTCAAATGAGTCTATAGATGTCTCTAATTCTCCTCGTTTTCCAATTCGTAAAAATCGAGGAATACCTCCAGAAAGGTTTGGCTACTCCGTAGTGAAAACTGTTCAATATCCAATATATGATTATGTGTCTAACCATCGTCTATCCAGCTCTTATATTGCTTTTACAAACCACATATCTTCTGTGTCTACACCTAGTAACTTACAGGATGCTTTTGGTGACCCAAAGTGGAAGATTGCTATGGTTGAGGAGATGGAGGCACTACAGAAAATTGTACCTGGAAACTTGTTGACTTGCCTAAAGGCAAGAGACCTGTTGGTTGTAAATGAGTGTTTACTATAAAACACAAAGCAGATGGATCAGTTGAGAGATATAAGGCAAGATTGGTAGCAAAAGGCTACACTCAAACTTACAGTGTTGATTACTCAGAGACGTCTGCGCCCGTGGCTAAAATCAACACTATTCGAGTCCTTTTATCTTTGGCTGCCAATCTAGACTAGCTGCTACATCAATTTGATGTGAAAAATGCTTTCCTACATGGTGATTTAAAAGATAAGGTGTATATGAATCTTCCACCTGGGTTTGTGACGGAGACTGATGTTGGTAAAGTGTGCAAGCTGAGGAAATCTTTATATGAACTGAAACAGTCACCTAGGGCTTGGTTTGGGAGATTCAGTTTGTCTATGAAAAGATTTGGGTACAAACAGAGCAATTCTGATCATACACTATTTCTGAAACACAAGAAAGGACAAGTGACAGCCTTGATTATTTATGTGGATGATATGGTTGTTACAGGTAATGATGAAGAAGGAATCACATAACTTCATAATTACTTGGCTCAAGAATTTAAGATGAAAAACCTTGGGGGTACTAAAATACTTTCTTGGAATTGAGGTGGCAAGATCTAAGCATGGCATCTTTTTGTCTCAAAGAAAGTATATCCTAGATTTGTTAAGTGAGACTGGTATGCTTGTTTGCAAACCAGCAACCACTCCAATAGAGCAAAATCATAAATTAGGAGAAAACCTTGATTAGATTCCAACAAATAAGGAAAGGTATCAAAAGTTGGTTGGAAAACTAATCTACTTGTCACATACACGACATGATATAGCCTATGCTGTTAGTGTGGTTAGTCAATTCATGCATACCCCTAGTGAGAGTCATATGGAAGCTGTTCTTCAAATACTTAGATACCTGAAGTCAACACAAGGAAAAGGATTGATGTTCACTAAACATGGTCATCTAGATGTTCAAGCCTATACAGATGCTGATTATGCCGGATCCATTGCTGATAGAAGATCTACATCTGGATACTTCACCTTTGTTGGGGGGAATTTGGTTACATGGCGTAGCAAGAAACAAAAGGTGGCATCTAGGTCAAGCGTTGAAGCCGAATACAGAGGCATGTCTCATGGTGTGTGTGAACTTATGTGGTTGCTAAAATTGTTGAGAGGCTTGGGTTTCAAATCCAAGAAGGCTATGAATTTACATTGTGATAACAAAGCTGCCATTAGCATTGCCCACAATCAAGTTCAACACGATCGTACTAAACACGTTGAAGTGGATAGACACTTTATTAAGGAGAAGTTGGATGTTGGAATTGTTGACTTTCCATTTGTTAAAATTGAAGATCAATTGGCCGACATCTTGACAAAAGCTGTATCAAATAGAAGTTTTCATTCATGCCTTGACAAGTTGGGCATTTGAAACATCTAAGCACCAACTTGAGGGGGAGTGTTGACACGTTGGTAACATGTGGTTAGTCTGCCATGATGAAAACATCATGATAGAAGCAACATGCTGCCATATGTAAAAGGAGATGCTGCCAGATGTATAAGGAGAAGACATCACATGAAGACTGCTGTGCTGCCAGACTGTTGTGCTGTAATATTCTTCTTTTTTGTAAACTGATACATGGTACAGCTATTACTTTAATAGCTATTTATGTAACTCCAAAACTGATGTGAAGAATATAATACATGAAGAAAACCATTCTCTGGTTTCACATCCACTACCTTTGTTAAGCCTTCCATCACCACCTCTGTTGAGCCTTCCACCACTACCTCTGTGGAGCCACCTTGGGATTATTGGGATGGGTACGATCTATCGCCTTTGATCCAAGTAATGAATGGTTTTTGTACTAGCTCAGCAGATCGTACAATCAAAGTATTGAACTTTATGCTTCATTTGTCCAAGTTGGTTCATGTGTTGTTATGCTGTCAGAGAAATTCAAAATTTTCTTTTCCCCCTTTCCCACTATGTTTTCTCCTCTCTAGTAGTTAAAATCAATTTCCTTTTGCATTTTTTTTTGAGTGCTGCTATTTTCACCCACCTGTCCTATTTTCCCACTCACCTCGTTTTAGCAATTTTAAAGAAAAATTTACCCTTTTGTTAAATGACTTCTAAGGACTTACAAAAAATAGGGTCTGAAAATAGGTCCTCACTATTTCTGATTCTCGGTTTTCACCTCTCTCTCTCAAATGGGTTTGGTTCCTCCTGAACTGAACTTGGATTTTAGACCTAGTTTTGTGCTTAAAATGAGCAATGATTTCCTTAAGGAGGTTTCAATGATCGGTAATGTGTCCGAGAGGTTGTCCAAGCTTGACGATTTTGTTAAGCGATTGGAGGGAAGAGATGAGGAAGATCGATGCCTTCAAGTGTGAGCTTCCTCTTTGCATGGTTCCCTTGAATGATGGTTGGTTTTTGTTTTTCCATTTCAGTAAAACATTAAAACTTCGATTTTTAAGAACATATTTTTCTTTTTTCTAACTTTTTCGGTTTGGAGATGGGGTTTTGGATTTTTGATGGTTTTGATTGATGGTATTCAGTAAATGATATTAGTTTGATTTGAGAATTGGGGTTTTCCGTGTTTGTTGGGTTTGGTTAATGGGTTTTTAGTTTTGAAGATATTGATCAATGGGTTGTTGTTTTCTTATAACTCTTTTTCTGGGTTTGCTTTCTTCATATTGATTGCAGCGATTCTAACTCTGAAGGAAGCTGCAAAATGCAATGTGCGGCACCAAATGTTCAAGAAGAATTGTGAAAAAAACAATGGAGGAAGAGGAACCAATAACAATAAGAAAGAAAAGGACTATAGAGATAAGAAGAATTGGATGAGCTCTGTCCAGCTTTGGAACACTGATAATTATTAACATCCCTCTAGTGATTTCCCATATGATCGAAAGCATAGTATGAAATATCGATAATATCGACGAAATATCGAGGATATTTCGGTTGTTTCGAATCATGGATATTTCGGAACATATCCATGTACATATCGTATAAATATCGACAATATCAACGATAATATCGGAAAATATCGATGTCGATAATTTCGCTCATACTTCAGCAATATTTTGTCAAAATATCGGTGTAATATCGCTAAAATATCGAAAATATCGATGTAAAGGAAAATAAAAAATAAAAAGAAGAAAAAAAAGGGGAAAAAAGGGAGAAAAAAAACACAAAGGGGATTTGAACCCCTCCCATTTTACTCCAACACCTCCAACACCTTAACCACCATATCACTTATATTTTTGTGATAATATGCTAAAATATTTATATTTATATGGGTGACATGTTAACAATTACATGCAAAACTATTTTGGGGATTTATCATTTGAGGACTACTCTTCACAATACACTTACTCTATACATAGAAATGATGAAGATAGTGAAAAATTTGAACCTCATAGGAACTCTATGTGGTACTAAGTCACTCATGTATCTTACCATACAATGTATAAAGTGTAAAATATTGTAGTAAATCATTATATATAAATGATTATAGTGTGTTTAATCTTTTTTCATTAATTACAACATATTTTCTACATTTACATTGTTTGCTAGCTCGCTGTATAATCAACTTAAATTAGTTAAATCCATCATGCAATGCATTTCCTTCTAATTTTTTGTGATAAACTAATAGATAATTGACTTTATAAACATTCTCCAAAGTTTCAATAAAAATTTCCAAGTTTTTCTTACAATTTCCATGGTTTTTATTCAACTTTTATCGATATCGATAATATCCCGATATTTCCATCGAAATTTCCGTGTTTTTGGACAACCGATATTTCCGATATCATCGATATTTTAGACCTTGATCGAAAGCAAGTTTCCGAAATTAATTCCAAGGTAAAGAAATAGAACATCAAAAAATTTGAACAAAACTAAACATAGCATTGAACTTTATCTTCTAACTGAGACAATAATGGCAGAAGAATGAAGCATAAAATGGGTTAGCAAATGAGGATCCCTTCCAGACATGTAGAAATAGGATTGCAGGAAGAGCATTTATGTCATTCAAGACATACCATGCTTTCTTTGTCACGGCGGCGATGAAGGAAGAAAAGGAGGAATTGCCAGTTCATGGGCTGTTTAAAAGGCATTTTAGGAATAGTGGTGGGTGAAAAGATAGGATTGTATTTTTTCAAATTTATATGGTGGGTGGGAAGATAAAGTGGGTGGGGAAATAGGACAGAGGGGTGGAAATAACATCACTCCTTTTTTTTTTTTTTTTTTTTTTTGTTTGTCTTCTTTTTATTGTACTTAAAAGAAAATTGATCACGGAGCATTTTCTGTGGCTCTCATTTCATCCCTAAACCACAACTAATAAACAAGTTGCAAAAATTTGAATTTCTGGCGCTTCGAAATTCTACTTTTATGCTGAACATGCAAGTACAACTATTAATTTTTATTTATTATTTGTTTTTGGATGCTATTTTTATGTTTTTTTTTCTTCATCAAGTTCTCTTTATATGGTTAAAATAGGCAAGGGTTCTTATATTTTATTGCCTCATGTTTCCAGGATCCACAAGTTATTTCTGGCTCTCATGACTCAACCATCAAGTTCTGGGACCTTAGATATGGTAATTTATGTTCTTTAAGTAGCGCATCAAATCTTCCCATGAGTTCTTGCAACATTTTATCAGCTGCATGGGATGTTCTGTATTAACTGTGGGAGTCAAATTCCTCCCACGGGAATATTCGCCTAAAGATTCCGTCGTCTTCTCCGCCTCTCTTTCTCCCTGCAAAACGAATAGCAATAAGAGGACCACACCCGGGGGGTGTTGGCCAAAGGCCCTCCGATGCCTAAATTAGTTCAATTGATTTTAGGGCAAAAAACCAATAGCTAAATAGGGTACGGAGTTTATATGTGTTTTTGGGATGAACCGGGCGGCCGGAGCCTTATGTAAAAAAGGGAGAGAAAGGAGGTGGCGAGGGTTTCTGAGAGATAATTTTTGCAGAGTTTCAGTAGGAGTTTTAGACGTACCTTCACCCTTGTGTGTAGCTAGGTATTTATAGAGTCTCGGGAGCTAGGGTTTCAGAGGAATAATTCCGTAGATGGAAGGGAATTATTCCTCCCCAATTTGGCGAGATTTGACTTAATTAGGGATTTGATTTATTGATTTAAATCAAATCCCTAATCAGGATAGCAATCAGATCAATACCTAATTTAATTAGGTAACTCCTCCATTAATTGAGAATATTCGTAGGAATATAAATCAATCCTCAACCTAATTAGGAATCATTCTATTTAATTGAGTAACCCCCAATTAAATTGAATAATTCCCAATTAGGTCAAATAATCCCCAAATGGAAGGAATTATTTGACCTAGGGTTATGAATTAATTCGGTTCCCACAAATGCCCCCCAGCTTCTGCATGGCACGTGGTGGCATGTAGGAGATGTAAATTATCTGTTGGGCTGTCCAGCTGTAACTGGGCTTCCTTCAGTGAGTTGGACTCATTTTGCAGATTGGGTTCCCAATTGGAGTGAGCTTTTGACTGTTCTTGGAGTTGGGTTCCCAGTAGGAATGGGCTTGCAATTCCTTCTTGACCTAGGATGCCCAACCTGTGTAAATGTAGGGCTTCTCTTCACTCTTCTTCACATCGCAAACTTAACTTCTCTACTTTCTAGCTTGAGAGAGATCTTGGAGAATTTGTACTGCTTGTCGAAGAGAGGAGTCGCCGTGCATCCAAAGGTAAGTTGAGCACGTATATTTCTTTTTCTTTGTCTTTTCTTCTTTTTTGCTGCGAAGGCTAGCTGGGGGAAGTCCGGCTAGTTGTCGTCGTGACAGGCGATGGCTGATAGTGGGCGGCAGTCGTGGTAGAGCAGGTGCGCGCAGGTGGACCAGCTATTGCCTATCGTCGCAGGTCTGGGCTGAAGCATGCTTGGCCTCATGCGTTGCGGGCCTGTCAGCTGGGCAAGTATCGAGAGGAAGTTGGTGGTCTGCCCCCTGCCCAGGATGTTGAGAGATGGAAGCAGAATGGTCCAGATTCTGATGATCTGCCCAAAGTAAGGCTGACGTCAAGTCTTCTAGAAATGGAGTTGCGACTTCTCGTGCGAATGATGTGTCTCTGTTGAGGATGAAGCCAAAGTCCAATTCTGCTGGGAAGACTCAAGTGGGGTTTGTTCCATCATCATCCGAGCCTCCTACTGACAAGCTTGAAAATCATGATCTGCTTCGTGGGGTAGTTCGTGCCCGATCCCGTTCTGCCGAGCATCAAAGAGATGTAGATATTCCTCTTCGTAGTTCGAGTCGTCTGCATCAGTCAAAGGATGGAGATCGAAGCAGGAGATCTGCTCATGGCTCGGTTGTTGAGACACGGGCAGTCAAGAGTGGAGTTGATTCTGCCTCATGGACTTCTTCAGAGGCGAGGTTGGCAGAGTCTAAGAGGATGAGAAAGTCATCTGGCAGAGCGAAGAGTTCTTCTGCAACGTCAGCTGTTGGTCCCAAGGTTGATAGGCCCAACCCCACAGGAGGTGCATGCGTGTCTAATCTGCTCAAGACGAACTTTTTGTCAAGCTCGTCCACTTGTGCTGAATTGGTTAACCACGTCCGCCAGGCCGGCGAACTTGGCACCCTCTCGAGTCTTTCCTTGGAAAAAGGGAAGCGACACTCCATTTGCTTCCGTCTTGAGCGCAAGAATGTTGACGCCTCATTTGGTTATGACAAGCTTCTTGCTAAGTTTGGCGCCTATAACAAGTCTGCATTAGAGATGGAGACATTGAGATGCTCTGTTCTGACTTGCTCCATGTGCAAAGTGAGCAGGTTAATGCTGTGAACATGGCAGGAGCTGAAGAACAGGCAGCTGAAGAGGCGGTAGCTGAAGAGGATGAAGCAGAGGAGGATGCAGCAGATGAGGTAGTGGCAGACGTCGCGGATCAAGCAGGTGGAGCTGCTGAGAACGTGGCTGATCAAGCAGATGCCGAAGAGGCTGTAGATCAGGGATCTCCTGCTGGCGTCCCAAAGTAAATGAAGACTCATTTATTTCTTTTCACCTTGTAGTCTGCTTTCTTGTTTAGAATAATTGGCCTTATTCGACCATCTTCCTTTTGTTGAACTTGGCCGGTTGATCAGCTTGCTATGGAAATTTCAGTTATTTTTTCAACTTCAATTGGCATATTGACTTGTGGACTGCTTGAGTAACCAGCCTGTATTTTGATTGCGCATCTTCTTTTGGAGATTTTATGATTGCCAGGGTCCTTTTTAAGGGACTCCGTGCGTGTTCTGCGCATCCCGTAAGATGTTTTCCCTTAGGAAATTGGCGAGGGCCAAGGTCCCCCTTAAGGGACTCCGGGCGTGTTCTGCTCCCGTAAGATGTTTTCCCTTAGGAAATTGGCAAGGGCCAGGGTCCCCTTTGAGGAACTCCGGGCGTAGGAAATTGGCGAGGGCCAGGGTCCCCCTTAAGGGACTCCGGGCGTGTTCTGCTCCCGTAAGATGTTTTCCTTTAGGAAATTCCTGGCGCACCCTGCGTCTCCCTTAGGACGTCTCCCTTAGGACGCTTTTTATGGGCTGCGTCTCCCGAAGGACGCTGCTTATGGGCAACTGTGTGACTATCCTGCCTCCCTTAGGAAACGGATAGGAACCTGGATACCTCCCTTAGGAAATTCCTGGCGCACCCTGCGTCTCCCGAAGGACGCTTCTTATGGGCTGCGTCTCCCGAAGGACGCTTTGGTCGTCGCCCTGCGTCTCCCGAAGGACGCTGCTTATGGGCAACTGTGTGACTATCCTGCCTCCCTTAGGAAACGGATAGGAACCTGGATACCTCCCTTAGGAAATTCCTGGCGCACCCTGCGTCTCCCGAAGGACGCTTCTTATGGGCTGCGTCTCCCGAAGGACGCTTTGGTCGTCGCCCTGCGTCTCCCGAAGGACGCTGCTTATGGGCAACTTATATGGAGATATTCTGGTATGAGTAGGCAGATAAGACATTCTGGAATGAGAAACTGAACTTATATTGATGTTTATAAGGTTACAGTGCCTTATTCGAGAATGTAAATAACTGGATACAAGAAAACCAGAAGCTTCTAGCAGTTGCTTCTCTTTTTCAGAGATGTGTAGGGCTCAGTCATCTGCTTGTCGATGAATTGTGAGCTATTGTCGGTAACTGGTGGTTGTGGGCAGCCAAACCGGCAGATGATGTTTCTCCAAATGAATCGCTCCACATTGGCTTCTTTAGTAGAGGATAGAGCTTCGGCCTCGATCCATTTAGTAAAGTAGTCGGTGGCGACGATCATCATGTCCTTTTTGGCGGGCGCCGGCAGCAGAGGACCCACTAAGTCAATGGCCCATTGCATGAATGGCCATGGACTGTTTTGTGGATGGTAGACTTCGGCAGGCAGGTTAGGAATTGGCTTGTATCGCTGACAACGATCACATTTCTTGACATACTCAGTGGAGTCGTGGCGCATGGTAGGCCAGAAGTAGCCTATGTTTAGAGCCTTCTGGGCTAGTGATCTGCCCCCAGAGTGGTTGCCACACTCGCCGTCGTGAATTTTGCAAAGGACCTCGAGTGTTTGAGGGTATTTTATGCAGGTAAGATGAGGGCCGGAGTATGATCTGCGGACGAGCTTGTTGCCGTGCATGTAGTATCTCGCGGCCTTCTGCTGGACCTTTCTAGCTTCGGATTTGTTCATTGGTAGATTTCCATTCATCAGGTAGTCGATGATGGGGTCTTGCCAGCTGGGGTCCTCGTCAATCTGCATTGCGTCGATTGGTTCTACTTCTTCAATGCTTGTTCGGTCAAGGTGTTCGACTGGGATGGAGCGTCTGAATTGGGTATCCAGCGCCGATCCTAGGCTTGCCAGTGCGTCCGCGTGCGCGTTCTCTGCCCAAGGCACTTGTTGGATGGTGAAGGTAGGAAACGCCTTCAATAGCTCTTGGACTTTGTCAAGGTACAAGATCATCCTTGGGTGCTTTGCCATGTATTCACCTGAGGCTTGATTCGTGATCAACTGGGAATCTGAGTAGATGGCTAGCTTCTTGATCGCTAGCTCCTTTGCCAAGCGCAGGCCAGCGAGCAATGCCTCGTATTCTGCCTCGTTGTTTGAGGCTGGGAAACCAAGCCTGATGGCCTGCTCCAATAGGGTCCCATCTGGGGTGATGATGACGACACCTGCTCCCGCTCCTTTTTGGTTTGACGCTCCGTCTACGCGCAATTGCCACATGTCTGTGGGTTGGCCAGGTTCAGCGGATGTGCCATTTGTTTTTGAACTTTCCTTCTTATGGTTGACCAGCTTCGCTTCTTCGGCTGACGAGGTGAATTCTGCTACAAAGTCTGCTAGAGCCTGAGCTTTTATTGCAGTCTTTGGCCGGTAGAGGAGGTCGTACTGGCTTAGTTCTATAGCCCATTTCATGAGTCGCTGGGAAGCGTCGGGGCTGTGAAGTATTGATCTCAAAGGAAAGTCGGTCATGACGATGACTCGGTGAGCTTGGTAGTAGGGTCGTAACTTTCTCGCGGAAACTACAAGCGCCAAAATAAGCTTTTCCAATTTCGGGTAGCGAGTCTCTGCATCGAGGAGAGCTTTTGACGTGTAGAATATCGGATGTTGGGCCCCTAGTTCTTCTCGAATGAGAGCTGAGCTAACGGCCGAGTTGGACACTGCCAGGTATACGAACAAGTCTTCGCCTGGGACTGGTTTTGAGAGCAGGGGAGGTGAAGTGAGGTAAGTCTTCAGATTCTGAAAAGCTACTTCGCACTTCTCATCCCACTTATCTCTTTGTCCTTTTTTCAAAGCTTTGAAAAATGGTCTGCACTTGTCGGTAGATCTCGAGAGGAATCGGTTGAGGGCCGCTGCTCTGCCCGTCAGACTTTGTATTTCCTTCATTGTGGAAGGCGACTTCATCTCGAGAATGGCCTTGATTTTTCGTGGGTGTGCCTCGATACCTCGTTGCGTGACTAGGTACCCTAGGAATCGGCCGGACGATACGCCGAACGTGCATTTACTTTGATTCAACTTCATGCGATACTGGCGTAGCAAGCTGAATGCCTCGGTGAGGTTTTTGATGTGATCTGCACGTTTTGGGGCTTTGACCAGCATGTCGTCCACGTAGACTTCCATAGTCTTGCCAATCTGCTCCTTGAAGATTTTATTCACGAGCCTATGGTATGTTGCTCCGGCGTTCTTTAGCCCAAAGGGCATGACCTTGTAGCAGTAGGTCCCTCTCTCGATGATGAAAGAAGTTTTCGCCTTGTCATCCTCGTGCATCATGATTTGATTGTAGCCGGAGTAGGTGTCCATGAAGCTGAGCAGCTGATTGCCGGAGGTGGAATCCACGAGTTGGTCGATTCTTGGCAATGGGAAGTTGTCTTTAGGACATGCCTTGTTGAGGTCAGTGTAGTCGACGCAAACTCTCCATTTGCCCTTTTCTTGTTTCGCCACCAAAACAACGTTGGCCAGCCACTCCGAGTAGGAGACCTCTTCAATGAAGCCGACTGCTAGAAGTTTGTTGATCTCGGCTTCAATGATTGCGACCCGCTCTGGGGCGAAGTTGCATCTCTTCTGTGCCACTGGCTTGCTGGCAGAGTTGACGTGGAGGCGATGGCAGATGATGTTCGGGTCGATGCCTAGCATGTCTGACGGTGACCATGCGAACATGTCCTTGTTGTTCTGGAGGAAGGTGGTCAGCTCCACCTTCTCGTCTGGGCTTAGGCGCGAGCCGATCCGCGCTTTTCTGTCTGGCTGGTCAGGATCCAAGGGTATTAGCTCGACGTCCTCTGCAGGTTTCCATCCTTCTTCAGGAGAGACCTCTGGACGGATTTCCTCGACTTGGTCCTGATGCTTTGATTGCTATAAGAGGATAGTTTTTTCCTTCCCCTTCTGGCTTGCTCGATTGCTAGGAGTGGGATTTGGCTGTTCTACTCCTTCCAGATCTGCCTGATTCACAGGGAGGAATTGTGTTGGCTTGCTTTTCTTCAACCCTTGAGCTGAGCATTTCCTCGCCATTGCCTGGTCGCTGTTGATCTGGCCGACACCGCCCCCAGGAATTGGGTAGCAGATTTTCTGATGAGTGGCAGAGGTGAAGGCGTTGATCTTACCAATCCATGGTCTGCCTACGATGCCATTGTAGGGTGAGACTTCATCAATGACCATGAATGTTTGTGAGCTGATTATAGGTGGGGAGTAGACGTCGAGATCTACTGTACCCACGGTAACTGTTGTTGCGCCATTGAAGCCGGTCAGCGATCTGGATGTTTTGTTGATCTTTGCTTCCAAGCCCATCTGTTGGATGACAGTCAACTGCAGGATATTGGCTGCGCTGCCTTCGTCCACATGGATTCGGTCGACCATGGCTTGATCAATTTGAATGCTGACGACAAGGGCGTCGTTGTGTGGCATGTCGAGGCCGATCAGATCTTTCTTCTGGAAGCCGATCACTGGGTCGTCTTCCGCCGGTGGAAGGTCGGTCGAGACTTGGGAGATCACCGTGGCCTGTTTGATCTTCCTCTTCTTTTCTTTGCTGGTCAGCCCAGACTCCTCGGAGTCGGCGAGGATTGTGTTAATCCTTATGACCTTCTGAGGTGGCTCCTTGGTGGTGTCGCGATCCTCTATCCGCTGGATGGCTTGCTTCGCAATGAACTCCGTGCAGTGACCTTCTCTTACGAGTTCCTCAAGGTGCGTTTTCCAAGCAAAGCATTTGTTCGTTGTGTGTCCGTGCGTACCATGGAAGGCACAGTATTTTCTGGTATCCCTTTTGTCTGGATCTCCTTTCATGGGCGACGGCTTCCTTATCCAAGGCTTGTCCTTCACTTGGGCTAAGATTTGGTGTATGGGGATGGAGAATTTGGTGTAATTCTCTCCTGCAGTCGCGTCCTCTTTTGGGTGCGACCTACGCTTGTCCTTGTTTCTGTTGGTGAATCCGTCATTCTTTTGGCATGCCCGCTTGGTTGGTTGGTCTTCCTGCTTAGTAGACTTCTTTGCGGCGATTCGGTCATCATCCCAGAGCGCATAGCGTTCCGCGGTTGCGAAGACCTCTGCCAGAGTCTGGCTGGGAGTGATAGTCAGCTCGCGGTATAAGTCGTGTTCAGCTGGAAGACCTTTCTTGAATGCGGAGGACACGATCCGGTCGTCACATCCTACGATGTTGGCCTTTTCTGCTTTGAATCTCTTGATGTAGTCTCGAAGGGATTCGTCGGACTTCTTGCATAGGTTGAACAGGTGGTCGGGGTTCTTCTTGATTGTCCGGTAAGACGTGTATTCTTTCGCGAAGACGTATGCCAACTCCTTGAAGCTGCTGATCGACCCAGATGGTAGGGTGTGAAACCAGTTCTGAGCTGCTCCCCGCAGGGTCATCACAAACACCTTGCACATCAATGCGTCGTCAGCCTTGTGGAGGATCATGACACTTTTGAAGTGTTTTAGGTGGCTTTCGGGATCGGAGTCTCCCTTGAAGGGCGTAAACGAAGGCGTCGAGAACCGCTTCGGGGGAGCCGCCTGCTTAATTTCGACAGTGAAAGGCGTGGAGTTAGCTTGGTCCATCTCCTTGCGTAGGGCATCTTCGAAGTTCCCGCCGGCTTTCAAGTCTCGTAGTTGGTCACTCACAAGCTTCTTGACGTCCTCTGCAGGCATTGCTGGTTGGACATGTCGGCGACCCTCGTGATTTGGACGACGCTGATTGACCTCCTCGTTGATTCGCGAGGTTGGAGCTTCTCGGCTGCGTTGCCTAGGTGGCGTGTTGGTGGACTGCACTTGCGAGTGATTCTTCTCAGCTTGTCGACAAGAATTGGTCCTTCGAGAGTGAGCAGCGGAGCGCCTTTCCTCGCGATTCTCACCGTGAAGGTTGTCAGGTTGACCTCCTTGGGAGCCTAGCCTTTGAAGAATGTTCCTCGACGAGTGAATAGCAGAGCGCCTTTCTTCACGATCCCCATTGCGATGGTCGTCTGGCTGATCTCCCTGGGAGCCTAGCCCTCGAGGAGCATTCCTCTGCGGGCCCAGGAGGTTGTGGACGTGGAGTCGTGGGCCCTGCCCTCCTCGCACGTTGCTCTGAGTGTGGCTTGCGGATGCTTGTGACATGTTGGTGAGCTGATCACGTTGTTGTCCCTCTCCTTGTCTGCTCATGTCTGCTCGACCTGCTCGGCACCCGTCGATCTGCCTATTGGCGTGGCCGTCCATCCTTCTCTCTTCGCCCAGTGGTCCAAGGCCAAGGTTTTGAGCTAAGTTCATATGGTTGAGGAGCTGGTCAACTTTCTGAGCTAGCTGGTCAACTCTCTGATTAAGGTCTGCTTGACTTCGTGGATCGGGAGGAGAGAAGTGTGTGGAGCCCAACCGCATACGGGCTAGGGTTTCATGGGAGGTGTGCGCGGGAGCGTGCGTCGAGCATGGAGGCAATGGAGGGAATGCTTGAAGGATCATGCGTCGAGTTGACCGATGGATCGTTGATCGGGTGGACCAAGGACTCGTAGGTTAGCCACCAACTCATTTGGTATTTTTCTGACCATTAGTGATAAAATGTAATTAGCATGCATGATAGAAACACAATTATATGCCAACTATAATATCACTTGTGCCTTTAAATAATAAATCTATTAAATAAGGTATGTGCAATAAGAGGTGGAACAATTCCAGCCGCATGTATGGCCGTTCCGGCGGCCATTGGCGGCCGTTCTATGGCTTCTGGAGGCTGCGGCAAGGTATGGGCAGCCATGGGAGGTTGCTGCGATGTATTGGCAGCCACGGGAAGCTGTGGAAATGTGCTGGCAGCCGCAGGAGGCTGCTGTAAAACAGGTACAGCAGCTGTTTGGAGAGGTTGTGAGGCCCCCGGAGGTGGTTGGACAGCAAGGGCAGCCACGGGGGGCTGCTGGAACGCGCTGGCAGCCATCGGATGTTGCTGGATCTCGCCAGGAAGCTGCTGGAACGTGCTGGCAGCGATGGGAGGTTGCTGCAAATCGCTAGCAGCAGCTGTACCTCATGGTGGCAGCGAGGTTTTGGCCTTTCCGGAGTGCGCCGTCGCGGTGGTTTTGCTTCTAAGACGTTTGCTTCCAACCATGGTTGTTTGGAAGGCTTCGGTGGATTGGAAAATAGGAGGAACGGATTCCTTGAGCACGCTTTGAGTATATCTCGTGCTCTCAATGAAAGCACCAATTTGTGGGAGTCAAATTCCTCCCACGGGAATATTCGCCTAAAGATTCCGTCGTCTTCTCCGCCTCTCTTTCTCCCTGCAAAACGAATAGCAATAAGAGGACCACACCCGGGGGGTGTTGGCCAAAGGCCCTCCGATGCCTAAATTAGTTCAATTGATTTTAGGGCAAAAAACCAATAGCTAAATAGGGTACGGAGTTTATATGTGTTTTTGGGATGAACCGGGCGGCCGGAGCCTTATGTAAAAAAGGGAGAGAAAGGAGGTGGCGAGGGTTTCTGAGAGATAATTTTTGCAGAGTTTCAGTAGGAGTTTTAGACGTACCTTCACCCTTGTGTGTAGCTAGGTATTTATAGAGTCTCGGGAGCTAGGGTTTCAGAGGAATAATTCCGTAGATGGAAGGGAATTATTCCTCCCCAATTTGGCGAGATTTGACTTAATTAGGGATTTGATTTATTGATTTAAATCAAATCCCTAATCAGGATAGCAATCAGATCAATACCTAATTTAATTAGGTAACTCCTCCATTAATTGAGAATATTCGTAGGAATATAAATCAATCCTCAACCTAATTAGGAATCATTCTATTTAATTGAGTAACCCCCAATTAAATTGAATAATTCCCAATTAGGTCAAATAATCCCCAAATGGAAGGAATTATTTGACCTAGGGTTATGAATTAATTCGGTTCCCACATTAACCATTGTCAAGCTTCTGATTCTACTGTCCAAATTATCTGAATTCCTTGAGATAGGAGGTAGATAAACTTATTTGGTGTTAATTTCACGTTTTGTGTCTATTGGTCTGAAAAAATTGGTTAGGTCGACTGTCAATCCAATGGTTGGTTGCATACAAGTGACGGAATTGGTTTTTGGTTATTTATCTAGATTTGATTTTGTCATGTTTTATAGGGTCACGATATTCTTATGGCTACTATGCTTAATGGTGCCGCCAGTATGGATGGAGCCTTACTTCTCATAGCTGCTAACGAAAGCTGTCCCCAACTACAAACTTCTGAGCATCTGGCTGCTGTTGAAATTATGAGTCTGCAACATCTTATTATCCTTCAAAATAAAGTTGACCTGATCCAGGAGAATGTGGCCATCAATCAGCATGAGGCAATCTGGAAGTTTATTCAGGTAAGTTCCAATGAACCCTTTTCTCGGGTTTTTAGTTTCAGTCTGCTAATTATATCATTCAACATTTTGTGTACCAGGGAACAGTAGCTGATAATGCACCAGTGGTGCCAATTTCTGCTCAGTTGAAGTATAATATTGATGTTGTTTGCGAGTACATCGTCAAAAAAATCCCTATTCCAGAAAGGAACTTTTCTCACCTCCCAATATGATTGTTATCCGTTCTTTTGATGTCAATAAACCTGGGTTCGAGGTTGATGAGATAAGAGGTGGAGTGGCTGGTGGAAGCATCGTCAGGGTATGTTTTTATTGTTGAGTTTTGTCAAAATTTTCGACAGTGCTTAAACTATATAACGTTCCTGTATTTGACTCTTTTTTTTTCTATTTCGTTTTAAAACCTGCTTTGCTTGCCCGATACCATTATACTTTCTTGGTAGTTTTGGGTTGTGAAATGTGCATACCTGCTCTTGATTTGGACCTAAGAATTTGGTGTTTTTCGAAAGATTTATATTCCATAAATGCTATAGTTCACGAATACCGTAATTGACATTCTGTCTTGTTGAAATTAATGCACATTTGTGCTAAAGAAATGTGCGGAGAAATCTAGAAGCTTGAAGAAAGTATTATAGCTTGATTGGAAGTCAGCAGCCACCTGCAAACCTTGGAAGAATCCAGAGTTGTGGAGAAAAGAATAAGGAGGTGGAACAAAAGCAATTGAAGTTTGAAGAACATTCTAGAACAAGGACACTCATGTTGCATGATGGCTAAACAATAGCCAGAAAAATAAATATTGTAAAATATAGAAGTTTCTAGTAAAAGTCACATACTTGGTGATGTAGGCAAAGAATGCCTATAAATAGGCATGCAACCACAATGAAATGTGGAGTGTAGCAAGAGAACTCCCAAACTATTAGGGAGCCAAGAGCTACCCAAATTAAACTACGTTGAGGAGCCAATAAGTTCATCAATCTAAGTGAATGGCCAAATAGCCCAAACTAATCTAGATCAAGTGTGGTGGCCAATTAGCCTACACAAGCCTTGTACTATTCTCCTCCAATATAATAAAATCACTTTGTTTCCCCTACAATCTAACATGTCTTTTGCAGGGTGTCTTGAAAGTGAACCAATATATCGAGGTTCGTCCTGGGATTGTTGTTAAGGACGAGAGCGGAAACATAAAATGCACCCCAATATATTCTAGAATAGTTTCATTGTATGCTGAGCAAAATGAGTTGCAATTTGCTGTTCCAGGAGGTCTCATTGGAGTTGGAACGACCATGGATCCTACTTTGGCACGTGCTGATAGGCTAGTGGGTCAAGTTCTTGGTGAAGTTGGATCTCTCCTTGAAGTATTTGTTGAGCTTGAGGTAAATGACTGCAGCTGCAAGGCTCTTTATTTCTTTATTTTCTTAATTTCTTGAAGCCGATGAAACTTCAGTAGATGATGTTTCTAAGGAAATTTAGCAAATGTGTGTTTATATGCATCCTCAGTCATGATCTCTTTATTTCTTTATTTTCTTAGTTTCTGAAAGCTAATGAAACTTAAGTAGATGATGTTTCTAAGCAAATTGAGCAAATGTGTGTTTATATGCATCCTCAGTCATGAGCTCATTGACTGTTTTTTGGTTTAGTTTTCAGGATGTGGCACTGTTGTCTTCTTTTGGAATAATATTGGGTTTTTGTATTGTATTTATTCTTTTGAATCCTTTTTCTTTTATGTTTTCGCATCCCAAACTAGACAAATCTTTGTTGATCAGAAATGGATGTTAACAAATATTTGGTGTACTTTCAACTTCATGACCTGCATAAGTCTTTGGTGCTGAAGTTAAGTACTCTATGATTTTGCAGGTGAACTTCTTCCTGTTGAGAAGGCTTCTTGGGGTCAGAACAAAGGGGTCGGAGAAGCAAGGAAAGGTCTCAAAGCTGGCCAAGGGTGAGATCCTGATGTTGAATATAGGATCCATGTCTACATGGGCTAAGGTTATTGCTGTAAGGAATGATTTGGCAAAGCTGCAACTCACCTCTCCAGTTTGCACCAGCAGAGGAGAGAAAATTGCGCTCAGTCGGCGAGTTGAGAAGCATAGGCGTCTTATTGGGTGGTGCACGATTCAAGCTGGAACTACCCATGATGTCCCACCCTCCCCAATTTGATTTGACTCCCCAAATTGGTAAGACAGAAAGCAAGAAAACCACTAAGACAGCTAAAGAGTAGGGAAGATGTGGGAATGCAGGCAATTATTGGGAACCATTTTTGTCAGAAAATATGGTTATGTTATCCCTTCCAGAATGAAAGATGGTTATGTTATCCCTTCCAGAAAATATTGTGTTCTTAATTCGATGACGTTTGAGTTGATTTGGACCTTACTAGAATTAGTGATCGCCAGCATCTTTAGGACCGGTGTCTTATGCAGCAATTTTACTCACCTCAAAACCTAGATTGATTCCGTCTTGTTAACTTAATGGAGGTGTCTGAGGCTCTACCATTTTATTCATTTCTATATGCATGATTTAGCATTACCATTTGAGAAACCCGCTGCAACAATCACGGGCGTTAGCAGTTCCATTTTCGTGTCATTTTATGCATCGACTGATTCTCTTTAAAATTTCCTCCAAAGAGTGTCCAAGATAATGTCACTCCTCACAAGACTCCTACTTCAATTTTTCAATGGTCAGATTAACTATTGATTTTATTTCCATATTGGTACAGATTTAAACTTGATTTTTCTGTTTTTTTTTCTTTTTTCTGTTCAAAGCCCCTACGCATGGAGCAAAGCAATTGGAACTGTCGTCGAGGGTGGAGGCCTAGTGGCTAGTGTTGGTGGTTCGTCGTGAGAGAGAGAGAGGGGCGACGGCTCAAACAGAGGAGAGAGAGGCAGTGAGGTTTTAAGAAAACCTAGGGAAAAAAAATTTGTTTTCAAAAAGGCCTAGACCCGCCTAGCCCGATTTTTCGAACACTTAAAAAATATTGAAATTCTAGTTTCGACCAAACAGTTGTAATACGACAACTAAAATAAAAACGGGCCACATAACACAGGTTTCCATTTCTTTTTCTTTTTTAATAAACTTATTAACCCCCAAGTTTCCTATTATTCTTTGTACAATTTTCCTGAAAGAAAAAGGAATGTTGGGAAGATTTGTACTTGTGTATTAATTAGGAAAGTAATACAATTTTCCTGAAAGAAAAAGGAATGTTGTACAAAATAGGGTTCTTGTTCTTGTTAGCCTAGTTTTCTAGATTTATTAGGATTTTGAGTTTACTATTTAAACACTCTAATGAAGTTGTATTTGTTCATATTATTAATCGAATTGAGAGATTTGCAGTTTCAGTCCTCTGATAAATTGGTGCGGCAGTCTGTCAAGATTTTGAGTCCATTACCATACCACCCAATTGTTAGCTGATTACTTAATTAGGCCGGAAGATCTCACAATGTCGTCGAGGAAGGATTTGATGGAGCAAGACCTGAGTAAATTGGATGTAACGAAGTTACATCCACTCTCGCCTCAAGTTATATCTCGCCAGGCGACTATCAATATTGGTATTATTATCATTTATTTTGATTTAATAACCATCAATTATATATTTTGCGCTAAAATTTCTTGTTGGTTAGTTTGTGCATGTCTAATTTTGCAATTATTTACCTCTCTCGCAGGTACTATAGGTCATGTGGCTCACGGAAAGTCAACAATTGTAAAAGCAATATCTGGTGTTCAAGTAATTATTACTTTCCTTCTCGCATTTGAATTTGATGCCGCTTGCAATTTTTCCTTCTTTTTTTTTTCTTCGTGGACTATTTGATTTTTTTTAAATTAAATTATTTTAATAGAAAATAATAATTTACTACTTTTTTGTCTACATTGAGGCCACATAAGGTTAAAAAAAGAACCCTATTTTGCCACATTAGCATTTAACAGAATTTTTAACGGTTTACCTAACGGATGGTGTATTTTGAAAAGTTTGGGGGGTTTACTTTTAGTTAATCCTAAACTATATATGGATGTTGACTTTGAAGTTTCGTGGAACTATTGAGTTACATATATTTGAATTATAGATATATTTAGGGTTATGAGTGTCGTAGCATGCCCGGATTTTCTTGATATTAAGTATACAGTGTCCTGTGTAAATTAAAAACAATGATCCTGATTCCTGATGTTATGTAGACTTTTCGTTTTAAAAATGAGCTGGAGCGCAACATTACTATGAAGCTTGGATATGCCAATGCAAAAATATACGAGTGTGAAGATGATCGGTGCCCTCGACCTATGAGATACAAGTGGGTACACATTTAATGTACAGTAATTGTATGTCTTGGATTACCGTTTTGCCATTTAAATTTGTTAACATGTTGTATTCATTTTCTAATTAGGGCATATGGAAGTGGAAAGGAAGACAGTCCTCTCTGTGATGTTCCTGGATTTGAGAATTGCAAGATGAAATTGTTGAGACACGTATCTTTCGTAGATTGTCCGGTAATTTTTAAGTTTTTCAAGGCTTGTATGTGGTATATTTAGTCGCGTTGAAAAGTGAAATTAATTAACCATTGTCAAGCTTATTTCATACTCTGTTATATTTTTATAGGGTCACGATATTCTTATGGCTACTATGCTTAATGGTGCTGCCATTATGGATGGAGCATTACTTCTCATAGCTGCTAATGAAAGTTGTCCCCAACCACAAACCGCTGAGCATCTGGCTGCTCTTGAGATTATGCCTCTCCGACATATTATTATCCTTCAAAATAAAATTGACCTCATTAAGGAGAATGAGGCCGTCAATCAGCATGAGAAAATCTGGAAGTTTCTTCGAGTAAGTTCCCATGAATCATATTATTTTTTTCTCTGGTTTTTTTAGTTTCAGCTTGCTAATTAATTATATCATTACCAGGGAACCGTAGCTGAGGGTGCACCAGTTGTGCCTATTTCTGCGCAATTGAAGTATAATATTGATGTGGTGTGTGAGTATATTGTCAGAAAGATCCCCATTCCAGAAAGGAACTTTATCTCACCTCCCCATATGATTATTATCCGTTCTTTTGATGTTAATAAACCTGGGTCGGTGGTCGATGAGATAAGAGGTGGTGTGGCTGGTGGAAGCATTCTCAAGGTATGTATGGTTTTTATTGTTGGATTTTCTTGGTGGGTTTTTGGGTTTTGAAATGTGCACACTATATATGGGCTTAGCCAAGTTGGTTAGAGAGGGGATGTGCTCCCCACTATACATCCGAGTTCGAATCCCCATCTCCGTAGTTTAGATTATATTATATTAAAATAGAATATCGTCTGTATATGGAAAAAGAAAATACTGCTCTTGATTTAGACCTAATACTTGGGGGCTTTCAAAAGAATTATATTCCATAAATGCTATAGTTAATGAATGAATACCATATCTGATAATATTGTGTCTTGGCAGGGTGTCTTGAAAGTGAACCAAATTATCGAGGTTCGTCCTGGGATTATTGATAGGGACGATAGCGGAAACATAGAATGCACGCCAATATACTCTAGAATAGTTTCATTGTATGCTGAGCAAAATGAGTTGCAATTTGCGGTTCCAGGAGGTCTCATTGGGGTTGGAACAACCATGGATCCTATTTTGACACGTGCTGATGCGTTGGTAGGTCAAGTTCTTGGTGAAGTTGGGTCTCTTCCTGAAGTATTTGTTGAGCTTGAGGTAAATACTAATAATGACTGCAGCTGCAAGGCTCTTTATTTCTTTATTTTCTTATTAGATGATGTTTCTCAGTCTTTGGTGCTTAAGATTGTGCTCTATGATTTTGCAGGTGAACTTCTTCTTGTTGAGAAGGCTTCTGGGGGTCAGGACAAAGGGGTCAGAGAGGCAAGGAAGGGTCTCGGAGCTGATCAGGGATGAGATCCTGATGTTGAATATAGGATCCATGGCTACAGCAGCTAAGGTTCTTGCTGTAAGGAATGATGTGGCAAAGCTGCAACTCAACCGTCCAGTTTGCACCAGCAGAGGAGAGAAAATTGCGCTCAGTCGACGAGTCGAGAGGCATTGGCGTCTTATTGGATGGGGCAATATTCAAGCTGGAACTACCCTTGATGTCCCGCCCTGCCCAATCTGAGTCACTCCACAAATTCGCAAGACGTCCAGAAAGCAAGAGAACCACTAAGACAGCTAAAGAGTGGGGAAGATGGAGGAGAAAACATTGTTTGGATAATTGTCTATTCTGTTTTGTTTCTTTGGTTAATTACCAATCCTACGGGTCACAAATTCGTCACAATATTATTATTTATGTAAAAGAATTTATCTTAATCAATGTTTAGCAGGAATATTGTTTCTCTTCACATTACATGTAAGAAGAGATTATAAATACAATAATACAAACGAACGAAAAACTCAATAACACACTTTCTATGGAGAGAAAGTGTTTCCCACCACAACTGAATTAGACTCAATAGAATTCAGCATGAAAAGGGTTTGTTAGAAATGAAGGCTCCCATCCAAAGTGTCCAAGTTATTAGGCTGGCGAATATAGCAAAAAGTAGCAAACAGATTGGCTTGACCATTCCCTTTAGTGTCCAAGTTATTTACCATTCCCCAATTATGTACTCTAACTCTAATATGGACAAAACACACGTCTCCTCGTAGACTTGCAGAGCGAGATTGGAACATAAAGTTGAAGTTTTATGGTTCATAGCATGAGAACGAATATAATTACAAACACGTCTCTTCCTAGAGTCGCAAGACCTGCTCTCATATTACTTTCAAGCAATGGCGGATCCAAGAATTTTTATAGGGGTAGCCTAATTTATTTTTATTTTTTTCTATAGGAGATATATTATAAGCCTTTTTTCTCTTGAAACAAAAATGTAAATAAATTTTTTTATAAATCAAACAAAGCCACATTACAAGCAAATATAACACAAAGAAGTACAAAATATAAATAAATATAAAATCAAATACATTGTTCAACTACTTGAGATGTGAGTTGAATAAATTCCTCAGGAATTGAAGTATCAACATCAGATGCAGAAGGTGTATCCTTACTATCGTTACCCTTTTTTTTTTAAGAATAGTTTTTTCTTCTCTTTCTTGGTCTATTATCATCATGTAACAAGATATCCTAACAAGAAATACTAGACACCAAAAATCATATATACTAATTAATAATTCAAGTTGCAAAAATAAAACATATATAACAATCCCCAAAAGTTTTCACCCAAACCCTAAATCATAAAAACTTAACAACAACAATTAAAATTGGAAATTTAATAAATAAAAAAAGATAAAAACTTACCAAGATTGAAGAACCTACTGAAGATAGGTTGGTACAATTTTTTAGAGGGGGAGAGCTATTTCTTCTAGGCTCTGAAGGTTCAAATATGATGTTTTGGGTGGCTAGAAGAAAAATTATAATGTTTGCTTCTAATAAAATTTATATAGGTTATGGATTGCATGTTTACTATTTCCTATATGCTTCAAGAGTGGTCTTATTTCTACATAGAGAGCTTAGCTTATTTTAAATAGAGGGTTAGACTATTATTTACTTTATCTATATTTGGCTTAAACCACTAAAACTACAACAACAACAACAACAACAACAAAATCAGCACTAGGCTGGAGCCTACTCCAGCCCAAGTGTACATCCGCCTTTGCTTTCAAGTTCATTTCTGTGTTTGTGAGGTTAGGATATCTCTCTTTCTCTCTAGAGTCGCAAGACCTGCTCTAATATTACTTTCAAGTTCCTTTCTGTGCTTGTGGGGTTAGGATATCTCTCTTTCTCTTTAAAGTCGCAAGACCTGCTCTAATGCATGTACGTATGTCTTACAAGATCATATAATAATGTAGTACGTACTTACATATGATGAATATGGATCAACATTAGGCCCACGGCCTATGGGCCGAAGTGGGTAGCCCGAGGCTTTGTGGGCCAAAGCCCGACCCGACCTCTTGTTTAGGCCTGTTCTTGAATTAGGTAAGGCATGTTCTTATGATTTAAAACCCTCGGCCCGATCTGTCTAGGCCCATTTACTGCCGGCCCATCTAGTCACCTTTTTATAAAAAACTTAATTGATGCTTACATCATTTTGAAATAATGTAATATGTATGATGAATTAATAAACTTCATATTTTATTTTACACATGTTATGAATTAAGTTAATTTTTTCAAGGTTCTCTAACAATTTGAAACAAAAAATTATAGAAGACATTGAACTACAATCCCACATCCAAGTGCACTCCCTAACCTCATTTTCGACTTAATTGAAATAATGTAATACTTAGGATGAATTAATAAACTTCTTATTTTGTTATACACATTTATTAATTAAGTAAATTTTTTGAATTTTGTCTAAAAATGTATAACAAATAGTTAGAAGACATTACACAACAACTCGACATCCATGGCTAACCATTTGGAAATAAAAAATACCAAAAATAAAAAATTCAAAAAGACATGCCCAGCCCGTCTAGGCCCATGTTCTACCTTGCTCTTCCCTTTCTGCCAAGCCCGTCTAGGCTCGGCCTAGTGGGCACATGTGTACTTAGACATTTGAAAACTTGGCTCGGTTTAGCCCAGCCTAAAAAATATAAAAAAGACCTAAAAGTCCGAGCCATAGCTGGCCCTAAACCCAAAATTTTTGTTCCAAGCTTATTCAAAAAGTCAACACGTGAAATAACTTTTTGAAGTGCAATGTTGCGAACCATGGGTGCAACCGTGGACACGAATTAAAGTCCTCTTTTTACATAATACAAAATGTAGGGCTCAATAACGAAGAAAATTAACACTACATATGTCCACCGAAACACATGATGTTGTCAACGAGAAAAACATGCTCTCGAAATCAATAGCTTTAAAGTCATGACACTAAGGAGTGAGGATGAGTTGGCCAAGGGTCTGTGCGAGCAGCCAATACTGGCTAGAGTCAATACCAAAGGTTGCGCTTTCCACAAAATTAAAACAAAGGGCGGAAAATTTCTTGAGGATTGTGGAACAAACATGAGGAAATTTGTTCAGTTGTTGTGATAGGGATCAATGAAGCTAGTAACGATGAGTACTAAGTTTCTTCTTTTTAAGTTTCCTACATTTTCCGATATAGAATACGACACAAAAGTGGTTTATGTACGTATGTCTTACAAAGATCATATAATAATGTAGCACGAACTTATAAATAATGGATATGGCTCAATATTAGGCCCGCGACCTGTGGGCTGGAGTGGGTAGTTGGAAAGCTAATAGGCCAAAGCTCTGCTCGACTCATTGTTTAGGCCCGCTTGGCCCGTCTAAAAGTTTGTAACAAAAAATTATAAGACATTGCACTACAACTCCACATCCAATCCAACCTCTTCAAAAATAAAAATTAAAAAAGTGGCCCAACCCATTTGCCTTGGCCCGCCAAGCCAGCATATGCGTGGCCGAGTGGGTGGGGCTCGACATAGACATTTGAAACCTTGGCTTAGACCGGCACAGCCCGAAAAAGTAAAAAGCTCAATAGGCCCGACCAAGGCCATTCACGAGCCCACCGTAAACCCAAAAATTTTGGTCTACGCTTATTCAAAAAGTTAATTTGTGCTACAACTTTTGGACTATAATGTTGCAAACCATGGGTGCAACACTGGACACGAATTAAATGCCCATATTTACATAATTAATTACCATTGCTAATTAATCCGTCTATAAATACGCTATCGTATGTCTCTCCTTTGTCCCATCCAAGCACAAATTTCTCTATAATCCGCCTCCTATTCCTTCTAACAAGAGGATTAAAAAGAAAGTTACCTCCCTTGATGACTTTAGCAGAATATGTGGTGGGGGCATAAGGAGTCAAGGACCTACTTTTGGTATTGTACTCCAACCATTACATATGGATTCATTTTTCATTTTTCATACTTTGTGCTAATTATTTTATACATATATTGTGTGTCTAACTCTAATTGTAATATTATATTATATGTACAAGTTCTTGTTGGGCATTTGCAACCACTGCAACCGTGGAAGCTCTTCATGCTTTAACTTTCCAATTACAAAATCCTCCAATGCTATCCGTGTAACAGCTCATCGACTGCAATGCTGCCAACCACGGGTGTGGAGGTGGAAATGCATTGGATGCGTTTGCTTACATTATCTCAAATGAAGGTCTAAACACCGAACAAAATTACCCATACCAGGGTATCCAAAGAACCTGTGACACTGTCAAGGAAAAAGGAGATGGTCTAGAGATCGATGCCTACGCAATCGTGAACCCGAGGAATGAGGACCAGCTCGCCTATGCACTCTGCGAATAGCCAGTAGTGGTCGGGATCAATGCCCACGGCTCTAACTTTTCATAGTACAGAGGCGGGAAATATCGCTCGGAATGTGGCACAGACATTAGCCATTCGGTTTTACTTGTTGGGATGCGGATCGACAAAGCTACCATTGACCAGTACTGGATACTCAAGAACTCGTGGAGTGAAAAGTGGGGTGAATGAGGGTTCATGAAATTGTTGAAAAATGACGACACTCCCGGTGGTCACTGTGGCACTCCACGGACAACTATATAAATACAATTGCGAAAAAATATTTACGAAACTTTGTAAGTCGCGTGTAGCGCGCATGATTAAAAAAAAGCCTCTCGCACACGCGGAAGTGCGTGCAGAGAGGCTAGTCTAATGAACTTTAGGAGCTAGGGGGATTCTTATTCAAGTAATTACCCACACGTTAATATTATCCAAAGCAAATCCAACATTAATAGGAAAATCTCAAATAATTTAAGTAAAATAATATTTTCATTCTACATAACATCGTAGTTTTAGATTATGGACATATATATTTACATAATATGCACATAGGAGGAAGACATGCAACGATCAAGACCATTTGCGCCACCCGTTCCTCTCTAAATGATCTTTCACTTTTTCATTGTCAATCTATACATAAATAACATGAGATGAAACAAGTTTAATCATATACTTATAAGTTTGTAATTGACAAATTTTAGCATACACGTATACTCACCTTCAATTTTGATAGTTTATCCTTTGCTACATGCCTACTCCAATTATTGGAAGAAAACTGTACCAAAAATACTGTTATTTTCAAAAGACAAGAGACAAAAGGAAAATCCTTTTGTTTCTATATAAGAAGCCTTGTTTAACAATAAAACAATTAATAAGAAATTGATTGAGGATTAAAGGAACAGTTTCATGATTTTACATTCATAAGGGGAATTTTATGTTGCCTTGATGCTTTTGTTAGGCCGACTACTCTACTATAGGCTACTTTTAGCTTCTATAGCGGCCCTTTTTTTTTTTTTTTTTACCTTAATTTTGTGCTCTAATTTCTCCACATAGCAACAGATACGATGTTTGTAAAACAGGTACAAAAATGAGTATAAAAATAAATTAAAGTGTAAACTCATTCACTTGAGATGCTAAAGTGATATAAAGTATCTGGTGTAAAAAGTCTTTATGTCTTTGATTAAGTTTTCTACTATACCAAAAGAAAAATGTTGTTACAAAATTAGAGTATCATCATCAAGGTTATGATTTTTTTTTTCTAATTTGAAATAAAAACAATACCTAATCCGACAAACTGTTTTGTAGGTCCAAATGATATGAGGAACATTTACATGTTTGAGCTGCTAAAGTGCACGATTTTTACGCCACCTATATTTGTCACTTGTCATCATTAACTTATAGGTAGGTAAAGTAAATATTTCTTCAATAAAACAATACTTATTGCTTTGTTTTCTATTTTTTCCATTCTTTCAAAATTAGAAGACTAAGATCACTGTTGTTCATTGTAATTGAATAACTCCAACCCAAAGAGACAACCGAAACATGCTATTACACTCTGCATCCTGGTTTAAGATTTTGTCAAATACACAATTTTCATGTACAACCATAAGCAATAGGAAGGTTACATACTCTTAAATAAGGATTTAAATAAATTACAAAAATATAACTTTGAATGTTGTACTTGCTGAAAAGTAAAAAAAGTTTACCTTGTTATCATCATTTGTTGTATTAACATGCTGAACCAAAACACTTTTTAAATAGTTTGCTATAATAGCTTTCTAGCCATTTTAACTGTAATTACTTTAGAGACTTTCATGAGGATTTTTTTACCATGTTGCTTATATAACCTAAGAACCAAACAACAAACTCAATGGCTTGTAAAGCCCCTTATAGTTTGTAAGTGATGTCCACAGTGTAGGACGATACTGATGAGGATAATGAACAAGGGGAAGGCTCTACAGAGGAAGGGGCAAGCTCTACAGTGGAAGGCTCAACAAGATATGTGGCATTGACAAATTCTACCAAGGGCTCAACCGAGGTTGTAGTGGAAGGCTCAACAGAGGTGGTGGTGGAAGGCTCAACAAAGGTTGTAGTGGAATGCTCAACAGAGGTAGTGGTGGAAGGCGGCTCAACAGAGGTAGTGGTGGAAGGCTCAACAGAGGTGGTGGTGGAAGGCTCAACAAAGGTAGTGGAGGGCTCAATAGAGGAGTTGGGGGCTTCTATTGACTCTACTGATGATGATGGTACTGGCCCAACTGTTTGGTTAACTGATGATGAGGATGCTGAGGAGACCCCTACTCCTAGGAAGGTAAATTTCATTTTGTGGTTTTCACGGTTTGGCCGGTCTTCTAATTGATTGTTACCTTGACTATTTTTTTTAAGAGAATTCAGTTGTTTCATGAGCAGGCTATGGGTTACCAGCTCAAGCCAAAAACAGCACAGTATGGGGGCAAGCAACCCTGCGAACTATGCAGCAAGTACGTTAGGCCAGAACATTTAGTTTTTCTATGTTTCTTAATAGTGATTGTATTTTGTTGCTGGTTTTTATGTGTATTATCTTGTTGTTTGCCGTACATTTTATTCTGATGTCGCACTTCAATCGCACAATAAGGACAAGCACAGTTCCAAGTAGGAGGAAGTGCAGAAGCATTTCATGCTTATGATATACAGTAATTTTTTTGTCATAAGAGTACATAGGGTGATATGTTAAGGTTGAGGGCCTATACTGTTTTTTGATGAAATAGGCCTATATTGTTTGTTTGATGAAATATGGTGCTATGTGAAGGTTGAGGGCCTATACTGTTTGTTTGATGAAATAGGGTGATATGTAAAGATTTAGGGCCTAGGAAATTTTTTTTGATGAAATAGGGTGATATGTTGTTAAGGTTCGGGGCCTATACTATCTTTTGTCACAGAGTACAACTGAACCTATACACTTTCACAATTAACTGAACATGTAGTTTGCCTCTGTTCAGTTGTTGTGATAGGGATCAACGAAGCTAGTAACGATGAGTACTAAGTTTCTTCTTTTTAGTTTCCTATGTTTTCCTATACAGAATACGACACAAAAGTGTTTTTTGTATGTATGTCTTACAAAGATCATATAATAATGTAGTACGAACTTATAAATAATGGATATGGCTCAACATTAGGCCCGCGACCTGTGGGCTGGAGTGGGTAGTTGGAGAGCTAATAGGCCAAAGCTCGGCTCGACTCATTGTTTAGGCCCGCTTGGCTCGTCTAAAAATTTGTAACAAAAAATTATAAGACATTGCACTACAACTCCACATCCAATCCAACCTCTTCAAAAATAAAAATTAAAAAAGTGGCCTAGCCCATTTGCCTTGGCCCGCCAAGCCAGCATTTTTGGTCTACACTTATTCAAAAAGTTCATTCGTGCAACAACTTTTGGACTATAATGTTGTGAACCACGGGTGCAACACTGGACACAAATTAAAGGCCCATATTTACATAATTAATTACTATTGCTAATTAATCCGTCTATAAATACGCTATCGTATGTCTCTCCTTTGTCCCATCCAAGCACGAATTTCTCTATAGTCACTTAATCTTTTTCTTTTTTCGTGAGATCAAGAAATTAGCAACAGGTTTTGATAAGAAAAATATTGTCATATGTTCTCTGTTAATATTGTTCCTAGTAAACTCTGAGTCAAAGGCAATGTCTGAAGAAGCTACATCCTCATCCCTATCCACTGCTGCAACATCGATATCTTCTGAGGAAACTCATGCAAATGTTGCTCAAGCATTTGAGTAGTGGATGAAAGAGTACAAGCTGGTTTACTCGAGCGATGAAGAGAAAGAAAAGCATTTCGCCAACTTCAAGAAGTCGTTCGACTTTGTGGAGAAATTCATGAAGGGGCCAAAGACATTGTATACCGTAGGGCTGAGCCTATTCGCTAATATGGATGATAAAGAAGTGGAAGCTTTCCATTGCATAGTACCCACCATGGACAATCTACCTCTTGCAAAAACATTGAGTTTTTTCTTCAGTTTGAGTTAATTTGTTATGTTAGTCTTTTAATAAGGAAGTAGGAGAAATTAGTGATGATGAGTACTAATTTTCTTGTTTTTAAGTTTCCTATGTTTCCCATATAGAATATGTCACAAAAGTAGTTTATGTATGTATGTCTTACAAGATCATATAATAATGTAGTACATACTTATAGATGATGGATATATATCAACATTAGGCCCACGGCCCGTGGGCTAAAGTGGGTAGTCCAATGGTTGATATAGGCCAAAACTCGGCTTGACTCGTTATTTAGGCTCGCTCAGCCCGGCCATGGCTTAGCCCGTCTAGGCCAGTCTAGGCCCTATTTTTTAAAACTTAATTCATTCGCTCCCTTACCCCATTTTAGACTTAATTGAAATAGTGTTATATGTAGGATGAATTAATAAACTTCTTATTTTTATTTTACAAATGTTGTGAATTATGTTAATTTTTTCAAATTCACCAAAAAATTTGTAACAGAAAGTTATAAAGGGGATTGAACTACAACCCCACATCCAAGGGCACTCCCTAACCTCATTGAAGACTAAATTCAAATAATGTAATATGGAGGATGAATTAATAAAGTATTTATATTATTTAATCAAGTTAATTGTTTAATGTTGTCTAAAATTTTATAACAAAATATTATAATACATTGCACTACAACTCCACATCCAAGTCCAAACTCTTCAATAACAAAAAAAAAAGGGCTCGGCCCATTCGACCTGGCCCGCCAAGCCCGTATATGCCCGGTCAAGTGGGTGGGGCTCGACTTAGATATTTGAGACCTTGGCTTAGTCCAACCCAGCCTAAAAAAACAAAAAAGCTTGATAGGGCCGACCGATAGTCCATATGAGACCCCACCCTGAACCCAAAAATTTCGGTCTACTCTTATTCAAAAAGTTAATTCATGCAACAACTTTTGGACTATAATGTCACAAAACGGAGGGCTCAATAACGAAGAAAATTACCCGTTATACACCAAAACAAGTGATGGTTTCAAGGAGAGACCATATGACTGTCAAGCAGGCTGCATGTACCAAATAACCACTTCTAATTAACCCGTCTATAAATACGCCACTCTAGGTCTCACCTTTGTCCCATCCAAGTACGAATTTCTATGTAGTCACTTAGTCTTTTTCTTTTGTCGAGAGATCAAGAAATTAGCAATAGATTTTGATAAGAAAAACTTTGTCGTATGTTCTCTGTTAATACTGCACCTAGCAAACTCGAAGTCAGAGGCAATGTCTGAAGAATCCACATCCCCATCCCCATCCCCATCCCCTGTTGCAACATCGATATCGTCCGATGAAAATCCTGCAAATGTTGCTCAAGCATTTGAGCCGTGGATGAAAGAGTATAATCAGGCTTACTCAAGTGATGAAGAGAAAGAGAGGCGTTTCACCAATTTCAAGAAGTCGTTCGACTTTGTGAAGAACTTCATGAAGGGGTCAAATAAATTGTATACCGTAGGGTTAAACCTATTCGCTAATATGGCCGAGGTTGAAATGGAAGCTTTCCATTGCAGAGTGCCCATCATGGACAATCCGCCTCTTGTTATCTCCTCCAGTGAGGGCGTCCATAGGATATGTGGCGGGCATTGACTGGTCAGAATCTTTTGCAAGTATCAAATGCGTAAGGTATCAAGGAACTTGTGGTAAGAGAAATGAAGTATAGTACTGTACTAGCAACCATTATGCATGCAATTTTCTTTTTTCTTACTTTTTGCTAATTATTTTATGCATGTGTTGTGTGTGTAACTCAAACTTATATGTTATATTATATGCACTGGTTCGTGTTGGGTGTTTTCGACCACTTCAGTGGTGGAAGCCCTTCACGCTATAACTTTCAATTTACAATAGCCTTCGATGATGTTCATTCAACAATTGATCGACTGCAATGCTTCCAACTACGGGTGCTCGAGTGGAAACAAATTGAAGGCCTACGATTACATAATCCAAAACGGAGGTCTAAACACCAAACAAAATTACCCATACCGGGGTATCAAAGGAACATGTGACGCTATTAAGGAAAGAGGAGATGATCTCAATATCGATACCTATGCAATAATGACATCAAGGATTGAAGACAAGCTGGCCTACGCTCTCTACGAACAGCCAATGGTGGTCAGTGTCGATGCCCACAGCTCCAAATTTGAAAAATACAAAGGTCGGATATTTCACGAGGAATGTGTGACGAAACTACCGATGACCAATACTAGATAATCAAGAACTTGGGGGTGACATGTAGGGTGAAGGGGGATTTATGAAATTGTTGAAAATGACGGCACTCCTAGGGATCATTGTGGCATTGTGCTAGATGCTAGCTATCCTGCGCTCTACAAGGATTATGATGATTAATAAAGAAGGGAAAATTATAAGTAACTTTGTTTTGTTTGGAGTGGTTTGGTGTTATTTTAATTACTTGAAAAAAAAATTGAATCCACTCCAGGATGTTTATTTGATTTGATTTGAGTTGTTTGGTGTTATTCTAAATTTTCGGGCTTTGACTGGGCCTTATCAGGCTTTTTCTTTTTACAGGTCGGGCCGAGTCTTGTCTTTTCATACTTAATCAAATTTGGAGAGAAAACAGTTTTTCAAGTATAATATGTAGATTTTTGACTAATTATGAAAAATAGACTTTCGAAATACTAATGTTTTCAATGATATTTTTGGCAATTTATATTCCTTGTATCTTAAATAATCAAACATGATTTTATGAGGTATCAATATTGGTATAAACTGTATCTTTAATTGAATCCAAATGCGGGGACTTCCTTATTTACATTGTAAACTTAAGTAAATGGAGTAATATAAAAATAAATTAAATTTAAAGACAAAACATTTACTTAAATGTTTGGAATGGAAATAAGGCAATATAAGGAAAAACCAAAAAACATAAATAAGGCAAATGGGCGAGCCTACTAGGGTCGGGCCATGGGCTGGCCTAATCTGGCTTGGCCGGAGGTTTAAAATCCTAAGCCCAAGTCCTACCTAGCCTTAGAACTGGTTGGGCTAGACTTTGGCCCATCGGACCTTGGGCTATCCACTTCGGCCCGCACGCCAAATGATGTTCCCTATTTGGCTCTAGATGTGTTTATGTCTTTGGTTTGCTTTGCTATGGACTTAGCTTGATCTGATATGAGTGGTTGGTGTTATTTTATGTATTTGCTTCTGTTTGGGCTTGATTTATTATATGTCGCAACTCACATTTTCTTAAAGTATACTATATAGCTATGTTCATTTTTAGGGCATACATCTTCTTTGTTTTTGTGTCTGGTAGTGAATATCCATTTTCGATTAAAAAAAAATATTATTAATTAAGTAAAACAAGAGAATTTATCTTAATTAATGTTTCGCCCAAACACATTGAAGGGCATTTCCGTTCTTAATAAAACCTCAATTAAACATTTAAGGGCATTTTCGTCCAAATTGCTTTTAAGCACTCTTAACCAAGGGTGAATCTATTACTAGGCTGGAGTGGGCTCTAGCCTAGGGGAAGATTTTTAAATATTAAATATAGTTAAGTTTATTCCTACTCCAATAAATATTAGCTCACTACACCAAATAAATATAATAAACTAATAATAGTCCAATTTAAGTAAAGTAAATAATAGCTTTATTTAAAATAAGCCCATTCCTAAAGTATATAGGAAATAATAAACATCAATCCAAACATATATAAATTTGATTAGAAGTAGAACTCATGCTAAGGCTCTACCAACTTGACCTATTTTAATCATACTGATATTGGGCTACACCCACAGAGAGCAAACATCAAAAAAATTCTTCTAGCGACCCAAAACGCCATATTTGAACCTTGAGAGCCTAGAGGAAATAGCTCTCCTCCTCTAAAAAATTGTATCAACCTATCTTCAATGGGTTCTTCAATCTTGGTAAGTTTTTCTCTTTTTTTATATATTTAATTTCCAATTTTAATTGTTGTTGTTAAGTTTTTATGATTTAGGGTTTGGGTGAATTTTTTTGGAGATTGTTGATATATGTTTTATTTTTGCAACTTGAATTATTAATTAGCATATATGATTTTTGGTGTTCGGTATTTCTTGTTAGGATATCATGTCACATGATGATAATAAACCGGCAAAAAGAGGAAAAACTATTTATTCATTCTTCAAAAAAAGTGGTAACGATAATAAGGATACACCTTCTGCATCTAATGTTGATACTTCAATTCCTGAGAAACTTTATGAACTCGGATCTTATATTTGCTTGTAATGTGACTTTGTTTGATTTATAAAATTTTATTTACATTTTTGTTTCATGAGAAAAAAAAAACTTATAATATATCTCCTCTCAAAAAAAAATTTATTTAGCCTAGCCCTAAAAAAATTCCTGGGTCCGCCATTGCTCTTAACTCCAATATTTTCCATCCACAAAATTCTCTTAAAATTAACCTCTATTAGCTCCTCAAAATATTAGGGTCTCACAATCCACCCTCCTTAAAGGAAATTTCGTCCTCGAAATTTGTCATACCAAAAATATTTCTTCTTGAGGCCAAACTCCAATTCTCAAACACAAAAGAATGTACATTGTCATACTTTCCAACTTTCATATTTGGTCTGATAAAAAAAGAGATTTTCTATTTAAACCCCACACTTCTCTTAGTTCACCCCATGTTCTAAGTTCACCCCATCTTTTAATTTAAATTTTCACAATTTCTAAGAAAACCCCACTATCTTCCCAAACTACCCTTAAATACACCCCAAATTGAAATAAATAAATAAATAAATAAAAGAAATTTTCTATTTAAACCCCACAATTTTCTTTGTTCCCAGCAAAAAAAACACAAACAAATAGAACCCCAAACCCGAAATTTAATACTTTCTAGAGAAAGAGAACAACTTTACCTCTCTCCAGGAACTATAACTGGAATTCCAACACTTGGGTATTGTTGAGTTGATAATCAACAAGCCTTTCCATCAACTCCCACGCATATTTAAAGAGGTAGGCTCGTCAATTTTCTACGTATTTAAAAGAGAAGAGTAATCTGGCAATAGGATGTAGAGGAGTTTGTATTTTTCTAAAACTTACTATGAAGAGTGGTGGGGTGTGTGGGGTGTAGGGTGTGTGCATAGATGTACTAGGGTTAATTATTAAGTTGGATGACCTTTTTTGTCTTTTTACACAAGTATTAGGATGAACAAAGAGAAGTGCGGGGTTTAAATAGAAAATCTCTATATAAAAAACTCTCATATTTGTTCCTGGCATTAATTATCATTTTGAATCTTAAATTTTCAACAAGTTAGTAGAATCCAACTTAGTTGTGAGGACTCATCTAAATTCGCACAATTCTATTTACAACTCAAAGTCCTTCAACGTATCCAACAAAAACCTTAATTTCCAATACTCAATGATCCTCATACATATTTCAAAGCCTACTTATTCCATGAATACCATCAAATTGTTCATCCAATTGTCCAGTACAAAGTTTCCATAATCAATTTCAATATCAATTATCTCCATTCTATCATTTCAATACCTATATATAAAGACCATACAAAATTGTCTAGGTGAATCATTACAACAAACAAAGTGGTTCTATCGCAAAGCTTATGAATAAAACTCTCCAATACACAATTAGTAGATCAACCGTATCATTCCATTAACCTAATCCATTTCGATGGATTCTTCTATCATCACACCACAAACTTTAATGGTCCTATACAACACTTCTCGATAATCACACGATCATTATTCACATATATATTAAAACTTAGGGGAATCTCCAAATAAATTTCAACATCAAAACCACTACAAGAACTTTATCTCACATCTGCAAGAATCTCAAACAGTAACATCACTTCCCATTTCATTAATCTAACTCATACCCACACAAATGTTGCACCTCACAATTACTCAATCCACACAATTATAATTATTCACTTTTGATGTCATAATAATTATCAATAATTCCACTTGTATCTACACCTAATAACATATCCACCAATAAATTGAGCATCTTTCAAGGAATCTTGTAACAATAACCCAAATAAAATCATGATTGTGCCTAGTCAACAGTACTCCAACTACGAAAAATTAAGGCGACATGTTCCTGCTTCTAATCTTTTTAGATCTAAATCTAACAAGCTCAAGAAAAAAAAAAAAAAAAAAGGCCTCCAGCACCCTACCACATACTTCTGATTAACCCAATCCTACAAATTAACCCACCCCAAAAATTGGATCTCAAAACCTTGAAGGTAGGTTATATAATTGTATCATTAGTTGAGAAGTAGGGGCGGCGGTGGGTCGTTCCTAATGAATTTGGACAGTTCATAACTCTAACCACAACCATCCCTTCTGCACATAAAATAGGGCTCTTTTTGGAGTTTAATTCAGTAACAATCTTTATGCAAGCAACCTTGATAATTTTATAACCTTATTCACTTGTCAAATAATATAATATAAATATGGCAGTAGAGTACGTATCCTTGTACAACAAGCAATAGCTCTTCTAGAAAAGGCCGAGCGTTTTGTTCTTTTTTCCTTTTTTTTTTTTTTTCTTCAACTTGAAGTGCAGCAGTGTATGCAGGGTTCACTGGCTTTTCAATAAACAAGATTTTTTGAAGAAAAAAAAAATCCAGAGTAACAATTTAAAATCAAGTTAATCAACAAACCCAACTAAGAAGTTGGCTTTAAAAAGCTTGGTTATGCCTACAACGAGACAGAGAGAGCGAGAGAGAAGAAGGGAACGAGGAGGTGAAGATTGTTGCGAGGATGGAAGACAAGCCTTGAACGTGTATTCTTTTTTTCTTTTTCTTTGTTTTGAAAATTTAAGATTGTTATTTAAGTAAAACAATGAGTATGAATTAAGGTTAAGACTAATAACTATATGTATCGTTAGATTAAAAAGCTCCTCTGAGCTCCTTATTTTTAGGTTCTTAAGTGAGAAAAAATCTCTAATATTGGAGGTGGGAATATCTAAATTCACTTGTTGACTTAAGAGCACATTCTTTATATTTCTATGATCTCCACATTCCTATTATAACAATAATGTTATTGTTCATCTCTCATAGAATTTTCTAAGGTACGTCTTGCAAAAGAATAATATATATTTTTTCTTAAAACATTTAGGGTATATTAAAAAAATTACTTTGTATTTTCTGTTCCTAGCAAACACAGGCTTAGCCAAGGTGACTGGAGCGGATGTGCTCCCCACTCTGCATCCGAGTTCGAATTCCCCTCCCTATACTTTAGATTAGATTAAAACATAATATTGCTTTTATATAATAAAAAATATATATTCTTTGTTCCAAATTATGACTCGTATTAATTACCTGATTATATGAGGATCTTTTAAGACAATTGATTAGGAATGCTTGGAGCACATTTCGTACTAATTATAATTTTTAAGCCACCAAAACAATAGAATTTGGTAGCAGAGTAATCTTGTTCCGCAAGTAAGGGATACTTCTACAAAAGGCTGAGCGTTTTTCTTTTTTTGGCTATAAGAGCCCTAAGTTAGATAACAACGCTGCAGACTGTTTTTTTTTTTTTTTTTTTGTTGGAACAACGCTGCAGACTTGGAGAGTATTCTAGGGTTAAATTTCTTCCCCCACCCCCCCCCCCCCCCCCCCCCACAAAAAAAAAAAAAATTAGTCGGTGTCGGTTTATATGTTAAAAAACCAAAAAGAATTTAATGAAACCGTACGTATAACCAAAGAAATCTTACCCATCGAGCTAGGGTCCACAATATATACTCATATATACAAATAAAAAATATACTCCATGCTTTCTTTGGGTTTGATTCCGTTTGGGTTAGATCTTCGCAATCGTGTGATTTACCCTCTATATTAGGGTTTATAAGAAGAATATCCTCCTCACAGCCTCACAGGAGCACATCTGTACAGCTTATTGCGCCTATAAAAATATTAAACAAATCAAAACTTATAGGACGTTTACTCTCGTTTTACCTCCATTCACAATAACATCATTGTTAACGAGTTCTTACTTAGTTAGGATTTTTGATTCCTTATTATGTTAGGATTTAGTTACTTGCTAATTATTATTTAGTCTTATTGTAATAGAGATTTATTTTCCTATTCTAATATAGATATATTTTCAATGTTATTTAGAGTTAATACATCTTTGTACTTGTATAAATACCTCCATATTGGAATAATAATATGAGCATAGATGAGCATTATTTGAATATTTGCCCTACTTTGTTTGACAAACTCTAACCACACAGCCTTTGTGTTTCCAGCAACAATGGACCTCCAAGAATCTGTACGCAACCAAACCAACGTCGGATTAAGAATCACGAAGCACCTGTTTTTGACTGAAGCCAAGGAGAAGAATACGGTGTGCTCCCCGCTGTCCATCCATGTCGTGCTGAGCGTGATAGCAGCCGCCACTAAGGGTTCAACCCAAGACGAATGGCTCTCTTTCCTAAAGTCCAAGTCCACCACAGAACTCAACTCCCTCTCCTCCAATCTCGCCCCTATCCTGTTTGCCCACTGTTCCCCAAGCGGCGGTCCCTGCCTGTCCTTCGCGAATGCCCTTTTGGTCGACATGTCTCTCCCTCTCAAGCCCTCTTTCAAGGAGATAGTGGATACTTTTTACAAGGTGGTACCAAAGCAAGCCGATTTTCAGAACAAGGCTGAAGAAATCAGAACTAAATTCAATTTAGGGTTTACTAGTGAAATACCCCCTGAACTTGTACATAATTTTCAATTAGCCCCCTATTCTTTTTTTTTAGAAAATTTAGGATATGAATTTTTTTTTTTCGTCAATTTACCCCTTGCCGTCTAAATCATCAACATTTCATCCAATTTTCAGTTAAATTATTTTTAAAATTATTTTTTTGGAAAATTTTTGAAGAAAAATAGGAAAATTAATCCAAAAAAACAAAGAAGAAAAAGATATTAAAGAATCCCAGAAATTGCAATCCGTATAAACCAAATCAGAAACTCCAGCCAGAAAACACAAACCCAGAACTCCAGCTAGAAAACACAAACCCAGAAACTCCAGCCAGAAAACACAAACCCAAAACTCCAAATCTGGTTTTTCACCCCTCCCTCACAAACCCAGAAACTCCAGCCAGCTACCACAAACCCATAAACCCATATCTGATTTTTCACCCCTCCCCCACAAACCCACAAACCCCATAGGAAAATTAACAACAACAACAACAAGAAAAAAAAAAAAAAAAAAAAAGAATGAACCAAACCTGTCGCCACTCCCCTCCCCCAGCAACCCCATTGCCAACCCCCCTCCCCCATCTATATATATCTCCTTCAGCAACCCTAAACCTTAACCCAAGCCGAAATCCATCCCCAATCCATTCCAAGCCCTAGCCGAAACCCATCCCTAACCCTTGCCCCCAAGTCCCATGGTTTTGGGTTTAGCCAAAGGAGAAGAAGCAAGGGAGAGATAAAGGCAAAGAGAAGAAGGAAAAAGAAAATGAAAGAGAGGACGGAGACAGAGAAGAGAAAAGAAGAATAAGAAGAGGAAGAAGGAAGAGAGGACGGAGACAGAGAAGAGAAAAGAAGAAGAAGAAGAGGAAGAAGGAAGAGAGAGAGAGAGAGAGAGAGAGAAAGTTTTCAGTTTTTATTTTAAGACTATTATTTCAATTTTCCATTTTTTATTTTATTTTTCAATTTTTATTTATTTTTAACATACAAAATGACTATTTTACCCTCATATTTAACGGCAAATTGGATGAAATGTTGCAAATTTAGACGGCAGGGGGAAAATTGGCGAAAAAAAATAGTTCATATCCTAAATTTTCTAAAAAAAAAGGATAGGGGGCTAATTGAAAGCGAGGTTCAAGTTCAGGGGGTATTTCACTAGTAAACCCTTCAATTTATGGGCTGCAAAGAAGACTAAGGGCGTTATTGAAGAGGTTCTTCGTCCTGGGGAAGTTCACAGCTTAACAAGGATCATCTTTGCAAATGCATTATACTTCAAAGGAGCTTGGGATGATGATCCGTTTGATAACTCAAAAACAAAGGACTATGTCTTCCACCTTCTCAATGGTACATCAAATATAAAGGCACCCTTCATGACTAGCCACAACAGACAGTTTATAAAGGCCTTTGACGGCTTCAAAGTATTGAAACTCCCATACAAACGAGGAAAGGATGAGCAGCGGCGATTTTGCATGTGCTTGTTTCTTCCAGATGAAAAGGATGGGCTACCTGCTCTGGTTGAGAGAGTTTGTTCTGAGCCTGGCTTCTTAGATCGCCATATTCCGCATTACGATGTTCAAGTGGGTGACTTTAGAATCCCAAAGTTTAAGATTACTTCTAGGTTTAAAGTTTGTGACATTCTCAAGCAGTTAGGTTTGGAGCTTCCTTCCTCAGTTGAAGAGATGGTGGAATCACCTCTGGGTGAGGGCCCTTTTGATTCCAAAATGAGCCAGGTAGCCGTTATCGAAGTTAATGAAGAAGGAACGGAAGCTGCCGCTGTTTCAGTTTGGGATAATATGGGTTTCTGTTTAGATGAACCTGAACCACCTGTAGACTTTGTGGCAGATCACCAATTCCTATTTTTTATCAGAGAGGAAATGACTGGTGCTGTTTTGTTCATTGGGCAGCTGCTCAATCCTCTTCAAGACTGATTATTTATTTATTACTAGACTAGTATTAATAAATGTCCTCTTTTTTGTTTATGTTTCATTGGATTAAAATTTTGATCAGTCAATTCAGTTAAGATTTTTATTTAATTATCTCTGTCTTCGATTTGAGGTGGTTTCAAGGGAGTCTTAAATTTAGGTGGAGATTATTAAACCTCAAAATTTAAAATTAAGAAACAAATTGGAATGGGATTTGGTGTTTACTTTGGGTCAAGTTCACATGCAATTTCATCTCTCGAAAGAAGGCAATGTGTATACTTTTACAAGTTTAAAACTTTCAAGACTCAATTTTCTGTACAAATTTAGATGTTGTTGATGAGCCCCATAGCCATATATAGGAGGCAAGTTTAGCAGGCGCATTCATTAACCAACCTTCCTTAGAATGCAAGGTTCATCAACAACAAAAAGCCAATGTGCTGGGCTAACTAGCTTTTTCTTTCTCTATCATCATAATATTCAATGTATTATTAACAGCTTAGCTTGCAAAAACTAAATAAGAGTACGATTACTTCATTTATAATTCCATTTCCAAATTTCTTTTTGGGTAAGTGATTAAGTCTCTAAATAATTTTTTTTTTCTCTAGCGCATTAACTTAAATAATTCCGAAATTAAGGAAATAAATTGATTGACCTTATCAAACAAAAAAGGAAATGGATTTGGAGAAAACCTTGAAAAATTATCAAATCTCCAAAGCCATAGTGGGTAAACTTGTAATTTTACACCCCTCTGTACTATTTCCCCACCCACCATGTAAATTTGAAAAAACACAATATTATCTTTCCACCCACCATTATTACTAAAATACCCTTTCATCATTGAAGAACTGAATGAAACCAGCCCCTCTAGTGCTAGCCCCGCAATCCCATCCCAAGGTCTCCACCATCATTGACTACAAATGTAAATATAAAAACCAAAACTGAAATTGAAAATGACTTTCATAATCACTCTACAGTGAGAGACATGAAAGATGAACATTAAAGTGAGTGAGAGCCAAGCCCCAGTATCTTCACTCAACAATCACGTCTTATCTTGTCTTGTGAATTATTAGCAAAATCAATATGGCATCCTCGAAAACTTTTCTTCTGCTTGGCCTTGAGTTTGCTGGTTTCGTCCCTATCTTCTTTGAGGTCTCAGCTCGTGAGCTAGTTGAAAATACTATTCCACCTATTCCTGAGTTTCTCCCTTTGTTAACAAAAACATATAGAGATGGGATGTTTGGGGAAGAGGATGAGGGCTATTAGGGATGGGTTCATTCGAAGAGAGAGATGGTGGGAGAGAGAAAGAAAGAGATGGATTTATGGGAGAAATCATTTCAATGTCAAACATTAAATATTAAATATTTTTTTCTTTAAGTCCTTAGAAGTCATTTTACAAAGGAGTAAATTTGTCTTAAATTTTTTGAAGATAAGGTGGGTGGGGAAATAAGACAAGGGGGTGGAAATAGTAGCTCAAATAATAAACGAACCCGTGGAGAGAGAGAGAGAGAGAGAGAAACAAACTCATGTTATTCGTTGGAAACACGCCTCAACCAAACTAATAATGTAATATATAAAATGACATGGGTTTCAACTACTTTAATGTGATTGTGTAATACAACCCACAAAAGAAGTAGTAGGAAGTTTCTCTAATAGACACCAACTATCAATACTGTGGGTAATGCGAAAACATTATCATTATTAACTAACAATCCAACATAAAGATAAAGAAATATAATCTTGATTTAAAAATAACTAATAACGAGAAATAAATTAAAAATATAATTGGAAAAAAAAATCAAATAAGATATAAACAAAATATCCAAACTAAGCTCAAAAACATGAAAAGAAAATAAGATATCAAATTAATTGGGGAGGACCGTACCACTAATCATGGAATCATGTGATTTTCCATTAGTATCAGCGAAGACGTCCGAAACATCAAGGTGGGTTATATCCACTCGGTGCAAGCCCATAAGATCAACTTCAAACAAGTGTGTCTCAGCCATTTTTTCATTGCCCTTGATCGGGGCTTGGTAAAGATCTACAAAATGTTTTGACGTGCGGCAAATGAGTGCAATTGGAATTGGAATTGAGGAATTTCAAGCCCTCAATTATTTAGAATCAAATAGCTTTAAATTCTGATTCGATCAAGGAACTTCAAGCCCTAATCTCTTGTATAATACAAACTCATCATAAGATATAATAATTAATTAAAATGATAATTTGAAAAAAAAAACCATGATAAGGTTAGAATTGTATGAAAATATGAAATAGCAATAGAAGTCATGACTACTACTACATATAAAAATTGTAAAACTCGTAAACCATAAATTAATAAATAAATAAAACAGAAACAAAGGAAGACTGTAAGCCATCAAGGTATTAGTTAATGAATAATTTGCTAAAATATGAATACGGGTTTTCAATATGTTCAGATATTTTATTCTTCTCCATAAGGAGGTATATATATGAGGTTACAGAGTGCTTTACAGGGAATAATATTCTATCAGTAATTAGGAAAGTAAATCCTAATTATACACAGGTTTGTCAACTAAATAGAATGGGAAAGTAAATCCCTTAATTAATCAAGGAAATACATCTCCTTGATTAATTAGGAGACTCACGTCAACACTCCTCCTCAAGTTGGTGCATATACGTCACCAATGCCCAACTTGATAAGTGAGTCATAAAACACTCTGCTACAAACAGCTTTGGTTAAGATATCAGCTAATTGATCTTCTGATTTTACAAATGGTAGGCGGATGATTTTCTTCTCAATTTTTTCTTTGATAAAATGTCTATCCACCTCAACATGTTTGGTTCGATCATGTTGAACTGGATTATGGGCAATATCAATAGCTGACTTGTTGTCACAATGCAACTCCATTGGCTTTTCTGGCTTGAAACCCAATTCTGTCAAGAGTCTTCTGATCCATAGCAATTCACAAACTCCATGAGCCATTCCTCGATACTCTGCTTCTGCACTAGACCGAGAAACCACATTTTGTTTTTTACTCCGCCAAGTGACTAGATTACCTCCCACGAAGGTGAAGTAGCCTGAAGTAGAGCGTCTGTCAGTAATGGATCCAGCCCAATCAGCATCTGTATATCCCACAACTTCAAGATCTCTATTTTTTGAGAACATTAATCCTTTTCCCGGGGCTAACTTTAAATACCTTAAGATTCGATCAACTGCATTCCTATGAGACACATTGGGTGAATGCATAAACTGGCTAACCACACTCACAGCATATGCAATATCTGGTCTTGTGTGGGCCAAGTATATTAATCTTCCAACAAGGCGTTGGTACTGTTCCTTATTGGTTGGTTCTTGATCCATACCTTCGCACAATTTGTGATTCATCTCGATTGGTGTGTCAGCAGGCTTACATCCAAGCAATCCTGTTTCAGCAAGTAGATCTAATACATACTTTCTTTGTGACAGAAATATACCATTTGTGGACCTTGCTACTTCGATTCCAAGAAAGTACTTCAGATCACCTAAATCCTTCATCTCAAATTCCTGAGACAAATACTTCTGCAGTTTCAATTGCTCTCCTGTGTCGTTTCCAGTCACAACTATGTCATCTACATAGACAATCAGTGCAGTGATCTTCTTTCCATCACGCTTCAAGAACAAAGTGTGATCCGAATGACTCTGTGTATATCCAAAAAACTTCATGGATTTAGTGAATCTACCAAACCAAGCTCTGGGAGACTGCTTTAATCCATACAATGATTTTTTGAGCTTGCAAACTTGATTCTCCTTGTCACAAGTGAAGTTACATCCTGGTGATAAATCCATATATACTTCTTCTTCTAGATCTCCATGTAAGAATGCATTCTTTACATCAAACTGATGTAATGGCCAATCGAGATTTGCTGCTAGAGACAGGAGGATCCTGATAGTTTTGATCTTGGCTACTGGAGCAAAGGTTTCTTGGTAGTCTATCCCATATCTCTGTGTGTATCCCTTTGCCACCAATCTGGCTTTATATCTTTCAATAGATCCATCTGCCTTGAGTTTCACAGTATAGATCCACCTGCATCCCACTGTCTTCTTTCCATGAGGTAATGGCACAAGTTCCCATGTGCCGTTCTTCTGGAGAGCTCGCATTTCTTCATTCATGGCTTCTTTCCATTTTTGGTCTTCTAGTGCTTCAGTTACACTATTAGGAACAGGTATGTAGGCTAGCTGCTTCACAAAGTGTACCCGTGACTCAGATAATCTGGTGAGGGATACATAATTGTTGATGGGATATTTCCCCTTTGCATGAAGCTCTGCTTCGTAGTGAACCGGGGGTTTTCCACGGTTCCTTCTTTTTGGGATTTGATATGTAGGCTCTGCGCCTTCTGAAATGCAATCAGTTATTTCATTAATGTTATCAGTTTCAGGTAGAGAAGTTACCTGAATGACGTCCTCAGCAGATGATTGGTGTGGTACTGGAGCTGAAGAATTCTCCGGGGCAGGCACAAACTCTTCAATTCTCTCCTCCTGAGTGTGATGGCTGCAACTGGCTGTAGTATTTGTGGACAGGAGCACCATTCTGTTTAATGGTGAACGCCCGTTGGTTGAGATCAAACAAAAAGGTTTCATCCCCCCCATCAAAGTAGGTTTTCTGCACGGCATCCCAGATTTCTTTGGCGGTACTAAAACGGATGAATCGACCCATCAAGTCTGGAGACATGGAGTCGATGAGCCACCCTTTGACCCTAAAGTTCTCCGTACACCATTGGCTGTAAGTGGAGGAGGCCTTGGAGGGTCGTGGAGTGTCGCCGGTGAGGTACCCCAATTTTTCGCGGCTAGCAATACGTAATTCCATGACCTGAGACCATAAGGCATAATTGGTCTCAGTCAAGGTGATGCCGGTAGGAAACGGAGCGTTGTCACTCTGAATAGTGACAATTTGGGAGGATGCGGAAGGGGAGGCGGTGTCTTTGGAAGCAATATCCATGGCAGCGGAAGGGTACGAGATTCGTGTTTAGGGTTTCAGATTCGTGTTTAGGGTTTCAGATTCGTGTTTAGGGATTCGGATATGTGTTTAGGGTTTCGGGATTCAGGATACGAGATTCAGGATACGAGGATACGAGATTCAATACGAGGGATTCGGGTTTCAAGAAATTCGATACGAGGATTTAGAGACAACCTAGGATCGATTGCTCTGATACCATGCTAAAATATGAATACGGGTTTTCAATATGTTCAGATATTTTATTCTTCTCCATAAGGAGGTATATATATGAGGTTACAGAGTGCTTTACAGGGAATAATATTCTATCAGTAATTAGGAAAGTAAATCCTAATTATACACAGGTTTGTCAACTAAATAGAATGGGAAAGTAAATCCCTTAATTAATCAAGGAAATACATCTCCTTGATTAATTAGGAGACTCACGTCAACATAATTATGATATAAACAATAATATAGAATATTTCTTATCAAATGCATCTATAGCAACAAATAAACATGCCGTGTTGGCATAAAAGACATGATGATATATCAAATGCTTGAGTCATTCATGCAGTATTTCCCCAAAATTATTTTAAGAACGAATTTTTGTTGTTTTTAAATTTAATTTTTAGGAATAAATATAATTAATTGTTTCCTAAAAATTAAATTTCAAAACAGCAAAAATCGTTCTTAAAATAATTTTGGTAGGCAACGCAAAATTTGAATGGAATGGGAAAAGTATATAGGTCAAGTGGGTTAAGCCCAAAACGGTGGTAGCCTATCCAATGGGCCTTTTGTTAGGTGTATTTATTTTGCCTTACATTATCTTTCCTGAGGAGCATACTGCTCTTTTGGAATCGAATCTCCATATTAATAATTGTTCTTTTTCTAGCTCTAGCGCATTATTAAACCTCAAAATTTGAAATTAAGAGACAAATTGGAAACGGATTTGGGGAAAACCTTGAAAAATTATCTAATCTCCAAAGCCATACGGGATAAACTTGTAATTTTACAAAATAAATCGTAAAAATAATAAACAAATCCGAGAGAGAGAGAGAGAGAGAGAGAGAGAAATCCTAACCTAACACGGATTTCTAACAAAGCCTATGAATAATAGGCTACTCTCTCGTTGTCCCTCCCACGCCTCTTTCTCTATAGTCTTCTTTTGGTCTGAATCTTTTTCTATAGTCAGTTCTTTTATTTATTAGAGAGATCAAGAAATTATTGTTTGGCAATGACTTTAGATTTAAGAAACTTTGTCATATTATTGTTCCTAGCAGCAGTAATTGTCGGGCTCAGGAACTTGGAGGCAATGTCCGAGGAAAATCCTCAAAATCCAGCAAACGCTAATCTTGCTCAAGCATTCGAGGATTGGATAATCGAGTACAAGCCCGTTTACTCAAGTAATGAAGAGAGAGAGCATTTTTGCTCACCACTTTAACCCAAGGTGTACCGTTACCACCCTTCTCAACATGTGACACGTGTCTATTGACATGACCATGGTTGCATAAATACAAAGTAAATAATTAACTATAATTATACCAAGGGACACGTGTCAAGTGTTGAGAATGGTGATGAGGATACACCTTAGGTTAAAGTGGTGAGCAAAACGTTTCGCCAACTTCAAGAAGACGTTCGAGTTTGTGGAGAATTTCAATAGAGGTCCAAAGCAATCATTTACAGTAGGGCTCAACCAATTTGCTGATCGTAGCGACGATGAAAAGTTTAAGCCCTGTCTCTTGCCATATGTTGGAAAAGAAGAAATTAAGGAAGGAGATGTTTAGGCTAAACCTTAAACCCTCAAGCTATTATTAATAGCTTAGCTTTCAAAAATTAAATAAGAGTACAATTACTTCATTTGTAATTCAATTTCCAAATTTTTTTCCGCTTAAGGGGTTATTACAAGTAACCATATCATTATTCTCTCGTCAACAATTGATTAAGGGGTTGTTGATAGTATTTTCATTAATTGATTAATGTTTTTGTGTTTTGATTAATTGATTAGGGCTTTGTGTTTTGATTAGTTTATTAGGGATTTTTTAAAATTTCATTTGGATCCATCACTCCCCAAGATTGATTTGAATGCAATGGAAGATTATAGGTTAAGCAAATTAATCGAAAACCTTGATTAAGTCTCCAAATTAATTTTTTTTCTTTAGCGCATTACCTTAAATAATTCAGAAATTAAGGAAACAAATTGACTTTATTCAGAAATTAAGGAAACAAATTGACTTTATGAAAAAAGAAAAAAAGAAAAAAAGAGGGAAAACAAATTGAAGTAGGATTTCGTGAAAACCTTGAAAAATTATACTATTCAAAGCCATACAGAGTAAACTTGATTTTTAGGGCCTATCTTATACAGCTAATATAAACTTGCATTGCCCCAACTTTCATGTATTAGAATCGAATCTCCATATTAATAATCTTTCTTTTTCTAGCTCTAGCGTATTATTAACCCTCAAATTTTGAAGATATCTATTTAGAGGGGGCCATAACTTGTAATTTTACAAAACATATCGTATGAAGAATAAAGGGTCATTATAGGCCCTTGCAACTCTAATAGTCTATACAAAAATCATCTACTGTTGTAACCTCAATGGTTATGGATGCACACCATAAGTCCATTGTAATTCCTCCATTACGCCCATCATTATACCTATCATTATAGGGTTGTAACCTATGCACTAAATACCATATTTATCATTGATTATTATGTTTTGTAACCCACTACTTAAGGGTGGTAAATGGTGATGTATTTCCTATGTCTATAAATAGTAGGCACTAAAGATGAATAAGTGACTTGAGTATTGAGCTATTGAGAACTACTCTTACCTTTCATATACTTTCTCTATTTACTTTTACAACACGTTCTCCGACCAAAACCCATACAAATATAGTCATCATTTACCCCTCTGAAACAACTTAAGAAAGTCTTCAAGAAGGATTTTGGCCAAGCTGATGGCTTGCTTTGCTGCCTTGTTCAGAGATGTGATGATTCGGTGTTGCTGGATGAATCAGCTAGCCAACCAAGTGCGCTGGAGAGTATCTCTTGTTCTGATATCACCACTGTGGTTGCAAGGGATAACCTTTCTACCTTTCTTTCATCTTGTTCATTTATCATATTATTATTATTCTAATATATATACTATTCATCATGCTAATCAACTACTATATGTGTAGGAGCTTGAGCTGGCTTGTGGAAAAACCATTGACTAGGGGCCAGCGTGATATCCGCCAAAAGGACTTTTATCTACTTTTATGATTATATATATATATTGATATATAATATCTTAATATTATTAGAAGATTTCAATTTTGTATACATAATATAGTATGTTATATATATAAGTAAAACTATGATTGCTAGAAGCAATCAATGTCCATTTACTATGTATTCATGGTTCAAATTATATGAAAATATGATAGTGGTTACACTTCATGTTTGTTACGATGGAGCTGAAAAAACAAAAAGGAATTAAGACCTGAAGATCTTGATCCTCAATTATAAAGGGCTTGAAGACCCTAAATTTTGTACAATTAAAGGAAAAGGCCCGAAGATCCTAAATTCCTATACATCTAAAAAGGGTATGAAGATCTCCATTCATCTTTGTATAAATATATGTGACCTTGAAGTTCACATCCTGATGAGTTAAACCTGGAGTTTAACATTGAGCAAATGTAATATTTAAAGAAACATAAGTTTTAAATGATTTATTAGTGGAGCGCACTATCATATTTACAGTTTTGAGGGTTACAAGTTCCTCAATTCATTTTCAATTAATTAGGACTAGAAGATCCTAAATTCTCAATCCTTGTAGTATAATTGCATGTGGACATGAAGTTCCTCATTTCTCAAAAGCATAGAAGACCAGAAGTTCTTCAATCTCTCTTATTGAAACTAGAAGTTTCAACTATTTATTTTGTTACATCAACTTAATTATTGTATTTTATTATTGTCCTTTCAAAATTTTATATACGGTCCTGATGTCTTAAAAAAGGACATTAAGTTCAAACATCTTAATTATAATATTTAATTATGTGTAATCCAAGACCAGAAGTTTTTGGGACATATGTATTAAAGTATATCAATTAGAACTTTAAGGATGAATTTGCATGTTTATTATATATATATATTTTTTATTTTATTTTATTTTATTTTATTTTTTTTGTATCTACTTACAAGATTTCAACTGTATTTTGTTATTTGTCAGAAATCTAAGATTTTCATTAAGGAGGAAAGTGAGAGACTCAAGAATTTTTATTCTTATACAACTAATGGAGGACTAGAAGTTCCTCAGTTCTTATTCAATCATATAAGGGTCAAAGGATCCTTAGATTTCAATCCTTATAATATAAATATTAATGGAGGACTAGAAGTTCCTCAATTCTTTTTCAATCATGGAAGGGCCAGAAGATCCTTAGATTTCAATCATTATAATATAAATATTTATGGACTTGAAGTTCCCCAATTCTTAAAAGACAAATGAAGACTTGAAGCTCTTTGATTCATTTTTCATTGAAACCAGAAGTTTCAACAATTTATTTTATTTTATTTTTTTGTATTTTACTTTTACTTGGTTCTTTTCTTTGGTTTCATTTTTATTTTATGCAAGGACCTGAAGTCCCTAAATTATTCTTATATAATTAAATAAAGACACGAAGTCTCTTAGTTCTCAATCCATATAATATCTATACAAGGAATTAGAGTTCTGCAAATCTCAGAAAGCAAATCAAGACTTGGAGTTCTTTGATTTTTTTTATTTTAATTTTTCAACTGGAGCCAGAAGTTCCAACAATTTATTTTATTCCAGTATTTTAATATCTAGTTATTTATTTTTATTTCAATCATTTATATTTAAGGAATTGAAGTTCCTAATATGACCTGAAGTTCAATAATCTTAGAACCCGAATTTCTAATTATGTCTAATCTAAACTAAAAGTTTCGGCCGCATGTGCATTAAATTTTTTTTTTTAAAAAGGAAAATTCTAGAACCTGATCTTCTAATTGTGTCAACCTCCAAATTGATATTTCAACAAGTGCATATGTATTATGATTTTGGGTTGAAAAATATACATCATGTTAAGAACTTGAAGTTTCGAAATTATTTGGATTTCATGTTTTTCAATTTTTTTTTATCGTTTTATTTTATTACCATGAAAAATATCATATTAATACAAATTTGAACTTGAAGTTCAAAACCAAATATTCTTTTAAATTTGATATATGTACTCGAACCTGAAGTTCCAGATCTATGTTAATATATATCCAAAGTTCATCATTTTTATTGAGATTAATATTAATATGAACCCGTAGTTCATACCTTGTCAAGAATCTGCAGTTCTGGCATAACATATATAATATTTTAATTCAACTTGAAGTTCAGAATTAAACGTTTGTTTTTAATTATATCTTTATTATGTTTTCCACAATGAAATCAAAATATTGTAACCAAATTCTAATTGAACTTTCAAGTTCCTTGGTTCTTAATTTTAATTATTCTTATACTCAATTTGAACCTGTAGTTAAAAGCACAAAATGAGAAGATAAGACCATTACAGAAGAATGGCACGCAAGAAATCATTCCATAAGAACGACATGTTTTATGTACAAAAGAGTGTTCCAGAAGAATGACTTGCATTATGTACAAAATATTGTTCCAGAAGAATGACTTGGATTATTTACAAAAGACAATTCCAGAGAAAAGGCTTGAATCATCCTGATATGTATTCATTTCCAAATTATTAAATACAATGCAAATTCTAAAAGATTACAAGTTGAATACATTGATAATACACTGCATAGATTAAAGTCCCAGAAGGACAACCCATTAACATGTCAATATTAATATGATGCATGCCGAATGCATTAAGGTTCTTGAAGGACAATACTTATGACATTCTTGGTATCATTTTGTTGAGACTATTTTCACATCATTAGGGGGAGAATTGGTTGTTCTTGAAAGAACAAAATAACAACGTGGATGATTATGAAATACAATTATTATTGTCTTATCAACAAATTGGTATAGTAGATAGATGCAACCTAAAACATTGTAAGTCAAATACCAGAAGCATATCTACTAATGAGTAATCTGTTACATGCCTGAAGCATGACAAATTTATAGATTGCAAAACTTAACTCCCATAAAAGTTGTTAGATGCCTGAAGCATGACAGATCTATAGGTTCAAAAGACTTAACTCTACATAAGTGGAGGTTAATTGCAAAAATGCAAGCCCTAATCAAAATAACACCCTAAAGAAGGTTGTGATCCACATTCGATAAATAGTTCATCTTATAAGAGATGATTGTCCATATGCGACAATTAAAGCTCCTGAAGAGATATTGGTATACCATAAAGAAATGAAAGTAATGAGATGCTTATAAAATATGCATGCGCATGAACATAAGAATGGTGGGATCAGGAATTGATGATCTATTGGTTTATTGTACGTACTAAAATTATCAAGGGCTATACATAATGATATTGCACCACCTGTTGTAGTTGTGGAAAAATGAAAACAAAGATTGGCAAATTGGAAGAGGCAATCGAGTAAAGTTGAAAATTTTCGGAAAAAGTGGAATGATTGAACCTATAGTTCAAACACCAAAATATATGAAGATGTACATGTTACAAATGGGTGTTTGTTTGTAAAGTGAAATAAAATATTTGATATGGCACAATATTTCCTTGTAAAGACATGAGATTATGATGGTAAACATATGCACATATGTTATGCATAATTCATGAAAATCCCTAAAGGATTTAAAATGCACGAAGCAAAGTATTTAAAATATGATGGCTTGTAATAATCCTTGTGTGGATTAAAGTATTTTAGAAGAATACAGTATAATTGTCCTATTAAATATCTCTTATAAAAGGGATATATAAATAATCCAAAATCAGGAAATGGGTTTTACCATCATTACAGTATATATGAAGAATTTTGCTGGAACTCTTGAAGAGTTTAGAAAAACCTCAACAGGGATTAGATGAATGATGACACATATAGATCCTCTAATGATGTTGCAACAACAAGTTTTATACAAGCATTACCAAAGATCACTTCGTGAAGGATGGATGTGTGATCAATATCATTTATGTTGGATCATCAAAGAAGTATAAAGATATCAAGGGGAGTAATTCTTCAGGGGGAGCATCCAATAATATTGCAAGATTGATTCACGGAAGCAGTGCCAACTACAACAATCAAAAATATGGTCAACAATATGGCTTAAAGATATTTTGTTAGCATCAAGGGGAGCGTGCCATCAATAAGATATTTTCCTAGCAAGGTTTTAACGAGGTAGTGTCGCACGCGTGTCAGTGTTATATGCATAGAATTTTATGTTACACATGGTTATGCACTCTTTTTCCCTTCGACCAGTTTTTGTCCCACTGGGTTTTACTGGCAAGGTTTTTAACGAGACATACTCCATACATGGCGAACATCCAAGGGGGAGTGTTGTAACCTCAATGGTTATGGTGTAATTCCTCCATTACACCCATCATTATACCTATCATTATAGGGTTGTAACCTATGCACTAAATACCATATTTATCATTGGTTATTATGTTTTGTAACCCACTACTTAAGGGTGGTAAATGGTGATGTATTTCCTATGTCTATAAATAGTAGGCACTAAAGATGAATAAGTGACTTGAGTATTGAGCTATTGAGAACTACTCTTACCTTTCATATACTTTCTCTATTTACTTTTACAACATCTACATATTTTCTTCCAACCAAAACCCAATTTTGAAAATGGATTCCATGAAGGATAAAAGTTGCCCATTTCTTATTACTTATTTACAAAACCTTGCCATTTTTGTTATCCAACCATTTTTCCTAAACAATCCCTAATATCTAGCCTTTCCATTATTATGGTGTTGCTTGGACTCAACAAATCAAAACATTCTCATAATACATATAATATATGTTCGTTCATAAATAATATGTATATATAGCTATACATATAATAATTTACCTATACATATTTCGTAGTAGGTATATTATTCAAATGGTAGGTATATTGGATGACATATAATACCTAAATCCTAATCGTAAGTACATTAAAATTTATGTAGGTATGTTGAATGTCGTATAATGTAGGTATATTGGAAAAGATAATTATGTACACTTTTTATAAATTAAAAACATGTACACTTTTCATACTAGGTAAATTATATTTTTCATAAAACAAGTAATAGGTACATTATTTTTTCAACATAATTAGTGTGACAGTATTATTCATAAAAAATTATAAAGTAGATTATTAGTGATGTATAATTCATAAAAAGAAAAACCTTGGCATATGGTCTCTGTTAATGTTGTTGCTAGCAAAGGCAATGTCTGAAGAAGCAACATCTCCATCCCCATCCCCTACTGCAACATCAATATTTTCCGAGGGATACCCTGCCGATATTGCTCAAGCATTTGAGCAATGGATGAAAGAGTACAAGCGGGTCTACTCGGGCGATGAAGAGAAAGAGAGGCGTTTCGCCAACTTCAAGAAGTCATTCAACTTTGTTAAGAACTTCATGAAGGGGCCAAAGCAATCGTTTACGATTGGGTTGAACCTATTTTTTGATATGGATGAGGAGGAAAAGAGAGCTTTCCACTGCACAGTACCCATCCTGCATAATCCACATCCTTTTCCTTCTAACAAGAGGATTAAAAAGAGAGTTACCTCCCTTGATGACTTTAGCAGAATATGTGGCGGGGGCATTGACTGGTCAAAATTTTTTGCCAGTATCAAACGCCTAAGGAGTCAAGGACTTACTTTTGGTATTGTACTGCAACCATTACATATGGATTCATTTTTCATTTTTCTTACTTTGTGCTAATTATTTTATACATATATTGTGTGTCTAACTCTAATTGTGATATTATATTATATATACAGGTTTTTGTTGGGCATTTGCAACCATTGTAGCCGTGGAAGCTCTTCATGCTTTAACTTTTCAATTATAAAATCCTCCAATGCTATCCGTGCAACAGCTCATCGACTGCAATGTTGCCAACCACGGGTGTGGAGGTGGAAATGTATTGGATGCATTCACTTACATTATCTCAAATGAAGGTCTAAACACCGAACAAAATTACCCATACCATGGTATCCAAAGAACCTGTGACACTGTGAAGGAAAAAGGAGATGGTCTAGAGATCGATGCCTATACAATTGTGAACCCGAGGAATAAGGACCAGCTCGCCTATGCTCTCTGCGAACAGCCAGTAGTGGTCGGGATCAATGCACACGGCTCCAACTTTTCACAGTACAGAGGCGGGATATATCGCTCGGAATGTGGCACAGACATTAGCCATTCGATTTCACTTGTTGGGATGCGGATTGACAAAGCTACCAATGACCAGTACTGGATACTCAAGAACTCGTGGGGTGAAAAGTGGGGTGAAGGAGGGTTCATGAAATTGTTGAAAAATGACGGCACTCCCAGTGGTCACTGTGGCACTCCACAAACATCTATATAAATACAATTGCGAAAAAATATTTACGAAACTTTGTAAGTCGCGCGTAGCGCACATGATTAAAAAAAAGGAGGCTAGTCTAATGAACTTTAGGAGTTAGGGGGATTCTTATTCAAGTAATTACCCACACGTTAATATTATCCAAAGCAAATCCAACATTAATAGGAAAATCTCAAATAATTTAAGTAAAATAATAATTTCATTCTACACAACATCGTAGTTTTAGATTATGGACATAAATATTTACATAATATGCACATAGGAGGAAGACATGCAACGATCAAGCCCACTTGCGCCACCCGTTCCTCTCTAAATGATCTTTCACTTTTTCATTGTCAATCTATACATAAATAACATGAGATGAGACAAGTTTAATCATATACTTATAAATTTGTAATTGACAAATTTTAGCATAATTTGGGAACACGTATACTCACCTTCAATTTTGATAGTTTATCCTTTGCAACATGCCTACTTCAATTATTGGAAGAAAACTATACCAAAAATACTGTTATTTTCAAAAGACAAGAGACAAAAGGAAAATACTTTCGTTTCTATATAAGAAGCCTTGTTTAACAATAAAACAATTAATAAGAAATTGATTGAGGATTAAAGGAACAGTTTCATGATTTTACATTTATAAGGGGAATTTTATGTTGCCTTGACACTTTTGTTAAGCCGACTACTCTATTATAGGCTACTTTTAGCTTTTATAGCGGCCCTTCCATTTTTTGTGTATCTTAATTTTGTGCTCTAATTTCTCCACATAGCAACAGGTACGATGTTTGTAAAACTGGTACAAAAATGAATATAAAAATAAATAAAAGTGTAAACTCATTCACTTGAGATGCTAAAGTGATATAAAGTATCTAGCGTAAAAAGTCTTTATATCTTTGATTAAGTTTTCTACTATACCAAAAGAAAAATGTTGTTACAAAATTAGAGTATCATCATGTGAAGTCCTGTATTTTAAAATTATATATATTTATATATATTAGGAAAACAAATGTTTTGCTATCTATATAGGTTTATAAGTTAAAATTTCATTTTATTGATTATATATTTATATTGGTTGTAATTGTATATATGGATATCTTGCCACATACAAAGCCTTGTCACTCAAGGTGACATTTACATCAAAACTTACCCACATACACCACCCTAGTTTCTTCATAAGTGTCTACCTAGATGACTAAGCCTTTGTTCAAAGTATGAGCTGTTGGCATTCGGGGAAAGTTGGATAATATTGGAGTCAAGCATATCACCAAACTTACATTCCACCAATCAAGAGCCATTAGTTTCCGACTTCATTCTAGTATAAATAGGGAGCTTGCATGTACAAGTTATTTACTTCTACATCTAGAGATAATATGCATGCAACATGATAAGTTGTTAGAGTTAGAGGACTAAAGAGAGATGCAAGGAAATTTGATATTGGAGGAGATAGGTAGATGTGTTATCTTGCCAATTTATTTAAAGGGTTCTCATTAGCGAGGTGAGTGGTTTATGTAATGTGTTCTAAAAGTTCTTATTTTGTGATAAAATATGAAAACCATGAATTATTGTGGATTTATTCTATTTTCAAATATCGCTCCATTTCAAGTCAAGCATGTCTAATTTGGTGCAATCTTTCATACTATGTATATATATTGATTGGAATATGAAGTATGTATTATTCATGGAACATGAGAACTTCAATGTTGGAGTATCCAAGGGATAGATGTACCACACGGGGACATAGGGCAATGAGGCCAATAGGGGTCACGTGGTTGGTTCCATGCTATGAAGGATAACCGAGATATGAAAGGATGATGTGATATGATCTGGATTGGTGTAACTTTTCATGATATTTTTTAGAGTGTGTAAAAAGGCATTGCTTGACTAGCATATTATATAATCTACTCACTGAGCGGTAGTTGCTCATCCCTCACCATGTTTAATTTTTCAGATGAATTAGTGGGCAAGACAAGGACTAAATCAATTGAAACTGAATTGGATGCGAGTGATAGAGCTTTATTCATTTCTTGTAAAGTTGTAAGATTTTGGATCAAATATTATAAGAAAAGTTTATTTTATGTTTCGGCTTCTTTTTATTTTTTCACGCATCGGGCGTGGGATTTCCACCGATCCCCGGGTCCGGGGCGTGACACATCATCAAGGTTATGATTTTTGTTTTCCTAATTTGAAATAAAAACAATACCTAATCCGACAAACTGTTTTGTAGGTCCAAATGATATGACGAACATTTGTATGTTTGAGCTACTAAAGTGCACAATTTTTACGCCACCTATATTTGTCACTTGTCATCATTAACTTATAGGTAGGTAAAGTAAATATTTCTCCAATAAAACAATACTTATTGCTATGTTTTCTATTTTTTCAATTCTTTCAGAATTAGAAGACTAAGATCACTGTTGTTCATTGTAATTGAATAACTCCAACCCGAAGAGACAACCGAAACATGCCTATTACACTCTGCATCCTGGTTTGAGGTTTTGTCAAATACACTATTTTCATGTACAACCATAAGCAATTGGAACGTTAGATACTCTTAAATAAGGATTTAAATAAATTACAAAAACATAACCTTTAATGTTGTACTTGCTGAAAAGTAAAAAAAGTTTACCTTGTTATCATCATTTGTTGTATTAACGTGCTGACCCAAAACACTTTTTAAGTAGTTTGCTATAATAGCTTTATAGCCATTTTAACTGTAATTACTTTAGAGACTCTCATAATGATTTTTTTACCATGTTGCTTATATAACCTAAGAACCAAACAACAAACTCATGAAAGAAATAACATAATAACAAATAGATAACACTTGTATAACTTCCTCTAAAAGACTCGGAATCATGAACCGTAAAATGCTGCAAAAACTGAGACTTCCGCATGTTTCCAATGATGTATGGCTCATTATTTGGTTCTTCCTAAGCAATCTACAGACACAATTGTTAAGCTAACTTGACTTCAGTTGAAGGCTGGTTGTTTTCACAATGTACATTGCTATGAAGAAAATACACTTGTGTTTGTTGTCTGTTATTATTGGGCAGAATAAATTCTTGATTGACTTGGCTTGTAAAGCCCCTTATAGTTTGTAAGTGATGTCCACAGTGACTTTAGAAACTTGCATTTTTCATTGTAGGATGATACTGATGAGGATGATAAGAAAGGGGAAGGCTCTACAGAGGAAGGGGCAGACTCTACAGTGGAAGGCTCAACAAGAGATGAGGCATTGACAAATTCTACCAAGGGCATTTGCACTCCATTTTTTGGAAGGATACCGAGTTCGTTCAAGCACACTATTATTGTGCGTGAGAAGTTAGCCTCGGGAAAGGTGGTTATCAAGGTAAGCCCTGATGACCACAAACAAGTCCAAACCTTTCTTGATGAAGGGGATTCGGCGGACTCTATCTCTTGGAAGGCAAAAATGACGGAATTTTTGAAAGGAGCCACGGCTGTGGGCGTGGTCTTAGCGAATGGGGAGCTACTTATCAACAACAGAGCTTTCATCAAATCGCTGGTGGACCATGGTTGTTTCAAAACCATGGAGACAGCCATGAACAAACTGAAGTTTGAAGATTGCTGCAACTTCAAACATGTACATGGTCAATAGTGAGCTTTGTTATCTGCATTAATCACTAGGTAATTTTTTAAAGAATTTTATCTACCAACTTTATCAAGTGAATTATAAAAAGGGTTGATGATTTTGATTTTATGTATAGTGGCTATTGTTGGCTGGCTTTTCCTAACGATAATGAACTTGCTTTCCATTCTGAAAATTAATGTGTAATTCTTGAGGATATGATGCACCATGTAGCTTGCTACATTTGCTCACTTGTATTTTCGAATTAGTGTGGTCGTGATCTTCACATTTTATGTTCTCATAGTCTTTGGAATGAAGATGTAGTTTTGCCTCCATTCAGATTTATGTACTTCACCAAATCTGCATCGAACGATGATTCAGCTTCGTACGAGGACTCGGAGGACTCGGTTTCAATGGGTTTGGCCAATAGTGAGCTTTGTTATCTGCATCAATCACTAGGTAATTTTTTAAAGAATTTTTTTTCCCAACTTTATCAAGTAGATTATATGTACAGTTGCTATTGTGGGATGACTTTTCCTAACGATGACGAACTTGCTTTCCATTCTAAAAATGAATGTGTAATTCTTGACGATGTGATGCGTCATATGGCTTGCTGCATTTGCTCACTTGTATTTCCGAATTGGTGTGGTCGTGATCTTCACATTTCCTATTCTCATAGTCTTTAGAATGAATAGGTAGTTTTGCCTCTATTGGGATTTATGTACTTCACCAAATCTGCATCGAACGATGATCCAACTTCGTACGAGGACGCGGTTTCAATAGTTCGGTCAATAGTGAGCTTTGTTATCTGCATCAATCACTAGGTAATTTTTTAAAGAATTTTTCCCAACTTTATCAAATGGATTATATGTACTGTTGCTATTGTGGGATGGATTTCCTAACGATGACGAACTTTATTTCCATTCTGAAAATGAATGTGTAATTCTTGAGGATATGATGCGTCATGTGGCTTGCTACATTTGCTCACTTGTATTTCCGAATTGGTGTGGTCGCAATCTTCACATTTAATGTTCTCATAATCGATGGAATGAAGAGGTAGTTTTGCCTCCATTGGAATTAATATACTTCACTGAATCTGCATCGAATGATGATTGAGCTTTGTACGAGAACTCGGAGGACTCAATTTCAATGGTTCGGTCAATAGTGAGCTTTGTTATCTGCATCAATCACTAAGTAATTTTTTCAAGAATTGTTGTCCCAACTTTATCAAGTGGATTATATGTACAATTACTAATGTGGGATAGTTTTTCCTAACGAAGACGAACTTGTTTTCCATTCAAAACATGAATGTGTCATTCTTAATGATATGATGCGTCCAGTGGCTTGCTATATTTGCTCACTTGTATTTTCGAATTGGTGCGGTCGTGATCTTCACATTTCATGTTCTCATAGTCTTAGGAATGAAGAGTTACTTTTGCCTTCATTGGGATTTATGAACTTTATCGAATCTACATGGAACGATGATTCAACTTCATACGAGGACTCGTAAGACTCTGTTTCAATGGTTCGGTCAATAGTGAGCTTTGTTAACTGCATCAATCACTAGGTAATTTTTTAAAGAATTTTTTTTCCCAACTTTATCAAGTGGATTACAAAAAGAGTTGATAATTTAGATTTTATATATAGTGGCTATTGTTGGCTAGCTTTTCCTAACGATGATAAACTTGCTTTCCATTCTGAAAATGAATGTGTGAATTAAGGATATGATGCGTCTTGTGGCTTACTATATTTGCTCACTTGTATTTCCGAATTGGTGTGGTCATGATCTTCACCGAATCTGCAACAAACGATGATTCAGCTTCATACGAGGACTCGGAGAACTCGGTTTCAATGGGTTAGGTTAATAGTGAGTTTTGTTATCTGCATCAATCATTTGGTAATTTTTTGAAGAATTTTTTTTCTCAACTTTATCAAGTGGATTATATGTACAATGCCTATTGTTGGCTGGCTTTTCCTAACGATGACGAACAATGGATACAGCACAATACATGTCCGTTGAGGAGACACATTTGACACAGGGGAGACTTGGGAAGGATGCAGTTAGGACACAAGTGGCGAGAGGGAAAGAGCGCTTGAGGTTTTCAATGGTGTCGTTGACGGAGACTGAAACAGTGCTTGATTCTTTGACTAGTGTACGGTGTAAGCTTGTATAGGACATCACAGTCATTGAATCAATCTTGAACTCATGTTTGCAGACATAGAGATTAATACAAACTTGTCCAGTAAACTCATACATATGTGAATAAAGAATCCTTATGAGTTTCGGAATCCTAATCCTATTAATATTGACATTAAGTATATAGATGCTAGGTGTACTAGTTATATTCTAATTGGGTTTCTAATAGGAGAATCCAATCAGATTTTCACCAGCTAACAGTATTAATACAGAGTTCCCTGTCTTCGCAAGAACACACTTCAAAATAGTACTCGAGCCCCATGGAGAGTTGGTGATCTAGAGCTTGCAGAAGGTAGAAGATCTTTGTGTACCAGAGTTAGTTTTTTTTCCGCAGGTTAGTGCTTAATGAGTTAAAGCTTCAGTCATTATTTCAATCTACATACGGACCTGGATTTGTCTCTCGTTTTCTGCCATCTTCTTCCTTCTCAACTTCTCTCTCACTGCAATTTCCAATCCAAACAAAGGGGAGGGATTGGTTTGGCGGGGGATTTGCAATCACCATTTTATATTTTAGGGAGATTCACTTTTACACCCAATATAGGAACCCAAATTATTTAATATATTCAAAAAAAAAAAAAACCAAAACACTTTGTCTACAATTTCCAATATGAAATGAACTTTAGAACACATCCAAAGCCCATTTACAATATAACAAAAAGGCTTTTAACTTAGGCAAGGAAACTATCGTAAAAAGCAGTCTCGTTCTTTGGACATCAAGAGATTTGGGTTCCAAGCAACACATAGGCAAAGGTTGATGAAGTAGTGGGCGGATTTTGGACATGAAGAGCTTGCTCGGGACTCCGCCTCCATGTCCTTGGTCCGTGTCCATGCTTGGGAATGCACTCCTTGGTCCGTGGCCACGTTTGGGAATGCACAGTCCTTATCGTTCAACCTTATTCACAGTGCTGCTTCCTTTTTCGCCGGGTGCAACACATGTTTGGAGGTTGATGGAGTAGTGACCAGTTTTTTGGACATCAAGAGCCTGCTTGGGACTCCACCTTCACCTCCTGGGTTCATGGCCATGCTTGGGAATGCACTACCACCATCGTTCGACATTATTCACAGTGCTGCTTCTTCTTCTCCCACCAGGTGCAACACATGGTTAGATGTTGATGAAGCAGTGAGCAGTTGTTTGGACATCAAGAGCCTACTTGGGACTCCCCCTCTACCTCCTGGGTCCATGGCCATGCTAGGGAATCCACTGCCCCCACATCCTGGGTTTGACCTTATTCATGGTGTTGACCAAGAGGGTTGGCCAAATATTGATGATTGGTAGGATCAAGATGTGTTTTTGGTTCTAGGTAACAAAAGTACATGAACTGGATTTTTTTTTTTTTTCTTCTAGGTTATGGGTTATATTGGATTTTAGAATATGATACTAGGTAAAAGTAGTCCTAAGTTAATTGGATGTAGTTGCTTGCTTTTGCTTCTTTGTAAATCAACTACCACTTGGACAAAATTGGAAAATGACAGTTTTAAATTTTTTCTGGGTTATGGGTTATACTGGCTTTTAGAATATGATAGTAGGCATGGGTTGGGTGTAGTTGCTGACTTTTGCTTATTTGTAAATCGAGTACCACTTGGACAAAATTGGAAAATGACTTTTTTTGTTGTTGGTATAATTACTGTTTCTTTCAATTTGATATTCTTTGTATAATTACTGTATCTTGTCTGCCTCGACAAGAACACCCACCAGCTATTTGAGAAATTGCACGAGTGAAGCCAATTCTTGCCCATCATGTGGCCGGCCAAAAATCTTGGTTTCGATAATCCCAGAAACATTCAATTGCAACAGGGAACAAGCACCTACCAATGAAATAGGCAACCTTGGCTCATTTCCACATGGACAGAGGAACCACAAACTATTTGAAAAAATAGTTTCATGGTCTCCCGTCCTATCAAAATTAAAGTTATTGCAGTTCCTACCAATAGATAGACAGTTAGGAAGAAAGCAAGTCAAACACCCAATCTTTCCCTTGCAAAATAAGTATAAATATATATACTGTTAAATTACTTATTCACATACCTTACTATCTAATCCAATCTAAAAATCTAAGCTAAAAATTATCAACATGAAGGCATCATCACTAAGTTGTTGTAAATTTGTTTAGTGCACATATTAATTTCTAAACTTAATCTTATGGCAATTGTATCTGTGTGACGATGACACTTACTGTAGATTATGAAATATTTGAGAAAATAAATAACCAGGTGTAAGGTTCTGAGAAGATGATCCAATATAAATCGTTAAATGTTGTTTTTTTCTAACTTTTAATCTAACTTTTAAAGGACTTGTGATTTATGTTATAGTTTTAAAATTGATATATTCGCATCCACTCAATAAATTTCACATCTGACAATAATTCCATTTGATAAACCACCATTGTCCATCTTGTTGACAAAAAAAAAAAAACTAACATTATATATCTCCTTTGCCAAGTTTGCAATGAACCTTAATTCCAAACCTAATTCTACCAAAAACACTACCACCAAAAATAGGCTAAAGGCCCAAAACAAATGAGAGGCGACCATAGGAAGCATGAATTAAACCGAGCGGAGATGAGCAAACCTAGGTCAAATTGGAGAGAGAAATAGAGAGAAAAAGAAAGGGTATGTGCACTGGTATTCGTGGGGTTGGGATGAGAGAGAGAGAGAGAGAGAGAGAGAGAGAGAGAGTTTAAATACATGTGGTGAGTGTAAATACACATGGAACTATATTATTGGGTCTGTGGGCTCCATATATATGCCACATCAGCAAATCATTTTTTACGGAAACTCACGGCGCATACTACTTGTGAGCACACATATTAACCTTGAGGATCACGAATGACACAAAAACCAAAAAGACGAAATCCGTAATTTCATAAACCTCAAAGACATTTTGTGATTAAAAAACAAAAAAGACCGAAATATTACAACAGAATCCTCGATTTAATCCTTAAACTTTCACATAAATTAATGTGATCTTTAATTTTTTAATCCACACATTAATTTGATCCATCTCATTCCTCATAATATTCACTAAAGTTGGTCACATCATCCGAGCCTTTCATTATCTATTAAAAATATAGATTATTTAATCCAAATGAAATAATTGCTCAAGTGGGCAAGCTCTGTTTTATACAAATATATATAACATATTATGATTTGAGTTAAATTCGAGTGGAATTCGGGCTGGTGAGGCCTCAACCCAACTCAACCCAAATAATAAAGCAAGTTAAGGTCGGGTTGGATTCGAGGGAACTTTTACCGAATTTTAACCAAGCCCAATCAGGTTTTGTTCGAGCGGGTTGGATTGCCCAACCGAGTTGCACCCCTACTGCTCCCTCAATCTCCCACAACCCGCACGTGACTAATGATAGACTAATCACGTGACCCCCTTCTTCTGCTGCCATCACACACAAAGACACACACACTCTCTCTCTCTCTGGCTGTCTCTTTTCACAGATTCAGTTCAGTACTCACTCGGTCACTAGTCACCTTTTCCTCAGCTGTTGCAGCAGCACTCCCCCAAGTCCCGTGTCGTTTCTTGTCCCTCCATTTTCAAAGCTTTTCAGAGCTTTCACATTTTCCTTCTATGAACACAAATTACTGTTAATCCACCCACAGCACTCAAAATGGGCTGCTTACACTCCAAAACCACCCACCTCCACCTCTCCCCTGACGACCCATCTTCTCTACCCGATACTCACAAACCCGACCCTGGTCTCTCTCTCTCTCTCTCTCTCTCTCTCTCTCTTGGTTCTGCATTTCTATTTTCTATGGCATTGATTTTTGATGGGTTTTCTTTGTTTTTGTTTTTTGTTTTTGGGTTTTGCTTTGAAGCTAATGGAGATCAAGCTGAGCTAGAAGCCCAAGCCCCTGTGTTCAAAGAGTACAGTCTAGACGAGCTACGAAAGGCCACCAATGGGTTCAGCTCCGAATGCATTGTTTCCGAGAGTGGTGAAAAAGCTCCCAATGTCGTTTACAGAGGAAAACTTGATAACAATCGTCTTGTCGCTGTTAAACGCTTCTCCAAGCAGTCTTGGCCCGACGCCCAACAGTTTGTGGTGAGTTCTGATTCCTGAGAAAATGATGGAAAAGGAAAATAGCTATTGGGAAATAAAAAATAATAAAAAATGCATATTCTGTGTATGTCTTGTTTCGTTGCTAAAGAAGATGATAGAAATGCAAGAAATCCTTTGGGTTTGGAGCATTGACAAACATAATAGATTTTTTTTTCAGCTTCATAGAAGTGAGCATTCTTATAATTTATAATTTTTTTATTAAAAAAAAAAAATTACTTTCTAACAGTGTATTTATAATGCTTGTTTTTCTTCTTGGATTTTCATTTGGGGCTGCTGATTTATCTGGTGATGCTGAGAAAACTGGAAGACAAAAAGGAAATGTAAAATGTTGGGTCTTGGATTTTTCAACAATTTAGCAGGACAGTTAATTTTTATATTTGTTTAATAATTTTTCCTTCAATGGAGGAGCGTTTGGCATTATTGAGGAATTGAGTTTGATGTTAAAGAATATGATTGAGCAGGTTGAGGCTGTGGGAGTGGGGAAGTTGAGGCACAAGAGATTAGTGAATCTGGTTGGTTGCTGTGCTGAGGGAGATGAACGGCTCTTGGTGGCTGAGTATATGCCCAATGATACTCTTTCCAAGCATCTCTTTCATTGTACTGCCAGTCAATCCCTTCTTGTTTCTTTTATATTTCTTTTGGTGCATACTATTGACTTTGTAATTAACCATCCTTTTCCTGTTTGCTTTTTCCAACGCGTTTTGTGCGCTAGGATTAACTTTTGCTTTTCTCCAACACTTTTTGTGTACCTTTAAGATAAACTCCTCTCCTACGTCCCTTTTTCTGATGAAATGTGTACAATTAAAAGGTTAGGTGGACTACCATCACTTTAAGTCCAAAAGAACAAAGCTTATTAGGACATATACCGTTTCCTGAGTCTAATCTGTTAGGAAAACCCCTTAATTTTAGTTGACTACTGTTTGCTTAGTGCAATTTAAATTGTTGATGCTTCCTGTGTATATTTATCACTTAATACTTGTCACTTTTTCGTGATATACATGCTCCAAAAACTACGTTGCACAGGCAGGGTTATTTTTTCTTTGCTTAACGACTACTTATGGTTTCTTATAGGGGACAAGAAGCCATTGCCATGGGAAATGCGTGTTAGAGTTGCATACTATATTGCACAGGCACTCGATCATTGTAATATCGAGAACCGGAAGATCTATCACGATTTAAATGCATACAGAGTTCTTTTTGATGAGGTATGCATATAATTGTGTGACGAAGAGTTCAGTTTTTGTTCGGGGGTTTACAACTGTCATTCCTATGCCTTCAGATTATTCCAATTGGATGCAGTAGACTTTTGGGTTTGCATGTTGAAGTTCATCTTGGTTGTTGTCGTATGCATTTGTTGCTACTTGCCGATCTGTCAAATCGTTCAATTTTTGCCATGATTTTCTGCTTTGGTGGCTATTTAGTTTATCACTCATCTTGGTAAACTTAATTGCACTGTTTGCTAACTTTGCCAAATATAGCTTTATCCATAAATGGTTGAGGTGTCCACATTCCCAGAACTCAAACCAATACACTAGATTTACCAATTTATCCACATTTTGTTGTGCAATTCATTTATGCCATATTGGAAATCATATTAAAGCATTGTGTTGAATTGTATACCATATAAGGTGGGGTGTTCCTGTATAGTCTTTCTAAACTGCATAAAGAAGTTTGAGAATGGTCCAAAAGTTAGCTTACTTCATTTCTGTTTATGTAATAAATTACTGGGACTTGCCAAGCAAGAAAGAGGAAAAATAACCAGGCATTTTCCAACTATTTGAAATGTACTGCATTAGTTTCTTATTCCATTCCTTGTTGGCTCAATTTGCCCATTTCTATTAAGGTGTGCCAATGTTTCGCTAACATTGATCCAATGTAAAATTTCTTTTTGTTTTCATAGTATGGAAATTCTCTATTCTTGCTCTTTGTTATTGCTATCTTAAACATCTTATTATTGCATTCAGTAATAGACTGTCTCTGAAATGACCGACTGCTAGTCCTTTTCCTTTGTATATAAATACATTTGAGTATCACTTTAGTGGACATGTTTTAGGTTTGGACATATTCTATATATCATACTACAAGGTTCTGTAAGATTTTTGTGATTAGATTATAGTTGACTTATGAACTTGTGTCAGGATGGTGACCCTCGTTTGTCTACCTTCGGCCTTATGAAAAATAGTCGAGATGGAAAAAGCTACAGTACAAATTTAGCTTATACTCCACCTGAGTTTCTACGTACAGGTAAATTACTTAACAACAAGTCCTACGCATGACCAAAAAATGCTTTTGTAGATTATCTTTTGCATCATATCGAAATAGCAAAATATTGTAATGAAGGTAGAACAAAAAGGGTTTTCTTTTCTATTTTAGGTAAGTGAACTTTGGCCCATGTTGCATTTCGGCACCTGAATTATAATTTGTCCCAATTTAGTACCTAAATTAATTTTCGAAGTATGGATTAATGGAATAGTACATAACTCTTGGAAGCATTTTTCTTGCTTACAAGTCCTGATATATGTGCATCAAGTTAGTGTCTTAGTATCGTCCCATGGTGGTGTTATAGTTTAGCCAGATTTGGTTTATAACTTAATATCATTGGAGATATGAAAACCGGTTTTCAGCGTATTTGATTAGTGTCAAACTTTGCAGGCAGGGTCATTCCAGAGAGTGTAATCTACAGTTATGGAACTGTCCTGTTGGACCTTTTGAGTGGCAAGCATATTCCTCCAAGCCATGTACGTGGACTTACATCCCATGAACCTTTACATTGTACTCCTTGTGAGATTTTCAGGAAATTTTTTATTTCTTCTGTAAATCCGTTGACATTTCTACTGCATGGGCTGCAGATTCTCTGCCGTTCTGCAAATATTTTTTTGGTGATGATCTCAGGATTCCAAATGTAGCTTCTTACATAATGTTTTAGGATCCTTCTGCTTGTTTCATTAGCATTCTGTAAAACTTTAATGTTTTTTGAATGTTTTGTTTTCACTGTATTCAGTATGTATCTAGGTCGTGCACTTGGTTTATAATTTTGATGTGTTTGGTATCATTGACGTCTTAAATTCAACAAGAAAGTGAGAATTTGACTTTACAAACAGTTTATGTTCAGTAAGTCTACTTGAAACCACTACTTTTAGGTTCAGTATTTTGCCATCGTTTGTGATTCTTCCTCAGCTCAATTTGCATTAATTTCAAGGTCATTTGGGAATGCAAAGTTGGGAAATGGTTTTGTTTAGCTTAATTAATTGATGTCAGATTACATTTAAAGATACAAAAATTGTTTAAGTGATTATTGTATCTCCAGGCACTGGACTTGATAAGGGAAAAGAATGTATTGTTGTTGATGGATTCATCATTGGAAGGGCAGTATGTGAATGATGATGCCACTAAATTGGTTGAACTTGCTTCCAAATGTCTTCAGTCTGAGGCTAGGGATAGAGGAGATATTAAGTTTCTTCTTACAGTCATTGCACCACTTCAAAAGCAGAAAGAGGTGATATATCGTGTTATCCTCAGATCATGAAATTGCTATTTCTTTGTTTATCCTCAGAAAGAGGTGATAACATAGTCTTTTTTCCGTCCTGATTTGTTTGTTCTGATTGCTCATATGGTTTGTTTATTAAGGAGGCATCTCTTGTTCTAATGAGCCTTCCTAGAAATACTGTTGTGATTCCAACCATGCTTTCTCCTCTTGGAAAGGCTTGTGCAAGGATGGATCTTACTGCTGTGCATGATATTTTGCTAAAAACAGGCTATAAAGATGAAGAAGGTGCAGAAAATGAGGTACTCTGAATTGCCTATTATACGTGCACTTATGACTTGACGGTTAGAAACAGAGTTCTTAAATAATCTGTACACAAAATTATTTAGATAAATAGACCTTAAATTGTAATGCATGGGTTTTCCCAATTTTGCGAATAGGTTTGTTGTTTAGTAAATTAATTTAGTCCTTAGAATTTAAATTTCCTCTAGGTTTTAGTATTTTTCTCTTTTATGTGTCATTGATTCGAAACGAGTAGCTTGAATGCTCCCCAATCTGGAAAGCATGCTAATTGCAGACATGAGAATCCAACCTGCTTTGGCATACGTCAAATGCTGCAGATATGTTCGAAACTTGTCGTATTTTTTCCCATGTGTAAAGTACATAATAGAGGGAAAAAAAAAATTGTACAAAATGGTTGTATGTCATATAAGAGGAATGAGCTACACTGCTGTTCACTAGAGATTTGTTCTCCCTATTCTATTTTTTCTACTCGGGGAATTTACCCTGTTTGTTTGTTGATGTTGTGCGGGTGTCATGGTTGTCTCTCATGACAAGTACATAATTGTATCTGGATGTAATCTCTATTTGGTTGCATTGTACAATAAGGCATATCATCTCTTTTTTTAATTATTTTTTTATGCATATACATATTTGGCAAACTGTGGTTGATGCTTCTTTTCCATGATTGACCTTTTCTCATGTTCATGGGCTCATGAATTAGACTTTATTAAAGCTCTCTCACAATGTGATCTGTTTTTTCAGCTCTCATTCCAAGAATGGACACAACAAGTCCAAGATATGTTGAACACGAAGAAATTTGGGGATATTGCATTTAGGGACAAGGATTTCAAGAATGCAATTGAGTATTATTCCAAGGTACATGCACTCTCCCTCTTCTTTGACCGAATTTTATCTTAAGAATGGATGATATTATGTGACAAATTAGTTCAATATTCTTTTCGCTATGCAAGGGCTTTTAAAATCGTAGTGCCACAATTTAAATGTGCATGTTGCACATTGCACCAGTACCAGGTTGGTTAATTCACACTAAGCAGATAAACATTGTGTTACTCAGCCTAATTATTTGGAACCTACCGTAGACTAAAAAAGAGAAAAATCCTGAATTCCTAAACCACTATAAAAAGAAGATTGTTGATTATTTATTCTGGATACACAATTATTCAAGGATACCTTTTCTATGCAATAAACAGTTAGTCGCTATGATGTCTGGCCCTTCAGCAACTGTCTTTGCTAGAAGAGCCTTCTCCTACTTGATGAATGGCCAAGCAGAACTTGCTTTAAGAGATGCGATGCAGGCACAGGTGTGTATACCAGAGTGGCCAACTGCATTCTACTTGCAAGCTCTGGCACTCGCAAAGCTTGGAATGGAGACTGATGCTCAGGACATGCTTAATGATGGAGCATCCTTCGAAGCGAAGCGGCACAACACATGGCGTAGTTAAACTTGTACACTTGAAAATCTGTAGGTCTGTCTGATTTCATTTACTCGGCTGGGGGAAAACTGGATAGAATAGGTAGTGAAGTGCTAGGCGAATGTGAAATGTGGTTGATAGAGTTGTTTAGGTATCTTTGCAAATGCTATGTTAACTGTAGTTACGAGTGTTTGTTTTTTACCTTTATATAATGCATTTCCTATAGAAATGAGTTATTTATATATATAACATTTAATTTAGTGCATGTTGCCTCTTACCTGAGAGAAAACCCCAACATTCTTTTTGATTTGGGAATGTGCAGAACACATTAATTTTGACCAAAACTTTACTGGATTTGGCGTTTCATACCAATGTTGCCTTTATTGAGAAGTTTCAACTGGAAATGTGAGTTGAGACATTCTCTAATAAGTATTTAAGTTAAGGATTGGTTACATACTTCTAATCTCGACCGTTGGATTGCATCTAAGAGATTACCAATACATTTAATGAATGTAATCCAACGGCCAATATTAGAAATATGTAATCAATCCTTAACATAACATACTTATTGGAGAATCTCTTGCGTGAGTTACATGTGCAAGTTTGGGTGCATATATATTAACACGCATTCTACTTTGTTTGAAAAATAAATTGAAACCATGAAACAATCCATAGTAATATGATTGACCAAAATGCACAAGGGTAATTGAGAAGTTTTTTTCTTTATAAAGAAAAAGAAGGAAAAACAAACATGTAGTCAGAATCTTTAACTAGCGACTCAATCAAGGAAGAAAATAAAGTTATCGATTTAATTAATTTCATCCCTGAAAACTTTGTTCGTTTGGGAGGGGAATTTGAACCTCTTCCAATGTTATGAAGAGAAGTACCGGTAGACTAACATCTAGTTGGTAAAAACTATATTTTTAAACTAGTAAAAAATATAATAATACAAACACTTAATTATTCATTTGCCTTATATACATTTTTTTTTTTTCTTAATACAAGTAGTGGTAGAGCCAGAATTTCGCATTAGAGAGAGTCCTTCACAAAAATTAAGAAATGAATAAAAATAGGAGTGCTTAATCGCTAACATGTTAAATAGGAGAAGAAATATAAATAATGTGCATAAATCTCAATATTAAAAGTACCCAACTCAGATTAAAAAAAAGGGAGGGAAACAAAAAAAAAAATCCCAAAGCTTTAGTTAATTGTCACTCATTCTCAAACACACATTTTATGAATTTTTAGGCAGAGAACAAAAAGAAGGAAACGACAAAAGAGAAAGAGAGATTAAAAATTTATAAGTTTTTACTGCAAATATTATAAATTGAGTTAGAAGATTTAAGGGATAGAACTAGAAGAGAAATTAAGAAGTTACATGATTAATTTATAGACAAAAAGAACCTAATATATTATTTATTTTAGGGTAAATATCATCAAAACTAATTAAATATATTATAATATTATATATTATATAATATATATATATATATATATATATATATATATATATATATATATAAGAGAAATGTATATAATCTATATCTTATATATAAAAAGCAAAAGGTAGAGAATGGTGAAACATTCAAAATACCAAATAATGCCCTTGGTTAATGCAAATATTAAGAATTGAAATTATTAATTAAATGAGGATAATATGGTAAATTCACACTTTTTTATATTAAAAAAATTAAAATTAAAAGAAAAATCAGATAATATATCCTATTTTTATGGAACACAACTATCCATTATTTTTTTTAATTCTAAAATAAATTTATTTATTTTTTTTAAAAAAGCCTCTCTCAGGCGTGGAAGCGCGTGCGGAGAGGCTTGTATATATAAGAGCAACAAAATTGGGAGGAGCAAGACCACTCTCTCATTTTCGTGGTTCCGCCCTGGATACAAGTAACATTGCGGGAGAGAAAATCAAATCTAAGATCTCGGATGCAAAATAAGTGCTCTTAAGTTACAAGTCCCTAGCTATACTTTATTTACTTTATTTGTTTTAATTATGTGTCTCATCTTACTCCGTTACGTCTGTATGAATATGTTCCGTGAATTCTGTTAATGAATCTGTTCCGTAGATTACGTAGATTCTGTTAATGAATCTATTTCCAGAAAAAGTTTCGCTGTCATTTGGAGGACATGGAATGTTGTCCGTAAATTTCCTATCAATAATAATGGCAAAATCGTATTTTTAGCTAATAAAAAAATATAAACTAATATAAATTTGCTGAGATAGAGATAGAGATAGAGAGATAAAGAAAGATAAGAGTTAGATAGACGCACGGCAGCCAGAGGTAAGACTGCGATTATCCAATTAGTTTATTCTAATTTTTTTTCTTATGAATTTTCTTATCTCTTAATTCATTTTTGTTCATCAGACCTTAGCTCTTGCTTGGTTCCCCAGAAAATGAAAATTTATCGTTCCCACGTTCGGGCAACCTGATTGCTCTACCTTTTATTTGTTTATGGGGTTCGTAGATCTATGATTTGGGAATAAAACTAGAGAATTAGAGAAGATAATCTGTGTTAGGAAAAAGCAACAGCAAATTGAGGTTTAAATCTTATCATAATTGGTTAAATTTGGTAATTTATTCGTTATTTCAAGAAATCTCTAGAACTGCATTTTCATATCTCATAGAAGATCTTCATGTGTTCAAATTTTCCGCACGAATCCTTTATTAAATTGCTTAGGGGTAATTAGACCATTAAATATTTATCAAAGGAGTTATTCTTTTTCTTTAACGTTGGGTGGGGGAGAAATCAAGACAGTTGAGTTTTCGTGAACAGTGTTTTTGTAATGGCCATGGAGAAATCACTGTAAATGGATCCTCAAACTTGGGTTATGCTTTAGGGTCCGTTTAGGAGTGCTTCTTAGTCACAAAATCATCAGGTGCTTTTTCAGGAATCACTTTCGATTGCTTCTCTAGGAATCACTTTCACGTTGTTCTCATAGAAGCACTTCTAGAAAAGCTATAATGAGCTTTTTCTACAGAAGCAGTCTCAAACGAGCCCTTATACATAAACTGAATAACGTTTGAATTGATTTTGGGTGATATTAGGCTCAAAAGAGTTGGCTATATAGAAATTAAAAAGAGTGACAACAATTATGGAGTTGACCAATATCAACTTTTGATAACATTTTGAAGAAATGTTGGGTTTGAAATGCAGGAAAGAGTCAACATTTTATGGATAGCAGAGGAGCATGCAAGGAGGTTTCTGATGAGCTGGCCAGGGAGTTGCTTATTGCAATTTCTTACCCTGTAGCAGACCAGGTTGTTGATCTGAGTTTCGTGCCTCGGGACAGTGTTCTGGTGGCAAATGGGGATGAGGATGAGAAGTATGTCTCTGAACTTATGACCATTTCTAATGTGCAATCCCCTGATGTCAAAAACCTGAACCAAGCAAGCATTTGCAATTAGCAATGCTGCATTCTTCATGGAAAATGGAAATACCCTTACCCTTAAAAGATATTGTAAGTATTTGTTATTGTTTTTCAACCACTACTATTATATGAATAAAAGCCACACAGAATCTAATCGCTTCGAGAAGCTTCTGGTGATCAGTGTAATAAACCTTCATATTATAAAGATGAGAATGGCAATTGGACCTAATGGTTCTTGGTTTCTTCTTGCTTCTGTACTGAATATTCTGTAAGCATTTTCGTATCGTAATTGCTATTCTTGTCGTATTGTTCGAAAATCGGATAGCAAGTGCTCCGGATTGATTTAGGTTTGGTTTGTTGAGGTTATGTCATCTGGGTTTGTTCTTCCATGCCTTAAGCCTTCGTTTCTTGTTTGAAACTTTCGAAGTGTAAATGATTCTTATCAATTTTATCTCATGATTAGCTTCTCCAAAATAGTATGTAGGCATCTTAATTTGCAATCATTTATCTAGCTCACATTCCAAATCAGTAGTCTTTTCTCAGGATTAGCTCAGAAGTATTTGTGTTTTGTCTTTGCCTTGACTAGCAAGCATGCTTCTACCTGTCTGATGAAAGTGATTTCTTTCTCCCATGACCAATTTCCTTTACATTGTGATCTGAAAGAGGCATAACTATTCGGTTATATAGTTACCGAGTTGTGATTATTCTGGTATTACTTTGCTTTAACAAATGCTTCATATTTACTGTTAATAATAATTCGACTTATGTTTTTCCTATCTGACTTCCGCTTCCATAAACCTCATGTTTAATCCAAATAGAACTGTTCTTTTTCATACAGAAAAGGGCACACACACAGTCGTCTTTTTTTCAAAAGAAATCAAAAAGAAACTTCATCAGATAAATAAATTCAAGTCCCGAAACACATTTGGGCCATCTCCAAATCCATTCCGAAATTCGAGTTCTAAATTCTATAATTTAAACACTACGTCTAAAATGTGACGCAAAAGTGACGTTCTATTTTAGTACAATCTCAAAAAAAAAAATCTGAAGTACGCTAACATAAAAGAGCATGGAACTTTGGTAGGAGTTGCTACTTCTTCGTCACATAAAACTGTTGAAAACCACACTATAATCGCTTCGAATTGGGGACCGAGCATCTCCATTGTAGTTTTAATGGCGAAAATCCTAATCAAACTCACTTAATTGTTGGGCATGTTGAAAAAGACATTGATTTGAAGAGCACTTGTTGGGCCTTCCCAGTTTCCTGGATCTCTTCTTTTTTATTTGTGACATAGCAGAGCACTTGTTGGGCCTGCACCCCAAGCAAAGGCTGAACAATAAATAACTAGAGGATAAAACCCAACAAGGTTATCCTCAACCCAAATCAAGGAAGAACACTCAAACCGTTGGGTAAAAATAGCCAAGAAAATTTCGTAAAATTGTTTGTGAGATTCGTAGGGTAATAAGACAAATTAAATTTGTAGATAATGTTTAGGAATGATTCGGAGTTTCAGCACTAAGTATCGGTACATTTTTATACGTACTTAAGTATCAATTATTGAACCAACGTGGTCTAGCTCAATGATAAAGTGTCTTGATTTGCAAACCAGAAGTCTGAGGTTCGAATCCCTACATAACTGTTGTGTGTGTATATGAGAAACCCACCTCCCCTCTACTTTAGACTATCGTTTGTACTAAAAAAAAAAGTATAAATCATTGAATTAATTTATTGAATTTTGATTAGTTTATATAAACATATTGTATTAGACTATACTGGCTTCTCTACACGTGCTTCCGTGCCGGTTAGATGCTTTTTTTTAATAACATTTTTCAAATTTATTTTAGAATTAAAAAAGATAATGGGTAATTGTGTTCTATAAAAATAGGATCCATTATTTGATTTTTCTTTTTATTTTAATTTTTTAAATATGAAAAAGTATGAATTTACCATATTATACTCATTTAATTAATAATTTCAATTCTTAATGTTTGCATTCTCTGTCTTTTGCTTTATATTTATATATTACATAGCATCCAACTTTAAATAATAATAATAAATCTAAAAAAGTTGAAAATTCAATTTAAATTTAAAATAAAAAAGATTAACACCAAAAAGTAAAAACCCCTAATTCCTAAATTAATAAAAACCACTCTAAATCAAATAGTTAAATTGACATCTCAATTCAAATCTAGGTAGTTGATGATTGGTTATCTAGTAACAAGCACTATATAACTTGTTGAAATTTATTTTTTATTTTTAAATAAGGAAATCTAGTTGTTAAAAATATATATCTAATTTCTTGCTGGGTTTTTCTCTTAGGTTATAGGGTTTTGGAATTTTTCTTTGCAATCTAAACATGCCGCCATCTAGGAGATACAATTTTGGATATACAAAACAACTATAAAAAAAACATCGAGCAATTGACTCAATCTCAAGATTGGTTATTAGAGGTAGCGAGGGAGCTTATGGGAGCCTAAGGAGCTTATTTTTGTACGTAGCATACTAATATTTAACTTTGGAAACATTAAAACTTTTATGAATTTGATTTGTGATTGCTATTGCATGCTAATTGATGATTAATTTTAGATATAAAAAACTTGTTTTATGACATTAAGCTATGGCAAATGATTTGTTTTAGTACTTTCGTATTAGATTATGTGAGGGTCTCAATTTAAGTTTTGCACAGGGCTCTCAAAATATGAGGCTAACTCTGCCTCTCTACATCTCTTTGACGTTCAAACTCTTCACTCAATTACTTTCTTTGGTTAACCATATCTTTATTTTCATTACCCGTTTATTCTGGGATAAAATTCATTTTTAATGACTTTTTGTTCTCACCCAGACAAACAAATCCTAACATTGGACATTGTTGGCTGGACTTTTTGTTCTCATACGCTATGTTTTGGTTTTAACTATTTACTCAGAATCTTCGTAACAAATATTTATTGAAGAAAATTTATTCTGCGATAAAAATATAATTTTAAGAAGGAGAAGCTTAGCTGGTTAGATACTGCACATTCTTAAAAAGAAAAAAATTGGTAATAATGGCTTATGGAAAATTGTAAGATGCAGAGAGGGGATGAATGGAGAGGAAAGAGACGTAGAAGGAACAAAGAGGGAAAAGGGAGAAAAAAGAGTCAAATAGGAAAGAGAGAGAATTAAATAACTAATTTTTTTAGAGAAATAATAAAACAATTAATGAGATGGGAGAGATATTAAAATCTTAATTAAAATGTTATCAGGATTCAATGCATAAATATTTAAATAAAGTAAATTTATTTTGAGCAACCAAATTACTTCTCAATCCTTGAAAGCTTACAAATATAATGGTCCAAAAATTGTGTCATAACTTGTAAAAAAATAACTTGCGTTACTTTATTTTATTTTTATTTGTTTGAGTAAGGGAGGGGAGTTTCTCACACACTCACACAACTAAGATATTTTGGGGGGGGGGGGGGGGTGGTGTTCGAACCTAGGACTTCCGGTATGCAAATCAAGACCCTTTTCCACTAGGTTAGACTCGTTGGCTTTGTGTTACTTATTTAGAGGCATTTGTAATGGTTGTTTACAAAAGCACAAATATGTTCTTGTCATTTTAAGTAATAGGAAGGTAGGTAGGGTATAGTAAGCTAATATAGGGGATCACTTTTTCCTTTTATAATCTTAATCAACATTCTGTGCATGATCCTTTTAGGTTCATTCATCACATTTAATTTTTTTTTGTGAATTAAATATTTTCTTTCTATGACATGTCACCAAAATTATTCATCAAAACTGGTACTACATAAGCAAGCAAAAACCCAAACATCAGTCACTTGTTGTCTAAAGGCCTGTAAATCCAAGGAAACTGGAAAATGGAGGTGGGTTTCTGGAGTTTGGTTTTCACAGCTTCAATTGGTGGGTTTGGTGCTATACTTTTGATCCTAAAGAGAGCAAATGAGTGGTACTTTGTGAGCAGATTGGGAGAAAAGAAGAACACTCTACCTCCAGGTGACATGGGCTGGCCTTTCATTGGCAACACCTTGTCTTTCCTCAAGGCTTTAAAATCTAATGATCCTGATTCTTTCATCTCAAACTCTGTCAAAAGGTCTCTCTCTCTCTCTCTCTCTCTCTCTCTCTCTCTCTCTCTCTCTCCTCCCATTGTAACTCAAAGTTGAAACAATTTGATGAGAAATCGAGTATATTCTTAACTTTTCTGTTGATACCAGGTATGGCAGCACAGGAATTTACAAGGCCTATTTGTTTGGAAAGCCAACCATAATTGCTACAGCACCTGAAACATGTAGGCAGGTCTTGATGGATAGTTTACAATTTAAGACTGGTTGGCCAAAAGCGACTGCTGAGTTAATGGGAAGGAAATCATTTGTGACCCTTCCTGAAGACGAACACAAGCGCCTTCGCAAGCTGACCGCAGCCCCAATCAGCGGTCACAAGGCGTTGTCTATGTATCATGAATACATTAAGCATGTCACAGTAAGTTCATTGGATGAATTGGCCAAAGCAGATAGGCCTATTGAGTTCTTGTCTGAGATTAGGAAGATAACTTTCAAAATAATCATGTTTATTTTCTTGAGCTGTGAGACTGGTCCAATGATGGAGACCATGGAGAGAGAATATGCTATTCTCAATCATGGACTAAGAGCCATGGCCATAAACCTTCCTGGCTTCGCTTTTCATAAAGCGCTTAAGGTCAGATTATACTAAATAGATTTCTTCATTTGAGTTCATTTCTTTTTATTCCTTTCAAACTGGACTTGATAATGACATTCTTGCATGTATCAGGCTCGAAAAAAGATGGCTAAGATTATTCAAGATGTTGTAGATGGAAGAAGGGAAAGAAAAGCGAATAATCTATCACGGGAAAGAACAGATTTGATGGATTTGTTAATGGAAGCTGAAGATGAGAATGGTAAAACATTAGATAATGAGGAGATAATAGACATAATTCTCATGTACTTAAATGCAGGACATGAATCTTCAGCCCATGCCACTTTGTGGGCTATTCTCTTCTTACATGAACATCCAGAATACTACCAAAAAGCCAAGGTGGGTTGCATATCAATACTGGTTTGATGCATTTTGAACATTTTTACTAGTCTTCATTTTCCAAAACTGATAACTGTCTTTTTTTTTTGGGTTGAATTTGTTGTTCTGTTTTGTTAGTTCTACTAAGTGTTGTACTTGTAAAGAAATTGTTAGTGTAAAACTCAACTGCATGTTTTCCTGCAGTTGCTATCTTCTCTTGGTTTCTTTTCAAACTTTTGGAAGCTAATTTCTAGATGTTGTGATGTTTCAGGCAGAGCAAATGGAGATTCTGAAAAGGGCATCATCACCAGAAGCGGGATTGGACTTTAAAGAAACTAAACAGATGGAATATCTATCCAAGGTATGTTTTCTGTGGCTATTGAATCCTAGAGAGGGTGATTTATTTTCCTCTGATACCCAAGTCATGCCCTCCGATTTGAACTTCAACTAGCTCTACAGCTAATAGAAATGTAAGTAATACGTAACATATTTCGACAATATAGGTCATCGATGAAACACTGCGCGTTGTTAACATCTCATTATATAGCTACCGGGAGGCTACAACTGATGCGAACGTCGCTGGTAAATTTCTCTACTTTCCCCCTTTCTTGTTTCAACTGTTTCTTGTACAGAAAGAAACTTACTAGAAGATGATCTGCTTTCAAGGTTACACAATACCAAAGGGCTGGAAAGTAATGATGTGGTACAGAGGTGTTCATTTGAACCCAGAATATTATCCGGATCCAAAGGAGTTTAATCCCTCAAGATGGAGTGTAAGCAAGAAAATGCACATAATTAATGTAATTTTTAATAGCAAATGCATGTGATACAAGATGTGGGATTTTTTACTGTTTATTTTGTTTTTGTAGGAAAATAAAGGCAAGGCAGGGACTTTCATTCCCTTTGGAATAGGAAGTAGGCTATGCCCTGGAAGTGATTTGACCAAGCTTGAAATTTATGTATTTCTTCACTATTTCCTCCTTCATTACGAGTGAGTTTCCTTGCTTTCCATTTCTTCTTTCTTTCCACTTTTCTTTGAAACATCTAACTTCAAAGTCATGAATATAATCTGTAAGGTTCCACTGGGACATTTGGATTTATAAGATGTAGGATTTGTATCCCTCATTTTAAATTCATACGTAGTCAAAATGGAATAAAATGTGTGGAAGGTGAGATTTCAAATCTAAGAGTTTTAGTTATATTGTATGTGACATGTCCAATAGAAATGGTAAATATGGAAGGTGAGATTTTAAATCAAAGAATTTTGTTGTATAGTAAATTTGGTTTAAGAAAATGTTAACAATTTTAATTGCAATGGTCCCTGAATATGTAACTAAGTTTCATTTTGGATGTCAATGTGGCCGTCAAAATAGGTAGGTTGTTTGAGTGGTGATTAATTTGTACATGAATTGATAGTTCTACACTTCAAATTGATCGGCTGACACAATTGGACGATGCCAAAAGTTCAAACTTGAATTGAAAGACCAAAATAAAACTCGAGTACAAGTTCAGGGACCATAACAGTTAAAAATTCATTAACAACATATATGCATTTGTATAGATTCAAAAGAACTTAAATTTCAACCGTACATTGTTTCTAATCATTTCAAATTATGCATGTCCCTTCTTTTTTAAGTCCTTTCCATTGCAATGTCCTGGTCATATACTGTTATTTTATCTATGTTAATGTGTCACACAGTGACAGTGCTTTATGTAAAAGTGCTTCCTTACATTGTTTCTGACCTTTGTGCTTTCTGAGTGCAGGCTTGAACTAGTCAATCCGGGATGTGGAGTGAAATACTTACCTCATACAACTCCTAGAGACAATTGCCTTGCAAAAATTAAGAAGCTTCCATCGCCATCAACATAACCTGAAAATATAAGGCCAAAATTGCTTCCTTTGGTATAATAATAAATATTTACTCGTGGAGCTCGTGGACTTTTTAATTTATGGGATGTAAACTTGCTTCATTTAAATTCATGGATGGTGTATTCTAGGGTTGTGTTTGTTAATTGAGGTAAAGAAATGAGTTTGATCTTCTCTCTCTGTTTTTTTTATTTTTGTGTGAATGCATTCAATCTTTTGATAAATGCAAATTACTTTAATTTTACTTTTCCAAGTTAGCTTGAGCGGATGTACTCTCCACTCTGCACCCGATTTCATATCTGTTTGGATTAAATTAAAGTAGAATATCGTATGTATCAAAATAAAAAAATAATTAATAAATAACTTGTGTTACATTTTTAGTGGCATTTGTTCTCCAATGGTTGTTTACAAAAGCAGAAATATTTCTTCTCATTTAATTAATAAGAAGGTAGAGTATGGTCAAATTCTGTGTGCATGATCCTTTTAGGTTTATTCATAATTCTTTTGTTGTCATTCAAAGATGCTGTTGAGAGATGCTTTGGTATTTCAGAGAGCATAAGGTCAAATTCTACATGCAAAACCCAAACTTGAGTCCAAAATTTCTACTAAGATAAAAGGTTGGTGTTAGCTCCATCAGTCACTTGTCTAAAAGACTGTAAATCCAAGAAAAGTGGAAAATGGAGTTGGGTTTCTGGAGTTTGGTTTTCACAGCGTCAATTGGTGGGTTTGGTGCTTTGCTTTTGATCCTAAGGAGAGCAAATGAGTGGTATTTTGTGAGCAGATTGGGAGAAAGGCAGAACACTCTGCCTCCAGGTGACATGGGCTGGCCTATCCTTGGCAACACCTTGTCTTTCCTCAAGGCTTTAAAATCTGATGATCCTGATTCTTTCATCTCCAACCATGTCAAAAGGTCTCTCTCTCTCTCTCTCTCTCTCTCTCTCTCTCTCTCTCTCTCTCTCTCTCTCTCTCTCTCTCATTGTAACTCAAAGTTGAAACTATCTTATGAGAAATATATGCTGAACTTTTCTGTTGGTACCAGGTATGGCAGCACAGGAATTTACAAGGCCTATTTGTTTGGAAAACCAACCATAATTGTTACAGCACCTGAAACATGTAGGCAGGTCTTGATGGATAGTTTACAATTTAAGACTGGTTGGCCAAAATCAACTTCCGATTTAATGGGAAGGAAATCATTTATGAGCCTTTCTGGAGAGGAACACAAACGCCTTCGCAGGCTGACCGCAGCCCCGATCAGTGGTCACAAGGCATTGTCTATGTACCATGAGTACATTAAGGATGCCATAGTAAGTTCATTGGATGAATTGGCCAAAGCAGATAGGCCTATTGAGTTCTTGACTGAGATTAGGAAGATAACTTTTAAAATAATCATGTTTATTTTCTTGAGCTGTGAGACTGGTCCAATGATGGAGACCATGGAGAAAGAATATGCTATTCTCAATCATGGACTAAGAACCATGGCCATAAACCTTCCCGGCTTCGCTTTTCATAAAGCGCTCAAGGTCAGATTATATTAAATAGATTTCTTCATTTGAGTTCATTTATTTTTTTCCTTTCAAACTGGACTTCATAATAACATTGTTGCATGTATCAGGCTAGAAAAAAGATGGCTATGATTATTCAAGACGTTGTAGATGGAAGAAGGGCAAGAAAAGCGAATAATCTATCACGGGAAAGAACAGATTTGATGGATTTGTTAATGGAAGTTGAAGATGAGAATGGCAAAACATTAGATGATGAGGAGATAATAGACATAATTCTCATGTACTTGAATGCTGGATATGAATCTACAGCCCATGCCACTTTGTGGGCTACTCTCTTCTTAAATGAACATCCAGAATACTACCAAAAAGCCAAGGTGGGTGCATATCAATACTGGTTTGATGCATTTGAACATTCTTACTAGTCTTCATGCTGCAGAACTAAAAATGGTCTTCCATTTTTTTGGTTAAATTTTCCTGGTTTCGTTTCAAATTTTTGGAAGCCAATTTCTAGATGTTATAATGTTTCAGGCAGAGCAAGTGGAGATTCATAAAAGGGAATCATCACCAGAAGAGGGATTGAACTTTAAAGGAAGTAAACAGATGGAATATCTATCTAAGGTATGTTTTATGTGTCTAATTTTAACACCCTGAGGATATTTTATGTTATAGCAAATGCTTACTCTTTTCTTGGGGAGATTGCAAAATATTGATTTATCATCATAAGTACAAGAAGTACTATTGAATCCTAGAAATAATTCTAGTACAATGCAAACTCTTGCTCAAAGTGAGACCACTAATTTCAAATGCTGCACAAAGGGAGGGTGATTTATTTTCCTTATGATACCCAAATCTTGCCCTCAGATTTGAACTTCAACTATCTATACAGCTAATAGAAATTGGAGTAACATATTTTGACAATAGGTAATCGACGAAACACTGCGAGTGGTTAACGTCTCATTGTATGGCTATCGGGAGGCTGCAACTGATGTGAACGTCTCTGGTAAATTTCTCTACTTTCTCCCTTTCCTGTTTCATCTGTTTTTTGTACAGAAGAAAACTTACTACAAGATGATGTGCCTCCAAGGTTACACAATACCAAAGGGCTGGAAAGTAATGATGTGGTACAGAGGTGTTCATTTGAACCCAGAATATTATCCGGATCCAAAGGAGTTTAATCCCTCAAGATGGAATGTAAGCAAGAAAATGCACAAAATTGAATGTAATTTTTAATAGCATATGTATGTGATACAAGATGTGGGATTTTTTACCGTTTATTTTGTTTTTGTAGGAAAATAAAGGCAAGGCAGGGACTTTCATTCCCTTTGGAATGGGAAGTAGGCTATGCCCTGGAAGTGATTTGACCAAGCTTGAAATTTCTATATTTCTTCACTATTTTCTCCTTCATTATGAGTGAGTTTTCTTGCTTTCCATTTGTTCTTTCTTTCCACTTTTCTTTGAATCAACTAACTTCAAAGTCATGAATATAATCTGTAAGGTTCCATTTGGACATTTGGATTTATAAGATGTAGGATTTGAATCCCTCATTTTAAATTCATATGTCCAAATGGAATGACTTGTATGAAAGGTGAGATTTCAAATCTAAGAGTTTTAGTTATATTGTGTATGTCCAATCGAAATGGCATATATGGTAGTTAAGCAAATGTTAACAATAGGGTTCTTAATTGCAATGGTCCTTAAATTTGTAACTAATTGTTAATGTGGCCGTCAAAATAGGTAGGTCGTTTTAGAGGTGAGTTGTACATAAGTACAAGTTCCGAGACCGTCATATCAATGAAATGACTAAATTGTCACCTAAGTACAAGTTCTGAGACCGTAACAAGTTAAAAGTCCATTAACAATATGCATGCTTTTGTATAGTTTCGAATTATGCACATTCCTTCTTTTTTAAGTCCTGCCATTGTAATGTTCTTGTCATCATACTATTATTTTATCCATGTTCATGTGTCACAATCACATCCATATAAAAATGACCTTACATATATGGATGGCACAAAACGAAATGCTTGTTGATCTGTAAATATAATAGATAGTCTTTGACCTTTGAAATTTTCGAGTGCAGGCTTGAACGACTCAATCCGGCATGTGGAGTGAGATACTTACCTCATACAAGTCCTAAAGACAATTGCCTTGCAAAAATTAAGAAGCTTCCATCGTCATCAGTATAACCCGAAAGTTAATGGATATTTTTCTCTATTTTTTGCTTTGTGCTTATTGCCTTTCATTAGATTTGAACTCGAAACCTACTTCAAAATAATGGATATTCAGTGTCACTAAATCAAATAGTTATTAGCTATATAGAGTGAGAAATGAGAAGACTAATAGCCATCGATGTGAAATGAACCTTAATTGTTTTTTGTCTTTTTGTTTTTAGTCCAAAAACATTCGTATGAACCTTAATTCACATGAAGTGCAGACAAAAGGTGGAGAGATGATACATAGTACAACAGAAAGGGACATAATTAAGCAAAGGAAATGGAACCTAGAGCCCGGAGTACTTTCATAATATATGACAACTTCTTATCAAACATCAAACCTTAAACAGCTGAAAACCAGTTAGTTCAAGATCATTGGGACCTGCATGTTCAAATTCTAGTGGGCGGCATCTTCTTCCTCGCAAAACTTCGTGTATTCTTTAGCACCCAACAAGGATTCTGCTTCTGATGGATTGCTGGGCTTAATCTTGATCATCCATCCATCTTCATATGGGCTTGAATTGATCTTCAATATAGAACACACCCAAAGAAAGTTAAATTTATTAAATAAATAAAAACTGTATACTTGTGTACAGTTTAAATAATGGCATCAGTTCAAATTAACGGTTTAACAATATAACATGTCAAACTATCTGAGAGTACGCAACCGGTCAATTATAACATGCATTTGAAAGAAGGGTAGCTTTGTTTTGGTAAAAAGTGCAAAGGTGGAAAGGAAGATTAATTACCAAACCAGGTGATTCAGTAAGCTTTGAGTTAACCTCAACAACATCACCAGAAATTGGGGAATTTACATCACTGGTTGCTTTGACACTCTCCACAGCTCCAAAGCTGGCACCTGCAGAGACTGAGCGACCAGCTTCTGGCAGCTCAACAAACACAACTTCTCCAAGATGGTCCTGAAACAAAACTTCACCTACATCACTCACTCTCTGGGCTATTTCAAACTTCAGGTCCAATAGGGAATTTTTTGGACCAAATTAACTTCTTTTTCTTTTCTTTTTTTCACAGACAATTGGAAATGGAGATGTGTATATTATTTAATATTAACCTGAGCATGATCAGTGATACCAATTGTTGCAACTGAGCCTTCATGCTTCACCCACTCATGTGAAGATGCGTACTTCAACCCTTCCAGAACTGCAAATCCAACATCACTCCCAAAATTACAATTCTTTTCAACTTAGCAGCAATAATAAATAAATAATAAATAATAAATCCAAATCATTTGCATAACTTTAAAAACTTGAATGTTACCCAAACCACTAAAGAAGAACATCGGAACCAAAATACAGCATTAAAAATGAAAAATATGCATGCATTGGTGAAAGCTAGGCCATTCTATAATCTGTAACCCTACAAACTGCTGAATTTGTCACCAGTTCATACAAATGTAAAGAAACTAAGAACCCATTAACTTGAAATAGAGTATTAAGTTGAAGAGAGGAGTGTTTATTACCAGAAGAAAAGCATCTGGAAAAAGAAAATGCAGGAGAGAGGTGGGCTTTGGAGGCACTAGAGATTCTGAGTACATTGGCTGTAGAAGAAGCCCACATTCTCAATGCCATGTTTCTCTGCCTGCGTTATCTCTATGTGTATGTCTGGTTATCTCTCAAACTCCAAGGCTAATATCAAAATAAGAAGGGCACAGTTTGGAGATGTCGTTTTATCTTGGATGGATGGTTGGCAGCAAAAGCCTCATCCTAATATGAGTGAGAATACACAGACCCAGCTTCTTTTTTATTTTTTTCTTTTTTTTATAATTTCTATTAATATTTTGTTTTGTGAATATATCAACCTGTTTTAAAAGTGAGACTGTCATCATTCATCACTGTATATCTAAATTGAAATTTGAGAAATTCATTTCTTATCTATTTAAAGAAATTTAGAAAAAGTTTTATCTCATGTACTATTTCCCAGTGTACTGTTCACAGGCTTAAGTGGGCTGTAGCCCAGTGCAAAATCTGTAGAAAACTAAAGAGGGTCCAAATTTTATAAGCTATTTCTACTCCCCAAAAATTTTAGTCTACCCCACTTGCCTTTGTTTAATATTTTTTTTTTTGCCGAACATTGTAACTTGCCTTTGTTTAATATTAGTCCAACCTTTTTGGGTTGACTTTAATATAATAAGTTAATTATAAAAAAAACATATTTTTATTTAATAATATATCTTCACCTCACACTTGCATTCTCTTTGCCTACTTACCTTTTTTTTATTGTCGAATTTTACCAATTAATCTTAAACCCTATTCTTTGGCTTTTGTTTGGCCTAACAAAATAGCCCTATGTTTTCTTTTCTCTCAGACATGAAAAAATATCTCATATCTCTTTGTAATTTGATCAAGAGGCAATAAAGAATCTTAGGTGTTTTTACTTTATTACCTCTCAAGGTAAACTTGATTGTATGTAATAACCCAATTCTAAATTAATACTTAATTATTCAAGCATTCAAGTAAAAGACAATTTTACTCCGGGAATATTTAAAGCTTTAAAAGTTGACTTTTTGTCCGGGAAAGAATTTGGGAATTTCAGTTGTACCGTTGCGTAGAGCACGCCGAAATGAGTCCATAGACACTTAGTGGGCTCAAATAGGAGTCGTAACGAAGAAGTTATGATAAAAAATAGTCCAATGGCAAAATTGTAAATTTTTTGAAAAGGGATTTTTTTTTTTAAACCTGATTTCTCTCTCTCTCTCTCTCTATCTCTCTCTCTCATCGCAAGCCCCCTCCCCCTCGTTTTTTTTCTTCTCCAGGCGATGGCTCTAAGAGCCACCATAATCGCTACTTGGGGAGGCACCGGTCCCAAAAGGACCGCTGTGAGTTCCTCTTCTAGCCCCACCATGTCGCCACCTCCACCGCTCAACCAGGCCACCGAAAATTCAAGAAATCTGGCCGGTTTTTGACAAATTTTATGTAATTTTTCAGAAGCTCGTTCCGGTGATTCCGACGGCCAAATCTTGCGATCCAAGTATGCTTTCTCATCCTCTCGAGGTGTTCTAGCTGTTGGTTGTGATATTTAGGAGAAATGTTTTAGTATTGGTGGGTAATTAAGCGATAATAGTTTGGCCGGTTTTTGACCTCCGATTCCAGCCACTTCCGTCGACTTTTTGGGGTAGGTCCAAGAACAAAAGTTGCTCCACTCTATGTGGTGATCACGCAGGTACAAGTCTTGACCGGCAGTTTGGAGATTTTCCAATTGCCATAATCGCTTTGGACACCCACACGTGTGGTGGCGCTTGGGCCACTTTTTGGCTAGTCCTTGAGTCCCAAAATCATCTTCATGTCATCCTGAGCACGATGGTATACTCGGATAGGAAATTGGTTATTGTTTGATCATCGATCGGATATCGCATATTAGGCGTTATCTGGGTTCGATATGTTCGAACCGTTGGATCGACTCCAATTTAGTATATGTTGATCTAGGCATTCCTAGGATTGTGTAGGATTTCACGAATCGTGAATCGGAGTTCCGGATGTTCCGATTTAATAACTTAAAGTTTGTGTTAAACGATAACCGTCTGATTATGCGATTGCGAGTGATCCGACCGTTTGATTAGGACCAATCTTGCAGTATGTGTATCCTAAATGTTGTTGATCTATAGGAACTTCCGGATTGGGAATCGGAGGTCGTGGGCTTCGCGGGCCCGATTGACCAAGTTTGGACAGTTTGACCCCTCAGTTGACCGTGAGTCTTCCGAGGTAGTTTTACGCTTCGAGAAGTACTAGAATGACCATGTAAATGAGTCTTAACCGGTAGTTGAGTTATTCTGATTATGTTGGGATTAAGAGATTGTTATAGTATCTTATGGAAATCCTTGGATATTATATTGATAATTGAAGTTATGAATTGGGCGAGCTTGGAATATCATATTGGTGGGTTGTGAAAGTGAGCCTTGAGCTCGGCTATGATTATTAGTAAATCAATGGACATTTGTTTTTAAGAGTACGTAGTTCTTTTAGTATGGAATTTCTTGCATACTGAGTTTAGATTGGAAATTGATTCAATATGGGATTTTCTTTAAAGGTTATTACTTTTCATTGATTAAATTACCATGCAATCTATTATGGCTGTATATGATTATGGAATGAATATCTATATATCGCTAATTGTGAATATCCCCATTATTTTGATATTTGAGATTATATTATAGTATTTTATGGTATTCCTAAATATTATTTCCGATATTTGAAGATAGTTGTGAATTGATTATTGGAAAGTTGAGAAAAGATTTGGAATATGGTTTTCAAACCCACCTCAAGAGTACTACCCCCCCCCCCCCCCCCCCCCCCCAGCTGCCTTTGAAACAGTTTGCCCCACGAGTTTCGGGGACGCCTAAACCGTGTGGTGCGAGGATGTGCATTCTTGGGCTGACTGCATGTCCCTCAAGTTCTGCTAGGAATGCGGCTCAACTTGACTAGGTGTCTCCTGAGTCTTGCGAGAATTGCGGCTCGGGATGACTTTGTGTCTCCGAGGCCTGCGAGGACGTAACAGTCAGGGTACTTGGAATTGACGGTATACTAAAGGAATTGACAAAATATGAATGGGTGTACGCCTAGGTGGGAAATATTTGGGTTTTAAGAGGTTTAAACTAAAATTGAGGATTTTATCTTGGTATTTTTGGGTGAAAGTTTTAATACCTATTTTTTTGATTTTATGAGGCAAGGAATGAATGGTTTTTAAAAGTGCTTTATGAGTTGTTTGTTTTTGCATATGATTTATGCAAGTAAAATATAAATTGATTCATGGGTTTGAGGAAATTCTTTGAGTAGCCTACTTATGTGCAAATATAATAAGTGGAAGAACTACATATGGCTTGATCCCTTTAAGGGGTGAAATGTTTTACTTGATTCATTGAGGCCTGAGGCCATTCAAAATTATTTGTGTATTGCCTGCTGAAGATTGTGAATATCATAATTGAGTTTGTAAAAATAAAAAATTTTGGGGAATGAGCATTTTACAAGAGAGACTCTGCCGAATTTTCAGCAGAAGTCAAACTTGAAAAAGAATTTTGAAACTTATAAGGGCATTTTGGTCAAGTGTGCTCGGCATCTGTCAGGTGTCGGATACGCACAGGGTTTGGCGCAGATTCCAAAATAGAATTTGGGTTCAGTCATGTCATTGTAGTTTTCAATCTATGTGTTTATGATGTGTATTTATTAAAGAATGTTATTCTAAATATTTAGCTTTATATTATATGTATTTCTACTACAGGTATTGACAAATTAAGGTGATTTGAAACTCCACCAACGCTGCAATACGCCGGGTCAACAACAACTTCCACAATTCGTACTAGGGGTGGACATCGAAACCGAAGAACCGATCAACCGAACCAAACCGAGCAGGAAAAAACTGAAAAAAATGGTGTTGACCAAAAAGTCAAACTCAATTCAAAAAATTGAACCGGATCGATTCTAACTAGTTCTCGTTCCAGTTCTATACCCAAACAAACTGAACCGGGCTGAACTAGACTAGTCAAATTAAAAAAATATATCATTTTAATATTTAATGTCAAATGCTATATTTTTAATCTCATAACTAATATTTACCCAAGCTCAATTCCAAAATATCTATCTTTTCTAGCCCCAATATTTCTTTTTGTATGAAATTGGATAATTTGTTAATTTTCAAGCCAAAGAAATAAAATTTCAGTTGAAATTTGTATAAAAAATAATTTGAAATAATAATAATAATAATAATAATAATAATAATCCAGTTCAAAATCGAACTAGACCAGAACCATATAGTTTTATAAAATAAAAAAATTTAATCGAACCAAACCGAATCGGGTAAATAGTACCAGTTTCGGTTCCAATTTGAGGCGAAAATTAGCATGAATCGGACCGTGCCCACCCCTAATTCTTACCTCCGTAAAGTTTTCCTCATTGAACATGTTGATTCTTCCCATGCTGGGACCTCCTCTCCTGCGCCTTCCTCTGGCTTTTCCACCTCTTTTTTTACACGTGTTTGGCTTGCCTGAGCCACTCACCGCCCTTTCTGAATGCTCCACCCCTTTTAATTCTGGAACTTTCCCATGTTTTGGGGTTTCATGGACAGTAAGGAGGTCCATGTCTACTTGTCTATTTGATTTCCTCACCAAATCCTCCTGATTTAAAACCTTGGTCACATTCTGCTTTGTAGGAGTCACATATTCTTGGATCCTTAGGTTCTTAACTAGAGGAGGGTTGCTCAATTTTATCGTTCCATAAAGCCTAGCCCGCTGTTGTAGAGAAAGAGGATATTTTCCAAGGCAACCACACTGAGGCAATTTACATGTGGGCTCACCTCATCTATTACTTCAAGTTGTCTTGTAGAGTTTACAAAGCTAGCAAACCCTAGACTATTTTGCTCGAAAGGCTGAGTAACAATGGGACCAGACACTAGGCCAAGAAGGATCCAACTGCGAGGCCCAACAAAAACCTCAGGATTGGGCTCATAACACGTAGAACCAAGTCTAAGCCAATTTTGAATTTCATTTGCACGAAGTATTGGCCTCCTATTTGATGAGCTAGCTTCAGGGGTAGCATATATTTGTGGCCTCCACCTGTCATGGATATTTGTCGTAACATTAGCATACATGCCGATTTGGTGGTGCGGTATCAGGACTCTGTCATTCTCAAAGTTTGTAGTGTTGTGCTCCACTACAGGAATGGTCTGTCATTCTCCTCTTCTTTGTCGCCCACCTCATTGACCCATTTGCGATCTGCCAAGCCTCAGCAACTGGTTATCACGCACCACCTCCACCTGTGGAGATAGCATCCCCCTTTCATCCCTACCACCACCATTTGTTCTCAGATTTGGTTTATATGCTTTGGCACGCAGGTCTGTGGTGAAAATTCCAAAGCCTCCTTAAGGAAATCTCCATGTATCATTAGAGTGGCCCAACCTACCACAGTGATAACAATAGTCCGCCAAGCATTCATCACTTATCTCACCCCAAGTCTCCATCCTGTTAGACTAGGAAAACCAAAATCCTTCCACTAATGGTTTCCTAGCATCAAGCTCTACCTTTAACCTCATAAAGCCACGGTAGCCTTCCTCCTATTATGGGTTATCAACTTCCACCACTCTACCAAGCTTAGCACTTATCCTTCAAGCGTTAGCTTCATTTAGCTTCTCCAGTGGGAGCTTACTCACCTACACCCAGTAGGTAATTGAGTGTTGGTCCACCTTTTCAATGGCCATACCGTCTTGCAATCGATGAGTGCTAAGGGCACAACCAATGACCGCCCAAGGGCCACTCCCTAGGATTTTCTCAGCCATCAACTCTAATTCCACCGTTATTGCCAATAGTTTGTCTTTGACCACTGAGATCTTTGCTTCTCCAAAAGGTTCCCATGCCTTTCTTAGGATTCTTTTCACCGCTCCTTCGTTTGAGGCCTTATTAGCCATAAGGACCCCAATTAGTGGGACTTCGTTACTTAGGTCACCCAACCCTAGATTATCCCCAAGCTGGATGAACAACTGTGTAGCGTCTTCTTCCATTGTGGGTCACTAAAGAGTAGAACCCGTCAACCAAGGAAAAGAGATATATTTTTTGGGATTTCTGTGTGAGTGGGAGAGAAAATGGTGTTAGGGATTGAGGGAAAGCTACCTTGAAGAGATGAAAGGGAAAAGTATTAGTGGGCCTATTTTACTAGTGACTCAAATCCCTAAAAGCACAGAAAATAAAATTTTCTCAAATGAAAAAATGAAAGACAAACCCCCCAGTCCAAGATGATGAAGACGGGACAAGAGAAATCAGCAAGAGGTCAAAGCATACAGTCAATACCACTCAGAGGAAAAGAGTGCCTCTGTGTGTGTGTTGCATCTTTGAATCTAGCAAGATAATGACTCTAATCACAACTTAATTGGCACTTGTAGGATGTCCTTCCTCATCATGGGCTTGCCATAGGAAAGGATATTCATGTTGCGCAAAAAGAAATCATAATGTTATCTCGTCTATCGACTAGTTTTTTACCTAGTTTAAGGTCATACCTTCATATTGGGCTTTGGATGAGTTTGGGCTATCAACTTACTTTTGGTTCAACAAGTAAAAACTTATTGTCATTTATACGTTTGGAAATTAAAACAAATTCCAACCATCTTCCAACAAATTTTAAAAAAACATTATTGTAAATATAATTTAGCCATGTGCTACAATAGGAAATTTGACAATAATATTGAATTAGATTCATGCATACATATCATTCATTGTTGTAAATGGATTTCTAATAGGACATTTAACAATCTATAATTAGATTCATGCATGCAAATTAATCTTGGTTGTAAATGTTCCAATAAGGAGATTTTATCTTTTTTTAAATTAGATTCATGCATGCTAATCATTCTTTGCTGTAAATGGTTTTTAAATATTTATCATCCAATGAAGAATACAACTATATATTTGTTGTATAAATTTTATTTTTATTTACATTGTGTTATTCCAGTTACCAGATAATCAGGATATAATTCTTCTCTAAATACTACTAGCTTGGCCATTTTGTGGAAGCACTCAAGCAACTCCTGAGGTACCATTTCTACCTAAACTACATCGCGTGCCAATTTTGTTGTTTTTTTATTTGTCCTTGTCACACAAATTCATATCTTAGGGTTTGAAGTTTGCGAAGCCATTTTGAGGACTAGTTATCGTTTGTTTCTAATTAGATGTGTGACAACTTAAGAAAAAGGATACAACTGACAGTTTCAAGATCTATAGCAACAATCTTCTTCAAAGATACTTTGGGTAATTGTTTTCTTTCAAATTACATTTGGGATATAAACTCTACAACGATTTTGGTCTTAATTTACTTTTATTCAACTTAGTCTTGAACTTAGATCTTATATTTCCACAACTAAGTCATAGGTCACATAAATTGTCACTTGTGGAAGTGAAACATTTTATTTATTTATAATAATGTAATCATTTCAAATATGATTTCAAAGATTATTCTGGTGACAAGAATATTTTCCATTTTTTTTTATTTTCAAAATTATATAATATTTTTCATGTTATTTTTCTTGACATGAAATATTGGATAAACAATTTAAATTGTATAGTTTGACAAGTTTAATTTGTTCCTCCAACTAAATCCAATGTTTAATATTATAGACGGAGAGTTGGGTTGTGCACATGGAGGGGACTACAAAAGAAACAGTGATGAACATTTACAAGATGGATGAAAAAAAGTTCAAACATAAGTTGTTGGTTCAAAAGGCTTCCTTGAGATGTTATCGAATCTATGATTTACCAGAAAATGTATGCATTATTAAGAGTAGTGCACAACATATGTTATTTCCTTTTACCTAATCTCTTATACTCTTATCTATATTCTATACTATTTATTATTCTTATGTCTCATAAGCAATAGTTAAAGTCTCTTTATGCAATGATTTTAACAAATATTAGACCACACGAGCTTATTTTTTGTCATTTTCTATAAGTATATATCTCATAATTTTGTAAACCACCATAAATTTATATACCTTTTGCAGAAGGTGAAGGTCATCAGGACTTGGAGAAGAGAAGTGAAGATGATAATTACCCCCATCCACTCTCATTCTCCAATTTGAAGAGTAGTAGTGTGGGAAACTCTTGGGAAGAACAAGAACCATAGATTCCAAGGATATTGCTTTCCCTAAAAGAGATCGAAGGCTTGGGGCATCAATCTTAATACCATGAACCTCGGCATCGCAATTTCCCACCTTCAATGCCCTAAACCTATTTTGCTTCTGAGCATGGATCCTCAAGTATCGAAACCCGTGACATCGTCCCATGTCAAGGGTTTCGAGGAGGGCACAATGGTCAAATATACTTTCGATGATTTTCAGAGTGATGTCTATTCTTCAGAGAATAAGAGTCATGAAGAAAGACAAAACTTTCGAGGTTGCGTTGGAGTTGGAAGGTGAAGTAAGAGGGTTTTAAGACTTTTAGAGTCTCCAAGTCAATAAAGTTCATAGGGCCAAACAAATAAGGTTCATATTATGATGGACATGCGTCGAGATCGGGCTCATGGATGCCTTTCCTGACACATTATGCCACCAATTCGGCCAAGTGAAGTTTGAAAGCCTTGGAATCGAAGTACATTATCCAAGAAACTAAAGATTGTGACCTCATCCCCATACAAATGATCATTGTAATAGTAGTTTTTGCACAATTTATCTCTATATCTGTAGTGAGTATAAATAGAAATAGGGTTATCTACTGTAGACGTCCCTGAATTTGGCCCCCAGTTGCAATTGGGTCCGTGAACTTTTTTCCATGCCAATTACATCCTTTAACTGGACAAACAGTTGCAATTAGGTCCTGCCATCCAACTCTGTCTATTTGTCCGTCAAAATGAGGGGTAAAAGCGTCCTTTCGAGTCTGAAACACCTTTCTCCTCTCTCTTCGACAGCCATGAACCACCTTTCTCCTCTCTCTTCGACAGCCAAGAACCCCAATCATCCTCCACCCTCTGTCCCAGTCTCATGGTTGGGGGAACGTAGAGCCCTCTAGTCTCAACAGAAAAGAGGAAATGGAGGGTTGCTGTAGAAATTTCAATCCCTCTGCACCTAATCCTTCTTCTTTCTTTCTTGGATTGTTTGCTTTGATAGAGGAATCTTGCTGCAATTAAAGAAGAGAAAGAATCTTTATATCTTTCTTTATAGATATCAGAAACAAGGAAGGGTTTGGGTGGTGAGGGATGACGATGGGGTTGAGGGTGGTGGTGGGATTGATGAGGGGTTGGTTTCTGGTTTTTCTTTATAGATTAGTTTATTTTGATCATATTGTACATGCATTAGTCATTCCTATTAGTGGTGAAATAAGTTGACCGAAAAAATCTTAACTGAAATTCATATATACATCTTCTATTTTTATACAAGCAATGTTGAGGGAGAGGGATTTTGAACCTAAGACCCCTCTTAGGGCTTGTTTGGGAGTGTGTCTGGAAAGGCTAAAAGTGTTTTCTGACAATCAAAAACGCTTTTGACAGAGTTTGGTAGAAAAGTTTAGAAGTGCTTCTGGGCCATAGAAGCGCTTTTTGGAGAAGCACATGTCATGTACTTCTTCAGGAAGCACTTCAATTTTTTATGAAATTTTCAACAACTTTATAATAAAAACGCTTTTGTTAGAAGCGCTTATGAGCAGAAGTGCTTCCTAGAGAAGCAGTGCCAAACGAGCCCAATTAGTAGTTAAACCGATAAAAAACAAGGGCCAATTTGTTAAAATTGAAGCGCAATTGGGGTACGAGGACTCGTTCGATTCTGGACCCAAACCAAGCTTTACCATTGCATATTAGGGAGAAACTGATCCTATTCCGGCTGGGTCTGGATGTGTGAAACCCGAACCATTGTACGAACCAATTACCCATCAAACCCGGTCCATTGCTTCTCTTCTGACTGCTGCGAGCTTGACAGAAACGCCCAAAACCAAAGCCCGCGAACGGACTCCGCTGCAACTGTACGGACGCCGGTGTCTGTGAATTTGGTGACGGTCGACGGAGACCCAGAAAAGAATTGTGGTGGTGGAGCTGGTGGTTGATATGTTATGGATGAGATTGTGGAGGAGCAGGAGTTGATGCCCATTTCTAGGAAGAACATCAACAATGGTGAAGAGGAGTTTCAGAAGAAGGTGGAGATCGTTGTGAGGACCATAGGCCCTGCTCCCCCTTCTCGTCTCCATGTCCCTTCTCCCATCAGAGTACGTATTTCTTGCCCGTCTCTCTTTTAACATCTGTGTATGTTTGTATATGGAAGCATGATGAAACCCCGGAGACTCAGATTGCATGTGGAAAAGTAGTTATGTTCGTTCATTTTCTGTTCATTGTAATGGTTTGTATGCATAATTGATTGAGACCCAGATTAGCAATTCTTGATTGTTTGAGGCTGTTTGTGACTCCATGAATTTAACACCCATTGGTAAGAGGAAAATTGAAAATTTGAAACAATGGCCAAGTCAAGCAATTAACCAGTTGTTAGACATGACCAATTGTTTGTGGAATCTTCTTTTCACTGTTGTTGGTCTCCTAGTCTTATGGACTCATATTGGGTTTTCTAGACCAATGTGTCAAGGAGCTAATTGAACCTAGAATCAGGGGTCTTTTTCTTCTGCTAGCATTAAGGGTGTGTATATGTTTCTCTTTGCCAGAGACCTCTACATGGACCAGAAGCATGTTGGCTAATAAATTAGGAATGCACGCTATAGATTTGGTGAGATCGAATTGCCTCTAAGAAATAGACGCTTCAATTATGTTGCTTTATTACAATGCACAACCTTTTCCGCCTTATGTGCTGACAAAACTCTGGGACTTAAGGATGTGCGTGTTCCGTACGGTGAGGCTAAATTCCCTTGCTTTAGACAAATGTTCTTATTTTACCATTTAACGGAGCCTCTTACCTGTGGAGTTCAACTATAGAGCCTGCCCCGTAAAGCAGTTTCATTTGCCATCTTGTTGAGTGATTCCAATATTTCACAACAGGGAAGTGTCAATTGGGATAGTATTGGTATGTCATTCTCTTTCGTTAATTAAACCCTGCATTAGGTGCCAATATTTGTTTAACTCTTGGTTACTGAGAGGGTGAAGCCTTAAAATAAGAAAACGATATCCTACATCTAATGATAGTTACTTCAGTGATTTTTTGTAATTCACTTGTATTTTAGCTCTTGTAAAACGATAAATTTTGGTTAAACAACCAGGAGCATATGATAGCATGATAACTACTCTCTCTCTCTCTCACACATAGGGTCTGCATTTGTTGGGACAGCCAATCCTCTAAGCTTTATATGCTTCCGCTTCAATTAATTAAAGCAATCTCTCAGAAAATCTGATATTAGTGTTTGCTATTAATTTTTGGCAATGCACTTTGGTCCACAAGGAGTGCATTTCCGTAGTGTGGCCATCTGCACTAGCACGATTTCATACACACATATGCAGGGTTAATTTCTTGATCTTCGTACTGATACTTTGATGAGGAGTTACAGCAGGCTGAGTGTTGCTCTTGGAGTGATGTGGAAATGTTTTATGATTACTAAAAACTGGCAAGTTGTTGTATTGTAAAGTCTGGAAGTGCAGAGTTTGAAATCAACATGCTAAATCTCAAGGGTGATTGTGTAATAAGCCTATATATGTGTGTGTGAGGATTACTTTAGAGCGTGTAGATGCTTCTCACGAATTCATTGCTTTACCTTTATGTTGTGATTTTGTCAAACATTACAACTAGTTGTAGCTAATCTGAGATTTCTGACATAACTAATCCCATGCTTTCTGTAAAATATCTTGCAGAACCAAATATATATCTGATGATTCTTAATGTTTTAAAACATTTATTGTTTCATAGAATTTTATGGTATGTTGTTATATGGAAAAATATGACTGTAATAGCACTGTTTAAAGTTGAACGTCATCACATGTTAATAAGCTTACACTTTCTGTCATAAATAGGTACATGATTTGCGAAAATTGATAGCTGAGAATGGTCATTTACCAATCGAGAAGTTGAGGATTATATTGGGAGGCAATGTATTGCATGATAGCAAAAGTGGGCATGATGTGTACCTACAACTCAGTGACGGTGGTATTGGTCTTGTCATAATATTTATCACTTGATTTATATTTTTATCTCCTTATATATATAGTTAAGTAAATGTAAGCTTCACATGAGTTTCTTGCTCACATTCATCTAGAAATTGTTTGGAGTTTTCACTGTATTTTTGTTCAAACTTTTAGGAATTGTGATTTGGTTGTCAAGAGTGGTTTAATTGGTAGAATTTACTTTTACAAAACTGCTGACTACTTTGACTTAATCAGCTACCTGAATTACAGATTTTGATGGATCAAGGTTAAAAGGTTCTTGATTTAACAAGCAACACATCATTTAAATTTTTCATTGACCTTGCCTTTTTTTTTTTCCTTCCTTTTGAGCGAGGTTTGTTACCTTGGAATGATAGAGAAAAGCAATTTCTTAGTTAATATTCCATGTTTTTTGGCTCATTTGGTGACAAGCTATGGATTTCTTATCATATCTTTGTTTATTGTCAAGATTCCCTTATTGTTGCTGTCAAACCAAAGGCACCGGTTAAGCATATGAAGGATGGATTTGATGATGACGATGATGATGAAGATCTGGTATGATTGGATCAGTTCTCCTATTGAAAAGAGTTAATGCAATTTTATTTTACTGTGATTCAACTGATGGTATTCCCTTAATTTTTGTATTTCCAGAAGTTTCAGCTTCCACAATCATCAAGCCAGTGGAAGAGGACATTGTACAGCTTTCTTCATGATAAGTTGAAGCTTCCTGGTAGGTATCAAGCTGAGTTCTTGTTATCTTCCAAAAAGACACAATGTACTGACAGAAAGCTCTTTTGTGTTTCATTGATAGATATCCTTTTGATGGCAATTTTCTCTCTAAGTGTGAAGATGTGGATTATTATCATTATGTGGTTTATTTTGGCACCTGTTGCGCATAGATGGGACATTGGCCCTTTATATGTAAGTTTCCTTGTTTCTCTTAGTTTCTGTTGTTTATGAACGCACACTCTGTATCTTCTATAAAGTACCCCTTTGTTCTGCCGTTCTTTGAGTTCTATTCAAAGCACAGATCACTAAACTGAATTTTTATGTCATTTATGTTTGTTATTGCTTTATATTCAGATACTGGGCACAGGTTTTGGTATCATCCTCCTGAATCTTGGAAAGCGGCAGCCTGGCGATGTCAGGTATGCAGTCTATTGTGGATATAATCGTTTGCTCTTGATCATGTAAATTATGGTTGTAGTGAAAGCTAAATTATTAGAAAAAGCTGCATCATCACTATCAAAAGAAGGAAGTTAAACAGAGATCTGTTTGGAAGGGGTTATAAAAAAAAAAGAGAAAAGATTTACAACAATTAATTGACCATAGGTTATCTTTCCTTCCATGAGGAACTACCTGAGTACTTTCGAACTTGTGGCATGCTGAGACATGGGAAATTCTTGCAGTGCTTAATGGTATTTGTTGAACATTGCTCAGATATTTGTTGAAGACTCCCTTATCATCCTCTTGTAATTTTTTAGTCAGCCAAAAATGTCTCAAATATTTCTGGTAGTTCCTAATTATCGCTCCTTCCCTTCCTTCCCCACTGTGCCCATACGCATCTGTGTCATGTTAGCTTGTGTGTCCTTCCATACACACAATGATGTAGGACACGGGTGAATTGAGTATTAGGTAGTTTAGCGGAAGCGAAAACAATGGAAAAACAGAAAATAGAACAAAAGGGATAGGTCTGGAATCACTCCAGGGTTTAGCTTCACACCAGGGGTTTGGCTTCACACCAAGTAGTCTCCAATCTCTGGAAAATAAGCTTTTCTTTATATCTCAACAACTGCATTTTAAAGAACTACATGGGGGGTAATTTATAGCAAACTAAAACCTAGAGACAATAGGATAAAAATCCCTTACTAAAACAGAAATCCTAATCCACCAAGGAACTAAGTAAAAATAAACTAGGAAACTTAAATCAAATCCAACTAAAAATCTGGAAACTAAAATCCTAGTGAAATCTGGAAAACTTGAGAATCTAGGAAACTAATAAATCAGGAAACTAACTAATGATGTCCGCATCACACAATAGGTCTTTTTGCATTTTATTACCTCTTAATAAATTTCTCAGTGAACAATGTCAATATCTCAATTAATCTTTCAGGATCTTATTTTGTGGTTTGAAAATTGCAGTGCATATTCTATTTTCAATGAAGACTTTAGAGAGCTTCCTGGGACTCTTAATGCGGAACGTCTTGACGGGGACATACGAACAGGTCAGTTGTGAGCTTGGTACTGACCAGTTATGATCATCCATTATATGATGGTCATGTTTTGTGTATCAACAGAATAGCGTTTAAGATTTCATATTAATCCTAACAAATGTGCACAGTTTTTCTTTCTGGTCTTTTGTTCGGTTGACGAGTATATTGTAAGATTACAAGTTTCTTCTGATAAACTAAAGCAGCGATAGCATATTCTTATGTGTATATAGTATTGTCCAGAAACACTTACAAAGTGACAGATGTTTTATGAATGACTAGAGTAATTGAACCCAAATTTTGTATATGTCATTAGCTTGTATAGACCTCTCAGGATTATTATTTTTTTATTTATGGTCTGAATAATACTTAAAAAGAAAAAGCCGAAAGGCAAGAAAGGGGGCTGAAAGTCCAAAACCCCATAGAAACTGAAACAGAAAAGAGCACCTGCAGTTATCCATCCAGAAAAGAGTACCTGCAGTTTTGCAAGAATTTTGTAGCTCAAGTGGTTAAAAGCAGTTATTCATGCACCTGCAGTTATCCATGCAGGTATTTTAGAATACCTCGATGCCAATCGAACCTAAGACATGTTGAGCTTTGGATGTAACACAAAGCCAACAAACTAGCAAGCGACTAGCGATAAAATGTCTTACGTTATTATACTTGAATGGATTCTAGTGGTATTGGCGGAAATATTGAGGGTCCGGAAACACAAAAACATGAAGAAAATGTCGATATTGGAATAGAAAATTTGAGAGAATCCATTAAAAGCAATGGAAGTATTAATGAAACTCCATAAGATGTTTATTTAATCAAGTACCTATGATATTGATTGAAAGAAAAAACTTAATCGGGTAATTGTTGCTTTACAAATCGTTCAATGCATTAGGGGTTTGAACTAATATTGATCCATGCTGTAGTTTTAAATATAAAAATGGAAATACACTAAGAATTAATTAGAAAATAACAAGTGATTAGCCAAAGGTTTTTTTCTCTCCAACTGACCTCTCTAGTGTTCTTATGTAAAATTAGTATTCAAGGGGTTTTTTCTAATTTACTAATTGAGGGATACAAAGAATTTGTAAAAGTTAAAAAGGATCGTTACTTCTTTATAGTTCTCGTGTGCATATTTCTATATGTACAAGCATTTTGCAAATTATTATATACATAATTTGGGGTGTGAAAGGGTCAAAACAGAAGGAATTAATCGAAGAAAAATAATGACTTGTCTTTTTCCTTGGTCTAATTATCTCGTGCAAGCTTTAGAAGAAAAAAAAAAAAACAAGAATTATTTACACTAATAATTCCTAAGGTTTTCGGTGATTTCATAAAATTCCCCGAGGTTTTAAAAATTACACAAACACTCCATCATGTTTCAGATTGTTTTCACAAAATCCCTTTTCGTTGATTACTTTGCCAAAAATTGATGATATGCAAATGACAAAATTAATCTTAATGAATGTATATGCAATTTAATCTCAAAGGCTAATTTTGTCATTTGGAGAAATTTTTTTACATAAAATTATCAATCTTTGGATGAAATCAACGAAAAAATGTTTTGTGAAAACGATTTAAAACCTTAATGGATGTGCGTGTAATTTCTGAAACCTAATGGAATTTTGTATAAATAAAAAAACCGAAAATCTCATGAAGTGTTGATGTAAATAACTCCAAAAGGAAAATATCTTGTGCAAAACATTCAAGTCCTCGCTACCAACACCACTAGTGATAAAAGGAAAATGCTAGAGGCACCAACTTTGGGCACCACCTTGGGCATCAACTCTCTAATAGAGCGTGGGACCCATTGTATTGGCGGGCTCCACCTCTATTAGAGAGTAGGTGCCCAAGGTGGTGCCTAAAGTTGGTGCCTCTAGCACCACTCGTGATAAAATGCCTTAACAGGGATGGCCAAGTTTTTGAGAAAGTGGAAAAGGAATAGGAGAGAGGGAAAAGGAGTAAGTTATTTGTGGGCACTACCAATATAATTATTTGAAATTAAAATCATGTTTAACTCCTTTCAACTGGAATATGAAATAATATCAGGGTTTTTTTTTTCCTATATATACCAATCATATTGGTAAAAGTCCAAAACAAAATTGGTTGAAGATTTTCATTCAAATTTTTTTTTTGGTCGAACATTTTCGTACAACTTGGTTGAAGATTTTTAATTCTCTACAGGTTAGATAAATTTTTCCCCACTCCCTTTTTGTCCACTTACACTCCTTTTTTAGTTATGAAATAAAGAGTAAATGGATAAAATTAGAGTGGGGAAATCACCACTCTTTATATATTTTCCTTTATTAGTTTATTATTTATTCAATATAATTTTATGGGTAAACTGTCGAATTGCTCCCTAAACTTGTTGTACATAACTATCAATTTACCCCCTGACCTTTTTTTTTAGCAAATTAAGGGCTTGAATTAAATTTTATTACCAATGTTCCCCCTGTCGTCTAAATCATCAACATTTCATCCAATTTGCCGTTAAATATGAGGGTAAATTAGTCATTTCATATGTTAAAAATAATTAAATACTGTAAAATATAACAGTATGACATATAAAATGAAAAAAAATCATTTTAATAAACAGAGGGGTGGGACCCACCCACCCTTTCTTCTCTCTCTATGCGACTATTGTCTCTCTCTCTCTGCAACCAAACCCTCTCTTCACTCTCTCTCTCTCTCTCTCTCTGTGCAACCAAACCCATCAACCCCCACCCTCCAAACAACCCCATTTTATTCAAATCTTGAATACATTTATGAGTTGTGCGATTTAGGGTTGAGATTTTGGGAGAAGGGGCAATGAACTTGTGAGGTGAAAAGGCCTGGACCTTTAAGGCTATGGGGAAAAATCATAGGGGAAAGGGTGCGAATGAGTTTTCAAAAAATATATATTTTTTCTTTATTTATTATTATTTTTTTTAATGATTTGACGGATTATTGGATGACATGTTATTGATTTGGACTGCAGGGGGGAAATTGAGAATAAAATTTAATTCAAGTCCTTAATTTTGTAAAAAAAAAAGTTATGGGGTAAATTGATAATTTGGTACAAGTTCAAGGGGCATTTTGGCAGTTTACCCTAATTTTATATGCTTATATGAAAGAAGTTTTTTATGCCTAATTGAATAAATAATTTTTTTGTGTCTTCTAAAAACCCTGGCACCCCCTGGCAGTCTGTGCGCGCTATCGGAGAGAGTAATCAGAGTCCGCCATGCCTACAGTCAGCGTGGGACGGGATCGTCTGTTTGCAGCATTAGGAAGAACTTACAGTGAGCTCTCACTCTTCCCATTATTTCTCACTCTTCTCTGCATCGCATACTTAAGGAATTATTCACTTTCGTTCGTTTGTGTGTTTTTGAATTGAATTGAATTGAATAATGTGACAGCTCAGGAAGAGTTTGAAGAAGTATGCTTCAGTTTCGGTATCGAGCTGGACGACGTTGTAAGCAATTTTTCTGCTTTATCTTACATTGTTTTTATATTTCTCTGATATATATCTTTCATTGAGATGTTTCTCAAAAATTGTAATGATTAATTAATAATGCTGTGTTTGTAGACAACGGAGAAGGCAATTATTAGAAAAGAAAAGCATTTGGACGATGATGCAGTTGACGAAGATGAAGAAGTTATTTACAAAATCGAAGTTCCCGCAAATAGGTAGGTAGCTTTTGTTATTCTTTTTCTTATTTGCCTGTTTTGATTGAAACTTGATGTTTTGTCCTAATCCATTTCATGGGTTGGTTTGAGATTTTTATATCAACATATATAATCCTTGAGTTGAGGCCAAATATTTTAGATAACATACTGCTCTTATTTGCTTAAGTGGGTAGGCTCTATTTCAGACTATCAAGGAGTAATTTTAGGAATTAATGACAATAATTAATTGTTGTATGATGTTCACCTCACGTAATATATAAAGGGTTGAACAAGTTTGTTATTTGATTTATACGCAGATACGATTTACTTTGCCTTGAAGGGCTGGCTCAAGCGCTCCGTGTTTTCAGTAGGGAAGAGGAGGTTCCTACATACAAGTTGGCCAACATTAGTAAGGAGTCCATGATTAAAATGCATGTAAAACCAGAGGTAGTTATATGATCTATGAAAAGGGTTGGTGTTTTTTATTTTCTGGTTGGTGATACTGTTTAGTTCATAGAGGCCCCTTTTTCAACTTGCAGACATCTTCCATTCGCCCTCATGTTGTCTGTGCTGTTTTAAGAGGCGTTACCTTCACTGAAGCAAGTTATAACAGCTTCATAGATCTCCAGGACAAGCTTCATCAAAATATCTGCCGGTAATGTTTTCTGACTCATAGGTCTGATTCTGAATTTAGCTTGGCATGCTCTCGATCAGTTGCTCCCATCTGCTCTGTATTCTGTTGCTCTAAAATATTTCTTTGATAATTTATTTTTATCGCCGTTTTATGTTGTATTGGATTGGCTTAGTCATACTTCTCAGTGAAAAATTTGGAATCTACATGATCATTTACACTAGATAAAAACGTAAGAATACAAAAGAAATCAGAATAGTTTGTTTAAGTGCTACAAGGGTAAGAATAGCAAGACCAATCAGAATGAATGCATGAAGTTATGATAAGAGCTACTGCCTGTCTTTCTGCCCAAAGATTTCCTGTGTTTTATCAGTTGAGGTGCTTACATATTCTAATCATTTTACAGGCGAAGAACACTAGTTGCCATTGGGACTCATGACTTGGATACATTGCAAGCCCCTTTCACATATGAGGTGGGCTTTTGAAATTTGTTCTCTTTGCTATGGTTTTATATTCTGCAATTTTATTTTTTTGTTTGAGCGCTCACATGGTATTGAATTTTGTACTAATTTATGGTAATAGTTTAGATTCCATGCCGGAATTTTCAGTTATAGGAATGAAAAGTAGAAACTTCTGTCTTAGCCGAAGATCCCCTGATATTAACACGAGTTTCAATGAAAGAACTTTTCATGTGTTTCTTTGATTGCTAAATTCTACTTCATGTATCTAAGACGACAATACTACAACTGTTGACTTACATTTTTCTTTCCACGTTCAGGCTTTGCCACCTTCAAGTATAAATTTTGTGCCTCTGAAACAGGTACTTTTATAAGTTTTTTACTATTCTCAATTTAGTAGTTTATATGACTATGATTTTCTAATCTCTCTCTCTCTCTCTCTCTCTCTCTCTAATAGTTTGAAGATACTTGTTAATGGTTATTGTTAGCACTAATATCATGTTGTTTTGATTTCTATATTAGGCGAAGAACTTCAGAGCTGATGAGCTCATGGAATTTTACAGAGTGAGTTCTTAACTGGATGCTTTTTAATCTGTCTTTGTTTCCATCTTTTTCTTTCTTTTTAGTTTTTCCCCTTTCTGGAAGTGTTATAGTTAGTCTAGACCAAACTAGAATAGTCATTTTAGAAACCATTGCAATAATAGCTATTTCATGCACATCCTTGTTCAGAATCTCCTGTTTTATATGCCCTAGTAATCATGACTCATGAATGACATTAGGAAAGTAAAGTATCTTAATCCATATTTTACCACTGTATTCTTGCAGTCGGATTTGAAACTGAAGAAGTTTTTGCACATAATAGAGAACTCACCGGTGTTTCCTGTTTTATATGATAACAACAGGTATGATAATTTCTTTCTCATTCATTCATTATTATGGTCATTCTCATTTCTAATCACCTTTTATCAACCTCCGGTTTTCCTTGTATTGTTAAGAGGTTGAGTTCATAATACTGTTTCAAATGTGTAATATAGTCTTGTTGACTCTATATAGACATATGGCTTAGCATTATTTTTAAATCTTGATGAGTGATGTTAAGTTCATTTTGGCAGAACTGTTTTGTCTTTACCCCCCATTATTAATGGTGCACATTCAGCAATCACTTTGAAGACGAAGAATGTTTTCATAGAATGTACAGCTACTGATCTGACAAAGGCCAAGATTGTTCTGAACACAATGGTAAGAAGCTGAAAGTTTATGATGCATTTATTTGCTAGTTTTTGGTTCTCGCTTATTAGTGAATGATGGCATCAATTTCTTTTCTTTTAGGTGACAGCGTTTTCAGCATATTGTGAAAGAAAGTTTGAGATTGAACCTGTTGAAGTGATATATCCTGATGGAAATTCATATATCTATCCTGATTTATCAATCTACAACATGGATGTTTCTCTATCATATGTTAATGGTACAATTGGAGTCTCTTTGGAAGCAGAAGAGGTATGTCAATAACTGCATTTTATCTATTCCTGCTTTATTCTTTAATGTTGCTTACTGATGTCTGCAATAAGGTTATTATTTGCTTAGTGCTCGTCAATTGATTGACATTTTCTGTATGGTATTTGTTCCACTCAGTTTTTATACGAGTTTTACTGAGACTTCTGATCTAAAATAGGAACTATTATGTATGTTACTGACTTTTATTACCATGTAGGTTACTGACTTGTTGAATCGAATGCAATTGCGTGCCGAGCAGTCTGTATCAGGCGATATCACTGTATTTGTACCTCCCACTAGAAGTGACATTCTTCATCCTTGTGATGTTATGGAGGTCCAACTATAATCATTCATAACTATCTTATTGGATTATAAACCAAACCTTTTGCCATGTTTCTTTAATGAGGCATTTTTCTTTCTTGTTTAGGATGTTGCAATTGCTTATGGATATAATAATATCCCAAAGAGAAAGCCTGCATCTCTGAAGACACTAGCCTTGAATGAGCTCACTGACCGCATAAAATTGGAGGTGTGAAACAAAAACTTTTCAATTGATAAATAACATTTTTATGCGTACCCTTCCATAGTTTACTTAATGGAAGTGTGATTTATTCTTGTTTTATGTTTCCTCAAAATTTTGTTCAGATTGCAATGGATGGGTTCACAGAGGTCTTGACATTTATATTGGGCTCATGGAGAGAAAATTTTGCCATGTTAAATCGTAAAGATGATAAATCAAAGGCAGTGGTTGTTGGAAATCCTAGATCGTCTGATTTTGAACTTGTTCGAACCAGTCTGATGCCTGGTGTTTTGAAAACTGTTGGTCACAACAAAGATCATCCAAAGCCCATAAAGGTATATGTTATAGTGTTATGTTGCTTTTGCAAGATTTGTTCTCATGTGGGTTTGTCCCTTTTTTCCTTTGATAAATTGTAAGCTTATTTCTAAATTTCTTCTCACTTTCACTTTGTTGAAGATTTTCGAAGTGGGTGATATAGCACTATTGGATGAGAAGAAAGATGTTGGTGCGGCAAATCGACGCCAACTAGCAGCTCTTTTCTGTGGTGCTAGCTCTGGATTTGAGGTACGATACTAAACACTTGGTATACACAGTTTGGTCTCACCTATTTCAAAAACTAGTCACTATTAATAAAAAGTTTTGCTCAAGTGGTATAAGGATATGTAATGTTGGATTATATACACACTTAACTGGGATGATGGATAGCTCTATGTTAAACAAACAGTTTGATCTCTTAAATTATTTTTTATTTTAAAAAAAAGTCATGTTATATTCCTAACCCGTTAAATTCTCTTGTTTTCTGCAACAAGAAATGAGGTATAATTGCATATTACTTAACTTGGGTTTCCAATATGCAGTTGATTCATGGCTTGGTGGACAGAGTTATGGAATCGATTGGTGCTGCTTTTGTTCCTATTGGCGACGACAGTGGGTACTTCATAAAACCTTCAGATGTGAGTTGTACATTCTTTCATTTGCATTTTTCTTTTGCTATACCTTTGTTGGTTTTGTATGAATCAATCATTCACTTACTGTTTACATCTACTGAAAGGAACCTGAGTTTCTTCCGCGTAGACAAGCAAGCATCATTTATAAAGGGAAGAATATTGGAACTTTCGGCATTGTGCACCCAGAGGTACGTATTAAAGACTGGGATCATGTTCATACTTTGTTTCTGTCATAATTAGCTTAATTTTCTATTATTTTTCATGTCTTTTCAGGTGTTAATCAACTTCGACATTCCTGATCCATGCTCCTTTGCAGAACTTAACATTGAGAGTTTGTTGTAGTGCCTATTCTCTAACTATTTAAAATTTTTGAATTGGGGTTTTCCTAGTTTCGAGTTTTTCGCTTTCAACTCAGATCTTCTCATTTCTCACATATGTACACATTTATGAAATCAGTTCATGTTAAACAAAATTCCCAAAAAATAAAACATTCATGTTGAACAAAAAAAGAATAGCATTCCTGTCAAGGTACATAACAATAGCTCTTATCGAGTTAATTTCGTATCAGCCATCTCATATTATCCATCCATGTTTCTGACTTGACTTATAAACCAAAATATTTTTTGGTATCTGCATTCTACTAACTAGTGCGTCAATATTGTTGAAATTCCAACACATTCTCTATGTTTGGTTCATCATTGCAAAAAGGAAAAATAAGCCCAAATCCCAAAAAAAAGGACAAAAATAAGAGAAGAAGATGATTCATTTACTTGAACTCTAGCTAAATTAATAGGAAGAAAAAAGGAAAAAAGGAGACATATTTATTTTGCCTTCTGTGTTGATGTCGACCCCAATTTCCCCCTCCCCCCCAGCACAATTTGTGTAATATTAAGGTGAAAGCCCTACGTATTTAAACCAAAAGTTTAACAATTCTAGCCTCTTTTAAAGAGAGTTGAAGAGTATTTATCTCTAGGTCGTAGTTCAAACCCCTCTTCCAATATTGCTTGTATAGAAATAAAAAAACTAATAACAAGTGTGAGAGTTGAAGAAATTTATTCATTTGTTTTATGAGTATTTGGGTCTGCCACTAATTCTTAGCCTTGGCCTTGAGTCGTTCCATGGGCTTTCTCAAATTCTTCCTCCTTTTAATTAGTCTTTTGTTTTTGTCGAACTTTTAATTAGGCTTCTCTTTTGCCTTAAGAGTGTTATTTGGGCTTATTCGGTCGACCCTAATGGAATTGGGTATCAACAAGATGGTTTTTGTTTTTTTCATCCGCTCTTCTTTAAAATTAATAGAGTTTTGACACTTATCAAATTCAAGCAATATTGATAAATTTTCAACAAAATAGAAAAAAAAAAATATTAAAAAAATTTGATAAGTGTCCAAGGTAAAGGGGGAGGGACAATTTAGAATTAGCGATACATTGCATTGGGGAAGGGGGCATTTTTCCCGGAATTCGAACAGGTGACCAAAGGGGAAAGGGGGAGGGACCTCACCATTGAGGTAAACCCCTCGGTCAAAAAGATAATTTAGTCCCTAATATATTTATTTTTAAAAAAAAGGAATATGGAAAATTTTAAAAATTAATTATTGTTTCATACTTCTGTTGTGACATCCCTATGTTCATTCATATTTACAAATGATTCTATGCACAAATTTAGTATCTGAACCTATTATATTGATTTAAATGGATCATTACTGAATCATAATTCTCTTAGAGCATCTCTACGTGCAGTGCAATCATCTTTGCAATCATCTAATCACAAATTTGAAGACCAAGACTTATTTTTGGTCAAAAACTATAAATAAATAAATAAAAGGTTAAAACTAGTTACTTGGTCTACTTGTCTCATGTAAAACAGATTTAAAAAGTTATTTAGGGTACTTTCATCCACCATAAATCTATTATTAATGCGATGCTAGTTGAACTTTGAATGTAAGACAAAGCAAAGAGCTACAAAAGGGCTGAAATTAAAAGGTCTTATGATAACTCTTAAATCATAAACTCTTTCTTTTTTTAAGAATCAACAATAAGGTTCGGTTGTTGGACTAATCAAGTAGTTTATCCTTTCAACCGCAAAACAGAAGAGAATCTTGTTCCCAATAAAGCATCAAGAATAAGATCAACAACTTGTTACAATTCTCAAACAAACAGTACATCAAAAATAAAATCAATAACAGTTACTAAAATGCGTGCATTAAATTCGAATTGCTTAGTAGAATTTTCCTTCAAATAAGCAGGGAAGTGTCAATTTTGAATGGGACCAAGATTTGGTTGGTCCAAGCCTTATCTAATTTAATTTTCAAACCTATAGCGGAGGGCAATGGCAATTACCAATACAAGTCACATTAATGTGACTTGATTGAAAGAAAATTTTTGGACCATTTCTGCAGATAATTAAGGTTACATCTCACCTTATACTCAGATTGACCTATATATGCAGATGGTGGCTAATTTTTGCATTGCCATGCTCGGATCGGATGTCATTTGGGTTTTTGGTAGGTTATTTTCCTCATGCTATATTGACTTTTTAATGTTTTAAATTTAATTTTTCATGTGTTTTATTTATTTTTCTTTTTGTCACAACTGTGCTTGGACGAATCGTGCCTTTATACTCGGACACTAAGGAGGTCCCCACTCCCAACAAAGACAAAAGAAAAATTTCGTCAACCCCAAAATCTTCTCGGCTCTCGCTCTCTTCAAATTTAATACACAAAGAATTGGTACACACAGAAAAACATAAAGAATTTAATGCAAGTTGGACTAAAGTTGGGTAAGGCATCTTTGGGGTTGAATTTATATTATATATATCGTTTAAACGCTAATTAGTTAGTAATTTAATACAACACTTATTATTTATTTTGGCTCATTCGACAATTTATATTGTGATACGAATCGTTTACTAGTCAAGTCTTTAATCCAATATCATTTCTACAATTTTAACTATAATCCAAATTAGTCATTGTTTAAGACTTTATTCAAAGACTATCTCTACAAAATTCACATAATTTGATTTTTTTTTTTATTGAGAAAAAGCAAAAGTAATTATTGATGAAATGTATCATAGTACAAAGCCACAAAATAGCCAAAATGGGTACAACATCTCCAGTGACCAAACAAAATAACATATTGATTTGATTTGGAGAGAATTATGCCTAAACCAACATGGCAGAAACGACATATCTGTATTGCAACCGAAAACTAAACTATAAAATGCAGCAAACTCCTAAAGAGTTACTGAGAATTAAAATAAAAAAGTACAGCAAACTTCTAATGTGTAATAGACTTAAAACAAGAAACAGGAACACCACTGCACATCCTCTTCGGCAACCGAAGAAATCCATAACGCTATACCAGCTAAACCCTTAGTGCCACACCAGCTAAACTTACTTTCATTATTGTAACTCCAAACACTGAATTGGAGCCAAAACCTTGTATATGTAGGCCAAAAGCGGCAACTAAATCATAATAACAATGGTGTTTCGCAGTGTCTACTTCCATATCACATACGAATTAGCATAACAATCATTACTACCTCTACCGACATCGACGTCGTTGCCTCCGCTAGGATAGATAGCACCACTAGAACTCTTATCACAACCAAGTAAAAAACACCCAAAAGAAAAAACCTGCAGCCAGAAACAACAAAAAAACAAAAATTAATAACCAAGATCCACGGGAAAGGAAGAGGAAGGAAAGAGGAGAAGAAAAAAGAGGGATATAGAAAGAGAGACGGGTTGAGAAGAGGAAAGAGAGAGGAGGAAGATAGGGGGCAAGATGGGGGGATAGGGGAGGAGAGGTAGAGGCTAAATGACGAATAAATAATGAAAATATTCATGGTAAGAATTAAGTGGCTAAATGATTTTTTATTTAAGTGTACTTTTTGTAAGGATGATCCTTAAATGAGAGTGGTTTCAAATTTGAACTCTCCGTCTCCTATATAAAACAAAAAATTGATACCAAACTATGTAATTTTTTATGAAGGAAAATTCCAATTCAAAGAAAACACTTCCATGAAAGGCATATACCATTACATGTAGTTCTTTCTCATGGTAAACAATAAACATGTGGTGCAATTCTAAGTGGATTTTGCACTGCCCATCCTTGACGGCACGATGCATCCAAGTCAACCATGTGGAAAATAACAATGTGCCTTTTTTATCCCTTAATTTTTCATTTTTTTGGTAACTAATTACTAATATGCACCTTAATTAAAATATTGTGCTTTTTTGTTGGCTTTTATTTGTCTAAAATATAATTTACTTATTAAGTAAGTTGTCTTTCCCATGCTATTTTCAAAATATCAAACATCAATGATGGTGAATTTATCAATAATAATATTGTGTCAATCAAAGTTTGTAAATAAACGCGGGTTATGCCAGTTGGTCAAGACAGTGAGTCCGTCCTCTTGCACTCAAGTTCGAGTTCCCTTTCCGTAGATAAGAGTAATTTAGACTATCATTTGTATTAGAAAAACAAAGTTTGTAATGTTATTTTGAGATGTAAAAGGTTTGGCTTCCACTTAATTATATACACATGACAATTACAATGATGTTTTCTTGATTTGATTTGTATTATACACTGGTTAAAGTTGAAAATACTTTTTCTCTTTCTACATCTGACAAACGAGAAAGCCATAAATCTAAGTAGTGGATGCATATAAAAACTATACAAGGCACTCCCTCTCAAAAAGTGAGCTCTGGATTTGTGCCAAACTGTGAGAGTGGAGCTCTTCCGCACAAATTTTTCACTCCCTACCTGTAGTCTTTAATTAAATCATTCAAAGAAATTTTAAAAAATAAAATCATTCATGTCATGTTAGAGAGCTAAACCTGCTCTAATGACCATTTGCAATGAAAAGAACCCATTTTACCATCCAAACTAATTGATGTAGGCTCTTAAATCCAAATTTAATAGCTCATTTTTGTTGTCACCATATTTTCCCTTCTTTTTGGGTTGTTATCTCTAATGGAAAAAACTCATGTACATGGGTGAATGCAGAGAAAGGCGAAGAAGAAAGAGGGGTGACAGAAGTCGAGGAAATGAGGCTAAGAGAGTTAAGGTAAAAATATTAGAAAACAAAAAATAATTAATAACCTAAAATTTGCATATGATAAAAAAAAAAAACACAAACACGGCTATTTTAAAAATGACATAGCATTTACACATTAACTATCACATAAGGTGGTCAGCTAAATGTGATCAGTTTTGTTTGTTTCCATGCTTCTTTACCAACTATCATTGGTCCAGTTGTTGTATTCACTTAGTTGAAGGAGGTCTCATGTTTGACTAACATGGATGTCGAGGACAATATATATTTTTGATGAGTTTTGATACCTAGTTAGTGGTTGCTAGGCTCGTTGTAGTGGTGCAGCTTTGAGATTTTAGGGGGCCTGTACAAAATTTGTAATAGAGCCTCCTAAAACAAAGTCTTGAACAAAAATATATAAAAAGAATTGGACCATGTATATTGATAACAAATTTAAAACTCCTCATCAATATTTATTTTTTAAATATTATGAAGGATTATCAAACAACTAATTCAACAAGGAACATAAAATCAAAAACTCATGGTTCATAAAATTACTAATTATAATTAACAAAAACAAACCTATGCCCGGCAGATTTAGTATAGATCAAGAGCTCCTATTATATGTAATTTTAATGTAATATATTATGTGAGAACAACTTAAAAGAAACAGTGGATATAAATTCTTTTTAAAGGCGGATATATCATATCTTAAGTTAGAATAAATATATGATACATAATATATTAAAATGATATATATTGTGAAACAAGAGAAAAAAGAATTTTGAGACCCTATACAAGGGCCCACCTTGCACACCCCAAAGCCGCCGCTGAGCTTTGGTATTGTTGGTGTGTGTATTAGCCCGTTGTATAATATCTTCAAAATATCCTATTGTTTATCTCAAAGAAAATATTCACTTTGTCATTCATCAGATTTGAACTTAGAATCTCCTTTAAATGCCGTTAAATTGAAGTAACGCGTCAAATTTCTTTTCTTTGAAAATAAAGGTATTGGATTCCAATTTGCAAATTGATGTGGCATATTAATGAATTTAGGTCTGCCGTTATTTGGACTAAACGTCATAAAGTCAAAAGCTTGTAGAAGATTCTCATTATAAAAAATAAAAATAAAAAGATGTCAAATACCTGCTAGACATATGTGATGCACCGATCATGTGATCCCGATCAACGCATCTGATAGTGGAGATGTACGTCCTGCAAAGAAATTGTACTATAGAACACTATTCGTAAATTATACCATTCTTTCAAAGAAAATACATGTGTTGGAGTAAATCTGTAATTCGCGTTTGAGAAGCGTGATATTATTTTCACTTTTTACCGATGCGGGATGGAGAGTACTTGTAAGAAAACACTTCGAATGGTAATCGGTGATGAATATTTTTGTGAATTTAATTTGTAATCAACCATAATAAATTATTTTCCGCACGCGGTTTCGTATTTGAGAGAGGCTTTTTTTATAAAAAAAATTATTTTATTTTAGAATTAAAAAAAATAATTGGTAGTTGTGTTTCATAAAAATAAGATTCATTATCTTATTTGTCTTTTAATTTAAATTTTTTTAATATGAAAAAGTGTGAATTTACTATATTATCCTCATTTAATTAATAATTTCAGCTCTTAATGTATGAATATTTCATTATTCTCTGTCTTTGTCATTATATATATATATAGATAACAAATACAATAATGACATCAATTACACGTCCAAGTCACAAGGGTGGGCCCTATTATCAGAACTCTGTCATGGGTCGTTGACCAACTGATCCACAGTGGACCCCACGTGTCCTTTTATTCAAATTTATATTAATGTTGGCGGGGATGAATATTTTTCGGTGGCCAGCGAATTTAGTAAAGGCTGGTAGCTGAGTTTGAATCTTTTACTTTCTAATTAAAATAATAAATAAATAAATAAATAAAAAGAGTTAGACAGACAAACCACAACTGGGTTAGTTGGCAGTATTGACATTGTCTTGCAGATTCTTCTAAACAAATTTAAAATATTAATTAAAGTCTTCTAATCGTTTTATTTTTTTGTATTTAAATGCCATATTGATTGAACTAGTTCTTATTAATTAATAATTATCTATATCATTTTCACATCACCTTCATGGATGCATATTTTATTCTGAGTAACTTGAGTTTGTGTTGAGTTTGTGTTCTATTATATAAAGAATGGGTCATTCTCAATCTTTTTCCCCCATTTTTATTGACTTGTTCATACAACTAAAAACAAAAAATATATATCCAAGTATTTATTTCTGTGGAAGTTCATATTTCTGTGCCATTTTTTGGAGTTTGAATATGGAAAATAACAATAATTTTAAAAATGTTGTTTGACCAACGTTACGATATTTTTACAAGATACTTTTGTAACGGATTAATGAAGCCACCATAAAGAGGTTAATTTATAATAGTTATATTTTATCTCATCATCCATGTCAGTCAAACCTGAGACTTCCTACAATAAACTAGAGTGCTGCTAAACAAACCCTAAAATTAACTGAGTACACCCTATGATCTAAGTACACCATAATATTTTAATCAAAATGTAAACTTAACTAAATACACCCTACTTTACTACCAAAATACCCTTGATACACCCTAATAAACTCTATCACACAATACCTATTTGATATTCATGTTTTAGTTCAACAGTTTAATTAGCCAAGTGGTGTTTTCTTTCACTCCACGACACTGCAATAGAGCTGCACATGAGGTGGCAGCCTATGTTTCTAGGATGGGTGGTAATCATGTCTGGGATCAAGCAAGTCCAGCATGGGTCCTTAATATTTGGCTAGTGATGTAAACGATCTTATTCATCTTTAATAAATTTCCCTGATATTTTGACCAAAAAAAGGGATGTACTAGTAGAGTTACAATCATCAGGAAGCTCACAATCATCCCTCCTAGAAGAAAGCCCTATCGACAACCCCCAATTCACCCAAACTTCCTTGGGTCTGCTCGCTTTTTCTAGGGTCACAAGCCTATTTCATTCTCCACAGGTTTCCCAACATGGTTCTTTCGCTTCCTCAATACCCGAAATTTTGTTGAACACTAACAAGTCTCATAATGGTTGGAATTAGAGAAGCATTTTTCTTGCTTAGGCCTTTCATTAGGGTTGATTATGGTGAGTAGGGTGTACTTATTAAAATTACATTTGTTTCACAATTCAATATATTTTTTTGGTAATTTTATTTTAGGGTAAATTAGTAATTTAATAAATACTTTGGTAATAGGGTGTACTCAGTTAATTTTAGGGTTAGTTTAGCAGCACTCATAAATTAAAGACTAATTTATTATTATTATTATTAACAATAATAGTTATATTAATATTCAAATATTTTTATTTAGAGAAATAAGATAGAAAATAAGAAAGGATAAACTCTTTGTAATTGCTTTGATAGCTCTTACAATTATGATTAAGATAATCAAGATAACTTCTATAACTAAGATAATAATGTCGAATACAAAAAGCTGATTGTTATTAAAATTTATGGAATCGATATGGTCGGGGCTTTTCCAATTGTCAAGAAGTTATGCACAATGAATTTTTAAAAAAAGAATGATTATGGTAATCAAAGGAATCAAATAAATTTTAGATATCTCATAAAGCTAAAGAAGGTTGTTTCATTATATATATATATTGGCTTTTCGTTGTGTTCTAAACTAATTTTTTTTTTTCACAACTAAACTAATTTAAGTTGATTCAAAGTCAAACAACATGATATTTTAACTTTTTGATTTAAAAAAAAGGATAGAATTTTATTAGATTAATAGGAATAACAGTACAAATGACATAGATGGTAAAGAGAGCCATCCCAATAACAATACGGTAGACATGGGCAAAACTTCCCCAGTGACATGAGCCAACCAAAAAGTTGAAACAATACGGAGAGAATCACTCTCAAAAATAATTTTTCTATAACTCAACCGCCATAATTTCCCATAATCTAGTCCAAATGACATTAAGTCTTAAAACTAGCCTGAACTGGCATGACTCTCCTTGAGAGACTAAGAACACCCATCAAACTCAACTACTTTTATGGAATCATAAGAGAAAAAAACACAAAAAACTCATAGAGATATGGACTTCATTGAACAAACTAAAACAACGCCAGCAAAAGGAAAACCAACCGCCGCTAATCTTCCTTCGGGATATGACATAGAGAGCACCACCTAGTTACTCCAGGGCCTTAATGCACCAATGAGCAGTGAATCTACCATGACCAAGCTACAACACCTCAAAGGGCAGTCTCACAAGATGAGGCACAACCAAAGCCAACCTTGATAAGTGTCACATCATGGGATCGGCTCCGCCGTAGCACGATAAGCTCCCCTCTTTGCCCTCACGGTTTTGTTTCTGGGAACTCACAGCAACTTCCCAGTAGGTCACCCATCATGGGATTGCTCTAGCCCCAACTCGCTTAACTTTGGAGTTCCCATGACTCTGAAGCCAATGAACTCCCAAAAGGCCTCATGCTAAATGGAGGCGGGTATGTACATATAAGGCACATCACCCCCTCTCCGTTGGTCGATGTTGGATCTTACAATAAGAGACAATAAAACTGCCAAAGGAAGAGTAAATCGACATAAGTCCACCAAAAGATGAAGAACGCCGAAGATCTGACGGGATCCACTGGAAAACCTCTCGGATCTAAAACTCTCTCTCTCTCTCTCTCTCTCTCTCTCTCTCTCTCTTAGCTGTGGATCCTCATTCCTTATGCAGTAGTGGATGTACTCCTTCCATCAGCTCACTCTTTTTGATTCCCATTTTTTCACTTTCTCATAGTTTTAAAAAAAATGTATATATCTATGTTTGAGGGATATTATCCCTCATCCCTCATGCAGTGGAAGTACTCATTCCATCATAGTACACTACGCAACTATGCACCTCATAGCGTTCAACGACGTTGATGTTGTGTATCGTAAACTACTTGAGATTAGAGGCTTGGTGATCTAGGGATTTCACGATCGTGACGTTGCTCTTATGGGCAATAACCATGTTTGGTGTTAGTACAAGGTCTGCAATGGGGAGCCAATTCAGTGTGCCCCTTGGGATTTGTTGAAAGCCTCCAATCAAATTTGTGTAATCTAGTTAGGGATCAACATTTGTCCCTTGACCTGGGCCTAATGGGCTAGCCATACTAGCCCGTTGTTTAGGCTCAATCGATCTAATCGGATCTTAGATTGGGTAAGGATTAGGAAAAAGATTTGAAACCTTGGGCCGATATAGGCCCCATCCGGCCTGTTTGACCTTGTCCTCATCCATACTCCTATCACTCCCACTCTCACTCACCAACATAACACTTGTTTTGTGTCTAACGACACTAGTCGAGGCTGCATTGCAAGAGTAGACGCACCTCTTTGGCCAGAATATTGTCTCTCATCCCCCATGTAGTGGAAGTACTTCTTCCATCCTAGTAAACTACACACACTTTCTTCTCTCATGGCCGACTTAATTTTGTGTTTTCCTTGGTTTGTGTCACCATTATTAATTTCTTATTTCTATTTGCATGTCTTTTTTTTTTTTTTTTCATTCCTTTTGTTTCATTCTCATTGTTTCTCTTTTTTCAGTTTTTTTTTTCTTCTTAGTTTATTGTTTTAGAAAATGCTAAAAAAGGCCATGGAGTTTTGCAACTAAAGATTAATGTATTTGACTAGACTGATTAAGGTAAACTTTATCACCACATAAATTTCTTATGAGTTGGGTGCGCTAATTTCATCCCTTTATTATCATGTGATAGTAAGGAAAGGAGTACACTTGTCACTATTATCATGTGACATGTGGATGACTTTGATTGGTTAGTCTGTAATGAATAGTTAAATATATATATATAGAGAGAGAGAGAGAGAGTTAGTTAGAGAAGTTAGCGTTAAGTAAGTTATGTTAGGCTCATATAAGAGTTGTTAGTAAAAGTGCTTAATCATGCCTAATTAATATTATTAGTTCTAACTTGGCTTTGTGCTGCTTTCCATTGAATGTAATGGAACACACATTTCTGAAACTGAAAATTTTGCAAGAGGCATAATGGTAAATTTGCAAGAAAAGTGAAGGAGGTGACGAACCCAGATTGGGCCTTGGGCTCAGGGTCCGGACAGAGTGTCTCGTTCATCCAAACAAAGAAAAGGACAAAAGCACCCCTATAAGACAACCCTTTTTCATCCAATCCAACCTCGGTTTTCCACATTGACCTACAGTCACTGAACAGTCCTACCACCACCGCTTTTTGTCTTTCCCTAAAGGAGAAGGGAGGGACCGGTCAGGGACAAAATGGTCACACCACACATTTTTGCATTTCAACCCGGGCCCCACATTTCTACCACGTGGAATCTGACGTGGCGGTCCTTACAAGTACCCCGAACCAGCACTTGCTATTTTGCGTTGCTAGGCGCCAGGTGTAACCGTCAACCCAGAGGAGCCAACAACTGCACCCAACAACAAAAAATAAAAAACATTTAGAAAAAAAAAATATTTGTAGAGAGACAAAGTCTTTCTCTCTCTACAAAAACGAGGTCAGTCAGTCTACTCAACTAAATATATAAAATTACTGCCACTCTCGCTCTCTCTCTGTTTACTTTCTCACTTTCTCTCTCTCTCTCTCTCTCTCTCTCTCACTCCTTCTCTCTTCTTTTTGTTTATTTTTCGTTTTTTAAATGGTGCTATTTGGGTTGTTGAGCTTTGCCGGAAAATCGTGTAGCAGACAATTTTCTCGGTAGCCAAACAGCGGAAGCGAGTCAAATGTGATGGGAAGTGGAGTCTCGAGCCTCTCCTCTTGCTTCCGGCCGGTTCACCGGACCAACCACCACCACCCAGACCACAACGACGTCGTCTTCGCGGCCTCTGAGCCGTTGGACGAAACCCTAGGCCACTCTTTCTGCTACGTCCGCTCCTCAGCTCGCTTCCTCTCACCTACTCAGTCGGATCGCTTCATTTCCCCTTCCAACTCGCTCCGGTTCTCTCCCTCTCACGAGCCGGGCGCGAGGACCCGACCCGGGCTGCACGAGACCGGGTTCAAAGCCATATCTGGGGCTTCCGTGAGTGCTAATAGCTCCACTCCCAGAACTGTCCTCCAGCTTGACAATATTTACGACGATGCCACTGACAGTGTTCTCGGTGGTTTCGGAGGTGGAGTCCGGGGGAGCATAGTCAATGGTTTCGAGAGTACGTCTTCCTTTAGCGCCTTGCCTCTTCAGCCCGTGCCACGTGGCGGCGAGCGCGACCCCTCGGGCCCAATGGAGCGGGCGGGGTTCTTCCTCTCCGGCCCAATAGAGCGCGGCGCCCTCTCCGGTCCGCTCGACCCGAACTCGAACGCGCATGGACCGGACGGCCAGGTTCACTTCTCGGCGCCGCTCGGTGGCCTTTACGTGAAAAAGAAGCGGAAGAAGGGCATTTCGGGGATTCGGAAGGCGTTGTACCGGAACTTCTCGGAGAAGAAGCAGCGGCCCTGGGTGGTTCCGGTGCTCAATTTCGTTGGACGGAAGGAGGGCCCACCGCCGCCCGGCGACGAGGCGGAGCCCAAGAGCGAGACCAATGTCCAGTGGGCTCTTGGAAAAGCGGGGGAGGATCGCGTACATGTGGTTGTATCGGAAGAACAAGGTTGGTTGTTTGTTGGGATTTACGATGGGTTTAACGGCCCTGATGCGCCGGAATTTTTGATGGGCAATCTCTACCGTGCATTTTACAATGAGCTTCAGGGATTGTTTTGGGAGGTTGATGAAGATGATCAAGCCCCAGGAGCCGAAGAAGCCAATAACACTAACCCACCAAATGTAGCTACAGAGAGTGAAGTTGTTGTAGATGTTAAAATTGATGGAAATGATTCAAATTCGAACCCCTTGGCTGAAGCTGATCGGACAAAGAGAGTGACCTTTCAATCGGAGGGTAGGAGGCGGCGGCTTTGGGAATTGCTAGCTGAGGCTGAGGCTGAAGACGGGCTTGACCTTTCGGGTTCTGAGAGGTTTGCGTTTTCTGTCGATGACGCACTTACAGTGAGCAATGAGGGTTCTGGTTCTGCAGTTAGTAGACGCTGGCTTTTGCTGTCAAAATTGAAACAGGGATTGTCCAAGCACAAAGAGGGTCAGGGTCATGGTAGGAAGTTGTTTCCATGGAGGTTTGGTTTGGAGGATAAAGAGGAGGTTGAGGTTGAGAATACAGTGGAGGAGAGGTCTGCTCCAGCTGGTAAGAGGAGGAAGGAGGGTCCGGTGGATCACGAATTGGTATTGAGTGCATTGTCAAGGGCTTTACAAGTGACTGAGAATGCTTATTTGGAGATGACAGATAAGGTTCTTGATACAAATCCAGAACTTGCTTTGATGGGGTCGTGTTTGTTGGTTGTGCTAATGAGGGATGAGGATGTGTATGTGATGAATTTAGGGGATAGTCGGGCTATTGTTGCTCATTATGAGCCTGAAGAAGGTGGTTCAAGCATGGAATCAAGAAGGCACAAGGATAATGGGTTGAGCGCTGAGGATATAACTGAGTCGTCCTCGGCTGTGGCCAATGAGGCTCCTACTCAGGCAATGAAATTGACCGCACTGCAGCTGTCCACTGATCACAGCACGAGCATTGAAGAAGTAAGTTCTCTTGTCATTATTTATGCTGCCTTAGCTCTCATGGTACCGCGTTCCTATTTGGTGAGATTGTTTTGCCTGATGAGTTGGTGTGTTTTAATGTTCTTTTAAACGAAGAATACTCACTTGTATAAACAATGTTTTGAAAGGCATGAGTCCAGTTTGTTGTTTTCCATGGTCTCTTGGTTCCTTTGGATTCTTCTGTTCCTTAACAATTTTGAAGCAGCATGTTTTGCAATTTTATCTCCTGCTTATGCATCTTGGTCTCAGATTCTAACTTCTTCTGTATGTCAAGTTGTTGAGAGAAAGTACACTGGTCGAAGCACACTTCTTGCCGATGTGCTTAATGCCAGATAGTCTTCTGACTGTTAGAGCTGGATAAATATTAATTTACTTCATACTTTTGCTCTGCAACTTCTTTGATAGCATTATGCCTTTCCAATTATGTGTTTAAGATTTTGTTGACTTGCTGGAGGTGAGGAAAGTATTGACATCAGATTTATTTGCTTTTCATGGCTTATACAGTGCACATTCCTGAATGCACTGACTGTGGTCACAGCAGTTTATGCTTCAGAGGTCTCCTTTTTTATTCTTAGAACATGCCACATTGGTCTTATGCTCCATATGAATCCGACACATGCAGAAGTGAATGGTGAACTTTGTTTTTATTAATCATGTCTCTGTTTGTTCCTTTATCTTCTGATGTTTCTTAAAGTGTTAGGAAACATGTGGAAAATTTAAGGAATCCTAATTCATTGGCAATCTATAACCAGACTGTTTTAATAAACTGTTCCTCATCATATTTTCCATTCCTTGAACCTAATCCTGTTCACTCAACCTCAGCAATCTGTTTTCCCTGGGGTTGGGGACAGCAGGCTGAAAGAACTGAAGAAGCTTCCTTTTCCCGTCCCATCTAGATGTCTTGTCATTTCTCCATATCGTCACGTATTCTCCCAATGGATAGGGACGAGGTGGAAGCTTCCTTGCAGGTTTCGTTTCCTGTGTGCTTTCTTGAATGTGTAATGTCCCCTCATGGATCTATAGTTGATGTACGTTTGTTGATAATTATCGAGGGTTTTCTGTCACTTTCCTGATTACCTCAGCATTCCAGAAAGTTACTTATAGTTCTCAATAACAATGCTCCTGGGCACTTATTTTTGTCATTTCATTGGTGGCGTTGTTTGGGTGTTCTGCTTTGTACTTGTCCTATTTTCCTCTTTCCTGTCTATAGTGTCTTCTGGTGACTATTATTAATTTCCTTGGTTAGCTTCCTGGCCTCGTTAACTTAGCTCATATCACTATTTTTTATTTTTTATTTTTAACCATTTCTGTTTACCTTATGCAGGAAGTAATAAGAATCAAGAATGAACACCCAGATGACAAACATTGTATTGTCAATGATAGAGTGAAAGGTCGTCTTAAAGTTACCAGAGCATTTGGGGCAGGATTTCTGAAACAGGTCCTACAGATATACTTGTTAACTGCCCAAATAAATTTCATTTTTTTGCATGGTTTGGCGTCATTTCTTTTTGGCTGGTACATACGTATAAGAATATTAAGGGTCTGGTAGAGGCCAAAAAATTGTCTTGATTATCTGTTTCCATTCAGTTTTTCCAACTTCCTAATTCACCAAGATTGGCTTATTCTTCATTTTGCGTAAGATATTTAAATTATATATCGTATGGAGAAAAGAAAAACTAATTGAGTCAATTTGAGTATAAGATAGTGGTAAATAATTCTGTTATAAACGAGGTACACTGATTGAAGGTGCTTACTTCATAGACTTGAGAACCTGAACATTAGCTTTAATCTTGCAAGTGACCAATGTGCATATTTTCCTTGTCTGCAAATGAGGGGAGGGAGTGGAATGCTTATTTTTTCTTCATGACTTTCCATATCCATCCATGATCCTGTACACATATCTTGGAAAGTTGTGGCATGATATGACCTGTTCATTAATTGAGCGACCTTACATGATAACTCTTATTGATATATAGTTTCCACTGTCCCAGGTTGTGCACAGTCAGCTTCAATTGTGTACATATGTTGTCTATACCATATGCAAAATACTTTGCTCTATGGCTCAATCAATATGAAGATAAATTGCTTTTCTTTGGTATAATTAAACAAAAACAGCATCTGAAGTAAAATGCTACTAAAATGGTTTATGATTTTTGACTGCTGCATGAAACTTTCCATGTACAACTACTTGTGGATGCAGAGTCCAGGTGAAAAATATTTTACAGTAGGTAATAATGTGATCTGCATTTTTGGTGCAGCCCAAGTGGAATGACACATTGTTGGAAATGTTTCGAAATGAGTACATTGGTACCACACCGTACATATCATGTTTGCCTTCTCTCCGCCACCATAGACTCTGTCCTAGTGATCAGTTCTTAATCCTCTCGTCTGACGGTTTGTATCAGTATTTTAGCAATCAGGAAGTAGTTTCTCATGTTGAAAATTTTATGGAGAAGTTCCCAGATGGAGACCCTGCACAACACCTAATAGAGGAGCTTCTTTTCCGTGCTGCAAAGAAAGCTGGTATGTTTCACCAGTTATCATGCCTATTATATTGTGTAAATTGTTTATGCATAATATTTGCTGTTTATTATTTTGTTTTGTGATTTGAGTGGTCATGCAAGAATAATGCAAGACTTAGGTGTTAGGATGCAGGCACTAGTCTTTAGTGTCGGAAATTCTTACCCTTAGGAAGAGATAACTGCACTGACCATAGTTTTGACCTTGCCCTATTATTGTGATGTTTTTCATATTTGCACCTATATCCTGTACTTGGATTCAATTGTAGTTAGTATGTCATATTTCATGATTATGGAAGGACAGCACTATTTGTGCTCCCCAAAAGGCCACAATGGCAGTATTATAAGCACTTCTGTATAGAAGTGCAGGATACAGAAGGGGAGCATTCTCCCTCTTCTTGACGAAACAATTTGGTTTTATTGGGCTAACAGGATGAAGGCATATGGTCTGTTTTTTCCCCCCTCTTTTTAACAGAAATTATTTGCATTTTCTTCAAAATTGAGCTCTAATTTGTAAAACTTGTCAAGGATAAGTTACAGTGTTATGTAGAGTTCTATTTGATTCAATTTGGGGTGGAGGTCGATCTTTGGGCTTCAGTGTCTGACAAATTTAGACATATTCCTTTCTTTTTCTTAGGGAATGCTGTTTCTTATGTCAGCTGGTAAACCTTAATGGTATTTGGTTGTCAGATGTAATGCTGTTAGTTGTCTGGGTTTAATTGTATAGGTTTTGATTTTTTTTTTTTCAATCCAAAAAATGGGTTTTGATTGTATCTCCAGTGCACTGCTTGCTCGCTGTTGCTGTCTCCTGTTCAGTTTTCATCAATAAAATTATCATATTTTATTTTTAGAGGGAAAACGAAGAGAAGGGAAGGTTTAAGTACTTGGAAGTGGTCGCTTATTTAAAATTTTCTATTCTTTAACTAATAAAATCTCTTTTGCTGAGATATACATGTATATGCGCATTCATGTGTCCTTCGGTGCATGAGTGCAGTGAAGGTGCCTATGAGCATATACTAATAATTTATATTAGATTTCAGTAATAGTTAGAATTTTCCCTGTGCTTTTCCCTTGAGTGATTACACAGACTGCTGAAGCATTAGTTATTGGGGGATAAATGGAGTTCCATGAAGGGTTTGCCTTTTAGGTTTATTTACCTTAGGGTTTAGGCTTTTGGCCTCACTAAAACATAGACTGCCAAATACTTGTAATCAGAAATGATAGTAGATCTTTACTTTTTCATTGGCCTCATCCTAAATTGAAACTGGGGGGAATATTTCATTTGTTTTTAAAGCTTTGCGCTTGTGTAACTGAAGAAACTTTCATTTTTATATCTCTAAGTAGAGGGCTAAATAGAAGGAAGATGAAGTTACTTCTTGCACCAGGTTTGGCACTCTTTAGGTGAGAAGATCTTTGTTTTCATTAGATTCATGTAAAACGAAGAGATAAAGTTGGATTGTGGAATAGAAATTGGCAGTAACGACTACTGATCCACTACATTTAGTTCTTTTTTCTTTCTGATTTTGTCTCTGCTTTTGAGTTCGGCCACTGTCGCTGTATATAATTCTGCAGGGCATCTAGCTTTAAACTGGAACTGTTTTGGCTTGCAGGAATGGATTTCCATGAATTACTGGACATCCCACAAGGAGACCGCAGGAAGTACCATGATGATGTCACCGTTATGGTTATATCGCTTGAAGGAAGAATTTGGAAGTCATCAGGAAAGTACCTTTGACAACTTTATACACAGGCAGTATTCTCTATAAAAAGGGGACATTGCAATTTCAATTTTCAGCTAGAGATATTCTTCAAGCAGTATGGAAAGCTTTGCTGCTGACAGTTCCATGGGTCCATTAGGTTTTTGTTCTCACAGCATAAGCATACAACTAATACGGATGGTAATGGCAAAATGCTGATGTTAGATATCATCCAATACTTAATAGATGCAAAAATATTGGGTTCAGGACAAAATGAGATTTTGCAGATGGGAGGTTGTTGGGGGAAATGCTCTTTAGGGGAAAGAAATCTTTTCTTTTTGTCCCTTTTCTTTTAGACTTCTTCATTTTTTGTTTAAAGAGAAAAAAAAATAGAAAATTTGCATAGGTGGAGGCTCTTCGATTTCATCTGTGCCTTTCTCTTTTCTTCTTTTCCAGAGCGGAAAATGTGTTTGTAAATTGGTGGGGGTACAGATTTATTTACTGAAAACTTTGAGCATTCCCTTGTCAATACTGAGCATCTGTAATTTTGAAGGTGGGTTTTCCACCATTGCGGATAACAAGAGTTCAAAATTTTACCAACTTTCTTGTGTAGAATTTATGTTGCCTTTTAAAGTTTTGTTTCCCCATGAAGAAGTCAATACATATGGTGGAAAACTAGTAAAAGGAAATTAGAAAAGTTGCTTAGTACTTGGTAGCAAGCACAGCGTAAAAGTGAGAAAGAATTCTTGACCCAAAAAAGGTGAGCAGGAAATCTTGACCGAAAAGAAAAAGGGGCAAGAAACCTGCCATGAAAACAAATTTGGAAACCTGGTTTCCTCTGTTGGATTGATTTAAGACAAAAGAAAATTTGTGTTGAGGCAAATAAATCAGACACAAGATTATTGTAAGATGCATACATGGGCTTAGGCAAGTTGGTCAGAATGGATGTACTTCGCACTTTGCACTTGAGTTCAAATTCTCCTTTTCCTCGTAGTTTAGATTAAATTAAAATAGAATATCGCTTGTATGAAAAATAAAAAAAAAAGATTATTGTAAGACTTGTTTTATTACTACATGAAGCTGAAAAAGCTCTTTAAAGTTATATATGGATCTCATGCTTAAAAATTAGGGCTACAAAAAGTTTTTGTGAAATATACATCGATCCAAATAAGATAATACATTTCACATTTGAACGAGGGTGTGAAAAACTAGAAATTACAAAGTATAAACATACATGTAAGCATTGATGAAGGATGACTGTTAGTTGGTCCAACAGTTAAGCTGTGATGGCTGTAGATGGAGCCTGTGACTGCACCCAAGATACTAAATCCTCCCTGGTCGCCACAAAACGACCAGCTTTCTCTTCACTCTTCCTAAATGGTGCAGCCAATTTCTCCACATGAGAAGCAAAGGAATGAGTCAGCCCTTGAGAGAACTTGTGTGTTCCGGTACCCGTTTGGGCTGAAAACAACTCCGGCAACGCCTCCTCACGCTGAACAATTTTGTAGAGTGTTCCCATCCACTCTTCAAGTGCAGTGTGAGCTGCACCAATGGACAGTGACCTAACATCCAAACACCACTCCCTCGAAGTCTTGTTGTGTAAACCCGGATACAACCCGTATAGGGTTCCCAGATAGAGCAACTCATGAGCCCTCTCATGGTTGTTTTTGTTTCGGCATATATCTATCAAGCAATTACAGAAGGGTCTCCGGGATTCAACCGACGTGCCACTGATAACATCCCTGAACTCATCTTTAATTGTCTCAAACCCAAGTTTCTTATCTTGCAGCACTTTGACAAGGGTAACCAACTTGGGATTAGCCTGCTGCAAACAAGAGAGGACCTTATCCTCATCCTCAGTTTTTTCACACAATGACACAACAGACAGTAAGCACCCACAAAGCCTATCATCTGGTTTAACTCCTCTTTCAACTGCAACACCAAAGACTCGAACCATATCGCCGAACCTTCTAGCTTTCCCCAAGCACTGAATCAAACAAGTGCACCCCATGACATTCAGCTCAATCCCCAACTCAGACATTTCTTCAAACAACCCCATTGCCTCATCAACATTCCCTCCACTCCCAAAAATGTTCAACATTGCCGTGTAACTCCAACTGTCCGGCCTACAATGCTCCGACTGCTTCATATCCTCGAAAAGCTTCTTAGCTTCCTCCTCCAAACCAAGGTCAGCACACATATTCAACAATGTGTTATACAAAATGAAGTCCATAGGCCACTCGTTCGACCTCATTCGTTCCCATAATTCCAAAGCATCTCGAGCCCACCTAGCCTTGCCATAGATCTTAACAAGCGCTGTCAATGTTTTCTCATTTGGTTTCAGCCCGGATCCCACCATTTCTTCAAATAAGCTTCTTGCTAAACCGGGCTTTCCAGCCTTGCCCATTGCCTCTAACAAAGTATTGTACACAACCAAATTAGGCTGCACACCAACAGCAGCCATTTCCTGCAAGACATACCTAATGCCATCATAGTCCCCAGCCTCACCAAACATCTTACCTAATACAGAAAATGCAATGGGGTCTGGTTTCCACCCACTAGCTCTCCCTCTCTCATATAAACTAAGAACCTCCTCAACCTTTCCCAATTTGGCATAAACATCTAAAATAGCAGAGTAAGTCACCTCATCAGGCATTAAACCAGTCTTGTACATCCTCTCAAACCACTCCACTGCCTTGTCAAAAAGCTTGGACCTCTTGGCACAAGTAATTATAGTGGAGTAAGTAATGTTATCAAGCTTAATCTCATTGCTTACCATCTCCTCAGCAAGCTCTTCAATGAGTTGAAACTGCCTCCCAAACCTCAAAGACTTCATTGTGACATTGTAGAATATGGTATCCATGGGAAATGAATTCTGGGCCTTCACCCAATTGAAGAACATATGGGTTTTCTGCCATGGCTTCAAACTATTGAGTATCAAAAGCGCATTTTCTCTAGTGGGTGGGTGTGGGATTTCTTCAAGAGCAGCCAAGAAAGCACCTTGAGAGGCATCACAATCATTGAGCTTATGAGCAAACTGCCTGAGATCTCTCACCTGAGGATTGTAAGAGTAAAGTGACCGTTTCTGCCTCTGCAGAGAGAGAACAGAGCGTTTGGGCTTCGCGGGGTTCACCCAAATGGACTTCGGCTTGGAAAGCAATTGGGATTGGTCTTTGGGAGGGTTGGAGAGAGTCGTTGAGGTTAGAGGCTGGAGTTGCTCAGACAAAGATGGTTTTTTGTTGTTGTTGTTGTCGTTCTTCTTCTTCTTGTTCTTGCTGTTGGGTTCTACTAAATCTGGTGGAGATTTTGGAGGAGACTTGGTGGACATGCAAGAAAGGTTGAATCTTTTGGTTGGAATTTGTCTAAACGGTGAAGTGAAGAAGATGGGTCTCTTTGTTTCTGAGGAATTCACAGTAAAATGGACAGCAGAAGTAGCAGCCATAAGATTGATTGAGAGAATAAGAGTGTCTGTTATTTTTTGGAAGAACAGGAAACCTAAACTTATTAAAATGGAGCTACTGCTAAGGAAGATGTTCTTCTGGATATTTTGTCACCTTATCTAAATAAAAGCTAAATTTGAACGAACCCTAAAATGAATTAACATGAAATTATTTGGGAAATTTAAAAAAGCAAAGACAAAATGGAAAAAAAAAATTTGGTTATAAGATCCACCACAAGGGTGGGTAGCCTTAACCGGATGTGTGGTAACAGGTAAGCTCGAAAGCTGTTCCCGTCCCTGTCAGGGGAGATGCCAACCATCTCTCCTTTCTACGAACACGATCTTATCCTTAAAATTGTTGTATATAAAGCAGTGCAAATTTATACACTATGTCGATGTGGGATTCTGGTGCTTCTTTGATTAGGGTTTTCCGTGCACTTATTTGGGCTCTTCTACGCTTGGTGACTAGATTGACCTGGGTGGAAACCAACTAAACGAGATTAGTATATGAGAAGTAAACATGTTTTCCATTAAACTATGATTTCGGTTTTCTTTTGGAAGTGATTTGCATCTAATATTGTGACTGAGGGGACTATTGTTTTTTTTCCCTTTTTTTGTTTTTGGCACAAATTGAGGCAACTTTTTGTCATAAACAAATGATTCCCAGAAAGAACCATTTCTCCATAAATATAAAAAAAATGTAATTCTCAATAGACTCAGTTTGATTTCAAAACAAGCAATCACATAAAACTAGGGCTGTGCACAGGTCGGGTCGGGTCGGGCCGATTATGGGCCCAAACCGTTCGTCGAATTGGGCTATGTCGGCAGGTCCAAATGATAAATCATGGACCTGTTTATTTGGTCCATTTTCGACTTAATTCGAAACCCGAATTAGGCAGGCTGGGTTGGTTTGGTTCGGGTATCTACCGAGGCCCAACAAAAGCAACAATGGAAGGTTTTTATTTTATTTTAATTTTTTTATTTAAAGTTTTGCAGGCCCATTCTGTTTTTTTGGTCATTCTGTTTTCGAGACCCATTCTGCCGAGGCCTATCTTGTTTTTAAGTTTTCCGGTTTCTCCAATTTGCATATCTAAAGTTTATCATCATTCAAAATACTTTAAAAAACCTTAAAAACTAAGAAAACCATCAATCACCACACAAGTCCAAATACATAAATTATTATTACAGATCATAGCAAATTATGAGAGTAATCTCAATCACAATCTGCATATTTGCGGTCCGGTTCAGTTGGGTTTTTGGTAATAATGCCCACCCCTACATAAAACTAATACATGCTATCATCAAATGAAAGTTTGACAAAGATTGGGCATTCACATTGATAAAGAAATTTCATAGGGAGAAAAAAGGTATAAGTTCATGTAATCAAGAAGGCATTTTCTCATGAATTGGTGTTTCTAGGTTGAATAAAACAATTAACAAACCCGATATAAACTTTGATTTGTAAACAACAAAAGGAACATGTAAATAAGATCAGGAAATAGATTTCAATTTCCATTTCAAGTTTTTTTTTGAAAAAAATTATTTTATTTTTATAATTTGACAAACTAGACAAGTGGAAAATGATAAGTTTCTGTATTGTCTTATTTCATAAAATTCAAACTAAATTAATTTTTTGGAATCACATACGTTTGTAGTAATGCTCACAAATGCATAAGATAGAGAATTAATTGGTAGCACTTATCTGGAGGTATATGATATTGGACTCTCAATATCTCGATTCCTTCATAACTCCCGCTTGAAAATCAAGTCATATATGAGACCTAAGGTAGTCATATATTTTACTTAATGACAATCAATTATAGGGAAAAAAAAAGTGTGTTGTTAAACGAATCGTAAAATTAATTCAGTACACTCTATTACTAAACTATTTATTGAATTACTAATGTACCCTAATATAAAATGATTAAAACGGATATATTGAATTGTGAAACAAATGTATTTTAATAAATACACCCTAATCACCATATTCAATCCTAATCAAACGTAATATATTAGAGCGACAAAATCCATCAAAAAAGAGCCTTTGAAAAAGTGAGTTTGTAGTCAGGTACAGAGTCATGAACCCAACCTTCTATATTTGAATTTGAACTTTTGTTTTGTACACAGATTAATGCTACAGAGTAGGCAGCATTTGGGTCTATATCTGTATAGGCAGTGAAAGTGCCATTAAACAATATACAACAGTGATGATTGACATTGATCCAATTAATCCTATCGGTATGTCTCTCTGAGAGATAGAGTAACTTTTTTATTTAATTATTCAAAATCAAAGAAACAATTTTTCCTTCAGCGTATGTAATATTCATTGCCATGGAGTCCAATATCAAATTGGATTACAGTTACACATACAGTTTTTATATATTTCATACTCATAGACATAATATAAGATCAAGCCTAGTTCCATATCTTGTCACCATAATTGTTTAGGTTTTTGAACTCTAGAGGCAGTATGGAGAAGAAAAATCCTGATTTGAGTCCGAACTCCTCAGCCAAAAGAACATAGGTTTTTCATTTTAAAACAAAACAGAAATGCTACTTAAAAGGAGTAAAGTTCGAATCTAATATAATAAACTTGCCAACCTCTCCTTCCATGACTTTGACTAGGAAGTTTCTCAATTGCAACATCAAGGCACTTCATACAATTTTCGCTAGAAAGATCTCCAGTACATTGAGCCGCACCATAAATTGAATACTTATTATGGTGGGTTAACATAAGCTTTGGAGCATATAATGTAAGGGCAATGTTTGCGAAGCTCTTGACTTGCTGCAGGGATACATACATGTTCTACAAAGTGTAAGGTTGTAAGGGCAATGGGCGAATAACCTCATTTTGTTTATGGTGGAAAACGTAAAGCCAATCTAAATTCTTAACATCCAATTCATCCTATAGCATAATTACATTCTGTTTAACTACTGTTGTCAAAGTTGCTATGTCTTCCCACTTACAGTGGTGCTCATACAATGATGGCTTGCCCGCTGAAGGGTTCTCTAAGACAAGCTTGTTGGGAGGCACTAGGTCATCGTGCGCAATAACAAATAGTATTGAGGATATAAGTCAAAAAAATCCAAGCTGAAAATTCATTTCCTTAATTTAAACTTATAATATTTCCTTCTCTTATTCCGGCTTTAAATTTTGCACAACACAAAAAATTGATCAGGACCTTCTTTCCCTCCATGCCCCTTAGTGTTTGTGGGCCACACTACAAACAATTATAAAATTAAGAAGAAAAAACAAGAGGTACAACTTTTTTTTTTTTTTTTCCTTCCTTTGTTAAAGTTTGGATGGATAAGGAGTACGTGTCATTAGGGGTTCGAACATGAGATCAATGATTTACCGACAAATACTCTTATCTTTAAGCTATTAACCTGAGGTGCAGCTATATTGGGCCATTCATCTCATAAACATGTTATTTGGTTCAAGAATTTTATTTTTGTATGGGTTAAGGGGACTCAATTGTCTACAACTTGTGAAATATGGAAGAATGATCAACACCATTTTCATACATGATTAAGTGCAAAATTAGTTTTTGTCTTTTCTATGTTTAATACATTGTAATCTTCCTTGAATTTTCTAAGTTTGAACAATATAAAACTTTCACTTTAATAAACACGACACGACCCTAGAATGAAAACTAAAATAATATGACCCAACTGACCTGAGCCGAAAATATACAAAACATTGTGAAACACAAGGCAATAAAGGAGCAAAATATGCTCGTTAGGAAGGAAAAGAGAGAGAGAGAGAGAGAGAGAGAGAGAGAGCAATATGGTTGTAGAATTCTATAGTGAGGGCCTCTCCAATATGGTTTTGACTTGGCAAGTGCACAAGACGGAAAAAGGTGCAAAACGAGGTAATTTGATTTAGTCATGATTCGTAATTATACCCTCCTTAGTGTTTGACGAAACCCAAGTTATTGGTATAATTATCGTTTTTCTTTTGTTGCCAAAATTGGTATCATTATCGATTGAAACACCAGAAGATCTCCATCTACCACAAAATCAAGATTTGCTTGCTCTTCGTAAACAACATCTTATTGGTCAACTAATTACTCAGATAATCAGTTCAGCAAAACCCTATCGGGTTCCATGTTGGGACATGTCTGCTAATTCAATGCTCATTGAGTCATACATAGGTGTCTTTAACAAGTCAATGATGATTACGGGAAACATTATCAAGATAATTGTGATTTGTGTCTTGGTGAAGGGGGAGGTGATGTTTGGCTTTTGGGTAATAGTGTTTGGAGGCTGCTTTGCTTTGGCATTTTCCTCATGACCAAATTGTTACAAGCCCTAATAACTTGATAATGACCAAATTCATAATTACCCACCAATAAGAAAATGTTAGAAGATGCAGCCAAATGAATTTGGACTTTTTCTTTCGTCTTATCAAAGATCTCCTACAAATCTAACCCCCACTAATTTGGGGAAGCAATTTATCACGTCTCTCTATCCCTACGTTAAATGGTCCTGTATACGGAGAAATTATAGAATATTGATTCCTTAATAATTTAGATCACATGAACCAAACAGCTAATGAGAAATAACGAAGGATTTTTTTAGCCTATATATATATTATTTGAAATTGATTCTCAAGTAAGCACCAAAACCAAACGGAACACCAAACTCAACCAATTCATCAACATGTTTGAGTAAATCCAAAATCAAATAATCATCAAATGTCCTTGTTCTTTGGCCTTGGATTGGATTTATTGTGAAGTTGAATTTTTGAAGCAACCCCAAACCCTTCTCTTTTGGAGCATTAGTGTGACATGTATATTGACATTTCTGTCAAAGTGTAGGGGTGTGTGTGTGTTACAACTGCCATTGATGTACATTGGCACCAACAGACAAATTGGCCGAAAGCAGTAGACAAACAAGGACCAAGATAAGCAAGATAAGGTGGTCTTCCCATTTTTCCAAGTCCCCATAAAACAAGAACATATGCTGCCCTTAATAAATATCATCATTGAATTCATTCACAATTAGAGCAGCATGAGTCACGATCTTCTTTTCCATTGACTTTCAGACACAGCCTCATCAACGGCTGCACAGGACTTCAACTACTTTTAATCATTAATCATACTAAAAACTATTTATAGCTGATTTGATGATGAGTATACTTTTGTCCCAACTCAAACTTTCGTTTACCCTCATGTCATTTCAGTTTTATATTTGGTCAAACAAATATATCTCTTCAATCCCTTTCCAAATGGAGCATGTTAAGGAAAATTTTGACTACTAATTAAGGCGTGGGAGGGAATAGGAAGTGTGGTTGAATAAACACTATACATTTTATTTTTTTTAAATTGCGAAGTGTGAATATGTATGTATAGTTGATATAATGCATTTCAATCAATGTCCTTCGGTTTTATTTTTATTTTTATAATCAATAAATTACATTGAAATCTCACGAAAGCACATCATAAGAAAGAGAAGGGGCCAACCAAGTGGTTCTTCTTCGCAGACATGGACTTACCAAAGTTGGTTAGAGCGGATGTACTTTCCACTTTGCACCCAAGTTCGAATCTCATTCCTTGTAGTTTAGATTAGATTAAAGTAGAATATCGTTTTTATAAAAAACAAAGTGGCTGCTCTTCAACCCAAGTATTAAAAGCTAGGTTCCTTAATGTAAGGTTCATACAAGAATTCATAAATAATATAGAGAGCTGATTTCCCCACTCCCCTTTTCTCTACTTACACTCCCTATTGCTTTTTAATACTTTTTAATCAATTTTTGTTCTTTCTCTTTCCTATTTTATCCTTACCCTACATTAATTTCTTTTTTACTTCATTTTTATATTATTTCTTTTTCTTTATACTTAATTTTCCAACTTATACTCCATTTTTAGTATTAAAGGGAAAAAAAAAACTTAATTTCTTACTCGATTAAAGGAAAAAAAATACTGAAAATGGAGTGCAAGTTGGAAAATTAAGTATAAAGAAAAATAACTAATATAAAAGTGAAATAAAAAAAAATTAATGTAGGGTAAGGGTAGAATAGGAAAGAGAAAGAACAAAATTGATTAAAAAGTATTAAAAAGTAAAAGGGAGTGTAAGTGGAGAAAAAGGGAGTGGGGAAATCATATCCCATAATATATGATACTAACTTGAGAAATAGTCATTATGAAGAAGTCAATAGCAGTAGTATAATCTTCCTCTCTATTCAATATTTGCACGGTGCACGACTACAATCAAGATAGCATATATGGTGTAGGTACAAGTTAGGGGACCTTACTATGGGCTAGTTTGGTATTACTGTGCTGTGAAAATAAACAGCTGTGAAAAAAAAAAAGTTAGACATTTGGTGAACTGTATTAGAAAAAGTGTTGTGAAGAGTCAAAGTATTTGATAAATTTTTATTAGAAGTGCGATTAGTATGTATAATAACCAAAAATGACATGATGAAATTGTTACTTATTTTGCCAGAAATTCTAAATTTTTAAAGTAACAAAATTAGTTCCAATTCCAAATATTGTGACAAAAAATATAAAAATATAAAAAAATTAAATTAAAAAAGTAACCGAAAAAACCCCTTCCCACTGTACCCACCTGCATCTCCAACGCCACAAAACACCAAGAGAAAAAACCCATATCAAGAATTTTAAAACCAAAAACTCAACCCAACCCAGATAAAAACTGTGTTGTCATCAAAGAAAAAAATAAGAAGGAAATCAAATCCAAATGAAAATTTTGTTTTCCTGTGGTTTTGATTTGAGTTTCAACTTTCCCTTGATTTTGGTTTCCAAGAGAAGGTCAACGAATTGTTGATGGGTTCAAGAATCCATTTTTAGTGAAAATCATTGATTAAGGATGGTAGATGCCTGTGCTGCTATCGAATTTGGTCCTCCACAATTAGCATACAGATGTTTGAAGATATATTTGGGGTTTGGATCATTTGTGTTTGGAGTGGACATCACAGATTGGGGAGCTAGGGTTGAGTGTTTTTTTAAGCTGTGGTTTGGATTTTTGTGGCTGGAGTGGAGATAACAGCATGGAGAGCTAGGGGCTAGTTTTTTTTTTTGGGTCAGAGGGGAAGAAGATGAATCGAGTTGCAAACAGAAGTCGAGTTGCAAGCAAGAAGAAGAAGAATCGAGTTGCAATGCTCTAGGGATAAAAGCTATCAATTTAGAAAATTATTAGGGGTATTACGGGAAACGTGAAAATTCATTTAAAAGAACCGGCTGTTTTTTTTTCAAAGCAACTTTAAGAAGCAGCGTGTTGGCTGCTTCGAGATTCTGCTGTGGATTACTGCAGTTTTTAAAATAAGCAGCCTTTATTTGTTTTACCAAATGCTTTTGTTTCCATAACTTCTTTTATAAGCTGCTTATTTTTTAAGTACAACAATCTCAAACGCCACCTATATATGTTGTCTTCAATTAGGTTTCCCACATGTCAAGGAAAACCCTAATTATTCGAGCGTTATGAGCATCCTATCTATTGACGAGTAGAATTGAATGGTCAAAGTTAAAGGGCTATGGGCTTGAAGTGGTCAAACCTAGGGCTGGCCATTTTTACTGAAACTCAACCAAATTGCTCGAACTAGACTGGTTTGGTCGGTTTGGTATGGTTTCTTATTTTTTATTTTAAAATTCAGTAGCATAATTAGACCAAATCGAATGAACCGATCCAGTTCACCGTTGCCAGTTTTGCAGACCGCCGGTTGGTCGAACCGAATCGATCAACTCCAGAAGACCTTAAATATTTATAAAAACTAAGGGGTTTCAAACCCTTGACCTGCAAGTCTTTGTTAAGTTAGCATACGATTGTTGTGGTTGATATTCTTGTGTTATAATAGTATAGAGATGATATTTATACACTTCCCAATAGGATTAAAAAAAATATTACAAAAGTATTAGGGTTAAAACCCTAACATATCTCCTTTTTCCATCTCAGCACTGTTTTCTTCTTCTTCCCCCTCCTCTTCCCTCTCTCTTCTTCCACTATTTATTCTCTATCTTCTCCTTCTTTCTCTCTCTCTCTCTCTCTCTCTCTCTCTCTCTCTCTCTCTCTCTCTCTCTCTCTCTCTCTCTCTCTCTCTCTCTCTCTCTCTCTCTCTCTCTCTCCTCTATTACTTCGTAAAGTTGTCGTTGTCGTCGTTTAGAGCTCATAGTCCAAGCCCAGTCTCTCTTCTTCCTCCCTTTCTTTCTTTCCTCTGTTACTTCGTAAAGTTGTCATTGTCGTCGTTTAGAGCTCATAGTCAAAGCCCAGTGAAGCCATTGTTGGTGCTCGCCAAAACCAATTGTAACCACCCTGATTTCTCGGTGAACCGACTGTAGTTAGTCTCTCGTCTCATTGGCTCGATGTCAGTCTCCAAAAAAGCATAGGGAGATGGATGATCAATTTGCCATGACTAAGCATGGGGAAGAGGGAGTGTCAGGTGATCGGTTCGGCCATTGTTCCTCACGTGGTGGGGTTTAGGGTGCATTAAGTGAGAAGTCCACCTTTGGCCTATACTGAACTGAACCTACATGTGTGTGAAATTGTGCAAAAATATGCATTCAAGGGGATTCGATCCCCTGACCTAGGGTTTCAAATCATTCCATATTTCCACTGGACTGCTTGGCTTTCTTATTAAATCTTTGTACAACAAGAGTAAGAGAATTAAAAAAAATTATAAAAAAATTAGGGTTTTTAACCCCTAGCATCTCTTCAATTCCAGACCATATTCTTATCTTCTTCTTTTTATTTTTCTCTCTAGCCGCCATCTTCTTCATCCCCCTCACGAGCTCATCTATTCTTCTTCTCCCTCTCTCTCCTCTTCGCTGCCACCATTCTTCTTTGAAGTTCATCTCACCATCTCTTCTTCTTCTCCTCCTCCATCTCTCTTCTTGTCCCCATCGCAACCTTTCTTCTTCTTCTCCTCCTCCTCCCTCTCTCTCCTCTTCGCTACCGACCTTCATCTTCATCTCCTCATCTTTCTTCTTCTTCTTCTTCTCCTCCTCTTTTTCTTTATCTATCGATCTATCTAGTTTCTTATCGTCACTGAACCATTCCGACCGATGGTTTCGGTTCAACTGAAATCCGGTAAACCGACGGAGTCAGAGTCGGCAGTGGTTTCAATTTTGGGTATACCGACTACCCTTGGTCAGTTATTGATTGGAGCCCATCGGGTCGATTACCGAACCGATTCCACCCCTAGTTGAGCCGACCAGATTTGGACTACCATGGGCTAGGTATGTCCTTGTGCCAACCCAATCACGAGCATTTCTTTAAGATCTCGACACATGGGGTCATAGGTGGTATGCAAGGTGGTGATGACGTGGGCTCCTTGTGGGGAGCCTTATTGGTCATTCAGCTTAGGTAGATACATGTGTCAGAAAAAGTTCCCTAACTCCCTAGTCCAAGGTTCTTTATTGGGTGGGGGCTTGAATCAGCCTTTTGTTTTGAGTCAAATGGTTGATACTTGTGAAATTTGTACCCAAGTTTGGGTGGGTTAGTCTGGCCTAGTCGACTCATAAGGCATCGAGAGTCTCCCCCACTTTAGACCAACAAGAAGCACCTCATTGTCGTTGATGAACTATGCAACTGGCAACACACACACACACAAAAACTACACAAAATAGAAGCACACATAGACACTACACAATAAAAGCAAAAACACAGTGAGAACACGAGAATTTATAGAGATTCGGCGTTGTGCCTACATTCTCTTGGTAATCGCCTTGAGAAATTCACTAATAATAAGAACACGTTTGGTTACAATAAAGAACCCCATTAGCTCTTACTATACCATAGCTCTATTATTTTGCATGAGTCTAAGAACAGCCACCTGAGAACGCCTCACGTTCACTCGAGCGACAACACACAGTCTTCGGATCTGCAGCCCTGTTATGACTTCTTTTCTCAATTCTTTCAGTATCTTTTAGGTGAGCCAACATCAACACTCCTTTGTGTCTGCGTGTTTGCACTTAAGTGACTACCATGATTGGTACTAAACTGGATGTCTCTGGTCTTGGGTCGGGGGATATGCCCAACCAACCCTTCACTATTGAGACACCACTTGAAAGGAATTCGGTTGATACCTACGATTAAACATAGCAGGGGTGCCTCATCTCATAGTTGGCACTGTCATGATCAGGTCATATAGGGGTAATCGGCTTAGAGACTTGGCCATGAAATGTCCAGAACAGTGAAGGCACCACCTTCCCAAATCCTCACTTCAAACCTGCAACTTTCCACATGTCAGCCACTTATTAGACCTTATGCTAGACAAGACGAAGGACAAATGAATCTTGATTGTCACCATTTTAATGAATCGTGAAATATCCTCTCATGATCCATGTGTTAGTACATTGTTGGACCTCCACTCAAACACCCGTTTGGCTTAAAAGTAGCTGCTTCTTCCCCGGATGACGAGACTGTACCTCCTCCCTTTACAAAAGGTATATCAATTAGCTTATCTACCAGCTTCTCCTTGATATAATGCATATCCACTTCTACATGCTTAGTTCTGTAATGTTGAACTGGATTATTTGCTATCTCTCTCTTAGCTTGGTTGTCACAATAAAGCTCTATGACTTTCTTTGGTGGAAAACCAATTTCAGACAATAGTATCCTTAGCCAAAGAAGCTTACAAACTCCGTGTGCTATGCCCATGTATTATGCCTCAGCTAAAGATCAAGCCATTAAATTTTGCTTCTTACTTCGCCATGTAACCAAATTACCCAAAATGAAAGTGAAGTAACTTGATATAGAACGTTTATCTGTTTATTGTTTGCCTAACCTGCATCTGTATAACCCTTGACATCCAAATGTCCAAGTTTTCTGAATATCGAGCCTTGTCATGGAGATTAAGATGGGAACAAACAAGAACATGAGCAGCCAATGTCTGAAGTGGTGTTTTAAAACCCAAAACATGTGAAGGCATACAATTAAGAAGGTAGATAGCATACTGAATAGCTATGGTCCAAAGGGTTTGGGGAACATGGCCCCCCCCCCCCCCCCCCAATAAGGAAAGCTCGAGTAATCTCAAGAATAACAATTTTTGCGTAAGCCACACCATTATGTTATGGAGTCTATGGACATGTAGTTTCATGGAGAATGCCTTTTTCAGTGAAGAAGTCTGAGTATGTGGTTTTTACAAATTCTCATCATTATCTGAGCGAACAACTTTAATCGAGCACAAATACTTGAATAAAGAACCAACTTCACTTTTATGCTTCATAACATAAAGCCAAATTAATCAAGTACAATCATCAATGAAGATCACAAATCACTAAACACCAAAGACAGTAGTAATCAGAGATGGACCCCAAACATCTGAATGGATTAAATCAAAAGGAGATGTGCTTTTATTCAAACTATGGGGATAAAAAGTTCGATGACTTTTTGCAAGAATACAAGTCTCATACTGAGAATCAGAATGTTTTACTCCACTAAATAGAGATGGAATCAAAGACTGCAAATAAACCAAAGGAAACTTGACCCATCTGCCGATTCCATAACCAAATCTTCTTATACAATGTTATCCACATAGCCCCAGATATCTCTCATGGCAAGCCATAATTCGAAGCCTAAGCATGTATGAGATTAGTTGCTTTGTGATGGGATCAATCTTCGGACTAAAACAAGTAGCAGACTTGTCAAAATTAATCATTTGACCAAATGCCTGTACGTACACTCTGAGAATCTGAAGCAAATTAGACACGTTAGATAAATACGCATTACAGAAAAGTAAACTGTCATTAGCAAAAAATAGATGGGAGAGAATAGGATCTCCCTGCATCTCAGAAACCCCCTTAATACGTTTCATTAGGAACATGTAAGGGGACAGTGGATCTCCCTAGCGCAAACCCCTTGTTGGCATAATCATACCCGTAGCTTCTCCATTCACTTGAACTGAATAAGAAACTGTAGAGATAAAATCCATAATCATGTTAACCCATCTGGCATTAAAACCCAATCTGCTCAGCATAGCTTCTAAAAAATCTCATTCTGCCCACTTATACACTATTGACATATCAAGCTTGAGGATCATCTTCTTCAACTTACTTCCACCCCTCCATTTAATAGCATAGATACTCTCAAAAGCTGCAATAATGTTATCAGTGATAAGCCTTGTAGGAACAAAGGCACTCTGATACTCAGAAATAATAAAAAGCATGATCGGCTTCAATCTATTAACCAATGATTTAGATATAATTTATATAGCACTGTGCATAAACTAATTGGTCGAAACTCAATCACCTTCGACGACCTGTGCATCTTCGGGATGAGAGTCAGGAGCGTGTGGTTCACTTCCTTCACACTGGCTCCCCCATTCAGAATATTTAGACAGAAAGCCATAACATCATTACCCACTACATTCTAGTACTTCTGATAAAACAAAGTAGACATGTCATCTACTCTTGGCAATTTGGTAGGGAACATTTGATTTAAGGCGCCTTCAGATGTGAGAGTTGTTAGCCGTGCCATTTGTTTGAAATAATCATTGGAAGTAGTCGCAAAGTTTTTTTGCCAATTCCTTCTCTGGACATACACCAATTGCCATTGTCATCTAAAATCCCTTTTATCGAATTCTATCTTTCTTGCTTCTTGGCTTGCTCATGAAAATTTTTTCGTGTTCTTATCCCCATATTTCAACCAGGATACACGAGACTTCTGACGCCACAACATTTCTTCTCTATCGAGCAACACATTCATCTCGTGGGATAGAGCTCTCTAGTGAAAAGCAATTGCTGCATCTTGCTCCTTTCCCATTAAAATATTTAGCTTACTTTGCAAACATCTTACTTTATTGGGAATATTGCCCTCTTTCTCCTTATTCAACCGGGTCAAGGATGCTTGGCAAGAGTGCAATTTGCTCAAAACAGATCCCTGATCAGCCCCCCAAGCACTAGTAATGGTATCCTGACAACCTTCAACAGTGGTCCAAAGTTCCTCGAACATAAAACGTCGCTTCCTCCTTGCCTAACTATGCTACCCAAACCCTGTAAGGATAGGAAGACGGTCCGATACCATAGAATTAAGATGATAGGTAAACATATACGGGAAGGCTAGAAACATTAAATCATTTGCCAATATCCTATCCAAACGTAGCTTAACATTGCCACCACCTCTCTATCGGTTGGACGAAGTAAATTTATACCCTTTGAAACCCACCATTGATAGACCACAATCCTCAAGAACTGAGCCAAAATCCCTCATTTGTGACATACCTTGAAATCAACGGCCTAAATACTCATGTGCGTCAACAATTTCATTAAAATCACCACCTACCAGCCATGGGCCAGTCACATCACCTGCAATCTGTCGTAACAAATCCCACGAATGCTTGCGTAGCCTCATATATGGGTTTCCATAAAAACCAATAAACCTAAATGCGTAGCCTCATATGAAAAAGAATCGTTATATCTTGCCAAAGGAGGGCAAGCCCCTCGGACAAGCCAATTTTGCCCACACTAAAGCAGCTAGCCCAACCTAGCAGTCGTTGAATGTATTCCATTTGACAAGTAGTTTGTTTCGTTTTAGATAGGAAAACTACCTTAGGTTTTTTGTCTGTGAGGAGGAATCTCAGAGCCTGAAATGTTTATAGATTGCCCAAACCACAAACATACCATCATAAGATCGTCATTGCTCGTGATGGGCCAAATTCCCGGGACCCATCACGAATTGACCAGCTTGGCTCGACTTTTGCTTTCGTAAATGCAGTTCTCCTTTCCCTCGTCCACCACCTCTATGTGGCATGTATCTTTTTGTTGGCTTGTTTTTCGGTTGATCACCTCCCATCATAAAGGCCCTTACTGCCCTTAGAGAACAATGGTAATCCCAGTTGTTGTTCGACAGCGACGCAGTCTACCAATGCCTTCTCCACAGTCATAGTCTCTGGTAATTCTGTCAGTACCTCATGGGTTCCTGAACCCCCGAGGTTCACCGATAAATCCTTATGAATTTCACGCTCCCCCTCCCCCATCGGTGTTGTAGTGGTATGGCCTTCACCTGCAGTAGAAAATCGTCCATTTTTGAATAGACGTAGCATATGATCACTTCCCAAACCATCTTCCTCCATGGTTGTCTCTCCCCGCCCATTTCCCATCGCTTTGCGTGGGTGAACAACGCCCACCACCTTCGGGGGTGAAGCACAATTGTCCAACTGTGTCTTGTCTCCCCCCAATCCAACCTGGTTCTTTGTCAAACCATTCACCAACCTGATACTAAAAACATCTTTGAGCATAGTCTTCCACTGCCCATATCGTTTCGTAGTAATATCCCCTTTCTGTTTCAACTCACAGTTTGAACCTACATGGTCTAATCTACCACAATACATACAGAAATAAGGTAGCCGTTCATACTCGATTTTGTACTGCTTTGCCGGTTCATCAAGTGCTAAGCAAAGTGTAACACAACGCTTCAAGGGCTCCGATATCTTCAACCCTACCTTGATGCACAAGAAATTGCCCATACTATCCCCATTCAATTCGCGATCCACCATGAAAAAAGATTCAATGTAGTTGCCCAATTTGTCGCCCATTGCTGGAGTCAGGAACAAGAGGAGATTACGCCTAACCCTTACCCAAAAGTTATGGGTATCCAAAGTAATTGTCAGCGAATTAACACAACCATTTGTTGCCTCAAGCGACAACATGGCCTTATCAGAAGTCCAAGGAGAACTCCTCAACACTATTCTATGATCAAGATCAAACTTGAAGGAGAACGAAAACCTCTCGGGTGCATCCAAGGGGACCGCAATGACATCCTCTTGTGTACGCCAAATATTCTTCATAGTACCAAACAACGCCTTTTTATGGAAATGCTTGGCTGTGAGTAAGCGCCCAACCAAAAGGAAACGATCAGCCTTCAATTTACTCAGCTCCTCCATGCCTATAATCTCGAAAGCCTCTGCCTCTTAGATCATCAGGTTAGTGGTAAATCCTTGAACGATATCCTCCAAAGCCTCCATAGTCACTATAAACCTCGCCCAAAACCCTTCATAAAATGCAATGCCAAATCCTGGAGAGTCACGAGCCCGTCACTATTGTCACTTCTACACAGACAGGGAAGCCCTATGAGCAGGGAAAGAGCTTTCCGTAGCAGAACGTGAGCACTAGACAACGCAAACCCTTGCCGCCAGACTTAGGTCGTGACAAAACCCTAATCATTTCTCATTTACTTTCTCAACCTCATTTTGATCATGAACACCTTGTCCACTCTTTGATTAAGGTCTTGTGACCTAAACTCTAAAGCGAGAAAGTTACTTGGTTCTAGACTTATTTGTTTTACTTGTACTGTTTTTGGCTCCTAGATAACTGCTTATATCAATCCAACAAAACACTTTCACATTCTTATTTATATGATCTATGCTCCCAAGGATGGTATTGTTCATAGGGTTAAGTGGGTTGTAGCCTAGTACAAAATCTATAGAAAACTAAAGGGGGTCCAAATTTTATAAGCTATTTCTACTCCCCAAAAATTTTAGCCTACCCCACTTGCCTTTGTTAATTTTTTTTTTTTTTGCCAAACGTTGTAACTTGCCTTTATTTAATATTAGTTCAACCTTTTTGGATTGACTATAATATAATAAGCTAATAAAAAAAATTCATATTGTTATTTAATAATATATCTTCACCCCACTTGCATTCTCTTTACCTACTTATCCTTTTTTTTTTTAATTGTAGAATTTTACCAATTTACCTTAAACCCTTTTTTTTTTGGCTTTTGTTTGGCCTAACAAAACAGTCCTCTGTTTTCTTTTCTCTCAGCCATGAAAAAGTATCTCATATATCTTTGAACTTTGATCAAAAGGCAATAAGGATCATAGGTGTTTTTACTTTATTTCCTCTCAAGGTAAACTTGATTGTAGTTTTCAATCTATTTGCTTATGTTGTGTATTTACTAAAGAATGCTATTCTAAATATTTGGGTTTATATTATATGTATTTCTACTACAGGCATTGACATATTAAGGTGATTTGAAACTCTATCAACGCTACAATTCGCTCAGGTTTAGGTACAATAAATCTTATTGTTTTTTTTTTTTCTAGATTTCTGTACAATAAATCTTGATAGTAGGTACAATGAATATTATTTTTAAATATTGGCTTTATGTTCCATGGCTGCAGTCGGATTGCATATGTTTTGGATTGCTTCTATTGGATTGCATTTGCATTGCTTCTAGCTTTATAGTATTCTTGTTTGGACATAATGTCACATGTTGATGATAATAGACCGACAAAGAGGGGAAAAACAATTGATTCATTCTTCAAAAAAAGTGGTAATGATATTTCAATTCTGGAAGAACCTACGCATCTCGAACCTCAAATAGTTGGACCTAAAGAATTTGATGCTACTTCTTTAGAACGGGATCTAGGGAAACGCATGGCAATTTGTGAATACCCCATTAATCAACATGATGAGATTCGAAGGGCGTATATCAACCTAAACTTTTTGGAAACAGAGACGTCGATTTCAATATTCTTGGTTCTCACAGTTTCCATGGTCTAGTATTCTCCTTCGTCACATAAGGCATGTTGTTTACCATGGTTTGTTTTTGGAAAAACTCCAGTAAGTGGGTCTGCACTAATTATTGATGGGTTCAACAATTGGAAAAGAGTTAATGATGTGCATTTTTGCTTCATGTTGGAAGTCCATCTTCACCACATATAAGATGTGCTGAGGACTCAATGAAATCTTATCAACATATCGAGAAAGTCATTCATAAACAATCGAAAGAGCAAATTTTGAAGAATCGATTACGGCTCAAAGCAACAAATGAGAGTGTTCGATGGCTTACATTTCAAGCATATGCTCTTAGAGGTAATGATGAATCGATAGACTCAATGAATCATGGTAATTTTATTGAATTGATAAAATATATAGCTATGAATTTAGTACGTAATAGAAAAGATATTCTTAAGAAATTTTGATTGGATGGATGGGATATTTTCCTCGAAAATGTGGAATCATATTGCAAAAAGCATGACATCGATATGCCATATATGAATGCTCGTTATAAAGTTGGTACACGTCGTTCTTGTCTACAACGTGATGACAAAACCATGGAGCATCATTACAGGGTTGATTTATTCAATGATACAATAGATTATCAATTGGAAGAGTTAAACAGTAGATTCCGTGAAGGAATAATGAAACTTCTTATTCTTAGTTTTGCTTTGGACCCTACCAATGATTTTAAAGCATTTAAGATTGATGATATTTGCAAGCTTGTAGAGAAATTTTATCCTGCTAATTTCACTGTTAAAGACTTGTGTTTGTTGAGGTGTCAGCTAGAACTTTTTGAGTTTGAAGTACATCAACAAGATCTTGATATCTTTCAAAATATGTCTACTCTTTCTGAACTATGTCAAGTATTAAATAAAACAAACAGAGCCAAGGCATATTATTTGATTGATAGGTTGGTGCGTTTAATGTTAACTCTTTCGGTTTCTACAGCAACTACAGAACGAGCATTTTCAACAATGAAGATGTTAAGATTGTACTTCGCAACAAGATGGAGGATAAGTATCTTGTAGATTCCCTTATTGTCTATATTGAAAAGAACTTTATGTGAATATTGATTTAGATTCAATAATCAATGACTTTAATTCACTCAAGGAGCGTAGGTTCCACTTCACTTGGTCATCTCATTTTTTATTTTTTTTCAATGTAATATTTGTTTGATGTTTGACAATATGTGTTTAATTTAATGTTTATTTATATAATTTTAAAAAAAAGAAAAGTAATCTTATAATAGATATCTCATTATATATAAAAAAAAAATTAATCCACCCTTAAAAAATTCCTGATTCCGTCCTTGTATGCTGCTATGCATTGTGGTGGAAATAGCCATCGTGCGATGGGATTATATGCTCAAACCAACGTCAAGAAGACGAAATAGTATAATCGGTTTCAAACTGTCAAGTGCATTCAATATGATTGAATAAAATTAGAAGTTATATATTAGAACGTATTCTTATTATTAGGGAGGTGTGTAATTAGATAAGATATATCATACATTACCGTTTGTTTCTGTCAAAAACTCTCCCTGCACCATTTTTCCAAATGCCTTAATTTGTGAAATCAAATAGACAAAAGAAGACCAAGTACAAACTGTGAAAAAAAGAAAGTGCAAACTATAAATTTGATCACTGTTGTGGCGAAAAGAGATTTTGATATCTTTATTTTTGTCCTTTTCATAGTGTGAAATGCCCATATATAGTTCCATGTGTTCCATATGTTTTCAATTACCCATATATAGTTCTCTCACCAAAAAACTTACAGTCTAATCCACTGCCTACGATCCAAAAAACAGAAGAAAAATATAAAATTCAGTGTTTCTGATAGACTTGAAATCAAGCACTGTTTAAGAGTATCAACAAGCTAAGCACACCTTAGCTTAGCCTGGTCCAAAAGCAAGAATTGAACTTACCAAAAGAGAAAAGCAAGAATTTAATTCCATAGGTTTTACTAGTGTAAAAGCACTAATAGATGTATAACACTGCGTCAGTTGGTCCCACTTAAAGACTACGCGGATCATTGATCAAGTAAACATTACATCTCCAGACTGTGAAATAAGTGGATTCAACGAGAGTCTTCATCTTCCCACTAGGGCCTGTTTGCTTAATTCCAAAAAGTTGGAAAACTGAGTAAGCACTTTTGCTACTTTCCTTTTGGGCAGTGTGGGGCCCGAGAAAGAGGATGACACCATCACCTCAATAACATAAGGAAAAAAGTGCTTTCGTCCGACGCAGAATGATGTGGAAGGAGCTTGGTGACTACTGCAGCTCTACATGGAAACCCAAATTCCCCAAAATCACAGCTGGCTTGAGTTTAAGCACTTTCAATTCTCATCCTCATATTCGTTTGTGCTTGTGGATTCATCTACATATCCATGAATAACTAACACTACTAAAAATTTATTCAAATGATTATATGCCTAACAAGAAAAAGTTGAAATGCGATAATATTTGTCACATTCTAATTCAATATATCTTTTAGTAGTTTATTTCACCAATGTCAAGAAATGTGGTTTGAAAACTGTCTCACCAATTAACCTGTATAAATAATGATCCATATGTACAATGCTGCACATAAACTAACACAAAATGCAAAGTAGCACACAAGTAGTAATAAAAAACGAAATAATATGCAAGGAGGTTTAGATTATGGATCTTAATTTTGAATGTTTCCTTATAGAACTATAAAGATAGCTACACATTGGATGATAAAGTAAACACATACAAAAAGTTCTACAACCTGATTTAACCGAGGTCATGTACCATATGATGAGGGGTACAATAGAAAACATGTTGTCGGGTTACCTTACTTGACTATAATATATAGTTTGTTTATACCTTGTAACGGCGTTCTGGTATCATAAAATAATTCAAGTTGTATACAATCGTATGTTTATCCGTCTCCTCGCATAATGAGACAAATACACAGCCGATGACCTTAACAATCATAAATTATGTACTTAAGAATTGCTCATATATTTCTGATTATTACGTGATAAGAGAGATAAACACATAATCTCTATAGAGTTACTACAGTGTGTGAATTGAGTTCTAGTATCATAAAATAAGAGATTTTCTATTTAAACCCCGCACTTCTCTTTTTTCACCCCAATACTTAAATCATTCACCCCAATACTCCTCTACATCTTATTGTCAGATTACTCTTATCTTTTAAAGATGTAAAAAATTGATGAGCCTACCTCTTTAAATATGCGTGGGAGTTGATGGAAAGGCCTGTTGATTATGAACTCAACAATACCCAAGTTTTGGAATTCCAATTACAGTTCTTGGAGAGAGGTAAAGCTGTTCTCTTTCTCTAGAAAGTATTAAATTTCGGGTTTGGGGTTCTGTTTGTTTGTGTTTTTTTTGTTGAGAATAAAGAAAATTGTGAGGTTTAAATAAAAAATTTCTTTTATTTTTTATTTTTTCAATTTGGGGTGTATTTAAGGGTAGTTTGGGAAGATAGTGAGGTTTTCTTAGAAATTGTGAAATTTTAAGTTAAAAGATGGGGTGAACTTAGAACATGTGGTAAACTAAGAGAAGTGTTGGGTTTAAATAGAAAATCTCTAAAATAATTCAAGTTGTATACAATCGTATGTTTATTTATCTCCTCGCATTATGAGAGAAATACACAGCCGATGACCCTAACAATCATAAATTATGTACTTAAAAATTGCTCATATATTTCTGATTATTACGTGATGATGAGAGAGATATACACATAATCTCCACGGAGTTACTACAGTGTGTGAACTGAGTTCAAGTTATGTGGACGTGGGCCAGTGCCATTTGGAATTTTGTGTACGCGTCAGACAAGCAATCTTTTGAAACTTTCGGTGTCTGTGTGCATTTTTGGACTCTTTGTTCCCCCAAATACCTATATATAAGCGCACCCCATTTCCCACTCCTTTTACTCTACCTTTCTTCCTCCTCTTCTATTTTGTTTTCTTGACACTGGCATCTTGTTGTAACAACATTTCTTTATTGGTCACATTTTCCCAACTGCCGCTGTCCCCACATTAATTTTTTTTTAAAAATTTCTAGCAAATTTTGAATGGTTTTAACTTCTGGGTATTGTGATAGGTTCCAGTTTTGGAAGTTCTAACTAGTTTTTGTAGTTGAAGTCCTTGTGCATTTTCTGTTTGAGTACAAGGATCTGACACTCTTATAGTGAAATTTGAGCAATATCAGCTTCCGGGTATTGCTTCAAAGCCATCAATTTTGTTCCTTCTCATCTTGTTTTGGGAATTTAAAGAAAATTTGTGAGGGGGGTTGGTGGGGGTGACAAATCGATCATAAGAAGAACATTTTCAAAGACAATGATTCTGCTCTTCAACGGGTTCAACCTGTGGAAGTTTTACTCAAGTCTTGATAAGAAATTAATTTTTGATAAAAGCTTTTATTTTTGGATTTTCCAGATCTTTAATACGTACAGTTTGGGCTCATAGCTACAACTTCCATATCATTCCTCATTACCTTCCTAGCTCTCTGCTGTTATAATTTTCATATATTTTTTTTCTTTCAAATTGGGATACTTTTAAGAATTTGGATTAGTTAGGAGGAGAGTGGAGTTATGGGTGGAGCATCACTACCACCAGGTTTTAGGTTCCACCCAACTGATGAGGAACTAGTGGGATATTATCTTAAAAGGAAAGTGGAGGGGCTTGAATTTGAGCTGGAGGTTATCCCTGTGATCGATTTGTACAAATTTGATCCCTGGGAGCTACCAGGTAACCATTTAAACAATTTCATTACATTTTTGTCTAGTGTTTTGCTTTCTCAGAGATTGAGTATGTATGTTAGTGTGTGTCTGCTTACTAGTCTGAACAGAGGATGCCATAAAGATAGTTTTTTTTTCTTTTTTGTTTATTTGAACTTCTTTTCTTCTTCTTTATGAACTAAACCTGTGCCAGCATCTCCCTTTTCTGATTGGGCATGTGGGCTTCTTTATTTCCAAAAAGCCAAGCTAATTGGCTTTAGATATTCTTCTGTCACAATTCAAATTAAATAAAGTACAAGCACAGTGAAACTTGTTTCCTTTCCAAATTCCAATTGGTTTTTTTCAATAATATCCATGAATTCAATGTTGGTTTCAGTAATTCTGGCAATCTGATATATACCTGTGTTTTTATTGCAGAAAAATCATTCCTTCCTAGATGTGATATGGAATGGTTCTTCTTCTGTGCACGTGATCGAAAGTATCCAAATGGCTCAAGAACAAACAGAGCTACTAAAGCTGGCTACTGGAAGGCCACTGGAAAAGACCGGAAGGTTGTCTGTCAATCCACTGTCACTGGGTACCGCAAGACCCTTGTTTTCTATCGTGGACGTGCTCCTTTAGGAGATAGAACAGATTGGATCATGCATGAATACCGTCTCAATGATGATCTTGCTCAGGGGCCATCAGGTCATCAGGTACATCTGCAATGTTATTATGTTTGTTAGACAGTTCCGTAGCTGAATACTACAATTTTCGTTTTAGAGAGCTTTAGATACCTATTAGTTCAAAAAACTGAAGTTATAATTGGCATTTTGATAATCTCCGCAGGGAGTTTTTGCTTTGTGCCGTGTTATTAAAAAGAATGAGAATGCACAGAAGGCAAATGATTCCCATGGAGAGCCCAAGGCCAAGAGGGTTGGAAGTGCTTCGAACAATGGGGAGGATTTGAACTCAACAAGAATCTCAAACGAGCCCTTGAACATCTCTGATGATTTATCCTCTCAAGCGAGTTACCAGCATAACGAGAGTCATTATTCAAGCCATGTTACTTCTCCATATGAAGTTAATCCAATGGCAGAGTTTGAGCCAACTTCAAGAGAGACCAACCCTGCAGACTTCTGGGTCTCACCGGATTTTATTCTTGATTCTTCAAAGGTATTAATGCGAGAAAAAGAAAACGAAGAAATTTTGGAAGACTAATGCTCATATTCTTATAAATTTCTCAAACAATTTTTCCTTGGCTTTACTGCAGGACTACCCACAGTTACAAGAAGCTATGCCTAATTACTTTCCACAGTACAAAAGTGCAATGGCATCATGGCAGTCATATGAAAACACAGAATCACCTTATTCCTCATACTCAAATTTCACAGGGGGCGTAACAATGGCCGATAATGCGAATCAAGTAGGCGACATGTCACCTTTCTCTGGACACACAGACTACATGGGCTATTATGGGAATGAGGAAATGCAATTTGAAGGTTTTGACTAGCCTAGTTCACTAAGAAATCCAACACCCTTCTGAAAAGAAAAGAAAGGAAAGAGCATTGCCACTCTTTCTTTTCAATGCATGCAAGTTAGCATAGATGGGAGTTTGGGGAACTTGGAGAACTTTGGTCGCAGGAAGACAACATGGTCATTGTGATGTAGGGGTCTGCCCGATGCCGGATTAATCAACCAGAGTACAATGTATTGTGTCATACAGAGGGGATATCCAGGACAACGCCTTTTAACGTTGTTTCTTGGCGGTTAAAAATAATTATCACTCTTCTTTTACATATAATGAGTGGTTTGTGTTCTCTGCAGAAGTACTGTGTGGACTTTTATCTGTTGTTTGGAGTTGTTTCAGAAGCAGCTTGTAATCTTCCCACTTTTTTTTTTACTATGCAGTGTATTAGTATCTCTGGGTGACAATCACTTTTTTCAATTGCACTCAGAGTTGGTTTTTACTACCTTGCTGTGGTTACAATATATAGTGTAATTTTCCATGCCATGAGCGTGTGGAACCATCTTTATGTATTTGATTCCTTTTCTATGATACTAGAAATTATTAACTTGTCTTACTTCTTGCTTTCTAAATGGTTGAACTCTTTTAACTATTTCCACTTTTCTTAAGGCAAAGAACTATAGGTTTGTAAGTATTCAAGGTAAAGACTAAAGATAGTCAGAGGAACAAAGAGAAAAGTGGATTCATGTGAACTGAAAAATAGTACTTGTGTCTCAACTTTCAACCAACAAAGTTATCATCTTCAATCATAATGCTCTTCAAATTATTGGAGTTTTCCAAACTTAATATTCTCTTGAGATTTAAAGCTAGTGAGAAAGTGCATTTTAAAAGGGTTGATAAGCCATCCCATTAGGAAGTTACATCCAGACACACCCTTTTAAACTTTTTGGTTGGTTTGTAATCAATGTAATTGGTGGGGGTCACCTGGGTTTTGGTGGATAGCTAAAAGAGCTTCACTCCTAGAATTTCATCACCAAATTAAGATTCACTTCCTATTGCACTTGATCTCTTGTTTTTGGCTGCTTCCAATCAGAATTACTTTATAACTTTCAGATCTTACAGCATGTCTGATAGTAATTGGAAAACTCAGAGGGTAAGGGACTCAGGGGCCCATGATACATTGCCACCACCTTATCTCTTCTAAAGCTTTTTTCTTTTAATGGTTAGCAATCAAACAATGGTTGTCTACAAAGAACAGGGCCTTTGTTCTTCCAAAGGGAAATGGAGTTAAGGGATCTCTCAAAAAATTTAAGTTGATCACTGTTCTAAAAAGTTTGAGTTTATGAATTTACAGATTGCAGGGGTTCAAACTTGAAATCTCATGCTCTAACAGGAGCACATCTTTTTTGGTTGTGACTTCTGAAAGCAAACCTTTGTAAGAGTTCTGTGTTTGGTTGTGAATTTAAGCTGGAATCTGCAGTTTAATGTGGAAATAAATAATAGTGGGAAGGGAAGTGCTGTTATATACTACACTTGGACAGAAGTGGTATGAGGGTGCTGCTGATGAAAGCTAAGACAGGCTAAGAGCTGTGCTCAAATTGGAGCTTCCAGTTTTGTTACCTAATTTAGTAGTTGGTGTGGTTTGATTTTGGGGCAGCAGCCACCCATCAGAATTTCAACCATTCTTCTGCCTCTGAGGTGCTTTAGGAAACCCCAAACTGAAGATTTTCTTATTGAAAAGTGCAGCTCTTTATGGTGTGAACATTCCACCAAAGTAAAGAAATTATAACTTTAGTTTTGTGACAACAGATTTAATAAGGGCAGGATGCCTTGGAAAGGCCACAAAAGGTGTCATTCCAGACCCAATGAGTTTCAAATAAATGTACATTTCTCTCAGCTCAAGTCTTCCAATTGTTCCCTGCCTCCCCCTTCATCACTTTCTTAAGCATCTTGATAAAAAAGAGACTATACTATTGTGACTTTAGGAATGCCATCTTAAAAGGCCTATAATTTACTCTTTTTCCATCCAAGACCCACCATTATTTTCTAAAACAGAATCTCCCGCCCCCTAATCTTTCACTCTCAGCACCTACTGCTTGGCACCTAAAGTATCGAATAAGCACGCCCCGCTACTTTTCCCTTGTAGTGGAAACAAATAAACGAGTATTCTCCACTTGTTTTGGCTGAAAACGAAATGAAATGAGGCAGCAGCTACATCAGCAAAGTCAAATGACCAATGCAAATGAGGCAGGTTCCTTTCTTTGCAAGTCTCCTGCAAAATTTGAGACGTTCGAAGAGTGCCTAAAACAATGACTTCTAATGCCACGAAACATGTATAGGTGAAAATCTTACATGTAACCTAGTCGAGGACTTGTACGTGACCAATTATTGTGAGAAGAGGGTTGTTTATTGAACTTGAGCAATGAGCACACCAATTTATTATGTTTAGTACAAACTTGCAATTTGAGGGCTACAATAAACTTCAACTTCTTCAAGGGTTGCTCTAGACTCATCCCCAAAAAGAGACTCCTTCCCATCTTCCCTCTTTGCATATGACAATCCTAATCTAGATTTGGCTTGCCTTAAATCACCAATACCCGAATTAGTATCCGGACCTGCAAACCCCCCCATAACCGGCGCTAGAGGTGGCCCGATAAGCAGACCATCGGCCCCAAATTGTGGCCCGCCCCGAGCATAATCGAAAAGGGCTGCCCCACTGCCTCCTACTTTGGGTAGAACAATTGGGTCAGCTATTTCATTATCTGTCCAGTAGAAGAGGAATGCATCAATAGTGTCATAGTAATCATCTGTGCTTCTGTAGCCTTCAGGGTTGAATGCCCCAAACTTGAAGGACTTGTTTGTGTAGCCAATTATGGCGCATGGCCCCTTGAAGTCACAGCAGTTGTGGAAATTAGCTGCACTAAATCCATCAATGGTGGCCTTATAGCAACACTTCAGTTCCCTACCTGCTCAAAATCATTTCAAGTCTTAAAGCGTAAGGACCCTATGATTGGATCTGTTTTCATACTTTTGATTAATGATTAGTGATGCATGTGAAATGCAATTGAGAGAGAGAGAGAGAGAGTAAATATACCACTTAAGAAAGTTTTGCCAAGCAGAGAAGGAGAGAATGGAAGATCAGTTTCATGGTACTTGTTGGTCTGTGGCAATTCATCCTGTTTTCTCTTGCCTATGTTCCACCCAAACAAGCTACATGGGCTGCTTCTTCTCTTCCACCCATAACATACAGTGTGGTTTGAGAAGCAAGAAGCCATGCTCAGATGAAATGGCTAATTACTAACTAATCCACACCCAACAAACACTCATTCACTTGACATCCTCACAAATATTGTCAAGAGCTCAAGTATCTTATCCTTATATTTTCTCTACCCCACAATTGATATTTGTCAACTATTGGTTTAATTTTTTTAGAGTCAACTCTTTTTTTCTTCTTTTTTTTTGGACAAATCATCATGCTTATGTTGAAACCCAGTTTGGCTATATCATTATTGTGCATCATATTCAAGCTCATCCAGAATTATAATTTATGTAATTTGAATTGTAAATAAAAATAGTTATTAAAATTCTTTATGGGCCCATAATATTATTGAAGCCCATGAAGCAAAGAAGCAAAACCCTATTTAGTGTTAGTTTGTACGATTGTATAACAAAATGGGTCCATAGCTCAGTGGTAGAGCATTTGACTGCAGATCAAGAGGTCACCGGTTCGAACCCGGTTGGGCCCTTAAAAACCTCCTTTTTTTTTTTATGCTTAATTCTTCCAAGTCATTTATAGCTGCACCAGATTTTAAACTGAATAATTGAAGTGCAAATTATTTTTTTACAATAACCACAACAGAACCTGGATAATGAATAATCTGATCAAAACAATAAGTTTGCTGCCTTTGGTTTCTGTTATTTGAAGTAAATTATTATTATCTGGTATGAAGTTATGAATGAACATTTGTCCGTAAAGAAGACAGGTAAAAATATGTCAAATAGTTTCACTTAACAATAAGCCAGCCACTGCCAATAAACAAGACATAGCAAAATACTTCTACAACTTTTACTATCAATCAGCCCCATGAGAAGGCAGTTGATTTTGAGCAGGATTCACTGGTGGCTTCTCACAAGTCACAACAATATCCTCATCTCCATGTTGAAACTCTTTGAAGCATGCAATCCTTCCCAGTTCTTCAACTTCAGCAATAACATTGTCAAGCTTTGCCACGGTCTCCACCAGCAAGGAAGCAAAAGCTGCAAAAGGAAGTGCTTCTGAGAACTCAAGGCCAGTGATATCAATTTTGCTCACCTGGGGCCTCAAGAATTTCCTCTCCGTCTCCTTTGACTGCTCGGTTGCCCTCTTGTTTTTCCAGTCGCGCAATGCTGAGCTGTCGGTTTTCACTCTCGATAGTGAGACTCCTTGCTTTTGGGTGGCGTGGGTGGCGTGAGCAGCTGCTAGAGCAAGCATGTTGGTGGCCTGGTTGCTGTTGTTGCCTAGGAACAGTCTTGGTTGTGATTTTATGGCAGTGTTAAGGTCTTGCAAAGCTTCATGGAGATGATCGGAGAGTATCTCGGGGGAGCAGTGGCGACGATTTCTAATACTGCTGGCAAGTTCCCTTAACCCTTTCGATACTTCTCCTGCAAGTCGAATGCAGGGGTCCTTGAATAGACCTCTAACAGATCTTGGTGTCTGCAAGAGAAATTCCCAAAAAAAAAACCTCATCAATAATTAAGAAAAACACAGCAAAAATGAGATTCCCTTTTTGGCTGAAGCATGTGAAACTATTTTCCAAATCTGTGATCTGTCATAACAAGAAGCATGTGACAGATTTTCTTATTCAGTATGAACTAATTATGAGGTTCTCTGACTCATAATCATAATTCATAACCATCATCATCCTTTAGAATTTTTTTTTTCTTTGTCTCTTGGAATGAATATATTACATATCATATGTATTATTAGAAAAAAAAAATTTGGGGCATGCATACCATATTGTCTGTTTTAGCTGAATAGATCCATTCTAGTTTTACCTGAATTTCGGTTCGTATGCATCCATGTAGAGCAACAACTGTGTAGCCAAAATGGCGAAGAACGTTTCCCAACTTCACGTACTGCTGCCATGGAAATCTGTAGCAGTGTCTAGAGTGCCTTGGTTCCCAACTTGCATGTAGCGCCTGCTCATATTGCAACAACAAAAACATTCAAGAGGCAGAGAAAGACTCAGTGTCTATCCATGACATCGAATTTAATAAATAAATTAAACCAAAAAGATTTCAAAGGACCTACCATCGTTTCGTCCATAGATTTTGAGTCCAAAACAGCCTTATAACCGTCATATATGGGATCCTCCGTCGATTGGTCTCTGGATACTTCTTTTTCTGCATCGCTGAAGTATTCGTTGACACAAGCTGCAAAATCAGAAGCTACTCATTACTTGTATCATTGGCATAATCATATTAATTTGAGAAGTTATTTAGGTTAGGATTAGAAAGTAAAGACATAATAATAAGCAGCTTTGCATACCTTCAATAGCTCTAGCTAGGCCTTCAAGCTTGAACACTGTAGACTTATGGAGCTCTTCTCCTGACCAATTTGGAAATACCAGTAGACTCATTAGCAGGCAGACACCACAGCCTATGGCAATGGTGAAGAAGCGCTCATGTGCAATCTTCAGGACATTATCAACGCGGTAGCTTGACACGGTTATCAGGTTGAAGGTCAAGAGAAATATCACAATTCCATAGTCATAGTTCTTCCTAATATAAGGAAAGAACCTCATGTATGTAGCTGCAGATCCTGCCAAATCAAAAAAAAAAAAAAAAAAACAACAAAAGGAAAAGATGGTATTAAACTAGTGATTTTTTTCCTCTAATTTCAGAGGGAATACATAATAGCATAAGGAACTGAAAATTTAACAAATTAGTAAAATTTTGATTGAAAAATTATGCTAAAAGAACTACTTTAGATTAACATAAACGCCAAGGTCCACTTGGAAATCTTGGTATTTTTTAGCTCTCTAGAAAATGTCTAAACGTTGGTTAGCTAATAAAGATGAGCTTACCTATCAGAAAAACTGCAGCTCCGATGAAAACTGCTCGAGAAGTCCGACCAGATTTAGTTGCAACATACTCAATGAAAAATGCCAATGATCCAGCTATCAGTGTTCCCAATCCTCTGTTGAGTCCTTTGCATAAAGTTGCCCCTATTTTCAAGGAGAACAAAAACATCAGACACTGAGACACATATATACTTTTGTTCATCACATATGTATCTTAATTAAACCAAGCATAGGCTAATTTGTACCTGACAGCTCTAAGTCTAATAAATAAGATTCAAAAAAAGTTGAGCAAACTAATAACCTGCAGTGAACTCTAGCACAACAACCACAGTCATGACAGCCCAAATGGCATTCTGGCCAATCCCAACAAACAGCGGCTGTATCAGGTATAACAAGGAAACCAGTGTCAAAGACAAGCCAACTTTCAAAGCATGGATCACCCTTCTCGGGTCCTCTCGTCCCACCTTCCACACTGTCTGCCAAACCAAACCCGGAAATCGCCTCATCTTATCAACAAGAATTTGAAAACTCTTTTCTGCATTCCCTTTACTTTTGCCAGAATTTGTGTCATCCATTTCCATGCCTGCATGAACTTTGGGAAACATATAGGAAATCCCCCAAAAAAAATTAGAGGACACACAAACTGAAAATGGTGGAGGGAATTGTTGTGGAGAAATTGGCAATTCTAATGCAATAGAGTGATCAGATGATTCTGATAACTATATTTTGATACACACATACATACATACATATGTATATGTGCATATGTGTGTGTGTATGTGTATATATATAAAAATTCAGTTTAAGGAACAACACCATGCAGTCATAATTTGGGAAGTACTAAAATAATGGCAAGTATATGCTTTGGCTGGCCGGTTGGCTGGCTGGCTGGGAGTCTTTGTTGTACCATGCAGAGAACCCCAACTTTCTCTGATACATCTTAGTGTTACTTTATATGGGGTGTGAAGGTGAGATTGGTGACTCTTGCTACAATTCACATGCCTAGCACAAAAGTGTGCTCATATTAATTGTGGGTTGCTTTCACATGTGGTAAGAGTCAATACACAATAGAAAACCGATTTCCCCACTGACTCTCAACCCTGATTAGAGGTTCCTATAATTCATACTTTTTTTTTTCTTTTATACAGGTGAAATTGAGGTGAAATTGAGGGAGGGAGAAATCGAAGTGCATGGATAAATGCTCTTAATCACTTGAGCTACAAGTCTCTTCTCATATTTCACTCTTTTTTGTTGCATGAGAAAAGAAAATTCATTTTCACTTTTTGGGCATGGGGGTTGACTGACTGACACATTTACCACTCAACAAAGTTTAAAATTTGAATTGATATACCTTCTTAGACTTAAACCCATCATGTCCATATCTCAACTGTCAAATTATAATCTCATACGCATATAAATTAAGATTAATAAGATTAACCTTTAACTTTTTCTCTGCATAAAGATGTCATCCAAATGAAACCCCAAAATTGTTTAGCAGAATCTAAACTTGTTTATTAATTATCAGCATCTGCTTTATTAGCAAAGAAAACAAATATCAAAACTAAAGTTAATTACTTTGTCTTCATCAAAACAAGGGCTGTTACGTACCGATTGTTTGTGCAAAAATCCTCTCGGGAGAATATTCGCTTGTGGATTCTTCAAATGTTGAAGTTTTGAGTTTGGTCAACGGTGAAGCATTGACCAGTGACACACAGTTGGTGTGGAAAACAAATAATGCACGCAGCATTAAAAAGTGCAGCTAGCATCAGTCTTCAGGCTCACGGGTAACAAGTTATCACACAGCCAAGACTAGCCAGAAAAGGAAGGAAAGGTAAGCTTATTGTTAAACCTAACATTATGATTTTCTTGAACCACTTTGTTGCATGTAGGCATAGAGAGGCATAGAGAGGCATAGCTGTTGTTCTCAAACAGCTGTGTGCGTTTGATTTTTTTGGTTGTGGAAACATCTCTCGTGCACTCTCAACTTCTCAATGTGAAGCTTAGGTTTCACCACTTGGCATCTTCTAGCTCGTTCTCCTCCATCTGGCCTGCTTCATGCCACCGGCCTATGAGGGCTCGTGGCTGATTTCTATTTTCTCCCTCGGTAATTTATATTTGCTTAGTTTGTATTAACAATGAGGTGAGAAACTGAGCAAGCAGTACAATTTGCACCACATATTGTAGCAAAAATTGATATGATTAAGCAAAATCTTGCAAAGTAAAGGCTCAAATTTTGCTTTCTTTTAAAAGAAGCAGAACGGCTAAGAAATCTGTTGAAAAAGATTCCAACTTGGCCTAAGCCAGTGCCTCCTATTATTCGTTGTGATAGTGAAGCAATACTATTCAAGGGAATTGATCTGACTCAACATCTCTTTTGATCACTTATTGCTTTCTAGAAAACAAAGTCATCGGAAACTAATTTCTGCAGAGGATTGTTCCTAGTTAGTCTTGAACGTTGTTGTTCATCTATTTGGTGTGCTTGAGGCAAATAAAGTCTGAAAGAAAGCATTTCTATAACGTTTCTTGAAATGTTACTTTCTTCATAGACACATATATCCAACACTTCCTGTATTGATGGAGAGAAACTCTCATGTAACGATCCCAGGCCAATTGACACGTAGGATAACTTTTTCATGTGTCATTGTGTTATTGGCCGGGGATAGCAAAACAGTACTATCCCCATTATAGGTCAGTTTTTTTCGTATTGATGATATGTTTGTATTTTCATATAATATTATCAATAATGACACCATAAAATGAATAAAAACCCTGGCCTCATAGAAAAGCTTTAAATTAGGGGTGACAAATTTGGACACAAAACAATAACACAAAAATGACACAAAATAATCGCACTCATGCCATAACCCGAAAATGCCACTAATTAACATGTTTAACAAGCATATCGTATTGTGTTAACTAGTCGTGACATCAATGTACGTACCCCATTCTCACCAGGATTCGTGAGTATCACCACAACTTCAATCACTGCACCTAGACTTGGACATGCTGGTCTGGGAACTAAGCTGCAGATCATTTGGCAGCTGCCGCACTATGGAGGTCGAGCCTGGAAGTGTGGATATCCAGACCCCCCACCTCACTTGTGCACGTTCTCTACAACGACGGACGTCTCCCTTGCCCTCCAACAAGTCCCTAATGTTGCGTGCCGGTCTAGATGGCTCTAACTCCTCTGAGTGTCTTGTCGTGTCTCACCCTGCGATTGGTTGTCTGGACGCGGTTCTTGTGTTATGTTAGATGTTTTATTGTTGGTTTCCTTTGTAATGTTGTGTTTTAGTACAAATTAGTTAAAACTTCAATGTTTTTAGCTTATGTACATGCTAATAAACGGGTTAATCGTGTGAACCTAGATGTAACAGAACTGGACTTATGTGTGTAAAAATTTCATGTGCGCGGGTGCAAAATAGTTGACAAGATAATTGAATCGTGTTTGTGTTAATTCTGGTTGTGTAACTGTGTTAAAGTATTGTCGACACAACACGTGAACACGAATTGTTATCCCTACATTAAATTAATAACGCTTGACATCCCTCTTAGAGAAAATGTATCAAACCAAACCAAACCCATTCCAAATTTCAAGATCTTGGTTCAAAATAGTGAGAGAAATCTCTATTGCCAAATTCTGTAAATTTTATTCCAAGCTCCAGATCTGAGGCACCTTATGATTTGGCTGCGTGCAATATTCATTCACCTTGAGATATGATAATTATTATACGGGCAATGTATTTAGGGCAATTGATTTTTCATAAACCACCACCTAGATTTGCATTAATTCTCAATGCAAGCACTCGGATACTCTCATTACCAAATAATGACATGCAGAAAGATTTCAATAGATCCCCATATCCACTATGATTCTCATATTGCATGCCAAGGAACAATGGAAATGCACAAAGATCTGAAACCCTATATACAGAAGATCAATAAGTAGCATGAAATTGGAGCCATATCTTTGTCTTCTGTGCTAGCTTTTGGACAACAATTTCTCAACCCCTTCCAGTGAATAATTATAAACTTTTCATCCAGAAAACCACCATCAATATATTAGAGATCGATTTCATTATGGAAGGTAATTACAAATCTTCTAGCTTCTTTTATAGTAATTCCATCCGTCACTTGTTTAGTTCTTCACCTTTGATCAAGATGCTAGGGTTTTTACTAACATTTGTTTCTCTACGTGTGGTTGCTTTACCCATTTTACTACTTTACTAACATTTGTTTCAAGGTTCGAATGCCTATATATCTTTTATTTTCATTTCTTACATAATCTGCTTGGAATTATTTCAATCAAAGACCTAGTACCATTAACTCATTGCTTAGCTCCTTGTGCATGCGTAAAGAGTAATTTTTCCCTTACGAGCTGAGGCGGGCAAATCACAATTTGACAGATACCGCTAATTTTTCCATGACGAGTCATTCTCATGTATGAATAGATGGGTGTCGAGCTGTGATTTGTTTTCCATACATCTTCACCAAGTTGTTTTCTTTCTATCTTTTTAGAGAAGTCCAAGTTGTTAATGCAATGTATGCTTTGTTTATATAATTTGAGTTTTTACGTCTAAAAAGTTATAATGATGTGAATTCATTATAGATGCTTATTGTTTTCATCATTTCAGATAAGAGAGATGCAGGAGGTATTGATGCAATGCAAAAGGTGCTTGTTGGTTTAGTGCCGCTGCTCTTTGTCATCTTTATGGTTGCATATTATGTGTATACCCATAGAAAACGAAGCCAGCAGGATGGTTAGACATTGAGAGTATTTAGTTCCCAATTCCTCTCAACATGGCATTGTAGCAAGTCATAATTTTTTGTTGCCAATTAGGGCACTTCCTTGATTTTTTTGTTTGCCTACCATACATTATGGAGAAGATGTATGGTAGGGAAACACATTGTGGGACAATGGTGAAAGAAATCCAGCATTAAACAAACAATCAAAAAATGGAGAAAGAAAAAAACAATTTACACACCGGGCAACGAAGAGACCATTATACACTTGTAATCAGCACATCTCCATGGAGGAAATAGGAACAGAAAAACTCAGATAGGTCATATCTAATTTCACTGTTTCAAATTTCCAGACCATATACTACTTGCCCTATAACATGCTCCAAAAAAAAATCAGCCACATTTTACAGCAATCGTAACAATCAATTATTTCCTCGCTGAGCTGCAAATGTATGTTACTATATAAAAAGCGTTGGCTGATTTCGCTAATGAAACCGGGATGGTAACAACCGAGTAACAGATGTTCTTGTCACTCCAAATTGTAAAAACACAAGCTGGAAAAAAATCTTTCTTTTTATTTAAGTACATATCTATTTTGCTGATGTGCTCGGCATGTAGCCTGAATGACCAAGGAAATAAGAAATGTATATTATTTGGTATACCTGAAATAGTCATACTCGGGAAGAAGACAGAATCCTTCTCTGGTAGAACTAAGAACTTGCACCAAAAACACGAATCCTATGTTCAATGGGAGCCCGGCAACATGGGCAGGTGGCTTTACCTTTTTTCCCATAATCATCATTGCAGCTGGCACAAAGAACTTGATGCGCACATGGCAGGAAAACAACAGAGACTTCGTCTTTCATACAAATTATGCATTCCCTATCACAGCTGACTTCTCTCTCTGATGAATTCTCCAGGTTATCTAATTCACGAAGCAGCTTAGCAATAGTTTCTCCTTGGGGTTTTGCGCCCTCAGAAATTGCTTTTGGCAAAGCATTTGATGGATGAAGCAATTCGGTAGACTGGGCAGATATTTTTAGGCGTGCGAGTTCCTGCTCGAGTCTTTGGAGGTCATCCTTGTGACGCTGGAAATCTATTTCTATCTTTAGGCGCAAAGCCTCAAGCTTTCGTTTATTACTAGCCTCAGCTGCTTCCTTAGCACGTCGTTCCTCTTCCATTTGTGCTAAGGCTTCCTCCTTAGCCTTAAGCTCCTGCCCCCATTTCACCTGTAACAAGAAAATAGCACAGCAGAATTGGTACATTGGTATGGGATATGTAGAATCCAAAGATCAATAAATATTAATATGAAACTCCAAAGCACATTACAGAAGCACATCAATGGAGAGTGATTTTTTACCACCAACCAAAATGCTCAACCCCACAGGCTTTAAATTTTTTTTTGGGAAAAAAAGGGTTAGCCGTGGCACCCCAGCCAAGGAGCGCTGCCGCCATTGAAAGTTGACCCAAAAAAACAGGTGGGCTTTGGTTTAGAGATATTTTGAGAGTAGTGATGGATTATGTGAGCACTTCAGTGATTGGTACTTTTAATCTTATCATATAAATTTTGTAGAACAAAAAAGTGAAAGGGAGGAAGGGGAATCCTAAAGGAGAGAGAGAGAGAGAGAGAGAGAGAGTCAATATGACAACAGTCTGAAACCCTATGACAATTATGACTCTTTTATATGGCAATCCCAAAATTATCAAGTAAAAAACACCTTACAATTAAACCCTGATAATTAATACCTAAACTATTATAAGCAAAAGCTGAATATATAAAATAAATATCTTAAATTCTAAACTTCATAAAAAATAATGATTAAATCAACCTAATTTCTAGGTTTCGGCTTATGGCCAAAATAAAAATTGTTTTAACTTGCATCCTTCACTGGAGGGTTTGGTAACACATTCCATATAGAAGTGGGTGGTTCTAATTTGAACCCACCAAATTGATTCACTCACTTATTTGTAAATTTATAAACCCATTGAAGAAAAAGAAAAATAAATCAAAGATAAAATTTGGGGGAAAAAGACCTTTCATCCCCTTCACACCCCCATCCAAGAGGTGCCAGAATCTAGCATCTAAGGTTTTTACTAAGTTTAAAAAATTAAAAGACAAACTTTGGAATAGAAAAAAAGGATTTCTAATCTGTTCCTTACACAAACCCTCTTGACACTAATTTTACCAACCAGTTTGCTCCATTCATAATGTAAGGAAAACTTCACCTAACAACAAAACGAAAACTTCAAGAAAAATGGATGTCAATTCCAATTTGGTGGCTACACTCCCTATAAATAAGGGGATAAACAATGTAGCCAATGTACCAACTTCATCAATGTCAATATTGACTTGGTGGTTGTTGCAGTTACCCATATTTATACGGCTACACAAAATAGCCACAGCAAAACCGAACAGAACTTTAGAACGATTAGAAAAAACCATATTCATACATAATTGCCAAGAACGACGTACCAATGTAAATATGAGTACACAAACAGGAAAAAAAAAAAAATATATATATATATATATTTATTGGTAAGCAACCCATTGCCACCATTTCAGCCTTTAACACTAAGATTCAACTTCAAAACCCATCAAAATCTCCACCAAAACAACCATTAAAAACAACAAATTCACCCATCACCTTGAAAACTGCGGGCCATTCAACCCAAAATATAAAACCTAACCCTAAAACTCCCGAACTAGGGAGAGAAACGGAAGATGAGTTGTTTAATATAGCAATGCTAATGCCAACAGAAGTCTAAAGATTATACTCACACAACTAAAAATATCACAAAGTTTCAGTCAACAACTTAAGCTGACCAAGGATGGGAAGCTAATTTTGCCCGAGAAATGACCAGCGTAAAATTATATTTTCAATTACCAAAAAAAAAAATTGAGGGGGTCAAGTTAGCAAATTTGGGGTTCAAACAGAACCACCTTTTGGTTTATCATTTATGATACACAAAAATAGGCAGCTAAATAGAATGACTAGTTTCTTTGTGCATATTTGCAACGTTTCAGATACAATTGTTAAAAGTATGATATAAATACCCATTATAAAATATATATATATATATATATATATATATAGCTTACTACATTTCTCAAACATGGTCAACTCAGTAAGACATCTGCAATGGTTGTTCAATGCAATAATGTCAGCATTCTTTCATCCTTGAACTATTGAACAACCATTGCGGATGCTCTTATAAAAAGAAATGAAAGTAAATAATTAAAAATAAAAATCCAATCAACTATCAAACCTATAGCCAACAATAGCAGTTCCAGTGATACAAAAAACTGGTAAAATAGAATTTAGAAAAAATTAAAACCCCAGAACCAACCTGAAGATATTAACAGTTTAGAGCGAAAGGAGCATCTAGTTAGGACATAGTACAGGATTTGCTATGAAAACATTTTAAGTCAAGAAAACTTTACCCAGAACCCAAGTGATATAGGACCAATTACATGATAAATGAAGTATTCCAAACTTCATGGAATTACAACAATACACTTCAGTACTTCACAAGTGGCTTCTTAGGTGGAGAAAGATTATAAAACAGCAAGAAAAGGTTGGAAACTCTAAACTCCCCATCATATCATAAGCATATCCGAAGTACAACAGAATGAAATCAGATAGATAATAGACCAAAGAATACCAGCCTATGATCCTTGACTTCTTCATTACTCTAAACCATACTCTAGAATCCCATGCTTTTAGATGGCAAGGAGCCTGAGCTTGCATATTGTAGTATCTAAACTATTCCTCCACTTAATGATCCCTCTTCCATTACACTGTGAGACCTTAAGTTTTGAGTGGTTACTCAAGTGATTGCTTCACTTAAGTTAGTTGTTCAAAACTAAACATTTGGGTCTAATCATGGGTTTGCTTGACTTTCTATGAATCAAAAAACATGGCCCTATGTAACCAGACATATTAACAACATGTAAATTCAAAGAACATGAACATGCATTATGTAAAGAGACACCTGAGGTGGGTATCCATGTGCAAAGATAAAATATATGAAGTCAACAAACCTCAGCTTCTTTCTGATCATGCTTCATCCGAGCCAAATGTTGTTGCAATTCTGAAATCTTTTCTTTCTCCTCTGCAATCTCTTCCTGCAGTTTAATTTTTTGTTTCTCCCATGCTAACATCCTCTTCAGGCACTTTTTCTCCCTCTTTGCCACCTCCAAACAGGTTATGACTGACTCTGATGCACTCAGTTTAGAAGCCTCCATCTCTGCTCTGATTTCTGCATTCTCAGTCTCAAGCCGTCTCACAGCTGCATTTGCCCTGTCCACTTGACCACTGGCCTTTCTTAATGCATTCTCCATCTCCGATAGCCTCTTCATAGTTGTGTCCTCAAGAGTTTGTTTCCCTTTCTTCAACCTTTGAGTCTCCTCCCTTTCGAGCCTCAGCATTTTAAGCTCTGCCAGGTCATGGCTGAGCTTTGTTGCAGCTTGCATAGCCTTTTGGTGGGCCCACTCCTTCCGGTCCTTAACTTGCTTCTCAAGCTCTTCAACCTGATGAAGAAGATTTACTATCACCTCATTCTTTTGATCTTCCCCCACAAACTCTAAATTCTCATCAAGATTCAAATCACGAAACTTACTCAACACTGAGTTAACCACCTCCTGGTTCTTCGAATTTCGTGTTTTCTCAGACTGCTGAACCGGAACTTCAGACCCTAGTGCAACCGGGGTATCCCCACTTGCCAAATTACTCAGGCAAGCCTGTGGTTGTGCATTTAACTGTTTTGAGTTTGCTCGAAAACCAGCTGCAAATATTGCAACATTCCTTTTCAACAATGACTTCATTGAAGGAGAAAGGTTAAACCTCTTGGGACACTCAATATCCCTTCGCAAAGTCAACTCAGCACCATAAGAGAAAAACCCATGAACAGGAAACTCTGAACCTCCCCCATTTCCAAACCCCCAACCACCATGAAACCTACAAAGAGCCGGAGCCATAACACCAACCGAATGGTTACCATTACTACCAGACTCAACATTACTAGATATCGAACCACTATTTTCATTAACTCCCCCGGGAAGCACAGGAATTTCCATAGTACTTGCTCGACCCACATGAAGATCACTCATAAGCAAACACCACATGGCATCACCTTTGCTCAAATGTGGTCTAACTTGCTGCAACATACACACCATACCTGCAAGCGAGTACTCCTCTAACTGCCTCAAATCAGCAAAAACGGGCTCAGCCTCATCCGACTTCCCATTACTGCTACCACAATTACTATTCAAATAAGCCAATGAGTTATGCAAAATATTGGTCAGCACATCCATGCCACCATAGCAGTGCCCATTTCTCAATATCGCTTTAAGCGCAGCATCCTCATCATAACCCAATGCAACTAGCTTAGAAATAGCCTCATTGTACAAAAATTCTAAATTCTTCAAAAGAATTTCTTCTAATTGTTCCTCAGTGCAGTAACCCCACCCACTCTCATCGAAATTGGAGTTGGGGCTTGGGCTCGATTTAGGGTTCTGGGTGGAATCGTTGTTGGAACCCAGATGGTGATTGAATGGTTTGAGACCCGATTCGAGTATGGATTTAGAGATTGATGCTCTATCAATGTGGCAACAATAATCGAAATCGGGTTTTGCAGATCGGGGCCTACGATTTGTACGGATATGCTTCTCTCTCACAGTGCAACCCATTGTGTGTAGTATATATAATTATATATCTAGCTGTATCTATAGGCTTAGAAAAAAAAATTATAAAAAAAAAAAATCGTTAGAATAAAAGCAGGAGAGTTACAAAGAAAGTGCATCGAAATATGATATTAACCAGAATGAAAATTTCAAGAAACTCACATGGAATTGGGGACGATCGGCGTCTGGCTGTTGTCTCAGTTGCCGAAACTGAGAGAGAAAGAGAAGCGAGAATAAGAGAAGGGCATGCAAAACAGGAGGAGCTTTATATTTCTTTTTTCTTTTTTTCTTTCTTTTTGGTTAGGTGTTGGGTTGAGCGTGTGGAACGGGAATTTTGGAAAACTGACTGCTAGTGTTATTTTCTTTTTGTTTTTGGGGGTAAATTGGTAAATGCATTAACCAGCCACATCCACATGTACCGTGTGTATTGTATGGTAAATCACCAAAAACATACAAAAATAACTCCAATGGCAAACTACAAGCAAATGAAATAGAAGAACAACATCGAGAGCAGGTACCACAGTGGTGGCCTCCCCCCTCCCCTTGCTTGACACCCAAGTTCAAAACCCTAAGGGGTTTCTTTTCTCCCAATGTAACCAAAAAAAAATAAATAGAAGAACAACAAACTAGTGAAACACAACACTGAAATCAGATAAAGTGACAGCGCTAGACATAGCAAGGAAACGTCAATATCCATCTCAAAAGACAAGAGGCGAGCTACTGGTTAGGACAAGGCAGACCATCCTTGTTCAATATCCCAAAGTTGTCCTAGCTAAAAAGTCAGTTGCCAGGTTTCCAATTCTTGTCCAAAAAAATGCATTCCCTAAATTGCTTCAGCAGCTCCCTTGCATCGCACAACACTCGATAAATTTCCGAGTGCCCTCTAGAAATGTGACCTCGAAGACTATTAATGATCTCGTGTGAATCAAATTCAAGAATAATTTTGGTCTAGCATGTTGTAAGGCAAACTTGCACCCTTCAGTCACAACCAAGGCCTATGCCGGAACACAGGAATTAGTGCATATAAGTCTAACCAAGCTCGCAATGAAATCTCACATCTCATCATGCAAAATCACACCAACACTGGCTCTGGCTCCCCATTTCTCCAAGATGCATCAACATTAACTTTTATAAGATTTGAGGGCGGGGTGGATCACACAGCAAGCGGGCTATAATGTTGGCTATGGGGTCTTTTAAGGTAATTCTAACATTGCAGCGCCATCCCAAATTTAGAGCAAGAGTATTGGATAGCTCTGATAAAAGCTTCAGGACAATGGGGCTGAAACTCAATGACTACTTTGCAGCGAGCCTTCCAAATGTGCGAGAGTGTATAAGCAACAACTTGTGAAAGGTAGTTACAGTCTTCTCTGTCTTGCACCATTTGCTCCATAATATAACCAATCCAACAATCAAGGCTAGTCACCTTATCTCTATCAATCCTAATATTCAACAAACCAACCATACCAACCTAACCCAAGGACAAAGTAGGAAAAGATGTTCAGCCAAATCAATCTATCTCGTAGCCCATAATTAATAAGGTTGAGTTTCTCAATTGCCATTGTAGTTTGGTCATTAATCAAGTGCTAGATTGGAGTTAAATCCCAAGATTGATGAGTGAGATCGATAATAGTTTTGACTTGTTAATCCATATCAACCACCATATCAGGGTTATGAGGACTGCGAATGTGCCCTGTATTAACTCAGACTAGTGACTAGTACTTTTATAATAATAAAAAATCTAACATTATTCGGAGATAAATCACATTCTAATTATGACCAGAAGTACGCTTCCCAAATGCGCTTTGAGTTGATTGTATAATCTATCGAATAAGTTTATGAAACCAAGTTTTGTGCTTTAATCTTTTTCCCAAGAAATTGATGGGATAAACTTGGCTCTTGTCTTGAGAAAAGGGAGGGTAAGATACACCCAAGATTGATGTTGCAATTGAAGTGCTGACCTTGATGTCACCAGAGCCCAATGCATTCTGCAAGTTTTGCATTGCTGGGAGGACATACTGGCAAAGTCCCCTGGAAAGACCTCATTGTCAACAACTATGTATTGAAATTGGATTTGCGGCAAATAAGGCAAATTGTATGTTGCTACCCAATTCTCAGCAGTAGAGTACGAGCTTTCAAGTTGTTGAAGATCCTAATTCCTGACTCCAACTAGGATTTCGATGCCAGAATCGTGAAGGGCCTCTAGTGCTTCCAGGTTTGGATTATAGAGTCTCATTCATCCTATTTGATTCGATTTGTCCATGTCAATAACTTCTCTTGGTGGTGGCAAGTCATTGGCCACCATTCCATAGCATACTCCAATTGAAGAACCAGCTGTAAAATTTGGTCCAAGTAATACTGAAATCGAGATGGTGAAGATGAGACAAAGCAATTGAAAGTTAGTGGCCATTACAAAGATTGCTGCTATTCGAAACGAGAATAGAAGAATCAGGCCTAGAAAACAACGTCTAGAACCAAAGAACAAAAGTTTTGGAATTTACTCACAAAACGAGAAGCATGATAACCATTTGTCGACCCATAGTTTGACCTGCTGAACATCTAAGATTTGCTAATGAGCGCCACGGAGGAGAATCTCGCTGCCTTGGAGGAAGCTGTAATTAAGGCATCCAAAGAAATTCTAGTTCATTGATCAAACGCCAACATTAGTTGGCAATAAGGCTAAATATTGAACTCATGAAGATTTCTAAAACTCATTCCCTCTGTTTGCTCTGATTGTCCTAATGCCTCCCAACTGATCCAGCTAACCATTCTTTCATCATTGGTTTGACCCCACCAGAATTTTGATAAAATATAATCAAGCTAGTGCAAACCAAGATCGAAAAGAGGAAGATATGCATGAGATATATAAGCACATCTTGTGTTACTGCCTTAATCAGAACTTCTCTGGCAACTTGTGATAGAAGTTGTTGTTTCCAAACTTAGACCTTAGCGAGAACTCTCTCCTTGATATACCTCAAAGCCTCCCATTTAGCAAGACCCTAAATAGTTGGCGGCCCCAAATATTCCCCAAGATCATCCACGTCCGGTATTCCAAAAATTCTACATAACTTCTCACAAATATTATCCGGTCGTTTGCCTGCACTTGCCACGTCTGGCGCTAGTTTTGCCCCATGCTGCATATTTGGCTTGCCTTGGCATGGTTGACCACAAATTCGGTCTCATCCCTACTCACAGTACCAAGGAAATTTTCTATCCAGCCATTCATTTCTCGCTTTGCAATTCCAAGAATGTTCCTTGCTTGAAAATGCCACTAGAAATGTGACTAAAGCACGCTCAGATACTAACTGTAACAGGGGTGAAAAACGCCTTTAATTTTTCGACCCTTGCTCGGTGTGGGGGTCTTTTGTTCCAATAGCCTGACGAATGGGCTGGGCTGCTGTAAGGAGCGAAAACGAGTAAAATTACCCCCTGTGTCTGAGTTCAAAAATCAAGCCCCAAGAATGTTTCGAAAAGACAGTGAAGCCTTAGGAAACACCCTAGTTACCTTCACCAATAAAAACAACATCGGCTTACAGATAGATTTTTAACTTGGCATGACAAGCTTGTAGCATGGGAGCAAAACCATCATGAGTTTAGCATAAATAGAGAGAGGGATGTGAATTCCTATGAGAAACAGGGGTTCTAAGGAAAGGAAAGTGATTCTAAGAAGGTTGGCTAAGGGGGGAGAAAGGTGAGGAGGAACGATAGGTTGTTTGAGTAATTTCCAGCAGCTTGACGAAAAGTCTGTCAAGATCTGGAATAGCATGCCAGAAGAGAAAATTGGAGGAGATGGAGAGGTGTGGCTCGAAATTGAAGGGTTCCAAAGGTGAGAGATGATGCTTGCTCTCTGGGTCTGGTTTGCTTGCCTTCGATTGAGTTGTTTTTCAATGGGTAGGAGACACCCCCTTTTATAGCCGCTGGGAGCTCCTCCTTCCCAAGAAAACCTAATGGCTTTTCTCCAATTTTGCCAAGTCTCCCCTTCCCTTTTTCTTCTCTCCTTTCGATTCATCATCTTTTATGCAATTTTCCTCGGTCCAAACACACCAAGACAAGGTTTTTAGGAGCTCTAAGGCCTTCCTGCAGCGGCTCTAGCGTTGAACTCTTATTTTTGAACACCTCCGCACCTTCTTTCCTTCCCTCTTCAATGGTAGGAGCTGGTAGGAGAAAGAAATTGGTAAGGGCGTTGGTTTGAAGAGTGCCCCTCCTTCTAGCAACCTGTGCGTGCCATTATCCTCTGGATCTTTGCATGTTCTTCTTTGAAGTTTGCTATGCCCATGTGCTGGAGCCTCTCAGCAGCTCACCGACATACACTTTGGCTTTCATCGTGGTTCCCGTTTCCAGCTAAGTGTTGGAGACTATAGATATTTTCTTGGCTGCTTGGGTTTTTGCTAATGTGATAGGTTAGCCCATTAAGAGAATGGGCTAATTTCCTTAAATGATGGGCTATCTTATTATGGTGATGGGCTTATTTCCTAGGGTATTTGGCTCCCTTCTCTCTCTCTTTTATGCTTGCCTACATATTTGGGCTCAAGAAATGGGCTTGAGTTTTAGGGCTCCCAAGCGGCCCAAAACTTCCATTTCTCGGCTCATCAATAGGCCTCATGAAAGCTCGTTACCATCTATACCACAACCCACTCAGCAAGCCCCGGGTATTTGCGTGGCTTGGGCCCACTTAAGCTTGTAGTGTGGCTAGGTGTAAAATAATGATTTTTCACTTGGCATGGCATGTCGATTGGCGTGCTCGAATTTTATTGCCTTTGAAAAGGGATATGATGCTCGATGGGATAATTAGCATGGGCTCGTAGAGCCAGTGCATTTTATGGGCTATAGCATGGCGGATTGCATACTTATTTGGCATGGCATGTGGTCGTGGCTCGTGCAAGCGTGCATGGAGAATTTCGCGTGCTCTGAACCGGGTCTTTTCTTAATAAGGTGTTGCACTGGGCCGGAAATTTATTTGGGCCCAACCTTGGATTTTTTGGGCCTCAACACTCGGCACTTAGACTCCTCCTAAGTCAGTCTTCTCGCACCTCCTACTCATGAGGCTTCAGATTTCACGCAGTAGAATAAGTGAATGCCAACACACCTAATGAAGACTTGTCTAAAAAGGAAAACTCATACATAATATACGGGCAAAGTTCCTAACCTTTTATTTCTTTCTATCAAATAGCAAAGTATTACAAGCTTCTTACTTTTGTTAGACTACCACATCACTTGGTATCTCAAATCAACTTTCTCAAGGTTTATTTATAAGCATAAAACGTGTAGATGACACCTTATTCTACTAGGCATTAGTAGCTGCCCCTAGGTCCGCCACCTAGTTATTTAGTTTCCCACAAAACTGCATAGCCCCCCCTTGGTGCCTCCCCAGCAACCCACTATGCATTGATGCCGATTTTCACTCCTTAAAAATCTCCCCATTACTTGGAGCACGCAGCTACATCCATGTAAACTGCCTACAGCCACTCCATCACTTATCCATGTTTTAAATTTCAAAGCCCAGCATCCCAGCCACGTTCCAACACTCTTGAAACCGGTCAAAACTACTTCGGCCACGTTAGAGTACCTGCCTAGGACGTCTGCCTACACTTCCCACATCTGGCTCCAGTTCTGTCCCATGCGGCATGCACACACTGGGCCCATGCTATGATGTATGCCTTTGCTCCACATGGGCTGCGCCTATCTGCTCGATAGGTGCTGCACACATCTACTTGTCGTGCGTTGCGTATTTGCTTGCCATGCACTGCCGAGAGCTTCCAAAGGCTTTGTTAGCAGACTCCATACATTCCTCTGACCTTGTCTTGCTTCCAATGTGCACCACCGCTGCACATTTCTCTTGCCTTGGCATAGTGCAAAACACCAAAACTATGTCATGGCCTATGCCACTTACTAAGGGTCTTACAATAGGCTTGGTCATGTTCAAAGCCGCTACCAAGCTAATACAACTCAACTGGAAAATCAAGAAGGTGCGACCTTGTTTGGATGTGGTCTCCAAATCCAAGCCAAGTCAAGTGGCCTCCAATTCCAAGCCAAGTCAAGTGGTCTCAATTCCAAGCGAAGTCAAGGAGACCAAATCTCAAACCAAGTCAAGTGGAAACCCAAAGGCCTAGCCAAAACAAAGATATTGTTATTTATAATAGCAATAACCAAATAATAAATAAATTGAATGGCAAAACCCACAAGCTTGGCTTGGGGTCAGCCAAGGGGTTTAAGAGGATGTAGGATTCTCACCACCAAAAAATCAACCGGAGTTTCTCGAGCAAGATCGGAGGTCTTCCTTGAGTAGTTTAAGGTTTGACTCCAAAAGAATTTTGAGGCAGCAGATGCAACAGTCAAAAGGTTTCCTTCAATAACAATGGCAACTGGAATAATGAAAGGAAAATGGGTTATCTGAGCTGAGCTTTTTATCAAAATCATTTTTGTTCTTAAAAAAATGCGGGTTACCTTTTCGCTGGGTTTGTTGGTCGTCCCGTAAGAAGCTGCTGCTTGGCTAACCCGCTCACTATTGTAGTGCTTAATGGTTGAGTTTCCAATCCTAGTGTGATATCAAGGAGGCCAAGGTTGGCCCACACGCTGATGCTTGGTTTTTTAGTTTTAGTTGAATAGTTGGCTATTCAAATAGCCAACTTTTATGCTAATCAGATTATGAATAACCATATATATATATAAAGAGTGGCTTTTAAAAAGTTAGTTGTGAGGATGGCCAAATAGTTGGCTGAAACCAAGTCAAGGTCTTAGCTTCCCATGTCGATGAGTTGGCTGGATGGAAGTCTTGGTTAAAGAGATGGTTTTGGACATGAGAGGACCCACATGGGTTTACCTTGGTATTCCCAAACTTGGGTCAAATTGGCATGGGTGTTGAAAGGCTGTGAGCAATATATATGTTGCATATTATACTTTGTATATGTATGTAATAATATAATAAATTAAAGGCCTATGGCCTGGGAGGTTGGAGACAATGATGAAAGGCCAACTAAGTGGCCTACGAACTCCCTTTCTCTATCTAAGAGAGTGATGTCAATCTGGAACATTCCTAAGGAGGAGAGAATCAAGTGATTAGATTTGCAATTTGATGATCTCATTCGAATCAATTCCGCAAATTTAGCAAGCCACATAAGGAAAGATTTTGTTGACCTTTGGCCATTTAATGGCCAACCCATGGGCTGACGAATGCCCCTATATAAACTACATCAGACAAAGAGCAAAAGGACCCCGAAATTAGACACAAAAACCTACTTTTGTTCTTTCATTTTTCTATCCCTAGACTAAGCTTTTATTTTCCAAGCAAGTAGACTAGATCTGATCTTCACTTTTGTTAGTGTAAGTTTAATTTCTTGCATTTTCCGTTACGTTGTTTTAAGATTTAAGTTTATTGCCTTACTTTTAAATTGTTATCGAATTTGCTTTAAGTTTAATTTAATTTCAGATTGCTTTATTTTATTGCCTTTATCATTCATGTCATTCTTATTTTGTTCTTCGTTTAATTTACGTTTATCTATCGCTTTGATTTACTTTATCACACTTTAATTCTTGTCTTTAAGTTTAATTGCATCTTTTAATTTAATTTGCATCATTATCATTAATCAAAAAACACTAAAATACCCATATGAAGCCTAACCATCCTCGACCCCGAAGAAGTGAAAGAACCTAGGCCAAGAGGACGTTCCTTGCTTGGCCGATCAATCGGTTGGTTAGAAGTCAGAAGCACGAACATAACAATCCAACTTTTTCTATTCAAGCCAATTAGTGGCTTGGTGGTGGCACGCCTATGCAATCCAAGAGAAGAATAACCAAAAGTTCTTTCCATTGGCCACCTTGGCCGAAAAGAGGGAAACATACCTATAAGGATTGGTTGAAGACACGTGTTATTAGCGAGAATCGTGGGTCTAGCCCACTTAAACGATCTAAGAGGAATTCGTGGAAGAGCTAGGCAAACAAGGGTGGTTACTCTATGAGTGCTGGTGGCGCGTGTGGCCCAAGTTGGAAGGGAGGAGGAGAGTAGTAATCCACATACTAATGAAAGATTGGAGATTGCGAATCCTACTACATTGGTCTCTATGCAGACAGAATCTTAGGAAGATACATGTTTCTTAACATAAGGCACAATGGACCCTCCCCCTTCCAATACTAGTTAGGGAAGCAATATGCCAGAAAGAAAAGGTAAAGCCCCAGCTTTTCCTTCATACCTTAATACAGAACTGCAAATTTTCAACTGAAATGCAGGGGTTGTCAGTTCAAGAGTTAATGTTGCTGCTGAAGGTGGCATGATACTTGTGGAAGAACATGTCCCATCTCATTGGCCATGGCTCACAGGGTGAACTGGGGCTCAATCACAAATTTCTTTTGGGAAACACTATGTTACAAACTGGGCTTTATCAGGGCATGTGGGAAGTCAATTTGGTGCTAAGGATTTGGGCCTCTCTAATTCTAAGCCAACTATTGAACCTATCTTCAATAGCCCTTCTAACACAATCTCAGCAGCTGCTTATCATATCCCCCAACAAAATATAGACCAGGCTTTTGAAAGGATGGGCCTAAAAAGATAGGCTGATCCCAAATGGAAGTAAAAACCATAAGTGAATAAACATTTCAAAAATCAGCAAGGAGAAAGGGAGATTGCTAGAATCCCTTATGGCAGGGGTAAAGCTCACCGATCTTTCACGCAGCCCAAGAAAAATATAAAGGCAGCTACAGAAGGAGGGAGTGCCAATTGGGAAGATTTTTCTGAGTTAGGGTTAATTGAGATATAAGTTGGAGTTACGGCTGATTTGAACAGGTTAGGAGAGGAACATTCTGTTTTTGGTTGTCATACAAGTCAGAACATTGGAGATGGCGGTGACGGCTGGCCAGAATCAGTCGCACGGTCGCCATGAGTTATCTCTCTTGGAATTGTCAGGGACTCGGGCCGACCCTGACAATTCGGTCTCTTCGTGAGATCATCAAAACAAATGGGCCTTCTTTTGTGTTTTTAATGGAGATAAAAATGAAACACAATAAACTGAAATGAACCAGTCAGGAATTGGGATATGCCACTGATTTTTGTGTTGAACGAGTTGGTCAAGCTAGGGACTAAGGCTTGTGGTGGGATAGTAGTGTAGATGTATAGGTCTTGGAGTTTTCAAAAAACTTTATCCATACTAAGGTTACGATGATTACCTTGGGTAGGAAGTTACGTGTCTCGTAGGTTTACGGCACTTCGTATCGGAAGGAGAAGCTTGAGTTTTGGGATTGGCTTGGACATAGTGTCTCTCCAACTAAGCAACCTTGGCTATGCTCAAGTGAAAGATGAACTCAATGTAGTTTGGTCCTGGGATGAGCTTTTTTGGAAACAAAGATTGAGAATCCAATGGCTCAAGGCACGTGATTTAAATACTGCTTTCTTCTATCACAGTACCATACAATGCCGTAGACGAAATAGGGTCCTCAGGATTAAAAAAACTTAAATGGGGAGTAGGGCGAGGGTTAAGACTATTATCAAGGTTTATTTACTTCCGGGGGGGTAGAAATTGGGGTGATGTCCTTACTTTTGTCTCTCCAGTGATTACGATCTCAATGAATGATGACATGTGTAAGCCAATTTCGAATATGGAGATAAGGGAGGTTGCTTTCCAAATGGGAGCTCTCAAAGCACCTGGACCAGACAACTTCTCGGGTATTTTTTACCACAAATATTGGAATATTATTTATGAGGATTTATGCAGGGTGGTTCGGAATTTTTATTTATGCAAATTCCAATATCATCAATCCCAACAACATTGAAATTTCTTTGATTCCGAAGGTTCCCCGTCATGAGATGGTTAACCAATTACGTCCTATTGCTTTGTGCAACTTCTCCTATAAGATCATTTCGAAGATTCTGGAAAATTACCTTAAACCTCTTCTTGGAGGAATTATTTCTCCACAACAGAGTGCTTTTATCCCTGGGAGACAGATCCAGGATAACATTGTCATTGCTCATGAAATTTTTCATGCTCTTAAGCTCAAGAAGAAATCAAAAAAATTTGAGATGGGCTTCAAACTAGATATGAACAAGACTTACGACAGGATTGAGTGGGACTTTCTTCATGATGTGTTGTGCAAAATGGGGTTTGGCCTCTGATGGGTGCGTCTTATTATAGAGTGTATCACTTCTGTTGAGTTTCATGTCATTCTAAATGGTACAGCATGCACGAGCTTTAAACCTTATAGGGGTTTGAGACAAGATGACCCTTTCTCCCCATACCTTTTCCTCCTTGTAAGTAATGTTTTGTCTGTCATGCTCAATAAGGCCGTGGAGAGGGGGATTGTGAAGAGTATAAAATTTAGTGGTGATGGCCCTACATTATCTCACATGTTCTTTGTAGAGGATTCCATTCCTTTCTTGAAGGCGACGAAGTCAAATTGCATTGCAGTGGAGCGCAATTTGAGGTATTACTGTCAAGCATCTGGGCAAAAGGTAAAATTTGAGAAATCTAGCATATGTTTTAGCCCAAATACCCTGTGGGATATTAGGGAGTAGCTTCGTAGCATATTGGGTGTTAACATCACGGATGATCGGGGATTATATTTGGGGTTTCCGTCTATGTGGGGCAGATTCAAAAGGGAAGCACTAAGTTTTGTTAAAGAGAATGTTCTCAGTAAGATGAGGGGTTGGAAGCAGAAGCTGTTAACTCAAGCGGGGAGAGAAGTTCTAATTAAGACTATAGCCTAGACCATCCTCATATATCCAATGACTGTGTGTAAATTCCCTGGGGGTTTTTGCAAAGAGCTGGAAGGGTTAATGGCAAAGTTTTGGTGGGAATGAAGTAAAGAAAAAAGCAAGATACATTGGCTAAGTTAGGCGGAGTTGGGGCTATCGAAAAAAGAAGGGGGATTGGGCTTCTGTAAAATGCATGATTTCAACTTGGCACTACTTACAAAACAGAGTTAGAGACTATTAATTGAGCCGGATAATTTTATGAGCAAAATTGCTAAAATATGATATTTGGTTTTGAATATGTTAGGTTCTTATTTTATTCTTCTCCATAAGGAGGTATATATAAGAGTTCACATGAGTGCTTTACAAGGAATTAGATCTAGTAGAGGATTAGGAAAATATCTCCTAATTATACAATGATTTGACAACTATATAAAATAGGAAAGTAAATCCCTTAATTAACCAAGGAAATAAATCTATGAAATAGGAAAGTAAATCCCTTAATTAATCAAGGAAATAAATCTCCTTGATTAATTAGGAGACTCACTTCAACACTCCTTCTCAAGTTGGTGCATATACGTCACAAATGCCCAACTTGGTAAGTGAGTCATGAAATTCGTAGCACCCAAGTCGATAATCCATGCAATTCAGGCAGAGTCTCTGGCGACCGATCGTTTGCTTCGGGCGACCGGTCGTTTGCTTCGAACGACCGGTCGTTTTGAGTCTGCGATAAGAGGGAGAATCGTAGGGATTCCTGACATCGCAACGGAAGTAAGATGTGATATGAGAATGTGAGGGATTTTGATTTGAGGAATTTGATGTGTGAATTTGATTTGGATTCGAATTCAGGTTGGAAGGTTGGGATTCGGATTCAGATTCATATTTGGATTTGGATTTGGATTCGGATTCAGGTTGGAAGCTTGGGATTCTGATTCGGATTCGGATACGGATTTGGAATCGGATTTGGATTTGGATTCGGATTCGGGTTGGAAGGTTGGGATTTGGATTTGGATTCGGATTCAGGTTGGAAGGTTGGGATTCGGTGGTTTTGGAAACGATATTCATGGCAGCGGAATGATTGAAGAATAAAAGAAAAAAGATGCATTTAGGGTTTCAGGATAAGAGGATATGAGGATGTGGGTATGAAGATCTGAATCTGAACAAGGAATTTGATTTAGGATACGAGGATATGAGGAATACGATACGAGGAATACAATTTGTGTTTCAAGAAAATTCGATACGAGGATTTAGATTTGGAAATATGAGGAATACGAGATGAGGAATGTGATTTTGGATACGAGGAATACGATATGAGGAATGTGATTTTGGGTACGAGGAATACGATATGAGGAATGTAAAGAACACAGAAACCCTGTGAACATGGCTAAGAACACAGAAACCCTGTGAATTCGGTTAAAGGACACAGAAACCCTGTGAACACGGCTAAAGGACACAGAAACCCTGTGAACACGGCTAAAGGACACAGAAACCCTGTGAACACGGCTAAGGACACAGAAACCCTGTGAACACGGCTAAAGGACACAGAAACCCTGTGAACACGGCTTAAGAATACAGACACTTCTGTTCAATTCTCTTCAATTCTCTTCTCCCCCTGAAGAGAAGGGTATGTCGGAGTCAAGAAAGAGGCAAAATCTCCATGAGAAAGATAAACAGATCCTTTTTCACTCCCCTTCCCCTCCTCTTCAAGGGGGGGAGGAGAAATTTTGATATGAGAATTTAGAGACAACCGAGGATCGATTGCTTTGATACCATGCTAAAATATGAATATGGGTTTTGAATATGTTAGGTTCTTATTTTATTCTTCTCCATAAGGAGGTATATATAAGAGTTCACATGAGTGCTTTACAAGGAATTAGATCTAGTAAAGGATTAGGAAAATATCTCCTAATTATATAATGATTTGACAACTATATAAAATAGGAAAGTAAATCCCTTAATTAACCAAGGAAATAAATCTATGAAATAGGAAAGTAAATTCCTTAATTAATCAAGGAAATAAATCTCCTTGATTAATTAGGAGACTCACTTCAACAAAAATTGCTTAAGAGTACATATTTCCCTGCATGTAATTTTCTTCAAGCTGGGCAAATGATCACGTCCCTCTTGGGCATGGGCTAGCATAATTAAGGGTAGAGAGGTTATTCTTAAAGGCTCTCATTGGCAAGTTTTGGATGGAAACAAGATAAGACTTTGGGTAGATAAATGGATCCCTATTTCCGTGATGGGAGGTTGCATCCTACTAATGATGTGCCGGTGAATGAGACAACCCTGGTGTCCACAATAATTAATCCATCCACAAATGATTGGGATTTATCAGAGCTTGTGAGAATTATCCCTGCAAAGGAAGCAATGGTGATTAAAGCAATGGCTCTTGGTGATGGTAGGGCATCTCATAGAATTATTTGGTCAGTAAATAAGAATGGGGTTTATACGGTTAAATCAGTATATAACCTGATCCATTCACATAATCACGATCTGACTTTGGAGCAGTCTTCGAGCTCCCATGTTATTCCCAAAGATGTATGGAAGCTAATTTGGAGATCTGTGTTGATTTCCAAGGTAAAAAAAAATTATGTAGCGTATTGTCAAGGAGTGCCTCCCAAAAAAAGCAATCTTGCATCAAAGACATCTGGGCTTAACTCCTTTATGCCCTATCTGTGAGGAAGAGGTGGAAACTATGGAACATGTAATGTTATTGTGCACCTTAACTCAAGGTGTTTGGTTTGGGGGAGCTCTAAACTATCGTATGAATAGATAGGAAATTACTTTGTTTAATCAGTGGCTGCAGGAAGTAGCGAACCTTGCTGTTGTTGGCCAAGAAAATATGGATTGGATAATGATGCATATTGGCGTTATTTGTTGGAGTATCTGGATATCGCGATGTGCCTTTGATTTTTAAGGCAAAAGCATATGTTCAAGATTTACCATTGAATCAGAAAAAATCGATTGACTGCTGAAACTTGGGATGCTAAAAGAGGTGATCTGATGATGTCGAGGGAGGAGATTTCTCATGAAACTTATTATCTGTGCTGACCCACCCCCTTTTCAGTTCATTAGTTGAATATTGATGCAACCTGGGAGAAACAATCTTTGCTGGCTGGTTTAAGGGCTGTTATTCGTGATGCTAAGGCAAATTTGTGCAAGGAGTTGGTGGAATCAGATTGTCGTCGTTTGTCACTGAGGCTGAACCCTGCAACATTGAGAGGTTTAATCATAGCGAAAGATGCGGGCTGCACAAAACTTGAAGTGGAATATGACTCTAAGGTGCTGATTTTGAGTGTGAAGGGCAATATTCAGAAAGGTAGTTGGGCTCTTTACCCTATTCTAGTTGTGACAAGATAAAAATGTAAGTTCTTTCTTTCTTGCTCCTGGAGGTGGGTTACATGACAAGCTAACAAAGCTGTTGATCCTCCAACAAAGAATATTAAGAGGAGGATATGCGATATGCGACGGGGTGGGTTGACAGACCCCCATGTTCCTTGGTTTTTGTTCTTCACTGCGATGGTTTGCCTTGTCCTCCAACGGTGTGGTAATCCTCGGTTAGGATTTGACATGCGTCTCTTATGACGACGTCCTAGTATTGTTTGGTTTCCTAACCGTTTGTGGTGTTGTCTGTTACTTTTCTTTTACTAGGTTGTTGTTTGATCATTGTTGGGGTGTGTTTCTATGTTTTGTGGAGACTGGACCTGTTTGTCTTTGAGTTGCAACGCATGTGCTGTTTTCCTCTTTGTTTCTCTTCGTAATGGAAGGTGGGGGGGGGGGGGGGGGGGGGTTGAGTTTATGGCTTATTAGAAAGAAAGGACAAAAAAAAACTATAGCTTTGCCAAAAAGGGTTTTACAGTGACTTGTTATCAAACGTTGGATTATTTAGAGGATTAAGATGTTTCGAAATGCACGTAGAGGCTAAAAATCCCTACTTCAGATTGTCCGCCATTTTTTTAACGGATAATGTCCAAACTCCAATCCAACTACTAAATTTTTTTGGTAACGATTTTGATTTATTTATTTTTTGAAAGGAAGAGTTCTTGTGAGTTTTATAGGGTCGTTTGGGCAAGGCTTTCAGAGCTAAGCCAAGTATTTCTTTTCTTTTTAAATACAGAAAGATATCAATTTATCTATCTGATTTGAAGAATAATATATGTGTATTTTACGGAACATTCTTGGGCTTGGGCCATTGAGCCCGCTGTTTTAGAAAACAATTTTCAGAAAATGACTGGTATAGTTTTTTGCTAAAAGTCAGCTAATATTTTGCCATATGAAACTCACAAGAGCCTTCTTTTGTTTTTTTAATAAATCAAAATGCATTAGTTTATTGGACCGTTATCTTGGAAAAACAGTGTTAGTAAGGCTAACAATTGGATTTCAAGAGTAATTATATTATACTTTGAAACATAAATTCATCATTGCACCCGTTAATTATACAATAATATTCCGACACCATACAATAATTTCTCTCTTGAATTTCAGCATAAGAAAAATATAAAGGTGGTGGTAATAAGGATTATGGATAATGATATTTTTTGTTTATCCATACATTTCAACCAACTGAAGAAAATTTCATAATTGTATCAACAAAAATTATCTCAAAGAGTAAGAGTTATTATTATCTGCACACATAATATGATAGGGTATGATGTTTTGTTACATTTTCTCTCTCAACCCACTAGGCCCAAGCAAAACCACTATACAAGTAGAAAAGTTTTTGGTCTCACTCGAATAAATATGGACAATAGGCCATTACTGTGGCACAATTTCTTCAGAGGAAAAAAAATGTAAGCAAGGTTTCAAACTAGTACAGGCTAGTTCTTGGTTGAATTTCTACCAATGGAGCAAAGTTTTGAGCAAAACCAGAACCAAAATCCCTTCTTCTTCTTCTTCAATGGTTGAAATGTAGCATTCTCTATCTTGGCAACATAATCTGCCATGTACAGTACAACTGCCTGGTGATCAACAAACAAGTTGAATATGAGTTTTTTATATATCAAAGCTAGACATACACAGACTAAAAACCCTAGTAGCATATATATTTTGCATTACCTGGGCACCCATTTTTATAACTTCTTTTGGTGGAACTTCCAAAGGTGTCTCGTCGGCACGAAAAACTCTCAGTTTTGACAAAAGTCTGAAGGAGTGTGGTAAAGTTCTAATCTGATCATCACTGATATCCAACTCTTCAAGCATCTCAAGATTTCCGATTGATCGTGGCAAGGCTCTTAAGTCTGCAAAATTGTTTGCCAGATTCAGTTTTTTTATGCTCACTGCAAAGCACAAGTTTTCGGGTATGGATTCTATTTCGTTGAAGCTGACATCAAGCTCCTTCAGTTTGTTAAGATTCCCAACAGTTGTTGGCAACCCTTTAATTCTGTTGTAGTGAAGTGCAAGAACCTCTAAGCTTTTGAGCTTTCCAATTGCCTCTGGCAGAGCTCTTAGCTGATTGAAATCCAAATGTAGCTCCACAAGTGATGTGCAGGATCCAATCGTGTAAGGCAATTCCTCAAGCTCATTTGTTTCAGCATTCAATATCTTCAAACTGGCCAATTTCCCAATTACATCAGGCAAATGGGTGAACTGATTTGAACTCAAATCAAGGGTAATGAGGTTAATCAAGTTCCTAAATGAAGCTGGCAGAGACTTCAACAGGTTTGCATGGAGATCAAGATCAGTGAGATTGCTCAACTCACCAAATGACTCTGGAAGGTTTATAAGCTGGTTTGAGTGAATGTCAAGCTTTGTTAAGGCTTTAAGGCCACCCATCGTGGGCGGAAGGGCCATGATCCGGTTTTCAGAGAAGTCCAGTTCAGTGACTTCTGATAATTTCCCAAGCGATATAGGAAGCCACTCCACTTTATCTTCCAACTTCCCTTTAAGATCAAGAACTACTGCACCACTTTTAGCAGTGTTTTCAATGACAGCTGCCACCTTCATTAGACTCATTTTCTCGGAGTCGACTGCACATATAACAATATCAAAACATTGAAGAAATTTTCAGCTAGCCATAAAACCCATCTCCTTTTTTAAAGATACACAACTTTTTGCCCTTACAATCTATACAAATATCTAAGCAACCATAATATGATAGTTGAACAAGAAAAAAAAATGAAGAACAGAAAACATAGCTCATAAAAACATTCAATAGTTCTCATAGGATAGAGACTTTGAAGACAGAACAAGAAAAGACTAATATAAGACCTTTTTATTTATTTATTTGAGGTTCATCAAAACATGAACATCGTATTGATTCAAGGGTTTTATACCCTCATGAATAAAATTTCAACATTCTTCTTCTCCAAGTGATAGCGGATAAAGATTTAGGAAAAGAAAAAAAGTTATCATTCCTCACAGAAGAACCGAAAAAAATAAAAAGCAGAAAAAAAATCATACCACCTAAGTACATAATTAGTAGTCTTTCAAATCCAAAGTATAATCATCACATCAAATATTTCTCTTACACATAATTCTTATATAAATTCATGGTTTTCATAGACTTCAATTCTCAAATTAAATTAAAATTTTTTATGCTAACCTGAAGACAAAGTGGAAGCACTTCTCACCACACTCTTAAACCCATCTCTCCCTGATTCCTTATCTTCCTTCTTCATCGTCAAACTTTCATCACTGATCAAAGTTTCTCTCCCAATTTTCTCACCTTGGTTCTCTAAATTAACATGTTTCTGGACCTGGGTATCACCAGAAACCAACCCAGAAGCTGTCTGGATAAGATCATCAAAGGTCTGAAACAAACCCTCCATCTCAACCACATGAGCAGCCTCTTTCCTCTGGTCCTGGCTCTGAAACAAAACCATGGTTTTCTTCACCTCCTGCAACACGGAGAAGAGCTCTTCAGGGATATTTTCGGGCATCTGTTGCTTTGATATCTCCTCAAGCTTCTTTTCCTCCTCACTGTTGACTGTTTTGACCACAGACTGGGCTGCTTCAACCTCTTCAATGGAGGGCCTTGGTGGCAGGGACTTGTAGAGTTTCATTATTTCTTCTACTGTTTCTACAAAGGCAGAAGATTGTGGAGGGTCTTCTTGCTTGCGCTTCACACCCATGGCTTTGGTACTGTGGAGAAAGTTTGGAGAGTGCCAAGCAAGAAAAGGCTAATTGGGAATTTTGAATTTCTATTTGATTCTGTGGGCTGGTAATCCTCTCTACTATATAAAACAGGGGAACCATTTTCTTGTACCCGTAACCCTTTCAGAACTTTCTCATATTGTCTTTTTCCATTTTTTTCTTCTTAATGTAATATAATTTTCATTATTTTCTTTTTTCTTTTTCAAAGATATGTTGGTTTTAGTAAAGCTTTTAATTTTCCAAAACATTACTTGAACTTCTTGGAATTATTATTGATCAAAATAAACTTTTTTTAAATTCAAAATAATTATTAAGATGACTTTTTTTTTTCCTTACAAGTTTTTCAATTTTTTTTTTTTTGGCAACAAAGAGGTGAAACTCGTCCAGAACCTAGCGATTCTTCGATGTGACCATAACACCATCACGTGGTGTTACCAATCCTTCCACCATATTTTTTTCAATAAACTATTCATACTTGTTGTAGCACATGTTTTATTTATTTATCAATAATATACTACAAAATATAAATACATTATCCACTCATATTATCACATGCGAATTTGTAATATCATGTGATAGTGTGATTATCACAACTCAAAATCTAATATTGAGTATAGCGGATAAATGCTCTACCAAATTTCAACGATAATGACTTTTTCAGTCTTTAATTTGCTTGAATTATATGTAAGTCACTCTTTTTTCACGAGATAATAACAATTTCCTTGTCAAATACTTTAAAATTAAATCTTTAATTAGAATTCCATCCAAAACTCGCTGACTTTAGTAAAAAAAAGGAGTTTCTAAATAGTAAATTAACAATCAATAAGATTTATCGGATTATTTTTTTCTCTTTCATGATAAGACGGATGGGATTTATTTGGGAAAATTTTGTCACTTTGTACAACTTACATGGCCTCTATTAATTAATATAAACTGATTTTAAAAGATGGTAATTATTCAAATTGATGATGTTGATTTTTACTTGGAAAGGACGCATTTGACCTTTTTCGGACACATCATGCGTGACACACGATGTGCACATACATACAATACAAGGTTTCGTTCCCTTCAAGGATTATTGACTGGCAGCCCTACAATTTTTCATTGACAAAGATTCCTACTATGTTTTGTTCTTATTATAAACAAGTCAAGAACTTGCATGTTTAAAAAAAGAGTGAAGAATTTGTTTAAATATATTATGTAATTTTTGGAATAAATATAATTTATATCTATATGTTAGAAGGCATGACAAACCCAAAAATTTATATAAAAAACACTTCGGGCCAATGTCCGGCCTAATCTATCATCATCAAAAGGACTTGTTTTTCATATATTTGCATTATAAACTTGCTTTTGTTTGGAAGAGAAAGACAGAGAATTGAGAATTTTGCCCTTTTTCTATTTTCTTTTTCTTGCCAACAACGATAAAAAGGGTTTTATTCATAAAAGAAAACATTAACATCTGTCTCTAGTGTGGGTCTCCTGTGTGGGCTGTCAAAGCCTAAATAAAGTGAAAGCTGGGCTCGGGCCGCCTGTACAATTCAGACAAAAAAACAAAAAGAGAGCTGTGCCTGAGCTCTGGAGCCCAAAGGAAGTCGTATATATTTACTCTCTTCTTTCGGGTTTTTGTTTTGCGTTGCCACGATTTTACTGCCCCAGCTGACCTCAAGGTAAGAATCTAAGCTTGAATGCTTTTCATCATTAATCTGAAGTTGTGTTTGATTCTGTAGGTTTTGATTGCAATTACAACTGGGTTGCTGTTTCATTTTTCTTTTTAGATATCTTTTAATACAACCCATCTGGGCAGAAGCTTTTGTTTGCTGATAATGTTTCTATATAGTCTTTTTTGTGCCCCTTAATGTTTCTGCTCACTAAAATTAAGTCTAGTTTTGTAGTTGTTTGAAAAGCAATGAGAAGTTTGTGTGTGTGGTTTTAGCAAATCAACGAAACTGTGTTCATTGATTAGTTTGGCTCAGAGTTACAAAATGTATATTCTGATTGTTTAATTCTCCAGTCTCCAGGCTGGGAACTAGCTCCTTAGGATTGACACCAAAATTGAAGAAGATAATGGGTGAAAGTACTAGTGTGACAAATGGGTTTTCTCAAAACAGGATGGATCAGAAAATAAATGTCTACATATGGGACATGGATGAGACTCTTATACTGCTCAAGTCTTTGTTGAACGGAACGTATGCAGAGGCTTTCAATGGTTTGAAGAATATCCAAGAGGGTGTTGAAATCGGAAAGATGTGGGAGAAGCACATTCTTGCTTTGTGTGACGATCATTTCTTTTATGAACAGGTAAGTTTAGACCTTCAATTACAAATACAGATAGTCGTATGGATGTATGTACGTATATTCTTTGCTGAGTTACATGGCATTTGAAATTTTGAAAATTTTGGGATTGGTGATGCAGATTGAGAACTGCAATAAACCCTCTCTTGATGCCCTGAGCCAGTATGATGATGGGCGGAATCTTTCCGATTATGATTTCAACCAAGATGGGTTTGGTCCTCCATATGATGATTCCAACAATAGAAAACTGGCGTATAGGCACAGATTCATAGCCCATGGATACAAACAGGTGTGCAAACACATCCTAATTTTAGAAGAAGTTTTTGTTCTTTTAATTTTGTCATGCTTTAAGTTTTACTTGTAAATTGGTGTATACATGCAAAGTTTTCTTAAATTCTTCTACACCATTGAGACAGGCCTTTTGGTTTCAGGGTTGCATTATTGAGAATGCACTGTTCTAGCAGTGATAGTGATGCACTGGTTTCTTTGATGCACATGATCAACATGCAACATTTATCATTTTCTTATATGTTATAGAAATATAATTGGTCATAAATGCATTTAAAATTGGAAGGAACTGACCTAAAGATGTTACAAAACTCCAAAAATAGGCATGCAATGTTTTCCGCTTGCTTAAAATTCGATGTAGATAGGAAGAAATATATATGTACTTTACCGTCATGCATGCAATGCTATCAAGGTAGTGCTTAGGGATGATTCTTCATCAAATAGGTGTATAGAACACTATATGTGGTCTTACGCTGGTAACAATATCATTTTCTTTCAAAGATTCAAGGGATGAATAAATCACATAACTAACATAATCCTCACTTTTTTTTTTAATCATAAGTCACCTGGGAAATTTATGTTTGATGGAGACAATCCACAGAGAGCTCATGTCATTTTGGAATCCTATACATATTATGCTTGAGGAAATAATTATTCTTGCCATGTGACTTAGCTTGATGGCTGTGTAACAGAATTTGGCTCTGCAGGGCTAGCTCCTGATGGACTAGCTACCTTGCACCTATTAATACCATTCTCAATTACACTCCTATTAACAAATTTGATGTGTTAAAAAAAGTTGAAATTGAGCTTACACCGTACTCATTTGACATCTGTTCTTATTATTCATTTGTATAAAGAACTAGTGTGCTTTTGTTTTCTGATTAAGAAAGCTGCATAGGCTTCTGTAAACTATTTTGGATGTTTTAATGTTAGAGCTATCTGTAGAAAAACTCAAACATTTTCTGTTATTTCAGGGTTTGCACAGTTTCCTAAATCAAGAGATGATACAAGACTTGGACGAGTTGTATGAAATGACTGATAAATATACAGATAGATGGCTCTCCTCAGGTATTTGGTTTTATAATGTCCCAGCTTCTAGATTTTGGTATCTTTGCCTTTTTTCGCGATTGTTGTTCATCAGCCTATAAGCTTCTGGTTTAGTGCTTTGAATACTTCCCTCTTCCCGGTGATATATTCCACAAGTCCTGGCCTTTTTTCCAGTCTTCTAAACTGCAAAAATGAATAAATACTATTAACAATTAAGGGGAAGCAATCTGATTGTATAAAAACTGATTCATTGTTATATTAGTAGATACTGGAAACCCATTACTAAGCAAGCTGAGATTAATTTTTGGTGGGTTGGTGTAAGTTCTCCAACTTTGTTTTACTGAGGGTATCCTGAATCAGCATGGAAAATATTTCGAAATACTTTCTATGAATGAAAAGTTGGAACACAATTATTGAAAGGTCTATTACCACGTCATGCTAATAGTTTACAACTCATTGCTCCCATTTTCCTATAACTTGAACTCTTTGTGGTTATTCCACTTCAAGACACGGTGTGCAACATGCAAAATGAATTTCTTTTATTGAGGACTGTTTTTTTTTTTGGTTACTGTGAAATAAGGTTTTCTGATTAATAATTTTGTGTTATGTGAACCCAAAACAATGATTTCTCTTTTTCGATGGGAAAAAAAATTAGGAAAGCAGACGAAACGGATTATCGAGAAGATGTATCCATTAAACTAGAAAAACTTATACAACCATGGTGGGAATGGAGCTACCAGAAAATAAGGAAGTTAGCATGAATGGTTTGCTAATTCGTACAGAATTGAGCAGTCAAACAAGAGTATTTTTTATCTTTCATAAGATCCACTAGTGAAAAGAATGCCCCCAAGGAATGTAATGGTGTTGGCTTTGATTGAATGAACAATGCTATGGGAACAGATTCAAAATCCCTGTCAACTATCAACCAGTTAATGTGGGATAGTGGCATGCATCTGAACCAAAGAAGAATGTCGATACTTGGAGGGTCTAGGAAAGTCAAGAGGATGATGTCACCTGTTTGGTAGGGAAATAGCACTTTTAATATCCCATCCTATGCCTATTAGACAGTAATTGATTGCTAAATTTTATAGTTGCTATTTAGGTTTATGAGCGCAAAAACGAAAGTTTTTGATGATTGGTTGAGGATACGGAAGATGGAGCTAGTGCCTGTTTTGAACACTGTGAGAAAAAAAATTTCTACGTTTAGGAATTGTCTACCATCATTATCTTTTAAACTGTAACAAACCCATGCAATGCCAGAAAATAATTGCCACACCCCTCCATCTTCCGTCTTTCGGAGAGATCACCTCCTATAATAGATACTCTGCCATCACAAATAAAATTATGTTACCTTGCTTCTCTTCACCTTTATGATGTTTGAGATGCACCTATCAACACCTTCTGTTTATTACCTAAGGAGCAGTTTGCTCTGTGTAGTGTCAGAAATGCATTATGCCTCGACTTTGTTCTCTTCCATTATTAAACATTCTTCAATAGTTGCTCAAGAATCATGTTCCTTCTGTATTAATGTAGCGCGCATCTTCTTGGAAGAGTGTTCAGCTGGGCACAAAAATACTTCTCTTGTGGCTGCTGATGGGATCAAATCTTCTGCTTCAAAGTATCAGCATGTTAATCTTTTAGTGACATCTGGATCATTGATCCCCAGTCTTGTAAAATGCTTGCTCTTTCGACTCGACAACATCATAACAGATGAAAATGGTTAGTAATCCTTATCACTTTAATGTTTGCGAAGCTTGTTATTTTTCTTTCTAGATTATTTTGTCTTTAACGACACTGTAGTTAGTGTTAAGAATCAGAATTAATGTCCCCTAATGCAGTTTAAAATAGTGCATATGCAAGAAGTGGGGTCCTGACGTCACATAGTTTTATTTTATTCTATTTGTTTCATGGATTCTGGTGATCGACATATAGACCTTGTTTTATGCATTAGTGGGGCTCTTAACAACTTATTCATAAGTTGTTAGGATGGGTACTGACAAATCTTCATAATTTCTTCAGTCTATAGTTCCTGGGAAGTGGGAAAACTACAATGTTTTCAGCAGATCAAGGTGCGTTTTAACCACCCAAATGTCCGCTTCTGTGTAATTGGGGATGGATGGGAGGAGTGTGAAGCTGCGCAAGCAATGCGATGGCCATTGGTTAAGATTGATATGCGACCAGGAGGCTCTCACAGGTTTCCAGGCCTCACATCCAGGACCCTTGGATTTTATTTTTCTGTTGTATATGGGAGCTCTGATGCTGAAGATGAAGAAGAGTGAAACTCACTGGATTTGCAATAAGCTGTTCTTGGGACATCTGCCTGTACATAAAATCCAACCAACGTTAGGAATTATGCCTTGAAACAATTTGTATCAATCAACTCAGTTAGATGAAGATGACCACCTGATTAGCCAAAATTGATTGTATTTGTTCTTGTAGATTAATTGGTTGGCTTCATGCTAGGAATTGTAAACTTCTGTCTCGACGTGGATATTAATCTACAGAGTTTTGGATTTGTTACCCTCAAAGTGATGCAAGATATCAACTGAACTGACAAGAAATTATCTCGTTTGTTAGGGAGGTTTAGAGTTAGACTAGACTTGACTAGTCAAGTGGCTATATTTCATGTGCAATCAAGGCATAATATGGATATTGCCCTCTAACTTGGAGGATGGAGGACTATTCATAATAGGTTGATGACTAAAATTTATCCCTCCTAATCTCGTCATTTTCAAGGGGATTATGAGGATAAGTTTTAGTTATCAACCTCTTATAGATAGTCCCTATTTTTCCTCCAAATTAAACAACATACATATTATAAATCGAATGCAAATAAAATATAAGTATTTTGCTAATCTAGTCCAGTCTAGTCCAGTCCTCCCTATCAAACAAACAGCAGAGGAAAGAAAAGTACTTATTGTCTCACTATGGCAGGATATCAATTTAATTCCCCATTCTTCATTATACATTGCCAAAAGAAACACATAGACGAAGGTATATGATGAAAATTTCCCTCTTATTGATGCTTCTTTAACTTTAATTGAAAAAAAAAATGTCCTGAAATTATTAACAGATATTAAGCACATGGGCATTTTAAAAAGTTAAACATGTTAACCCAAAAATATTACATCTTATTCGGCTACTCCCCACCCCCCACAAAAGGGGTGCTCTTCGACATCAAAATGACGTCGTCCTACTAATGGTTTTTTTTTTTGTTTTTTTGTTTTAAATCTGGACAAAACAACGTTGTTTGGCTCAGGTTTTATGATAAAAAAAGGGCGCAGACTCTGTTTAAACAGACTCCTCATTTTTGGCAAAATAAATGTTGTATTGGCTCAATTGGGCACAACTCAAATAGGATCTAATTGCAGAAGAAACCAAAAAGAAATCTTTTTCTGCTCAAATCTATTGTAATTGTAACCAATGTTTCAAAAGACAGAGAGGTTTAAAAGCTTACAAATGGACAAAGTCACAATTTAGTCTTATTTATTTATACAAATTGGCATTAAAAAAAAAACAACTACATTATCATAAGGCACAATATTTGCCGCCGTCACTCTGATTGAGTTGTTGCTTGATTGGAAGAAAAGATGAGCTGCCGTACACTGACCTATATTTCAGTTTCAGAATGCATTATCATAAGGCAGATTATATAACGTCTCCGCCTCAAAGAGTAATAGAATAATAAGTTCAGAGTTTGAAGAGTCTAATAATATTTTTAAATATATTTTTGCCCTTTTGATATGGTTGAAGTTTACGGTATGAAGGTTCCTCGAAGCACTGGAAGATGATGGGTCAAATCTTAGTTGGTAGGTATGAAATTTCGTGGAAATTGAAGTTATGGAGCGCTTACTAGTCAAGGACTCTGTTTAAACAGACAGCCCGATACCTCACCTCTCCCAAATCAGTTTTAGCTCATATTTTTTTCCAAATGTCAAACCCTAAATCCCCAAACCACCGGTGCACTTATGATGCATTCTTGAGCTTCAGGGGCACAGATACACGCAAGGGATTTACTGATCACCTCTACAGGGCTTTGGAGGAGGCAGGAATCCACACTTTTAGAGATGATGACGAAATCGAGAGAGGTGCAAATATTTCAGCAGAGCTTCAAAAAGCAATACATGAGTCTCGAGTATCCATCATTGTCTTCTCCAAGGACTACGCTTCCTCGAGATGGTGCCTGGATGAACTAGTGACGATCATGGATCGTAGAGAAACTAATGAGCACATGGTTATGCCGATTTTCTATAATGTGGATCCATCCCATGTCAGGAACCAGACAGAAACTTTTGAAGAAGCATTTGAAAGACACCAACAGCGCTTCAACAAGGAGATGGACAAGGTGGAGAAGTGGAGAAAAGCTCTCAGAGATGTTGCAGATTTGGGAGGGATGGTTTTAGGAGATCGGTACTTTTTCATTCCCAAAATGGTGGTTTTCACTCTATCTTGGATGCTTTTTAAAGTAGATTATAGTGAATCTTTTTCTTTAATCTCATGGAGTTGTTAGATGGCAGCTCTTCTGTTTTGAAAGTTCATTTACTTAATATCATTCATTTCAACCTATGATATAAATATCAATTCTCTTCTATAAAATAAAAATAAAAATAATAAAGAAATAAGTTTCTTTTTGTTGAAAAGAAATAACTTATTTTGCCTTGTGTATTTTGATATCAATAATTTATAGGTACGAGTCGCAGTTTATTCAAGAAATAGTTGAAGTTATTGGAAATAAACTGGATCACACATGGAATAGGAGATTAAGAGTCGATTCCTATCTAGTTGGAAAATATTATCGTTTTAAAGACCTAAACACGTGGTTAGAAGATGGATCAAGTGATGTTGGAGTAGCTGTAGTCTGTGGGATGGGTGGAATTGGCAAGACCACCATTGCCAAGACTGCTTATAACCAGAATTTCAATAAATTTCAAGGTAGCAGCTTTCTTGCAGATATTAGACAAACTTCAGAACGTCATGGTTTGGTTTACTTGCAAAGGAACCTTCTTTCAGATCTCCAAAAGGGGAAAGCAGAGGAAATATACAGCTTGCATGAAGGAATAACAAAGATCAAACGGGCAATATGTTGCAAAAGAATTCTTATTGCTCTTGATGATGTGGACAACTTGGAACAATTCAATGCAATTCTTGGAATGCGAGAATGGCTTCATCCAGGAAGTAAAATAATCATAACAACTAGACATGAACATTTGTTAAAGGCTCATGAGAATTGTGCAATATTTAAGGTGGAAGGGTTGCATGAGTCTGAATCACTTGAGCTTTTCAGTTGGCATGCCTTTAGACAACCCCATCCTGGCGAAGGTTACATGGATCTTTCAAGACCTGTAGTGCAACACTGTGGAGGGGTTCCATTAGCTCTTCAAGTTCTAGGATCTTCTCTCTTTGGAAAAGCTACAGATGTATGGAAAAATGCATTACAGAACTTGGATGTGATTACTGAAGGAAAAATTCAAAAGATTCTCAGAATAAGCTTCGATTCTCTGCAAGATCATGGCAAACGTCTATTCCTCCATATAGCCTGTTTCTTCATAGGAAAAGACAAGGATTTTTCAACTACAGTCCTTGATGAATGTGAGTTTGCCACAAACATTGGAATTCAAAATCTGGTTGATAGATATCTGCTGATAATTGATAGATTCAACAAGTTAACCATGCACCAATTACTTCAAGACATGGGAAGGGGAATTATTCGTGAAGAATCGCCTGAGGATCCTGGAAAACGTACTAGAGTGTGGAATAAAGATGCCTCTAATGTTTTGAGAAAATTAACTGTAAGAAATATCTTCTTTTATGTCTATGTATTCGTAATTGTGTTGTGCATGTGACAAATTACTTACCCAATGTTCTTATATGTTACCAGGGTACAGAAACTATTAAGGGCCTCATGCTCAACATTCCTATGTTAATAAAAGATGAGTCTTCTATGATAATATCCAGTGGAAGTAACAGAAAAAGATTCCACGTTGAAGATTATGATGGGAACTGTTCAAGTAGCCGAAGTTGGCTTGGTTTCTTCTCCTGGCAGTCAATTAGTTCTTCTTCAACAAACTCATTTCCTGTATCAAATGAGATAGGTTTCAAAACATAGGCATTTAGAAAGATGCACAATCTTGAACTCCTGGTGCTTGATAATGTAAAAATCAGTGGAGGCTATGAAGATTTCCCAAAAAATTTAATATGGATGTCTTGGCGAGGATTCGCTTTAAAGTCAATACCAACCAATTTTTACTTGGAAAATCTAATTGCTCTTGACTTGCGGAACAGCAGCCTCCAACATGTTTGGAAGGGAACTAGGGTATGCTACTAATCTCTCTCTCTCTCTCTCTCTCTCTCTCTCTCTCTCTCTCTCTCTCACACACACACACACACACATAGGGACAAATTTAAAGATGATTATATATTGATATAAACTAATTACTTCTTTTTTAAAACAGTTTCTTCCAAGACTGAAAATCTTAAATCTCAGTCATTCACATGGCCTTGTGACAACCCCTGACTTGTCAGGATTCCCTAACCTCGAGAGATTAATTCTTAAAGATTACATCAATTTGAAAGAGGTGGATGAATCCATTGGAGATTTGGAGAAACTTGTTTTCTTGAATCTAAAAGATTGCAAAAATCTCATGAAGCTTCCAATAAGAATTAGTATGCTGCGATCTCTCCAGAAACTTATTCTCTCTGGTTGCTCAAACCTTGTGCTGCCTGCCAGTGTGATCGTTAAAAATCAGTCACACTCTACACCTAGTGACATGAAGAAACTCAGTCTGTTATCTGCAGTTAAATCGTGGCAATCAATCCGATCATGGGTATTGCCAAGAAAAAATCTCCAACTTACCAGTGGAAGTTTGCCACAATTTTTAAAAAGCTTAGATATGGCATGCTGCAATTTGTCAGAAATTCCCAATGATCTTAGTAGCCTATCCTCGTTGGAGTATTTGAATCTAAGTGGAAACCCATTTTTGAGCCTATCAGTAAACATGAATGGTCTTAGTAAGCTCCAGGCTCTTCGGTTGGATGATTGCACAAACCTCGAAATGATTCCCGAGCTCCCACCAAGTGTAGAGCTTTTGCGCGCATGGAAATGTACTTCATTGAAAAGAGTACTACTAAACTTACCCGACATGTTAAAAACAATTATACATGCGGTTTTATTATGCGAGAATTTAGTTGAAATTCAAAACGTGTTCAAAACGAGACCGTTGAGAAGCGTCGACATAGAAATGATCAAAGGTATCGGTCTGTTCAATTTGGAATCCATAGGAAGCACTGAAGTTGAAATGCTCAACTGCTTGACAGACACAAGAAGGAAGGGTCCTCTCCAGGTTCTCTCTCTCTCTCTTTCTCATGTATTGTAGAGTTTTTTATGATGATTATTTTCTGTGGCCTGTAATATTTGAACATATATAAATCTCTCCATGCATGCATAAAACAGGGACTGGATGAATGTAGTATATTTAGCATATTCCTTCATGGGAGTGAGGTTCCAGTTCCAGATTGGTTCTGCCACAAGTCGAGCATGGGTGACTCTGAGCTGTCTATAACTATACCTCCACATCGTAATTTGAAGATCCGAGGCCTAAATGCATGTATTGTGTATGCACAAGATAAGGTTAATGAGAGATTGTATTACTTGGGCGTTCCCATTCTTCGCATCAATAATGAGACAAAGGGTCTTAAGTGGACCTATGTGCCAGTCACAATAGGGGTTCCAAAAGAGAAGGAACATATGTTATGGCTTAGTCATTGGCGATTCACAAACGATGAATTGGAGGGTGGGGATGAAATACGTGTTTCGATAGATAAAATAAGTTCGGTTAAAATAGAATTCGATACGAAGGAATTTGGAATCCAGGTTGTGTACGAGCAGAATAATAATGAGGGTAGTGTAACTGAAGATATAACCACAATGTTCCAGCATGAAACAACTACCCCTTCGAGCCAGAATCAAGTCGTTGCTGGAGATGTGTCAGCGTTAGCATCATGGTTTCATAAAAATAATAAAAATAAGGTGGGTGAATACTTTATTTGTAATCATCGGGCGTTCCCATTCCTCACATCAGTAATGAGACCAAGGGTCTTAAGTAGACCTATGCGCCAGTCACAATAGGGTTGCCAAAAGCGAAGGAACATATGTTATGGCTTAGTCATTGGCGATTCGCAAACGATGAATTGGAGGGTGGGGATGAAATACGTGTTTCGGTTAGAGATGAATTCGATGTGTTGACGAAGGAATTTGGAATCCAGGTTGTGTACGAGCAGAATAATAATGAGGGTAGTGTAACTGAAGATATAACCACAATGTTCCAGCATGAAACAACTACCCCTTTGAGCCAGAATCAAGTCGTTGCTGGAGATGTGTCAGCGTCAGCATCAAGGTTTCATAAAAATAATACAAATAAGGTGGGTGAATACTTTATTTGTAATCATACTGAATATTCATATTTGTGGAGACAATTATGGCTTGACCAACATTTTGAAAATATTTTTCTCTATGTTATCCAACTTGTTTTATAGCTATACTTATTATTGACCCTTCTCACAAATGTAAATTGTCTACAATGAATATGAATATGATCTATATTTGTTTTCATGTCTTCGTATATCATTTATATGTGTGTGTCATGAATTTTATTTGATTTTCTCATTCTGTCTAAAATTAATCAACTTTTGATACTCTTTCATTATTTTTAGGTTGCTAGAATTTGGGTTACACTTACTAAGATATTAAATTTGTGATATTGAAATTTAATTATTATAATGAATTCTTATATATATTTTCCTATAAAAACAAAGTTCATTTTAATTATAAAGCCATTTAAAGTTGACCATCCTTGATAGAATTCCTAACTCCGCCATTGCCTATAACTATTTGAGAATAGAGAATTTGACATAAAGAACTACTTTAAGGGAATTACATTTGAGATTAAGAGAGAGGAGAGGCATGCAAGCCCCTATTTAATTTACAAACCAATAAATCAAACATATTCCATTCATCTAATGAATAATCGGCCAATCACATTGTGTCATGCATTTGTGTTCATAAGTCCACAATCATCTCTTTAATTGTTTAATCTCATTAGATAATTCACTTAGAATCTAATTCTAAAATTTGTTATTGGATAATATGGGCTTAATTTCAATGAAACATTTATTTCAAACAAATAAACAATTGTCACAAAAGGATAAAAACACTTTGTCAGTTAGTGAAATGGGGCAAAACTGTAATTAACTAAAGTTTTGGGCAAAATTGTAATTTTTCACCAATTGCATAAACAACCCCTAATTTACAAAAATTGCATGAGGACCCCAAAAGGGATCCTAGGGTGGGCCGGGCACGTAGGAGAGAGTGTGTGTGGTGATATTTTGAAAAAGATGGTGTGATTTTCGGACCACAAGGTGATATCATCTTTTATACCCAAAAACCATCTTCATTTTTTTATATAAAAAAGTTTAGGAGACAAAAACTATATACTATATGAAAATGTCATAGGATGTCATAAAATATTTTTGACTAACATTCAACATACAAATGTCAAGTATCAAATAAGATCAAAAAGCAAGCTTAACAAGTTCAA